>OZ018376.1:115484891-117984891 GCA_963969555.1 Polydrusus pterygomalis
GGACAAATTAAAATGGAAGCACTATACATATGCCAATGTAATTTTGCCAGGGTTGGCAAATATCCGATATACATACTTATATCCAAATTTGGATATTTATTTATATTTTTTATTATTTTAAAATTATTTCATCTATTTTCTGTAAAGATTTATTTTAATAATTCAAAATCACTTAATTTAATATAAACATGTTACAAACCTGTAAATTTGTATTTCAATTATATTCAATGATAGTTGCTATCAAAATAACAAGTTTTTTCAGTACTCCTATGTTAGTAATGTAAAATGTAGGTAAAAAATACAAGTTTATGAATATGAACCAAAGAACTCTTAAGAGTTCTGTGATATGAACACATCATATATTTTTGCTTTTAACTATGGTTCAACTTAAAACCCAGAATTACTGGGCTTGCTAATTAAATCAAAATGAACTAATTACATTTTTTTATTGTATAATTTTGATATGTAAACTACATTTTGGTGTCTTTGGTTTTATACTTATAGAAACTTTTACTTTTATAATTGATGTGTGTAAGCCTTAGGGTATTTGACATGAATAAATATTTGAATTTGAACCCAAACTTGATTTTTTGTTTTTGGCATTGTAAAATTTTTATTTCATAAAACAAACAGCAAAATATTGCACCGTTCAATCAGAAGTACAGAAATCGGAACTAAATAAAAATGACACGCGGCAAAGAACAAAAGGTGGTCAACAAAAAAAAACAAACCCAAACAAAGATCTGTGGATTAATGCAAAAAAAAAAATGCGTTTTTAATTTAGCAATTTATTTTGTTTAGGTATTTAACAATTGTAAAAATTTAATATTGAGAAAACTGATTGATGGGCAAACAAAGATCTATGGATTAATGCAAAAAAAGTAGTTTTTTTTTAATTTTTCAATTTATTTTGTTTATTTAACAATTGTAAAAATTTAATTTTGAAAAAACAAATTCATGGGCAAACATGGGCAAACGAAAAGCTTTTTTCTGATGCATTGGCATTTATACTTACTTTACTTTTTCAATGGACGTTGGCCCGCGAAAATTTATAATTGATTTCTTTTTAAACAAATTGTGGGCAAAAAAATCTATGGTCAAAAGTGGGTATACGATGGGCAATCATTATACGCATTCCCATCTTTTTCAAAGCAAGTTGCTGTGCTAACTTCATTAAGGTGATTATTATATTGTTTAAACATGTTGTAAACTGGCGATCTTATCATTAAGTTGTTATACAGGAAGGAAAGGAAACTTTGGTGTTTCAAATGGAATACTTTGTATATTTTAGCATTTTTGGACACTTTATGAAAACATAAGTAACCTTGTTAGGTATCCTGTACATGTTGTGTAAAATATGCTACTTACTTAAAATTAAGTTAGTTGTCAACAATAAATTCCAAGATATTTGATTTTTCCACAACTAGTATTAGGTACTTAAGTACCTCCAAATTTGTACACTTAGCTTACATTGCTGATTGGCTTTGAAATTTATTATTTGTAATCAACATGAACTTAATTGTTTCTATCTAGCTCTTATACTTACGCTTTGCTGTGGTCAATGCTCCTAGGAACAACTTTGACAGAAATAATTCTTCCACCATTGCTGCCAAACCTATTACCCCACTCTTCCTTTAATCCAGAATGATAAGTGATGGTCAGATCTACATGATTATAAATATAATAGGCATCTTGCTGACCTTGCTGTTCTATTTCAGGCATACAAGTGGTTCTTTTGTTTCTGGTATAACAGCCCATTTGAAACCCTGTACTGCAATAAACTCTGTTATCTTTTGTATCAAAGCAACTTGTAACAGGCATGTTATCAACTATCCAGTGATGTTTGTAATTTAGACTGATGCCTTTTCTTAGTGTTGCCAGAAGCATATTATCTTCTTTTTTATTGCCATCGTATGTTCTCCCACACACTTCAGTACATGTACTATTTTTCATAAATTCTAGTTTGTATGGAGATGATCTAATTCTCTCTCCAAATACGACTTGACCCAAATTTTCCACGGGAGATTTTGAGTCGTCATCAGGTAAGCAGAAATCAAAGTGATTATACTCATATGGTATAACAGACTCTTCTGTATTTAATCTGTTAACATATAGCTTTACTTCAGACTAAAAAAAAAATTAAATACCTATTTAATTAGTTGATAAAGTACTGTTGAGTCATGGGGCACAAATTTTTTAGTGATAATTAGAAATTATTTACTATCAACAAATCAAATCAAAAAATTATTGTTATAAGAAGTACATCTTGTTACCAAATAAATAGATAATCACACCTTATAAGACAACAAAACAACAAGGATTTTTTGTAAGAGTTGTTTTTGGTATAGGAAGAGGAATACCATTCACAGTACGCATGTTATAGGAGCTGTTAATAGCATAATTTTTATATTTTTTATGGATAAGGCAGGTCATTTCCAAGATAAAAATTTCAATTTTTTATAAAATACATAGGTAATTCATTTGTATAGGTACTGTTATATTTATTTATTTATTTATTTATTTATTTATTTATTTATTTATTAACGAGCTTAGCCCACTTTTTAAAATTACAATAATTGGCAAATAATGCATATTTTACATAGGTAAATAGATAATAAAATTACCAATAGTATTAACACCTCGATCAACACCAATAAAAAAAATATATATATATCAGTGTAAAAAAAAAAAAAAAAGATAAGCGTAACTACAAACTAAAGAAAAAATCAGCAGGGAGCAACTTAATATCAGGTAACCAGACGCAGGTTCCTATAAAAACCTGAAGCAGATGAAAAAAAGTCCAAATCGTTGGAGTAATAGTTAGCCATCCTGATAGACCTCTGCAGAAAAGAGTTTGAAGCATAATTTGTGCGATTAAATGACTGATAGAAAGTAAAATTGGAACGTGTGGTTCTGGGTGGAACAAAAAGTGGAATCTTCACCAACAGATCCGGACAATGGTAAACATGGTTTAAGATATTGTAAAATAATTTCAAATCATGCCTCTTACGGCGAGCCTCAAGTGAAACCAGCCCCAAAACAGACTCAAGTTCAGGATAAGACATTGCATAACCATCTGGGACTCTAAATGCTGCATATCTAAGAAACTTATGCTGGACAGTTTCCAAACTATTCACATGTGTTGCATAAAGTGGACTCCATACTGAGGATGCATACTCCAGATTGGGTCTCACCAAAGAACAGTACAGAGACTGTAAGGATTGTGGACTCACAAAATCTCTCGAAGATCTCTTTATAAACCCTAACATTTTTAGTGCCTTCCTCTTAATATTTGTAATATGTGGCACGAAACCAAGAGAGCGATCCAATACTATCCCCAAATCAACCACACTATCCACAAGCTTCAGTGCATCCTGCCCAATAACATATTGGTATATAGGTGGAGTGCGAGACCTAGAGAACAGCATCAAGTGACACTTTGAAGCATTAAGTTCCATTCCATTCAATTTACACCAGTTCATGAGGTTGATCAAATCCAATTGCAATAATTCATAATCTTGGGAAGAGCTGATACGAGAAAACAATTTGAGGTCATCGGCAAATAAAAGATAGTAGGAAAATTTAAAACATTTATGAATATCATTAATAAATTATTTTATATATTTTATATATTATATAATATTATTTATTATATTATTATATTTTATTTTATTTTATAATGATACCTATGTAAACTACAAAAATTCTCCATACTCTTTAATATCACGGTTGCATTGATGCTGGATGAGAAAATAATTTTGTTTCAGAGCTACTTTTACTAGCCTTAATGGCCCTTAGGTGTATATTTATTCATATATTGCAATAAAAATCCGCCTGGCTTTTTTACTATAGGTCTATCATATTCAGGCATGACATCCTAAATTAGAATTTATTGAAAATAAGTATATCCTGATATTAAAAATATTTCTAAAGTATCACAAAAATTTTATAAAAACAATTAAAAAGATGCTGTGCAAGCATAAAGTGCAAGGGGATTGACCTTATCCTATTACCTACAAAGAATTCTTTTATATGGGAGTCAACGAACAGTTTAGAAAAAGAAAACGAGGCCTGAGGAGGTTACCCAGGGAGCATATATTATTTCCCGTCGATGATCGACCCTGACAAGTGATTTGTCTTCGAGCCCTGTTTCCTTCTGCCAAACTGAGCCTCACTGATGAGCCGTAAACGGCGAAACGCGTCTGGGGATGAGTTTGGCGGAAGGAAACAGAAAAACCTTTTCGAATGAATATATTATTTTGTCAGTAAGTAGGCGCGAAGCCTATAAAGTATAGCGAGTGAAAGATTGCATAAGATAAAAAGGAAAATTTTGGCATTAAAAGCATTTTATTCAACTGAAATTATAAGGTAGACAGGCTATGAATAAAAAAAATTGACAAGTTAATATGGCAACCATGTTACAAGTAAAGTATTCTTAGATTTCTGTACAACGAATTAATTTACACATAGGTAGGTATATTAAATTAAATTTACCTTACAACCTTCGATTTCATCCTCTTTCTTGCAGTAATTTACAGGAGCCAATCCAGGTAAATAAAAGCATTGTACACATAAAAAATTTAAAGCAACTATTCCAACTATCGTACCACACCTCATAATAACGTGTTGTAGTCGTTTCTTTATATCTTTCTAAACAATTAATAATGCAAAGGGGGTAAATTTTTACCACGTATTTTTGGAAACGTCACCTACTACTCTTGATAAGAAAATTCTTAGAGGCAACACGAGAGGAGCAAAAGGATATATTATTATGATAATTTAATTTCTTCTACTCGTTAATTAAGTCTACTTCTTATAAGAAGAAATATTTAAAATGATAGGAGTATTTAGATGAAAATTCATCGAAACACGTTCATGTTGACATATTATCTCGAAGCCGCTTTCGAGGATCGTCGATCGTCACTCGTCAGCACAGAAAAATAAAAGGTTTATTCCACAGAACTCATCCAATATTTATTCGAGCAGGAGCTGCCAATAGTGTCGACCAATCGTGCCAACCACCCAAAAGCGGAGTTCCTTTTACTTTGCCTTTAAACACAGCACCTAAAAAATTAGATGCAGTAAAGCAAAGCACAACAATATGTACTTTTCATTTGCTGCAACTTCGTAAAATCGAATGAAATAATATATTGGTTGTGCTTAGCTATTCAAAAGTAACTAAAAAAGAATTAAATTTTTCCTCTCCCCTTGCCTCGGTTAAGTATGCCCCTGTATATTTCTCATGCGATTATACCATGAAAAATACTTTCCATTTGTTTCGTTTAAACGGCAAAGTAATAACCCACGCAAGACAAAGTAAAAATCTCGCTTCGCGAACAACTTACCCGCGGCAAAGGGGGAAAAAACAATGCAAGGCCAACGGCTAAGTTGAGCGCTTCTTTTAAAATTAGAACAGCAAAGATTTTTGCTCCCCCCTTCCTTCTTTATAGGCCTGTGGGACTATCTAAAGGAATACTTTCTGCTTTTAGTATATTCTTAATCTTAACTTTGCTGCTAGAGTTTTCATTCAGATTGTTCTCCATTGTGCTCGAAACGGGCTTATTTGTTAATTGTTTTGCAAGTCTTATTTTCCAAGCGGGTTCCACTTGTTTCTTCGTATTTTTCTTGTCAGCTCTCAGATATAACGCCTGACCATTCACTTCAATTACAATTGCTGCTGCTACCCACATGGGGGTGTTCGAGTAGAAGCACAGAACGCTCCGAGCGCGCCCGAAATGATCCTAGCGTGTCTGTTTTGAAGCCCCGAGCATGAACTTCTTCGTTCGAGATAACACGGGGCATCTGCTCGGAGCGCGCCCGCATTTCCCGGTCAAGAGAGGTGGAGAACATCGGGCAACAAACATTTAATTCAAATTAACGGCTATTGTACTGTCATTATTACTGTAACCTAACTTTCAAATTCGACCTCTGTGAATTTTAATTTCCTGAGATTAGTTGCTTTTTAAATTTCTTAAAATGAATGAGATCTGTAAAATTTGGGACAGTTTCTTTCGCAAAATTAAATTATTTTATTAATGTTTGCTTTACATCTTCATCTTCGTCAAACAATAAATCGCCAGCAAATGGAAGAACCTGTATTCTTAAAATAACCATCACAGAAGTCAACTGAACACATTAGTGATAAATAAATAACCAAGAAAAAACGCCGGGGCGCCAGAAAAAGAAAGTTAAGTTAGATATTATAATAAAAAATAGTTCAACCCGCGTTCGATTAGACCATTCCCTCTAGTTCTCCAAAATGCACGCTTCTGACGTCACGATACTCGAAACCCGCCCTGCATGCTCTGCCTGGCGTGAACTCGAACGCCCCCTATATAATGTTTAAAGATCCTCAGTTCCATTTAAAAACGTCCCTGCTGCTACATTTCTGGAATATAAAGTTAGGGATACTCGGTCTAGTGGTCGGGTCACTATTTTCAAATAGGGACACATTTTCCAAATATTTTTGGTTTGTATTGTCCGTTTCAGGCTGTATAGTTGGCTTGATTCCTGCTGTGCTTTTATTTCTTCCACTTTCCACTTGCTGATGGTTTTGCAAGATTTTGAAAAAACTTTATGCCGTATTTGATCTATCAGCTTGGGGTAGCAAGTGGTTAGTATAAATAGCTCTTTGGCGACAGGCTACGTTTTGTTTACTCATTTTTAATTCTGGGTAAATTTTATTAATTTCTTGGTAAAGTTTTGTTCTCCACTCATGACGCGGATTATCTTCATAGTCATTTGTCAAGACGAATGTTTTGATAAATTTTCTATTAATTTCACAGCTCCAATGGATTCGGCTGATTTATGTTCTTCTAGATCGACCATCGGCAGATCTATTGATTCCAGGGTCAGGCTGTGCTGTAAGCTAGTCTCCAGTGTATTGTTCCCTAGTTCCCTTAACTTTTATTACACAGTTCGTTAGAAATGGTTTGCATTTTATACCTCCTGCCAGGTTGTTAATTCAGCTGCTCCTAACAGATGCTGTTGAGAAACCGCTTCTAACATAGAATCAGCCGTTTCTTTACTTCATCAGTGACTAGGCCTACCACGGATGCCGGTGACCATTGTAGGTCCCTTTAATGCAAGGACCACCAACCTTTTGGGCATAGAACCGAAGTTACTATTGCATCTATTGTTCTGGTAGATATCACATGCAAATGTTTAACATAGCTGATAAATGTTTATCTTAAATATATCACAGCGTGTAATTGACGAATGAATTTGTTCCATTGGATAATGTCTCTGTCTAGTCTGTTCTCAAATTGATTAATGAAGGTTGCATGAACTGCCTCTTCACTGAGTCGTTTCTAGTTATATACTACTTCCTGCACAGAAGCTTATTGGCGCATCTTTCCAGTAAGAGTTTCTTTTTCTAGCCCCTAAGTTGTTAGTTTTCTGATGGAGAGAAAATTTCTAGCTGCAGGCGTATTGACCGGTGATTATTTTAAAGGTCTCAATTAGGTCGCCTCGAAGCCTTCTTAAATTAAAGGTTGTAATGTTTAGTCTTTGCAGTTAATATCGTAAGTTTTATGTTAAATGCCTAGTTTGGTGGCTCAACGTTTGACCCTTCCAATGCTTCAATGCCTTTTACATAATATGGATTCCAAATACTCTGGGCATATTCAAGTATTGGTCTTATGACGTGCGATTTGTACAGTTTTAGAAACATTTACAAGGTTAGCCCCTTAAAGGCTTTAGACACCAAGTATATAAGGCTGTTGGTCTTCTAATAATGCTACTTATGTGCATTTCCACTTAAAATCTTGGTGTAAGATCTTGCTTATCTGGGTTGGTCTCAGGGTACAAGGGAGTTTGGGGGGTTGCTTTTTTCAAGACGAAGCACACGGAGCACTTTGCGTTATTTAAAAGCATCGGCCGTGTAATTGTCCAAAATTTAATGGTTTCTATGTCTTGCTATAGGTCTTTAGATTCGGTTTTTGGATTGCAGTAGCATTTGGTGTCGTCAGCAAACGAGGATTTCTTTGTCTTTAATTTACTCGTCACTTATGCATATTAAAAAAGCCGACTTTATTCTATCTCACGCAGCCTTGAAGTGATGGTGAGCCCTATACTGACATGGAAGTATCTGCGTTTAAGGAAGTCCTTTACTATCCTCAGCAGATAACCGGGCCTCTCACGCCATAGTGATTTAGTTTGTAGAGGAGTTTAGTTCAATGTACCTTGTCGAAAGCCTTTTCAAAATCTAGATAAAAAACATGTAAAGGTTCTCCGCGTTGTCAACTGCGTTCGTCCATTTTGTATTTTTTTTAATAATTAACATTTTTAGCATAGGTGACGTTGTACAGAGGTAAATTAAATGCTGTTTTAGATCATAATTTTAAAACACTCACGTAATAGGCTCGTGCTTAATACGAGCAACTTAAACTTTATTTTTCCAGAACCAAGCAACTGAATGTTGTTTGTCCGGGCCTGATACGGCTGCTATCTTAGAATCTGACTATCGCGTCGGAGGCTAAGTTTTTAGGAATTTACTTGGACTGCCATCTCGGCTGGGAAAAGAAAATCGCGCGAGTACATCTTCTGGAAGCCTGAATGGCTGCTGCTACTTGCTTTGGGTTCTAAGAAGTTATTTGAATTCTTATGCCCTGCTTATAACTTACCACGCAAACTTTGTTCTACCGTTCGTTATGGGGTTATGATCTGGGGAAGTAGTGTGGCAGCATGAAAATTTTTCTTTGTGCAGAAGAAGAAAGTATTTATTTAGAAGACACAACTTGCTTACATATCTAGGAGTGTGTGATCTTTTAATATATTAATAAGAATCTGTTTTAGAATCACTTACCACGACATGAAAACGATACCGTCACTTGATTATACCATTCCTTTGCACCGGCTGACCCTTTCTAAACGCAGTCTTGCCTTTTCGTGCATGCATAAAATATTACAATGGAGCTAAAGCAAGCTAACAGCTTGTATTGATTTAAAAAGAACGTAATAAAGTACATTACTACAAGAGAACTATATAGTGTTAAGGCTCAGAATAAAGGGCTATACAGAAGCGACAAAGAGCTCTCAATAGCATTGCTTAAAATCTGTGACGCCACGCTTGACGTGTGTGGCGCATGTCCTACATTTTACACTGAGTGAAACTCAGTTATACGCTTACAATTCGGGTTGTACACTGGGAAAATAATATTAATATCCGCATAATGTAAGAAAATGTTAAAAAATTATTTCAACTTAATTTTAAGTGAGTTTAGACAATAGGTACTCATTTAAAATCAAGAAACAAATAAGTTTCAAAATGTTGCCGTTTCAAAATTTGTTTTTCATTTATGAAATCTGCCCCTCATGTAGAATCACTGAAATCCCGGCTAAAATACCAGAGTGGTACATACTATTTGAAATGCAAATGACTTTATAGTTTTACTGGGAAAAATCCTGAAACAATAAAATGTGCTTTATCCTTTTTTTATTACATACATTTCTTACATAATAAGTAGGTACATAAATTCATGCGGCCTTAATATTATATACAATAATACAATACAAAATGTCTTTTTTAATAAATTAAATAAACATTACAAATAGTTATAAAGCGATGGCGATGTTCAAATTCATGCTCTTCGACGCAACCATCAAACAAAAAAAAATAATAAACTATATTTAAGACTATAAAATAATAAAGTAAATGATATTACGCACACAAAAAGAGGTAATTATTGGAATTTCTTAGGGAAAATAAATTTAAAATATCAAACAAATTGTTAAACCTTTTTATGACTTCAATTGTACCAAACGCGTCTGCAGGTAGAGTACCTAAAGTCATTATATGTGTTCATTCCACTGGCCACTGGCTAAGAACTTGAGCAGCTAAACTAACTTTCATTTTTTCAAAATTGGAAGGTCGTAATTGAGCAGTTGTCATTGTCAGCAGACTTGCTTGATTTGACAGTTGTCCCTCATTTCCCCCTCCTAAAAATTTTGGGCCAATGCGCTTTGTCGCTTATTCTGTATATATTATATATTATTATATAATATGGTCCTTATTCTGAGGGTAAGGCTCATTCCCAGAGTTACGGATGTCGCTAGCGATACATCCCCACTCTAATCAATTGGGTGTCGCGGACTGTCGCCGCGACCGTGAAGCGAAAGATCCGACTGTCGCACAGTGTCGCGACTGTCGCACAGTGTCGCGACTGTCGCTATCTGTCACGTGTTTTATCACATTAAAACGTAACCCTAATTGATTTGTTTGTTTGTAGTAAACTTGTTTTAAATAATTTATTATGGAAAGGCGTTACTTATTAATATCGTATTATCTTTGGCGAAAAGCCAAACGCTCCAGTACTAAGGAAAACCAGACAAAAGAAGGTTAACGTTTATTCAACACCAAACTGGGAATTAAAAAATTCAAAACATAAACAAAATTCAAAAATAAATTTTTAAATTCAAATTCAAATTTCAAAATAGCTGCTGCAAATAAACGGCACGACGTTGAAGTTGAAATTTTGAAATAATTGAGCGACAACGACACCCAGACGACACTTAGGTGGAAGTTAGGGGTAATGACATCAGGAGCGCCTTACGTCATTACCCCTAACCCCCACCTAAGTGTCGCAAGATCGGTGTCGTTGTCGTTCAATTATTTCAACTTCAACGTCGTGCCGTTTATTTGCAGCAGCTATTTTTGAATTTTGTTTGTGTTTTGATATTGTTTTGTAAATTTCCAGTTTGGTTTTAAATAGAAATTAGCATAAACATAGCCTAAATTAATTTTGGGAAGTACCTTTCACCCAAGGTCTCTAAAGGATCCTTGCCTTTTACCTCCTCTTTATCTGGTTTTCCTTAGTACTGGAGCGTTTGGCTTTTCGCCAAAGATAATACGCTATTAATAAGTTACGCCTTTCCATAATAAATTATTCAAAACAAGTTTACAAACCACAAAATATTACAAACAAACAAATCAATTAGGGTTATGTTGGACAAATAGCGACACTGTGCGACAGTCGGTGCGATCGCCGCGACACCCAATTGATAAGAGTGGGGATGTGTCGCTAGCGACATCTGTAGCTCTGGGAACGAGCCTTTATAAGAGAGCTATCGGTCTATTCTATTGGCAATTTGAATTGTTATGTTTTAATATGTCATGAGGTTTTGCTTACTTCTTTTGTCCTGTTTCAGTAAGAAACGTCATTGTTTGAAAATCGAACACGCCTTAGGTTCGTTCGTAGTTCGTGGCAGCCGATCGATCCGGATTTCAGTATTTCCTACTTAAAAGGAAAGAAGCCGAAAGGACAACTGTCATTTTTTTGTGCATATTACATTTCTCTGTCATATCTGTCACTTTACTCACTTTATAATTTGCTCACTTTTCTTTCTTGGCGTCCGAAATTTGAGACTGCTAGCAAGGAAAGGTATTTAAATAGTTAAAAAGTATTTTGAAGTTGTATATATTTACTTCACAAGAACTACAGAAGTGCATATTATAACATTTCGATAAGCAGAGGCTCAATCAAAAGTGTTCTAAAAGGTATTTATTGCTTTTTAAGTTTATTCCAGGATATCGAACAGCAATGCCGACTACCAGACATTTCTTACTTTATAATGGAGATTTAGGAAATCAATTGCTGTTTAACACTTATTCCCAAGATATTCTAATTAATTTGGTATCATTATAAAGTCTTATGCTTGATATGGATTTATGCAATCTGTAATTATTATCAGTCTGCAGAGATTCAAATTTTTTTTGACGTTTTTCTTTTTGAACTTTACTGCCTATCGCACAAGATTATGGAATCAAATCAAGGCAGTACTTGCTCCTTTATACTTATTGTACCTGTAGTATGTTGATAAAACCTTATTGGGAGCATGAAACCCCACAGAGAAATCGTTTTTTAAATATTGGATAAAGCAATAAAGCTCCATCACAGAAATAAACAATTTAAATTTATTAAATACAGAAAACAAAAAATCTAACAACAATGTTATATGCCATCTTTAATGCATTTCCTTAAACTGTGTTTTATTATTAACAAAACCAACACATAATATCAGCACTGATAAATACATAAGTACTTTATGTTATAAAAGAAAATTAAAACTGATAAGTGCTGATTCAGTTTTCATTTGTCAAACCAATGTTCCAGAATCTTATTCCAGCTATGAAAAGCATTGGATTGGGCTTTAGATTCAAGACTTTTTTTTAATCTTGAAATTTTTTGTTGACGGCAGGTTTGTTATAGTTTCTGGTAAAACATTTTTACAGCATATTGGTTTGGTCCAACCCTTGCTCTGGATGTTTCGTTGAAGTTAGTAATTAAGTTTTTTTTCATTTAGGTACTGTATTATATATGTTTGGGTGTCTTAGAGAAACGTTTCATTTATACTTTTTTTTTTAATTCGATCATCTGGAAAGTTGGGTAGGGACCCCTGAAATTGGACCGAATGTATGCCAATATCTACCTTTACACAGCTAAGTGTATTTCATCCTATGATACAGTATTTATAAGTAATCCACCAGTAGCGGGCCATAAATTTCATCAATGGTGTTCCCCTTGTTGGAGGTCTCCAGTGTCAAAAATCTTGGAGTTCTCTTAGATAGCAAATTAACATGTTTGCATCATCTTAAGAGCATTATTGGTAGGGCAAATAGAACTGGGATTTATAAAAAGATCATGTAAAGATTTTACAATTATTAATGCAATCTGATTCTTGTAATTTTGGAATTTTCAAACATAGTTCGACTTGCAAATGTTCTACATAAATTCATAAAATTTTCCAAATACCATTTGTTTAGAACAGGTATCAACCTAAGTAACAATCAAACTATGTCATACCTAAATATGTGTAAGGTTGATTGCAGAAGGGAGTTTTACGACATTTGTTTTGCATTCAAAGTATTAAATAATATCATTAAAAGTCCAGACTGTCTTAGCCTATTTTCATTTCATTTTCCAACATATTAAATTCGAAACCATTCCCTCCTGCATGTCCCATACTGCAGTACATGGTATTTGCATCTTATAAATTGTATTGTATGCGGATGACACTTCTAAGTGTGGGTTTCAATGTTTCAAAGAATGAATGCAAAGATGACTTATGTAATTCATTGAGCGTACTTAAAGTTGAAGAAATTATATTTTTTGGCCAACAACCAGAAACCTTAAAAATGGACTACAAGCTGAGGTAGCTATCACCGTCGCGGAAGGTGTCATTTTTGGTAGTTCAGTTGGACAGCAGGCTGGACTGGAAGGATCATATTGACTGTTTGACTAAGAGTCTGGCTGGCTATGTTTTTGCACTGAGGACTGAGAGTGTTATCCATGAGTGTGGATCGTGATACTGCTCTGACAGCTTATCATGCCTATATATGCAGTCCAGATATATGCATAATATGGGATTATCTTTTGGGGTAACTTGGTGGATTTTGATAGGGTGTTTGTCCTCCAAAAATGATGTATATTTGAGGTATATTTGGTCTCGGTCCGCGAGATACTTGTAAGTACAGGGTGTCCAGTTTTCGTGTGTTTTCATATACCAGCTCCCTTATTATAAAAGATAGAAAGATGGGGTTTGCGGCTTACTGTTCTATTTTTTTATGAAACTTTCATTGCCGTAAACAAAATTTTCATAGCCCTCTCAGTTTCTGACATACAGGGACATTTTCAAATTTTGTCATTTTTGACGCTCCCCTGTATCTCGATTATTTGATAACTTATCAATAAGGTAAAAATGGATTGTTATATAGTTTTTTATGTTGAATTCAGTGGCGTAGTTAGTTTTTTTCTAAAAAGTTTTGTTTATGAGTTATGACCCAAACTTATATTTTTTTTAATGGGACACCCTATATATTATTTATTTTTCTTGTTCCTCTTTTTAAGAGCTTTTCAAAAATATATAATAGTCCATATTTTTTTTTTCTTTTAAAAAGGGACAATTTTAACTTTTTTTGTAAAATCTATCATTTTTCGAATAGAGGGCTATGCCCGCAAATAAAAAAAAATTAACAACTGGATATCTAAGAAAAATTTAAATATGTATCAAAAAGCTAATAATCGATAAAAATAATTATGATTAAAACTTTTTTATTTTTATTATAAACATAATGGTATCTAAATAACAAATGGTTTTGAAACTTACCTATTAAAATACAGTTCCGAGGCTGCGTTCGCGTCTTCATTAGCTCGGATAAAACAAACATACATATCGTGATTTTCATAATTTTCATAATATCTATTTTTTTTTGCCATGTTAAATAATTAAATGATTTTTCACAGAAATATCAAATAAACTAACAAAATTAAACAAATACCTTTAATATTTGACAATAATCCGTAATGGCGCATTTACAAACCTTTGTTTTCTGTCATGTCTATCCATGATTGATCATGGCCTTCTGGATTCTAGATAAAAAATGATTAATTTTACAAAAAAAAGTTAAAATTGTCCCTTTTTAAAAGAAATAAATATGGACTATTATATATTTTTGAAAAGCTCTTAAAAAGAGGAACAAGAAAAATAAATAATATATAGGGTGTCCCATTAAAAAAATATAAGTTTGGGTCATTACTCATAAACAAAACTTTTTAGAAAAAAACTAACTACGCCACTGAATTCAACATAAAAAACTATATAACAATCCATTTTTACCTTATTGATAAGTTATCAAATAATCGAGATACAGGAGAGCGTCAAAAATGACAAAATTTGAAAATTACCCTGTATGTCAGAAACTGAGAGGGCTATGAAAATTTTGTTTACGGCAATGAAAGTTTCATAAAAAAATAGAACAGTAAGCCGCAAACCCCATCTTTCTATCTTTTATAATAAGGGAGCTGGTATATGAAAACACACGAAAACTGGACACCCTGTACATTTTCATGGAAATTAAAATACTCACAGTTAGTGGTTTGAACATCTTGGAGTCGGTTATGTTTATAAAAAAAAATCCAGATCTTTTTGAAAATTGTTTATTAACTCATGAATATCTCACAAGAAATAAACATAACTTAACAACTGAAATATCAAAGTTCTCCTACATTCAGAGAAATGTTGTGTATTCAATTACTAAGGTTTAGAATAAGCTCCCAGCAGACTGTCGTGCTCTGCCCACTATAAAACTCCAACAACGGCTGAAGAGACTGCTTTTTTCTAAGGCATATTATTCAACTCAAGAGTTCTTAAATGATGCGATTATTGAACTGTGATTAATGATACTGTGATATTTATGTGTATAAGTTATGGACCCAATGATCCATAAACATAATTAACTTATACAATTCCCCAGCTTTAATGACAACATGAACATGCAATGGATGACCAGGACAGTGACCTGCACCGACAGCAGTTTTTCAACATAAACATAAAAGAAAATTAGAATCAATCCTTTGCAAAATCATTTAGTCTGAATTTATTTCTGTAACCTTTAACTTGTCTTTTAAAATAAAAATTGTTTTTAAAAACTTGTTTCGAGAAGTTAATTAGTTAACTTACATTTATAATAGTATGTTTGGACCGATTATTTTTTTGTTCCGACTATTACTCCAACTTTTTTGACATGTTCTATCCTTAATTGGAAGTTTGAGAACTAATAAATATTTTGTATTGTATTGGAAACAACCACTGTTAACAAATATCATAATAGCCAGGACCTAATACGTGCATCTCTAAATAACTTTAAGTCCTCTGCGAGTAGGTTTATTTTGAGCTAGTTATATTAAAAGTCATTGTGAAATATGTACCGGGTGGTCAACTAAGAATGGCCGCCGGCTATATCTCGGAAACCGTTTACCGTACAGCTCGCGGAAAAAGATATTTATTACAAAAGTGAAAGACAAATTGCTGAAAATTATTTTTAAGTTTTTAGGTTTTCCGCTAAGGGGCGTACTGCAGACTTTTTATATAAGGTTTTAGACAAAATATTTAAATTTCCCACATTATGTTAATACTTTTAACAGCGTACGTTTGGTAAACAAAGTAGAGGGGCGAAATTTGTATGTTAATAATAATAATAATCTTTATTGTCTAACAGATACATGACGTCCATTTAAAAGACAATTTATAATATTTACAATAGTAAGTAGTGACAAAGTAGGAATAAAAATTACAGCAATTGAGTACGTATTATTTATTGTAGCAAGAACTTGTGTTTTAGTACTTTGTTGAGTTGGATAGTAGACAGCTCGTGAATGTCAATGTTACCACAGGTATTGTTAACTAGCTCCATTCCCCTGTATATTGGTGTTTTAATTAAAAAGTTAGTAGTGGGGGGTAGGTAGGAAAAATGTAGGAGGAGATCTTGTAGGGCGCGTTGGAACATACAAGCTGATTTGAGCTAGTAGCTCAGGGCAGTCAATATGGGACTTAAGTATGTTGAGTAGAAATTGTGTGGAAGTAAAGTTCCTGCGATTAATTAGGGAGGGTAATTGAAATCTTTGTAAAAGTTGGTTTTGTTCGATTCCTCTACGAGGGAAGACTCCATCGCTTCTGAATGCCAGGTATTTAGCAAACTTCCTTTGCACGTTCTCAAGTTGACCTATGTAGCGGTTGTATATAGGGTGCCAGATAAGGGAGCCGTATTCTAATTTAGATCTGACATAGCTAAAATATAGAGTTTTGAGCACTTGAATGTTTTTAAACTCCCTACAATTTCTCATTATAAATCCCAGTACCTTTATGGCACTTGAACAGATTGAGTCGATATGGGTAGCAAATGATAGTTTTGAGTCATAAGTAATACCAAGATCTTTTACTGTGTTGCATTTTTCGATGGCGGAGCCGCCCAGTCCATAGTTAAAGTTTATATTGTTAAATTTATTTGAAAAGGTCATGCAGCAGCATTTATTGATATTTAGTGTATGTTGATTTACTTTAGAAAGAAATACGATTTTGTCAATAGGTTCAGTTATTATTGTTTTATCTATAGATACCAGATCATTGATGCAGACTGATTTTAACCGATTTCCAAAATTAACTTAGACTAATTTATTTTCTTTCTCACAATATGGTCACGAGACATTAAAAAATAAATACCAAGTAGACGTAATATTCACACATGAAGAATCCATTTGATGAGACGCATGATAGCATTGTCGTGAAATCATTATTGAATATGAATTTGAATAGCAATTAATTTAGTTCAATTAATTCAATCTTACCTTACAAACAGGGAGCAATATGTAGAAGTCAAGGGAGCTAAATTAAGCTTATATAAGAGTAATTTTGGACTTCTTTAGGGCTCAAACTTTTTGCCTCTTATTTTTGTAATAGAGATTAATGGAATGCTGGATGTTTTAAAAAGGAATTACATCATTGATGATAACATTTTAAAAAGGGTGACGACATAAGGACTTTGGTGTAACTTTTAATGAAACATTAAATTCCAATAGAGATATCACAACTAGAACTGCTGCAGCATATAATTTACCTATGTATACTCAAACTCAAAGTATGCTTTATTGTATAAAGATACAAGATCTCATTTACAAAGCAGTTGCAATAGATAAGATAAGATAAGATAAGATAAGATAAGATAAGATAAGATAAGATAAGATAAGATAAGATAAGATAAGATAAGATAAGATAAGATAAGATAAGATAAGATAAGATAAGATAAGATAAGATAAGATAAGATAAGATAATTTATTGATGGCATTATACAAAATAGTATTTCCACATGTCACATAGCAATAGCAAAATACATTAGAAAAAATACATACTCGGAAGCAACACTTAAAAATCTTTAAAACACTATACTATACCCAAAATATTATCTTATACTATAATATACAAATTAAAAAGAAAGAACAGGCACAATTAGAAAGTCAAAGGGCTATCTAAGTATTCCTGCACTGAATAAAAACAACCATTCAGTAAAAAATTTTTACATATATTCTTGAACTGTGTTATTGGCAGCTCTCTCAAGTGTAACGGTATTTTATTAAACATTTTTATGGCTAGATACCCCGGGCCATCCCGACACCTAGTCAATCGACAATACCGACCAACAAAGTCATCCCGATTTCTTGTATCGTAGCAGTGTACATCACGGTGTGTCATATACACGTCCAAATTTTTCCTCACGAACATAAGATTTTCAAGCACATATACACATGGTAAAGTCATTATACCCAGACGTTTAAAAGCAAGTCTACAACAGTCACGATACTTCAAGCCAGAAACAATTCGAATTGCCCTGCGCTGCAAGCCAAAAATTCTCCTTGAATGGGCTGCGTGACCCCACACAAGAACAGCATACGCCATGTTTGAGTGAAAAATGCCATATGACGTTTTCAGCACTGCTTCGGAGACACTTCCAGCAAGACTTCGCAACGCAAAACAACCGCTGGCAAGCTTTTTAGCTAGGGAATCAACATGTTTATCCCACAGTAGCCTATCATCGAGTTGAACTCCCAAGAATTTAACCTGTGAGGTGTTATTATTAGCATTGTCAGTGTTTCTCATAGAAAATATAACTTTCTGAGTCTTATCCTTGTTCAGGAGCAGCATATTTGCAGCAAACCAAGCTTCCACTCTCTCCTCTAAAGCCACCAATCTCTCCAGAGCATCTGCAAGTGATGATGTGGTAATTGAGGCAGTAGTATCATCAGCGAAAAGTGTGTACCATGTAGAAGCATCTGACATAGGCAAATCATTGATATAGATCAAAAATAAGATTGGTCCTAAAATTGATCCCTGTGGCACACCAGTTGTCATTTTGCTTTCCGCCGATGAAACCCCGGCAACTCGCACCATCTGACTTCTATTTGAGAGATATGAAGTCAGAAGATGAATACTACCCGCAGTGAAGTGATATGACTGGAGTTTGCGCAAAAGAACCCGGTGAGAGACACAGTCAAAGGCCTTACTCAAGTCACAGAACAAAGTGGCATTAAATTCCAGACTGTCAAATGACTTGAGTATATGCCCGACCAGATCCAGAATGCCCAAAACCGTTCCCCTGTTCTTCCTAAAACCAAACTGGGTTTTTGTAAGATAGTTATTTGTTTCAAAATATTGAACTATTCTTATTGACATACATTTCTCCAGTATTTTGGAGAAAATTGGTAGTAAGGATATGGGTCGATAATTTTCCGGTAGTGAATGATCCCCTTTTTTATAGATTGGCGTTACCAAAGCGGTTTTAAGTATAGATGGAAAGGTATTTTCCTTAAAACAGAGGTTAATGAGCCTGGTGAGAGGATAAATGATGATATTTTTTATTGTTTTAATTAATTTAACATTCATGCCAAATATGTCACAACTATTTTTATTTTTTAGACTTTCAATAATATCCCTAACTTCATTAAATGTGACTTCATAAAATGAAAAGGGACTATGGGGATGTGGAATCTCGCCCACGAGTGCTACGGGGTCCACTGGACTTGCAGGAATTTTATTTATTATATTTTGAGCTATTTCAGAGAAATAGGTATTAAATTCATCCGGGCTAATTCCAGAAGGTGTCTGGACTCTCTCAGAAGTGCCCCGTTCATGGTTAATGATTTGCCATACACTTTTAGAAGGATTACTGGAATTTTTTATTAAATTATCGTTGTATTTTATTTTAGCGTCGCGAATGGCCTTTTTATATGTAAGTCTGAATCGTTTATATTCTAACACATAGCTTGGTTGTCTATATTGTCTACTTAGTTCACCTAGTAAATTTAAATGCTCTCGCATTTGTCTTAGAGTGTTATTAAACCAGCTTATCCTATTACCCTGATCTGATCTTACCACATAGTTTCTTTCAGGAAACGACTCCAAAAACAATGCTCTTATGAGATTCACAAATCTATCAAACTTGGCGTCTACGCTCACCCCAATGGTATTTATAAATTCAAAGTCAAGTGTAGCCACAAGATTGTGAAACTTTGTTAGTCCTACCTGTGTTAATGGTCTGCATTTTTTATTGACCTGGTTGACGTCCTTTGTATCACCGGCTGATACAAAGTGAAGCAACTGACCTAGATGGTCGGATATGTTAAGGTCTGTCACCTTGGCTGAGTATGCGTCCTCATGAAGGTTAACAAATATGTTATCCAGGCATGCTGTATCTCTGGTTACTCCATTAATTGTTGGATGCAGACCGAAGCTCTGCAACATATAACATATGTTCTACAATATAAACATAACATAAGATGATGTCACAATACTAAGATAAATAATCGAAACGTCAGAACATAAAATATTCAGAGAGAGAGAAAGTAAAGAAATATAAGTCAATCACAAGGTGTTTACATTGTTATACTAACATAGGGTCCTTACATCATAATACTAAAATCACCAAAATAAAATATGATAAAAGTAAGTAAAAAAAAATTTTTTTGTACTTAACAAGAAAGTTACAGTACTTAAATAAAATAAAATAAATTAAATTAATATATATGTAAGCCATGGCTTCATAATCAGATCGACCCGACATGTATGTATTTAATGATTTGATGCATTGATATTACCTATAAGCTGAAATATTGTGGTGTTATTAGGTCATCTCAATATATTATTTGGTATACTTCCTTGGAAGGGGACATCGTAAGTTTTTAAAGTATATGTTGTACAAAATATTTGGATTTTACCCCGAAAAGGGCTCATCAAACAAGCATTACTGAATATCTTTCAAACTCAAACTCAAAATATGCTTTATTGCATAAATATACAAGATCTCATTTACAAAGCAGTTGCAATATAAACATAACATAAGATGATGTTACAATACTAAGATAAATAACCGAAGCGTCAGAACATAAAATATCCAAAAGAGTGAGAAAGTAAAGAAATACAAGTCAATCACAAGGTGTGTTTACATTGTTATACTAACATAGGGTCCTTACATCATAATACTAAAATCACCAAAATAAAATATGATAAAAGTAAGTACCTAAGTAAAAAAAAAATTTTTGTACTTAACAAGAAAGTTACAGCAAATAAAATAAAATAAATCAAATTAAATTAAATGCTCACACAGGAAAAAGAACAAAATAGAATGATGAGGGCAGACTAAGTTGTGCGACAAGTAATATTAAATTACAAATTACATAAATTACAGAGTATCATTGTAATATTCAGTTATATCCTAGTATGCCTTATCAAGCAATATCTCCCTGATCTTTCTTTTAAAAACGTTAAGTGTGGGTAATCGTTTTAATATATTTGGCCGATGATTATAAATCTTAACGCTTTCATATATTATTGATTTCTTTGTTAGTGTTAGAGTTGGAATAGGCAAGGGCAAATCAGAATAATGCCTGGTATTGTAATATGTGTTATGTGGAATGAAATTGTCACGGTTTTTGTACACAAGTCTCAAGGATAAATAGACTATAAATTTTCAAGATTTTTTCTTTTATGAACAATGGTCTGCATGAATCCCTAGGTTTTGCTCGACTCAAATATCTTACAGCTCGCTTTTGCAAGATAAACAGCGAGTTAATCAGATAACAACATGATATGCCCCAGAACGAGATGCCATATCTCAAGCGTGATTCAATCAGGGAATAGTAAACTGTCCTACCCATTGCAGTACCCAACTCATTGACAATTACCCTAATTGCGTAACAGCCAGAAGCTATCCTTTTAGAAAGTTCAGTAATGTGAGAATCGAATCTAAGTTCTCTATCTATAATCAAACCCAGAAACTTTGTTTCACTACGACTCTCCACAAGATTATCTCCAATCACCAAACCCTCCATATGACACCTAAATCCCAGAGTATTTGTTTTATTAAAATTTAGTACTAGAAGATTTAAATTACACCAATCCTTTATTTTTTGGAGATCCTGAGAGATAACGATTTCCAGTGCATCGGCATTTAAGCAGTGCCACAAGATCGTTGCGTCATCTGCAAAAACAATAAATTTGCCGTCAATATTAATGCCGGGTAGATCATTTATAAAAAGAAGAAAAAAAAGTGGTCCCAGCACAGAGCCCTGAGGTACACCCAGTTTATGTCCCGTGCCTCCGAACACTCGGCTCCCACAGATACTATCTGTTGTCTTCCGGTCAAATATGATTCGA
Organism: Polydrusus pterygomalis; assembly: GCA_963969555.1. Classification (NCBI taxonomy): domain Eukaryota; kingdom Metazoa; phylum Arthropoda; class Insecta; order Coleoptera; family Curculionidae; genus Polydrusus; species Polydrusus pterygomalis. The sequence goes on from OZ018376.1 coordinate 115,506,873, forward strand.
ACCATGAATGAGCCACACCCCTAAACCCATAGTGATGTAACTTTCGCAGCAGAATCCTGTGACTGACACAGTCAAATGCTTTGGACAGATCACAAAAAACTGCCGCAGAGGCTCCACCTTTGTTGATTTGGCAATACAAGCCCTCCAAAAATCCAAACATGGCATCATTTGTAGAGTTATTCTCCCTAAACCCAAACTGTGCGTCACTCAATATACCATTATCTTTCAAGAACAATGTTACACGTGACTTTGTTAGTTTCTCTATGATCTTATATAGAGTTAACAATAAAGAAATAGGTCGGTAATTCGATGGATCCCCAAGTTCACCACCCTTATAGATAGGGATTACTTTAGCTAATTTTAAGCAAGAGGGAAATACCCCAGTCTCCCATGAAACATTAATTGCTTCACACAACACTGGTCAGGACCGTATCAGGCAATGCAAGAAATATCCTGGCCGATAATCCATCGGCACCTGAGGCGTTTTTCTGTTTTATACTCAATGTGATGGATACTTTCGACACATCCTGTATTTTTAATTTATTCATAAAGCCGGGCATTACGAAAGTATCCAACTCAGCATTTCACCATAAGTTTATATTTTTAGTTAATTGTTATAGTAATTAATAATACATAAGCAATAATACATTTGTGCTGACCAACGGGGGCAACCCAGGTCAGAATCGGTTTTTGAAATAATGAATGTATAATAGATAGAGAATAAAGAAACACTTAAAGTAAGCAACACCGTTTTCCTGTTTCCCCCCATGTAACATGAGTTCGAACCACCCTTACGAAGCTACGATTATCACATCAATACTGTATCCTTAAGTTCAGTCAAGTTGGTAGGTGTAAAGTAAAAGGAGTGCAATATCGATACACCAGACATGTAACTAAGATCAGTGGGAGGAATGAGTTTCTTTGTAAGGTCTTCAGCAATCGCACAATAAAAATTGTTGAGTGTGTCGGGCGACAACTGATCATCCGTAGATGTATGTGAATTGTTTCCACTGATGATGTCTTTAACCACCGCCCAGCTTTCTTTTTGCTTATTAGATGCTTTTTGTAAACGATCAGAGTAATATGTATTTTTTGCTATTTTAACTAACCTTCTGTATAATGCACGATATTTATTAAAGTAAGAATAAAAATTCTGATTGTTAGTAAATTTCCTTATCAAGTGGAGAGATCGTAGGTTTGTTGATGAGGTCCTGAGCCCCTTTGTAAGCCATGGTTTATATTCGTTATCTTAATTTTTTTAATAGGAAATATTTTGTTAAATATGCACAACAGTTTGTCGTAAAACAACTGTAAAGGATCATTTGAGCTACCAATATTATTCCAACAGGCGGCAGCACTTGCCTGATAAAACTTTTCGTAATTATGTGCACCAATAATCCTACCATATCTGAAACCAGTGCGCAACCTCACATGATCCACCCGAATATCACACACAACCTAATCATGGTCAGACATGGCGGCGTTTAAAACTGAACACTTAACCATGCTGCAATCAAGGTTTGAGCAAATGTAGTCTATTAAAGATGAAGAATACCTTGAACAGCGTGTAGGAGACTCAACATGCATACTTAGATTATGCGACTTTAGTAGATTGTTCAATCTGAAAGTAGACATTGAAACTGTGTCCTTAAAGTTTATATTAAAATCTCCTGATATGATTAAAGTACTTGTAACTGGTATCTGAGACAGCAAAGTGTCCAAAGAATGAAAAAAATCGTCCACTTTTGATGACGGGGACCGGTAGATGCAGATTATAAATGTATCCCTTGTTTTTGAGAAGACAACAGAAAATTCGAAGGTAATAGAATGTCTTTAGCGAAGAGTGGTGCATCTGTATACAGTTTTGTCGCAAAGTTTAAATAATCCAGAATTGCTTTCTTAGTTACCCTTTTCGGTCAATCGCATAAATAATAGATATAAAAAGACATTCTATTTAGAATTTCGTAAAACCAATTTTTACAATAATTCTCTATTATATCGTATGGGTAGTTAATTTAATAGGTTGGCAAGTAATATTGATGTAAGTATCACAACACTAAGTATATTCACAGAATCTGTAAAAACTAAACTACAAAACCATATTTACTCGGTGTTTATTTCAGCGCCCATTGTAAGGTTTTTATTAAATTCGATATATCGCTATATCTGTAAATGGCAACGGCTGCTGTTGATACTGTATGGAAATAAAAAAATATATATATTTGAACTAGTACGTAGAGCATTAACTGTAAACCTGTTTTTTACAACCATTTCTAATCTGCCATAATATAGGTAACTTGATTATGAATATTTGTATGTTTCATGGCTTCTAGAATAGCCCACTTCTTTGATGAATCGGGTGACTTATTCTCTGGAAGTCAGTTTGGCTTTAGAAAGGGCCGAAGCACGACCATGGGAATTCTGGACCTTGTTTCCTACATCTACGATGCCTTCAATGATTCCACATATACAGCCTCGGTCTTCTGCGATCTGAGTAAGGCGTTTGATTGCGTCTCCCATGACTTGCTTCTAAAAAAACTATCACGCTATAACTTCCATCCCAAAAGTGTATCTCTTGTCGAGAGCTATCTTAAAGAGCGAACTCAAAGTGTGAGAGTGGATGGGGTTGAGTCTGCTGAGAGATGTGTAACTGTTGGAGTCCCTCAGTGTTCGGTACTGGGGCCTCTACTTTTTCTAATTTACATCAATGATCTACCTGGAATGGACTGCTCATCCAGGTACACGCTCTTTGCGGACGATACCACAATCACTACCCAGCACAGTCATCTTGACAGAGCTAGGGCAAGCTCGGATGAGGCTCAGGATAGGGCCGAGCCATGGTTCAATGCAAACATGCTATTTCTGAACACAGATAAAACCCAAAAAATCATATTTTCGACGAGAGAGATACCTGAGGCAGACTTAGTCTCCTCTGTGAATTTCTTGGGTGTCTACCTAGACTGCAGGCTTCGCTGGGACATACACACGGACCAGCTTTCAAAAAAACTAAGTACAAATATATTTGTTTTGCGGAATCTGACTGAGTGTGTGTCCTGAAGGGGCCTAAGACAGGCATACTTCTCCCTCTGTCACTCACATATATGCTATGCCATAGTAGCATGGGGTCATGCAAATGGTGCCGGGAAAATATATCGTCTACAGAGAAGGGCTGTTAGGTTGGTTGCTGGTCTGGGTTACAGGGATGACTGTAGAGATGCATTTATAGCGAACAAGATCTTAACACTTCCATCACTTTTCATTTTTGAAACGCTTTGTCATGTAAAGACTCACCTGAACGAATATACAAGTCACGACTCTATACACACTTACAATACAAGAAACAAACAAAACCTTGTTCCTCAGTGCTGGAGGTTGAAAGGCTGCCAGAATGGTCTAGGCCATCTGGGCATCCATTTTATGAACAAAGTACCACGTAATATAAAAGAATTGCCACTTCCTGAATTCAAAAATAGTATAAGATCCTTTTTGCTTAACGGAGCATTCTATTCAGTGGATAATTTCCTGAACTCTGAATGGTGGATTTAGATGTATATTGTTAAAATAAACGCATTTTATGTTATTTTATGTTTTATAATATTGTATAAGTCTGTTTTTTTTTAATCTGTCTTACGCTCAATTACCCTATTTTATTTAACTGTTATATATTTATTGATATCCTTTGCAACTTGTCCTGTGGCCACCGGCCTTATTTTAAAATTGTATGTTCTGTGAAATAATTAGAATTTTATCGATAATAATTGTACTAATTGCATAATGTATTCGATGTATTGACTTGTGTAAGTACTATATGTATATTTGACACCAATAGATGATTTGATTTGATTTTTTGATGAAAACGTGAGCAATTAGCTCTGGGAAAGCTCAATACTTTTCGGATAGACAATTACATTTTACATCAGCTGCTGACATAAAATGCAGGGTGTTACATTTAAATTAAACAATTTATTACCATTTTAAACTTGTAATCATTTTGTTGTACCTACTTTTTCGACACCTTTAATAATTTTTCATGTTTTTTCATTTTTCAGTTGGATTCAAAATTTCAAAATCTAATCAGTAAAATTTTGTTTAATCTAATCAGTGAAATATCTAATATACAAACCAGGACAGGGTATTCCATTTAAAAAAAAAAACATGATAGCGGGTTTGGTACGTTTCGTGTTTTGGGACAGCCTGTAGATTATAACAATAATTTTAAAAGGTAGCTCTATCCACCTCGAAATTTATTTTTTATCCTAAACAAATAATTTAGCTCTGAGTCGTGTCGAATAACGCAAATAACCTTGTATGTACAGGGTGTCCGGAAAAAGGACTTTAATCCATTAACCATATCTGATAAAATCACTTTTATGCAAAGAAGATTAGCAATAGTAAGTTCTTAGCACAATAAAATAATTTCTCTCTGTACTCTACTGTCCTTACATTATTTTTGCCTCGTCCTTTGCTTTCGGTATTGTCACCTTTGTAAAGTTTTACTTAATTATATATTGTATCCATGGTAACGCCACAACGGGTGACTTTGTTTAGCATTTGCAAATTATGAGATTTCCGTTGGCATCAGTTAAGGACCCATACTTTTGAAATTATCTGCAAAACGCATCATTTTATCGAAATTTTATTGAAAGCAAAAAATAATTAAACAAATGATTACCTAAAGAAATAGTTCGGAAGTTATTGACGCACGTACTAAAAAATAGGGGGGGGGGGGGGGGTACTGGACCCCTTATTTTTAATATTTGTTTTTTTTTTCTTAAAAAATGTAATTCCTTATGTTGAAACAATGTAATATCTTATCAAATGCTCGAATTATTTAAAACAAAAAGTCAGTTTTTAATTTCAATCTTTGACGATACTTATATCGAACATCAGGGTAAAAAAAGAAAAATGGCGTTGTAAGTATTTTTGCTCAAGGAATATATGGTTAACGGATTGACCTCCTTTTTGCGGACACCGTGTATATTCATATATTATTAAATTTTAACTGTCTTAATCGCTTTATAGAATGATCTTTGATACTATTTTAACTTGTGTAAGTGATTATTTTAGCACTAAATAAATATTTGAAATTGAATCAATTTTTTTTTACCTTTTTAACGTGAGTAAATGACGAACATTTCTCTCAAATTAATGTTCATATTACATAAACGGTTATTGCATCAAGCCCTTCAATTTATAGTCCACCAGGCCGCCGCTTTTGGTGGATTATAAATACAACCACAGGGGATTAAATACACTTGGCTGTGTAGAGGTAGCCATTGGCGTGCGCCGATTCGGTCTGACTCTTGGTGTCCTTATCTAACTTTTCAGATGGTTGATTTAAAAAATAATTAGTATATTATAATAAAATAACTCATGTCCATAATACACTGAATATTAAAAACATTAGATTTTTTAAAAAGTTTCATAGTTATGGCGGCCATTTATCACTTGTACCTATAAGTACATATTGTCGATTTTTCTGTTTTACATTTCTTAGAATAAAACAAATATATTTTTATTTAGATGGTCCGAAAAACCACACGATCCAGTGTGAAAGCAGTGGAGAGAGCAAAGACCGAATCTCCAAGAAGAACTCGCAACAAAGCATCTAATCAGCGTGAAAAATCAGGTTCAAGAAGTGGTGAATCAGAGGACGATGTTCCTTTAAATATAATTAAGAAACTGTCGCCCAGTCGCACCGATAAAGGATCGTCTGAAAATGAGTCTGACACCGATTCTAAAAAGCCGCTTAAGAAGAGAAGTCGATCTAAGGCAATAAAAGAGGATACACAACAGCCCACTACTCATAAATCGCGTTGGGATAAACAACCTAAGTCACCGCTAAATATAACCAGTCAACAGGATAACGACGAAGAGGTAAAAGAAGACCAGAATTCTAAAGGTAAGTCTAAAAATAAAAATAACTCAAATAATGAAAATGTTGTCAATCCCGAAACTGAGAATGAAAATGTGCAGGTGACAGATGAGTCACCAAGCGATGCAAAAGATATCGTCCAAGAGACACAAGCCAAAAATGGAGAGGAAAATAAAGAGATCGATGTTAACACATCTAACTCAAATGATGTTGACAAAACTACTGACCAACAAAATTCCGAAGTATCTTCTGAACAAAGCGCGGAAGTGATGGTGACACAGGATAACCAATCAGGCATAATCCAGGATAGGGCTTCAAGAAGCCCTAGTAAAGAAAAGAGTGATAAATCTTCAAGTAAGCAAAAACTGTCGGACAGAAGAGAATCAAGGGAGTCTTCTGAAAGACCAAAATATTCTGATAAAGAGCATAGTGATCGGAAAGAAAGAAGGTCAAGAGAAAGACGCTCTTCTGAACGGTCTTCTAAAGAGTCCAGCGGCGATCAAAAGTCTGACGACAAACATACGGAAAAACACGAGGAAACCAAAAAAATTCGATTGAAAAGACCTCCCATAGACAAGCGAACTTCTGAAAGTGAAGAAAAAGAAGGCAGAAAGGAAGAAAGTGGTAACAAAAAGAAAATTACCTTAAAACGACTTGAGCACAAGCAACCATTAATTGAAGAATCAAAGAAGACAGCCGAAAGTCATTCACCAAAAGAGAAACCTCCAGCCGAAGAATGGGGCTCCTCCTATGAACATAATGATCATATAAATAATAAAAATAAAGCTGAAGAAAAGCCCGCTAGGAAAAGGATAACGTTAAAAAGATCAACAGTTGAAGAGAAGAAAACGTCAACTACACCTGAACAGAGAGAAATCGCTATTGGAAGAAGCATCTCACTGCCGGAGAATGAAGATCACAGTAGGCAATCTACTAGTGGAGGTACTACTCCTGAAATAAAGAAAAGGCGCAACTCCGAATTTACACGATCCACAAGTGAAAATGAGGGTAAGCAATTTTTTTACTTAAATATATATTTTAGGTATGTTACTAGTTTTTACGAGTGGCTTTTCAAACTGATTGGATACATTTTTCCAAATTGTCTCTCATAATGTACATTTTCAATTAAGCATGTGAGCAGATAGATTGCAACAAGCAATTCCCCCGACTTTGGACTGCTTGAAGCGATTACCAAACTTTTATTATTTCAAACTACAAATGTGTGTGTTAATCCAAAAATTAATATTATTAGATATGGCTGGTGTCAGATAGAATATAACAGAAGCAATCAAGTTCAAATTATAACAAATTCTATCTCAGGTAGATTAGAATTGCGTTTATTTCTTCTGACTGGTAACTGTAAAACATAATGATGTTACTGCCCTAATGCCCTGATGCATTTGACGTCCGAAAAATTTCTCATTTTCTTTTAAGAACATTGATTTTCGATTTAGTAGCAATGTAGTTGTTTTAGGGATTATTTAGTACCCTTTTTTAATATGCTTGAAGCGATTACCACACTTTTATTATTTCAAACTACAAATGTGTGTGTTAATCCAAAAATTAATATTATTAGATATGGCTGGTGTCAGATAGAATATAACAGAAACAATCGAGTTCAAATTATAACTGTCAAATTCTATCTCAGGTAGATTAGAATTGAGTTTATACAATCGCAATTTTTTGTCTTCGTAATGATCACAGATACATGTGACCAGGCAAAGATATTAAATATCATGTATGCCATAGCTCCCGAAAATTTTAAATTACTTTGTTCTTGTTATTAAAATTTTCCCTACAATTTAGTACATTTTACCTTATTACATGATATATAAAAAAACTACAATCAACCATAGACATTTACCTTTAGATAAGCAAATAATAATCATTGCAAAATTATCATTTAACGAATGGTGAAATTAAACAGGTCAAAAGTTACAGCATAAAAACTTCGAATAGGTAGTCAAGTTTGTAAACGAATTTTAATTTTTTTAGTGACATTTAAATTCTACCATTTGGATTCGCCACTAAAAAAATTAAAATCTGTTAACAAACGCAACTTTTCGAAGTTTTTATCCTGCAACTTTTATCCTCCGGCTTTTGAGAATTTCGTATACCTATATTAGGTAATTTAACTCCTATGGGGTAATTTACAATTGCAATCTTCGCCACTAAAAAAAAATATTATTCGTTTAAAAACGCTACATGCGGATTTGACATGATCCCCAAAAAAATTTCGTTGCTGCATAAACATTGCTAACTTCACACATTAAGAAATGCATAGAGAAAATGCAGAACAAAGAAACCCTAATAGCAAGAGGGTTTGTTCGCATGCCCATACCTGTAGGGCGGGCAAGGGATGTGACCGGCCAACTTTGCGTACAAACGCATTTCTTCACCCATAAAACTTAACTTTGGTTTGCGCACGAAAATCCTATAATATGAATATCACAAAAACAGTATCACACGTTACCTTGAAGTTATTAAACGGCTCAAGGTAATCTCGCGAAATGTTTCTAATGAGTTCCAGTGAAATTTAAAACAAGGTTGCTCAAATTTAAGATTATGGTTATGTGCTGGAGTTAACCTTGCTTTAAATTCAAAATAAACCGATTTATTGGCAACAGTATTGTATATTAACAGGGCTTGGCTAGCACTACGCCTTTCTATGAGGGTGAGCCATCCAATGTTTTCTGCGCCTGCGATACTGAAAAATTTATTGAAAAGTTTAAATGAACCGGTCTGATCACAATTTTATTTATTAATTAATTTTCAGTAAATAATATTTGAATAAACTGTCAGTAAAAGCCTTGTTGAGTTTAACTATCAATCAAATTGAAAAAGTCATTACTAAAGTAATATTTTATATGATTATAACAAAAGCTTGAAGCTAGCTTTAGTTAAAGGCTAAAACGATATGAAAGATGTCATAGAAAATGAAATGACAAAATCTTTTGCGCCGACTTCAATTCGTCTATATAAATCTTCCGTTTACGTTGTCGGGATCATTGGCACGTTTATACTGATAAAATGTTACATATAGTTTTATGAAGACGATCGTATAAAGTCTAATTAACTCGAAAAAGAAAACTCACTAAATGAAAAAATAATCGCCAATTCAATAAAATTTTGACTCTGAAACAAATTTGCATGGACTTTCATGAAGTCGCCACAGTGGATCTTTTTCCGTGCGTCATCACTTTCACGTCATCAAAATCGTATGAATCAAATCAAATTTACGAGACGAAAAAAGTCAAAACTAAGTCTAAGTTCATAAAATGGACGTGCCTGCCTACCGTTTGACGTACCTACATAATATCCCAAAAAAGTATTTATAATTCCAGGTTTTGCCCGGCATTCTCTATTATCTAAAAGAAATTGACAAACAACTGTTAATACATTTAATACTATTTTTAAAGCTTAAAATCTAGAAAAGTTTGGTGTTTTATTGACTATTAAAATCTCAAAAGTCAAATTTTTGACATCATTTCATTTAAGGGAATTTAGCCACTGCCGTAAACTTTTCAAAGAACTTTCACGGTTAGAATATTTAAAATAAATAAATTATTATAAAAATCCATAAATACTTACCGCCAAAACAGATGGTGGGTATAATTAGCTCTAAAAAGAACTATTTTTAGAAAAAGGAACAGTTTTAAGGCACACAAATTTACAAAATACGAATTAGATTGGCAGATCAAAACAAGGTTGACAATGACGTTCTAAAATACAACGGTAGTCAACTAAACAAATAAAAAAAGTAAATAATTGACGTTTATGGTTTTATTCTTGTCTACCACGTTATATTATTGCGGAATCTTAGAGACGATTTTTTATGCTTTTATTCAAACTTGTTACTGTAATAAATAAGGATGCAGAGTTATTAACCACGTTGAGTCCTAATCGTTGATTGATGACGCACGGGAAAAGATCCACTGTGGCGACTGTATGTTTACCAATGGACTATTATGGCTTTCATTTAATACAATTTTATTTTTCTGTATAGACAAACCGCCGGCTCCAAAGAAACCCACTAAGGTAGTTAAACTCATTAGAGAGTTAACAAAAGAACCGCAGGAACCGCCGCCACCGGGTGAGGAAACCGTAAAAAAATACAAATGGGGCAAATCTACTACATCTTACTCAGACTTAGAAACTCTGAACTTGGACGTTCTGAAACAAGTTTGCCCTACCATCGAGTTTTTAAAGGAAGATGAGGTTGATTTAGAAGTTGCTGTTAAAGAGGTCAAGATTCCTCATAAAGAACGCCGTAAAACTTTTACTGAGCTAGAAGAGGAAGAAATGGAAAAAATCGAAGCGGAACTTAACGCTGAACCGGAAGTAAACGAAATAAAAGACAATATTATCGCGATGAACAGAAAAATTAGTATTGTAGATGACACGGCTAGTAAACTGAAACCTCCCCCGAGTCCTGCGCGAAACCCGGTTTCTGCGGTGTTGTTTATAACCAATTTGGTTAGACCTTTTACGGTGAAACAATTAAAGGAGCTGCTGGAGAGAACCGGGAAGATCAGGGAAGATGGATTTTGGACGGACCGGATCAAGTCAAAGTGTTATGTTTATTATGTCAAGGCAGAGTAAGTAATTTATGCATTGTCATATCATAATCTATAAACGTTACTTATTGGATCAGAATATTTTCACCAAATTCAGTTTCATTCAATTTTTTTTAGTTATCCTAAACTATCTTAATTGATAATAAGACTTATTGCTAAACTCGATTCTCGAATTTGTGAATTAGTATTTCCACTTTAAGCTATTGACTTCGTAATATATCACTATAAATTGTTTATAGGGAAGCAGAGGCAACTAGGAACGCCCTCCATGGAGTCAACTGGCCCATCGGGAATGGAAAGAAGCTCATCATCGATTACGCGACAGTGGAAGATTTGGAGAATGCCAAGAATCCTCCAGTTCCCGTTAAGCGGGAAAAATCTCCAGAAAAAGAAAATAAGGTGGGTTAATGTCAAATCTTTCATTTGCAACATATTTACCAGTGGAGGCTTATAGCCTGAAGGATAGAGGTGGCTACAGATCTTTTTTTTTAATCGCATTTCATCTGTGTCTGTGTATCCTACTTTTGTTCAAGTAAAAAAAAATACGCTATAGATAGAAAATGTGCGACAATATACTGATGTTATTACACAACTTCTTTCTTTTTCGTTCGTTGAGTCAAGCCTTAAGGGTTTTTATTGATTATAAATAGGCGATATAGGGATTATATTGGTATTACTTGCGGGTTTTGCCTCAAGCTACATAACAAAGAAAAAATAACCACCGAATAAAATTCTTTTTGCTTGTAGAAACCAATAATAATTGAGGATGAAAACGAAGATAAAAAGGCCCTAAGGACTGTGAAAAGAGAATGGGATTTAGCCAAGGAAGATGAACATGGTCGGCGGCGATCACGTACCAGGAGCAGGGAGCGACAAAGAAAACCTTCGCGGAGGTCATATACACCTGAGGGTGAGTGGTTTTTTATTTAGTTAAGTGGATTTATATGCCAGAAAAATGATCGCATCGCATGCCAGTAACCGGCGCGGCGTTAAGGAATTGTATTCCGAATTTCAAACCTCATTTGGTAGCAGCGCATCACCTCGTCCGCCGCTGGACAGTTAAGCAGGAGCGATGCAAACTATATTTTTTTTTATTTATCAAGGATACAGTATATCCTTCTTTAGTTAAAAATGTAATGACTTTAAGAAATTACAGTATCTATGAACGATAAAAAATACAAATAACATTTTTTTGATGTATATTTAAATATACAAAACATATATATGAGATCGGGTTATAGCGGTTTCCTTCGCTGCCCGATTCCTAAGTTCCAGTCTCTTCTGTCATTCCATTGGCCCTGTTCAAGGTCTCGTGCATTCATCGCCTTTTAACCCCCGTGTTCCATGATGATGTTTTGCGTCTTCCCCTTTTTCGTTTTTCTTAAGGTTGTCATTCCATTGTCATTTTTGGAAATCGTCCATCCGTTGTATATGTCCATACTTGGTTATTCGTTGTCGTTCTATGTCTTTCAATGCGGTTCTCAGTTCTTTCTTTAATCACTTCATTTCTGCCTTTGTCTCTTCTAGATGTTCTAAGATACCTTCGTATTGGCAGGATATAGAAAGCCCTTTTCGCTTAGATAATTTTCGTGTCTATCTCTCTTTTATCTGCTTCTATGTTGGTAAAAGGAAATACATACATTATATACATGTAGAGTTTTCTTCTTGGGCTAGCTGTAGATTTCCAGTCTGCTCAGTGCTTATCCACGCAAAGGTAATTGGTTTTTCCTATGTTTATTTTTAAACCCCCATTCACTCTATTCTTCTAGCAGCTTCCGGAGTATATTCCATTTCATCTTCATCATTTGCTAAGATTATTATTTAATCATCTGCGAATTCCATTGTATGTGGGCATGTGTCGTCATTGAGTTGGATACATACCGTATAAACGAAATAACGTATTAGCAGTAAAACTACATGTAAAACCAGTTAAATGAAGAAAGCAGCAATAACAGCAGCATTGACACTGTTATTTAATAATTTGAGTAGGGTATATGCAGCATCACTGTCTTAGACTTTTGGAAACACTCGTTTTTTTACGATTTCTCCAATTATGATGCTGTGGTGTGTCAATGTTTATTAAATGTTATTTTTCAAATACCTATTAAACAATATCCCTTTATTAGACCAGCGGTTCCGAAACGGTGATCCGTTACCATACTACATATATAATGATGCCACTTGCGACAATACCTTTAGTACAAGTATAAGCCTTGAGGAGTTTTGGTGGAAGATACCTATTTCTCATCCGAAGTTGCGCGAACGTGCTTTAAGATATCTGATAACGTTTTCCAAAACGTACCTTTGTGAATTATCGGCGTTATTTCTAATAAAAAATAAAAACAGTAACATCAAATTTATTTTATATTTAATTAAAATAGTAGAAATTTGCAATTTTTCTAGTTGCTTATACTTTTATTTTAGTTTTCTTGAACAGTAGACCGGAGCACGGTCTCGCAACAAATGCTTTGAGTCGGGGTTTAAAGCAACATACAGAGTAAAATATTCTAGAAATAATTTATTAAGAAATGGCGACAACAAAAATATTGCAACATTTTTTATTAAGGCCAATGGATTAAATAAACAAACTAAAAATACTAATTAAAAGCAACATTAGCGGTATAGTGGACAAGTATGTAACTGTCTTTCGTATTGGAATACACATGGATTCAACCATAATGGATTCCCTGGAGCGGGTATGCGTATGCGTTCTCTGTACTGTAGTGTCGCGTAGTTTTATTTACTTTGTCTACCTTTTGATTTATTACCATTGTAACTGCCTTTGGTATTGGAGTTGATTCCGCTGGGATGGCGCTACGGTGTATTGAAGGCCGTTTGACTTTTGCAAAATGGCTTTTAGTACATCGTACCGCTATCTGTGGAGTTGCTTGGGTTATGGCTGCCCGTAGAGTCCTAATAAGGACGAAACGGCCGTCGCTGTGCCGCAAGATAGGAAATGGCATGTTTCTCCAAACCGCTGTAATTTTATTCATTGGAACTTGTTTGTTGGACAATAATTCGGTTCGTATTCGTCTTACTACTTTTTCCATAAGTTTTCTATGGGGATAAGGTCGGAAGATTGCGACGGCCAGTCTTAAGGCAGGTTCTCACTCGTTCAGTCGCGCTGAATAATTTTTACTGATTAAGCGGCACTGAACATGAAAATGAAAGCGACTTGTTCACACGTTTCATTTTATATGTAGGTCAAACAAAATCTACTGTATTGTTAAGTTCAAACTACACTACTTATTGTTTTGACGAACCTTTTTAAAAATAACCTCAAAATCAAAATAAACGTTCTGCCGCACTGAACAAAAGTTTAAGTCGCTTTTACTTTAACTGAAAGCAAAATCGACTATTCCTTGAGTGTTAACACGCGTTCTCATGTTAATTTTCACTAAAGCAGTCAAATTAATTCAGCGCTACTGAGTCATGAGAGCCCGCCTTAAAACTCTAATATTGTTCTCCCTGAACCAAGCTTGCACATGATTGGATGGGTGTTTTGGATCATTATCCTGTTGAAAAATGAACCATAGGGGCATTTCCCTTTCTGTAAAAGGAACCATAAAATTTTTCATAGTATTTGCTTAGATAGACCTGTCCATTATACTATCGATAAAGTGTAGAGGACCAACTCCCAGAGAAAAAGCAACCCCATAAAATGACACTATAAATGCGTTACATACTTGGAATTGAAGCGCTGCTTTACAAGTCTTCCAACTCGTGTCCATCTGAATTTAAAATATTGTATCGCGTTGTATCACTAAAAATGACCTTTCACGAGTTAGCAGCAGTCCAGTCGATATGCCTTCGTACGAATGCAAGCCTAACAGCTTTATTTCTAGAGAAAATTAAGAGTTTCTTTGCTGGTCTCCTACTGTATAACCGTTCCTGTCCTAACCTTCTTTGAATAGTTCGGCAGAAAATGTTTGCATTTGGTATTTCGGCTTTGATCTAATATTGCAGCTACGAGCCAATCAAGCGGTGCGCCTGCGCATGTTTCGCGTTCAATGTTGCTTTGCGATATTATAATTTACGTTCGCCGCGTTAATTTACAAAGCCGCCCAAATTCCATATGTTTTTAAATACAAACAGTTGAATTAGTTTTTAGTGAGAACAACGGTTTGGCAACCTATTGTACCGTAACTAAAATGGATATACTAATAATATTAAATTTATAAATGGGAATAGAAGAGTTAATTACCTAAACTGATTTATTCTACTCGCCGTTCAACTTAAATAATAAACACCAAGAAAATTTAGTCTCTGAAACCTGATGGGGAGCTTGCTGAACTGGGTTACTGTTAGTACTAGGATGGGTGACCGCTTGGGAACACCGTGTGTCGTTACCGTTGTGTATTCATTCATTGTTTATTCGTAACAAACATTTCATTCGATTATGTAAGCAACATATTTTCTTAATTTAATAACTATGCTTTTACAAGCCGAAGAACATTTTCAATTCTCTAATACTCTAAATTTTAAAGAATTGACAAGAAAATAAAAGTAGTTTGCACCAATTAGTAAGAAAGTAAGCGCCGACATTGGTCGGTAACTACAAGTGACTATTTGCATAAAACGCCGAATGTAATAAGTAAAATAGGTAGCAACAACCAATTTATTTAGTAATTACAGTTTGTAAATCGTTTTTTACTTTTTTCCAGATTATCATAGTAAAAAAAGGAAACATAACGAACCTCCACCACAAAAAGCTATGGACGACTTATTCTTAAAAACCAAAGCGACACCAAGCATTTATTGGCAACCCCTTTCTCCTGAAGAGGTAATTTTAAATTACTACCACAAGGGAAAAGCGATCTAAGTCCAAAAAAATCTAAATTGAGATTATGCCGTCATTTAATAGACATGTAAGTTTGCTATGCATAAAAATATGTTATCTACAACCCCGAAAATATTGTTAGGTCAATTTTCATTGAATTTATTAAGAAAGCTTGCAGACGACATATGGCATCAATGCTTTTTAAAAACAGGACCACCTTCTATTCTACAAAAAAAAAGGATGAAAACTGGTATCATGTAATATTGTTTTTCTTCCAAAATGTTTTTCTTTCCAAACTGTCTATCGAAGGTTCTATTTTCAAACGCGGAACATTTAATGTTGGTTTTAGTTTACATAATCATTTTTAAATAGAGTTTTTCCTTGGATGTCAAGTCTTAACATGTGACTTAGATTGTTTTTTCCGTGTACTTTTCAAATAGTTTATATACCTTGATCAGCGATTCTCAAACACGAGAGAGATTTATGAAACTCATACTGGAGTATTCAGTTTTTAATGTAAAATCCGGTGTTTCCAAAGATGGATCGGTTGAACGCTACGCTATAATAATTTGATAAAACTGTTCTATATAATATTGACCTACGCTTGCGATTATACTAGTTTGTAAGTAAATTTTCAATTTTTTAAATATATTTTTGAACCGTGCCTTTTAAGTTAAAAGTGTCTGAAGATGCCTAGCCGGAGGTCGGCAAAACCTATAAGACACTTTTGAAAATGTGTGAGGAAATTGGACTTTATTTTATTATTTATTTTGGTACGTCCATCAAGATACCTACTGTGTAGCCAGTTGTCACAATAAAAACATGCACAACCGCAGCCTCTCTATAACCATTGCCACATACTTACAGCCTTCACGTATCTACAATAAAAGAATGGTTATAAGCACAGCAGTAAAATAATTTTATCGTCAACCGTCAGTAAAGCCGTACATTATCAGAGTGATTTCCGGAAGTAAACGAACACTTTATTTTATTGTCAAATAAAATACTTTACCAGATAAATACTTTTACCCTCCGCAAATTAGTGACTTTGGCATTTATTAATTAAAAATCGTCTGTCACTGTCACACCTTTCCCTATGACAGCTCGATAATAGTTTTCTCGCGATTTATTGCGATGAATTATACCTCAATTTTTTATATAATAAATTCTGAACGATTGGCGATAAAATTTTGTATTCACCACGTCAGTAAAGTGTCTTTATCGACTCGCCTGTTATTCGCATCGCTCGCTTCGCTCGCTCATCTCATAATTTCAGACTCGTCCGATAAAGAATCACTTTACTGCCTTGGTAAATAAATAACTATTATAAATCATACATTTTTAAATTATCTTAAGGTAACTCGCCAAACGTAAGATAATAAGTAAATATAGTTTAAAAAAACTAAAAAACACGCTTTAATATAATTAATCAAATTAAAAAGCGGAAAATAAATATAGTTTAAAATAATTATTCTTGAAATTCTTAATATACAGGGTATTCCCTACTCGATGGTACATTAGAAGTATCTGGAGAACGAAAAGAAAAATAATTTTGAAATTTTCACTACGGCCATAGGAGACTGCGCTCTAGCTTTTAAAAATAATTTCGCGGTTGCAGTGTTGCCAGATCTATTGATTACTGACATCAACTTTGGAATTTTAAATGAGACACCCTGTATATTTTTACATTTTTAAATTCCACATAAAATTATAATTATTTTTTATTAAATGCACTATTAGTCTATACTTCATAGTTTCCGAGATATTGACTCTCGAAAAGTGACATTTTTGAACTTTGACAGCTTATAACTTTCTAACAGTACGTCTTAGAGCAAAACGGCTTACATGTCCCTATCTTTAAATTTTATTATCTTCCCAAAAAAATCAACTTCCGGTTAAACCGGATGTAACTCGAAAGAAGGAAATATAGTTGTTCCGGTTTAACCGGAAGTTTTAAAATGGCTAGATTCAAAGCATTGGATCCACAAACCCGTTCGGCCAACGGACCAACTGATAGCGAAAGAATGTACCAACACTATTAAGCCGAATGCTCGAGTCGGAAAGTAGGTAGATAGTACGCATGCGCATACTGTGAGCTCTATCTCTCTCACTCTTATACAGAGGATCTGTAAGGAAATGATTTAATTCCGGCGATCCTGATCATGATAATGAGATAAACTAATAAAATTATTGTATTGTCAGCGGTTCTTGATAAGTCTACAAAAGTTAAATTAAATCTGACCGTTTAAAGTGGGCCAAAATCGGGTTCAAAGAAGTCGGTTACAAACAAATATACGTACAGGGTTATTTTTTATATTTGCGTACCCACCTACAGGGCTTAATGTAAGTGACAGAAAAAAACTTTTAATACAAAAGTTGCATAATCTTTCCCGTCATATCTTTTAGACTTATTAAAAAAAACATCTGCACATCGGAAAGTTAAAAAACAAATGAAAGTCTTCTTTTTTTAAATGGAACACCCTATATATTTTTTACCAGGGCGAAAGATCTCTTTCTCCTGATTTCAAAAATATATAACATATCATCATTTAATCCAGTGGTTTGTGAAATATTTGAGTTTTTGATTAATTGAATTGACTATAATCTAGTCGGCGTTCCGCATACTTCAACGTGACATATTTGTCACTTTAATTTAAATTGAAACATGCAGCAAAGAAAATAACTTATGATTTATAATTTATGATATAAAGTAAAGTAAATTGCTGTTGAACTACAGCTATTCGGTTGTTATTAGAGTAAAAAAGACGCACTATTTGAAGTTTGTCTTCTTCCGAATATCCCATTTTCCTTACTGAATCTTTCAATTTAAAGTAAAGTGACAAATATGTCACGTTGAAGTATGCGGAATCCGACTAGATTATAGTCAATTCAATTAATCAAAAACTCAAATATTTCACAAACGACTGGATTAAATGATGACATGTTATATATTTTTGAAATCAGGAGAAAGAGATCTTTCGCCCTGGTAAAAAATATATAGGGTGTTCCATTTAAAAAAAGAATACTTTCATTTGTTTTTTAACTTTCCGATGTGCAGATGTTTTTTTTAATAAGTCTAAAAGATATGACGGGAAACATTATGCGACTTTTGTATTAAAAGTTTTTTTCTGTTACTTATATTAAGCCCTGTAGGTTGGTACGCAAATATAAAAAATAACCCTGTACAAACATACAGGTGAAGCTAATAAAAGCGTGTTTAAAAGACCCGCAACATGGCACCTTCATCATGATAATATACAAGCGCGTAGATCGCTTAATGTTTTACACATTCAGTCATCACAGTTCTATGCTTGCTTCATGCGACTTCGGTTTGGTATTATAATATACAGGGTGTTTATTAAGTACTTGTACAAACTTTAAAGGGTGAATCTTGGATTAATTTTATGATAAAAAGTTTTTATGAACATGGGTCCGCAACGTCTTGTTTCTTGCGATACAGGGCGTCCAAAGAAGTTGTTTTATTTGGTTTTTTTAAATTATATTTTTGTTTAATAACATGGCAGTTTGACGAAATAAGGTATACTGAGAGTACTGCTGACGAGAAACTCAAATATTTACTTAGTTGTTTGTTTAATGTTAGAGGGCGCTACCTACAGTGTTGTTCCTGGATTTAAATAATTATAACTTTATTGTGTCGCACTGTACATCATTTTTTACTGGACAGGCCTATTCTCTATTCATGTTTACAAACAAAAGATACTCTTAGTATTGGTCGCTGAAAGCGGCCGTTTTGGAAGAAGCTAAACATGCCTTGAAATATTTTTAGTTTTTGAAAAATGAAATGAAAATAACAATGTATGTGGCGCCCTCTAACATTAAACAAAAACTAAGTAAGTATTTTTGTATACTCCCGCATTGCCATGTTGTTAAAAAATAAAATCAAAAAGTAAATTAAACAACTTTTTTGAGAACCAAGCCGCTGCGGGCCCATATTCATATGAACTTTTTATCTTAAAATTAGTCAAAGATTCACCCTTTAAAGTTTGTATAAACACTCTGTATACAGTGTACCGGACCTGGACTGACGCAAATAGGTGAAAGAGACTAAAATATTTAAGTTAAAACTTCATCTTTTGGGGTTCAGCCCGGCTTCGATAGAAACTCATTTTACGAAAAGCTTGTTTTTTTCTACTAGTACAGTGCTTTTTCCGAGGCTTTTGCTCAAGGAGATACGAAAAAATCGGGGAAAAAATGTTATTGAGAAAAGATGTTCAGAAAGGAAAACAAAATTTTTCAATCCTATACTTTGATATTTGGCATTATTTTCATTACACACTCCCTGTTAAACATATTAAAAAATCTCTTTAAGAAAAGTTGTTCAAAATTACAAATTTACAAAATTTCAACCCGATGTAAAATATCAAAGTAGGCATAGAATTTTTAAAATTTTGCATTCCTTCTGAACGTCTTTTCTTAATAACATTTTTTAGTATTTCTTGCAAAAAAGGCACTAATTTTTTTGTAAATTTCCAAGACATACTTGATTTTTTGAAACTAAAATTATGACACAAACTAGTTTCTACCCGAGCAGGGCTGAACCTCAGAAGATGAAGCTTCAACTCAAAAAATTTACCTATTCGATCCGGGGACACACTGCATGTATATACAGTGACCGGCAGAAAGTACGCACCAAAGGGGATTTTTTTAAATTTCAAAACTTACCAAATTTTTTTGCAGCTGGAAAAGTTCTGCATGTTCTTAATACACCAGTCAAGTTATCAAAATTTTAGTGCAAAATGGAAAAAATTGATATCCAAAATTTTATTGCTGGAAACTGTTTATGGGGTAAGTATAAACGTAAAAAACCAAAAATAGACAACTGGATCGGTCATCCCTCCCCGTGGGGGGTCGAAAGGGGGTGAAAAATGGTGTTTTGTGATTTATCGTAAAAGGAGACGTCCTAGAAAAAAATGTTTCATACAAAACTTGTAGATCATGTAAAAATCTACTACTTTTGTAAAAAGCACTTTTTCACATAACCTCAAATTTTTTTAGATAAGTGCGAAAAACCGGTTTTTGTGTTTTTTAATTTTCATTTGAAAACGTGTCAACTAATATTTATGCAATTTTAGGGAGAAATAGCTTTTCTTATGACAAATAAGGAAACATTTTTTTGTTTTTATTTCATGGGCTGTTTTGAAGATATTTGCTTTTTTTTTTGTATTTTTTTCAAATAAAATTTGTCCTTCGAAAAATCAATTTAAAAACTTTTGGTTGTGCTCATTTTTTTCGTTTTTAGTTGCACTTTAACATGAAAAAAAAAATTAGTCAGGGCGCAAAAACATCCTTAAAAATGCACAAGAAGCCAAAAGTGAGTTTTACGAAAACGAATATTTCAGTATAAGTTTATAATTCGTTTAAAATTACGAACATTTTTTAAAATCAAGTACTTATTTGTATTCTATGGGAAAAAATACTAAAAAAATTATTAAGAAATTTAGGTTAATTAAAATTTAAATGAGCAAGAATTTTAAAATACGAATTTTTGTAATTGATCGAGAAAAGTATAATTGCGTAAGCGAGTCACAAAAAAAATTATTTTAGGTAATTTTGAAGTACTCTGGTTCTTTTTAACTAATAAAAATAAACTTAAACTAGATTCAAATAACAAGTATATATTTTAACGAAATATAAATTATTAATTCAAAAAATTTCTTTATTTTAACATAAAGCATGGTAATGATGGTAACATTGAAAAAAACAGGTATACTACAAAACCTGTTTGGTCTAGTAGATACTTAACCTATAACTCACGAAAAACTCAAGAATTGCAAAATTATTACATTATTATATTTTAAATGCAGTTTACTCTTCAAAAAGTTTTCAACACCAAAATTTACGATCAATCGTCGCCTTTCTTCACTGTTTCACAGGTTGCGATATAAGCTCTGGATTTGCTGGCAAAGGAAAAAAAAACAAGTTTTCATTCATTATTAAAAACTTCAAACTTGACTACTTTGGTTGAACCTTTTTATAAAGAAAATGTAGACCCCACGATCATTTCTGCTAACGGCTGTACTTTAATAAAATCAATTTACAAATGTGAAAAATCCAAAGAATCACTTGATGAATTGAGGTTCAGCCAGTATAAAAAACTATCGACTAGAAAAGGTTTCAAATTAGAAAAAATACCACCAACTGTTGGGGCAGCTACGCAACACTCTTACAGATGCTATTTCCAGGTTCAAAAGTGGCTTGGAAACAATACTTTGCTTGCTACTAAATGGGGCTGGAATAAAATAACAGCTAATAAGAAAGACGTGTTGTTACCTCATTTCACAGACGATCCAGTTATTCGGGACACATTACTTGTAGCTGTGAAAAAGGCTGTGGTACTAAGTGCGGATGCCGAAAGCATGGTCTGCAATGCACTGACTTATGTGCAAAATGTCAGAGTGCTGGTAATTGTACTAATTTTGAAGAGCGAAAAAATTTGGATGGCTTTATTGATGTAGAAGATATTTTAGCTGCAAACGAAGAACCAACCCTTTGCTTAAATGCTGAAAAACAATTGATTTTAAAAAATGTTCGTAATTTTAAACGAATTATGAACTTATACTGAAATATTCGTTTTCGTAAAACTCACTTTTGGCTTCTTGTGCATTTTTAAGGATTTTTTTGCGCCCTGACTAATTTTTTTTTTCATGTTAAAGTGCAACTAAAAACGAAAAAAATGAGCACAACCAAAAGTTTTTAAATTGATTTTTCGAAGGACAAATTTTATTTGAAAAAAATACAAAAAAAAAGCAAATATCTTCAAAACAGCCCATGAAATAAAAACAAAAAAAAATTTCCTTATTTGTCATAAGAAAAGCTATTTCTCCCTAAAATTTCATAAATATTAGTTGACACGTTGTCAAATGAAAATTAAAAAACACAAAAACCGGTTTTTCGCACTTATCTAAAAAAATTTGAGGTTATGTGAAAAAGTGCTTTTTACAAAAGTAGTAGATTTTTACATGATCTACAAGTTTTGTATGAAACATTTTTTTCTAGGACGTCTCCTTTTACGATAAATCACAAAACACCATTTTTCACCCCCTTTCGACCCCCCACGGGGAGGGATGACCGATCCAGTTGTCTATTTTTGGTTTTTTACGTTTATACTTACCCCATAAACAGTTTCCAGCAATAAAATTTTGGATATCAATTTTTTCCTAACATTTTCCAGTCTGACTGGTGTATAAACAAAAAAGAGCATAGGCAAAACTAGTAAATATTGCGTAATATACCAGGGAAAGATGAAAACGTTAAAATCACTCAAAAATAAAGTGCCCTTATTTTCCACCGTAGAAATTTTTTTTATTAGGAAATGTTGTTTGCACTTAAAAGTTGTCCATAAATACCAAATTTCAGCTCGGTAGCACAAAAAAAGTGTTTTTCCTTTTTTTGACGCCCCCTCGTATAACGAATCGATAGAAGCTATGCAACCTATAAATTCAATGTTTTAACAGCTCTTGGGCAACTAGACACAATGACATAACTTACTTAAATTTGTTTAAATACGCGAGAACTGGACGTTTAATAAAATAACGTCAAAAATAATCTAACTTTTCTGGTGCACACCGTACATTATTCTATGGATAAGCGGAATAACTTTATGCAAAACAAATGAGGGTTTACTTCATACAGTTAACAATATTTTGCAGTTCCCAATTTTTCAAAAACTCTTAAACCCATTGGTTCATGAATGAAAGTTTAAACCCTTACAATAAAATTCGTTTTCATTTAAATCTAGTTGCCATGAAAAATATTTATATTTGTGATACCGAGCTGAAATTTGGTATTTATAGATAACTTTCAAGTGCAAACAACATTTCCTAATAAAAAAATGTTCCACAGTGAAAAATAAGGGCAATTTATTCTTGAGTCAAGTTAACGTTTTCGCCTCTCCCTCGTATACGGCGCAATACTTACTAGTTTTGTCTATGCTCTTTTTTGTTTAGAGACATGCAGAACTTTTCCACCGCCAAAAAAATTTGGTAAGTTTTGAAATTAAAAAAAATCCCCTTTGGTGCGTACTTTCTGCCGGTCACTGTATACCGGGTGGTGCAACGCTAGACTGGCCAGGGGAAATTTCGTGTAAATTTTGCCACCCTCAACTATTGGCTCCTATTAATTTTATATCAAAATTATATTACACTTTTTTGGAGGTCCTTGTATGATGGACTCACAAAATTTTTAAAATTATTTTCTAATAAGCCAATTACAAATTATTTAGGAGAAAGTCGTTGTAAAATTCTTAAAAAATAAATGTAATGTTAAGTGTTACTAGACGTTTTATTTTTTATTAGTTTCAACATTTTTTACAGTATTCTTGAAAAAATAACAATAAGTGATGTTACATGGAAAATAGTTTTTTTAGAGTATACCAAATGTTCGCTACGATGTTCCCTGACGAACAAAACAACAATCCTAAATATTGTTGGTAATTTTATTTAGTGTTAAGGTACTGTAAATAATAAATGCAACTGCTTAGTGCAAAATAATGACTTACTTTATGGTATGGCAGCAGCAAATAATGCAGTTTTAGAACTTTTACTTCATATATGTATAATGGAATTAGTACCAGGCTTCTTGGCAAAACTGGAGGAAAGCATCACTCCACAGTATTGCGCAAATTACATAAATAGTCGCACATTCACATTAAACAATAAACCAACTGTTCAAAGTTCAAAATTGTATATATTGGAGTACAGAAAATAAAAACAGATTTGTACAAACAAGATACCCTCAAAAGGTAAATGTTTGGGCTGCATGTTTGGACATCGGATTATTGGTCCGTTTTTTGGAACAAAATTAGGGAAAAGAAAAATTTTTTGGAACTTTTTCAACATCAAATTTAACTTGCATTAGAATAAGTTGCTCCTGACAATGAAGATATTTGGTTTCAAATGGACGGGTTGCCTGCGCACAATGCACGACAAGTAAGGGATGCAGTCCAAAATGTTTTCGATGAACGTAGATCGGATTAAATAACAACATAAATTGCCCCAGCTAGGTCTACTGATCTTTCGCCAAATGACTTTTTCCTGTGTAGTCACATTGAAAGTGTTATTTATAAAAATGTTCGTTGTCAAAGTTTAGAAGCACTAAAGATTGCAATTTCAGGGGCATGCAATCAAATCTCTGCGTATCAACATAATGATGTAAGAACTGAATGTTATGACTGTGTATTTGTCCGAAGATCGGCCCGCTACAGTGTGCGTGAGCGCGATGTTACGACATGTAGCGGGTGTACAACTAAAAAGGGACGCCGGCTGTATCTTGGGAACCGCTTACCGTACAGCTTGCGGAAAAAATATTTATAACAAACATGTTCAAGAGAATTAGCTGAAAACTATTTTAAAATTTCTAGGTTTACTGCTAGGGGGCGTAACTACGGTAATTAACCAAAAAATGTGATTTTCTTAAAAATTCTGATAGTAAAGGTGTATCAAAAGGAGCATTTTTGGATTCTTCGAAAATTGTGAATACCTTTTGTTTTTAAATTATTGCTCTACCTTTGCGCTTGAAGGAGGTAGGAGAGGAGAAATAGTGTTATGAAAAATCATTCACAACTTTGGTTTGGCGGCTTACCAGGGTTCCTTTTGTTTTATAAATTTAATAAAAACCTAAGTTATTTTAAATTCCGCAGCAACAGCTGAAGGGAGCTATTCAGTAATATCAACAATTTCTTCTGTTTTCTCAAAAATTTTACATCCAACGATTAATCTTTTTTGTCTTAAGTAAAAAAGAAGAATAAATAAGAACAACATCTGTGAAAACCACAAGTCAATATTTTTTTTTTAAACTGGAAGTTATAATATAAAAATGAGCTCCATAAGAACAAACTGACGATATGAAATAGGGCTTTGATTTAAAATATGAAATAGTACGTCTCAAATTTTTTATAGGTTCAATTTTTACTTATTTTCTTAAAATTTCGTGCCGCGTCAAAATGCCGACCTCAAACAAAGAGGCGTTCGACATGCTTAAAATTTAAGTATGTCAAACCCGTCTTCGCTTGAGATCAGCAAATTTAAATTTTGACACATACTGTTTCATATTTAAAATCAAAACCGTCAGTTTGTTATTATGGAGTTAATTTCTATATTATATTCTTCATATCTCCGATTTAAAAAACGATATTGACTTGCTGTTTTCACAGATTTTCTTATCTTTTCTTCTTTTTACTTGAGACAGAAAAGATAGATCGTTGCATTTAAAATTTTGGAGAAAAAATAAATTGTTGATTCTGCTAAACAGCGCCCTCTAGTTGTCGCAACGAATTCAAAACAACCTAGTTTTTTTATTAACTTGATATAACAAAAGAAACAGTATTTAGCGAGTTCAAATGCGTCAAATTCTGTCCAACCAAAGCTACGATTATTTTTTCATAGCTATACTTATCTCCTCATACCCCCACAAAAAGGTATAGTAAAAACTTAAAAACAAAATTTATTTAGAATTTTCATATTATTTCAAAAATGTTACCTGTGTTGCACCTTTACCATGAGAATTTTTGAGAAAATCCCGCTTTTTGATTGTTTGTCGCACACCGTAAGCCGTACCCCGTCCCTTTTTAGTTGTATACCCGGTACATAGCCTGAAACAATAAGCCGACCAGACTTCGATTAATACTTACCATTTTTTCTTTATAGATCGCCATGAAACAACAACAGCGTCAAGCTCGTCTGGAAGAAAACAAACGTCGGCTGGAGGAGATCAGCAGAACGGCTTCACGGGGTACTCATCGGGATCGTGGGCGGGACCGCAACTTCAGGAGGCGCTAACAATCTTTACATTCTTCAAGGACGCGTATTATTTTTTTCTTTTGTAGATAAAACGTGTGTGACAGAGAGAGAAAGGTAGCGTGAGTGTATTTTATCGCATCCACTTTAGTAAGATGGTGATTTCGGAGATGTAATCAAGTGCGGTCCGGAGATACTTGCTTGACCCCTGTATATTTTTTAAAATTTTTGGCTGTATTTTTTGTTTAAAAGGTATAACGGCAGTGGATAGAGATTAGTAATGTACAAGGCTTATGTTGAAACAGAAAATCGAAATATTATTGTGTTAGGGTCTGTTGCATCAAGCAATTTAATCACCGATTAGCGGTAAACCTAGATTTTAAACTAAGTTTGTCTTGCACCAATATTTAAACTGGGATTTAACAACCTAGATATTTAGTTAGTTTAAACGGTCGATATTGGTGGTTTATGTTCGGATTTGTCATTTGGGCGTGCGCAGTGAACGATTTTTGACATTTTTGTTGTCAGCTGTTATTTTTTTTATACTATTTACGATTAGCATTTATACTTTCTTGGTCTACAGAAAATTGGCTGCTTGTCTAGGATATTTTTGAATTGCTTATTTGGGGGCAGCCCTCCCCCCGTCTTGTATAATTCCCTTTTTTCTTCGCCAGCTTCCCTCCTTGGCTGTTTTTTTTTATTTTCATAAAGTCTTTAAAGAATCACAACTTCTGGGGCAATATAAACCTGAGCTATTAAAATCTTCAGTAATTTTTTTCCATGCTATATTTTTTTTCCCTTATTCCAAATGCATCCGTTTTTTTGTTCTCAACTATGTCTTTATATTTTGCAATAATATTAATTAACAATAGTTTTTAATCAGAAGTAAAGTTTACTGTTCTTTCCCTTTTAGTTTTGTCGTGATTTTCCATAATAATATTCTTTTTGTAATTCTCAAATCAACAACGACCCCTAAATTTTAGGTTAGAAAATTTCAAAGAATTTTGATGAAGTTAGCTACAAATCTCAAAACTCCAGTTAACTAATCTAGTTTAAATTTTATTGGTGCAAGTAAAATTCAACTAATCTAGGATTGGTACTTGATCCTGGATTACCTAAACGGAGATAAATATGTAGTTTGGTGCAACAGACCATTAGTCATCGAAAAATGCAAATGGAATTAGTTTTGCATTTTTCGAATTAGAGTCTCAGTTACGCAATGTCAATTTCAATTTTTTATTTCAACATAATCCTTACATATTAGGAAACGTAAATTACTCAATATTGTTGCAAATATATCGTTTAAAAAATAAAGTGCAGCCAAAAGATTAAAAAATCAGGGGGTAAAAATGTTACTTGGGCTGCTTCTTTTCAGTTTTAATTATTGATCCTGCCTTACTACAATATTATTTAGGTTAAGTTATAGACATTTTTGTGGCAATCAGGATTAATTATTGGGATTTGTAGAATGAGTGCATCATCTGAAATATTCATCTTTCTTTTTAAATTGACTATTTTCCATAACCCAAAATTTTCCCATTCCAGTTATTGCTTGGTAATCAAGGCATGTTTAAGTAAGTTTTTAGTAACTTGAACACAGTTAAACATATTATATTTTAGTTTATGAAGCCCTAGATATAAAAAGTTTTTTTCAATATAGGTTCCCACTTCCACTTATCAAGAAGCCATATACATATACAAAAAATACGCTAATCGCCACTAGTATGTTTCAAATATTGGTATAAGATTTGTCCATTATAATTTTCTTCCGTAATAGTGCATTTCAAGCGTTGATAGAAAAGTAAATATAATTGTTTTTTTTTTCGAATTATTTTTGGCAAAAGCACTTTTCATTCCGTTAATATTAACGAAGTGCTATCGATTTCTAAAGCTCTATTGTTTCAAATTATTGTAAGAAATGAAAACTAAAAATGTATTTAGTGGCAAACCAAACGAGTGTGTAATTGTATTTTGTATTAGAATAGACAGCGATCCAAGCATAATGGACACCCTGGGGCCGGTAGGCAACAGCCGTTTCGTCCTTATTAGGACTACGAGAAGCCACCATTCAATGCAACTCCACAGAAAACGGAACCACTAATGTAACCGTACTGAATACGCGATAACGCCATCTAGTACAATCAATTCCAATACAAAAGGTAGTTCCACTGGTAATAAAAAATCGAAAGATAGACAACTAAATAGAAACAACGAAGTGCAGCCCTCCAGTATAGGGAACGCTATTCTACGTTTCGCCAACACAGCCTGCATGAAATTGCAGATCGGAACCAAATCTCACCGAGGTACCCACTAAGATGCATGCGTTGTTTTTATTTAGTTGTCTATCGTTCGATTTCGTATTACCATTGGAACTGTCTTTTGTAGTGGAGTCGATTCTACTATTTTCTTGTTTCATAAACACCAGTTTTAACAATTAAGGTTTTAAATTTTTTGGCAAATTGGCCTGAACCTAGTATCAATGTTACAACCTGTCATTTAAAACCGCACCAATTTGACCATTGAGGCTTTAAAATGAGACAATTATTCAAAGTTAATATAGTTTTGGGTTTACCTTCAATGTTATTAAGACAAACAGTTCAATCTGTGTTTGCCTTTTTTATTTATTTGTTTGTCGTCTCATGTTTTTTAGGCTGAATCGCGTTTTATTATTCTTTTTGCATATGGTAGAGTATTTTTCCGAGATGGTTCCTTTCTAAGGATTTTTTTAATAAAGGGAAGGGGGTTAGATAGATGAAATGTATTGGCCAATTTTGTTTGTCTGAAACGTTGAGTCTTATGTCAATTTTGTGGTTATTGAGGTAAATATTTTTCGTTCATTATTAAAAAGATACTTTATCAGTAAAATGCTAATTGACGAATTGAGGCATTTGATTTTAAAAGTGAAGGCACAAAACGTTAGCAATCGATAGCAAATAAATCAAGTTTTAATTATTTCTACATCCATAAACTTACATCTTACAATATATCAATTCTTTAGACAAGTGGTATATTTATATTTATAACCAATTTGGCCAAGTTGGAGTCTTTGATACCAAACTTTAACAAATTAAAAAAAAAATTGTATGAAAGCGAGAGAATGAATTACGTAATCCTAATTTTTATAGGATTTCCAGTTATTCGCCTGATCCATCAATTTTCATCGAGGGAGTATCTTGTAGGTTGTTTTGGTTACAGCAGAATGAGGAGATGCAGAGGAAGAGAGATGCTTTTTTACTGTTGGAGCGATATTTATATTTATATGTGACGGATTTTAACTTTACCACTTTGGTACGGATATTTGTAGAGTTGCAATATGTTCGGTCGATTTTACGATTGGAAATCGAATGCTGTAAGATGAAAATGGAAAATTAATTAATAAACTCGATCTTAAAAATAAATTGATTTTTTTTAATTGTTGCAAGTATCCATATCATAAAATTATTTAATTAATCCCAACCCATATTCCACAGCAAGGCCTCAAATCTTGAAAAGGTGGAACTCATTCCCCCAAAAATATATTTCAGTCATAATATTGCTATTTCCTTCATACAATGCAATTTTCACTTGATTTCAGTAAAAAAAATTTTGACGTAACAATTATCCAATTGATATGCCTCTATTTGTAATCACATGTGCAAAAGCAACCAATGACATTACACCATGGATAATTATGTCATCTTACGTAGTTACTATAAAACAAAAAAATGTTGACAACTGTTATTTTTATTATTTTTTTAGAACCATTATTTTTTAACATTTTATATTAACGACTTATTTAGTATAAATTGCGATGGACAAATTCATAGTTTTGCAGATGATACTACAATTTTTTATACCGATTCAAATTGGGACAACTTAAATAATAAAATTAAAAAAGATTTTAAAATTATAAAAAATTGGTTTGATAACAATTTGTTAACAATTTATTTTAATAAAACAAATTATATTCCTTTTACTTTAAACCTAAATAACCTACCACGAAATATGAATAGTATTCAAATAAATGAAGACATTCAAATTTTTGAAGTTAGTAAAATAAAATATTTAGGAATTATTTTTGACAGTAAATTAAATTGGAATTTTTACTTAAAATACTTAATTAAAAAATTAAGAAGTTTACTAACGATTTTTAAAAACATTAACATGGAAATATTATATTATGCATTAGTTAAAACTCATTTAAATTACGGAATGTTAGGTTGGGGAGGAATAAATAGAACTTTAGTTAAAAAATTAGAAATGTTACAAAAAAGGTTTCTAAAAATTATATTTAATAAAGATTATCTTTACCTATCCTTCAAAAGAATTATATTCAGAAACAAAAAAGTTGAACATAAGACAACGTTACATTTTGACATGACATGATATGCCAAACTAATGAGTAATAAATTAAGTAGACAAATACAAATTTATTTTTGTTTACAAAATTAAAATTTATAATTACAATTACAAAGTAAGAATATACAGAAAAAAAAAGAAAAATAATTACATAAATTGCTGAAATTGGCCACACATAAATTTACACGTCTCTTTATATTTTCGAAAGTGTTGACCAGCATCTCTGAAGAAATGTTACTACTTTCTTGGATAATCATTTCTTGTAATTGTTCTAAATTTGCAACTGGTGTTTTAAAAATAGTGTTCTTTAAATGAGGAAAAACGAAGTAATCCATAACCGTTAAACAAGGTGATCTAGGTGGGAATTCAATGTCTGATCGAAAACTGATCAATCTGTCGTCGAAAAAATTGCGTAAGTAGTTATAGTTTCGGCGGCTGTATGGGCGGTTGCACCGTCCTGTTGAAAATATCCAAAACGTAGTTCGTTGTCAAGTAATTGCTCCACAAATGGATTCAAAATATTGACTCTATACCGCTGTGCTGTAACTGTCATGGAAAAAAATAGGACCAAGAAATTCTTCGGGAAACAGCTAACCAGACACCAATTTTTTGAGTATGCAATGTGGACTAAATCATTTCTTTCCAATAAATTTTTGGTAAACCATTAAGAGTAATTCCTGCGACTTGTATTTCTTGGAATACTTGCACTTTATAAGGAAATAAATTTAGCTGCTTCTTAAGAATAGTCCTGCATGTTCCATAAGATCTTGCCACTTCTTGGGACAGGCGTCTTATACAATTTGTTGGCGTGTTTTGCATTATTTCACGAACGTTTGCAACAAGTTCTTCTGTTCTTACAGATGGTCCTCCTGCTCCTTTTTTGTGTTGTATAGAACCTGTTTCCCTAAACACAGTCACGGTTCTTTTCAGACAATGATAAAAATCCCCAGCAATAAAAGCAACGTTAGGAAAATGTTCGTGAAAATCGTCCATGCACAAACCCGGATTGTATTGCCCCACTCACCATTTACTCTAACCCCGTTTCGAAAATACGCTTCAACCATAAATGTTTTGTGCTCTTCTGTAAAGCCCATTGTGTGAATTGTTCAAGAAATTGGAAAAATTAGCGATAAATCAAATTACTAGTAACGACTGCCAAAGATGGCGGAATAACTGATTGATTGTTAATTCAGGTAGTTACTGACACCCAACAGGTATTAAGCTCTACGGCTAAGCATTACGTCCTTAGATGCAAGGCCCTCTTTGATGCAAATAATTTTTGCTCACACGGTACATAATGGCTTATATGTGCGAGTTCATCCTACAAGGACCTTCAGTGGATCAGTTGTGTTAATTTACGCGTTTTTAACGAAAACTAACCGTTTTGGTAGGTACGTTTTTTTTTTAGAAAACTTTTTCGAAACCACTGAGAAAAGTGTATCGCTTAACACGGTCAAAGCCGAAGCAGTTTACTGTCTTTTGCAAAGAAAGAAAGTACAACTGCGACGCAACCGCGGGTGTACGGACTCATGTTTACCAAATATTGGAAAAGATTAGATGCGCAAAATGGGATTTACTTTTTGTCAAATAATAATAATGCATTTAAAGCTGTTTCAAAGAAAACAACTTGAACGCATGATTTTCGGCAATTTTAAATACCCTTGACATATGACTACAGATAATCCCAAGGCGTAATTTTTTTTCATTTATTGAGATAAACTATAATGACATTTCTTTTACAACAATGTTTGTCCTAAAGGTTATACAGTGTCCGCAAGAAAGTCCGCATCAAATGGAATTTTTTTTTATTATTTATTTACATATACATAACAGGCAGATGCCCAAATAGTATAACAATATAAAAAACAATAAAACATAACAATCGAGTTATAAACACTGAATGAAAGTGGAAGTATTAATTAACGACTGTTCTAATCTTGCGTTTGAATGATTCTTGTGAACAGTTAATATTAAAGTCATGGCACGGCATAATTGTTGTAATATGCCGTGGTCATGGCAAGAAACGGTTGAAGTAATCCATGATGCGATTCATTGGTTCATTCTTTCCGACATCAGTTCGGTGTGGCCGCAAAGAAAACAGTTCCAGTGGTCTAGTTGGTCGCGCTGGAATTATTAGGTATAGGTAAAAATTGAAAAGGCAGTTAGTTTTTGCTTACCTAAAAACCAAAAATGACGTATACTGAAGCAACTGCACGACTTGCGTTACCTGTTGACATTTTTAATAAAATAGGTTCAAAAATGCCCTTATTCAACAAAATATCGAAAAAGTTGTTTATTTAGGCATTTTTAGTCTCTACGAAATTGTAACAGTCTAATACAATTTTTATTTTTTGCCAGGTTCTTGAAAATTTTGATCAACCCTCGTAGATTAACTTTTATACATCGATGTAAAACCATTTGCCTTTACTTCATTTGTAATCTTAATGCAATTTTGTGTAAAATTTTTGTTTCCTATTATTTGTTTTGCTTCAAAAACTGAAATTGTTATTGATTAGTATGTAATGTTTGATGCAAAGTTTATCTAATTACATCAGTTTTGCCAAAACCGACATTTCTTATTTTTCTTAAGTTAGTAAACAGATGTACAGTGTTATCAATTTAGTTTGTCCCACTTTTAAGAGCCTGTAACTTTTTTGTATTTGGAGTTAGCGAGCTCATTCAAAAAACAAGATGTACCATTTCTAGCCAAGTTTTTATGAGTGTTGTCAAAAATGACAGTAGATGTCACATGTCACATTTAAAAGCAAAAATTTAATTTTTTTAAATGGGACACCCTGTATATTAGAGGCGCATTAGATGGTCCTTTTTCTTCCGATTTCAAAAATATAACACACATATGCATTATTTTCTTCATTCCATCAAACATTGACAAAAATATGAAAAAATATATTATTGTTAAAAAGCATCAAGATAGCTATGCAACGACTGTTTTGGTTGATATGGATTTTATCTTCATTTATATTTCAGTCTTTCATTTTCAGCATTATTAATCGTTTCGAATATTGAAGAAAAGTTATTTTGTATGTAAAAAGTAACTAACTTGAGATATTTTATTCGTTTCAATGTGTCGTGTTTCATTGATCATAATATAAGCTAACAACCAAAACAACTGCATAGCTATCTTGATGCTTTTTAACAATAATATATTTTTTCATATTTTTGTCAATGTTTGGTGGAATGAAGAAAATAATGCATATGTGTGTTATATTTTTGAAATCGGAAGTATACAGGGTGGCCCATTTAAAAAATATAAATTTTTGCTTTTAAATGTGACATGTGACACCTACTGTCATTTTTGACAACACTCATAAAAACTTGGCTAGAAATGGTACATCTTGTTTCTTGAATGAGCTCGCTAACTCAAAATACAAAAAAGTTACAGGCTCTTAAAAGTGGGACAAACTAAATTGATAACACTGTACAAAAAGAAAATATTAGGAAGCTTTCGTTAAAATTTTACTTAATTAATATTGGATTAAAAAGAATAAATATTAATCGCTTGAAACACTTTATTCAACAAAAATATAGTTTAATATATTTAATTTAATATTAATTAAGTAAAATTTCAACGAAAGCTTCCAATATTTTCTTTTTGTACATCTGTTTACTAACTTAAGAAAAATGAGAACGTCGGTTTTGGCAAAACTGATGTAATAAGATAAACTTTGCATCAAACATTACATACTGATCAATAACAATTTCAGGTTTTGAAGCAAAATAAATAATAGGAAACAAAAATTTTACACAAAATTGCATTAAGATTACAAATGAAGTAAAGGCAAATGGTTTTACATCGATGTATAAAAGTTAATCTACGACCCAGTCCGCAGAAGCACGTCAAGATGACGTCAATATCTGGTGACTACTGGTCAATAGACGTCAGTCGACCAAAAATCGACGACATTTTGACGTTAGTTAATTGTCGAATTTCTGACGTCATTTAATTCACGTCATATTGTCGACTTTACTTGGTGATATCTGGTATAATATATTTTTAATTATTTCTACCCAAAAAACTATAATAACTTGCATGACAAACCCTCCTGCCATAGGCAACGAGCGTGAACGGGGTTGCCAGTTTATTAGAAACTCCCTAAACGCCTATCCACGCCATGACGTCATGTTTAATAGTTTTACTTTTATTGATAAATATTCAGTCGGTAGGTAAAAGCAAAAACGATTATAACTTTACACTGTGCTGACTATATTATTAGTGTATATAGTGAAAACTGAAAATGCCATTTTATGTTTGCCAGGAATACAGAAAAGTTTTGCCAATAATTTTGTATTAAACTGTTGGCAACCTTGCAGACGAACGTCGGCTCCCGGCTCGAACACGGGCGGTTAGCTGACGCCATTTTTTCACTGTGTCATTTCAAGTAGGTATTTATTTAATAGTGTTGTGTTTGTACGTTTATTAGTGTTGGTGTTTGTTGTTTACATACTTCAACCAACGAAACCAAAGCAAAGGTAAGTACTGTTGGGGTGTTGGGTTGCTGTTCGTTGGTAAATAGCAAGGTCTCTATAAATAGTACCTACTATTTGCAGGTTATTGCTGCTGCATGACAGGATTTATTGATTTCTAGGATTATTTTACTTAGGTTAACGAAGTTTTAAAGACAAAATCTCTAATTTTTAGTGTATTTTGTGCTTAACTTTGTGTGTATCTTTTGTCCTATCGCCATGCTGGATTTATAAATTACTTAAAATTTTCAATATTCATTTTAGTTGCCAATATAAAGTTAACGCACTTATTTAAGACAATTTTAGGCCCGGTTTATGCAAAAATTCCTTAACTTTAACTTAGAAATAACGACATATTTTGCCGTAAAAAGTGTTTGAATTAAGGTATTTCATATAAGAGAACATGCAAAAAAACCTTTCCATAACTATAATTTTATATAAATAAATAAAGATAGGTATATACTTTTTTAACTTTTGTGAGAGTGCCAAATTTATTGTTAATTTTTGTTACAGGTGCGGAACAGATATTAAACCCCTGCTGCTACTCAAAGTGATATTGAACATGAAATAAAAAATTGGCTAAAACACGCGAAGCAGCGAATGCAGAAGACGCCTGTTGCTCCTGTCGAACATGATCATTATTACAGTGGTGGTGGTGGTGGCGACATGGTTTAGTAGTATGTACCTACTTACCCATAATAAATGCTTACACAATGTATTAAGTAGTTTTAGTTTAAATTGGATTACTGGTGAATACAAAATATTTTAAGACGTGAATTTCACGTCATGAAATGACGCGAAAGTCACGTCAAGAAATGGCGCGAAAGTCACGTCATTTCAAGACGTAAAAATGACGTCAGATATTGACGTCATCGGTCTGTGACATTAGGAGGTCATTTTCACGTCATATTGTCGTCACAGTCACGTCATATATAGTAATAGGTCACCAGAATATGACGTCATTTTGACGTGCTCCTGCGGACTGGGGAGGGTTGATCAAAATTTTCAAGAACCTGGCAAAAAATAAAAATTCTATTAGACTGTCAAAATTTCGTACAGAGACTAAAAATGCCTAAATAAACAACTTTCTCAAATAAAGTTTTTCGATATTTTGATAAATAATAACATTTTTGAACCTATTTTATTAAAAATGTCAAATTTGACAGACGTAACGCAGTCGTGCAGCTACTTCAGTATAAGTCATTTTTTGTTTTTAGGTAAGCAAAAACTAACTGCTTTTTCAATTTTTACCTATACCTAATAATAAAAAAAAATCCCATTTGATGCGAACTTTCTTGCGGACACTGTATAAGAAAAATCCATACTTACTTTTAAAAGTCCTGTCGGAGCCATTTTTAATCTACAAGCTATTTGGAAATAAAAGAAATAACTTATAACAATCCTTTATTGATTTAAACTATCTTGAAATATGTTAATTTATAAAAATGTACAATGTTTATATTACTGAAAAAGTACAAACAAAAATGTATATAAGAGAAAAGTAACTCACTAATTACCTACTCTAAAATTAGACAAATACTTGGTAAGCTTTAAAAAAATAAATCGCTGAAATTAAGTACGGCGGATTATTGTATTTTTGATCGGTTCTATTGTACCAAGTGTTTTGAGCTTTGTATTATTGAAGTGTTTTTTCTAGTATCAGTTGGATTACTATCAATTGGTATTTAAATTGTTAAGTTCGCTTTTCTGATAAACCCGACATCATACCTTTTGTTTTGTAAGGAAAAAAATATTTTGTTTAGGCTTACCACGGGGCAGTTCAAAAGTAAAGTTTAGTTGGAAGTTATGAGAAAAATACTCACCAAGCAATTGCATACTTCGTCTAACTATACTTTTTAAAAATTGTGAGCTCTGACTTTGAAATATTAAGGGCAAAAATTAAAGAGAATAGATTTATCTTTTACGTTTACCCTACTACCATAGTATTTATCAGATAAGGATGTAACGGCCGTCGTTGTCATTTTATCCAATATATTTGCCAACCTTTAATTTAAAAGTATCTAATTTGGAAAACACCTCGTTTACAATCTTTGCTTTGATGAGAGATGGATATATAAACGGCCATATATTTACGTGTACACTACGAAGATATTCCGCATCTAACCCTTTTGGCTGAAAAATGTCAACAGGTGAAATATATGCTGCTCCCATAGACAATTTACCTTTAGATACGTACAGCTTATCTCCTGCGCAAACAAAAGTTACATTTTATCGGTGAAAAAATACGTCCGAGCGCATGACTCGCCGGTCAGCTGCCTTCCCTCTGGATACCTTCGTGCCTGCGCACAAACCTCGTGCATCGGACTGTCCTAATTTACCGACATGCTCAAAATACCCTCCAGAACCGGCTCGGCCGCCATTTTTGTTGTTGTGTTTCAAGGTTTCTCTGTGGATTCCTTGTAGTTTTCTTAGCTATTGTGGATTGTGGGTGTTTAATATTTACGGATTTCTAGTTTTTGGGTAGTTTAGTGAATTTTGTCTGATTGTGAGAAAATTAATTCTGTCAAAGCTGCTGGTTGGTTAATTTTTTGGTGAAAATCTGTAAACCCCGACATTAAGCTTTTAATAAAGCCAGTATTCCTCGGGTCAAGTTCTCGGGCAAACACTTTTTAAATTCTTGAACAAGAAATTTTGCTTGAAAATGTTTTACACGTACCCAAGTTTTTGCCAACCAATACAAGTTATATACCAACTAGGTAATATTTGACTTGAGGTTAGGCACGCGATAACACCGTAGATTGGTTATTTTGCTGGTTATGTTTGTTTTTATATCCGATCTTATAAGACTAGTTTAATTCACTTGTTCTTGTTCTCTTCCTTTTCGAACTAAAAACACGACGAATAATTTTTAAACAAATTTTAAAAACAAAACCTTAAAAACAATTTTCTATCCTTAAAATCTGATAGGTTTGCTACTACTAAAAATGCCAGAAATCACTACCTTTTTTCCCAACTTGATCAAGAATTGAGAAGAAAGTCCAATTTTTTGGCCAGAATTTAAATTTTAAAGCCCGGACCTGTCTATTTTCCCATTTGTCAAACGATAATGTTGCAGTGCGCATGTCTAATATTCTCTAGCTTTGTTTACATGCGCGGGACCATAAATCTGCTACTTTCGTGATTATTGTGTGCTTATCTAAAGGTAAATTGTCTATGGCTGCACCTCAGATAGAATGCCGTGTAGATAGGATCTTTTTATTACGCCTTTGCACCAGCTTTTATTCGGCTACCTCGGAAACCCGCAGAACTGTCACATTCCTACTTTAATTTATAAGTTTAAATCAAAGTTTGTTTTTCAGAAATATTATTGTGCATTTTCGGAAAGTGCAGTTTTGCCATCATTATTTTGTTTTAATGAGGTATGTTTGTTAAATTTAGTATGTGTGTCAAGTGTAATTATCTATTACACAAACAGCTTAAAATTAATTAACATTCTAGGAATTATAAGTTTTGGGGCGTAGATTAGATCTTAACTTATAGTTTTAAAAATACTTTTATTTTATAGTTTGTTATAATTTTGCCTATTCTTTACACCGATACTTATCCGTCAAGTCAATACACTACAATCCCCCGAATAAGAAAATAACATAGGTGTATAAAAGCACCTACGGCGCTTTAAAAAGTAATGAACCTTGTTTTATTATTTACATCAAAGTGTGTATTTGACTTATTTAAATTTATTGTTGGTTCTAAGTGAAATTTATAAATAATAATAAAAAAATTGTTCGACCCTGGCCAATATTCAGGTAGTGTAGACAATGTTACTAGAAATAACCATAGACAATATGGAAATAGCATAAGACAACGACGGCTATTATATCTTATAGCTGATAAAATACTATATCTATTTTTCAAGTTTTGACCACTGAGTTTGGGATACTATAAAACAAAAAGTCATTTCGCAAAAGTGGTTAACAAGCCTACCAAAGGCCATGGCTCAAAACATTAGTAATGAGTAAATAGTTTGCTTTACAATTACAAGATTTCAAAGTCAGAGATCTAAACTTTTAAAAAGAATAGTGAACCTACATAATTTTAATTCAGTCAGAGTTTATACATATATGTAACTATTAAAAATTATAAAACTCAATAAAATTGAACTACTAAAAAGAAACTCTAAACTAAAGGTCTATAAATAAGTTGGGCCCCTACTCACAGTTAAAATTTGCTGAATGTTTTTGGTATATTATTCGCTATCATATTTAACTAAATATTAATAGTTGTATTACCAGGACTTAGTTTATTATGATCTCTGCTTGTCTAGATTTAATTATAGAAAAGAAAGTTTTTAGGTAAAGGTTTTCGTACGTCCATTAGAATATTTCGGAAATTAATGCCATTTAAACTGCATATTTGGAATTGGAGACGGTATTTTCAAATTAAATAAATAGCGACCATATTATGCGAC
Source organism: Polydrusus pterygomalis (assembly GCA_963969555.1). Classification (NCBI taxonomy): domain Eukaryota; kingdom Metazoa; phylum Arthropoda; class Insecta; order Coleoptera; family Curculionidae; genus Polydrusus; species Polydrusus pterygomalis. The sequence goes on from OZ018376.1 coordinate 115,546,111, forward strand.
TTCCGGTTATACCGGATGTTTGAGAAATATTGTAAATAACGGGCTTCGAATAATGTTTTATCATGCACTATTTCAATCGATTTTATCATACGGTATAATTGGTTGGGGTGGAGCATATGAACATGCTCTTAAGCCTATTATTTCAATTCAAAAATTTGCTTTAAATTTTTTTTTATTAAAATATTACATTTCCATCAAAAATTCTTTTCGAGAAATATAAAATTTTCAAATGTTAAAGAACTATTTTATAAAAGTTCTTATCATCTGGCTTCATAGAAATTTAGTTACAAATTTAAATTATGACTACACAACTAGAAGTAAAACTAATAATAATGTATAACACAAAAGTATAATTTAACTCTAATGCAACAAAACTTATTTTATATTGGTAGGAAAATATTCAATATGCTACCGAAAAAAACTAAATCATCAAGTTAACTTCGTTTTAAAAAATATATAAAAAGATTAGTTACATGGATAATATAAGCTCAAATTCAACTGCAAGATATTAAATAATTAAAATTGTTATAAGTATTACAATTCAATTTTCATTCAAGTAAGTTTCTTTTTACGTGTTAAACTTTTATTCTTTATTGTTAAAAATCATTTTAATGCATTTGTTCAAGTTCGTCATTTTTGGTAGGTACTTAATAATTAATTTTAATTTAAATATTTTGTTTATTTTTACTTTTTCGAATAATTTTAGTGGACAGGCTTTTAACCTATACAAAGGAAAAATTAAAATTATATTAGTATCTACTACTATTATAATATAATATTTTAAAATTGTAAAATTAATAAATAAATGACTCGCGTCTCTAGATGCATATTATTACTTTGTTTATAAGTAATGGCCTTCTTGCCAAAAATCTGGAAGACTGCTTGATATTTGAAAAATTTTGTGAAAAACCGTATATAAGTTTAAAAGTATTCTAGTTAGGTATAAGGACACCCCATTGGGCAGATAGAAAATTTTCTCTCCTTTCTATTGAATCGTACATCGTACTTGAAGAAACTTTAAGTTTTTTAAAAAAATTTGGTAAAGATAAAAAAATTGTTACTTTTCCACTTCCCTGTATCTAAAATTTCATTTTTCCACAATTCATTATCAAGCACAATATATCTAATTCCGCAACCGGAATTTCGAGTTTCACTTTTTATCTTGAATTATCTATTCAATTTTAGGCGACACCGGGTGTTTAAAATTTGAGAAAAGCAATTTTTTTTCTCTCAGAAACAAACGGATACAAAATAAATAATTTTAATAAAAGTTATTGGAAATAAAGAAATGAACACAAACATATAAATTATACAGGGTGGTCCAAAACAAGCAAATTTGAGACAACTTCCAGTATAACAGGAAGTCGCATATGGTCGCTGCATTTCTTTTGAAGACAGCGTCCAAAACCCCCATTATCCAAATTTGCAGGATTTAAATTGCATTAATTTCCCAAATATTCTAATGGAGATCATCAAAATATTATACCATATTCACACGTGTGTCAACTTTCTTTTAAATAACTTGTAGTACCTACTTGAGCAGATTTATCTTAATTATAGAAATTCTATTAGTCGGTTGACTCTAGCTCCTATCCGTTTCAGTTTTTACACAACAAAATGTTTTGCGGAAAAATTATCAAAAACCTGAGAAGGTGAAAAGGAGAGAGCAATCATCTTCGCCCTACTGGATGGTCAACTCTTTTACCTTACTTCTGCAATATGACAGTATTACGATATTTCAAGTCCAGAGGGTCAAAATTAAATATATAGCAAATAAAATTATACTGTGAAACAGTGGGCCAAGTCTAGCCAGTTTACAATAGCAACAAAAGGATGAGGCAGTAAATCTATGATTTATATTTTTTGTCTGAGAAATAACTAAAAGAATATTAGATTTTTCTTAAATCAGTCATGTGTTTTAAATACTAGTTATGGTCAATGAGACTTTTTGTCAAATAAATGACAGAATATCAAAAATTCCAGACTTATTAAGGAATAAAACCTAGTTTTCTTATTAATGTTCTTGTAGAAAAATCTCAGACTTTTGGTTTGTCAAATTTATTAATTGGCGTAACAGTTACAGGATGGGATTCTAAGGCCTTGTATCTCCTAATCTCACAAACGAGTAGTTCGATTGTAGCAGCTACGGAAACACGTTAAAAGTTTAAACACTACAACTAACACTAATAATTGTCTACAAAAAAAGCATTATAAATGCTATCAGTAATGAGTGAGTGTTAGATTATAAGTGAGATAAGGACGTTTTCCAATAGATAAGTATGCAGTGTGAGTTTGTAATTTGGAATAAATTCGATATATCCAGTAGTACAGTTTTTTTTTGGGAAATGGTTGGACACTGATTAACATTTTAAGTTATATTTTTTATAAAAAAAAGTAATAATACAGTTTGTCCCAAATTAGAGATATGACGATATCGATATTTTTTTTCAATATCAGCCCTAGTTTTTATTAATATATATATATATATATATAATAATATTAAGTTCCAACTTTCAAATTTTTATTTCTTGTCGTTTATAAGATATTGAAAGTACGAAGAAGGCGTACCTAAATAGGTTAATTTCTCCCGATTTAGAAATATTCAAAACAAGTTTTCCTTGCGTTTAGGATATTGTAATTTAGTGAATGGACAAAATTTTAAGCATTTATTGAAGAAAAAGTATTAAAGATGAATAGAAGTTTTTTTTTATTTTTCAATTAAATTTTTTTTTTTTTACTATACTCCCAACCAACTTTAAAGTTTATTACAGCGATAAGTATATAAAAATAACTAACAATTATTACTCTAACTTAATAGGTATATATACAAAAAAAAAGACAGTTAAAAAAATCGTTTTGTATTATAAACGTTTGATTAACGCGTTAAGAAAGAAAATTATATTTAAATAATGGTAGTTTTTTTAATGTTTTAATATTTTCGGGTAAAATATTATATAATATTAATCCATTATATAACAATGACGATTTTCCAAAGTTACTGTTTATTTTAATAGTTTGTAAAAAATTAGTTTGTCTAGTATCATGTCTGTGAATATCATGAACTTTTGTAAGCGTTATGTTTGAAATTTTTGTTTTAAAAGTAAAGAATGAATAAATAATATGCAAATTTTTAAATTATATAAATTATTTATATCTAGGTATTTATTCGGTTTATATAAATTTGTTGTTTGTTCTAAGTGCGGAAATCTATGAATACATTTAATAATTTTATTTTGTAATTTCTTTAAAGGTTTTAGTACTATTGAATTGACTGAACCCCAAATAGAAATAAGATACTAAATTTTTGATATACAATGACGAATTTTAAAGAATATCCCAATTAACGGAGAAATGTAAGTTCCAATATGTTCTACGTGTTTTCTCCAGCTTAAATTTTTATCAATCCTAATCCTAAAAATTTTATGTTATCTTTGTAATTAATATTTTCCCCATTAAATATTATTGGTTGCTTCTCCATATCTAGTCTTTGTTTGTCAATGTTTAAAATAACGAGGATTAAAAGTTTAATATTTAGAACATGTTTAATACAGGGTGGCCCTTTAGTGTGGTAAAGTACAATAGCTCCGTTACTATTTCAAATACATTAAAAATATTAATACAAAAGTTGAAGGGCAGTAAGTGACTTATAACGCAAAATTATTTTTAACTCTATAGGGTGGCTCAAAAAAGCGGAACAATAAAAAATGTACTTTTTTCAAATGGAACACCCTGTATATTTTTTCATTTTTAAATTCCACATTAAATTATAATTATTTTTTATTAAATACATTATTAGTCTATACTTTATAGTTTCCGAGATATTGACTCTTAAAAAGTGACATTTTTGAACTTTGACAGCTTCTAGCTTTCTAACAGTACGTCTTAGAGCAAAACGGCTTACATGTCCTTATCTTTAATTTTTATTATCTTCCCAAAAAAATCAACTTCCGGTTAAACCGGATGTTACTCGAAAGCAGGAAATATAGTTGTTCCGGTTTAACTGGAAGTTGATTTTTTTGGGAAGATAATAAAAATTGAATATAGGGACATGTAAGCCGTTTTGCTCTAAGACGTACTGTTAGAAAGTTAGAAGCTGTCAAAGTTCAAAAATGTCACTTTTCAAGAGTCAATATCTCGGAAACTATAAAGTATAGACTAATAATGTATTTAATAAAAAATAATTATAATTCTATGTAGAATTTAAAAATGAAAAAATATACAGGGTGTTCCATTTGAAAAAAGTACATTTTTCCTTGTTCCGCTTTTTTGAGCCACCCTATAGAGTTAAAAATAATTTTACGTTATAAGTCACTTACTGCCCTTCAACTTTTGTATTAATATTTTTAATGTATTTGAAATAGTAACGGAGCTATTGTACTTTGCCACACTAAAGGGCCACCCTGTATATGCACATTTAAAATAGTCAATAGAAAACTAGGGTTGCCACTTAAAAAAATTATCGACGGCGTCATATCTCTAATTTGTGACACATTGTATCAATATTTTTTTTTATAAAAAATACCCCAACTTAAAATGTTAATACCAGTGCCCAAGCATTTTTCCAAGAAAAAACTTTTCTGAATTTATTCCGTTACGCTCACACTGTATTTACCATGACCTAAGTGAAAAAATATGTAAAATTTTCAGTAGTATTCAACAATTATCTATATTTATATAAAGAAATCCAGCTCATTTATCTAAAACGGTCTAACGCTTTTTTATTTGTTAATTGGCAAAAGCCTATGAATCCTTATGGAATTCGTTGACATTTAAAACCCCAAAGTAGTCGAAAGCATTATTAACACTTTGAACGTTGTAAATGAATTCATAATTCATACTTCCTGACCTCTTCAATTCATTTTTCTTCCATTCTCGTTTGCCCAAAATTATTGGAAAAATACCGGCTCCTGCCAACACGCTGTGACGTCAAATCATAATAATATGCTCGCTCCTATTTAAAATAAAGCTAGAGATATTTGTATAACACGTATCGACGCATGATGTTAATACCTTACGTGCTAATAATGCATTCGTGGCATACTTGACACGTTAAACCCTCAATTCTAGTAGTTTTTTGACTACACCTATTAAAATTTTTGCTCAACCACTATTCTACATAGTCTAGTACAACTGTATCTAATCTTACTTACCTCTCTAACAGTCTTCTTTTCAAATCGGGTGGGTACGTGACGTAGATGTAGTCGTTGTCTTTATCGGTCCCAAGAAAGTCATCTGGGTAAACATGGTGACCGTCGCCACCTGTTGCTATATCTGACCTTAGAAGGTGTGCAGGGGATGGTGTCGATCGATCGGTCATGCTGGCGCTAGTCACGCTGCCGTCGTCAGTACTGAAAATACTAATTAGGTATAGTTTTAGTTTTATATCTAAATGTTTTTGTGTGCAAATTTCGTATATCAAAATCCTTCTTATTTATTTGGGTTCAGGGGTACATATAACCGCTACAAAGTGATATACTACATTAGAATATATACAGTGACCGGCAGAAAGTGCGCAGCATATGGAAAAGTTTTTTATCTTTAAGTTTAGAAAATTAATTTTATTTTAGATAAGTTCTGCATGTTCTCAAACCAAAATAACACCCATTAAATCCGGTAAAAGTCTTATGGTATACGAGGTAGGATCAAAAATTTGAAACTCCGCTAAGAGTAAAGTACCTCCTCCATCTTTCATTTTAAAATATTTTTTTACTAAGAAGTATTGTTTTAATTTCAAAGTTATACCCAAATTCCAAATTTGGCTTATTTTGGTCAAAAAAATGGATTTAATAGTGTTTTCTGAATAACCTTGTATAAACAATAAATGGCAACCGAACAGTACGAAAATAAGATTTTCTGCAGACTTTGTTAGCGATTACCGTCGATCATAAGTCCGATTAGTTTGTTTTCATAATACGCAAATATTAAATATTTTTGTTGCACACCGTATTTTATTTTCTGAGGGAACAAGTTAATTTCATCTATTTGATATTTTTTGATTTACATTGACTTAAAGTATCTCCTAAATAGTTTTTTATACATTGACGTATGCATAAAAAGTTTCCTTTTGATTTATAAAGAAAAAAAATTAAATTAAAAATATATTTTGAAGGGATTTTATTCGTCACGCAAAGTAAGGAAACTTTCTATGCATACTTCAATGTATGAAAAACTATTTAGAAGATGCCTTAAGTCAATGTAAATCAAAAAATATCAGTTAGATGAAATTAACTTGTTCCCTCAGAAAATAAAATACGGTGTGCAGCAAAAATATTTAATAATGTTTTTATTTTAAAAAGCCATAATATTATAAAAACAAACTAATCAGACTTATGATCGACGGTAATCTCTAACAAAGTCTGCAGAAAATCTTATTTTTGTACTGTTCGGTTGCCATTTATTTTTTATAGTGTGTTATTAGGAAAACACGATTAAATCCATTTTTTTGTCGAAAATAAGCGAAATTTAGAATTTGGGTTTAACTTTGAAATTAAAATAATAATTCTTAGTAAAAAAATATTCTAAAATGAAAGATGGAGGTACATACTTTACTCTTAGCGGAATTTCAATTATCAAATTGTGAAGTATGACCTACAAAATGACATGAAAACATATCAACAAAAATTAAATTTTCTAGCTACAAACAGTAATGGGCCTGTTAATAATAATAATAATAAGTTTATTTAAAATTTAATAATATAATAAGTATGTTTATGTTGTCTTCGATAAACTTATTCTTCAATCCCCTGAAGCTGAGCTTGTTAGGAAACAAGTGGAACACTACTCGATAGCATTGTAAGGATTTGATAAAATGTGTTTTGTAGTTATACCACTAGCACTATATCATGAAAAATGGCGTCTAATCATTAAGATGACCGGTTCTTTCAAATAGTGTAAATATGGTAGAGCTTTCTTTCTCCAAATATATCACTTTTGACAGAACTTGTCAATCACCACGAACTTCATTTGATGACTTTCCATATTATTAAACTGTGAAATTCGACTGAATTTTAGTACTGGTACCTATAATGCTTTAAATCTAATAAAGTGTTTAAATTTGACTGTGATTGCGATTCACAAATTTTGTCCGATAGACGTGCCCGGTTCTTTATGTGCCATGTTTTGGATTGGACGGATGATGCAACTACAAGGCTGTAGTGTTTGGTAACGTATTTTGTCTAAGAACTTGTGATGACTGTAAAGCCGTGTACTGTATAGGCTTATAGAGTGAATGTAGGTATAGGGAATATTTTAAAATTACTACACTTGCAAATTGAAATAAATCTTCTGCGCTTCTTTGCACCTCGGGCAATGAAAGCAGTTATATAATTAGTTGGATAATCTTAAAAATTATTCATTTAGAAGTGATATCCTTCTACAGCTAAAGAAAGTTGTGTAGAGGACGTACTTACTCAAACAATACCCAAACAATATAATAACAAAGGCATACTCCTAATGATAGTACCATTATGACCATGCATAGGAGACCCCAAGGAAAACTTTTAATATCCGTCTGTGAATCTTCCCAGTATCTGTCACATGTCAGGTACCAACACACTGCTCTGTTTAATTCATCTAAAAATAAATGTATCAATATGAATATGTGAAATCAGATTAACAACATTTCTAGGTGAAAATAAAAAAGATAAGAACGGCAAGATACATTTCCTGTCAGTTTTCAAATGGTAATATTTAAAAAACGGAATGATTTAGAAGAGAAATGAACAGTACCTAACATAACTTTGTTTCGTTCCTATGATTCGAGAATGTTGTAAAAAATACTGGGACATTAAGAAGAAGTCGTTCCCCAATGAAATGTGAAATGTGTTCTTTACTTTAAAAAAATTAAAATACGCATCCTTAAAATTAATTTCTTAGGTACCTAACAGATTTTTAGTTTTTAAAATATACCATAGTTTATGCTAGTATAAATACACTATCATTAAAAAATAATTTTCTTCCAATGAAATCCCTAAATTGAACATCTAATACGTGACAAACGATTGAACCTTTAGCAACCCGGTGATACTAGATTTATAATTTATATATATTATATTGTAATTAAATTTTACTGGTGATATTTATGCCACACCTGCAAGTATTTTAGAATTATTTATCTTGCCGTTTGTTAATACACTCAGTTCCAAAAAAAGTGACGCACCTAAATTTTGTAGCTTTGTCATTTCTGAACAAATGGACCGATTTTTATTTTCTTTCCATTTATTGGTAGGTAATTCCTTTACCTTTAAAAAAAAATAAACTGGTAGATATTTTTTCAAAGCCCCTGGATGATAGTGGAAAGACTCAAGTCATGTTATTTTCTTAATTTTTGACACCCTGTGCGTTAATAAAGTAAATGTATAGAAAGCGCCTACACTCTATATGAAAGTCGCTTCTTTTACGAGCATTTTGATTTTTTAATCGATTGCTTGATTTTAATGTGGTGATATCCGAAACTTCTAAGAAGTTTCGAACAATTGCTGCGGTGTGTGGTCGGGCATTATCCTGCATCAATATAAAATTATTGCCCACTAACACTGCACGAAGACATATACTGCTGTAAAATGTCAATATAGATTAGCGCTGTCATCGACTGCCTCAATGGAAAAACATGGAGGGGCGTCTTTCCATTCATTGAAATCCCTCGCCACACCATAACTGCCCGTGATTCATCCGTAAACAAGACATTCGACCATTTACGAATATTCCATTGTCCATAATTTTTAACGAAGTTTCTTCTAGCAGCACGATGTGGTAATAATTTGGGACCTTTTGCAGGTCTCCCAGCTTTCAAATTAACTTCGTTTAGACGTCGACATACCGTTTGCTTACTTATTGTAACACCCCGAATTTGGCGAAGATCTTGCTGAACATTTACCGCAGTATTTCATTCAATCTCAAGAAGCGATCATCTATTGGAAAAGTTTTTCGATGGCGACTAGAACCAACCCTTCGAGCAGTGCTTCCTGTTTGTTCGTACTAGTGGATTGCTCTATGAGCAGTTGCTTCATAGACACCCACTGCACGAGCGGCGTATACGCCCATCGTTTACTAAAGTGCTGCTACTTGTTCTGAACTTATTTGAGGCATTTTATGTAATTTTAGCCACTACAACTTTTATAATGACATTGACTTTTTTAATGAACAACAATAAAGGGTCAAATAATATGGATTAATTGCTATGGCAAGGGCAATAATTGTTTTTTGGCAATGTGATCCTACAATGAATTACATTTGTGGAATAAACGTAAGGTTTCAGCAAAAAAGCTGTAATTTGGACAATTTTAGAGATAAATTAATGAACAAAAAATCAAAATGCTCGTAAAAGAAGCGACTTTCATATAGAGTGTAGGCGCTTTCTATACATTTACTTGATTAACGCACAGGGTGAGACAAAAATTAAGAAAATAACATGGGACCAGGAAACTTATTGAAGCTTCTTTTGGGAAACCCGCTTAGCCCCATCTTAGCGGAAATATTTATGGATTCATTAGAGTCAACAATTAGTAGTCATCCCCTCTTTAAGAAATTTCTTTATTGGTACAGGTATGTGGATGATGTTTTAACATGTTTTGTCGGTACTGAGAGACAACTAAATCAATTTATAGAACATATCAATAATATTCACCCAAACATTAAATTTACCATAGAAAAAGAAGTAGACAACTCCATCAATTTTTTAGATCTTACTATAAAGAAAGAAAACAACAAACATATTTCTTCAATTTTTCATAAACCTACACATACCGACACAACAATACACAACACCTCATGCCATCCTATCCAACACAAGAGGGCAGCTTTTTACAGCATGGTCCATAGATTAATTTCAATTCCCCTCCAACCAAAAGATTTTCAAAAAGAACTAGACCTTATTAAATAAATCGCAGTAAACAATGGATACCAACCCGAAATTATAGATAAAATACTAAAACAAAAAATTTATAAAAAATCCCTATCAATGATATATCCGACAGAAAAAGAAAAACCGAGTTACTACCAGACAATTACATATATAGGAAACATCAGCACAAAAATTAGTAAATTCATGAGAAATCTTAATATAAACACAGCCTTCAAAACTCAAAATACCATAGGAAAACTAATAAAAAATAGTAAAACTAAAACCCATAAAAAAGAAAAATCAGGAGTATATAAATTAACTTGCGGTGATTGTCCAAAAACCTATATAGGTCAAACAGGTAGAAGTTTTTCAAAAAGAATCAAAGAACATTTTAATAGTTTTGTAAATAGCAAAAATGATTCCAATTACGCGAATCATCTTATTGAATCCAACCACTCTTTTAAAGAAGAATTTAAAATACTTCATATAGAAAATAAAGGATCAAAATTAAACCATCTCGAATCACTGGAAATAAACAAGCTTAAAAATGCAAATGTGTTGTTAAATAATCAATTAGACCTAAACAATTCACCTTTATTGAACTTATTTTAATATTCTTGTCAGTCAATACAACTCCCAATTTCATAAATTTTGTAAATAAAATTAAGATAGGAAAACCCCAAACCTTTGATCTGTTCTTAGGACTAAATTGTTTGTCATCCTAGAATAAATTATACAAAATATTAGGAAATCCCATCGTTTATACCACCCTTTACAATAAAATTTCTTTTGTTATTATACAGGCATCTATATATAGCGTATCTTTAAAATTAAATGTACATTACCTGACGAAGCTGCAGTGCAGTGAAACATGTCGTATTGTCAATAAAAAGTGGAATTTAAGTAAAAAAGTGTTTTACTTACAGTAATAAAACAATAAAATAACATGGCTTAAGTTTTTCAACTATCATCCAGGGGGCTTTGAAAAAATGTCTACCTTTTTTCTTAAAGGTAAAGGAATTACCTACCAATAAATAGAAAGAAAATAAAAATCGGTCCATTCGTTCAGAAATTACAAAGCTACAAAGTTGCATTAAAAATTAGGTGCGTCACTTTTTTTGGAACTGAGTGTATGTATCACAAATGGCGAATGTAAAAAATTAGTTCCGTATTACTTAACAAACAAATAAATCTGAAACGAAATTTGAAATCTAATCGTTTTTGTGTAAATGTTATAGATGCAAGATGTGCGTGAGTGAATAATCCTTAAAAGCAATGGTAGATCCATAAAATAGGCATCAATAGCCTTTTTCAATTTGTGATATTCTGCGCAACGAGGTCCCCATAAGTCCTTTTTCAAATTTTTGAATAGGAAGGAATCTAAAGATGCCAAATCCTGAGTATACAGTACGGTCCCACTAATTAAATTTATTAAGAAATATGATGAGATTACCTCATTAAAAGAGAATTTTGAGTGCGTTAAGGTCAAGAAAGATTATGTTGAAAGATATAAGTATCAAAAAGTATTTTTTAGCCTATCTAATTTTATTGTTAGAAAGAAATAACGCATCTAACAGTCCTCTTAGTAATGTGCCATTATACTTACCCTCAACTTCTTTAAAATCCTTAACACTCAACTGAATTAACAAACTTGCTATACAATCCCTAACTAAAATTTCGCACTTGGTTTTAATTTTTTGTAGTTCTTCGGGTTTACAATTGGCCTTTAATTTTTGTATTTCGTTGATGCGCTGTTGTCGATTGTCCGGTGCCGGTAAGGCGGAATCGACGAGGTCGCTTTGGCAAACGTTGTTGGAACTGGCATTTTGTTGAGATTTGTCGGTTTCGCTTGATGAGCTGCTTTCTAAAAAATACATATCTTTAATAATTATTACATATATCGCCCCTTACGTGATAATTTGGGAGTCTGCTGTCGTATGCGTCCGCTCTGAGATACTCGATTTTTTATTGGGGAATAACGGGAGCAAATATACAGCTTATTATGTGTTGAAAAGAGTTAAACGTCTGTCTAAAAATATCAGGGCACAAAAATTAATTAATTGATTTAAAACTCAATATCGAGTCGATAAGAAAAATCTTGTCGTCGCCGTCGTTACCTTATTTTTTTTGTTAAACATTAGGCACACGTACACTGACAAAAGAATTTATTTAATCTAAATAAAAGTGGAGTTTGCCGAAACAAAAATTTATTTTCTATTGTCTGACAAATATTTACTTGAAAATATGGCTAAAATTATTTGACGATTTTTCTGCCTGCCTCTTATGTCATTATACAGGGTGTCCGCTAATTAATGGTACATAGAAAAACCAGAGACTCCCTACGTAAAAATATTAGGATTTAATCGTACTTACCTATTGTCGAACCCCACACTGTTGCCAGATTGTGTAAAAAATCTTTTATTTACGGAAATGTAGGTATTTCATTTCTGGCCATCTTTAGTGTGTTTGACAAGATTATAGTGGGTTCGGGACTTTGGACATTATTGCCTATGTTAATATTTTCACTACTATATTTTAGAATTTACTGATTTACTGAATATTGAATCTTAGAGTTGGCCTAATTATCTTATTCCTTCCTAATACGAAAATCAAACACTGATGTTGTATAAAGGGAGCTTAATTTATTAACTTATGAATTAACAGTGTACAATGTACATTGTACAAACAACATTGCAAACATAAAAATATCAAAATTAAGAAAGAACGCAAATTTTTGCATACACTAACCTACAAATACTCGAAGCAAACCCAACCCAGCCTTTATCATCGTAATGTCAAAATCTTTGCTATAATGTAAAAATGTCTAGTCTAAGCAAACCTGATCGTCGACGGTTAGATGAACGATTTTACACCGAAAAGCACATTTCACAGTTCACTTAATTTTTAAATAACATTGTTTTAAAAAGGTTTAACTATGAATGGAAAACTGATTATATGTGACTGTTGACTGACTGCATGACTTCTACAGAATGACTTTTACTGAATGATTTTAACTGCATAATGATCTTTGTTCATAGTTTGCTAGCGTTTATATAGAAAGATTTTTCCATTAATCCTAAATTATTACAATAATTAATTACTACTACTAAGTAATTTAAGTAGCCATCTGTCACATAATTTCATGAAGTAGCCATCTGTCACATAATTTCATGCGGCTTCTTTGATACTGAAAATGTATGACTAATTATTGTCTATAAACATCCGGCAGGAAACAATAAAATATCAAAAATTAGGTGACAGTTTCCGGCTGAAAATTGCATAAGATAGGCGGATACATAACTTTATATCTTTGACATTTATTGAGGATACTTTGAAACATAAAATGACTTGACATTTCCGACATACGTCTTTAGAAAATATGTTTGGGAAATTATAAATATAAAAATAAAATGACAGCAGGAAATATAAATTTGTAACAAAAATGCTAAAAGTAAACAAAGATAAAAGTACCGCTTCTAATAAATAATTGATATAATCGATAGATAGTAATAAATTATGATATACGACTTCCGGTTAAATAGACGAATGTGGTAATTGCGCAACATCCGGTATAAATTTAAATTCTTTTAATTAGTTAAATTGCTTTGGCTGTTTGTATAACAAAATAATAATGAAATGAATAGTAAAAAAAATATATTACTTCAAAGGTCCTGTTGTCGCCAATTTTTGCTATTACCACATTCCTCGATACCCTGAAAAAGATGTTATTATCTTAATGATAAAACTTCTTGAACTTATCTTTAATTTCACTTCTTATTCCTTTCATAAAATAAACTTATCAATTAATATTTAAATGTGACACGTCTCGTAAGTGTGAAACATAAACCGACCTAGACTGTTTAAGTGCCAAGGTGACAGATTTATTGGTAAAGAAGTTAAAGGGATACAATTATAGATTTAAATTTTTAAAATATGAATAATTTTTAAGTTTTGGCAAAAACTGTAACTAGCCCAAATAGAAAAACTGAATAAAGCTAGTTAGAACGGTTTACTTACTAAGTTTCGTTTGGTTGTTTTTTTTTTTGTTTTTTTTTTAATTTTAAAATGATATAGGGTTAGGTTTGCATTCATCGTTCTATTTAACTAAGTTCTAATTACTAATTAATTTTTATACCTAATAGTATATAGTAGTTACATATAAAAAAAAAAACTTGAACAACAAAAAAACTGACACAACACATATCACCTGTTAAATAAATTCACTCCATGAGATAGTCATCTAAAATGTCAATTTCCTCTGGAAGCACTCCATGACGTATCCATGCGATTATCATGGCGGCAATAATATCTACCAGCTGGTTCTGTGGGGGTTCTTCATTAACGTTAGGTACTACTTGATCTGGGTATTGCGGAGGAATGTTTGCCTGTGGAGGTTCAGGCATGTATGGGCCCGCTTGGTCATCTTGTTGTGGATAGTTCGGTGGAATCTGTTGTTGGGGCGGATACATGACCCTATCTTCTTCTGGCACATGAACATAATTCTCCCTGGGTGGGAAGATTCGCGCCCCTACATCGCATATTGCACAGTTGCATGGGGGAACTTCAGCTAGCCCGTGGTCAATAGCGCGAAAGGTATCGACGCGCCGAAGTTCATTATGCGTGCGATCGGTAAAGAGGCGATTTACAGCCCGTGGCGCGATTAACAGGGGATGACATGGCATGTCGGCCCCCAACGTATAAAATTCCTCCCGCAAATCGCGGATGGCCATTAATAATAGTGCCCGTTGCTCCTCCAATGAAATATGCCGAATATATCTTAAGAATCCTTCCATTTTTTTCTTTTTCGTTAAAATTTCGTTTCGAGAAGACGCGGTGTCAAGACGATCAGACTTAACTAAAGCCTTTTTCCTATTTCGTGTTGGTCCAACTTCATTTTTATTGACATCATATTTTACTTATTATAGTGTTTATATTATTATAATGTAAAAACCTTATTCGTTTAATTAAGTCCTCGAGTGGTTACAGGCACCGTCAATAATGTTTATTTTAAATAAGGTCCATCCATTCATTCCCGTAAAATTTATAGGTTTGCTTTTCTAATTAGTTCGATGCTTAATACTAATATAGTGCGTATAAATCACTCTGTATAGTGTCTTTCTGCCTTGGTATGACGTCACGCACTCACGATTACGCGAAGGCGGGTTTCTCGGGGTTGCTTTTCTTAAGTTCCGTTTTGTACCCGTATGGCCATCTGTTACCGAATAGTAAAATAAGTTAGTGTATGCTTTTGGTAGAATCGAAGAATCTAAACACTTTGCTTTTATAGCTTTTAAAATGTAAATATAGGGGCCGCTGAAGGTATGATTTTGGTGGTAAAATTATACTTGAGATTCATTGACATTTTTAATTGTAGTTAGATTACGATTTAATGTATGAAATGTCCAAAAATGTCTGCTTTCTTGCCCACTTATATCTTTATAAGTTTCAGGATCCTGTTGTTTATTAGCTTGTGGTTGGAATGGTTCTGCAATGGTAGAGGTACCATGTTTAAAAGTTTCTTCTGATTTCGGTTCTTCGTTAGTTGGCGTATTTTGATTAGTTGTTCGCGAATTTTTCTTAAGTATTTTGACTTGTTTTCGATTTAATACGAAAAGTGTTAAAGTATTCCAGAACGAAGCTAAAAGGTACAATGAACAACCGTTAAATTTATGCAGTGCCATAGCATTCAGGAGAGTTTCAAATAAAAACTTTATAATCCTAAAAATAAAATAACATCCCAACATACTGCTTGTCCATTGTCCAATAATCATAAAATAACCATATAGTTTCTTAATGGTTGGATTCGCCATTTCTTCTAGTTCTTTAGTGTCGAATAAATTCAAGGATGAATACCCCTGCGATTGTACGGTTTTTCCAGCGAGTTTTCTTATTAAGATATTACTTACAGCAGTCCTTTCTAATCCAAATAACATAGTTTCTTGAGCTTTTTGAATCTCTTCTTTAGTATATATGCCGCCACTACTGACGCCTTTAATGGTTTGAAAAATCATATTTTCTTCTTGGTCTACTTTTAGTTCAATCGGTTTTATACCAGTTAGTGGGTATGGATTAAATCCTATCCATTTCTGATCTAGATAGTAAAGGGGTGGTACTAGGGATGAGCAATCTACTTCAACTGCATGGTTTTGCAAAATTCTAGTAACTGGGGACATAAAATAACTTTTATTATGAGCCTTGACAGGTAGTTCGCTAAAACATCCTCGCTCTTCTCGTCGTACTTCTACTATGACTGGTAAACATTTTAAGATATATAATATTTCTCCGGCTACCCTTCCCACAAAGCCTAAAGCATTATTTACTAGAGCCGCCACTGCGTTTGGTGATAATGGTGCTAATAGTAATCGGTTTTTTAGAATTTCTCTATGTAAAATGCAACGTCTGTGGATAGTTTGTTTAAACATATCATCCATAGTTCGCTTGAAAGATTGTTCCACATAAAATAATTTGGTATTGACATAAGTCAGTAGATCGGCATGGTGGGTTCCAGCTCTACTACTCCACTGGGTGCGGGTGTAAGCATCTGGTTTTTCTAAAATTAAAATTCTAGGATGTTCTGTTATCCATACTGTTGAACTGCACTGTGTCTCTTTTTTATAGAGTTGGATTGCAAATACTCTGGCTCTATCTTCCACAACAATGTATTTGCTGCCCTCTAATTGTTCATCACGCTCCGTTATTAGATTGCCTTTACCATCATAGAGTAGATCAAATTGTAAACATTCTTGTGGTAGTACTGTATTCCATATTGTTTCCCCAATTTTGAAATCCATACAATAAGACTTTGTAAACGGACAGGTAACACCGTCAGCTAATACAATCTCATTGGTTTCTAGTTTTGCTTGAGCTTGATACTCTTGTAGGCTTATTTTGACTGAAGCACTGACTATAACCTTTTTCCATTGTTCTCCGTCTTCTGAGTATATAGTACCTTCGCAATTGGCATTCTTATCGTTAGCGCCTGCTAAAGTAATTGATGTGGTAACCGTACCATTGACAATGAGTCGAGAAATTATTTGGTTACTAAAGCCGCGGTATTCTTTATACTGGTGCATTTTTGCACATTCTTCCGCTCCAACTTGATGTACATATGACAAAAGTGATCCTTCCGGTACCGCAGTATGTGAAAAAGCTCCACAATGGGTGATTAATCGAGTAACTTCAATAAGACATGTTTTTACTGGAACGGTTTCGATTCTTCTTCGTTCTAATATTTGAATAAATTTTTCTTCAGCTTTATATCCTTTTTCGATATCAGGACACGGAGCTACGTCTCGAAGTGAAATAGCGGTTATTTGGGTTTCTGGATTATGACAGTCATATGCAATTAACGATGCCTTGAGTCTTGGGAAGCTTATTACTTTCCACAGTATAGTTGAAACTGTAATAAAAAGTTTCAGTAAGAAATTTTATCTAGGCAGATAATTTTAAAGCTTACTTATTAAATTTTTAAAATTTTGTATAATATTCTTCATACTTCTTAGGTCTAGTTATATTACGTTTAGGTCTAGTTTCAATTTTAATGTTTTCATTGGAGGTATTTTCTTCTGTACTCTCCAATTCACTTTCTGGCTCTTCAGAGATATTAGTTTTACTTTCGGAACGAGATTCTGACGATTCATCAGTGTCACTTGATTCTAAAGTTTGGTTAGGTTCTTCTATCGATAAACTAGACGATTGGCCTTCCAATGTATTACTGCTCTTTTCTAAATCTGTATCAGTATTATGCTGTCTATCAGTGTCTAATGGTAGGATTTTCTGAGGAAGGGTGTTTTGATTTATAAACTCTAGGTTGTCAATTAAATTAGTATTCTTTGATTTCTCTTTATGGCTTATATTTTCTACATAATCATCAATATTATTTTCTATTATTCCTTTAAAGAGTTTTAGTCGATTAGCATGGACCATTTCTTTCTTGCGTCCATTTAGTTTACGAATTTTAAAAGTAACTGGCCCTTTTTGCTGAATAATCCTATAAGGCCCTGACCATTTAGGTTGTAGTTTTCGGGAAAGTAGTTTATTTTTTATTACTGGAGTATGTAAATACACTCTGTCTCCTACTTTAAAAGGTTTTCTGATTTTCTTTTGATTATGTTTTTTACATCGATCATCGATGCTTTCCTGTATATTTTTCTTAGCTTTTTCATGAGCTATCTGAAAACGAGTGATAAGCTCACTTGCATAATTATCATCGATATTATATCGAATTTTGTCTTCCCTGATTTGCAAATGATGAGGTAGTTCCATATCTCTACCAAACATTAGATAAAATGGCGATTCCTTGGTGGCGTTATGAGGTAAATTTCGATAAGCCATAAGGGCATATGGTAAAAAGGTGTCCCAGTCAGTTTCGTGATCTTTCATATAATGGCTTAACATTGTTTTTAGAGTTCCATGCATTCTTTCAATGATTCCATTAGCTTGAGGATGATAGGGAGTTGTTTGTAATTTTTGAATTTCTAGTATTTCACAAACTTTCTTAAAAAGCTTAGAAAGAAAATTTGAGCCACAATCTGTAATTAATTTTCTAGGAGTCCCAAATCGTAGTATAATGTGTTCTACAAATGCTCGAGCTACTGTTTCTGCAGATATATCCGGTATGGGTATACATTCTGGATAACGAGTAAGGAAATCCACACATGTAAGTAGGTATCGGTTATTTTTGGAAGTTCGGTTTAGAGGTCCTACAATGTCAAGACTAATAAAACTAAAAACTGCTTCAGGTACTGGAGTCTTCTGTAGTTCTGCTGAAGGCTGATTCGGACTTTTAATTAAATTGCATGAATGACATTGTTCGCAATATTTGATTACATCTTGTTTCATATTTTTCCAATAAAAATCTTTTTTAATAACTTCTAATGTTTTTTGTTGTCCTGGATGTGCCGCAAAGACGGACGAATGGTAAACTTTTAAGATGTCATTTTTCATTTTCTCTGGAGCTACTATTTTATCATTTCTTTCATTTGTATACCTTTTTTTATAAAGAATATTATCAGAGCTTATATAAAAGTCATCCTCATCGTCAGCGTATTCCTTTTTAGTAATTAGGGTTAGTAAATTAAGGTCTTGCTGTTGTAAGGTAGCTATTTCTTCTCTAGACCAAATAACGGGAAGAATCGGCTGAAGCTGTTCATCATTAGTTATAAGAGCTACTCTCTGGGGTGTTTTATTTTCTTGTTCCTGTATGTTTAGTCTGGATAGCGTGTCTACATTCGTATTCCTTTTTCCAGGTCTATACTCGATGGTAAAGGTGTATTCCATTAAAAACATAGCCCATTTAGCTAGTCTTGAGCTCGGATCTTTAATGGTTAATAAATACTTTAGGGGTCGATGATCGGTAACAATGGTAAAATGTGCTCCTGTAAGATATACCCGATATTTTTTGACAGCCCATACTACGGCTAAAAGTTCTCTTTCTATAGTGCTGTATCTTCTTTCAGCAGTATTTAGAGATCTGCTTGCATAACTTACGGGATGTTCTAATCCATCATATTTCTGTGTTAAAATGGCTCCCAATGCTGTTCCGCTGACATCAGTATTTAGAATAAACTCTTTTTGAAAATTAGGATATTTTAAAATGGGTTGGTTTATAAGTGCTGTTTTTAGGATCTCAAATGCTTGTTGTTGTTTCTCGGTCCATTTAAAACTGACGTCCTTTTTTGTTAGTTCGGTGAGAGGTTGTGCTATTTTGGAGAAATTCGGCACGAATTTTCTATAAAATCCTGCTAATCCTAAAAAGGCTCGTATGTCTTTTACTTTCTTGGGTATTGGGTAGTTCTCAATTACACGAGTTTTAGAGGGATTAGGTTTATAACCATCTTTTGATACTATATGTCCTAAATATTCCACTTCTTTTTTAAGAAAGTGACATTTGGTTGGTTTGAACTTCAGATTACTCTCCCTTATTTTCTCAAAAACGTGTCTTAATCGTGAAAGGTGATCGTTGATATCGTCTGAACTGAAAACAATAATATCGTCCAAATACACTAAACATTCCTTGTAGGTTAGATTACTAAACAGCTGATTCATGAACCTTTGCCAAGAGGAAGGAGCATTTTTTAACCCCATCGCCATCCTCTTGAATTTATAATGATTATTAAAAGTTGAAAATCCTGTTTTTTCTTGATCCTCGGGGTGAATAGGGATTTGGAAGTATCCAGAAGCCAAATCCATGGTGGAAAAAAGACTAGCTTTTGCCAATCGATCTATGGTATCTTCCAAGTGTGGCAGAGGATAAAAATCACTTTTGGTCACTGCATTTAATTCCCTAAAGTCTATACATAACCGGTACTGAATCTCTTCCCCAGGATGAGCTTTCTTTTCGATTAGTATGGCTGGAAAACTCCATGGTGACTCACTTTCTGTTATGATTCCATCAGAAAGCAATTTATCAATTTCCTTCTTTAATATTTCTTGACGATGGTAGGGTACACGGTATGGTCGTTTGCTAATAGGAGGAATGTCTTCTGTAATTATTCGATGAGTTATCTTTGATGTACAGGTAAGTTTTTGCTTAGGTGCTCTAAATATATCGATAAATTCCAACACAAGTTTTTTCAATTTTTCTTGGTCTTCGGACAGATCTTGGTCTAGTCTTAGTTGTGACAGTATATCTGATGCGTCATCAGTACTTATGCCTCTTACTTCTTGGTAAGACGAATTTGGTTTTGTATCTACAGCTGCTTCATATGCTTCTGCAATAACGATTTTTCTTTGAATTATAAGCGGTTGTTCTGTTATATTCATTAATCGAATTGGAATTTTATTATTAACTTTACTAAGGCTTCTCGCAATGAGCAATCCATGAGGAACATCTTCACGTGGTTCAACGACTACGTGCTGGGCCTTGACTCGAGATGCTCTCTGGAGATTGGCCATGCAAGTGACTTGACATCTTGCTGGAATCAATAAATCTTCTGATAAGAAAATTGTGGAGGGAATCATATTCTCATTTCTCTTTTGATTTTGCTTAGCATGGGCATTCCCTTGATTATCTTGTTCTTTCTGCTTGTTCTTGCTGTTGTTTTTCTTCTCATTCGCGAATTCCTTTTCTTTCTTATCTTCTTTTTGTTGGTTGTCATTTAAAACTACACTATCTTCCTTTCTGTTAATAGCATTATTTTCCTTTTTATTTTTGGGCGCGGCCGCTTCCTTAACCATTTTGGTGGAACCGTTATGATTTTCTTGTTTTTCTAATGAGTTCAGGTGAATGGCCATCACCTGATCTACTAAATCTTCCTTCATGGCCATTGACGAAAGATTTTTCATAACCGCTTCCTCCAATTTGGCGTCTAACCTTTTAACTTCTTCTTTAAGATACCTTAATTCCAATAATATTTGGTTATCAGTTCTCTCCCTTAGTGATGTTGTTAACCAACTTGCTCTATTCAATTTAGCTTTTTCTTCGAAAAGAGCTATTATCTCTTCAAAAGCATACATCCATCCATTTCCCCAATCTACTTTGATTCCATATTTATGCAAGAAATCTAACCCTAGTAAAATGTCAGCTTGAAAACTCATTGGTGAATTTACTACTACAAATGAGTGTTCGATTAATTTTCCTGGTAGCAACATGATAGGCAATACTACTTCTCCTTTGCACGGTATACCACCTCCTTGAATATCAACTAAATTATTTTCTATATCTTGAGAAATTTTAAACCCCTCGGCAACATCGGGTTTTGCTAGGGATACAATGGCTCCTGAGTCTATAAGGGCGGTACACTCTCTATTCCCTATTACCACTTTAGCTATATTACGAGGGCGTAATAACTGTTCAGAGCACTGTATCCCAACCTCATTTACTTTTACTGATGAGTTCCGCCTTGCTGAGCAGCCGGACTTCGGGGTTGAAAAGGAGCTGCTCTGGCGTTTAAACCTCTTTGGTTATTTATTGTCCTGGACTGGTATGTCGGGCAGTTGATGCGTAGATGTCCAATCTTATTGCAATTATAACAGGTACGCAATTCCCTTGTATTTTGAGTTCGACACGAACTTGCAAAATGTCCCAGTTTATTGCATTTGTAGCACCTTAAGTCGCGAATTTTGGATCGTCTACACTCCTTAGCTACATGACCTGATTTTTGACAATTATAGCACTTTAAATTTTGACGGTTTCCATTATTATGTATAGTTTTATTGGAAGATTCCATACTCAAGCCTCTGCATTTTCTATGTGATACTGAAGGTTTTATTATGCTTTCAATGGCTTCCTCTAATTCTGCCATTTTCAAAGCAGAATTTAGGTCGGTTGGAGATTTTGATAAAATTTTTGCTTTTAAAGGCATAATTAATCCCATTACAAATTGAGTGGTTAGTTCTTCTTCAAAGTTGGTTTTTAAGACGGTATCTATATCATTCGTTCCGGTGTACGAGACGGTTTTATTTGCAAGCACTTTCAATCTAGTAAGAAATTGTCGACAAGTTTCGCCATGCCGTTGCTTGCATTCCATATACTTTCTGCGAGCTTCTCCATTGATCTCGGATCTTTTGAATTGTTTTTTCAGACCACGAGATAAAGTGGTCCAACTTGGCGTTGTCTTAAGGTTTTCTTCAGCTTCGATAAATTGTTTTGCTTCTTCTCGGAGTTTCAGTCGAGTAATTGCTACTTTCTGTACTTCAGTCCAATTTGCAAGTAAGGCAGTTTCTTCAATTACTGCTAGAAATTCTTCGATGCTACCTTTTCCATTGTAGCTTGGAACGGCATCAAGTCCAATAACGATATTATTTAAAACTACTGGATTTACAGGTTCAATCGTTTTCTTTTCTTCAGTCATTATTGCAGGTTTAAATCTTATATTAGGCAAAATGCTGTTGTGGGGGAGTATTTAACATCCACAATCACAAAGTCCTATAACTCGTTGATATTATAGTAATTCAATTTAAATTTCTTGTAGTTCTTCAGGTCTACTTCCTCATTTTCTTTTAACAAACCCCACACCTGACACCATTTGTCGAACCCCACACTGTTGCCAGATTGTGTAAAAAATCTTTTATTTACGGAAATGTAGGTATTTCATTTCTGGCCATCTTTAGTGTGTTTGACAAGATTATAGTGGGTTCGGGACTTTGGGCATTATTGCCTATGTTAATATTTTCACTACTATATTTTAGAATTTACTGATTTACTGAATATTGAATCTTAGAGTTGGCCTAATTATCTTATTCCTTCCTAATACGAAAATCAAACACTGATGTTGTATAAAGGGAGCTTAATTTATTAACTTATGAATTAACAGTGTACAATGTACATTGTACAAACAACATTGCAAACATAAAAATAAAAATATCAAAATTAAGAAAGAACGCAAATTTTTGCATACACTAACCTACAAATACTCGAAGCAAACCCAACCCAGCCTTTATCATCGTAATGTCAAAATCTTTGCTATAATGTAAAAATGTCTAGTCTAAGCAAACCTGATCGTCGACGGTTAGATGAACGATTTTACACCGAAAAGCACATTTCACAGTTCACTTAATTTTTAAATAACATTGTTTTAAAAAGGTTTAACTATGAATGGAAAACTGATTATATGTGACTGTTGACTGACTGCATGACTTCTACAGAATGACTTTTACTGAATGATTTTAACTGCATAATGATCTTTGTTCATAGTTTGCTAGCGTTTATATAGAAAGATTTTTCCATTAATCCTAAATTATTACAATAATTAATTACTACTACTAAGTAATTTAAGTAGCCATCTGTCACATAATTTCATGCGGCTTCTTTGATACTGAAAATGTATGACTAATTATTGTCTATAAACATCCGGCAGGAAACAATAAAATATCAAAAATTAGGTGACAGTTTCCGGCTGAAAATTGCATAAGATAGGCGGATACATAACTTTATATCTTTGACATTTATTGAGGATACTTTGAAACATAAAATGACTTGACATTTCCGACATACGTCTTTAGAAAATATGTTTGGGAAATTATAAATATAAAAATAAAATGACAGCAGGAAATATAAATTTGTAACAAAAATGCTAAAAGTAAACAAAGATAAAAGTACCGCTTCTAATAAATAATTGATATAATCGATAGATAGTAATAAATTATGATATACGACTTCCGGTTAAATAGACGAATGTGGTAATTGCGCAACATCCGGTATAAATTTAAATTCTTTTAATTAGTTAAATTGCTTTGGCTGTTTGTATAACAAAATAATAATGAAATGAATAGTAAAAAAAATATATTACTTCAAAGGTCCTGTTGTCGCCAATTTTTGCTATTACCACACTATATCCGAAAGTTGATATTAACTAAGATACAGGGTGTTAAAGTTAAAAGTTAATTTTTGTTTTTTTCTAATAACTTTGAGAAAAACCAACATTTTTTCACAAAATTTGGCAGTTGGGTTTTTTTTAGGATGAGAAATTTATTTTTTTGTGAAATTTTAATGCGCAAAGTAGAGGGCGCTGTCTGCGGTTTTTTCGCATATTTATTAGGTCATAATTTTTTTCTGCCTCAGTGTATTTAAGTTTTTAATGAAAATAATAATTTTTAGATATTTATTACATAAAAAAGCTATACTAAGTTTAGGTATTTTTTTTTCAAAGTAAGCTATGAGAAAACAAATGAAATTATGCAGTTGCTATGAAACCTCTACGTTGTTATTTGTTTGTTGAGAACATGTTGTAATGATTTTAAAATGAAATATTATTTTTCAATTTTTCAAGTTATTTTAAATAAAGTAAGTTAAATAACAATCCAATTTTTGTATGTATTATTCCCAATTACCAGAACTAGAACATTATTTATCATGTAAAAGTTAATTGGTAAGAAGTAACAAAACATTATTTGCTTGCCTGAGCTAGCGCGCTGAATAATTTAAATGCAAATATCTCCGAAACGGCAACTCTGGGCGACCTAAACTTAGTTAATTATTATCTTTTTTATGTAATAAATATCTAAAAATTATTATTTTCATTAAAAACTTAAATACAGAGGCAGAAAAAAGTTATGACCTAATAGATATGCGAAAAACCCGCAGACAGCGCCCTCTACTTTGCACGTTAAAATTTCACAAAAAAATCAATTTCTCATCCTAAAAAAAACCCAACTGCCAAATTTTCTGAAAAAATGTTGGTTTTTCTTAAAGTTATATTAGAGAAAAACAAAAATAAACTTTTAACTTTAACACCCTGTATCTCAGTTAATATCAACTTTCGGATATAGGTAAGTACGATTAAATCCTAATATTTTTACGTAGGGAGTCTGTGGTTTTCCTATGTACCATTAATTAGCGGACACCCTGTATATTGCCGACCAATGTTTCATATATTTTTTTTATATAACTTCATTTACATAATATTTTATATTCATTCCCTGGTTGTCTGTAACATATGTGTCAATTTTATGAACCAACGTACTTATATACAGTGTCACCAGTAAAGTCCGCATCATATGGGATTTTTTTTATTAATAGCTTTAACTATTCAAAATTTGACTTTGGCATCAAGTTTTGCTTCGATCGAGATAAAAATTAAGTAGTAGTCACGTGATTCGCATTATCTGTCAAATTTTAATTTTTTTCCAAAAAAATAATTCAAAAGTGGGTTTTTTTCTGAAAATATCGAAAAAAGTTATTAGAAAATGTTTTTTTAAATGAAGTTTCTAGCCCACATGCAATTTTCAGCTGCATAAGATAATTTTGATGTTTTACCTATATTTTGTAAATTGCACCACTTTTGCAAAATAAGACTCAATGCAACCTACATAAAACTTCTTAGTTTTCACAATGCTTTATTTCAGATACATTTTCTTTAAAGTAGCGCCATATTAAATGTGTGTTTTTCTACAAAATCAAAATTGGGCTATTAAAATTTTGTCGCATGTGATGCAAAGTTTATTTGTTTTCGACCTTCATGTATAAGGTAACTTTATAAAATAAATATTTTTGAAAACCTACTTTGTGTCTGAAAGTAATGCACCTTAATATTAAGACAAAAGAGAACACAGTGTCATCAGTAAAGTGTTCATTAAGTGGAAAATAAATTTTAGTTTAACTTAACGTAAAGTTTATCTATTTTCAAGGATTTAATTTAAAACCCCTGTACTTTATTCTTTACTTTCAGGCACAAACTGCGTTTCAAAAATACTTATTTTATGCAGTTACCTTATACGGGGTCAAAAACAAATAAACTTTGCATCACATGCGACCAAATTTTAATAGCCCAATTTTGATTTTGTAGAAAAACACACATTTAACATGGCGCTACTTTAAAGAAAATGTATCTGAAATAAAGCCTTGTCAAAACTAAGAAGTTTTATCTAGGCTGCGTTGAGTCTTATTTTGCAAAAGTGGTGCAATTTACAAAATACATACAACATACAAACTATGGGTAAAAAATCAAAATTATTTTATGCAGCTGAAATTTTGTATGTGGGCTAGAAACTGCATTTAAAAAAACTTTTTCTAATAACTTTTTTTGACATTTTCAGAAATAAACCCACTTTTGAATTATTTTTTGGAAAAAATTAAAATTTGACAGATAATGCGAATCACGTGACTACTATTTTTTTGCTAAGTTTTCATCTCGATCGAAGCAGAACTTGATGCCAAAGTCAAATTTTGAATAAAGCTATTAATAAAAAAAAATCCCATATGATGCGGACTTAACTGGTGACCCTATAATAATATGTGTTAACTAGTAAATTATATAATTAGATATATATTAGTAATTAATTAGAATATTTCGGTTGAGATAGGAAGCTAAGCTTCAACTACGCCATTTGTAATCTTTACACTCCCTTAAATTACAATATAGCCATATATTTTTTTATTTACCCAGATACAGAATATGGACTGGACTCATTTTACCTAAATATCGAATGTAGAGCATTGATGAATAAAAACAAGAACCAAACTTCATAGAGACTAAATTTTAAACCCCTGCTTCATACGCTTTACACTTACCCTTCATATTTGCAGCTTCAGGTGCTTCACCTTTTTGGCACCGTTTGATCATCATCATATTTGCATCTTTGCCAGCTTTTTGTAACAGTACGAAATTTCCATTTTTAACAGTATATTTCGCTACATCGCGTGGCCCCGAAGTTATTAAAGCTTTTGAATAAGACGAGGCTTCCCTCCATATCTCAATGTCCGTGTTTTCATGATCAGAAGAGATGGTTTTTAATTCCAAAGTGTTTATGACGTCGCAACGCATTATATCACAATAGTCTGCTAGACACACTGCATCTTCTGCCTACAAAACAAACAGTTTTTTAACGTTGACCAAAGGTGTTTGGAATTACCGCAGTACATAAGTAGCGTAAACTCATAAGTTTCAATAGAAAACAAATAATATATAGTGTTGACTTACCATATTAATGTAACCCTTATGTCGATTGTCAAAGTGAATGTCTAAATATTTTTCTTCGAAAAACGATTTTCCACAAATTCCGCAAGTCCATTGCGAAGGCCTGTGTTGTTTTTTAGCCGCTTGTTGTGGACCAAAAATATCTCTTTGGGGATGGAATGGACATTCTAAAGGTAGTTTGACCTAAAAAAAACAAATGATAACAATTTTTAAACAAGCATCAGTGGCCCCGTGGTTCACGCGACAATCGCTGAGAACTCTAGGACGAGAGTTTGTGGGTTCGTATCCCACTGCCGGCAAACTGGTTCCAGTCCGGTGGATTTTTATAAGTCTTGACGTGGGTGCAGCGTCGAGCAAAAATTAGGGAAGAGTAAATGTATCATCCCCCAAACCCACCCCATTCACGCCGGTAACCAGGCCAGATGAGATTGGATATCTCGTGGGGTGCGGGGAAAGAAACACGCTCCCCAATCGGTAGGTTATAGAAAGCGGGGTTGATGATCCTTGGGGGTGCTTCTAATAACTGAAGATCGTGTTTCGGAGCTTACGTTAAACCGTAGGTCCCCTCCGGAATGGCCCTGGCTTTGAGCGAAGAGGAGAAAATCCAAAAATAACCACAACAATTTTTTAAATGGAAACGGAAACCAGTATTATAGACTTATGTAGGGTTTGACAATTATTGTAAGCAATAATTAACTAATCAGACCGTTAGGTTAAACATTACTTCAACTTCCTGTTAAACTTCATATGTCCGGTTCAACCAGAAGATATATTGTTTTCTTTCTCTAAAGAGCGGCGACGACACAGTCAGTTAAATTGTAATATGTGTAATAAACATAATTTTTTAACTATAGTTTAAACTGTAAAAATCGTATCATGCCATTAAAAAAAAATCAATATAGAGTTTATATCTTCCGGTAAAAGGAAAAATGACAAGCACTTTTGGAATTGCAAGTTTAATCTTAATCACGTTATAAGTTTTTTATGGAAAATCAGTTTAACGATTACGTGAAATAGTTTTATCTTCTTTGCAATTACAGTGGAGTTCCTCAAGGATCAATATTAGGTCAAGTACTTTTCTTAATTTATTTTAATTCTGTTCCTTAATTGAACTTTAAGGGCAAGCTGTTTGCAGATGATAAAACAAATATTTATTTTGCTAAAAATTTCGCAGAAATGTATTTTGATATTAATAATGATCTACAAATATTTCTTTCTTGGCTTTAATCAAATTAACGTCAAATTTTACAAAATCTTTTATGTTTATAACTAAAAATAAAATAAATTTTATCAGTTAAAATTTAATAATGAGCATATTCACAAACGACAAAAATTTTAGGATTAGTTTTAAACGAAAAATTAAATTCGAAAGGCCATAACTCCGTTGGTATCTGTTTTGTACAGAGCTAGATTTTACATTCCTATGAAATACTTAAAAAATATATATTTTTCATTGATATGTAAAACTACAATGTTTAGT
Source organism: Polydrusus pterygomalis (assembly GCA_963969555.1). Lineage (NCBI taxonomy): Eukaryota > Metazoa > Arthropoda > Insecta > Coleoptera > Curculionidae > Polydrusus > Polydrusus pterygomalis. The sequence goes on from OZ018376.1 coordinate 115,574,789, forward strand.
TACTGCATGCATGGGGATCTGCCCGTTTTTAAAACTTAAAACCATCACAAAAATTGCAAAATAGAGTTATTAAATGCATGCACAAATTAATATATCTAGAACCAACTGTTAATCTATATAGACCTATGGGAAATTTGTATTTTATTTCACTCGATTACTTTAAAAGAAAAATCAAGAATAAGAATAAATCATTTTGCCAGACATCGTATATTTATCAAACTACCAGTAAAAAGTAATTTCGAAAAAAAAATCGCTTTTATATAACGAAATAATGAAAAATAAAAATATCGGAAGAATTAAAAAATTGGTAACTTTGGTGTATTTTTTAATTTTAGAACCGCAAGGTCTGCCCCGAATGGGCAAAACACGTGTAACCAACCAGCTTTTTATATGTTATTATACAATTCGGGACGAAGACTGTGTCTAATTCAATTTCTACTTTTATTAATTTAAGTTACTATATACTAGGTCTCTTTAAGAATAATGGACAATTTCTTCAATTTTTAAAAAACAATTACTAAATTAAATTCTTTATGTTATTTTCGAAATCAATTAAATTGAATTTACTTCCTTTTTTTAATATTTTTTTATCGTTTTCTATATTATTTTATTGTATTTTCCATATATATAATCAACTAAAAAAATAGTTTGAAATAAAGGCATTGTTTTAAAGTAGTTTGCACCTACAATGAATTCATTGGATCCGCATTCAATGCAGTTTCGGCCTTGGTTCTTTTTCAGGTGTACTTTCCAATTAAGTCAAATCGTCTTGCAAAACTTTCGTAACTTGTTCAAAAAAATCCTCGCTGGAATCCAGAAACTCACACTCGACAAACTTTAATGTTAAATAAAAAACAAGTTACCCCTAGCTATTTCTTAACGTTTTCAAGAAAGGGGTCGATTACCGAATTTATTCGAGTTAGAAGATTCACCCTCTATATAATTAGCAGGAAGTAGCAGCTTTTCGTTGATTATTGTTACCTTGTATTTGTCTAACACTGGTATCCATTTGCTTTGGACTATTTTTCTAACTATCCTAGCGTTATCTCTTGGGCAGGAGATTTTGAATACCGTTGGTCCCGGCCATGGGATCAACGATAACATCAACAGAGTGATGGTTATCTAAAAATAGCAAATCACATTATTTGTAGGTAGGTACATAAAAAAAAAACTTACAACATTATTATAATATTGAAGAAGTAGTCCATACTCAAAGTGGAGTTAAATGTATAGAAAAAAGAAAAGCACAAAGTCTTTCTCCACAAGTCTATTAGAATAGCTAGACGAACCTAGAATAATTCATAATAATTCGACATGTTTCGAGTGTAAAAACACTCATCATCAGGAAAGCAAAGTAAATAGTACAATGTTGATGTTAGCAATAGAGAAAATAATAAGTGGGATTGAGCCGTAATGGAACTTTCAATGGTGCGTACACGAGCTGTAAAAAATGAATAGTCAGAAGACCGACCAGACTTCAGCATGCATACTGGAAGGTCAAGGGCTAGTGCAAAGGCCCTGTCGGCAGAAAAATGAAGAGAGCGAAAGAAAGAGATAGTTTTAACAGACTTTGCGAAAATCATTTAGGTATATAGTGAAAAAAAGTAAGTTTCATTAAACTTGGTCGGAGACATGTAAAAGTAGTGAAAAGAGAGGGAAGAAAAAATTGGTTTTCGTAAAATTCAAAGCATCATTTAGCTTGAAGTAAAATGCTTTTGGGGTACCAGGCTTGTTATGGCCCAGTTACCCCGGCAGGAGTCAAAACATACACATTGTGGGCAAAATTAATAGATTTAAATTAGATAATATACATAATATTGTATATTAATAGAAATAGAATTTTACGAAAACCAATTTTTTCCTTTTTTCTTTCCCTCTTATTTCACTACTTTTACATGTCTCCGACAAAGTTTAACGAAACTTAATATTTTTTCACTTTATACCTAAATGATTTTCACAAAGTCTGTTAAAACTCTCTAATTTGTCTCTTGCTCTCTTCATTTTTCTGCCCAAGACAGGGCCTTTACACTAGCCCTTGACTTTCCAGTATGCCGAAGTCTTGTCGGTCTTATGACTATTCATTTTTTACACCTCGTGTACACCATTAAAAGCTCCATTACGGCTTAATCCCCCTTATTATTTTCTCTATTGCTAAAATACAATACAATACAATACAATACAAAATGTCTTTATTTAATATCAAAAAAATTTATAATAGAAAATCTAAATGATAAGTGATGGCGACGTTCAAATAAATGCTCTTCCACGCAACCATCAGGTATAAAATAAAATAATAATTCAATAACTGCTAACCTAAGATATATAGGTACTAAGTAATAAAGTAAACAATTAGAAAATAGAAAATCAGAAATAAATGAATCGCCATATCAAGTTACACAATGACATAGTTACAAAATCACACACGCTCTCCCAGAACAAACTTACCCACCTTACATTTAAAAGCTTGAAAACTTGGGGAACTCTTAATAACCTCTGGGATATTATTATAAATTTTTGCCGCATTATAAGAAAATGATCGCCGAAACAAGGAGGTGTAGTGCCTGGGAATATGGTAAAGGGATGATGATCTTGTTGGACGGTTATGTATGTCCGTTCCTTTAAAGAGTTTTTGATATAGGTAAGGAGGAGTTTTAGTCTTATTAATTTTATAAACCAAACAGGCCATATGTACTTTAAACCGTTCATCCAGGTTTAGCCAGTGGGAATTCCTAAAACATTCCGAGATGTGATCAAATTTACGTAAATTGTAAGAGAATCGAACACAGGAATTTTGTAGTTTTTGTAAGGAATGCCGATCTTGCTGACGTAACGCAGGCCAGAAAACAACATCACAATAAGAGACAAATGAAAGAATTAAAGAGTCACATAATTTTAGCTTGATATCAGTAGTAAGAATATCCTTATGCATGTATAGCAGTTTAAGTTTAAAATAGGACTTTTGAAGTAAATTATTTACATGGCCTAAGAATCTTAGGTTTGAATCAAACTGCACTCCTAGATTACGACAACTATCAGTAAAAGTTAAAAGAGAACCATTTAAATTAAGTACAAAATCATCATTTTGTTGTAGCAGATTACTGTTTTTCCCAAATAACAACACTTGTGTTTTGTTTTCATTTAATTTAAGTGAGTGTGCCTGTGAGACTCTAACAATAATGTCAAGATCTTCATTTAATTTTAATGCCGCTGTGAGGAAATCTTTAAGGAAAAATGACAAGTAGATCTGAGAATCATCAGCATACAAATGAAGAATGCAATGCTTTAGAAAAGTATAAAAATCAGAAGTATAAATCAAATACAAGATAGGGCCAAGAATACTACCCTGAGGAACCCCCTGAGTAATAAGTAAAAATTCTGAGTTTATTCCATTGCAAACATCAGCATTATACTATTTACTTTGTTTTCCACATGATGAGTGTTTCTATATACTCGAAACATGTCGAATTATTCTAGGTTGGCCTAGTTATTCTAATAAACTTGTGGAGAAAGACTTTGTGCTTTTCTTTTTTCTATAAATTTAATTCAGTTTGGAAAAGGTCTGCATGTATTCAAACCAAAATAATACCGATTAAATCAGGTGAAAATTTTATGATATTCACGGAATAGTAAAAAGAGAAAAGTACACCCATTTTTCACTTTAGAAAACTATTATATTAAAAAAAAAGTTGTTTAATTTCAAAGTTATATATCCGAATCACAATTATTTTTAACTTTGGACAAGAAATAGTGATTAATCGTTTTCTGTAGGTACCTTTTTAGTTTTTTTGTGATAATTACGATTAAAAACTGCATAAAGAAAACATTTTTTTTTATATACATATAGTTACGGAACAAAATATACCGTTTGGAAGATAGTTTAAGTCAAAGCGTATGACATTTCAGTTAGAAGAAATTTTGATAGTTCCTCAAAAAATAAAATGCGGTGTTCATCAAAAATAATTATGTTTTTATTAAATGCCACAATATTTTTAAAACTGACTACTAACTTTGACATAACATTTACGACTATATTATTATGTACAAAGTCTACTATCTAAAATAGGCTTTGTGTACTTTATAATTCCGATCTAGATTTTATAGAGAGTAATTCATAAAAAACGAATAATTCCTATTTTTATCAGCAAAATTTACTATTTGGGTCAAACCTTGAAGATTTGAATCATTGACCCTTTCTCATCATAAAACTTTTACCTGATTTGACAGGTATTATTTTGGTTGAAAGATATGCAGCAAAAATTTTTCGAAATAAAATAAATTCGTTAAATTTAAAAATACGATTTCTCCACACTGCTGCACACTTTTTATGACGTTCACTGTATATATAAACCCCGCGTATTTTTGTAAAAACGCATTGCAGCTTGACTTTTACAAATAAATACCTTGTAAGAAGTGTGTCAACTGGGTTACACGCCATTTAAGAATATAGGCGACAATAGGCCGGCCTAAACGATATTTCTGAAGTCTGCATGTGAATTTTAAAATATAATATATTTTGATAAAATGAAATTAGAAAACTTAAAACTGCATTAAACATTTATAGATGTGCCCCTTATTACTAAAACTATTGATTTTCTGAAGAGTACACCCTTGAAAGTCAAATTCCCTATTTATTGTGCAAGTATATGAATAGCTTACCGGAAAATTAACTGAATTAGTCTTCATTCATGCTGTTTGTTACCACATATATGTTAAAACCTATGCAATTTTGATGTAAAACGGTGTTTTTTCTTAACATTTCACTTTGACGAATTTCCTTTTGGGGCGCAAGTACTAAAAATCGTCGCGCGCCGCCTTTCTTGTCGATTTTTCGACATTACCATAGAAACCGGGTGTATACAACCGATATAAATAGCAAGGGAAGATTTTTCGTTCGATTGGGAAAGTTTTAATAAATTGGGCGCGTGTTAATTACATTAAAACCTTATTAATTATTATCTGATGATATAGTAAATAACAATAGGTAAACGAAACTAAAAGAATTGTAAATACTACGGTAGAAGAATCAAAAATTATTAAATACGGGATGAGCCAAAATGAAAATAACATTAGACAGTTTGCCAAACACGCTAATCACATATTTTATCCTAAAAATTTTATAAACAACCCAAGCAGTTTTGTCAAAATCATATTCATATTCAGAAGTATTTTGTTAATACATAATACAAAAATCGGCAAATTCCTTTGCCCTCAGCATTGGTTTACCTTGTATCGGATAGACTCAGAATATGCTATGCATGAATATGTCTAATACATTATCTTATACAGTGTGAGTTTGTGACTTGGGATAAATTCAGTAGTTTTTTTGGCACATTTTAAGTTGTGTTTTTTTTTCTAAGATACAGTGTATCCCAAATTATATGATATGATATCGATATTTTTTTTTAAATGGCAACACTAGTTTTTTTATTGTTCGTCGTTAAATGTCAAAATGTTGTCCATTTACTTTTTGTCAATAAATGTTCAAAATGTTGTCCATTCACTAATTGGCAACATCATAAGAGCAAGTAGAACTCGTCCTGAACATTTAATTTTTTATTTCCTATTCGTGCTTTTAACTCTTCAACATTTGTCGGTTTCGTACAAGGAATAAAAAATTGAAATTTAATATAACTTAATATGTACTTTAAAATAGTTTAACACTAAACTATAGGGTTGCCATTAAAAAGATTATCGATATATTTTACACAAATGTTAAAAAATATTAAAAGATAATAGATCTAATTAATTTCTAAAAAAAGAATTCCTTAAATAACAAAAACTTTGCATTTTATTCAGTGAAAGACAATATCATATCTGGAATTATCCTCGATCTTAATTCTAAGGCATTTGGTTTAGATAATTTAAATATATAACACTGGATAACTCTCTGCTGTCGTTTTATAATCTCATTGATTACACATACCTATTATAAATTTTGCATTGATAGATCCTACTTTCCTAAATCCTGGAAGTTTGCTAATGTAGGTAATTCCTCTGCCCAACATTTTAAAAAATCCCACGGAATTTGTATATCAGCGATCAATATCATCTTGTCTACGTTGTCCAAAATCTTAAATATAGTCCGGTCAATCTAGACCAAAAAATCATACTGAAGGTACATAAATTAACAACAAGCTGAAAATCAGTAAAATTGTTCAAAATATAATTATAAATAAAATTTATAAGTTCCCCATCATTCCCGTGTTTGGAAAAAAATTTACTTAAGGTCAAAGGTCAAAAAATTTTGTTTTTCGCGATTTTCAGCAAAGCGGTACGTTTTATCATAAAAATAGTCTAGATAAAAATTGTAAATCATAAAATTATCTATAAAATATGTATCAACACTTTTTTCCTACGAGCCACGACCGGTTCGGAGATATAACGATTCAAAAAGTTGTAAAAGTTGTTATCGTCATAATATGCACACGTTATTTTTTCTAATGATTTTACCGCATAGATCTCTGCGAGTACTTCTGTCATGCCGCTTCCTTGCATAATATGACCAATTGCTCCCAGAAAAGACATCAGTAGATAAAATCCTCCAAGTCTGATGATAATTTTTGATACTTCAGAGCCCTCAGGTGTGGCTGATGCTGATACCATTTCTCGAGCTTTAGCATACAGGGGCTGGTCGAAAGTCACGATGCATACAGTGTGGTCATACCGTTTTGCATTCTCTAATGCACAAAGTAAAGTCGTATAGATAGTATTATAGTGACTGGCTGGTTGGTGAATAAATGGTAAAAATGAAATTTGAGATTTAGAATAATTCATAATAATATGGTTATTTGTTAAACGTTCAATAAAACCATTCCAACCGGGTAAAGACGCATTTTTCCATTTTGACGATAACAACTTTTAAAACTTTTTGAATCGTTATATTTCAGAAATGGTGGCTCGTAGAAAAAAGGGTATTGATACATTTTTTTTTAGATAATTTTATGCTCTACAATTTTTGTCTGGAGTATTTTTATGATAAAACTTACCGTTTTGCTGAAAATCGCGAGTCATTTTTTTGACCTTTGACCTTGAGTAAAATTTTTTCCAAACACGGGAATGATGGGGAACTTATAAATTATATTTATAATTATATTTTGAACAATTATACTGATTTTCAGCTTGTTGTTAATTTATGTACCTTCGATGGTCTAGATTGACCGGACTAATAGTTCTGTAACTTCAAATGAATCACCCAATAATATTATAAGAAATAATCATCAGCCATCAAACGTACACAGTGTACCACCCCCCCCTCCCCCATTGCCCTTGAGAGCTAAGAAACAAACAGAGCCAAGAAAAAATATACGGCTGTTTTTTTACCATTCATCCCTCTAACATCCCCCAAAAAATGTAAGAGCGAATTATTTTGGAAGTGGAATTAATAAAAACTATCTGATTCTGTTAGTATTGATACAAGAGTACCTCATCAGGGCAGCATTCTAGACCCCTTCTATGCAGCTTATTTTAATTAAACTTTGTAAAGTTTCCCAAACATTGTCTACTCCAGATGATACGCAAATATAAGTACCTATCGTTTAACCCCAGCGACGCTGCTCTTATTACTAACGCACAACTTAATGAGGATTTGGAAACTTTGTTTAAGGTTTCCCATAATCACCTACTAAAACTTAATCCCACTAATTTTGTGGCCTTGCTGTTTCGTAACGAAAATGTAAGAAATTATTTATTAGATAATATTAAATCTGGGATAGGACTAAATCTCCTTAAAAACTCTGCTAAAAGCTTGGATCTTGTTTTAGATACCTACCCAATTAAATTTCCAAGAACATATTATTATTTCCAGGGTTCACACCAAAAAGTCAAAATGAAATTCCGACTTTCCAGGTCTACTTCAAAAATTTTCCCCGACTTACTCACACCAGATTAGCTCTACAGAAAAAATTGATTTACATAAATATATGGAAAATTCAAAAGCAAAAATTCTGTGAAAAAAATGTATTTTAAAGAAAAAAATAACAGTAACAGGTAACAAATATCACAAAAAAATAATGAAAACAGCCTTTAACACTTAATTAATATCTAAACTAAGGTGACTCATTATTACAATAAATGCTAAAAAAACTAAAATGTTTACTTTAAATATTTCTTTTCAACTGTACAATTTTTTTATCTATTTTTTCAAGCTCTGAAGAGTGAATGTCACCAACCTTTTTCTTTTTTATTTCCAATTCTTGAATCTGTACTTCCATCTTTCTTTTTTCAGATAGCGTTTTCTTTTCTATACTTTCCAGTTTTTATTTTTCTTCCAGAGCTTGTTTATACTTTCTGTTGGAGTGTTTGCAATAATCCAACATATTTTTTGTTATTACAATGTTTTTTGCCCCCCCCCCCCCCCGCATTTTAAAATTTGATCAAATACGACCCTTTAAGAAACCACTGATTTTTCTTTCATATTTTCTACGAGCAAATTTTTATTTATTGAAAATCCACTTTCCACAAATGCATTACCTACCGTGAAAAAATGTAGTACAATTTTTACAACTGAAAATAAATTACTATATCTATCTTTTAATAGGTTACCAAAATAATCGTCTAGACGAATTGTGAATTGTACAATCAAATTTTTGAATATTTTCTTTTTTAATGAAAGTAAAATATTCAGTCTTTGCTTTCTCAGCGGTATCTGCTGTTGAATCCCGGTCAGAAAATCCCAGTAAATAAATCCCGATCATGGATATCCCATGCCAAAATATCCCATACAAAAATATCAATACACAAAAACATCCTATTACAAAAATATCCCACAACAATAATGTCCTATTAAATATCTTAATAACCTAAACTAACCTAATCAGAAAAAGTTCTGTTTAGAGTGGGGGGCCTGACAAACAAAATGTATTTACGAAACGTGTATATAAATCCCTCCAAATTAAGGTTTTATTACCACCTTTCTGATTGATAATAAATTCCAAAGGCATTTTAAAATATTAATATTCACTAAAATCTAAATAACGATGAGTACTTAAGTTAATAAGTATTTATTATAGAATTAAAATGACTTTATAGGTTTGACTGACGTGTACTATTTACTAGTAGTACAATAATTGTTTGTCTTGTGACTTTATTGTAGGGACTTTTTGGCATGGCATATTTTTGTAATAGGATGTTTTTGTAGAGAGTTATCTTTGTATGGGTTATTTTGGATGGGCTAAAACTGAGTGGGAAATTTTTTTCTGGGATTTCCTGACCGGACACCTCTGCTGTTATAATATTTTTATCATATAAAATTTCCAAAAGACGTTTGGCATTTTGACAGCTACTTTCTTTATTAAATTGAATAATATTAGGATTAAAACATGAAGCTGTCTTTACAAATTCATATTTTAATCCACCTTTACTGATAATCTTTGAAAAAGTTGCCGACAAAAAATTTTGACAGTCGCTTAAAAACAATAATTTTTCTTTTTCTGAAACGTTTGTTTTTTTAAATATTTTTTCAGTTTTAAAGCCTACGTCACGCACTGTTTCAAAACAAAAAAAGAAATTAAAGTATTGACAAAAATTGTTTTTTTCAGGTTTATGTATTAAATTCCCTGACTTTCCAGGTTTTCCAGAAAAGTGGGAACCCTGTATTTCGCTTTCATAAAAAGAGCAATTTCTCTTCGTTTGTATTCTCATTGGCAATATCTCTCTTCTTCTATCTCACTATAGTTTTTGCGACCACATTTATGGGCCGTTTTTAAACACTGTTGATAGCAGAATACAAAAATTGAAAAAATCCTGTATCAGGTTTGCTTGTCGTATACGTCGCCGAGAGTCTCGCATATACTGACTGAACTGGGTTGGCTGAATATATATGAAAGACGTAGGTACTCTACGCCACCACCACCCACACCATGTCACCAAATGGAACTAAACTAAATTAACAAACACATTGTAATAACGTATATGTAAATAGTAGTAAGAAGTTGTTAACTTAACCAGAACCAATAAATGATTTTCTGATTTTCTACATTCACTTTGTCTCTTCTATAAAATCATTAAATTTAAAAAGCCCCCATATTTGTATAATAGAATTAAATTTAGAACTAAAATACATAACTTAAATATTCGCCGACAACTTACAAATTCCTCTAACAAGATTTTTTTTTAAATGCCTATACTTAGTTATGGTATGCTTTCCTTATTAACAAATTAAAAAGAAAATTAAATCAAGATTACTTCATCATTAGCTAGTATAATAAATACCAATACTTTTTTATTACTATTATAATAATATTAAAACAGGTTCGTTCGCGACTCACGCTTAATTATCGTTTTTATTTTTTTATCTTGTTTCTATCTCTGCCTTTCTTTTTATTTTTTTTTTCTATTTCATTTTTCTGTCTCTATCCTTTAACACCAGATAGCCTTTATAGCCTCTCTATTCTTCTTTAATAGGTATTCTGATTCTGACATTTTTTTCCTTTGTATTTATTTAGTTTATTTATTATATTTTTTTAGACCTCTACCGCGCCTATGTTTGCATGGGATGCTGCAAATATGGCCTATTATTTTCCAGAATATATTATATATTTTTGAGTAAATTATTTGTTGTTGTGGAAATAACAAATGTATTATTATTAATGGGCTTTTGCATCAAATTTTGATTTTTATCCTATCCATAGATGAAGAAAAAATAAAATTTTCTACGGTTTTAAAAAATAATTAAACAAAATACGCTCACTAATAAACACTCGCGAAGCCAGCTAAAGTCGATTCAGCCAGTAAACCTGCAAGATGGCCGACATGTCATATGACAAAAGTCATATTCCAGCTGTTTAATTTTTAGTAAGAATAATATTGGCAGCAATAGATCAGGACCGGACGTAGCTCTGAAAAGAACTGTTTTAAGAATTAAATAAAGTTTCAAGGCACAAAAATGGATAAAAACGAATTAAAACGACAAATCAAAACACCAAAATTGAACAATGTCAACTAAAACCTTAAACATGAACTCGAATATTACTTTATAATTATATCTCTGTCTAACACGTTATATCCGTTCAAGACGTATTGCGTGTTGCTACTCCTGGAAACGGTCTCCACGTTGCGCTTTAGAAAAGCAATGCCTGGCCTGCCCTGTGATCATATAACGGTTCGTGTTGGTTAGCACCGGTATAGCTCTCTCTATCATGCATTTAACTCGATACGAAGAAAGATATATGATTTAGGGACTTAATAATAGTTGCTTTTACTTATGTTTGGAATTGAATTTTAATAATTTCTGGTGTGAAATCCTAGTAACTTTTTGCCTTAATTTATTTGTGATTGGAGAGCGCTGACATGGATTATCCGCCGCCATCTTGCAGGTTTACTGGCTGAATCGACTTTATCTACAACACAACACAAATCGACAAAAGCAAGGATTGGGGTTAAAAGTCGACCCTCTAGCATCTACCTAAATATGGTCTCCTCTTATTTTCTACTAAACTTAATGAAGCAAGGATACCATTATTATCGGTGGCGACTGACAAATAAAAACATTGCGCGAAATGGGATATGACGTTACCAGCAAGTATATGATGTCACGTTTTCGAACTTTATGCTTTCGCGGCATCTTTTTAATTGTTTGAAGGTGGTAGACAATAAAGTAATATCAAAAAATAATTACCTTGTCGGACTTCCATTGTCTTTATTTTGTTACTTAACACGTTTCGGTTAGTTATCTCTAACCGTTTTCAAGTCTAAACTAAATTATAATTCTAAGGCTACTGTCTTAAATACTATCCATAGGCAGTCGTGAAGCTTGATGACTCCGCCTACGTGCTTATTGGAGTGTGAAGTTTGAGCTGTTGGTTTTGAAATAAAGACAATGGAAGTCCGACAAGGTAATTATTTTTTTGATATTTTTTTAATTGTTTCTAGGAAAGATTGGTGACACTCTAGGAACATTTTTATTATTGGGATGTATTATCAATAGGTTCTAATTCAGGATGTCAGTGCTGAATATGATATTCATTCGGTTATAGTAAAAAAGCCCATTATACACTCTGACCTCTTTTATTATGGCCTACATTATACGCTAGTTAAATAATAAACTACAAGTTGTATGTAATTTAGCATCATTCAAATTTTGAATTATTTTTCAGGTATTTTTAATAACGTAGCTGTTGTACCCAAGCAGCAATTTGATATTTTATTATGGTCGCGAAAACGCTTTTGACAAAAAAATTATAAAACAACTTTACTCTCAGGAACGTTTTTAATTCGTTTATACTACAGCTATAAATGCAATATTGGCACCATTTTATAAAATACTTCAGTAGTCATTATCATTTTGTAAAGCCTTTTGCAAACATTACATAACAACTTTATAATCATTTCTTCAACTCTTAAAAAATTTAAACAGTAGCGTTATAAAACAGTTTTATTAAAGCTTTTCACGTTGCGCTATAAAATATACTAGCATATTGTATTTTATGAAACAACAATAAAATCGAAAAGCTTTTTAAATGTATATTCTAAAAGCTGCAAGAAGCAATTCTGTATTAGATAAAGGAAAAATATAATTAATATGGCCAACTATTTACAAGAAGTAAAGAAGCCATTTTATTTTTTTTTAATTCCATATAATATACCTTATATGATTTTTAAAGACGTTGATTATGATTGAGAAAACAAGTTCTTACTGCGAATTAAATTTTATTGGAAAACATATAGCATATTTCTAACAAAATTTAAGCTGGCCCCGTATTTAATAATGTTTAAGGAAAATTATTAAAGCCTAAAAAAATTAGCTTTGTCGATTTAACTATTTTCTTCAGAAAAACTCAAGCCAGTTTGTTCTAAGCATCATTATTTCATAATTTTTATATATTTAACACCTGTAAATATTAACATAAACGAGATATTTGGTATTTTCAACTCTACCCATTTTTATAAAATGGCCTCTTTCTATAAAATAATTTTGTATTAATAGCAAGCATTTTAAGATAATTTAGCTACTACACAATCTCTATTCAACATTTAAAATATGTGTATGCTTTAAAACTGGCGATATTTCGACAGGGCCGAACTGCTTTAAATCTAAGATCGGGGAGGGGAATACAAAATTCATCTACACACTCTTTTTTTAAGGTGCTAAAGTTTAAAATAAGTCGTAATTCTTAAAGACTTGAGGGGGGGGGGGAGACTACCTAACCTGAACTAACCTGGCTGCGTCACTTTATGATGCGCTATTTTTATTTAACTCCACATCATCCAGCCATTGTGGATTCTTACCTAATAATTTATTTATTATTGAAGGCCAGATCTTAAGTGTTGTATTAATATTTATCTATTTATAGTCGCTAAGACTCAAAAGTTTTAAGTCAGATTTGTGGCAATCTGATCGTGGCAAAAAACATAAAATGGCTGTGATTGTCTATCTAATTCTCGAATAAGTAGTAAATTATTTTTGAATCCTCATGTTCTGTAATAAAAGAATTGGGCACTATTATTTTACACTGCTAATTTTCTTTTGTTTTAACTTATTGTACACTATTTTTTTACTGGCAGTATATTTATTTTGTGCCGGGGCTAAGCAAGGTCAAAAATTTTCATTTTTTTTTCGTGTTCAGTTCCTTTGAAAATAGCAGTAGATGTAATTTTTCAATTAAGACGTTCGTGAGTTTTTTAATCAAATCAAACAAGAATAATTTTATACGAAAAACATTACAATATACGGTTCTGCTCTTTTGTCTAACCTAACTCCCGTGGCAGCACAGGCAGCTTCATTTCAGAGGGAAAACAGAAACATCTGATTCTTGTTTACACAATCAGCGCGCGAATATTGCTACTTGGCAACTTTTTAGCTAGTACACAACCTTTTAGTGACTCCTATAAAATAAATTGACTATTTTGCTACATTGTGATAGATAATTTGTTATTTGATGGTAAAAGTAACCGTCATATGACCGCGTAAAATATAAACATAATCCATATGTTCCTACTTGCATTAACAGACACATAGGTGTTTTGGCGTATTGACGATTGATCTGAGGCACCAAGACAGTTAACGGATTTTATTGTTTTATTTAACTCTAATGGATTATTAATATCAACACCAATGTTCTTACTACACATCATATTTTCATAACACATTTTTAACCATCTTCGAAAAGCACCACTTTTCTTAATTTTTTTCCACTGTTTCATATTCGACATTTTTAATCAGCTGGTTCAGGAATGGTAGAAGCTTAGTTGTCTTAAATATATCTTATTATATACAATTTTATTTTATAAGAAATTTGTTTTTGTTTTTATATTGTAGTAGAAATGTTATACTATAAAATAGTTATAAAGTGATCACTAAAATAACAATTTACTTTTAAAGGCGAATTGTTGTTAAAAGTACTTCAATATTACTGTTTTTTTAAAGTCGCAGGAAGCCACTTTAAAATAATTTTAAAATATATTTATAGGTGAATTTAAAAAATTGCCAAAATGCACTATAAAGCCCTTATAAAATGGTTAACTTTTATAGGCTAAAATATTTTTTAAGATGTTCCTAGAAACGTTTCTACAATAATTCTATGACTGTTTTATAAGATATTTTATAATTATGTTATATAAACGTTATGATGATAAATTTATAAAACACATTAGTTGCCTACAACAGAATAGTGCTTATTGCAGCTCTTATGTGATCGATTAGCAATTTGGAAGTATCAATAAAATAGCAATAAAATAAAACAGTTGTATAACCATCCAATTATAAAATTACTTTGCTGCTTGGGTACTTAATGACGTATAAACCCGAACAAACGTGGCTTCGTTGTAACCACCTAAAGTATAAGTTACGTGCACAATATGGTTCCCACCTAAAAAAAAAAAGTAGACAGAAATTTTTTTATTTATATAGACAACACTGCCTACGAACTCACCCAAAGTTAGCCGAACGGTGCGCGACAATTCACGAACACTGAGTTTCGGCGCGGCCGATTTTTGGCCGAAACCGAACCTTCGGTCGGTTTCTAATTTTTTTTTTATATTATTGCCCGGGAGCCAGCAATCATTTTCGATTACCATACTATGCTTTATTTAGAATCACATGTAAGCAGTAACCTTCAACTGGCACAATTGCAGTGGATGTAGCTACAACAGGCTCCAACACACGTAAAATAATGTTGAAAAACTAATATCACCAAAGCCGAGACTTTGCTGAAATGTTTATGATTGTAGACCAACAAGAAACCTAATCACCTGGCTTTATTGAGGGGGCTATACCTGAGCTATTTATGTAGACACAAATGAACATGAGCTGAGTAAACTGATACCAGCAAAGCTGAAATATGGTCAAATTATAGTTACCGTAAAACCCGACAACTTTGCACACGTTTTTTCAATATTTTTAAAATGTCTTTGGAGAGCGACAAATCAGAATTATGAAAAATAGGATGAGACATGACAGAACATCAGCTATCTAATATTATTCAGGTCATCTTTAAAATTTTAAAGATGACCGAGAAAAAAAATATAATAGGGGGTGGGCAAAGTTGTCTGGCAAACTAGCAACTTTGCCCAGCAATAAAATTATATACTTGGGCAGCTTTGCATTTACAAAATCTTATTTTATGCGGACAAATAAACAACACTACGGAACACACTAATACAAAACCCCTTTATTTTTTCTGTATACAAAACTACACAAAAGGGTAGGTTCCTTGAAACAAACTTTAAACAAAAGTAATCTTAATTTTAAAAACATTTTAAACAAGAATAGAATATGTGTTTAGATAGGAACAAATATACATTTTTGATTAAAATCAGATAATCAACAGTAAAAATTGTAAAATAAATTACAAATTAAAACGTGATAGATTTTTAGGAAAAGTAAAAACCCCTCTACTGTCTGTCGCAGGAAATTGCAGTATTTTTTTTGTCAAAAAAATTTACAAGTGATATGTCATCGATATCTGGAAAAATTAAGCCATTTTTTTTGAGAATTTAGATTGTAATATTTTCGTTAATATCTTCATTTTCAATTATAATCCCAATAAAATATTTACAGGTTTTTTTAGTGGAAAATTCAACCATCACCACCACCTTGTTTTAGAGTTACTGGACCCACGATTTCGTCTTCTGTTTCATTTTTTTCGGTTATATTTCTGTATCAGTGTCGAAAATAGGTTCGTCGAAAATAGATTTTAAGTCAGATTCAGTTGCAATTACTTTGCTTGATATAGGAAGGTGATGAGGTCTTTGATGATGGCATATCTTCAAAACTTATAGACGATCCTGGTTGGATATTTAGCATCTTCTTTTTTCCTCTATAGAGCTCATACCTCCCGCAATTGCCTTTAAAGCAGCTTCAACCTGCTCCGGGGAATAATTTTTATATTTTCTCGTGCCCAGTTGTCTCTGTATACGTCCCATGGTACCTAACAAATTATTGTACATATAGTATACAATCTTAATATTACTTACGACAATGATTTTGGCAAAAAAAAAACAAAATAATAAAAGTTTTAATCAATAGAGTGGCAACATTGCCCACAGTTTTCTGATTATTTTAGAAAACCACACTAAGGAATTTTTTAGATTATTTAATAACTTTGTTAAGCAAATACTATTAATAGTTCACTAAAATCCGCATATTAACTGTACCATACCTTAGCATTTTACCGAAAAAAGGCGCGAAAATACGTCAAATTTAACCTACCTTTTAATTATACACATACAACCACAAAATGCTTAAAACGCACTGAGCGCGTGGCAAAACAGGTCTGGTTGACCGTTAAAACCGTCACACGAAACTACTGTGTTGCCGATTCAAAAAATAATAATTATTTATGTAATGCATGGCTTCTACGGGCAATGTTGTCAACAATCGGCAAAGTCGTCGGGTTTTACGGTAACTCAAACACACGAAAAAACAATCCGCTGTGTGTTTTGGGTTCGATAAGTGCACAGCTGGCGAGTCAAAGATGCAGCACATCGCTTTTATGTTCAGCATGCTAATATAGATATCTGAAAGTAGCAAAGCTGAAATTTGGTAATGCATTAGTTAGCCGAATAAGTTAAAATTTGGTCAATGTAAATCACTTAATGTTAAAACAACAAACTGTGTTTTGGAGGCATAATAAACTTTATTAAAACCTTTATAATATATAATACAATGCCAAAACAATACTTTTTGTGCTAAGTATAATATATATAATTTAAAAAGCACAAAATAAAATAAAACTTTAAGTTTGGTTAGATATTTTATACATGCTTAAAACATAAAAAGAAAAACTGGTTCCAGTTAAGAGAAATATTTTTGTTTAATATACTAATACTTCCTATAAAACAAAATTGTGAAATCAGTATTTCTTATGTTCATGGAGGCTATAAATGTATGATCTTTAAGCCATCACGGTGTATAATATATTCAAAAAAAATTAAACTACATATCAAAAAGTTAAAACGCCTTTTTCTTGAGTTGGCGGAAGATAGGTAAATCAATTTAATTTGTTCGGTTAACACAAAAAAGTTGACTTTGACCTAAACTTAAAAATAAATTTGAAAAACTAAACATAAATACTAAAAATGAGAAATTAGACAAAACATGATGTTTCCTCATTACTTGGAATGTACATAACAACTAAGAAATGAAAAAAGGACAGTAAGATACAAATGTAAATTTTAACGAGTTGTAAACAAAAATATTAAAAAATCTAACCAAACTGGAAAGAAAATCCACTTGGAAAACCGCCAAAATTAAAGTCAGCTCCTTGTCCGCCACTAAAGAATGTTTGGAAGACCTGGGTTGGGTCAACGTCTGAAAAAAAAATAGTGACTTTATTTTTCCACATAAAGAAGCAAAAGTGACATATCGTAGAATTCAAAAATTTGAAGTCATAAGGGCAGTAATAATACATTTTGTCTGGCAGTGTTTTATAAGATTGAACTAATTTATTCACTTATCTATTATCAATATATAATTTTTAAAATATTACCTAACTTAAATAATATACAGGGTGTCTCAAAAGAATGGAATATCGCAAATATCTCCTTAATCAATGCATTGTCATAAAAACTCTCGGACACGTCGATTTTATTTTTACACATTTCAAAAATATTTGTTTCTATACAGGTTGTCCCACAAAAGCTTGGGACACGACAACTTCGTTTTTTCAAATGAAACACCACAATTTATTTAACATTTTTGTGTTTTACGGGAAATTCTACACAGATTCCATGTAACATAGCATGATGGCAAATATAATACAAGGTGTAAAAAATTACTTTAAACAAAATTCAAAAAATAAGTTTGAAAATTATATTTAAACTAGTGAAACAAAGCATTTGGCTTTATAGTTGAATTCACATAAACTTTTAACGCCGTGACATTTCAGTTCTGTCATACTTGTCAAATACTGCAGCAACTCATAAAATATAAATTTATACTAGTGGCTAAATTTAATTAGTATAATTGTACTGCACACAAAGTATGTCTATCTTGTATTATTTCATACGATTAAAAAGAGATAGAAATAAACAGAGTTGGCCGAACAATTCCAGAAAAGAAAAAGAAAGAACGCTTAAAACCCGTGTAACAACTCCATCGCTTAACTTCGAACGTAATTTTGTTTTTTTTTTGAAGAAATAGTCCATGCTTAAAGTGGAGTTGAAAGTATGAAAAGGGAAAGAAAAACACAAAGTCTTCCTCCACTAGTTTAATGGAAAAAAATTCCAAATATTAAGGGTCTCTACATGTTTCGAACGTAGAAACGTTCATCTTCAGGAGACAGAAAGTTTTAAATCTATGCTGATGGTGTTAGCAAAAGAGAAACTGAAATTTAGAACCTTAATGGAGCTTTATGGATTTAAACAGAAGTGTAGAAGAAACATGGGTAAAATATTTGATAGTGGCGAAACCACAGAGCGATTAGAACATAATGAAGATAATGAACTCTTCATTATGTTCTAATCGATCTGTGGTTTCGCCACTATCAAATATTTTACCCATGTTTCTTCTACACTTCTGTTTAAATCCATAAAGCTCCATTAAGGTTCTAAATTTCAGTTTCTCTTTTGCTAACACCATCAGCATAGATTTAAAACTTTCTGTCTCCTGAAGATGAACGTTTCTACGTTCGAAACATGTAGAGACCCTTAATATTTGGAATTTTTTTCCATTAAACTAGTGGAGGAAGACTTTGTGTTTTTCTTTCCCTTTTCGTAATTTTGTTTGTTTCTGCCTCTTATGCATTTTCAATTTCAGATCGTTGTCGACGCGTAGCCCGTAGGTACGTTGATTCCTGCCCATTCGGTCAAATCATACGGTGCGGCAGGTCCGTATTTTTACGTATTCCATGTCTGTTACAGATAGACATATTGGTCAATTTCTTTTCTTTTTGGTTAGCAAAGATGACAAATAAGTTTTCTTTTAAAATATGTTATTTTAGTCTTTTAAGTACTTATTAAAATTTAAATAATATCACATTTCCCGCAAATTGTAAAGATGTTCGCCTGCTAATGGAAGCATGCGCAGCAAGAAGTACGGCTGTCGCACCCAGCAGCAGTACTGGACAACCGACTCCGGTAAAAATCGGTCACCGCATCATAAAACGTTAAAAATATACTCCCAAAAATAATAATTAATATCGTGATAAAATAAGAGTGAAACCCAAAGAAGAGGACGATTGTTCCCGGGGCGCCCCAATCTGCACTTGAACATCAGTCATCCTTTCCATAGAAGGAACATCAGCCAGGGACTAAAAAGGTAGGCGAACATGTGCGTGTTACAAGTTAAAATTAATTCAGTTTAAACCAAGCCGAAATATTATAAGTAATACAGTCCACTTATATTTCTTTTTATAACACATATCGAATGTTCTTTTGTTGACATTCGATATTTGTTTATGGAGTATTTTAATCATTTTATTGCGTTTTTGAGATAGTATTATTGTGTTTGTGTGTGTAGTTTGTTTTGAACATTGTTTATAGACCTATTATTTTTTCAGAAGTGTATTAGTTTTTAGAAAAGTAAGATAGTAAGAAGTAAGTACCTTTATTGGCATATCAAATAAGCAACTTTTTGTTTGCTTGTGTTTGTTTTAATTTTTAAGGAGTAAATATGGATCACGATTACTGCAAACCCATTGTCAGAGTCAGTGAGGAAGATTCGGTAATTTTAACACCATTTAAGTATTGAACACTTAAACAATTTCAATATAAAAACTACAATAATGCTGCAATGGCAAAAACCAATTATTTTGGAATATTTAATAATAAAGTAAAATTTATGAACCTCAGTTTTGTTGGACTAAAAGTTACCTATTATATGCAGTGCAGTAAATAATAAAAAAATTATTAATTTTTTAGCAGTTTTATCTAATGATACAACTAACTATACTAATTTTAGAATTCCATACCATTGCCAATTCAATGCAATTGAAATGGTGTGGAGTCACGCTAAACGCTTTTATGATGACCATATCGGTGCTGTAAAAAATGTGGAGTGTTGGGAAATGGCATTAAATCGTGTGACTGTGGAACAGTGGTCCAACTATGTCACTCATACTGATAAAGTCATCAAGGAGGCTTGGGAGAGAGAAAAGGACATAATGGTGACGATTCAAGAGCCAATCGTTATTCATGTCTCCGATAGGGACAGCAGTTTGTCGGATGATGATTAAATTAGGATTCTAAATTTTTTTTACTTTACAACTTTAAAATATCCTAAAAATTCTTTTTAACAAGCTAAAATACTCGCTAAAAGATTAGTAATGATAATATGCGAATTAAAAAACTCTCATTAATGTATAAAAATTTTATTTTAAATTTTTATAAATAAACTGTACAGATTAATTAATTCATTCAAAGAAATATATATTTTTTATTTTAAGATGTCACGTTTTCGAGTACTTTCAATAACCTTTCCAGAGAAGTATCACAACTGAGGTAGTTCTATTTAATAGTTTAAAGTAGATGAGGTTACTGCTTCTAAGCGGTGGGTGAAAGTGGTTCGCAAAATACCTACCTCATTTTTATTTAACCGCGTTTTTATAGAAATTGTATTTTTTTTGTTTTTTTAAATCTTAATTTGGCGCAAAAAATATAGCCATTGTAAGTTTTCAAATTGCCACCCGTGATGATCGAAGTATTACTTATGTAGTTTAACATATATATCGATTAATAAAAATTGAAAATTTAGTAGCTGTTTTTATAAAACCTTTTTTCACGAGAATTTTCTATGTTTATGGTAAGTAGTAAGTATATCTTTTAATTGCTTATATCCATTAAATAATATTAATCCTAATAATTATTTTTATTAAAATCTGTGATAATAATAATCACAGAATATTCGTCAGTCCGGTCCTGACCAATCTCAGCTGTATAAGAAATTTAGTAAGTTGTTGAAATCTAAAGTAACTAGACAATGACAAGTCTTGACATTTGGCATTAAAACTTTATGTGAATTTAACTATAGCAGATGTTCGAAATGGCCCCCGTGGACTATTTGGCAATATCCTAATCTCTCATAGAAATGTTCTACTGTATGTTGTACGATTTCTGGCGATATGTTCCTCGTTACTTGGCGAGATCGTCGATATTCTGCGGTTGGTGTTGATATACCCTTTGTTTTAAGTATCTCCAGGCAAAATAGTCTAGTGGGGTAAGGTCGGGTGACCTAGGCGGCCACTCCCACCGCCCCGCCCCGCTCTTCCAATCCACCTGTTTGGAAAGATTGTGTTCAGATATTCCCGGACTGCATGCCCATAATGAGGCGAGGCACCGTCTTGCTGTAGCCATATCTGTTGTCCAGGAATATATGGATCGTGATCATTTGGGAAAATAACTGCCAGAGAAGAAATTAATTCAAATGTTAGAAAATCCAAATATTTCTCGGCCGTTAGTGTTTGTTGAAAAAAATAAGGTCCCAACATCCTGTTGTTAATGATCCCCATCCAAACATTTACTTTCTGCAGATATTGTGTGTTGTTTTCTAAGATCCAATGTGGATTAGTCTGAGCCCAATAACGATAATTTTGCTTATTAACGTTGCCATTAAGACAAAAAGTTGCTTCATCGGTAAATAGGATGCCTTCTAAGAGATTTGGATTTTGATCACACAATTCCATCATGTGCTCACAAAAATTCAGGCGCCGCACTGGATCATTATCGAAAAGCTTTTGCACGTAATTCACTTTATACGGGTGAAATTTTTTTCTTTTAAAAAATCTGTGGATTGAACTTCTATGCGATTGTTTCTTGATAATAAATTAAGTGAGAAGTGAGGATTTTCATAGATGGATAAAGACAAATCTAGTTTTTTATTATCAGTTAAGGAATTTCTTCGCCCGGATTTTGTTAGATTCTTAACATTTCCATAAGTTGAAAATGTTTGTATAATTTTGCTTACCGTCGACTGAGTAATCTGCCGGTTCGGATATTTTTCATTAAACAAATAACAAACTTCTTGTTGACTTCGTTTTCGGTCGCCGCTTCCCCTCTATATTAATATTTCGGTTCGATCATTATCGGTTAAATAACCCATAATGTGCAGTAATATCACTACTTTTTGTGAATATTACAATTCAAACTTATGTTAATTGATTGACAAGCGTGAGACACGAAAATAGAAATAATTCAAACTCATCTTGATTTACTGGTACTTGAACAGGTGTAACTTTTAGCGAGGAATTAGACTAAAAATACGTATCTTCAATTTTGTTTAAAGTAATTTTTTACACCTTGTATTATATTTGCCATCATACTATGTTACATGGAATCTGTGTAGAATTTCCCGTAAAACACAAAAATGTTAAATAACTAGTGGCGTTTCATTTGAAAAAACGAAGTTGTCGTGTCCCAAGCTTTTGTGGGACAACCTGTATAGAAACAAATATTTTTGAAATGTGTAAAAAATAAAAATAAAATCGATGTGTCCGAGCGTTTTTATGACAATGCATTGATTAAGGAGATATTTGCGATATTCCATTCTTTTGAGACACCATGTATCGTATTTAGTAAACACACTTGTAAATGGTTTAAAAATTATGAATCAAATAGATCTCAAATTACAAGAATTTCAAACAAATTTCTTTATGATGTTTCAAATTCATCCAAGGTATGAAAAGGATTTCCTTAAGGTTGAATTCTCAACGTCATTCAATCTATTGCCAACCTATAACCTATTTCGCGTTGATTTTTTGAGTTTATTATTTTAATAACTAACATTTAAAGAAAATCAATATCGTCGGTACATTATTTAGGTAGTATCTGATATATTACAAAAATATCAATTTATTTCATTGCTAATTTTGGGAGAATTGTATAGTGAAAGAACAATGAGTGACAATGACATAATAATGTTAAAAAAAATCTTACCCGATATTTTTCGCTATACAATTCTCCTAAAATAAGTTATGAAATTCCTTGATATTTATTAAATATGTCAATTATTACCTAGAGAATATCAAGTCGATACTGATTTTCTTTAAATTTTGTATAAAAGCTAGAAAACATAAATAAATCTACGCGAAACAGGTTATAGGTTGGCAAGCATGTTGATACTCCCACCTTAAGTACCTGTACTGGGTCCTTTATTATTTATAATTTATACATATGGTTTTTATTTATCAATAAAATATGGTAATATATAAGCTTTTGCTGATGATAAGCAAATATATGGTGTTATTTACAATATTATGCATAATTATGCGGCGGAATTATTTATGTATCAGATTCTTGAAGCTGTGGGCGGAGTTTATGTATAGTAAATATGGCTGGTCCGTTAGTCCGGCGAAGTTTAGGAACACCCGCAAATATATCACAAAATAAAAAATAATAATCGTCTGCATTGGATTTTATTGATAAATGAGGATCTTTCTAAAGTTTCCAAAGTAATAAAGGATCATGGCTTGAAACTTAATAAAAACAAAACAAGTTTACTTTTAATCGGTTCAAAATCTATTCACTCGAAAATAATAATCAACATTGATGCAAAATTAGGGCTTGTAAATTCTATTATTTTAAGTGGGTTAGATTATGGTGATGTTATATATAATAAAATTATAATTTATAAAAACAAACAAAAGTTACAAATATTACAAAGAACATGAACAGTAGAATGGATAATAATTTGCGAATACCAATACATCATAAAGAAAAAAATTAAATTTATTGTAAATATAATAGTCATGGAACGATGCTGGCCATTTGGTTTCAACCAGTGCCAAAATCCCTCTATATACACACAAATATAATAGTTCAATAATATATAACAATATAGAATCTGAAAAACTAAACAATTCGGCTTTTAACTCTTTGAAGGGCAGTGGTACGTAAAATGTACCCAGAAAAGAGGATGTGTAGTGGGGCGTTGGTACACAAAGTATACTACTTACACAATGTTTTTTTTTACCATAACGGGCGGCGGTTTATTTCGTATGCCGGTGTAATATAAGTTGCCTATAAGTGAATAAATTGACACAATAGAAAATTGCCCCGCTGTTAGTTCGTAATAATTGGCATTAGGGCGCAGTAGGTTATGTTTGTTATAAACTAGACTTGATTTTAACGCCTTTCGATCTGCAAATAATGAATGTAAGTAAAATACTTTGAATTTTAAGTCGTTCAAATACGCACAAATTGGATATGTTCCATTTGCAAAGTTCCCTTTGCTTGGGAAAATAAAAAATCTGCTTCGCAGATTTCCACACTTCCCAGTAAAATGTAGTATGTCCCTTTTGGGCCAGTGGTACTTAAAAATGTACCACCCTGTATTTTTTGACATTTTGTTTTATTAAAATTTTGTTTTATATTTTTATATTCACTTTAAGCCTACGAATGAGTTTATATAAAAAAAAGCTACAATAATAAAATATTTTTCTTTGCCCCACTAGCACTTTTATTTAGCATAATTGTCTGCCCCTGAAAGAGTTAAGTCATTTTAAACACCATTATCAGCTTGGGGTCGGATTGGAAGATTGATTAAAACCCTACCTTTTTGTGCCAGCTAGTATGTTAATGTCACCAATAGTTATTTATAGTTGTTATATTTTATAATTCTTTTATTTTGGCACAAATTGGGACATAATAATATCCCCAGATTAGTAGTGGACCGTAATAAGCCCACACACCGAGTTGTGAATGTGTTTTTTGTGCTTTTTGTTACATTTGATTAAGTTTCAAAAATGTTTAGTGGTTTGGGTGCTTTTTATTTACTTTGATTGAATTTTAATTACTTGTGAGTGGTCAGTAAGTACCGTGCGAGCCAAAATTATTTGCATCAAAGAGGGCCTTGCATCTAAGGACGTAATGCTTAGCCGCAGAGCTTAATACCTGTTGGGTGTCAGTAACTACCTGAATTAACGATCAATCAGTTATTCCGTCATCTTTAATAGTCGTTACAAGTAATTTGATTCATCGCTAATTTTTTCAATTTCTTGAACAATTCACACAATGGGCTTTACGGAACAGCACAAAACATTCATGGTTGAATCGCATTTTCGAAACGGGGTTAGAGTAAATGGTGAGGGGCAATACAATCCGGGTAATTTCTGTATATTCTTACTTTGCTAATTTTGTAAACACAAAAATAAATTTGTATTTGTCTACTTATTAACTCATTAGTTTGGAATATCATGTCATAATATGAATTTGACAAAATTTTAACCTAGATTTGGTTAGATATATCGTCCCCATATCATTGTGATCTAAACCAAGCCCTACGTTTTTTAATCCAAGCCCTCTTTGATGCAAACAATTTTTGCTCGCACGGTACCTACACTTATTATTTATGTGACCGAAAATGTACAGGTTAAAATTGTATTATTCTTTTTTTAGACGTTAATATTATGGATCAATTATTATTGCGTGCCTTGCACCTTAGTTGATGTCATCGACAAGCAATAAGTTTCATTTCATCTGAACACCATTTTTGTCGGAAACTTTTGAAATTTTTCTTCTTAAATCAAATCAAATCAAATCTAATCAAAGGTTAGGTTTCTAATGTATAATTAGTGCATTATGTAGGTAATCCTTTTTTCTGTTTCAATAAAAATAAGTAGACATAATTTTTCTGAGTTAGGTAGGTACTTACAACAGGGGCACCACGCCACATTCTTAAAAAATAAAAATAACTTTTTATATTATTAATTCATTTGAATTCGGAGGAATTATTTACATGTTTTTTTTTAGGTTTTCCCAGTTTTCATCGGTTTTTTAAGATGTGACTAACTAACTATCGTTCGTTTCATAAAAGCAACATAATTTAACATTAGACAGAGAGCTAGAAATTTAGGGAAATAACCACAGTTAATGGTTTAAGTCTTCGAACTGTAGATAAGTAAGCAATACTAAAAACTGTTATAAAGGAAATATCTCTGCTATTTAACTTACATACAAACTTATAAAAATTCAATAGACCAGAATTGACAGTGTCACGTGACTTGGAATCCATCTTGGGAGGGGAATTAAATTTTTTACTATAATAAGTGTTATTTATAAAAATGTGCGTTATCAAAATTTAGAATGGGTATGCAATGTAATCTCTGTGTATCAACTAAATAATGTGAGAACTGAATTTTATGACTGTTTAGGATATTGCGCGGAGGACTTTTTGAGCATTTGATTAAAAAATTAAGTTTCCATTTAAATTAGTTGTCTTATGATATTTTTTTAAAAGTGTTGTTTTTCCACTTGTCTCCAAATATTGAAGTAAATAAAATTTTCATCATTTCGTTTAAAGTAATTGCGTTTATTAAATTAGTACAATAATTTTTTTTCTTGAATACTGTAAAACATGTTGAAATTAATAAAAATAAAACGTCTAGTAACATTTGACATCAAATTCTTACTGGTGTTTTCATTGAGGATTGTATCACGGCAGGATTTATATTTAAAGAATTTTACAAAGAGTTTTTCTAAACAACTTTTATTTGGCCCTTTAGAAAATATTAAAATCTGGTGTGCGAATCCATCATACCTTTAAAAAAGTGTAATAAAATTGTGATGTAAATTTATTAGGGAAGCCAATATTTGTGTAGTCTGGCGGTACACCACCCGGTATTCGATTTTTTTACCAACACCATCTTAACATAGTATAAAACAAAGTCGCTGTCGCCCGTCTGTCCCTAGATGTGCTTAAATATTTAAAACTACGCAACGGATTTTGAAGGTTTTTTTTTAATAGATAGAGTGATTCAAGAGGAAGGTGTATAATACACGCATAATATTGTAGAGAAACACTGATAAATTTAGAGGTTTGTTCGGGTTTGTATTTATAAATCTTGACGTGATGGTGAACTCGCCTTATTATCTCAGAGAAAGCGACGTCGTATAATGCCGGGCTGCAACGCAGGCCGGGTACCCCCTAGTATACTATAAACGCAAAAGTATTTTCAGTGACTGTCATCACTTCTTGGCCTAGGCCAGTAATGACTTTTAGTTGCTGAGATTGAAGACTAAATTATAACTCACCTGCCATACCTCCTTCGAAGTCATCTATATCCTGTCCATTGTCATACCGAGCCTTTTTCCTTGGATCTGACAGGATACCATAAGCTTCACCCAATTCTTTAAATTTCTTTTCTTCTTCTTTTCGTTCCGAATCCGTTGCATTTGCATGTCTGTCTGGATGATGTATCAAAGCCCTCTTTCTAAAAATAAAAAAAAAATGAAAATTATTTAAAAAAACTTTAACAAATGTAGTTTTAAAAAATAAAACAGTTTAAAACTAGTTTTATCACCATGCATTTTCGTAAAAATTAAATTGAAAATTGCAAGGAATATTATCGCCAAGATTCATAATAATGTCAGAGCAACTTATATAATAGATAATCGGAAATTACAAAGTACAGAACATACTTTTCTGGTATGTTTGATCGGTTCTGCATGTCCGTTAACCTTTAAAAATCGATTTTGACATACGTCACGTAACGTATATTATTATAGCGGCAAATAAAAAAAAACTATTTAGTTTAAAATAAAGTTAAAATTAATAAACAAGATACGGTTATTAATAAAAACACGGGAATAACCCTATTGACGTCACATCTGCCTCGACCAATGGGACCGACTTATTCAGCCGAAGGTCGAACTACCTTAATATCGAGCGGGTTGCTTTCTATTTTTAAGCTGTTCTTGTTTATTTAGTTTATCAAAACAAAGAGCAATATAATCAATCCGTCGAGGCTGATCTCATGTTTTCAAACTTACTGAAAAATTTTATTATTGGGATGTTTTGTCAATAGGTTTTAATTCAGGATGTTAATGCTTAATATTATGATGAATTCGATTATAGTGAAAAGTCCCATTGATCTCCTTCCGCCAATCCGTCTATTGGGAATCCCTCGTTTAACCACTGTCGGACAGGAAATTAAAATAGTGTGGTGAAATATCCTGCTGAAAATGTATGAAATCTTCCTGTAAAACTAAATTCTAGCTCGTGGTCAAAGGATCAATAGTTTTTTTCTAGCAAATTAAGATACAATGCGTCGGTCAAGTTTTCTTCAAGAAATAAAAAACAAATAACGGACCTGTTGTAAATATTACATTTAGAATTTTATTGCGCCGATTTACTCGACTTCGAGGGGTGCTGACTACTAATAGGCAACCCACCATACATGCGATGAGCCGACAAGTGACGAGACGAGGACAACGAGAGATCAGAGAAAAAGTAGCGATGAAGAGAAGAACTGAAGAAAAGAGACGCGCCGTATTTTTATTTGGTTTGATCGTTCGAAATAGTGCCCAAAGTGATCATATTAATATATACATATTGTAAATAACATAACCGATAGTTCTACAACCCAAGTTTACTTGTTTCTAGCTTAATACATTCGTTTAGTAAGCGCGAAGTGTTTTACTCCCCAAACAAATGGACGCCATCCCGATTCCCGACTAGTGGCGAATTAAATTAAGGACCCAGGGAGCATAATAAAATAGACAACATATCTCAGAAGTGCGATTCAAAGGACAAAAGCGACGGAAAAAAAAAAACCCGTGAAAATCGAAACAAAATAACCAAAGTTTTGTTCGTTAAATTGCGAAATTCCTTCGTCCATTTCAAACAAGAGTGTCGTGTCGTCATAATACGCTACCAGCGGCGAGACAAGGAACTAAAAACTAAAAATTAAATTAAGGACCCAGGGAGCATAATAAAATAGACAACATATCAATAATGGCATTTCGTAGAATACCATCTCAAACATTTAATTTTTGTGACCATTGTGTATGACGTCTTCATAGAGCTCTTAAAGAATCTGCATCTTATAGGGATGAAATTAATATAATTTCAGTGCTTTTCTTAGTCTTGTGTGACATTCTGGCCCGTTCTGCTACTGTGCATAAGAAGCTGGTGGACTCTGCAACAAATGTTCCCACAACCTCAATTTGACCTTCATTTAGTACTTGTCGGTTATTTCTTTTTCGATTTTCCACCACACCAGATTCTGAATTGCCATCCAAGAACATAATATACCTGACTTACATCACGATTTGGATCCCTTTCGTTAAATATAACTGCCGCCCTTTCCAACCTTCCGTAGATAAAAATTATTTCAATTTTTTCTTGATTGTAAACCATTTTTACAGTTTATTCACTTAATTAAAAGTATCACTGAATAGTTCAACAATATAAAACTGAATGAACAATAATGCAGTAAATCTAAAATTTGCTGTTAAATGACTTGGTTTAAAAAAATTTTATTTTAAGAATATTTTTGCAGTAGTGCCAAAAAAGGTAGACGTTATCTGAGTAGCATTCAGGAGATATGCAAATTAACTATCGTCGAAATAGTATACTATATATTAGATTACTTTTTCACATAAATTTTTAAAAGGTGACTTTGTCACTGGTAAGGGGTTGAAAAGGGTGTCCCCCGGAGTGACTACCTACGGACCCCTAATTATCCTACTAAAAGGGGAGTAAACACAATAAATATCAGTGCAGAAAAGTTTTAATGACGTCTATTTGTGGAACGCGATTTCCTGAGAACGGCTACTCAAAAAATAATAAATTATATTATATTATTGGAAGGAGAGTTAAACGACATTTAAAATGATATACCACTTGGCCCCCTCCCATTAAAGCTTTTAAGGATAACACGGGTTTAAATCACGAAGGCTGTTAATATTCTTTAACAGTGACCCACTTCTAAATAAAATTGACCTACCTTTCCAATTTTTAATATTATGTACTGGGGGTAACTTTCATGTTTCCTAGAAACCTCCAAAATGTATTCATGGCAAAAACCCACCTGTCTTAATCTTACAGTTATTAATTTAAAACCACAACTGTCAAATTAAAACGATGTTAAATTGTATTGTTAGTGTTTCCGGTTTAGAACATTAGAACCGACTTTTTTATGCTATCAAATGCTAGTTGTAGGTGCCACACTATATATTATGAAAAAAAAGCTTTTTAAATGCTAATTTCCTAAAATGTTTACCTATAGGCCTTTTTGATTTCATCATCACTTGCATTGCGTTCTATTCCCAAAATTTTGTAGTAGTCTTTTCTCTTGCTCTTCTTAAGCGCCAACTTGGCATCTTGTAAAAGTTTTTTATTTTCACGACTTTTGTCCATTTTAACAGCTTTTTCATAATCTCTAAAAAATATACAGATTCGTACGAGTCCATGTCCTGTCAAAAAAAATTGGAAATACTTTGAAATCTTTTGTTTTTCAGAAAAAAACATACTGAATGATATGATCCCCTAAAACAATGAATTTTTAAAGAAATCAATGCTATTATGTTTTTGATTAGTTCCCAAAACTTAGTCGTTGCATTAGTTTTGAGCATGGTATTTGGGTTCTTAAAAAAATTTGCTACCATTCTCCACCATCAAAGATATCCAAGCATTGTGGAAATTTTTAATTGCGAACAAAAGTTGGGACACTGTTAACTTCTTAATATAAATTCGATTTTTCTACACAATGTATGTGTTTATAACACAAATTTGTTATAATATATTATAATTGTTATAATATGTTATATATCGTCGGATAGCACAACGATTTTAAACAATAACTAACTAACCAGCAACATTGACTGTGACAGAAACGACATTGACAGAAAAGATTTTCTAACTATCAGAGGCGTGTTCGATTGGCGCAGAGATTTGGATCGATCTGATTTTAAAATTCAGTTCAATGATCCAAGGTGAAACACGGATTTTTATGTCAGTTGTTCGTTTGGGTTTCGATTTTGACTTAACCTCATTCATGTTCAAAAATTATTAAGAGATTAGCGTGGTAGTATTTTATAAAAGCGGGGGACTAAAGTAAAACAACTTTAATATATTTTATTTCCACTCTTCTCATTCACGTACAGGAAATATTATTTACCTAGATGGGTTTAAAAATACATAAGTTATCCATTTCTACTTCTACATTAGTTAATTTTCTTGAAAAAAGACATAATCAAAGAATACTAATAAATACCCAACGAAAATTTAAAAACAGGGATAGCATGGAACTATAACCTCCAAAACCATAAAGTAAACAAGACAAACAACTGATCTGATTTTGGTGATTCTGCAATTTCCCAGGTTCACTTGGGTTGGGATCACTTTGACGGTAGTGGGGGAAAAATGATTATTTACCAATCAAACACAAATCAGATCACTTAGAATTACTTAGATCGATCCGGATCGATCTAAACCTGTCAATCGAATACGCCTCAAAGTGGTTATTATCATAAACGTACAACAACAATTTCACAATTTTTCAACATCTAAACCAATATTTTTTTGCTCGGTTTTTTGTTTACTTAAGAAATACTTTTTTTTAAATATTTAGTAC
This sequence comes from Polydrusus pterygomalis, assembly GCA_963969555.1. Lineage (NCBI taxonomy): Eukaryota > Metazoa > Arthropoda > Insecta > Coleoptera > Curculionidae > Polydrusus > Polydrusus pterygomalis. Next base: position 115,606,513 of record OZ018376.1, read on the forward strand.
CTTAATATACATAACAAAAGTACGAAAACGTTTTAATGTTCATATAATATAAAAAAATATTGTTGGTGAAAAATTAATACCGAGTATGTACCGGGTGGTCAACTAAGAATGGCCGCCGGCTATATCTCAGAAACTACTAAACATAGAAACTTGGGAAAAAAAATTATTATTAAAGCGGACATGAGAAAATTCTGGAAATTACTTTCAAGTTCCTCATTTCGCCGCAAGGGGGCACAATTGAAAATTATTTTTTTTAATTTTAAATTTCTCTGAAAATTCCCATATTAAGGTATAACTATGATTGCATCATTGGAAAGCTTAGACAATTCTGCATCATTTTGGTTTAAGGCTCGTTGACGTACCGATCTTGATAAGAGTGGGGGAAGCTATTGAAAGTGTAAACATTAAAATCGCTGTAACTTCTAAACGACCTATCCGATTTTACTAAATTTAAGCTTGTTTGGAAGGGAGAGGTAAGTATCTTCAATCGCCGTATCCAATGATACACAATAGTTTCTAATAAAATTGCTAGAGGGCGCAATTTGTAATAATAACAGTTTTTTTGATTTTATCCCGAAAATTTAAATCATACAGTATACTTATGACATCATAATCGGAAAGTAGATGAAATTTACAAAAAAATATGTGAAAACCGCAGTTTGATATCTTTGTTCGTTTCAGAGTTATTGCCAAAACAATAATTTTTAATACAAATTGCGCCCTCTAGCAATTTTATTAGAAACGATTGTGTACCATTGGCTATGACAATTAAAGGTACCTACTTATATTTTTCTTCCAAACAAGCTTAAATTTAGGAAAATCGGATAAGTCGTTCAGAAGTTACAGCGATTTTAATGTTTACACATTCAATAGGCTTCTCCCACTCTTATCAAGTGAACGTGTAAACATTAAAATGGCTGTAACTTCTAAACGCCTCATCCGATTTTACTAAATTTAAGCTTGTTTGGAAGGGAAAGGTAAGTATCTTCAATCGTCGTATCCAATGATACACAATCGTTTCTAATAAAATTGCTAGAGGGCGCAATTTGTATTAAAAATTATTGTTTTGGCAATAACTCTGAAACGAACAAAGATATCGAACTGCAGTTTTCACGTCTTTTCTTGTAAATTTCATCTACTTTCCGATTATGATGTCATAAGTATACCGTATGATTTGAATTTTCGGAATAAAATCAAAAAAACTGTTATTATTACAAATTGCGCCCTTTAGCAATTTTATTAAAAACTATCGTGTATCATTGGATACGACGACTGAATGTACTTACCTTTTCCTTCCAAACAAGCTTAAATTTAGTAAAATCGGATAGGGCGTTTAGAAGTTACAGCGATTTTAATGTTTACACATTCAATAGCTTCCCCCACTCTTATCAAGGTCGGTACGTCAACGAGCCTTAAACCAAAATGATGCAGAATTGTCTAAGCTTTCCAATGATGTAATCAGAGTTATACCTTAATATGGGGATTTTCGGAGAAATTTAAAATTTTTAAAAATTATTTTTAATTGTGCCCCCTTGCGGCGAAATGAGGAACTTGAAAGTAATTTCCAGAATTTTCTCATGATCGCTTTAATCACAATTTTTTTTCCCCAAGTTTCTATGTTTAGTAGTTTCTGAGAAATAGCCGGCGGCCGTTCTTAGTTGACCACCCGGTACATAAAATTTTTAAAAAGTAGTTTTGTCGTGTAGCTATACCGGTTTGACATATTGCGTTCTTCGGGTCAATAAGTTTAGTAAGTACCTACAGTAGAAAATTGAAAACTTTCTCCCAGAAATTATTCTGATATTTTTATTTTATTATATGAAAACCAAAACATTTCTATCGTTTTGTTAGATATATAAACTTATACTGTTATTATAATAGTTATAGTGTTTCTGGAGAAAAACACATACCATTGGATTATAAATTGCTTGCATTCCATAGAAAAAAAAATTTAAAAATTATGTTGAGGAGTTAAAAGTTTCTATAATTTTGTTCAAAATACAGTAAAAACATTAGAATTTAGAATTTTTTTTTACTAAAACAATATTTACGTTTTATGTTACGTGTTATTTCCATAGATATTTACCTTAATTGTCTATGGTTATTTCTCCTACTCTAATTTAATTTTTAGCACTATAGTATACAATAAAATAATTATCATTTGTTACCAGGTGTGTTAATTTATTTTCCATGCTTACTATGGTTGCTTACCTCGTAACTTCATTAAGTCAATAATTTATACAAACAAGAACATTATGGAAATAAACTACCAGTAAATAGTAAAATCGTTTATATTTCGGGTGACACCAATTTTTTTTAACCCCATGTCTTTTTTGTAAAACAAACTTTAAGCTTTCGATTTTGACTGTCAAAGTCAGAAACACGACATTTGTCAAATTTTAGACGAATAATTTTTTAACATGCCCCGAATATTGTCTAAATAACGCCGTATAAGTATTTTGTTTTGTTACTATTATTTGCTTACTTACTGTAATCTCAGTCTTATTGATTTAAATGTGTGTATAGAAATGAATGTTTATAATCACTAGTAAAAAAAAGTATATGTGTGTATACCTGATGGCTCGTGGTACACTGCCAGACCGGCCATGGGAAAAATAAATTTTGCTACCCTCAAATATTGGCGTCCTTATTAATTTTACATCAAAATTGTATTAGGCTTTTGTAAAGGTCTTTGTATGATGGACTCGCACACCAAATTTTATTATTTTCTAATTGGCCAATTAGAAAGTTAGGAAAAATATTCTTCGTTCAAATTCTTAAAAATTAAATACGGCTCCGGTACATACCTCAATGAAACCACCAGTATTAATTATGATAATGTCAAATACCGTGCCAGCAAAAATTCACTGACGAACATTTTAAAACTTTTTTTTCCTCCCTGGAATGATTTTTGCTGGATTTAATATATTTTGGCCTGCTGAATCCGGATCTGGCCTCAGATTTTCGATATCAGCCTCCAATGATAAGGGAGGGACATATGCTTTGATGTTAAGAAAAAGTCAATAAAAACCCCTTTCAATGCCGATTTATTAAATTTTTAACAATTAAAAACATATAATATATTTTATTAACAGTTAGCTTAGGTACAGTATAAACATTTATAAATAATTTAAAATTTAATATTTACTTCCCTAACGTCTTTCTTTTATAAGAACTCCTGGATGTGTCTCGTATTAGGGTCCAGCAATAGTCGGCTAACATATTCGGGCTCCACTTTCCTGTATACCTTTTCTCTATGGAGGCAATATCTTGGTGAAATCGTTCTCCATGCTCATCTGATACTGCTCCTAAATTTTAAGGAAAAAAGTCCAAATGAGAATGGAGAAAGTGAAGTTTTAGTGACATGTTGCATTTTAAAATATGATAGGCCGTGAGTAGTTCTTCCACGAGTTCACGATAATTTTCTGATTTATTATTTCCCAGAAAATTGTTGCAAACACTTTCAAATGCATTCCATGCCCGACTTTCATTGTCACTTAAAATTTGCCTGAAGTTCGCATCTTTAAACAATTGCCTAATTTGGGGACCAAAAAAAATTCCTTCTTTAATTTTGGCCTCACTTATACGTGGAAATTTGTCTTTTAAATACGTGAAAGCATTGCCTTCTCTATCCAGTGCTTTAACAAAATTTTTGATCAGACCCAGCTTAATGTGAAGTGGAGGTAAAAATATTTTTTCTTTCTGAACTAATGGTTCTCGGGTCAAATTTTTAACGCCAACTTGTATTGTGTCACGTGGAGGCCAAACCTTAATTTTATAATGTTTGTCTCTTGCACCGCTGTCCCATTCACACAAAAAGCAACAGTATTTTGTATATCCTGATTGCAGTCCTGTCAGTAACTCCACCACTTTTAAATCTGCACATATGTTCCATTTGTGATCTTCGTACTTTACACATCTTAGTAACATCTTAAGATTGTCATATGTTTCTTTCATATTTACCGAATGACCCATAGGAACCGATGGATGCTCGTTTCCATTAAAAACAGCTTTTAGACTTGTTTTAGTGAGAGTAGATTGCCTTTTCCTGTAGATGGACACCTTCACTCCTTTTTCCAAGAGCTTCCACTGCTGCAGGCGGGATCCGAGAAGTTCAGCTTTTGTTCTCGGGAGGTCCAAGTCACGAACAAGGTCATTTAATTCACGTTGAGTGATTAAATGAGGTGTATCAGGCAAATCATGAGAACTAGGGATGTAGCTTGGTCCGGCTTTTGGTGCAATACTTCCGGAGTCTGATTCGGAATCAAGCGTGTAACTCTCAGGTGGCTGGGGAATGGGTAATGAGTTGTCATAGGGCACTGGTCGCATTGCAGAAGGAATATTGGGGTACTGAATGCTACGCTTGGTTTTGCTAGTAATTCCTTTAATATTCGTCATGCAAAAATAACAATCATCTACGTGATTACGAGGTTCCCTCCGAACCATTGGAACTGCGAATGGCATAGATTTATGAGTACCTTTCAGCCATCCAGTCAATGTTCTCGAGCACGAACTGCAACACATTTTTGGGGCCCAGGACCTATCTTGATCGCCAACTTTGCATCCAAAGTACAGTTCATAAGCCTTTTTTACTAATGAAGATATCGGTTTTTGGTACGCTTTTGCGGTAACTTCGCCACAAATATAACAGAAGCTATCGGCTTTATTAACGCAAACGCGCATCGACATTTTTGGTACCGTTTTAACACGCCCGTAGATCTAAGCAAAAATATGAATAGATGTTTACTAAATGATGATATAGTAACGACTAAAGGTATATTTCAAGCATAGATCCAACTACCTGCAAATAACAATGGGGCGACCGTTTATTACCTATTAATGGGCCTATTCGACCCTTCCAAGAAATCTGAGGCCAATATAAACATTTGGTGGTCAGTTGTATATTAGTTTAGGTCCAAATATTACAAAATACACGATATTTTTATAAAGAGGATTTTTGTGTTGAACAGTGTTATTTGCATCAAAGAGGGCTTGGATTAAAAAACGTAGGGCTTGGTTTAGATCACAATGATATGGGGACGATATATCTAACCAAATCTAGGTTAAAATTTTGTCAAATTCATATTATGACATGATATGCCAAACTAATGAGTAATAAAATAAGTAGACAAATACAAATTTATTTTTGTTGTTTACAAAATTAACAAAGTAAGAATATACAGAAAGAAAAATAATTACATAAATTGCTGAAATTCGCCATCGCCATGCTCCAAGGATTTTGCTTCAAATTTTGGGTAAACCATTGAGAGTAATTCCTGCATCTTTCAAAATCTGCTGCTTGTATTTCTTGGAATACTTGCACTTTATAAGGAAATAAATTTAGCTACTTCTTAAGAATAGTCCTGCATGTTCCATAAGATCTTCCCACTTTTTGGGACAGGCGTCTTATACAAGTTGTTGGCGTGTTTTGTATTATTTCACGAACGTTTGCAAGAAGTTCTTATGTTCTTACAGATGGACTTCCTGCTCCTTTTTTGTGTTATATAGAACCTGTTTCCCTAAACACAGTTACGGTTCTTTTCAGGCAATGATAAAAATCCCCAGCAATAAAAGCAACGTTAGGAAAAAGTTCGTGAAAATCGTCCATAGACAAACCCGGATTGTATTGCCACTCACCATTTACTTTAACCCCGTTTCGAAAATACGCTTTCAATTTCAAAGAGTCTTTATTGTTTCTATTATTTTAACATGTTATTAATTCTACTTAATACAATATATATATAATATACATGCATATATATGATACTCTCCGGGTTTTAGGTCAGTTTAGAAAAACTAATCTTTGCCCAGGCAACGCCCGTGGGGATGTTGTTGTCCCTTGGTAGTTTTTAATAACGCTTAGCTCTGCTTTATTTGGCAGGTTCCGTAACCCTCTACCGCCATGAAAGAGTTCAGTTTATTCATTTAAGAATTTGAAAATAATTTTGTTATGTTGTTTTTATTGGGAAATTTTATGGCTGTGTGTTCACTGGAAAACGCTTTGAAAAACCAGCTTAATCTTTGTCAGGTACATAGTAGCATTTTTGTCTATTGACTAGGAAATATTTGAAAGCGTGTCCCTTTTATTTGGGGCGGAGTTTAATAATCTGCGATTTTTGTGTTTATTACTTATTTTTATGGAAGACGTGTATTTATTAAAAAGGATTTTTATTGAAAATAGATCGGTAATCTATGGTGAAGGGGTTTATGTATGGGGTTGTCAATGTTTCTCGTTTGTATCATGTTTTGTGTTATAATTGATTGTTGTGGTTGTTTTTCGTAGAATTTTGTTGCTATGTCTTGTACGTATTGAAAAATTGTCGGTGTCTGGGTAGCCTGGTGTAGATGGCGATTTGGTGTATAATAGTTGACATTTAGTACTTGTCTTAATATTTTATTTTGTTGCACCTGTAGTTTATGAAAGTGCATATCTGCCATGCTACACCATACTGGGCAAGCGTAAGTCATCATTGGTTTGATTATGTGATTATAAATTATTAGTTTGTTTTGAGGTGAAAGAGGAGAGTTGTTTTTAAGTAGTTTATTTAATGAGTGTGTTGTTGCTAATACTTTTCTTATTGTATTGTCAGTGTGTTGTCTAAAAGTTAGTCTTTTGTCTAGTGTTACCCCTAAGTATTTTATAGTGTCAGTGGGTTGAATTTGTTGTCTGTTTATTTGTATGTTTTGGTTTATGCTGTTATTTGTAAATTTTTTGGATATGATCATGCATTCGCACTTGTTTTGATTTATTTCAAGTTTCCAAGTCTTATACCATGGTAGAAGTGTATTTAAGTGGTTTGTTATTTTTTGTCGTGCCGCGTTTGCATAATATGAGTGAGTGTATATAAGTACGTCATCCACAAAAATTGCCAGATTTGAATTTGGGAAATGGGGAATGTCCGCTGTATAAAGATTAAATAAAGGGGCCGCTAAATTTGTGCCCTGCTGTAATCCTGCATGTAAGGTCACTGGTTCCGAAAAATCGTTTCCTATCTTAACTTTTAAGGATCTATTAGTAATATAAGAGTACAACAGCGCAATCAAGTGCAATGGGAATTCATGTAATTTTATTAGTTTGAAAATCAGTCCATTATACCAAACACTATCGAAGGCCTGTTTTATGTCCAGCGACAGAAGTACTGTGTTTTGCTCCTGGTTAAACTTTTTCTTGGCTTCTTGTGCAACATGTGCTACCAGGAGTACAGCACTCCTGCCGGTTCTGAACCCAAATTGTTCCTCTGGGATTTTACGGTCTAATGGACTGATTTTCAATCTTTTATGAATTATTTTCTCAGCCACTTTTCCAAGTGTACTTAGGAGAGCAATAGGTCTATAAGATTCAGGTCTATTTTTTGGTTTATTTGGCTTTAATATTGGAATTATTATTGCTCTCTTCCATACACTCGGAAAATGTTGCAGCAGTAAGATTGAATTAATAATATACATTAATTGCACTATTGTTTTTCTAGGGAGATTTTTTATTAAGATAGGTACAATTTCGTCTTCCCCGGGTGCCTTTTTGTTTTTGAATTCTTTGATTGTTTTAGTTAATTCTGTGGGGTTGGTAAAAAGTTTATGCAGTACAGTAGGGGGGATCGGGTATTTATTTTTGGTGAATTTATTTGCAAAATTTGTAATTTCGTTTTGTTCTATACTAATATTGGGCTTCCCCGCACATGTCTGTCCGTAGTAGTCCGCTATTGTCTGGGCTTTTTCTCTGTTATTTTGTGGTGTTTGGGTAAAAGATGGAATTATTGAGTCAGTATTTTTTGTGCGTCTAATGAGTTTCCATAATGAGTTGTCTGTGGTGGCTAAGTTTGTTAAGATGTTTGTCCATGATTGGTTTTTATATTGTTTTATTCTAATTTTAATTTCATTTGTTAATTGTCTTAGTGTCATGAGGTCTTGTATTGTTCTTTGTCTTTGCCATCTTTTTCTTACAGCGTTTTTATATTTTATTAGGTTTAATATATTGTCGGGTAGCTTGTTTTCTTTGGGTTCTATCTTTACTTTTTTAGCAATGATATTTCTGGCTTGTTGTATGTTGTTTGTTAGTTTGTTTACTTCGTTTTCCAGTTGTTCTATTGTTGTTATATTATTGTTTATTTCTGTCATGTTATTTAGTAGTTGTCTGTAGTGTATCCAGTTTACGTTGTTATATAACCATGTAGTTGGTTTTGTTTCTTTTTGTATGTCTGTTGTCCAGTTTATTAGTACCGGTAGGTGGTCTGATGTAAGTTCGTTTATGACTATAGCGTCTGGTAAGCTAGTTAAATTTTTATATAAAAAAATGTCGAGATATGAGGGGGTTCCGTGTACTCTGTCGTAGTAAGTCGGGGTTAATGGTAGAATAATTTGTACGTCATGGTTATTTAAGTATTGCATAAGAGTTCGTCCGTGTGGGTTTGTTTGGTTCGCCCTCATAGTAGTATGTTTTGCGTTTAGGTCGCCCAATATTAGTACTTTATTTGACTGAAGAAATATTGCATTTAAATCATTTTCTACAAGGTTGAGGTTTGGAGGTGCATAGCAGCTAGTTATTACTGTACCATTTTTTAATTTAATTGATATGTGTTCAATATTGGAATTGGTCCTATTTAGCTTAGTATGTGGTATATTATTTTTAATAATTAGTGCTACACCTCCTCCCCGTTGGTTTCTGTCAGCCCTATATATTTGGTAGTTACGTAATTTTATTTTGTGGTGCTAATTTTGTTTCATTTATCGACATTATGCTAATTCTGTACCTTGACAAAAAGTGCTTAAGTTCTTCAATTTTGCTGCGCAAACCATTTGCATTCCAAGTTACTATTTTTAGAGAACTAAAGAAAGCTAAATATTGTAATTATTTAGATTATTGCCCATTAGGGCCATCATTACAGATACTCGTTCTTCTTTTGTATTAGCTTTCTTTAGTTCTCTTGTACAGTCATTCAAGAATCTGATAAATTCATTTATGTTAATCAAATTATTGAACTCTTTCATAACAGTGAAGAGGTTACTCGCCTGTTCTAATCCCAGTTGCTCGTCATTTTGGGGGGCGTTGCCATGTGGGTGTGTCCTAGGCAGATTGGGGAAAGCACTGTCATAGTCTTGTTTTTCATTCTGAGAGGGATGATTTCTATGTTCAGGGTGGTTCTCGAAGTCGCTACTTGCCCTAGCGTTTGATGGGCCACTTGCCCTGGCCTTTTGTGTCTGTGTCCATGGATTTTCTTGCGGGATAGGCGCCGGTTTATATTTTGTATTTTGTCTTTGCTTGTTTTGTGTTATTTGTTGTGCCTTGTATTTATATACTTCGCAGCTGGGTGAGGTGGCGCGGTGATCTTTTTGGCAATTTGTACATTTTATGATGTTGTCTGGGTGGCATTGTGCAGTTGGATGTAACCCTGCACAACGTAAACATTTTTGTTGGCGGTGGCAGTTTGTTGTAGCGTGCCCCCACTGTCCACACTTTTTGCATTGTATAATAAGAGTGTTTTGCCTCCGTCTTTCCCATGTAATTCGTACATAGTTGAGGAATTTAATCTTTTCTAGGTGTTGAAGTTTTACTTTAGTATCGGTAGTTACCATATATAGTGGTCGAAATTGAGTTTTCATGATGTAACTAAAACTTAAACTAAAAGTTTTTCTAAACTGACCTAAAACCCGGAGAGTATCATATATATGCATGTATATTATATATATATTGTATTAAGTAGAATTAATAACATGTTAAAATAATAGAAACAATAAAGACTCTTTGAAATTGAAAAAAATTGAAATTGAAAATACGCTTCAACCATGAAAGTTTTGTGCTGTTCCGTAAAACCCATTGTGTGAATTGTTCATTCAAGAAATTGGAAAAATTAGCGATGAATCAAATTAGTTGTAACGACCGTCAAAGATGATGGAATAACTGATTGATTCAGGTAGTTACTGACACCCAACAGGTATTAAGCTCTACGGCCAAGCATTATGTCCTTAGATGCAAGGCCCTCTTTGATGCAAATAATTTTAGCTCGCACGGTATTACTAGACGTTTTCTTTTTACTTAGTTTAAACATGTTTTACAGTATTTAAGAAAAAATAATGATGGTACTAATTTAATAAACGCAAAGTATTTAAAACAAAACGATGAGAATTTTATTTATTTCAATATTTGAAGACAAGTGAAAAACAACACTGTTAAAAAAATACCATAAGACATTAAGACAACTAATTTAAATGGAAACTTAATTTTTTAATCAAATGCTCAAAAAGTCCTCCGCGCAATATCCTAAACAGTCATCATAAAATTCAGTTCTCACATTATTTAGTTGATACGCAGATATTGCATTGCATACCCATTCTAAATTTTGTTAACGAACATTTTTATAAATAACACTTATAATGTGACCCCACAGGAAAAAGTCGTTTAGTGAAAGATCAGGAGACCTGGCTGGCCAATTTATGGTGTCATTTATTCCTATTGTGCGTCCATTGAAAATGTCTTCTCTCTCCTCTTATGCATTGTACGCAGGACAATCCATTTGACCAAATATCGTAAATTCTCAGGCGCAACTTCTAATGCAGGTTCAATTTAATTTTGTAAAACTATCGAATTTTGTTCCAAAAGGTCCAATAATCCGACGTCCAAATATGCCTGCCCAAACATTCACCTTTTGAGGGTATTGTGTCCTTGTTCTGTACTCCAATATCTACATTTTTGAACATTTGATTCATTGTTTAATGTGAAGGAGCATTCGTCGGTAAAACAAACATTGCGTAAGAATTCCCTATCGTTTCCCTTTCCACAACTTTAAAACAAAAGTTTGCTTTTCGTATTTCATCACTTTCCTTCAAATATCTGATGTTTTGATATTTATAATAATAATAATAATATCTTTAATGCCAGCAAAATTATTTCAATAACAAAGCATCGTCACAAAAATGAATGAATTCCACATAATGTGGATATTATTGTATATGCTTTCCTATAGTTTTGTCAAGAAGCCTGGCGCTAATTCCATTTTTACATGGAGTAAAAGTTCTAAATCAGCATTATTTTCTTGTGCTCCAACATCGCGTACATCAATATTTTGCTCTAAACAATTGCTATTATTATTTACAGTACCTTTACTCTAACTAAAGTTACAAACAATATTCAAGACCGCTGTTTTGCTTGAAATGGGTCTATCAGGAAACATCGCAGATAATATTTGGGATACTCTCCCAGAACTATTTTCCATGTAGTATCACTTAATCATTGGGTTTTTTTCTTGATTACTGTAAAATATGTTGAAACTAATAAAAAATAAAATGTCTAGTAACATTTGACGTTATCAAAATTTAATATTACCGGTGGTTTCATTTGGGTATGTATAAGAGCCGTATTTAATTTTTAAGAATTTTACGAAGAATTTTTTCTAGATAAATTTTTATTGGGTTATTAAAAATTAATAAAATTTGGTTTGCGAGTTCTTCATACAAGGACCTTCAAAACAGTCTAATACAGTTTCGATGTAAAATTAATAGGAAAGTCAATATTTGAGGCATAGTGAGGCCAGTCAGGTAGTGTACCACCCGGTATACAAAGTACCAACTTTAACAATTAACTTTCATAAAAATTGGTTTTGAAATGTAATACTATTAGCTCAGTGCAATTACGACGACTGCCATGTTGAAATTGCAAAAAATAACATAAAGCTTAGACCATCAAAAATAATTAGTACACTAGTGTTCCCTATTAACATACTAAAAGTCCCCATTTGCAGTGTTGCCAAAACTCACGATTAATCGTGAGATTACACGGTTTTGGGAATTATCTCACGATTTCACGAATCACGTCGCGTTTCTCAAGATTTTTTATCGTATGTCAAACATAAGTAACTAAAAATAATTTTTATTCATAACAAACGTCACAAATTTATTGCATTTACATAAAAATCCTCGTATGATTTTCTACGTTACGACTTTCGCTACTATTACTGCCGCTACTGGAGTCATATTTGCATAGAAAAGATGATTCCAGCAATTCGGATTCTGATTAACTACCTACTACATTTTTTAATACTAGACATAATAACGCAAGTTTTTTTTTTACTTTTTAAGTTTTTAGAAATGTGTAAATACAGAAAATAAATATATATTTGTTGTTAATAAGCTTTCATTCTTTTCTTTAAACTAGGTAGTTTGCCCCTTTTTAAAGAATTTTTAAAAATATTACGAATCTCACGATTTTAAGTATCTTATCGATTCTTACGATTTATCTTAGAACATTTTGGCAACACTGCCCATTTGTCCGGTTGTTGCGTCATCAAAAAAAAACATGCCGCCATCTTGAAAATTGGTACTTTTTGCAAACAAAGAATTTTAACTCGATAACTATGCATTTTATCAAAAAATATAAAGAGACAAAAAATAAAGAGAATAAAAAACTCTATCTGAATAGGCAAACATATGGTGTGTAAATTTTGACGGATTGGCTCAAAATTGTATTTTTATTCCGTAACTTTCTTTTATTACTGCAATTAACTCGAAAACACAAAAAACAAGAAAAATATTGATAAAATATCCAGTTAATTATATATTTTGTAATATATTTTGTTTATTTACTAAACTTTTTTAGTAAACAATATCATTTTTGGGTTTACAATTGTTTATCTGGACTATGTATAACATATAGTAGGCCAGAAACACCTGTAATTTGTAGTAGCACAGCTAGTTATTTTAGTAGTATATCTTACATTTACATCCTATTTTCTATTTGGGCAAATTTTTGTTGTTTTCCTAATAAGAAATAAGAAGTGTGAAAAGTGTAAATAAGTGTAAAAACTCTTGTATTTATTCTCTAAAAATAAAATAGGCCTGGTAAGTTGTTTTAGTAATCTAAGATCTTAATAATCAATCCACATCGTCTTTAAAATTAAGAAGTAGTCAAGTGGCGTTTGATTTTAAGAACCAATGTTTGTTTTGTGGCAAAAAATGCGGAAAAAAATTGGCTCATATACAAAAATTCTCCTGTGTAACCACTATTGACATAAAAACAAATATTTTGCAGTCTTGCTACGAAAGAAATGATAAATGGTCTGCCGAAGTTTTGGAACGGATTGGAATAGAGAGTGATTTAGTTGCTTGTGAAGCTCGGTATCATGGAGACTGTTATGCTTCTTTTACACATTTTAATATTAAAAATAAAGGAACACCAATTGGTGAAAATGCTTTATTAGGTTTTAAAAAAGTTTTAGAGTATTTGGATGAAAGAAAAGAAAATATTTGTCAGTTTTCATTAGACATACTGTACGAGAAATTTCAAAACGCAGTTAATAACGAGTCTGCATGAGGTCTGGAACAAACGCTACTTTCGCCAAAAACTAAGCGAACATTACAAAGACGAAATAATTGCAATTGAAAAATATAGTGAACCATCTATGATATGTTTTAAAGGCAGTAATGAAAAAAATATTAAAGCTGCCTTTAAAGAGGCTTACTTTACTTTAGAAGAGAAACGCAAAAATATTATTCAGCTTAGCGCTAAAATTTTAAGAGAAGATATTAGGTCGAAAGTCTATAATCTCAACCAATATCCTTCTGCCAACGATATCCTAAATGGAGGTGTATATAATATACCGAACAAACTGCTATTATTTTTATTGATTCTTTGTGATAAACCAGAATCTGACAAAAAAATAATTTTAATTGCCAATGTCATAGTCGCTAATGTTCGGCCAAGATCTTTTATATCCCCAATATTATGTGGCATTGCAATATATCTCCACAGAAAATATGGGTCCAAAATTTTACTAGATTTATTATCATTATCAGAATCCTACAAGGAAGCACTAAAATTTGAAGCAGCGGCATCGTCTGTGATAATAAATACCTGGAAAATGATTCTAATAGTGATCTTTAACGTTATTTTTGACTTATAGTAATTTAGTTTTTTTTAATGTTTGAACATTTTTATGACGAGCAATCTTGGTTTAGTCACTTTCCAGATATTAGACTCATATTTTTAATACCGTATATATATATGTTAATTTTTTATGTAATAAAGTATTATTTAGTTTATTCAGAATGTACACTTTTATTTTCATATTTTTTTTCAGTTGAGGCTATATTTAAATGGATTGTTAAAACTCAAATATTTAAAATATTTAACTTTTTAAGCTACAATGTGATGTAATTTTTTATGCTCTTTAATTCTCGTCTTCTCATATTTTTTTAAAAAATGCATCCTTTTTAAGTTATAAGTGTTTTTTGTAAGCAAACCCCAGATTTCGAAATGGCGGCCAATTTTTTTTGATGACGCAACAACCGGACGAATGGGGACTTTTAGTATGTTAATAAGGAAGACTAACACTAACTATTTCCAGTGGTTTCATATTTATGTTATTTTTTGCAATTTCAATCGTAAATGCACTGAGCTATATGTATTAAAGTTTGGCACGAAAAAATATACAGTAGTAAGCGTAATAGAAATTACTTATTATCTATATTCTATATATTTAAACACGTAAATACTGATATGAAAACGCATTGCAAAAATTATTCTTTATTGTCGCCATAGGTGAGAAAATTCACCATTTGAAATTTATAGTCCGCCGCTACTGGTGGAGTTATAAGTAAACACTTAAGGGGTAAAAAAATTAAGTTTTCTTATCTCCGAAGATGGCCAACAACGTAGCAGCAAAGATTGATGATGGTCAAATTTTAACTAACTAACCTGACAGCCTCTTCATGTTCTCCCATATCTGAGTAGCACTTAGCCCTACGCAAAAGAGCCTTGAGATATGTCTCATCTAGATTTAGGGCTGCTGTACAGTCTTGAATTGCTTCTCTGGTCTTTGACTGTCGGAACAGTGCCGTTGCCCTAAATATTATATTATTGGTTAATTTTTATTTTAGTGGTACATTTACCTTAACATTTGGTTATAAAACCTACTGTAAACCCAGCAACCTTGGTAATTTTCCTCACCTGTTAAAATATAGTTTTGCATTAGTCTTCTTGTTCAGAGGATCAATTTCAAGTGCTTCAGTATAGAGCTTGACAGCTTCCTGAAATTTACCTAATTTAAATGCCTCATTGCCATCTTCTTTTTTCTTTTTTAATTGCTTAGCTCTCTTGTATATATCCATAGCTTTGGCGTGATCCGGAGCCAGCCGTAACACCTACAAATTGGTATAAGATCAATTGATTTCCTTTTACTTATGTCGTGAGAGAGGATGTCTTACTGGCAACAATAA
Source organism: Polydrusus pterygomalis (assembly GCA_963969555.1). Taxonomy (NCBI): domain Eukaryota; kingdom Metazoa; phylum Arthropoda; class Insecta; order Coleoptera; family Curculionidae; genus Polydrusus; species Polydrusus pterygomalis. The sequence goes on from OZ018376.1 coordinate 115,621,717, forward strand.
ACGGTCGAATCCTAAACTAAGCTGCTAATCTCGAAATTTTTAAAAAACTATGAAAACGATTTAAGCTGTCTTTTTAAAACATAACAGGTTATTGAAAACAGTGTTTTATTAATTTTTTATTCTATTGCCTATGTCAGCGCGAAGGGTTTGTCGAAGTTTGTCAAAAAAAAAAGACAAAGTACATTTATTTTTGACAAGGTAGAAAATTGTTATATAAAGTCAGAATTAAAAACTACATTTAAATATGAAATTCAAAGCCTTCTGGGATTTAAGAAGTAAGTGAAGCAGAATACAGGCCAGTTCATTAAAAAAAGGAGATCAAATTTTGACGTTTAAGTCGTGAAAATATACCGTTGTCAACGACCTGTCATGACTTGACAAACAAAACTAACTTGAAAATATACCGATGTTAACGTTCTGTCTTAAAAATAACCTCAAAATATTAAATTAACTCCGTGCCGCTGACGTTAAGACACCGCCTGTGGTGGACCTCACCCCTCGGAGACGCACCCACCCCCCACCTGGATACGTTAAAGTGCATTTATGAAGAGGCTAGTATATGGTGTGTGACATACCTCTTTAAAATCAAGAAGACTATGATAAAATCATATCTATCTACCATATTATATCGGGTTTTGTTATTTTTACAAATTTGTCTACACATTGATTCTATTTGAAAACATTATAAAATTAAAAAATAGTTCTTTATTCTTCAGGAAAATTTATATATTTTGACGAACCTCGTATACGACTGTGAAAAGTTGAGATCTGAGTATTTAGTTTTATGTTTTAGATCACACAGAACGTTTTATGAGGAATAGGTTTTTTCTTAATATTAACAATAAAAAAGGTTTTCATATTACTCCAACTTAAGTAGACAAGTACTGTACAAAAGAAAAAAAAACACAAGGATGTGGTATCGCGAAAATATGTATACATCTCTAAGTTTTTTAAATTTGTATAACAATAATTAAATTTTATTATCATTTTATTAAAATAGATTATTTTGTTCGCGGCAGATTTTTCTTTATTAAGTAATAATTTGATTGTAAATCAGTGTCAAGCTAACCACAACACATCCTATTAGATAAGTAAAAATAGAACGTTCATTATAAATTTAGGGAGGTTGGTATACACTAGGCATAACTTTGCCTAAAGTTTGTAGTTTTTCTCTAAAACTTTTTAAATTTTAATTTTCATTTAAATTTTCTAATTTCTTACAAACTCAAACTTTTTTGAGGAGCGATCAGACAAAAACAGATAAATCCATTGGCTAGATCTGATTCAGGCTAAACCAAATATTTGGTATTAAAAATAGCGTTTGAAATTAGCCAATTCAAGCAAATGCAGGTAAATCCAAAAAATAGTTTTTAATTCACGTTTCAAGCAAAACAAGACCTAATAAAGGGCGGCGATCTATTTTTAGCATCAGTTCTCAAGACTAGAAGACACCTGCATACCGTTTGTAATATTTTATTAGTATGTCTACTACGAATGTGCTTCGGTAAAGAAGAGTACTCGTATAATATTTTATTATACCTAGTGCTAAAACGTATTTTAATATTGTTCAACAGTTGTTTTTGAGTATTATTTGCAAATGGAGACCATAGAGATGGGTATACCTGTAAGAGAAGGTAATAATGATACAGTCAAACCTCTATAACTCGAACCTCTATAACTCGAACGACTCTTTAACTCGAACTTTTTCCAGTGGTTCCTGTACATTCCCCAAGATTTCCAGGTATTTTAACCTCCATAACTCGAACTTAACGCTACGTTCTGCCAAGGAAAAATATCTATAAGTCGAACTCTTGAAAGCGATAAAAGCCGAGTTTTGACCACTGGTCATAATTCAATGAATTTCATCGAGCGGCGACTGTGTGACATTTTGGGATTCCCCCGCGGATGGTATTTCAAGGAAAAGAGCGTTTATAGTTGGCAAGATGTCGCAGCCGCGAAAACTTAAGACTTTAATGATCGAGAAGAAAAATTATAGTCAATAAACAGCATGTAGCTCTAAATGCTTAAGAGTCCATTAATAGATGCTTAAAACTTTTGAATGCAAATGATATGGTCTCTTTGGATGAATTTATAAATGTAGACGAGGATCTGATATCAAGCGAAAATCCTACAGAAGACGAAATCTTAGAAAGTGTAAGCGAAAATCAGGATAACCCAAGATAGGTTGGAGAACAAATCTGACGATGAAGATAACAGGAAGGAACTCCAAGAGAGAAACCTTTTGATGCCGAAGTTTTAAAAGCAATCGAAACCATCCAGCTTGCTTTTTCAATGAATGAGGCCGCAACTAATGACGACTTTTCTTTAATATTATTTGCAATTAGACAAAGATACGAATCTTACCACCCAAAAAAAAACTATGTAAAATGGATTTATCTGATTTTGTCCGATCGCTCCTCAATTTGTGTTTTAATAATTACTCTATTTTTTTAGGATTCGAAAACCATTTACATTACAGCCCAACAAGAATAAATCTGATACACAAAAAATGAGATCTTAATGTTTTTAAAATAAGAAACTTTCTGAGCTTTAACAAATTGTTCTTAAAAAGAAAACTTGTTTTATAACAAGACTTGCTTGTAACTTTCGGACACTGAAAAGAGTTACATAAACGATAAGCATAATTTTATAACTTCTAGCAAAAAACTCCCTTAAAATTTTTTAAAAAAACTTTTTTTAATTGTTTCGAGCTATATATTATGTAGGTTTAGGTTACCCTTTAACCCTAAACTGTATTATGAGACAGACGTTTTCTAAATAAAAATATACATTATACACATACAGAACAGTTAGGTGCACCGCGGGTAAAAACTAGATTAAAGTAAAGAAGCAAATTACCTGTTGAAAGTGACTAAAGGCTTTATCGATGTTGTCCTCATAATAAAGGCACAAACCTCTGACATAAATTGCGTCGGCACTACCCTTGTGTAAATGCAAGATGTCGTTAGCAATTTCTTGTGCTTCCTGATACCTTAAATTTGAAATAAAAATGGTAATAGTAAGAGAAGAAGGCTTTGAGTCAGGCAAGTAGGCCAGCAAACCAGACCTAAGTAGAGATGAGCGATATTTTTATACCGACGATTTCTACCGGTGACCCAAATCTCCGCCAAGCAGCGACCGACAAAATTCTTCGCCAAACAGTGAATCGCTGGTGGATACAATAGTAGATCGCCGTTCGCTGTTTGAATTCGAGGTGCCAAACAGCGACCGGTGAATCAGTGACCCTGGTCGCGGCTTTTAAAATCGCCGCTTTCCAGTAGTTTTATTGGAAAACAAACACTTGTCTAATCTAAAGAGTGACTTTAGTCGCTGATTCAAGTAACCAGTGACCTCATGGTCGCTGGTGACTTGAAAGTCGCTCATGTCTAGACCTAAGTGTCTACTTTGTGCGACTTAAAGGATGTTTCCGCAGAGCCCCATAATCCTTCACATGACTTCAGAAGCTCTCTCTGGATAACATGCCCGAACGATACCGGTAAAACCCGAGCGCTCCACGGATGTACCGTAGTTATGTTTACGTAGGAATGTCGTTGACCTGAGCGAGCCGCTAAAGCAGCCTGCGATCCAACCAGGTATAGTATTTGTAGAATTATACCGTTGATCTTTTGACTGTAATAAACCCTCATTATCCCTTTGACCATAAAATAAATAATTAAATCCCAAATTTTAAAACCTTTTCGAGCAGAGCCGGACCAGGTACAAATTCAATTTATACCTATGCCTGATTCATATATAAATAACAAACTGATTTTTAATAATTTTAGTCTTTAGTGGTTTTCCGGCGAGTAATTTTTTGTTAGGCTTATTAGTGGTAGAATGTGGTCTCCTTGGAATTGTGCTGATAGGGGGCATCTTCAAGTGTCATTTTTAAAAGAAAGCATTTATCTACCGATGCCAAACTAATAATTAAAAATGTGTATCAATCTTTGTTGAGTAGAAATTTTAATTCGATGGATGCTTTAGCAGAGACGTCTACTTTGAAAAAAACTCCTTTATCTTCGGTAAGAGACATAGTACTTAAACCTGTTAATCCTAGAAAAAATCGGAGTGATTCTGTCACATTTAGAAGCATTGACGAAAATGACATGGACACAATATTAAGAAGAAAGATTTACCAAATGTATGATGCACAAACTGTACCCACTTTGATTTCCCTCAAAGAGCGACTAATTAAGAGGAAGTAACCCCTTTTACCACAATGAAAATTGCCGAACGTTTTGCTGGTCAAACGAAAAGAAAAAATAAAAATTGGTATTTAGAAAATAAATTCTACTTTAAATACCCCATCCAGAAAAGTAAATGACGATCGAAAATATTCCCAAAATTTTTTTTTAAATTTTTTTTATATTTTTAGTAATTTTGTAATATCTTAAACAATTCTTTATTGGTCAAAAGCAAAATGACTTTCCCGGGTGTAGAATGTTGTACCAAACAATTTTTCTTAAAGTCATTTTTCAATATCGGCCTTACTTTTTTCTCAAAAACGTAGGGCGCGTAAATCCACTTTACACGCTTAAATTCACTTTACGCGCCCAACGTTTTTGAGAAAAAATTAAGGCCGATATTGAAAAATGGCTTTAAGAAAAATTTGTTTGGTACAACATTCTACACCCGGGAAAGTCATTTTGCTTTTGACCAATAAAGAATTGTTTAAGATATTACAAAATTACTAAAAATAAAAAAATTTCTAAAAAAAATTTTGGGAATATTTTCGATCGTCATTTACTTTTCTGGATGGGGTATTTAAAGTAGAATTTATTTTCTAAATACCAATTTTTATTTTTTATTTTCGTTTGACCAGCAAAACGTTCGGCAATTTTCATTGTGGTAAAAGGGGTTACTGCTCTTAAAGACGAAACAAATATCTCTTGTTGCCTTTCAAGCCTTAGGAAAATATTGCGTAAAATGGGTTTTAAATACCGAAGCATTAATAAAAGACAAACATTAATGGAATCTCAACGTTTAGGGAATGGTGACTTTAATATTTAACAGCTGTTAAACAATTTAGAGAAGAAAATCGTCCAATTATTTACCTTGACGAAACATGGTTCGATACCCATGACACTCCAAAAAAAGGTTGGGGTGATTCTTCCAAAAAATGCCAAAACCAAGGCACCATCAAATAAAGGCAAAATAATCACAATATTACATGTTGGTTCAGAGAACGGGTTTGTTCCAAATTGTCTGTTGCTTTCAGCTAAAAACATAGCAGATTTTTCTTTAGATTACCATCAAGATACCCACGCACAACTTTTTGAAGATTGGTTTAAACATAAACTCCTTAAAAATATCCCTGAAAATAGCGTCATTGTAATGGACAATGCTAGTTATCATAGTCGGCAAGCAAAAATCATTCCCAATTCTAATAATACAAAAGCAGAAATTCAAAATTTTATGATTAAAAATGATTTATATTTTGAAGAAACTTACAAACGAGAACTGCTAGAAGTATTAAAAGCTTTTAAAATAAATAAGGAATACGAGTGTGACACTTGCAGCAGAAAATGGACATACAGTGTTGCGTCTTCCTTCATACTATTGTATATTCAATCCTATTGAGCTAATATGGCACCAATTAAAATCCAATATTAAAGAAATATTATTTCTCCTACATTAAATGCATCTGTAGTAGAATTAATTAAAATGAGGCGTATACAGGGTTGGAAAAAAACCCGGGTTTTCTAAAAAAAAAAAAAAGCCGGTTTTTTTTTTAAATTTAAACCAGGTTTTTTTGGTTTAAACCGTTTTTTTTTTAATTTAAGCCAGTATTTTTAAATAACAATGTAAAATACTAAGTATGTTAAAAAGATATGGTATAGAGTATGGAAGTAAAACAAAAACATGCAGAATATTGCACTTTAATAGTAGGTAACCTAAAATTGGTGGTGCCTGACATTATTATATCGCAACAAAGCCGAAAAATAAACCAAACTTATCAGCGTCAAAGAAAAATAATATTATTTCTCGAGCACGTACGAAATGGGAAATAGGGGAATACCCGAATGAAAATCTAAAGCGGGGATGGACGGGCTGGAGGTAAAATAAACACACAGTGTTGCCAACACTAAGATATTTTCATTTAACACAGGGACGTGTTCGCATTGCCAGTAGTAAGAAGGGTATTTTTACTAAAAATATAAACTCAAATGCCAATAATAAAAATTTAAAAAAAGAAATGTTTTTTTTTTAAAACCATATGGTTTAAACCACGGTTTAAACCATGATTTAAACCATCCCAGTTTAAACCAGCCAACCCTGGGCGTATACAATAGGGATAGGGTTTAATCAGGTGGTTTATTTTTGGCAGTAAGAGCCAACGGTATAATTCTGCAATACTATATATACTTATAGAAATAGTTAATAAAAGTTAATAATAGTACTACCATAGACATATACCTTTAGATCCGTACAGCTTATCTCATGCGCAAACAATAGTTAAGTTTTATAACTCTCCGTCAGATCCCTTAGCGCCCAACAGGGATGGGCGTGCGCACTACCCTCTTGTTATTAGGTTTTTCTTCTTTATCGACATTATATAAATACACTCCAGGAAATCGGCTCGGCGCCATTTTTGTTGTTACGTTTTCTCTGTAAATTTCTTGTATTCCTTGCTATTAGGTACTAGGGTAGGCCAATTTCAGTATTTTTTGAAAATGTGAATTTGCAACTATAAACTGCAAAACTAAAAAACAAACTTTTTAATTTGACAAAAAATATATTTTTATGTTTTGAACTGCCACAACGAGGGGTAATTTTTCAAATTCAAATTTTTTTTAATTTTAATTTTTGCGAGAATTTTTGCAAATGTGGTTTTTTTAAGACATCAAAATAAACACTTTTTTGTTGAGTTCAATTTTCTATAATTTTATTATTTCAACTGCCACGAAGGCACTAAAATTTCAAGGTTGAAATTTTAGGATTTGCATATAACTAAAATCTCTAAGTGGGAACACTGAAACTTTATGGTTTAAATATTTTTTTATATGTTAATATTTTAAGATGCCACACGAGATTTCAAGTCAGGACTCACACAAAGAATGGTACAGTGCGATAAATCGCCCAATCGGGAAACACATTAAGCTGTAACAAAATGACTTAATAAAGTGGGAATTTACCTACAGTACCCACAATGCCACCACTAGGGATGGCCCGTTCATATGAACAACGTACCAAACTATCGTCGCGAGTCGCTCAGTCAGAGTGTTCCAGTAGTTAATCTTTTTGTTAATAATTTTCAGTTCTCACAGCTCGCACATCTACAACATGTCTTCAGGGTCATATGAACGATAGGGTCACAGATCGTGAGTGATTTAATCACGGGTCCTTCGAAAGTTTCGGCCAGTGTAAACTGGTCGGGTCGTCCATGAATAATGCTCCCTAGCCACCACGTTCAACGTTTGCCAGTTTTTAGAGCTCAGTTAAAAACCAAAAACCGAAAAAGAATTTTAACTATAAAGTCGCGTAAAACCCGAAGTGAATTAGAATTGGAGCTTCCAAATATATTAGTGAAAATGTTCTGTCAATTTATGAAGATCTGGGTGGAAAATGAACTGAAGTTTGTAGCGACAAATCCACAGTAAATTGCAACTGAGCCAACAAAAAATGTTGCGAAAAAAATCTGAACTCTAATGCACTATTATTAAACGTATAACAAGTTACCGTCTTAAAATAAGGAATTTACTAAAACCATATAAACAACGAAATAAAGTCACAAGCATTCAAAATAAGTTACAGGGTTTTAGAAAACAATCTAAGATCCTATTTGTTGATGTGGCTGCCTGTAAATAGTGTAAATGTCCCGAATTTAATTTGTGTGTCTGCGACAAAGTTGTCAAAGTTCCGCAAGCAGGACACTCTTTTTTTTATTATACCAAAGAACCGTAAGACATAATGTAATGATTCAGTATAGATGTAAGCTTGCCAGTAAAGAAAGGTTTAATTATCAGAAAATTAGCGGAAATATCCCAGACAGAGCCCAATACTTCTCGTCAGGTTTTAACCGAGCCTCAAGCAAGTTCACAAAATTCCTATATTTATTACAACCACCTATTTAACTGATTATTTTAAAGTCGTTTTTTTACTGTTGTTAGCTGTTTATTGATTGTTTTTTAGCTGTTTTTGAGCAGTGTTTGCTATTTTCTTTAGATCACAGATTAAAAACAGCAAAAAACGGTTCAAAAACAACTTAAAACATCTCAGAAACAGTTAAAACGATTTTCTAACCTTAAAATCTGAGTTTGGCAGCTACTAAAAACACCAGAAATCACTAACTTTTCCCTTAACTTGGACAAAAAATTAGAACAAATTTCATGACAATAAATTGTGGCAAGAACTTGGTGCAAACTTTAGCTGTTTACACGCGAAAATAAGTTGAAAGTCCACTTTTGCAATTTCTCCAGCAAGAACTTCCTGTATGGCTTTGATTACATGCGCAAGGTCATAAATTTGCCACTTTCGTGATTACTGTTTGCTTATCTAAAGGTGCATGTCTATGAGCACTACTTGATTAGAGTACAAGAGGAAGTAAAATTTGCTGCTCAAATATGAAGGTTGCAATATAAGCCTACGCAAGGCGTTTACTTCCCTTTTTACAATTATTGGTATTAAACATTTCGTCAATTTTAGTGTAAAAAGACAAAGTTATTTATTTTTAAAAGCATTTAAACCTGTATTAAACACTAAAACCTGGTCGACTATTTATCTCGCACAACCTGATTACACACATATCAAGTAATAATGGTAAGTAAAGATGGTAATAAATACTAAATGTGATTTTAGTTAGGTTTGTACGGGGTGAGTCAACGATTGCGCAGAGTAATTTTATGCCTTGAAGATAAGAGTTGTCGATAATGAGCTCTTGGAATAAGGTATGGTTGGATATCTGGCACATTTTAAAAATATTTTGAATTATACAGGATGAGCCCAAAAAGTAGGGTGTCATAAAGTTACATTTTTTTAAATGGGACACCCTATATTTGAATACATTTATTAATTCTACGTGTTATTTCATAAATTTTTATTAAGGGTTTAATATACGAAAAATGTATAGTTTTTAAGATAATTCTACTTATAATAAAAATTTTCCATTTGCAAGCATCTCGTTGTTGTGAAAATGCTACTTAAATTTTGACACTAAGCGATTCATAATTTTTATACAAAAATACATACCTATTCAGTATGAAATATTTGACGTCTCATTTACGGGGTGTTTACTTTCTAGGACCAAAGTCAGAAAACTTCTAGTTAAAAAATATCACTTTTATTAAATGGAACACCCTATATAATTTTCTTTCATCTTATAGCTCGTCATAAACTCTTCAACTTTCGTGAAGAACGTCCTATCTCTATCTCTAATAGTTTTTGAAATATTTTGATATTGAAATTGATTTATGTATTCCTAAAATAATCTCGCCAATAAGTTTAGAGGCGGTCAGATACACAGAGTTGCGATTTCTCCAATATCTGCTCTGCCTTTTAGTCGCACTTACTGCCATGGTTACATGATTAATTTGGCGAAAAATGCTGATAAAATTAAGTGTCGACATTTTTTGGGGCGGTATAAAGTAATGGTGCATGCATCGTATACATACCTTCCTAAAAACGTCAAGCATTCTGCCTTCGTCAGTTTGTACCGCTCGCACGTAGACGCTTCATCCAAGCACCTATCCATACAGAATACAACTTTACGGAAGTCCTTTGACTGGTAAGCTCGAGTTGCATCTGTCTCATATTGTTTAATTTTTTGCATTGATTTCATTTCATTGGTCACAGATCCAGGTTGAAGTTCTTCAGCTTTCTTAGCAGCATTCTCGGCTGTGACTAGATCTCCTAGCGCTATGCCACATTTTACGATACGAATATATCTAGAAACAAGAATGTATGCTAAGGTGGTGGGCGGGCTGTTTATACTAGTTAGGGGGTTAATACTTGAAACCTTCTAATTCAAAAAGTGCACTTTTGACGTCACATTCGTATACTTTTCACGATAGCTTTCTCAATTTTAAAGGAGCAAGTGAGACAAGATATACTAGCAACTTCGCGAAGGCAATTTGACGGTTTAAGGTAAAGGCGTCTCCGTGGAGTGAGGTCCACCTGATACGGCGTCCTCCAGTCAGCTGCACGAAGTTTTAACTAAATAATTGGAGGTTAATTTAGAATGTCAAATAATGATAAGACGTCAATCCAAGGATGTGTCAAAAATGGCGGCTTTTGGCCAATACTGCTTTGTAATAATTGGTACATGTGACCATAAAGGTAACAGTGCTTGTGGTTTTTAAGGGTGGTGCAATGCTTTTTGACTTCAGCCGCCATTAAAGGTCATGTGGTTTGGTTTGGCTAATTTAATATTTTAAGGTTAATTATGATAGAACGTTGATATCGGTTTATTTTCAGGTTAGTTTTGTTCAATCTTGACACGACGTCAAATGTATGTATATAATAATAAAAGTGAAAGAAATATAATCTCGGCTAGCGGACTTTAAGGTTGAATTCTCAACGTCATTCAATCTATTGCCAACCTATAACCTATTTCGCATTGATTTTTTGAGTTTTTTATTTTAATAACTCACATTTAAAGAAAATCAATATCGTCGGTACATTATTTAGGTAGTATCTGATATATTACAAAAATATCAATTTATTTCATTGCTAATTTTGGGAGAATTGTATAGTGAAAGAATAATGAGTGACAATGACATAATAATGTTTAAAAAAATCTTACCCGATATTTTTCGCTATACAATTCTCCTAAAATAAGTTATGAAATTCCTTGATATTTATTAAATATGTCAATTATTACCTATAGAATATCAAGTCGATACTGATTTTATTTAAATTTTGTGTAAAAGCTAGAAAACATTAATAAATCTACGCGAAATAGGTTATAGGTTGGCAAGCATGTTGATACTTCCACCTTAAGTGTGTAACCTGTAATTTTGCATTGAAGTATACAGGGTTCCAAAAACAATGGATCACTCCATTTCTGAATTTTGCCAATCAAGCAGACTGTTGTGGATAAGTACGAAATGTCGTACCCCATACTGGAGTGTGTTTGCTCCGTTTTGTTTGTTTTTGTAGTCCTTTCACTCTACACTTCAATGTACTGTAATTTGCATTGTTGTTGATTCCAAGTGATGGCGCTGCGGCTTATTTACTACTTGCTATTTTTTCAAGCAAGGTTTAAATGCGCTGCAGTGTTATCATGGAGTTGCATCGGGTTGTGGCATTCTGACTAGAGGTGGGTCCGACCCGCTATTTTTGTTTAGCAGCTGCTTCTGCTATTGCTAAACAAAAATAACAGTTAGAAATAGCTGCTATTTTAATAGCAGTTGCTATTTCAGAATTATTCGTGTCGAAAAAAACGAAACCGACACGTCTACCAAATAGCAGTTCGAAATTAGCATAGCAGTGTGATAATCGCACCTACAATATCAGATAAAAAATAGCAGTTGCTATTATAGCACTATTCTATTCCACCTCATAATAAGTTTAAAATTTTGATTTCTAAAAAAAAAAAAAGTCGCCACTTCCGTAAGTACGCCAAAAACGATATATATAATCACTGCGAGAGATTACACCGTTTTTAACGCAACAACTTCGCAAATAGTAGCCTCCCTTTTTTTGTAACTGCTATTTTTATAACTGCTGCTATTTAGCAACCCATCTCTAATTCTGACGAGCTCCTAATACGGGCGAAACAGCTGTCAATGTTTACTCGGCCTAGAGGTGTGCTTAAGAGTTATTTTTAAATCACCGGTATACCGGTGACTGTTATTTTAAATTAACTGTTATTTTAAACAGTTACCAGTTATTTTCAAAAAATGAGATTTACTAAGGTGAAGGTGTCAATTTAAATAATCGACTTTTTCTCTTTTTAAATATTTTATTGGCGCCAAATTAAAATAGCTGTTATTTTGAATAATAACAACCTTTTCTCTATTTTATTTTCAGCATATTATGTTACTATACCCATCACAAACCACACACCCTAGTCTCTAGTTAAATTACCAATAAAAATAAAGTCTATGTAGTATCATATACTAGGTATACACACAATACGACGGTCACGACTCACGACATACACACACATAAATAGAAAATACATTAAATACAACGCTACAACGCCACAACGCGCTTCGGGGAATTACAGAATAATTGCCAACCTATCCACCAATCCACTATTTCCCTCGCAATTTTAAACGTGAAGAGTAGTGAAGACGTGAAATTATCTTGTAACTATTTAACACCTTTCCTTTAAGCATCCTGCAAACCAGGACTATCAAATATTAGAGAAATAACATTCATTGGAAATTAATTATACCTTACCGTTACCGCCCACAAAGTGATATGAAAATTATGCGATTACTAATAATAACCATGTTATTTTTTAATATCCAGTTATTTAACAGCGAGAGAAGGCTGCATGAGCCGGCGACTTAAGCAGCGGCAGTGCTGTGCGATCGGTTGGTATATGAATCACTAGTAGTTGCTTCACATCCTATTACTAAAATAACCATGTTATTCTTTATCCAGTTATTTAGAAAATAACAGCGTGCAGCGAAAGAAGGCTGCCATGAGCCGGCGAACTCAGTCGGCCGTGCGATGTGCGAGCGCTTGGTATATTGAATAACTGGTAACTGCTTCAGATCATATTTAATCACCGATAGCGACTGTTATTTCTTAATAACCGGTTACTTTTAACCGTGACAGTTATATCGTCACACCTCTAACTCGTCCCCAGGGAATCCATTGTTTTTGGAACCCTGTGTACTTCAATGCAAAATTTACACAGGTTACACACTTAAAGTCCGCTAGCCGAGATTATATTTCTTTCACTTTTATAAATATACGGACGAGATTATTCTAACTTTTATTTTTATATAATAATATGTATGTATTCTGTTTAGAGGTGGGTTGCTAAATAGCAGCCCGCTTTTTTTTAACTGCTATTTGATTCGGTATAATGCTAAATGCTACGAGCTTTAAAATGAGCTGCTAATTTTTAGCAGCTAATATTTACTTTTGACTGTGAACTGGCGCTGACAGAGCGAAATGAGCGGTTGTCAGGTTAGGTAATTTTGGTTATCTGCTATGCTATTTCGAACTGCTATTTCGATTTACTTACTGCGAAGTAGAGATGGGTTGCTAAATAGCAGCCTGTTTTTTTTAACTGCTATTGGATTCTCGCAGTGATTGTATTTACATCAGTTATTTTGCTTCTTTATTATACACGGAAGGGGCGATCTTTTTTTTTTTTTTTTTTTTAGAAGTTAGCACTGTGGATGTAAGTGATTTTGGTTATCAGTGCTATGCTATTTCCAACTGTTATTCAGAAGTTTAAAAGCCCTACAATTAATTTAGAACAGTACGCCATCAATCGATACCTTAATTTCACGTGTCGTTTTACGAGACGAATAATTAGCAACTGCTATTCAAATAGCAGCTATTTGTAACTGTTATTTTTTTGTTTAGCAATAGCAGAACCTAAACAAAAATAGCGGGTCGGACCCATCTCTAATTCTGTTTCACTCCCTAATTCCCTACTACACTAACGCGGTGGCCAAGAAGATGACTTTTAAGATGAGTGACAACCGCCATTACATGATTATTTTTAATTATGTACTTAAGGTGGGAGTATCAACATGCTTGCCAACCTATAACCTATTTCGCGTAGATTTATTTATGTTTTCTAGCTTTTATACAAAATTTAAAGAAAATCAGTATCGACTTGATATTCTATAGGTAATAATTGACATATTTAATAAATATCAAGGAATTTCATAACTTATTTTAGGAGAATTGTATAGCGAAAAATATCGGGTAAGATTTTTTTTAACATTATTATGTCATTGTCACTCATTGTTCTTTCACTATACAATTCTCCCAAAATTAGCAATGAAATAAATTGATATTTTTGTAATAGATCAGATACTACCTAAATAATGTACCGACGATATTGATTTTCTTTAAATGTTAGTTATTAAAATAATAAACTCAAAAAAATCAACGCGAAATAGGTTATAGGTTGGCAATAGATTGAATGACGTTGAGAATTCAACCTTAATTGAAGCCAAAATTGACAAAATCGATTCAAAAATATAATCTGGTCGGTTATATCACTTTATTCTTCATTAAAACGATAGATGCCAAAAAACACAAAATGCAGGAATGAAAATCAAACGTTTAAAAAGTGAAAGAATATTGTTAGAAGAATAGCGTTTGGAAAAGTCGCCCAATTTATTAGTGTATTTTTAAAAGAGCACTTTTTGAATTAGGAGGTTTGAGAACAAACCCTAGAAACCGAATTTTGGGATTGTAAGACAATTTTTTTTTATAAACCGTCCAAAATAGACAACCTATAAACTGCAATGAAGCACTGTTGTTGATTTGTGCTAAGAAATCAACACAGTTCAAAGATGTAATCTAAAAAGAAAATGAAAAAAATTGCATAACCCGGCTGTTTATTACCTATTCTGCGTGCCAAAGCTCAAAAGTTGACGCTAAAAATACGCAATGTATGCAAAGGCTATTCATTGTTGAAAAGCAATTTTGAGCTCACAGGGTAACGAAGAAACTTGTGAAAAGGGTATTTTTTGAAACAGTAACAGTAATTAATTTCATTAAGGACTGCAATTTTTTATGACCTTTGGAAAAATGGGATTTTTGACACTTAAGGGTTTGTTTCAAAATTGCACAAATCTAGGTGTTTGAAAATTAAACAGTATGATGTTGATGTAACACCATAAAAATACCATTGTCAAAGTCGCATTTTGTTCCTCCCTTAGCTAGCTGAGCATTTTCCATTTCATTATTTCATCCTCACCTTCGAGTGTCGGTACTGTAAAATTAAAAAATAAAGTTTGACGTTTGTGGTTAAGTTGTTTAAATTTTCTGTGGTAAATAGTATATGTATGATGGTACAAGTGAGAGAAATCAGATATTTCTCCCGAGCGCAGAAGTTTGTTGCGCAAATCAACTGAGAGAGAAATTTGTGAATTTCTCACGTGTCGTACACTGTAGTTTTTCTACGGATGCCAAATTTATTTATTCCCACGGGCTGTTTTGTACATTTGCCATTTTGGTAATTTAAAAAAAAAGCGAGTCTCGTCCGTGCATGGTCGAAGCTTTGCATATTTTTTGTAGATTTGGTAGAATACTCCTGTGACTGTGAAATTTCTAGGAACATTGTTTTTAGTATCCGGTAATTTTATTAAAGGGGCCGAATTGAAATCTTCCATGTCATGAATTTTTAATTTTCGAAGATCGTCACAACGGCATGCCCCTGTAAGGCCAATAGCTAAAGCAGCCTGAAATTAAAACCAAAAATGCAATCTTCCATAAGATATATTTTTTTAAACAAACCTTTATCAGTAAAATACTTTTCATCAGGTGCATCTTTTAGAAATTGTTGAATTTCTTCAGAAGTTAAGGTTTTTGATTGTTTTGGAACATATTTTTCCGATTTTCGTTTCAAAAATTCCGGTAGTTTTGCGTATTTTGATATATCAACTATCAACACAGTGTTTAATAATTATGGTACTCCTCAGCATCGAGTACTGGGACCATAATGTTGATCATTTTATTTTTTTTGATAACTCTTAAGGCCTTTTTACAGTCAGCAATACTATTTGCAACTCAATTGCTGCAATGCATTGCAGGCGCAAGACATTGCCTGAAATTTGTCTTGCAGGATGTTTTACAGCTGGCAATTCTATTTTCATTGAAAAGGATCGCCAACATTACAAAAATAAATGCCTCTGTTGTTAATCTGTCAATGCGAAAACAACCGAATAACAATAACACAAAACAAACCGAATAAGCGCAAAGAAACAGTGAACTCACAACAAAATAGAAACAACCCAAACTCTGACAAAAGTCAAACTCAGCTTGAGCGCGTCCTCTCTAGGAACTTTCATTTTTGTTGGTCACAATGGAAATGCATATAAATCCACCAGAGTTGCAAAGGCACTTGCAACAAAAATCGATCACGACCGATTTTTCGCAATAGCAAGAGAATTGCCAAATCCGATCAGCTGGTTCTCTACTGCGCATGCTTATAAGCAAGACAATTGCAACTTGCAAATAGTATTGCCGACTGTAAAAAGGCCTTTATAATTGTACAGTGTTTCGGTCGTGTTGTTATGGAAACGCCGGCAAATGGTTTCATAGCCTAAGTAGATATCGCGCGCTAATCGTCGGCGTTGCGTCGTTATGGCTGGGGTTATCATAATAACAGTGAGAAATTATTTCTTACTATAATGGCGGATATTTCTCTTTTTTTGAACGTATAGAAGCGATGAGAAAAGTGGAACATTTTATAGCATCTGTAGAAAAATATCTTTTAAACACAGTCCGACTTTACATCCTACAGGAAGGTCATAATACAAAATATGGTAAATTTTATCAGAATGGTATAATCAGAGAAGATGCTGTCTGGACCCATTTTAAAACTTATTAGTAGCATATTTAAAAAAAATATTTTTTTTATGGGTTGTCTATTATAGGTTAAGAAATAACAAACATATATATTAAATGGACACCTTATAAAAATTAACAATAATTAAACTCACCCTCTAACAAAATTCGGATCCAATTGCACACTTTTTCGGGCATCTTCCAGAGCTTCCCGATAACGGTATAGCATAATGTAACAAGCAGCTCGGTTACCGTAATAAGCTGCAGTTTCTGGGCATAGGTTGATGGCTTCGGTGTAGAGGGGAAGTGCTGATCGATACTGCTTAACTTTAAAAAGTTGGTTGCCATTTTCTTTTTTTGTTTCGGCTACTCTGTTGGGAAAGAGGTATGGCGTTTAAAGTACAGTTCTTAAAAAGTTAGGGCTAGGGTAGCAATTTTTATCATAATTTCGTCACTTTTTCATTTTAGTTAAAAAAAATTATTAAATACCGCAAATACCGATCTTTGGGGCCTAAATATCTACAAGCAGGGCATAAACATCCTGAATTAGAACCTATTGAAAATATATTCCAATAATAAAAATCTTCCTAGAGGGTCACAAACCTTTTCTAGAGACAATTAAAAAGACAAACCAGAAAGATTGAAAGCATGAGATCAAAACCTTATTACGTTATCCCATTATCCGCGCAATTATTTTATTTGTCAGCCTCAACGGATTATTTTGAATAACTGGCAACCATAGGTCGAGGTAGATGTGATGTCGGTGAGTTTATTACCGTATTTTCTCGGTAAATAATTTAAAATTTTAAAAACTGAAACCGTAGAAAATTTTATTTTTTCTTTCTCTATGCGATATGATAAAAATCAAATTTTAGTGAAAAAGCCCATTATAAAATATTATTTATTTATTTTATTTATTTATTTAGTAATTAAGAGGTTATCCAGAAAAATTACCGAATTTTAAAAATACGGTTCTGAAACTTTACCTAATAAAAGCACCTAGTGATGGGTAAATTCTCGGGAACGTAATAATCAGGAAATTCCAGGGAATTTCCGGTATATTTTTTTTAATCCCATTTATTGATGTTAGGCCTTAAGCTAGACAAAATTAAAACAATTTGTGTATTTTTATTTAAAAAAGAAAATACCAAAAATGTACTCTCGCTCGCAACGATTTATTTTGATTGGTTATTTCTAAGTTACTGAAAGAAATAAGCCTTGATTTCAGAACAATATTTTTAATCCGGATGGCAAATATGACAAACATAACAAGAAAAAATGGCTACAGAGCGTATTGTATAATAAGATAACCATGTATTGACAACTAGAAAAATACACTTTTTTCCTGGATAAAACCACTGTGCGCCGCTCATGCCAAGAGTAAAAGTGAAAGAGTACCGTGGTTGTCAGGTTTAAACACTGTTGTCAGACTTTCTGCATTCTATTGTTTCTAACGCAAAATTTCTGTTTTTACTGGGATTTTTTCTTTTCCAGGATTAGGGTAAATTCTCGGGAATTTTCCCGTAACCCATCACTAAGTACCAGTAAATGTCAATTACTGACATAACAGTTAAAAAATTGTTCCAACTTCTTTTTTAAGTTGACGCTGACAAAGTTATCAAAATATTTGCTGGTATCTTATGTTGATTCATTTCCATAGTTTTTTTTAAACAACATAACATACCTAACAATTTACAACAGTTTGCTCAAAATGATGGATTTTTAAAAAAGCACTAAAAAATTTAAAAAATAATAAATGTTAGTTTATTATTATTTTTAATAACTTATTATTTATTTTTATTTATTTATTTATTTATTCAAACTGGTCTTACAAAAATTATAAAATATCTGGGTATATGAATGAAAATATTGTAAGGTTTATAAGACACCTAAGTGTTGAATACACCTTTATAGTCAGCAGTTTTTATTAAATTTATCATTTTCTTGTAGAAATTAAATCGTAATGACAAAACAAAGTTTACACACGTCCTTAACTAAAAATTCCTAGAAGTGTCACGTCAGCAGAATTGTTTTATTGTCATGGTATAGTTAAATTCACATAAAGTTTTAACGCCGTGACATTTCAGTTCTGTCATACTTGTCAAATACTGCAGCAACTCATAAAATATAAATTTTTAACGGCTAAATTTAATTAGTATAATTGTACTGCACACAAAGTATGTCTATCTTGTGTTATTTCATACGATTAAAAAGAGATAGAAATAAAGAGTTGGCCGAACAATTCCAGAAAAGAAAAAGAAAAAAGACTGACCAATCTCAGCTGTATAAGAAATTTAGTAAGTTGGTGAAATCTAAAGTAAGTAGACAATGACAAGTCTTGACATTTGGCATTAAAACTTTATGTGAATTTAACTAAGCCACTGAAGAAGATTTTTACTTATAATCTCCCTAGTGCTCGAATTATTTCCGGAAATTTTTCCGAAGGAACGCATTTTTAAAAAATTTTCCCGAGTCGTAGACGAGGGAAAATTTTCTAGAAAAATGCGTGACTGAGGAAGAATTTCCGGATATTAATTCAAGGACGCGGGGGATTCGGTAAGAAAATTTCACACCTAAAATTTATTTGAGTTATTTTATTGAAATTATCCATAATTATGGGAATACTTTAACTTTCAAAAAAAAGTTTCCTCACCGTTTAGTTAAACGAAATGCAAAAAATATAAGTGAAAATTATCCTTTTTATTTATTTTTACTACATTTCATTTACTTAAACAAAGGGAAAGCATAGTATAGTCTAGTTTAGGCTAGTTATGCCAGATAAAACAATTTTTAAAATCTAGGTAGATAGTAGATACCACAGTCAAGTAGGCTTAGGCTTGTGATGTCAAAATCGTCACAATAATTAAATCATGGCAGTAAACAATCAAGAAACTAATTTTAAGCCCTACGGTGTTTGTAAATCTTGCTCTGAAATAGGGGACACTAATATGTCTCATAAAAATTTAAAGCATTTGCAATGTTTAATGGAAAAAACTGAATTAAATCCCCATCAAGAAAACCTTTCCTCAGCTATCCAGAAGATTTTGGAGGAAGATATCCCATCTTTTTTAAGAAAAACCAGAATTCAGCAGAACAAAATTGCATCCAAATATTACATCTATTATATTAAACATAGACATCTGATAGAAGTGGAAAGGGAAGATAACCATTATCCTTGTTATTCTCCATTACGAAGAGAAGAGTTCGAACCAGAATTCCAAAAATATTTAGCCTTAATGAAAGAAATATTTGGTAAATAAATATTTGTATTTATTTAGTATTATAAAATGAATAAAAACATTAAATACCAAAATTTGATCCTGAATACTGATTTTCGGATCATATGATAGCTGTCAAGAAAAAATTTCCACTTATTAATTTTGTTCGCCTAGCTTGGCAGGAGGAGAAAAATTTCCGAAAAATTTGAAGGTTGTCATTGGTAACTGTCGAAATGAAAGTGTGTGATTGGCTTAGAATGACAGGTGTGAAATTTTCACAATTACAATTTATTGCAATTCCCTTTTTTGATGATTTCATTGAAGAACTGTCTGAAAGATTTGCAAATAATAACAAATCAAAATTTAAGTTCAGTTTTCTAGTGCCCACTTTGTGTGTTACACCCACAGTAAAAATAGAAGACTTTTTTTTATAGGAAGAATTTCTGAATCTCAATACGTTATCTGCAGAGTTACAATTATGGAAACAAAATGGATTAAATTGTCTTAAGCTCAAAGATCAAAAAATGCTATCGACTCATTATCAGGATGTAATCGATCTATGTTTCCCAATGTACATGCTCTTTTAAAAATTCTTGATGTGATGATGTTTATAGACTATAGGGCATAAGAAAAGAATGCAGATTTAGAACTTTTAGTCCGGGTAGAAGAAAATAACTGAATTAACACCACGTTTTTTGGTAAAACTAGGAAAGCATCACTCCACAGTGCTGCATAAATAACATAAAAATATTATCCGTATTTTTTTTTGTATCGAAATTTAGAAACAGAAAATTTTTCGGATTTTTTACTAATACAAATTGTACCAGCATTAGAAGAAGTTGCTCCAGAGAATGAAGACATTTGATTTCAAATGGACGGTTGTCCTGCGCACAATGCATGAGAAGTAAGGGAATATGGCCAAAACGTTTTCGATGGACGCACAATAGGGTTAAATTACAACATAAATTGGCCAGCTAGGTTTCATGATCTTTTACCAAACGACATTTTCCTATTGGATCACATTAAAAGTATTATTTATAAGAAATGTGCGTTATCAAAATTTGAAAGAACTAACGATAGGTTTACGGGGTATTACACTTCTAACACGATGAATGTCTTCCCAGTTTTTGAAATAAAACCCCTAAAATTAAAACATCAACAGTGGCCATAGATTAAAATTCATAACTACCCGTTAAACGCGTTACAGTTTGGATCACCGATTGGAATGCGCAATACGAACAAAGTACGAATTACACGAGGGCGCAGTAGCGGGCAAATACATTTATTCGGAGCGACCATCCAGCACTTTCAAGAAAATTCGAAGAAAAATAGTATTTAGGTCGATTTTTGGATAAGACAACGTTCTAATTCTTGGTTCTCTTGAATCTCTGTGTAAATTTTAGGTATTTTATAAGTTGAAAATAATTGAAATATGTATAACAAAGTGAATACTTGCTGACCTTATAGGAAGAGTACAAACAAGCTTTTAAAAAAGCTTACGTACAAATATCTTTAAATAAATATAATAAAGAACAACAAGTATTTCACAGCTGTGATAATTATTGTTAGAAAGATTTTTGTTTGAATGTTGTAAGACTGAAAATGTATATTTTGTATGATTTGTATTTGTATAATAAATAAATTGAAATTGAATTGAAATTGAATAGATTAATTGACCAATTTATTATTGTTTACATTTTCTATTTTGTCCCATTTCTAACAGCCTGTTACCACCTAAAAGTAACACTAATATTAACTTAAGATTTATTAATTATTTCTCTCAAGATTTATAATCTCATACCCCTGGAAATAAGAAATATCACTGAAATTCATATTTTCAAAAAAAATTGTAGATCTTACATAATTTGAAAGCATTCACATACTTAGGAACCTATTCTGAATTTCGGCTTATGTAGGTCACTTCTCTAGTCTGGAAGGTCTCTACTCATTTATGTATATTTATTTATTTGGAATCTGTTCAACTATTTGAAATTTAAACTTAAAGGAAATTGCAGCTATAACATACAGGTGTTTAGTCATCTAGGTGATTGGTGGTTGCATTTCTTGTGTAAAAAATTTATCTTAGTACTTATTACTTAACAAAAACTTTGTAGAGGAGATAACTTTTAACTATTAATACAACTACATTTAAATGTAACGATCTTTAAATGTAATACATCCTGAGATAATAAATGTGGTAGGGGTACTGTTCCCACCGAAATAAAATAATCACTAAAGAGAGACAATTAAGTCACATATTATGAAACAAGTATTTTTATGCAAGTATCTTGACAACAGAAATAACCAATAACTTTAAAAATATATCCTTGGCTGATTTTATTGCAAAAGTATGTTTGTTAACTAAAACAGAAGTGGCGGGTGCGTGAAGTTATCTTGCTGATCCTACTATTCACAAGGATCAACAAAAACTACACCATAAATTCAAAACAGAAATACTTCTGTTTAGGTTATGTCGGGGGTTAAGTTTACTTTTTAGCAGGTTGGTATTGAAAATACTACTAGAAAAATCAATAAAATTGCATGCTATTTGCAAGCAAATTAGAACATTTCCTAATTTCATGCGATGCAAAATGTAAAAAAAATTGCATCAGCTGATCAGATGTTCATTTAAAATTACACGAAATTAATTGATTCATGAATATTTCCATATGAAACTTATTGACACCTCATCTAACGGGAACATTAGTACAGAAGTTAAAAAATAATTATTGAATTGGGCTTATTAGAATGTGGAGAAGTATTTTGTGGAAAGATTTTGATGTGTTTTAAATTTTTTGTTTCAGAGCAGTGGCGGACTAAGCCCGTCAGAGGCCCGGGGCGGTAAAGCTGAATGAGGCCCCCCAGCTTTAAAAGAAATGTAGTTTAACAAGCTTTTTATTCAGTTCACATTTGTATGTATAAATAAGTGATTATGTTTATTTCGTTAAAATCTGGCAAGTAAAATTTAAATTCGATTTAAATTATTTAGGGTAAATAAACATACATACCTACAATATGGAATGGATATGGGTGAGGAAAATAAAATACAAATCGATCGACAAAAAAAAATTAGATAAAATAAATCAAAGATAGTTTTTTTATTTTTTGTAGCGTGTAATATGTGTTTTCGTGCCTTCAATTTACTGAACTCCTCAATAACTTCTGTGAAATCGATTTCTTTTGAAATTTTTCTTTCTATTGAAAGCACGGCTAGATTAACCAGCTTGACCCATTGTAGATCGAAGATAATTTTTAATTAGTTTAAGTTTCGAAAAACTTCCTGGGGAAGTACCCGCTACAAAGACGGGAATTCCCCCAGCGTATTGGACGCGTTCAGCAAAGTTAAAAGAATATTAGTACCGCGTAAAAAGTCTAGATGGCTGTAGTGTTTTGATCTTGATGAAATTATGTAGGTACTTAGCACATTTTTAAAGTCTTGTTTAGGATTTGATCGGGGGAACGCGGAGGCATTTCGGGGCCCCCCAAGACCGGAGTGGGCCGCCCCTTCCGCCCCCCTGTTAGTCCGCCACTGTTTCAGAGGTGACTTTTCTGGCAGTTTGATGCTATTTGATTTTAGGAATTGTTTTGTTAATTTTTATTACTAATTCTGTTAGTGATAAAAAGCTTTGTCAATGAGAATACTGCATTCTTTGTACAATAAAGCATGTTTTGACTTGTTTTTTAAAATCGATTATACTGAAAAGCCCATTTTGCATCAGAAACCTAACCTCTATTTTTTTCCAAAATAGCCCATCATATATGGCTATTCGTGCTTACCGTCAGCTACCGGATGCTGTTAAAGACATAGGGAAAATTAAGACTTTTAGAAAAGCAGTCATAAGGTTTGTGAGAGAAAAATGCTATTATAGTTTTAATTTTGACGTTGCATAGATTATGGAGTACAGAGTCTAAATAATATTTTTAATTGTTTTAGTCTATGAATGTATGTACTGAACTATTTTAAAATGATTTTAATGTGTAATGTTCCAATTGTTTACTTTGTTAATTTTGGTTATGTATACAATAGTATACATATGAATATACATTGCGTTTTTTTTAACGCGGGCCATAGGGATTTACATGGTAAATCTTTAAGCCTATGTTAGGCACATTTATATTAAACAAATAATATTAAAACTTGAGAATAGATAAAATATGAGATGGGAGGAAGAAGTTAACATACAATCTGTGCAAAAAATCTCCAAGAGATACCCAAAAAAGCTCTTTTTCTTTTTTAAAATTACACTGTATATTGAATATACAATGGGACCCAGTCCCATTTTGACGTTGCTTTGTTTACACCTGTAACTTTGCTGGCAATAAAGGATTTTTATTATTATTATTATTATTATTATTATTATTATTATTACCAACTGGTACTTTAAGAATGAATATCTCAAAAATTTTACTAAGCTGACATAATACCAATTCCCTATATGTTTGGTAGTCGTAACTAAAAAGTATCTTAAGAACCCTATTCTGAAGATTTTGTATTGTGTTAAAATTTATTACACTACAGTTTCCCAGACAGGCAATAAATATCTGAAATGGGATAAAAATAAGCATTATAATACTCATTTTATTTTTGTAGGACAGATAATGTCTAGTCTTATAAAAGGCACAAACCATTGGCATGACTTTGCCTGATAGACAATTACTATGTTCACTAGTTCACTCCAGTCCAGCTTATCGCCTATAATAAGTCCTAGATATTTTATTTTTTTTACCCTATCAATAGCCTCGTTATTTATTTTTATTATAGGATTTTCAATTGTATTATTATCGTCTGCAACGGTAAAATATCTAGCCTGGAATCCCGAGTTCTGTAAACTAAGTACAAAGAGTGAATACAATAAAGGTCCCAGCACCGAACCCTGCGGCACGGCATATTCAGTTTGTTTGTTTGCACTAGCATGTTTTTCTATTGTTACATATTGGTCGCCACCTAACGTACTTATGTTTTAATTAAATTGTATGTCAGTACCTCTAAATCCTAAATTATGCAATTTATTTAGCAAGATGTCAAAGCTTACAACATCATATGCTTTTTCCAGATCAACAAAAACAGCCACTACAATTTTCTTTCTATCTAACTCGGTTGAGACAAAATTTATAAGATCAACAGTTGCACTCAAGGTGTTGATTTTTTTTAATGAACCCGTATTGATACTTATCTGTACTAATATACTTATATATAAAAGCATTATTTTTTTTTATTATAATCTCGTATTATTTTTGAGATGGTACACTAATTGGGCAGTAATTGCCCATGCAGTCTTTTGGTCCCTATTTATACACAGGGGTAACCTTACTTATTCTTAATTCTTTGGAAAAGACGCCAGAGGCAAATGAATCATTTACCAGTCTAGTTATTATAGGCACTACGTCATTCTTTAAATTAATTAGATCTCGAATTGTTACTTTATCATGTCCGGGGGCCGAATTTTTTTTAACCTTTGTATTGTTTCACTAGTACATTTTCACTAGTATTTGTAACACACTACATAGTGTTTGCATATCTAACTTCAGAAAATTTCGAGATAATTTTTTCTTCGTTCAGGTCCTAAATTTAATATTTCGTTGTTTAGTTCAGTCACAATATTTACCCCTACATTGGTGAAATGAATATTTATTTATTTGAATTGAATCCTTAATAAACCTGGAAAAATGGTTTAATTGCAACAAACTATGTTTAAATCAAGATAAAACCTCCAAGATTATATTCACTTTAAGGCATCTTCAAGAGGATACTTCAAATCCCCAAGAGGTAAAGTTTTTGGGTGTCTACTTGGACCCTTCACTTACCTTTGAAAACCATACAAAACACCTTGCAGACCGGCTTTGCAAGGGTGTTTTCTTATTAAAAAGTCTTAAAGGCATAGTACCAACATCAGTAATGCTTCAAGCATATCACGGACTTTTCCACAGCCTGATTAGTTATGCAATCCTGGTGTGGGGTCACTCCTGTCATGTTGGCAGAATTTTTGGGTTGCAGCGGAGGGCTCTGAGGGTCATGGCTGGTTTGGAATACCGAGCGGATGTTAGGCAGACTTTTGTTGATCTGAAGATTATGACTACTCCGTCTCAATACATATACCAATGTTTACTACACGCACACAAAAATATTAACGATCTTCAAAAAAATAATGACCTGCACTTGCACGATACGAGGCTTGCAAACGATCTTAGAATCCCCTACTTTAGGTTGAGTAAATCAAGAATCTCATCAAACTATTATTCTTTAAAATTTTTCAATAAGCTACCAATTAGTCTTCAACAAATGCCCTTCATAAAATTTAAAAATAGTATCAAAGAATTTCTATTAACTAAAGCATTCTATAATGTGGATGAATTTCTTGAGTTTAGGTTTTAAATATCATTAAGTAACTGATCTCAATTCCTACCCGAAATTTTTTACTTTTTAAAGTTTTATCTTAAATTTAATTAATGTGTGTTATAACGTCCGAAATTTTAAATGTTAAATTTAAACTGTGCATAATGTGCTCTATAATATGTATTGTTTATTGTATAATGAATGTATTTAAATGTTTTTTACATGTTTTCTACATATCTTAAGTTTATTTTAATTATTAAGATTGACGTGTGTAAAAATTTTAATTTTGTGACACAAATACTTGAATAAATAAATAAAATTTATTTATTCATTTATTGCCATATAAATTTACAAAGTAAACAATGACATTGTCACAAGAAAAAAGAAGTTTTTAGGTTTTAAATTATAATGTCATAAAAATGACGAACATCATAAAAGTTATTTTCAAGAAGGTAGCACTTCACCTTGTTCTTGAATTTTTTTAGTTTAGAGATGCTTCTGATAGTCTCTGGAAGTGCATTCTAGAGGGAGCTACAGAAGCAAAATGGACTCTTACGATATGATGATGTTTTGTAGCCGGATATATAAATTTTATTTGAATTTCTAGTGTCACGGTCGTGAATTACTGAGGTGCAAGGAAATTTTGAATTGTGTTTTTTTACAAACATGACTGCACTAAGAATTAAAATACTAGGTAGCGTAAGAATTTTATAGCGCCGAAAAGTTTCTTTGCAAGATTCAAGTGGGCCTAACGAGTAAATTTTTCGAATTATCCTTTTCTGCAAAACAAATAATCTTTGTAGTTCTGTTGATTGAGCCCAGTAAATCACTAGATAGCTTAGATGACTGTAGGCTAAGGCATAGTAAATGTTTAGTAACTGCTTGCAATCCATAATATTTTTTAAGTTTACTATTGCAAAGTATGCCGAGTTAAGTTTACTGGCAACAAAATCAACATGAGCTGTCCACTTTAATTGTGAGTCTACATAAAGGCCAAGAAATTTGCATTGCTCAACTCTCTGAATAGTATTGTCATTTAGTTTGAGATGTAGATCAGGAACCCAACGTTTTTTATAGAAAACCATATAGTGAGTTTTATTTATGTTGATTATTAGGCGATTTTTTTTGCACCATAAAGAAAATTCAAGTAAAATATGATTAGCTATTTTAGCTAGTATATCTAATGTGCAAGCAGATATAATCACAGTTGTATCATCCGCGTATAGAATTAGTTTTGCAGATAAACCTTTAGATATTAAAAAGATTTCGAGTTCATTTATAAAAAGTGCAAAAAGCAATGGAGACATTACACCTCCTTGGGGCACACCATAATTGACAGCAAATTGATCAGATAACGAATTCTGAACCTTAATCCTAATATGGCGATTAGAAAGAAAAGATTGTATTGAATATTAAGTTTTTTTACTATGTCCTTAGCTTAACCAAATCAATGTAAGTAGGCTTGTCTTTCTCTCCTTTTACTAGACTGATTGTTAATGAATTGCCACTGCTTTCTAGTATTTTATCCTGTTTGGTCCCATTTGTCTCTGAAGTAATAATAAATACCTATACATAAACTTACTTTGTCGGAACTTGTAACTTATTGCATAGATAAGTACTTACTTATCTTATACTATCTAATTATATTATTTGAAGAAATAGTCCATACTTAAAGTGGAGTTGAAAGTATGAAAAGGAAAGAAAAACACAAAGTCTTCCTCCACAAAATTTAATAGAATAAAATTCTAGTTAGAAAGGTCTCTACATGTTTCGAACGTAGAAACGTTCATCATCAGGAGACAGAAATCTATTTTATGCTGATGTTGTTAGCAAAAGAGAAAATTAGAACCTTAATGGAGCTTTTATGGACGTAAAATTTTTATAGAAAAACATTTTAAATGTAGAAGAAACATGGCTTGAAAAAATTGACAATGGTTGAATGCTGAGCATTCAAAAATGTTGTTAGAGTAGGCTTAAACCAACCAAACTAAATGGAGATGAAAGTTTCTTTTTTCCCGGTTTTTTTTTTCTTTTCTCTTCTTCTCCATTTAGTTTGGTTGGTTTAAGCCTACTCTAACAACATTTTTGAATGCTCAGTATTCAATCATTGTCAATTTTTTCAAGCCATGTTTCTTCTACATTTAAAATGTTTTTCTATAAAAATTTTACGTCCATAAAAGCTCCATTAAGGTTCTAATTTTCTCTTTTGCCAACAACATCAGCATAAAATAGATTTCTGTCTCCTGATGATGAACGTTTCTACGTTCGAAACATGTAGAGACCTTTCTAACTAGAATTTTATTCTATTAAATTTTGTGGAGGAAGACTTTGTGTTTTTCTTTTCTTTTCATAATTATATTATATTAGGTACTGCTGCAGCATATTTACAGGAAGTCATAATTAATAAAATTTACTTAGGGTAATTTAATTTATTGATTTGATCATTTTACTCCTTTACTTGCCCAAGCCTAATTAAAAATAGATCCGAAAGAAATATATCGACGTAGGGACATAATATGTGGGTAAGTTATAAATAATCTAGAAATCATATAGACAAACCTTGGTAGATGGGTAGCTGACCTTTTATGATATAGGCATAGGCATTTTTAGCTTACCTAAAAATAAACCCTATTCTACTAATAAGATTTCACTTCATTACTATAACATAAAATAAAAGCCTAGTCAGTATTCTGATTCTGCTTTCTAATTGATTTACAATAAAAATATTATGCATTTATGTAAAATACGCAAAAAAACAATAGACAAAGACCGATATTTTTGGGACATTTAATAAGAAGAAATCAAGTAAAGTGCACCACAAATTTTTGCCTATCAAATAATGAAAGAAATAATCGTATTTTTAACTTACTCTTCTGTTGTTTTAGGAAGAAAATCCTCGTTATCGTCAGAGTCCATGATAATGTCTTCTACAACCTCCACCATCTTGAAATTTCTTGAAAATGTGCTATTGATTTTAATTTTGACGTTTCGTTTGGCACGGTTTGGCTTGCGCATGTACTTTTTGTCACTTTTCGCGATAAAGCGTTTACCCGCAATACACTTTGATCAATTTAAATTTTGGCGGCCAAAAAGTTAGATGATGACTTCTAGCAATTCACGAATAATAAAGAGAATCATGAGAATAAAACTATAAATTTGGATTACCATCCCAAAATTTAATATTTAATTTGTAGGTTATCAAAATGTGAAATGACAGTGACACCTTTAAACCTTTTTAAAAATAAAAATGCATTCAGAACAAGCACGTACTTACCGGGTATCCGTTTTACCAAATTCTTTTATTCCTAAAATTGAAGATTATTTTCAAAAAAAAACGTCTAAGAAAGGCAAGGACGAATATAAAATATCTGCATTTAATGAACCAGTCGTTACTGTAAAGGAACCAAAACTTTCGCAATGGGACTTTCTCGACCAAGAAAATGTTGAAAAATTGTTAAAATTAAAGACGAAAAATGAAGTCCAAGAGTTTATTGGTAAGGTTGTTTAAACATGACTTACGATAAAACTGGATGTATTCCTAGCATTTTGTTTTTTGAATCATCTGGTTATCTTGTTTGTTTTACGAGCTACGCATTTTTAATTGAAACGCTGCATTTAAAAAACATTTTTTACTACAAACATTAAAAGTTGTCATTATACAGGGTGTTTCAGAATAAGATGCTGATCCTTAACGGTGTGACGAATCCTTAGGTGATTTTAAGGTTGAATTCTCAACGTCATATATTCAATCTATTGCCAACCTATAACCTATTTCGCGTTGATTTTTTAAGTTTATTATTTTAATAACTAACATTTAAAGAAAATCAATATCGTCGGTACATTATTTAGGTAGTATCTGATATATTACAAAAATATCAGTTTATTTCATTGCTAATTTGGGGAGAATTGTATATTGAAAGAACAATGAGTGACAATGACATAATAATGTTAAAAAAAATCTTACCCGATATTTTTCGCTATACAATTCTCCTAAAATAAGCTATGAAATTCCTTGATATTTATTAAATATGTTAATTATTACCTATAGAATATCAAGTCAATACTGATTTTCTTTAAATTTTGTATAAAAGCTAGAAAACATAAATAAATCTACGCGAAATAGGTTATAGGTTGGCAAGCATGTTGATACTCCCACCTTAAGAAGAAAAGTTCAAATTAATATATGTCCTTAACCTATCAACTTTTGAACTACAGGGTGTTAAAGTTTTAAGAAAAAAATCGTTTTTCTATCATAACTTTAAAAACTTTCTAGCTATTTTTATTAATTTTTCACACATGCCCTCTAAGCATCAATAGCCATTTTTTGGTGTAGAAATTTTTTTAAAATTTTTTTTAAATTTTTTTAGTGGCGTCCTGAAAGGGTTTGGACTAGACATTTTCGAAAAATATTATGTACGCCACTGCTTTTTCTCAAGATAAAAATTATTTTTAAAATACTCATTCATTTTAGGCCAAATTTAATATCTTGCCTTTTTATCGTCCGACAAACAGTTTCCGACAAAAAAAATAAAAACATTAAATGCGCATTCGCTATGTGCCTATGGTTTGTTTTGACACTATCAGGAATACTCCAGGAATTTTTCAAAGGGTACGAGACTCAATGAGGAGAAGAGCTGAAGCATGCAATCTTGCAGGTGGTGGCCACTTATTTCAACAGCTAATCTAAATTATTTTCGTTTTTGTTCACACGTTATTTAATGTTAGTTGTTTTAATTTATTGTTAAAAATAAACCATAGGCACATAGCGAATGCGCATTTAATGCTTTTTATTTTTTTTGTCGGAAACTGTTTGTCGGACGATAAAAAGGCAAGATATTAAATTTGGCCTAAAATGAATGAGTATTTTAAAAATAATTTTTATCTTGAGAAAAAGCAGTGGCGTACATAGTATTTTTCCAAAATGTCTAGTCCAAACCCTTTCAGAACGCCACTGGTTAAATTTTTTTTTAATTTTTCTACACCAAAAAATGGCTATTGATGCTTAGAGGGCATGTGTGAAAAATTCATAAAAATAGCTAGAAAGTTTTTAAAGTTATGATAGAAAAACGATTTTTTTCTTAAAACTTTAACGCCCTGTAGTTCGAAAGTTGATAGGTTAAGGACATGTATTAATTTGAACTTTTCCTCTTAAAATCACCTAAGGATTCACACCAAAGACTTCTAATATATAAGAGTCGTTGATTCACACCGTTATAAGGATCAGCATCTTATTCTGAAACACCCTGTAGAGCACTTAAAATTAAAATAAAATGTTAATAACGAGTGCGTCCACCTCTAGCCGCAATGACAGCTTGCATTCTTCGTGGCATGGAATCAATTAGAGTGATTATTTTTTCTTGAGGAATAGCTTCATATTCTTCATTTAATGCTAACCTGATGTGCAATGTGGTCTGGCGTTGTCTTGCATGAGTATAAACAAACTATTCTCCAATGAAACGGGCAAATGGAATGACAGCTTCCTGTAGTATCTCTTCAATGTGGGCATTTAGAGCTCCTTTTTTCACAAATATTAGGTTTATACGTCCTTCTCTGACACACTCGTTATTAGCATTTTATTTTAATTTTAAGTGCTCTAATTATGACATGTTTGAAGTAAAAATGTTTTTTAAATGCAGCGTTTCAATTAAAAAAAACAAGATAACCAGATTATTCAAAAAACAAAATGCTAGGAATACATCCAGCCTTATCGTAAATCGTGTTTAAACAAGGTCCTCTGGCGTGTTTTTTCCACAGGGCGTTTTAAACTTCCCGACTAAAAACATCATTTTGACTTACCCTGGTATATAAACATTTAAGCGACCAAAATTACATCAGAACAAATTGTAGCGTAATTTTAATGAATAGATCTATCGCCCAGTGAAAAATCATTGCAATAAAGTCAAAAATAAAAAAGTTATAAAAGATGATAAAGTGTCCGCGAAAATAATTAAAAGAAAAAGAAAATATAGTGGCATATCGGACAAGTGTGTAACTATTTTTTATATTGGAATACACAGGGATCCAAGTTCAATGGATACCCTGGGGCGGGTAGTAAAAAAGTTATGCCATATTGAAATTACTAAAAAAATTTAGGTGCCGGTTTTTTTTGTCGGTGAGTTTATATAAAGATTTATGCTAGTGCACTGAGAAAATCTCTTTTCATCCCTAGCGAAAATTTTAGCAACCACAGCTAAAATATTTTGCTAAATGGGGGACAGCCAAGCACATTACTGTACCAGGAGAATGCACTCTGCTGGACATACTTTGCTGTGGTAATAAAGCTACTTTGCAAGAATAATTCTGTTATAGCTATAAAGTAATTCTGCTATATCTAAAAAGTAACGTTGCTGTACTTATAAAACTATATAATGTAACTATAAAATTCTTTGCTACTGAAACAACAAATTTCTGCTACAGTGGTGACATTTTTTTATATAGTAAAAAACGTCTCTCTTGCAGTAGAAAGGATCTTTCTTGTACCTTAAAAATCTTTTGCTGTTGGTAAAAATACTTTTTCTAATAACAAAAAATGTCTCTCCTTCTACAATAAAATTATATAGCTAGCACAAGAGGGTGCTTTCTTACCCTTAAAAAGTTTTTTTTTATTGCAGCAATTTTTTTTTTGTTTTTACCATGGGTTAAAGTGCGCCTGTGTCACAAATTCGAGTGCTAGTATGGAAATCTTAAAAACTGTAAGAAATACATAATGTAAAATTTAAAGCAGTTGCACTTTTTGATTTCGACTTTGATGTATTTCTTACAATGTTCAAGGTTCCCGTACATGTACTCGAATTTGTGACACAGGCGCACTTTCATCCAGGGTAAAAACAAAATAAAATTTGCTGCAATAAAAAAGACAATTTAGGGGCTAATAAAATAGAGTACATTAAGCATGTAGTTGCTGTGAGGATAAGGTTTAAATATAGGGTATAGGAATAAAAGGAAAAAGCTAAATGAAATAAACATTTTTTTATATAAAAAAAAATTCGACAAGAACCAAATATTAATACAGGTTATGCAAAAAACGATTTATATGAACGTTATAAGTTATAACTTTAAACAACAGGAACATAAAGCACCTAATAATTAACAATAATAAAAGTTTCATTTTACAAACCTTTTTTTATAAAAAATGAGGAAAAAATAATTATACTCTACCAGGCTATAAAAGAAAAATAATTTATAGAAACTTATTTATAACATAAAATAACAAAAACAGGACTATATGCACCTAATAATAATAATAATAATAATAATAATAATAATAATAATAATAATAATAATAATAATAATAATAATAATAATGATACAGCACTGATACAACTATAATATATCTTGGAGAGGCAAGGTTTTCCACTATGACTCCGAACGGCTGAACAGTTAGGTTAAACAGTTGTAGCTTCTCACATTTTGCGTTTATTTTTTCTGTGAGATGATCATTCTGGAACGGAGAATGTTGATTAAATATTTATAGTAGGGGTAATCAAAAATTCTGGAAATGAAGGACCAGGGAGAAACCAAGCGAAGTCAAGAATAAGACAACTTATCGGTGTTTGTCATTGTAACACCAATGTATGCACGACTGCAATTATTAAATTTTACTAAAAAGTTCCGACTTCAAAATGTCAAAAAAAAGTTGACACTACTACCAGTTAAGCCTCCCATTAAGCATTCAGGTCAATGATCTGCTACCTAGATCATTGATTCAGGTTAATACCGTGCGAGCAAAAATTATTTGCATCAAAGAGGGCTTGGATTAAAAAACGTAGGGCTTGGTTTAGATAAAATTACGCGTAACGGCTGTCAAAGATGATGAAATAACTGATTAATTGATACCGCTAAGCATTACGTCCTTAGATGCAAGGCCCTCTTTGATGCAAATAATTTTTGCTCGCACGATATAAGGTTAGGTATGTATGTATGATTCTTAGTTCAAGCATAGCGAATAGTAGTTAATATTTACCTCTGCGTTAAAGAACAAGCTTTCTTGCACCTCATTCCTGCTTGGTCTCCATAGAACCTTTTCTGGCACTTTTAATGGTTATGGGGCTCAATAAATATAGTAACATCAGTAGTCCCTTAGCAGTAATGTCTAAAAATAATTATTTCATTAGTTTTCAATTACAATTATTATTATACCCAAGACCTGTTTAATAGGCAAACATTTTATATACAAAATGAAACGTTTTAACTTACCAATATTTTCTTCAAGGCCGTGTCCGCTGATTTTTCGTTCTTTCAACTTTGCTATTATTCCTGCACAAACTTTCTACTAGTATATTATATGACGTCAATACAATCAGGAAACCTTTTGTTAAAAACTGCCTCTCTCTAAAAATACACAAATAAATGATTTACCGAAATATGCATAAAAATAAACAAAAATAAGTATATTATGTGTAAGATTATATAAACAAAACTTACCAATTCAATGCCTGTGTTTAACTACGATAAGGACATGGAAATGGAAAATCATCAAAAAATGTTCCCAAATTTGCATTAACGTATAGTCTTCTTCTTAATTTAAAGGTTGCCTCTAAACTTTCAACTTTTCTTGTACTCCATCAAAATAATACAGCTAGCCGCAGGTCACAAACAAAAAAAAACAAATAATTTTGTAAGACCATGAGCCCCACCCTCTCCCTCAACTCTAAACTTAGCGAAATGATGCGCGAACGGCGCGACAACAGGCTCGGACGGGCTGAAATACTCGAAACTGGCTCTTAACGACACCGAATGGCAACACGGAAACACCCGAATACCGGATCTAATAAATTTTCTTTGCTGGGGCAGCAACATTTTTTCTCAGGATAAATAAAAATTCTTTTGAAAAAGTTTTTTGCTCTTACAGTTACGTATTTTGCTATTGCGAAATATTTAAGAAAATATTTATTACCAACAGCAAAGTACTTATTAAAATCAATAGAAATGCATCAGTAAACCTTATTCTACTGCTACAAGAAAGTCAATTTGCAACTTTGGCAAATATTTTAGCTGGGATAGCCAAAAATACATCAGTAAAGTTGTTTTTGCTGGAGATTTTCTCAGTGTGCTCTTCATCAATCTGAAAATTTCGGTAGAAAGGAGTAGCCCCTGCGCAGACAAAATAACACACGTTATATTATTTGTACTTTGTGCAAGGGCAACCATCACTTTGTTGCTTTTAGGAACTGCCCTACACATATACGCATATTTATAGATCTATGACGTTACGAGCGCTCTCTAAAGTATATACATACAGTGTGTGTATAAAGTCTGGAAACGGCTTATAACATCACAATTTACTGGCCGATTTAAACCAAATTTGGTACAGTTGTATAAGAGGATCTAACGCACGAAATGACGATATTGGCATTGTTGCCAGCTTTTTAGTTTGTTTGGAATTCGAACGAATTTTATATTTTTAAATATAACACCCAGTATATTTTTACATTTTTAAATTCCACATAAAACTATAATTATTTTTTATTAAATGCATTATTAGTCTATACTTCATAGTTTCCGAGATATTGACTCCCGAAAAGTGACATTTTTGAACTTTGACAGCTTATAACTTTCTAACAGTACGTCTTAGAGCAAAACGGCTTACATGTCCCTATCTTTAATTTTTATTATCTTCCCAAAAAAATCAACTTCCAGTTAAACCGGAACAACTATATTTCCTGCTTTCGAGTTACATCCGGTTTAACCGGAAGTTGATTTTTTGGGAAGATAATAAAAATTTAAGATAGGGACATGTAAGCCGTTTTGCTCTAAGACGTACTGTTAGAAAGTTATAAGC
The DNA here is from genome assembly GCA_963969555.1 of Polydrusus pterygomalis. Lineage (NCBI taxonomy): Eukaryota > Metazoa > Arthropoda > Insecta > Coleoptera > Curculionidae > Polydrusus > Polydrusus pterygomalis. Next base: position 115,657,484 of record OZ018376.1, read on the forward strand.
TGTCAAAGTTCAAAAATGTCACTTTTCGGGAGTCAATATCTCGGAAACTATGAAGTATAGACTAATAATGCATTTGATAAAAAATAATTATAATTTTATGTGGAATTTAAAAATGTAAAAATATACTGGGTGTTATTTAAAAATATAAAATTCGTTCGAATTCCAGACAAACTAAAAAGCTGGAAACAACGCCAATATCGTCATTCGGTGCGTTAGATCCTCTTACACAACTGTACCAAATTTGATTTAAATCGGCCAGTAAATTGTGATGTTATTAAGCCGTTTCCAGACTTTATACACACACTATATACGCTCACTACACACGCCAAAATTGCTGCATGGGCTGGCGCAACATAAAAAGGCGGCTTTACAGCTGGCGAGTTTTATGGCCTGTTTGCATTACGTGCAAGTGTCAGTAAAATTACCTGTATAAGCATGCGCTTTGATGCCCTTTTAATCAGCTAATGCAATTTATTTACCCATTTAAAAACGATCACTTAATTGTATTGCATCCGATAACGAACGATCTAGCCTGAGCCGTATTCGATTGGACAGAGATTTGGATCGATCTGATCTTAAAAATCAGTCCATACAGTGATTCAATTAAGATGTGATGTGATTAGGGTTGCCAGATTTCAGAAAACAAAAAACAGGAGGTGCCGATATGTTTGCGCTTTCGCCATATCATAAAAATAATTATTATTTAAAATTGGTAAATATTTTTTGCTCCATTAATAAGTAGGATTTTGTTTTGTTACACTAATTTAAAGTCTATTTTTTCCAACATAGACATGTAATTATTTTTCTGACATTCATTTTCTGAGCTAGAAGTATAAGAAAAAGGAATAAAAGCGGTAGTTGTAATATGTTAGTCGGGAGATTTATTGATCGGGAAGGTTGGCAACCCTACACTGAGAAAATCTCTTTTCATTCCTAGCGAAAATTTTAGCAACCATAGCTAAAATATTTTGCTAAATGGGGGACAGCCAAGCACATTACTGTACCAGGAGAATGCACTCTGCTGGAAATACTTTGCTGTGGTAATAAAGCTACTTTGCAAGAATAATTCTGTTATAGCTATAAAGTAATTCTGCTATATCTAAAAAGTAACGTTGCTGTACTTATAAAACTATATAATGTAACTATAAAACTCTTTGCTACTGAAACAACAAATTTCTGCTACAGTGGTGACATTTTTTTATATAGTAAAAAACGTCTCTCTTGCAGTAGAAAGGATCTTTCTTGTACCTTAAAAATCTTTTGCTGTTGGTATAAATACTTTTTCTAATAACAAAAAATGTCTCTCCTTCTACAATAAAATTATATAGCTAGCACAAGAGGGTGCTTTCTTACCCTTAAAAAGTTTTTTTTTATTGCAGCAATTTTTTTTTTGTTTTTACCATGGATTAAAGTGCGCCTGTGTCACAAATTCGAGTGCTAGTATGGGAATCTTAAAAACTGTAAGAAATACATAATGTAAAATTTAAAGCAGTTGCACTTTTTGATTTCGACTTTGATGTATTTCTTACAATGTTCAAGGTTCCCGTACATGTACTCGAATTTGTGACACAGGCGCACTTTCATCCAGGGTAAAAACAAAATAAAATTTGCTGCAATAAAAAAGACAATTTAGGGGCTAATAAAATAGAGTACATTAAGCATGTAGTTGCTGTGAGGATAAGGTTTAAATGTAGGGTATAGGAATAAAAGGAAAAAGCTAAATGAAATAAACATTTTTTTATATAAAAAAAAAATACGACAAGAACCAAATATTAATACAGGTTATGCAAAAAACGATTTATATGAACGTTATAAGTTATAACATTAAACAACAGGAACATAAAGCACCTAATAATTAACAATAATAAAAGTTTCATTTTACAAACCTTTTTTTATAAAAAATGAGGAAAAAATAATTATACTCTACCAGGCTATAAAAGAAAAAGAATTTATAGAAACTTATTTATAACATAAAATAACAAAAACAGGACTATATGCACCTAATAATAATAATAATAATAATAATAATAATAATAATAATAACAATAATAATAATAATGATACAGCACTGATACAACTATAATATGTCTTGGGAGGCAAGGTTTTCCACTATGACTCCGAACGGCTGAACAGTTAGGTTAAACAGTTGTAGCTTCTCACATTTTGCGTTTATTTTTTCTGTGAGATGATCATTCTGGAACGGAGAATGTTGATTAAGTATTTAGTAGGGGTAATCAAAAATTCTGGAAATGAAGGACCAGGGAGAAACCAAGCGAAGTCAAGAATAAGACAACTTATCGGTGTTTGTCATTGTAACACCAATGTATGCACGACTGCAATTATTAAATTTTACTAAAAAGTTCCGACTTCAAAATGTCAAAAAAAAGTTAACACTACTACCAGTTAAGCCTCCCATTAAGCATTCAGGTCAATGATCTGCTACCTAGATCATTGATTCAGGTTACTACCGTGCGAGCAAAAATTATTTGCATCAAAGAGGGCTTGGATTAAAAAACGTAGGGCTTGGTTTAGATAAAAAAACGGTTGTCAACGATGATGGAGTAACTGATTAATTGATACCGCTAAGCATTACGTCCTTAGATGCAAGGCCCTCTTTGATGCAAATAATTTTTGCTCGCACGGTATAAGGTTAGGTATGTATGTATGATTCTTAGTTCAAGCATAGCGAATAGTAGTTAATATTTACCTCTGCGTTAAAGAACAAGCTTTCTTGCACCTCACTCCTGCTTGGTCTCCATAGAACCTTTTCTGGCACTTTTAATGGTTATGGGGCTCCATAAATATAGTAACATCAGTAGTCCCTTAGCAGTAGGTAATGTCTAAAAATAATTATTTCATTAGTTTTCAATTACAATTATTATTATAAGACCTGTTTAATAGGCAAACATTTTATATACAAAATGAAACGTTTTAACTTACCAATATTTTCTTCAAGGCCGTATCCGCTGATTTTTCGTTCTTTCAACTTTGCTATTATTCCTGCACAAACTTTCTACTAGTATATTATATGACGTCAATACAATCAGGAAACCTTTTGTTAAAAACTGCCTCTCTCTAAAAATACACAAATAAATGATTTACCGAAATATGCATAAAAATAAACAAAAACAAGTATATTATGTGAAAGATTATACAAACAAAACTTACCAATTCAATGCCTGTGTTTAACTACAATAAGGACATGGAAATGGAAAGCATCAAAAAATGTTCCCAAATTTGCATTAACGTATAGTCTTCTTCTTAATTTAAAGGTGGCCTCTAAACTTTCAACTTTTCTTGTACTCCATCAAAATAATACAGCTAGCCGCAGGCAGAGCTGGGCACGAGTAAAAAAAAATATATTCGTACGACCTACGAGTACGAGTACTTAAAAGTTGTATTTGTAAGTATTTGACTCGTAAGTAATTTTATAGATTCAGTTTACGGTTACGAGTAGTAATCGTAAAAATACGAGTAAAGAGTACAAATACTTTTAAAAAATTAATTTAATACCTAATAGGGGGCTAAAAAATTAATCGAATTAAAACAAAAAATAATGTCTTTATTTATCCTAGTACTAAATAATACTTATACATATTTTACACATATAGGTACAAAACATTGAGAACAAGATGTTGAAAAACTAACTAAAGTTTTTCAAAAATAAAAAAGCCCTTTGGGAAATACTTAAAAATTAAACATATTAAACTAAAAAAAACAACAAATTAAACACAGTTTTTAAAAAACCACAAGTTTTTCAAAATTGCCATCGGACAAAGCATGCCTCCTTGGGCTATTAATAATTGTGGCAAACGAAAAAAGCCTCTCTACAGGTGCAGATGAGGTAACTAAGTGGAGTGCTAAATTTCATAACCATTTTTTTATCGTCGGGTAATCCTCAAGCATTTTTAAATTGGTTCGCGAATCACTTATATACCTTAAATATTCTTATTCTGCTTGGTTTTTTTATTAATATTGCTTTTTCTGAAAAACTCGATCCATTTTGAGAAAAACTTGTTCCAGGAACGTTCTCAGGTGTTTCAAAATCATCAAAATCGAAAAATTCATGTAAGGAGTCACAACCTTTTCAGAGGTTTCATCTACATTCCTAACGCCAATAAATTTATTTGCTTGGTTTACGACCATTTTTTCTATTGTTGTTAGGCTTGGAGGCAGTTGATATTATTTTACTGATAACGTTGAGGATGTACGACAGAAGCTATTATAGCGCCATCTACTTGCGAGTCTAATGTAAAAAAAAGTTTAAACCTACTTTGCAGTCCATCTAGGCATGCTTTAACTAAAGGTGATGCAAATTTAAAATTTATTTTTGACAACTTGTCTAATTTGTTTTTTTCATTGACGGCGCCGCGCGATGCTACCGCGGTAAATATCAAATGGATGCTTGCTTTTTAATGCGACTACTCGTAAAATATACTCGTATTCTACGGGTAGAATTTTACGAATACATTTAAATTAACTCGTAAGTACGGGTAATAAGTATTTCAAATTAAAAATACTTATGAGTAAAAGTTACGAGTAGTATTTTTATCCGTAACCAAAATACGAGTTAAAGTATTCGAGTACTTGGGCAGCACTGGCCGCAGGTCACAAACAAAAAAAAAACAAATAATTTTGTAAGGCTAAGAGCCCCACCCTCTCCCTCAACTCTAAACTTAGCGAAATGATGCGCGAACGGCGCGACAACAGGCTCGGACGGGCTGAAATACTCGAAACTGGCTCTTAACGACACCGAATGGCGACACGGAAACACCCGAATACCGGATCTAATAAATTTTCTTTGCTGGGGCAGCAACATTTTTTCTCAGGATAAATAAAAATTCTTTTGAAAAAGTTTTTTGCTCTTACAATTACGTATTTTGCTATTGCGAAATATTTAAGAAAATATTTATTACCAACAGCAAAGTACTTATTAAAATCAATAGAAAGACATCAGTAAACCTTATTTTACTGCTACAAGAAAGTCAATTTGCAACTTTGGCAAATATTTTAGCTGGGATAGCCAAAAATACATCAGTAAAGTTGTTTTTGCTGGAGATTTTCTCAGTGTAGATGTGATGCTACACAAATTTAAAATAAGCAGCGTAAACATTACTCTGATGCTAAGCCATAGATAAAGATATTAGGTAAGCCAGACGTACGGCGTAGCGTCAGAGTAATGTATACGCCCACGGTGCTCATAAAGGCGGTTCTAGGTAAAAATTTGGCTCTTTGGGAGGTAAAGTGTACATTCCTATATATAAAGTAGGAAAAACTCAAAAATTTTCAAATTTTTAATCCTGAGACGAGTTAAATAATAAAGGAGAAATTCTGTAAAATATTTCTTGACACGATGGTGAATGCAATGTTCCCTCCCACAGAATATATAGCTACGCAAAGCTATATATTCTGTGCTTATAGTTTAGCGGCTGGACCGATGGCGAGACGCTTGCTCAGTTTTGTCAATGATTTTTAACTATCTTAGACGAGTTATGCAATATATTTTATTGCTTATTGACATCAGGAACGTCGATGGGGTAGAGTGGACAGGACGCGAACGGGTGGTAATAACATATTATGCTAATTGTCATGTCATAAGACAGGTGCAAGCGGACCCTGGAACTTGCTGAAGGTTGAAGAAGGCGCGTAAAGTTTCAAAAAATTGTCCTAAAAGGGCCACAAGCATATATTTCCTATTATTTAAAAGAAAAGTGTTAACTTTGAACTTAGCTAAAATGTTATGTTTTTAGGATCTAACTTAAAAGTATGCCTTAATAGAACATGTAATGAGGTGGTGATCGAATTACTAGGCGATGTGACACAATTTTGCCAAGAACAAGAGTTTGATATTGAGAAAACTGGAACGGTGCTGTCCCAAGTTTATTTGACCCATCTATATTTTACTAGTAGGCTGGATGTAACAGCTGAAAAACTTTATATTTATTTTAAAAATCTGATGTTATGCCATAGTCTGCCAGTAAGTTAAGCGATTTTTGAGATATTGAAGTTTAAAAGGTGACATATTTGACATCGGTAAAGACTATAATATAATAAACGTCCATCATATGGGGGAATTCCTTTTTTAATTATGATTTTAAGAAATTTTTTACTTTTTGGACAGTTTTTACTTCTAAAAATTTCACGGATAAAAATTTTTGAATTTAGAATTGGCTTATAATATATCATATCATTTCAAAATAAATATTGATGGGTCTGGTCATATTCCCTTATTTAAAGTTAAAATTACTAAACTGACAAATAAATACATCACTAAATGTAAATGGTTCCTTACCATTATCCATTGGTTAAAAACGTCAGGCCTAGTTTGGATCGATTACTTTCAGCCGCAGCAGAAATTAACTTATCTCTTGATCTTTAATTAACATCTGTACTGAACCTCATTGTTCTTTTGACTTCATTTCTTTAGGACTTCAATAATTGATTTCTGTATCGTAGGGTAGGTAACTTGTTTTTAGCCAATTTCCGAAGAAACGGTAATATTTAGCGAATTTTACAGTGTACCCTTTTTATGTAAAAGGCATAGGAAATTTATAATCTGATATCAAAACTGCTAGAAATTAGAGTATTAGAGGAATGAGGTCAAATTTACCCAATAAGGCTCAAATAGATATGAACGTACTGATCGACAGTACCCAAAACTGGTTGCGGTAGCTGAAGTAGTTACAAAACTACAAAACGAAAACTATAGTTTATGAAGGCCATATTCACAGGGCTCTAGCTCCCTGACAAGTGACAAGGCGTTTCCAGATCCATGTTCACATGAACTTTTTTTTATGTGGTATATCTACCCCAGAAGTTTGTAACTTGATTACATTAACACCTTGTATAGGCCTCTATTTGTCGATGTTTTTAATTACCTACATAAGTATAGCTTTCAAACCCATAAACTAAATAGTAACACTTTTTCTAAATAGATTTCGCCATAACATTAAAACAGTTTTCTAGTAGTTCACGTGTATTAATAAAAACCTTTTTATACATACAATATAAATAAATATATAGGAATGCTCTTACACATCTACCGCTTCATTCACCACAGCGAGGCTATAGAGCTTTTAAGGTTTTCAACATTGTCAACGTCATTCAATTTATTGCCAACCTATAACCTATTTCGCCTTGTTTTTCTTAGTTTATTATTTTATTGACTAAGATTTAAATAAAATCAATATCGTCTGCACATTATTTAGGTAATATCTGATATATTACCAAAAAAAAACAATTTATTTCATTGCTTATTTTGGGATAATTATACAGGGTATCCCGAAATTAGCTGACAATATTTTAAGGGGATAAAGTACATTAAAAATTAAGACTAAAACCTTTTATCAATATACCTCCAAAAACGCTTCGCTATGGGGCTAGAGCCCCCTGAATTGGAGCTATGACAAGCAGTTTTTTTACAATATCTCAGAAACCGATAAGGGTATCAAAATAAAATTTGATACATGTTTTACCCATGATAAGACGCAATAAACGGGTTAATTAGCTTAGCTGTATTTCTTCCAGTGGCGTCCCACTGGGTAGGTAGTTGGGATAATATTGCCCTAAGTTTTTTATTTGTAAGAGTTTTTAACTTAAGGTAAAATTTTTAGAAGCCTTGAAGTCTTTTGTTGGAAAATGGTACTCTTGTTTCATTGCGGTAGGATTCATCACTTTCCAGTAAAATTAATTAAATTGAAAAAAAAATTAATAAAAAAAATCCGTTGAAAAGGCTAAGGTTTTTTTTTGCATATCTCAGCAAACACTTAATATTAAAACATGAAATTTATTAGAAGTTCTACTAGCGACAAGGCATATTTATTAAAGGATGTTACTTTAAAATATTTTTCCAGTAACGTCGCACGGGGTGGAGCCTTAAGTAAATATTACCATTATTTTTTTTTAATTTCATAGTTTTACTGTAATTTATTTTTTAATTTTAAATTTTTTGTTAATAAAATATTCTGTTATTGTAATTTGACAGAATGTAACGTTTTCAAATTAAACATATTTTTAGATTACCTACCTTGTTTTTTAAATATTTATTTTAGATTTTAAGAGCGTTTTAAAATAAAACAAAACGAGTAACAAATTGCAAATCAAATTTGATTGTGAACCACACGGAAAACTAATTCTTAAGAAAGCGTTCGAAATGATTTCCATTTTGTTGGATGCACAATCTAGACCTGCATGTTATATTTTGTGAGGCAGGGAGAATTTGAAAATTATATGCAAAAAAAAACCTTAGCCTTTTCAACGGATTTCAAAAAACTGAAAATTTGAAAATCGATTTTACTGAAAAATGGTGAATCCTACCGAAATGAAACAAGAGTACCTTTTTCTAACAAAAGACTTCAAGGCTTCTAAAAATTCCATCTGAAGTAAAAAATCCTACAAATAAAAAACTTAGGGCAATATTATCCCAACTACCTACCCAGTGGGACGCCACTGGAAGAAATACAGTTAAGCTAATTAAACCGTTTATTGCATCTTATCATGGGTAAAACATGTATCATTTTGTTTCGATACCCTAATGGGTTTCTGAGATATTGTAAAAAAACTGCTTGTCATAGCTCCAATTCAGGGGAGTCTAGCCCCATGACGAAGCGTTTTTGAAGGTATATTAATATAAGGTTTTAGTCTTATTTTTGGATGTACTTTATATCCTTAAAATATTGTCAGCTAATTTCGGGACACCCTGTATAGTGAAAGAACAATGACATAATAATGTTAAAAAAAATCTTAACCGATATTTTTCGATATACAATTCTTCTTAAATAACTTATTATTACCTATAGAATATGAAGACGATATTGATTTTATTTAAATTTTGAGTAAAAGTTAGAAAAAATAAATAAATCTACGCCAAATAGGTTATATAGGCAAGCATGTTGATACTCCCACCTTAAGGTGGAATTTCCAACGTCAATCAATCTATTGCCAACCTATTTCACTTTATTGTTTTTTTTAGTATACCTATACTTATCATTTTGTTTTATTGACTAACATTTAAATAAAATCAATATCGTCGGCACATTATTTAGGTAATATCTGACATATATATATATTACAAAGATATAAATTTGTTCTATTGCTAATTTTGGGAAAATTGTTATTTAGGGACAATAATATATGTTAAAAAAAATCTTACCCGATATTTTTCCCGATATATACAATTCTCCTAATAATTTACGAAATTCCTTGATATTTATTTATTGTCAATTATTACCTATATAGAATATGCAGTCAATATTGATTTTATTTAAATTTTGTGTAAAAGTTAGAAAAATAAATAAATCCACGCAAAATAGGTTGGCAAACATGTTGATACTACCACCTTAACTGTTTATAATTTTATAACAACGTTTAATGTTTAAATGGTAGGATTGGTAGGAATAAAAGGCTATCTAAATTACAAATATAGGTATACGAAGAAAACACTATATTGTGTTAAAATTCCACTGTATTAAAAAAAAACAAAAAAAAAACATTTGTCGACTCAACATGTTTCGCTACACTGTAGCTTTATCAAGAGTGAAAAATTGTGTGTGCTTAAGACCACACGACAGAAGTGAAAACTTCAACAAGGTAAAATTAATAATATCAAATACAATTGTTCGGCGCAGACGAGCGTTACACATCCGAGCGTGACGGCTCAGTTTAATTCAGTGCCCACAAAAAGTGCTAAACGCGCCTAAAGAAGTTTTCACTTCAATAATCAAACATAGATGCAAGTATATATACCTTAGATTGGGTTTTCCAACAATTCAAAATAAATTTAATAGGGGTGAGTTATTAAGATCTAATTGAGAATTTAGGAGGTTATTTGTATTATTAAGTTTATTTATTTCTAGGGATTCCAGCAAATTAAGTTTATTACCCTTATTTTCTGTATGAAGAATTTGGAAATTGTAATTAAAATTATTAGAATATTCTAGTACATGATTTGCATAAAGGGAGTCTGTTTTTTCCAACGTAAAGCTAGAACTGTGTTCTTGAATTCTTTTTGAAAAGCTTCTACCAGATTGACCTATGTATGTTTTGGGGCAATCTTGACAAGTTAGTTTATAAACACCGCATTTATTGTCATTTTTTGTTTTAGTTTTATTGTTTTTAATAAATTTCCCTGTTGAGTTATTGGTTTTGAATGAAACTGTAATATTATATTTTTTTTAAAAATTAGATATATTTTGGCTTGCTGTACCGATATACGTAATTGACTTATAAATTCTTTGATCTTTGGTGAGCGGATAGACACTATTTAACGTTTTTTTGTATAATTTTTTATTTAAAATCTTATCTATTATTTGGCTTGTATAACCGTTATTAATTGCAATTTGTTTAATTATGTTTAATTCTTTTTGAAAATTAACTTTACTAAGTGGTACTGTAATGAGTCTGTAAATCATACTGTGAAAAGCTGCTAATTTATGTTGTATAGGATGATTAGACGTATTGTGTATTGTAGTGTCTGTGTGTGTAGGTTTATGGAAGATAGAAAAGGTGTGTTTATGATTTTCTCGTGTTATAGTAAGGTCAAGAAAGTTAAGAGAATTGTTTGATTCCTTTTCTATTGTAAATTTTATATTAGGGTGTAAGTTATTAATAAAATCAAAAAATTGAGATAGGTAGTTGTCTTTCTGTACCAGTAAAGCAAGCTAATACATCGTTTACATATCTATACCAGTAGATAAAATGTTTAAAGTGTGGGTGTTTGCTAATCTTATTTTCTAAAAAGTCCATAAATATTTCAGCTAATAAAGGACTGAGAGGGTTTCCCATAATCAGGCCTTCACTACTGGAATATATTAACCCGTTAAATTCAAAATAGTTTTGTTCCAAACAAGTTTTTAGAAGTAGTAAAATTTCTTGTTTTTTAATAAAATTGGCGTTTTTTAAAGAAAGAAGCTTTTCAACAAGAATAATAGTATCTTTTGTGGGAATGCTAGGAAACAAGTTACTTACATCGAAGGAAATTAATTTGCTGACATCTGTATCATTAATTAATGATACAGATGTCAGCAAATTGACGTTAATGAACCCCCAATCACCGAAACTATACTCCTTTATAAAACTTCATAAAATAGATCATCCTATTAGACCGGTTGTCTAATTTTTTTCAGCCCCTTCTTATAAACTATCTAAACGTTTAATTGATATCATTAACCAATACACGAATTTCGCTGCAAAATTTCAAATTAAAAATTCAATAGACCTAATTAAAAAAATCGAAAAAATAAAACTCCCAACAAATGCAAAATTAATTTCCTTCGATGTAAGTAACTTGTTTCCTAGCATTCCCACAAAAGATACTATTATTCTTGTTGAAAAGCTTCTTTCTTTAAAAACCACCAATTTTATTAAAAAACAAGAAATTTTACTACTTCTAAAAACTTGTTTGGAACAAAACTATTTTGAATTTAACGGGTTAATATATTCCAGTAGTGAAGGCCTGATTATGGGAAACCCTCTCAGTCCTTTATTAGCTGAAATATTTATGGACTTTTTAGAAAATAAGATTAGCAAACACCCACTTTAAACATTTTATCTACTGGTATAGATATGTAGACGATGTATTAGCTTGCTTTTTACTGGTACAGAAAGACAACTATCTCAATCTTTTGATTTTATTAATAACTTACACTCTAATATAAAATTTACAATAGAAAAGGAATCAAACAATTCTCTTAACTTTCTTGACCTTACTATAACACGAGAAAATCATAAACACACCTTTTCTATCTTCCATAAACCTACACACACAGACACTACAATACACAATACGTCTAATCATCCTATACAACATAAATTAGCAGCTTTTCACAGTATGATTCACAGACTCATTACAGTACCACTTAGTAAAGTTAATTTTCAAAAAGAATTAAACAAATTGCAATTAATAACGGTTATACAAGCCAAATAATAGATAAGATTTTAAATAAAAAATTATACAAAAAAACGTTAAATAGTGTCTATCCGCTCACCAAAGATCAAAGAATTTATAAGTCAATTACGTATATCGGTACAGCAAGCCAAAATATACTAACTAAAACAAAAAATGACAATAAATGCGGTGTTTATAAACTAACTTGTCAAGATTGCCCCAAAACATACATATTATAGGTCAATCTGGTAGAAGCTTTTCAAAAAAAATTCGAGAACACAGTTTTAGCTTTACGTTGGAAAAAACAGACTCCCTTTATGCAAATCATTTACTAGAATATTCTCATAATTTAAATTACAATTTCCAAATTCTTCATACAGAAAATAAGGGTAATAAACTTAATTTGCTGGAATCCCTAGAAATAAATAAACTTAAAAATACAAATAACCTCCTAAATTGTCAATTAGATCTTAATAACTCACCCCTATTAAATTTATTTTGAATTGTTGGAAAACCCAATCTAAGGTATATATATACTTACACCTATGTCTGATTATTCACTCTTGATAAAGCTATACAGTGTAGCGAAACATGTTGAGTCGACAAATGTTTTTTTTTTTTAATATAGTGGAATTTTAAAACAATATATAGTGTTTTCTTCGTATATTAAAATGGAGTTCCACCAAGTAAAGGCAGAATCAATTCAACAAATATAGGTATTTAATATAATGAAAGATCAAAAATTAGGATATGGTGCGACCTTAGGGAAGAGGTCATCACCGATAGGAGAAATATTTAGTTGATGTTTAAGCCTAATGACATAATAAAAAAATGACTTGATAAATAGGAGAAACAGTAACAGGCTAGTTATTATAGTTTGTACAAAATAATAATTTGGTAATTTAATTTCTTAAACGATAGTAAGAAAGTGTAACTTTGGAAACAACATATTTCGATGCAAAGTCAGTTATAATTCATACTACAAAGTTTCAGAAAATGTGGGCAATTGTGCATTCCAAAGTCGTACACAGTAGAATAACCATAGGGAATTTGTCGAAAATATAATTAAAAGAATAATATATCTCTACTCGTTTTTTCCCTATTTAAAAAGTGTAGAGAGAGTATTTTATTTAAAAAACATTTAATATTTGTGGTTTAATTAATTTTGTATCAAATATAAAAAGGGGGGAAACTTTTCGAAAAAACATTTCAGAAATGTGAAACGCTTTTAGCTGAAGCAGGATCAAAACAAAAATCTAATATAAAGATATGGATTAACTTACCCATTTATTAATTCGTATAAACTATAAAGTCATTCTTTACAATTAAACTATTTCTCCTATTTATCGAGTTATGTTTTATTATGTCCTAAAGCTTAATCTCGAACTAAATATTTCTCCTTTCGCTGATGACCTTCCCTAAGCGAAACATGTCCTATAATGTAGAGATATTCTCAATATTTTTAGTATTAAAGATATTTGTGGTTTAGACAGAGTTTTATTCTCCTACCCTTTAAAACTTTAACCACTTAAACGTTTAAGGTTTAGATTTAAGCAAAAGTACTAATCGCGTAATTTACTCTTCAAAGCAATTGTCATGGCTGCATTAACAATAATTTAAAAAATAAATCCAAAAAAAATTTAAAGTACAACCATTTCCCTTTTTTCATAACATCTCCGAAAGCATTCAAAATTCTCTGTTACTAAATTATTATTAGGCCTTAAAATAAGCATTCTAGTCTCAATTTAACCGCCGTTTTCCGTTTTTTAGAATCCCATATTACACACAAAAATTTGTAGCCTGTATATTTATCAGTATAAAATATAATTTTAGTTTCCACCAAGTAGCAAAAAAGTTTTTACCCTTAAGGAAGCAAGAGATATACTGGAGTTTTTTTGCAAAATATATTTAAGAAACTTGCCCCTGATACGATATCTGTGCTTGCCAAATTTCGCATTGTATTTCAATTATGAGATACCACCGCCATTAGTGTTCAATATTAAAGAAAGTAAAGCGAAGAAAGAAACAGGAGCGAAAGGAAAAAAGAAAAAATAAATATGTTATACTTTTAAATTTGTTTTTTTCTTGAAGTTAAAATAATATACCCAGCACTTCTCGATGTTGTTATAAAAGAAAATTATGTAGCAATAATTCAGTCAAAAACTTAATTTCGGCTTTTAGGAACAAACAATTTAAAAGGCTAGGTAGGATATATACCTACCATAAATAATAGCTATTTATACAATAAGTTGCGAAATGAGTGTCTTTTAGGCACGCGACGTGAAATTGTCCAACGAGGCAAAGCCGAGTTGGACAACACGTCAAAGTGACTAAAAGACATTGTTTCGTAACGAATTGTATACAATATTTTTTCTACTGAGGTTTTATAATAAAAAACCTAATTTTACTAACATTTTATTACCTATGTTTCATTGACACTTGCCAAAAAATATTAAATTATACCTAGTCTGTGGTTACGTTTTAATTGTAAATAATTACCTGCGTTACTTTTAAGCACGTTGCTCCTGGTAACGTGTTTAAAAGTTTTTTAAGCACGCTGCGCTTAAAAGGAGGTTATTAAAAAACCATAATGACAATCGAAAAGAGGTTATTATAAAACGTCAGTAGAAAAAATATATTATAAACGTCTTTTATCGCAAAAAAACTTACAAGCCAAAACAGTAATAATAGTTCATTTGTATTGGGCTACATGCTTGGTGAAACTGTTGTTCCATTGCACAGGAAGAAAAAATAATAAATAGTTGTTATTTTTTCTTCCTGTGCAATAAAAGTTCATGATGTTCATGATAAGCGCGTAGAGTTTAGCACTATGGGCTATTCTTACACTTAATTTCAAATTAATCATAAAATATCTGTGCCAAAACTACTTATACAGCCTGTTCAAAATGAAGTCGGCACTATTGCTAACTTTCTTATTATAAGAGATACGACGACGGTTAAATTAACAAAGAAGTAGCATTTTTTCTGCTGAAAATTGAATATCAGGATCACGTGATATTAACAAAAACGTATTTTTCTTTAATGAAATGGGGTATTTTTGCTATAACTACTTGATACAGAGTGCAATTCTAATTAAAATTTATTTTTTACTACATATCGCTAAACTCAACAATAACAGAGATATTTACATTTTAATAAAATTTTAAATTTATAACCGCAGGCGGCCGTGCACCATACTAAAGGCCTATCTCGATAACTTATCGACAGGCTGTCATTACAAAAAAAATCGCAGGTAACCATGAAATGTAATTTTTTATTTTTATTATCGTAGGCTATCTAGCTAGGCTATCTACCAGATTAACAAAAAAAATTTCTTTAACAGATCTTTTAATCTGTTGTACTAAGTTCAGTTTTATTTAAAAAAAATGTTTTCACATTTAGAAAAATGCGATCTGCTAGAAAAATACAGTGTGTCAAAAAAATAGCGAACGTGCTTTGGAACGATATCGTGCAGTATTTCCTGAAAGAAATATGCCTGACCGGAGATATTTTTTTAAATTTAGATCCAATGAAAAAGTTTTTGACAAATCAATGCCAAAGAAGATATTTATTATAAACGAAGATACTGAAATAAATGTGTTGGCGTATTTTGAAGCATTCCGCGAAAACTCTACAAGAGATTATGTGAAAGATCTTGGACAATGTTTGGGAACTATTCATAACATATTAAAAAAGTACAAGTACGTACCCTACAAGTATAGACCAACACAGACTTTATTGCCAGGTGACCAAGAAAGACGTATGGAATTTTGTCGGTGGCTTATTAATACTGCAAATGAGAATCCAAATATTTTGCGCCTAATTTTGTGGAGTGATGAATCTAATTTCAGCAATAGGGGCATGTTTAATAGAAAAAACCGGCATTACTGGAGTCGCGAAAATCTTATGCGTTACCACCCTGGTAATCTGCAAAGGCGTTTTAGCATAAATGTATGGTGTGGTCTTATCGGTTCAAAAATAGTTGGACCTGTATTTTATGAAGGAACCCTGACAGGCGAACGCTATGTACAACTATGGAGGACTTTTTAGATGCTGTTAATTTAGCAGAACGGCAAGAAATATTTTTTCAGCAAGATGGTGCGCCGCCACATAATACCTATGTTGTTGCCAATCTGCTTGCCGAACTATTTGGACAACGTTGGTTAGCTACACGCGGACCAATTTTATGGCCACCGCGATCACCAGATATTACTCCCCTCGATTTTTATTTTTGGGGGTTTTTGAAAAACGAAATTTACAATAAAAGATATAATAATGTTAATGAACTGCAAGAATCCATTATTAACACTATTAATAATATTGATTGTCGAATCATTTTGAAGGCTACGAGAAAAGTTTTAAAATGTGCCCGAAAGTGTGTAGAAGTAGAAGGGGGTTTGTTCGAGCACTTAATGTAAAGTTATATTATTTTATTTCTATTAATGACAACTAAAATCTATTTTTTTTTAAAATTACAACAAAAATTGTATGTAATTTATTATTAGATATAAATCATAAAAAATAAATAATAAATTATAAGTTTATAATCAAAACTTCATATTAATTTTGTTTTTGTGATGGTCGTCTGTCGATAAGTTATCGAGATAGGCCTTAAATATGGTGCACGGCCGCCTGCGGTTATAAATTGAAAATTTTATTAAAATGTAAATACCTCTGTTATTGTTTAGTTTAGCGATATGTAGTAAAAGATAAATTTTAATTAGAATTGCACTCTGTATCAAGCAGTTATAGCAAAAATACCCCATTCCATTAAAGAAAAATACGTTTTTGTTAATATCACGTGATCCTGATATTCAATTTTTTTTCGTCATCGCCATAATTATCAGCAGAAAAAATGCTACTTCTTTGTTAATTTAACCGTCGTCGTATCTCTTATAATAAGAAAGTTAGCAATAGTGCCGACTTCATTTTGAACAGGCTGTATAGGTACCTAGTCTTATATTCTAGGTTTACACCAGTAATTTTAACATTTAAAAAATTGGTTTTTCAAATACTGAAATAATTGATATAATTTACATTCTTCAAACGAGTTAAAAATACATTGTTTGTAACAAGGACATTATTATGGATGGCTGGGATTGAATCATCAGAAGAGGATATTCGCATTGGGGTACCCCAGGGTTCTGTCTTGGGGCCCTTATTATTCCTTGTTGATGATCTTATCCTTATGGACCAAGGATCACACTATACCATTTTGCTTATAACACCACAATTTCTTACCGTGGTGACGAACTGCATGAAGCTTTGGAGAGCTCTGGCGATGCACTTTTGAGGGCCAAATGATTTACAGATAATAAATTATTCCTAAATGATAACAAAACAGCCACTTGTATTTTCGACTCGACCAGCCCCTGATCAGGCCGTGGGCAAATCCATAAAGTTCCTTGTCCACCTTGATTCCAGTCTGCATTGGGACGCCCATACTGATGACTGTTGCTCAAGATTGTCATCAAATGTATTTTTGCTGCGCGGGCTAGCCAACTGTGTCCATGAAGGTACTAAAGCAGGCATACTATTCCCTCAGTCACACTCATATAACATACCCAATCATTGCTTGGGGTCATAGTGTAGGGGCAAAAGAGTTTTTCGATAACAACGTAGGGCGGTTCGCATACTAGACTAGCTGGCTTGCCCTACTGAGCTGACTGCAGAAATGCATACGTCAAGCTTAGAATTCTAACTCTTCCATCACTCTTTATTTACGAGAACCTCATTTACATAAAAAACAACATCACCCTTTAGCAAACACATACAAATACTCGATCATAACACATGAAACCGACGCAACTTAATTCCAAGCAAGCCGTCAATCGCTAACTTCAAGTTTAAAGTAAAGAGTTTTTTAATCAGTCAGGCTTTCTTTAGCTATGAGGATTACCATAACCATGTCTTTTAATTTAAGTTTTAATAAAAATTGTATTCTTTTATTCTGCATAATTTTTAAATCTGTGTTGTACTAATTTTATATAATGTCATTGTTTTTCTGATAGTATTAATATTTTCGTTTAATATTTTATTTCAACATTTTTACTTCACGTGATTTGTTACATTCCTTCATTGACTTGTGTAAGTAGAAGTACATTGAATGATGAAACCAATAAACAAAAAAGTATTTGTATGAAAAATATCCAGATTCGTTGGTTCATACCGTAGTTGTTTTTTATTTTTCTTGATAGGATGTATTGTTGTTTGGGTTATTTTAAGGTGGGAGTATCAATATGCTTGCCAACATGTAACCTATTTCGCGTAGATTTATTTGTTTTCTAGCTTTTACACAAAATTTAAATAAAATCAGTATCGACTTGATATTCTATAGGTAATAATTGACATATTTAATAAATATCAAGGAATTTCATAACTTATTTTAGGAGAATTGTATAGCGAAAAATATCGGATAAGATTTTTTTTTAACATTATTATGTCATTGTTCTTTCACTATACAATTCTCCCAAAATTAGCAATGAAATAAATAGATATTTTTGTAATATATCAGAATTACCTAAGTAATGTGCCGACAATACTGATTTTATTTAAGTGTTAGTCAATAAAATAGTAAAATTAAAAAAATAACGCGAAATAGGTTATAGGTTGGCAATAGATTAAATGACGTTAATAATTCCACCTTAAGTTATAAGTAAGTAAATGTTTACTAATTTATTTTGATTTAAATTAAAAAATTTCATTTACATTTGTTCTTATTTTGCTTGTCATAGCTAAGTAAATAGAAATATGAAAATCACAGTTTTTTCACGAACTCCTAAACAAAAATGGAAATATTTGCAAAACTAGTGAATTTAGCTCGGAATTTAGGTATAGGGATACCGGATAACACCAACAATAAAATATCTATATAGGGCGAACCTAATAAATGTAGGGTGTTTCAGTTGAAAAAAACGAGTTATTGTACCTTAAAAATTTTACTACTTGAAGCGAAATACCCATTATTGATATTTAAATTATATTAGGAGCTAATGTTTTGCATTGAAAGAATAATGCGGTTTTTGCTTTCAACCGTCTTTACGCGTTGCAAGTAAATCCGGCACTGCAGAGACCTAATAAAAACTGCACAATAGTGAGAAGTCAATAGTGCAAAGCGTAATAAAAAATAGGTGATAACCAATCACTGTTTTATGCCGTTCAGAGGCTGACAAGGTGTATAGACAGAGCAAAGTAGTGGTGTGGTCACAAACTTTGTACTACTACTTTGAGTAAATGATTATGCTGTTACTGCTGTATATCCGTACTTCCAAGTATGTAGAATAGTGAGAAGTCAATAGTGCAAAGCGTAATAAAAAATAGGTGATAACCAATCAAATCAAATCAAATCAAATCAAATCAAATCAAATCAAATCAAATCAAATCAAATCAAATCAAATCAAATCAAATCAAATCAAATCAAATCAAATCAAATCAAATCAAATCAAATCAAATCAAATCAAATCAAATCAAATCAAATATCAAATATCAAATCAAATATTACATTATCACTGTTTTATGCCATTCAGAGGCTGACAAGGTGTATAGACAGAGCAAAGTGGTGGTGTGGTCACAAACTTTGTACTACTACTTTGAGTAAATGATTATACTGTTACTGCTGTATATCCGTACTTCCAAGTATGTAGGTGTCTTTTTTGTCTAATTAATATTACTACTCACACTAATGATCAAATCTTATGTCAAACTTTTCCAGTAAAAAGATCATTTCATTTAAAAGAAAAAAACCGAGAACAAAAGCATTAAACTTTATGATGAAACGAATTCGATTTAAAAATTATATTCTTTACAAGTAAATTACACTCTAAATACAGAAAGTACTGTAGCATAACTATGATTTTGTTTCTTCTAACTGTTTCACTCTTTGTTCTAAATGTGACACAAGAGTTGTCTGATGGCTATTTAAGTTACTGACTAGTTGTGATCCTACTCCATTCAATGTTTGCACTAAACTGGCTTGTGCAGTTTGCAGGTTGGGAATAGTACTGTAGTAAAGTAATTCGTCTTTGCTGAGAAATTGATTCTCATATACTCCAGCTGAAAATAAAACATTTATGTCGGGTTGCATATTTCCCAACAATCAAAGGGGTCTGGTTAGGTTAATCTGAGGGTTAATAATTCTTGGATAACCAACCAGGCATCTTTGATTGTAGGGTAAATCATTTTGGTTACAATCAGTATCAATTATATTTTAAAATGAGTGTGCCCCCAACATTAGAAAATCAAAGTTCAGGATTTTTAATTTAATCTGCTTACTTAGTTTGTATCTAAAGTAACAGGTTGATTGCGAGGGGTATTTCGCAGGGGAATTTTGGTGTACAATGTTTAGGAATTAGTAAGGAATTAAAGGAATTAGTGAGAAATTGGAGGAATTAGCGGGAAATTAGAGGAATTAGTGGAAATTACTCGGGAAATTTGGGTAATTAGTAAGAAAATAGTGGAATTAGTGGGGAATTTGAAGTGAATTAGTAGATCGCGCAACGTTGCGTAACACGTGCGGCGTCTTTGATTTTGCTTGGACAAACGCATGGTGTAGTTATTTTGCTGATTGCATAAATATATCAAGAACAAATAATACTCACTACTCACTCTCAGTAGTATATCAAAAGTGCCTGTAGTGTCAATGTGTATATTTATTATAAGTAAGTATGTAAGTAAATATTTTGTTATGGTGTAACGAATAATAAATAAATTTTATAATCTCAAAATAGAAGAAATTTTAATGTTTGCATACTGGAAATGGTAATACGAAATTAAAAAAACGAAATGTATCGGTTTTTGAAAATTCACAACATTAGAGAAAATCGGCACAACTACTATTTTTACTTCCCTCGCAAGAGCAATTATTGTAATCGACTCGGTACTAATCGATAAAAAATTACTCTCCAAGATTTTTGTTTTTTTTTTCACGTTTTTGGTTGCAAGGGTTGATACAAGGTTGACATGGGTTGGAAAGGGGGTTACTTGTTAATATTTGATGTCGCATATCATTTTTGGCAAGTTTGTATTATTTTTAACAACCTGATCAATAATAACTGAAATAATAGAAAGTAAAATGGTGAGGGTGGGGGTGAAATTAAAAATATTAAGCTATGGATGTTTCTAACGACTTATTTAGGCGAAATATTAAAAAATAAATTATTTGTATAAAAAAAAAGAAAAGCACAAAGTCTTTCTCCACAAGTTTATAAGAATAAATTAACTAGGTGAACCTAGAATTATTTTTGTTATGTTTCGAGTGTAAAAACACCCATCATCAGGAAAACAAAGTATATAGTACAATCCTGATGTTGTTAGCAATAGAGAAAATAATGAGTGGTATTGAGCCGTAATGGAGCTTTCAGTGGTGCACATGAGGTGTAAAATATAAATAGTCAGAAGACCGACAAGAATTCAGCATACTAGAAAGTCAGGGGATGCTGAATTCTTGTCAGTCTTCTGACTATTCATATTTTGTTTAATCCTACATACACATAGGCTCGCACATAGGAGTTTTTAGCGAGGGAAGTTTTTTGTGTTTCGTGGGATTGTTGATTATGTTATGATAGACTTTGTTGGGTTTATTGATTATGTTATGATAGACTTTGTTGGGTTTATTGTTTTTTTTTTAAGATGAGTGATATTAGGGAACCGAGTGGCGGTGAACTGGAGAATAGTGTGACTCCTCGGATGGCTCCGATGATTTGGAGGAGTTTTCAAACGAGATGTTGCCGTGTAAATCAGAAAATTTATCGGAAACTGCCGTGCGCGAGCTGCACTTAGAATACTATTATGCGGTTTTTTATGACCAGTCGTGGTTTATTGGTCGGTTAATTGAAGATAGAGGAAGCGCAGATTATAGAATAAAGTTTCTGAAAGCAGAGCACATTTTTCTGTCCCCGAACAGAAGATATTGATACTGTCCATTCAGATTTTATTTTTAACGGCCCTAATAATTTAATTGGTGGCGGTCCATTTCAATTAAAACGGGCATACCAACTTAATATCAAGAACAGATATAAAGCGTTTGAAAACCAATAATTTTTTATTTTTGTTCAATAATGGTATTAGGTACTACTAGAAACCGTATGTTTAGTTTTATAATATAAATAACCGGTACTTTTACTTTCATAAGTTCACTGCAAATATCTAGATATCATTTATTTATTTTACACCATTTTGTGGCCTAGTTTGCGTAACATATTTGGTGAATTAGTAGGGAATTAGCTTGGGAATTAGTTAAATTAGGGGAATTAGTAAGGAATTAGGGTAATTACTAGATATTTTTTAAAGTTAATAAGGAATTATAATATTTAAGGGAATTAGTGAGGAATTAGTAGAATACTGGGAATTAGTGTACACATTTTTTTCTGCGGTTTACCCCTCGGTTGATTGCTGTATATCAATCACTAAAGTTACCTCTATAAACATAGCAGAACAAGGTGCTCAAAATTGAAAATTTTTGTATGAAAAATTAGGTGCTAATTAGGTGCAAACTTTAAAATTTAGTTGCTCCTATGGTTCTTGAGAAAATTATATTTTTGTGTTGTTCTGCTAGATTAACGTTAAGCTAGCAGAACATTACTGTCAAATAAGCTAATCAAGAACAAAATGTAGTACCAAAATTAGGTGCTTTTTTGGTGCTTATTGAATATCTAAAAAAAAAATTAATTAGTTAAGGTTTTTAAAAAAT
Organism: Polydrusus pterygomalis; assembly: GCA_963969555.1. Taxonomy (NCBI): domain Eukaryota; kingdom Metazoa; phylum Arthropoda; class Insecta; order Coleoptera; family Curculionidae; genus Polydrusus; species Polydrusus pterygomalis. The sequence continues at coordinate 115,680,055 of OZ018376.1, forward strand.
ACCGCCATGTTCTGCTAATTTGAAGAGGAACAAATTCCGTCTAAAAGGTATATCGGCAACCGGTTTGTTCGTTGTTACCCAGAGCATTTTTTTTGTATTTAAATTTTATAAAATAATACTTATTAGTTGAAAAAATTGAATTAAAAAAAAATGCTCTGGTAACAATGAACAAACCGGTAGCCGATATACCTTTTAGACGGAATTTGTTCCTCTTAAAATTAGCAGAACATGGCGGTATTTTTTAAAAACCTTAACTAATTAATTTTTTTTTAGATATTCAATAAGCACCTAAAAAGCACCTAATTTTGGTAATACATTTTGTTCTTGATTAGCTTATTTGACAGTAATGTTCTGCTAGCTTAACGTTAATCTAGCAGAACAAAACAAAAATATAATTTTCTCAAAAACCATAGGAGCACCTACATTTTAAAGTTGGCACCTAACTAGCACCTAATTTTCCATACAAAAATTTTCAATTTTGAGCACCTTGTTCTGCTAGGTTTATAGAGGTACTAAAGTTACCTCAGATGCCAAGTGGAAGTAATATAATATAATATAATAGAAATTTAGAGTTGTGTAATTTATTCAATAATGTTACCAGTCCTAAATGTTTACCCGTCCAAGGTATATTTTTTACCTATACCAATTAAATGGGCCTGATGTATGTACCAACCTAACAAACTGACACACACATAGGAGTGTTATATAGATTTTTTAATAACACTACTTAAGGTGGGAGTATCAACATGCTTGCCAACCTATAACCTATTTCCTGTATATTTATTTAATTTTTCTAGTTTTTACACAAAATTTAAATAAAATCATTATTGTCTTCATATAGGTAATAATTGACATATTAAATAAATATCAAGGAATTTCCTCGGGAATTTCATTAAATATTTTACTCGATATTTTAGGAGAATTGTATAGCGAAAAATATCAGGTAAGATTTTTTTTAACATTATTATGACATTGTTCTTTCACTATACAATTATCCCAAAATTAGCAATAAAATGAATGGATATTTTTGTTATATGTCAGATATTACCTATCTAAATGTTGTACCGACGATATTGATTTTATTCTCGATTTTATTTAAATGTTAGTTAATCTAATAATAAACCAAAAAAAGCAATTCGAAATAGGTTGGCAATAGATGGAATGATATTGAGAATGCCACCTTAAGTGATAAAATAAACCTGAACACAACAATAGTCATAAAAATTGAAACCCTATGTAGCAGACAACATACATTTTTAATTTTTATTTCTTGTCATAGGTACCTAAGTACTTACCTAATAACACCAACTGTGGAAACCTTTTAAGAATTTTTAACAACTTTTTAATTTCAGGTGCCGGACTGAAAATTGTCATAGTATGGGATACAAAAATATCTAAAACAGTTTCATAAGGGGTTCCTTTTATGGCTAGTTCCATTGTTTTCTTTCCATATTGTTTAAAATGCATTTTTTCTTTTTTAAAACTAACATAAGCATTAAACTCCTGCTCTTTGTTCATAGGATTGTAATGACAAAAAACGATTAGTTTAGATGTTGTAAACCATCTATGCAATTCTTGTGCTATAATTCCTTGAAATGGATTTTCCTCATCAACTTTTTTATATTTTGGTGGGTCAAGTTTTTTACAAAGATCCTTATCTAGTTTTTGAGGCAAAAACCATGGTTTGGTTAATGCTAAATACTTTGCCTTTTCAAAATGTGGTGGTCGTGGCTTCTGGATATTTATTTTGCCCCTGAATCTTTTAATTTGTAAGAGCGGCGTTATGGCTTCGCATATTGCTGAAATAAAAATAGTACTTAAAAATTTTGCTCATATAATGATTATTTTAAACGTTACCTTTTCTTGTTATTAGAGCCATAATATTTTATATAAAATTTAGAAAAAAATTTTTTTAATAAACACTTCACATTATCATTATATAAGTGAGGTTAATTTCTTAATTTATTTTCCGTTTTCTTCTTAATTACAGTTAAAGGCACGAGCTGTAGTAGTAGCGGCATGCACAGAGTATGTTCGATGGTGACATGGCCTCTAGAGTCTCCTCTATCTTTTCAACCTCCAGTCAAGTTTCCAAGCGCTTTCGCCAGCGTCCACCACCCACCAGTGTCATAAAGTGTTTTTTTTTCTCCTCGCCTTTTTGCTTTTCTCAAAGCAAACTGTGCGCCCCCCTCCTGTGAAAAATTATTTTGCGTTTTTCTAAAATTTAATCATTTTAGATTGAATTTATCAACTTTCAAAACTCAGACCAACAAAATTCGACAACACGTACAGCCCGTCGCACACCCCCGCCAAGAGATGGCAGCACAGGCGGCGAATTTCTAGAATTCAGGACTTCTAGATCTACTTAGAGCCACTACCACCGCTTTATCCATCCCAGAACCTAGAGATCGGTCTTAAAAAAGCCCAAAAAGACCGAGGATCATCTCAGAGTAAACTAATTCCCCCCTCTCATACCTATGCCCCCCCCCAAAAATTCAGAAAATCCAAGTGTCGCATGACTATCAAGCGACCCGTGAGAACAAAACCCTAAAAATACAACTGGAGACCCAAGCGGGGCAACTCCAGTTCCAATCACAGAAAATCAATGAGCTCCTGGAGCAAAATGCATCCTTAAACAGGAGCATCCAGAAACTCGCACTAGCCAAAATGCGGCCTTGAACATCAATCTGCTGACCCTAACAGCAGAATTTAAGGCCACATTGCAACCACGTACCCTGAAAGTCACCCTACCAATATACCCCCCTCAACTTGCCCACCACCCCAAAAAAAAGTCCCCCCAAAAGTCCCCCCCCCCCAAATCAAAATTCTTGCCAATTCCGATTCAGACATGGATACGGAAACCATAGAAAACAATATTTTTCCCCTGCTCCCCCCAATAACCCCCAGCCCCTTGTCAAGCGCGCTCCCAGAGCTCAGCCTGAATGCTCCAAAAACGAGTAATTCAGCGCTGAAAGGGCACTTGGACAAATTAGACCCGGCATCAAATTGACCCCCATAAGATGAGCCCAAAAGACCCCCGAACGCCACCCACTACTACTTCCCCCCCAAAACCCCAAGGGATTCAGTGCTGATCATATTCAGATCGACAGAGCACTGGATTCCATTGTCCAAAAAATTCAAAGAATTAAATTTGAATTTCAACAAGGCGATTCCTTGGTATACAAATTTCCCCACTAACCTCGGATGATCACTGAGGTATCACAAAGGTACTCGATACCCATAATATCGAGTATCACACATATTTTCTTCCTGAGAGGAAATAATTAAATATAATTGTCGGGGGTCTTGACCGTGGCATTCCGATCGAATCGATCAAAGAGGACATCGAAAGCCAGGGTTTCACACCCCTTCAAATGTATAGACTCCGTTTGGGCCCCTCCAAACGAGAGATTGCCCCTTAATCAAAATCTTGCTCCCAAAGAAGCAAAAAGATTTTTTCAACATATTAGGTTCATAGCCGACATGTGTTTCAAAATCGAGACCCAAAATCCCAATAACAAAGCACATGTTAACCAGTGCCACAAGTGCCAGAAATGTGGCTACTCAGCGGTGAGATGCTTCGCATTTGCCATAAGTGCGCAGGTTCGCATCTCTATACTGAGTGCACCAAATCTATTGACACTCCGGCGAAATGCGTCAACTGTGGAGGTGATCACCCTGCAAACCACAGTCGTTGCTCCGCCAACCCAAAAAACCGCCCCAGTCAAAAAGGGCTACACATTTCCCTCCCCCCTGCCCCCCCCTTAAAAATCTCATTAATTCCAAAAGGTAAATAACGAGATTTCTTTTGCTGCTGCTGCTCAACAGCAGTCAAAACAAACAGTTACCCCCAAAATCCCCCAAAAATAGCGACCGCCCCCCCGGAAAATCAGCCCCCCCGAAAATTAATTTGAACAACTCGTCTAATAACAAGTTATTAGACCTACTTACGCTCACCCCCGCCGAGTTGCAGGCTAGAATCAATACTCTAACCTCAGCAATACGAAACAACCCCGTCTTACTCCAACTATTCAGTCAATGAATAGTAAGACGCGGCCAAAAGCCCTGTTCATCATCTCTTGGAATGCCAACTCCATCTTTCTAAAAAAGTTTGAATTCGCCAATTTTCTATACGAAAATAACGTGGATGTAGCTGTCATCCAGGAAACTTTTCTTAGAAATGGCACAAACTTCAGGTTCAAAAATTACACCTTGTACAGAGATGATAGAGCCTACAGAGCTGGCAAAGGCACAGCCATCATTATAAAAACAGCAATAAGCCATCATTTGCTAGTCACTCCTGACCTTGACGAGCTAGAATGCACATCGATTCAAGTCGATATGCAGGAAGGCCTGCTCATCATAAAATCATTATACAGACCACCGACGAGGATTTTAACAGACCTCAACCCTAAAAATATCTTGACAAACTCTCCTTTGGCTCAGTTTAGCGCTGGCGATTTTAACGCCAAGCACACAAACTGGGGCATGAGAGCAACAAACACTGCGGGAAGGAGCGACTGTACAACTACGTCTCTTAAAATCTAATTTCCCCAATAATTCCCCAAGAACCTACGCATTTTGTCGTAAACAACACTGCAGACATTCTCGACTTCGCTCTAACGAAGAACTTTCACTACGATGTGGTGACCACAGTTCTTCACGAGCTTAGTTCTGATCATACTACTGTTTCATTCGCCATTGGCGTAACGAAGGATGAAATCCTGGACAATTTTCATATAAAAACAGATTGGAAAAAATTTAAAAACCATCTGACCGACAAAACGACAGAAATACAAACAATTGAAATGAAAATTTTTTTGGAAATAAAAGTTTTTCTATGAAAAAGTTTATTTCAAAAAAAACGATCATTAAAAAAATCCCTAACGTCCGCCAAAGGACAACCGGTCTTATTCCATTTCAGATATCAAAAGTGTGTAAGAACGGCACTAACACGATAAAACCAAGAAAGAAGAAGAGAGAGAGAGAGAACGTCCAGTCAAATAATAATAATAATAATAATAATAATAATAATAATAATAAACGTCTTTTATTAGGATGAACAAAAAAAAATAATTACAAATACTAACAATAATAGGCAGACAAGCAAAAGCGGGGCGCAGTCTAGCCATAAAGGCTACTCTACTGAACCCTACACTGCTTGCTAAAATAATATTAAAAAAAGTATATACAAAGAATTACGAATTTACAGATATTATATAAATATCGTAGAGAGAAGAAACAAAAAATAAAAAAATGGTTTAAATAGTTAACATTCAAGAAAAAACAAAAGTAGGTACGTTACATTCTGATCTGATGGAGAAGACGACAACATAATTTGAAGAATGACCTGCAAAACGTTGATAAACATAATAATTTAACAAGAATAATTAACGAAGTTGTTCATTTTGAATACTGAGTAGATATTTTTTATATTGCAATTTAAATTTGTTACTGTCAAGGAAAACCATTTCATTAGGTAAGGAGTTGTACAATTTAACAGAGTTGTAGGTAAATGATCTCTAAAACATGGCACTCTAATGTTCAGGCACCGTCAACCTATTAGGAAATCTTATGTCACGGGAATGTATATTTTCACGAAATACAAACCGACTTTTTAAAGACAGAGGCAGAGCCGGATTATTTAGAGTTTTAACCAAAAAATTCCCCAAATGTAAAGTTCTACGGTTGTTCATTACTAGCCACTTAAGATTGTTAAACGTATGAGAAATATGATCAAATTTTCGAAGTTCAAAAATAAGGCGGGAGCATGTATTCTGCACCTTTTGTATCCTATTCCTATCTGCTACATCAAGGCATGGCCCATAAATGAAATCACAGTAATTAAAGCTGGATAAAACGAGACTCTCACAGAGCATTTTACGCAATTTAAAATTTAGGACATCACAGTTGTTGTATAATACTCTTAAAGACATACATGACTTTTAAATTAGCTTTTTGACATTCTCACCAAACCTTAGTTCAGTATCCAGGATTATACCCAGATTTTTAGCTGTTTTAACTACGGGGAGCCTAACACCATCAATAACTATATTGATATTATCATTTAAAAAGCCAATTTTGTTCTTATTTCTAAATAGCATCAAGGATGACTTTAATGGATTCAACCTAAGATTATGATCCAGAGAAAGTTGATTTAACATGCTTAAATCTTCGTTAAATAAATTAGATGCGTTTATATAGTCTTGGCAATTGAAATGAAGGTAAATTTGTGTGTCATCTGCATATGCCTGAACCTTACAGTGCTTTAAGGATTTTAAAATATCTGAGGTATAGATAATAAATAGAAGGGATCCTAGGATAGATCCTTGAGGTACACCAGACAAAATTTGAGTTTGATAATTGTTTTTATTGAAAATTTTTTGGCACCTGTTGTTGAAGTATGATCTAATAAGATTTAAGGATGATTCTTCAAAGCCATAATATTTTAATTTTGCCAGCAAAAGTGAATGATTAAGGGCATCAAAGGCTTTTGAAAATCTAGAAGAACTAACGCGCTATTTAGTTTTTTATCAATTGCTGCCATTATATCATCTGTAATCTTAACAAGTGCTACAGCCGTATTAAAGTCCTTTCTAAAGCCACATTGACTATCCGGAATTATTTTGTTAATGACACAGTATTGAAATAATTGACCATACAAGACTTTTTCAAAAATTTTGGAAAGTAGCGGCAATATACTTATGATTCGAAGATCATTAAAAGTTAAAGGATTATCAATTTTGGGCAGTGGTTTACCAACAGAAATTTTCCATTGATCTGGAAAATAGTTAGCTTCTAGACAACAGTTGATAATATGTGTGACATACTGATCTACGTGGGGACTGCAATACTTTAACATTGTTAAAGATATACCATCTGCACCAGATGCATTGGAAGAGATGGAGTGAATTATTTTGTGAATATCTGGTATTTCAGCCATTTTAAAAGAGAAAGTTAGTTCATTATTAAATATTCTACTATTGTAAAAGTTTTCTTTAGGGCTGCAGTCCGAAGCAGTTTTCAAATACTTCCCAAAAAATTTACTTATATCATTAGGATCGGATAAGTTATCAGGAATATTACAACTTTGGCTCGAGCTTATATTAAAAGACCTTAAGGAGTTCCACGTTTTTTTGGAATTGTTTTCTGCGTAAATAGAATTAAGGTACTGCCTTTTTTCCCTTCTTACCACAGTAACAGCAAAGTTTCTTAAGCGTTTATAATCTTCCCAATCATGAACGTCCCGGGTCTTCTTAAATTTCTGTAATGCGCGATCCCGGTTTTTCATGAAAACTCTAAGGTTAGGTGTTATCCATGGTGCTCTAGGTTTAGTTATTCTAGACTCCTTGTAGGGGGCATGTTTATCAAAAAGAGACAAAACAAAGTTATTAAACAAGCAAATTTTGTTATCTATATTTTGTTCATAAAGAATGTCATTCCATCGAAGTGCCCGAAGATCAATAAGAAATGAGTCAAAGTTAAAGGTTTTGAAGTTCCTATACTTAACAATTTTTGGTTCTATGTAAGCTTTTTCGATATTTAAACAGCAATAGACAAGAAGATGATCAGAAACATCAGCCAGGGTCACAGTACCAAAATCATCCACCAAAGCATCATTAGTGACAAAAATAGGGTCCAAAAGGGTACTAACCGTTCTTGATACTCTAGTAGGCTGGTCAATAATCTGAACAAAATTATAGTTTTCAAAAAGTGAAGTTAGGGGATTATTCTCCTTAAACAGGTTTATATTAAAACCACCCACACAAACTATTTCATCCACTGTTGGAGAGAGAGCAGAGAAAATGTTGTCAAAGTCATTAATAACACTGTTAAAGTTCGTGTTTGGGGGACGGTAAAAAAGACACAGAATGCATAATATTTATTTTTTATTTTAATTTTTATCACTAAAAACTCAAGAAAATTTGTAACATTAAACTCAAAATTGACTACTTCGGGAACTAAATTATTTTTTACATATACCGCCACCCCTCCGCCTCTACCCAGTCTGTCCTTTCGAATAATGTGATAACCTGAAATACCAAAAGTAGCAATGTCGACACCATCAGATAGCCATGTTTCCGTAAGAAAGATAAGATCGAAGTCGTTATCTCCAATTAATGACTTAAAATCGTAAAAACCTGTAAAAATTGAGCGTATGTTGAATTGAGCAACTTTAAATTTCAAATTATTAATTTCTTTCTCTCCAAAATGAGCAAACAACGTAAAACAGTAAATACTCCGCTTTTAAAGACAAAAAAAATTATACGTGTACGAAATGTAATATAAATACTACACATAAACTTTTATGATCCTGTGTGGTACCTACATAAAAAAAAAAAATAATTATTCTCCAAACATCTATATCTAAATTTAGTTATATCCCCAAGCATGTGTTATACATAATCGTACTCATTATCCCTAGAAACAATCATTTCCCTAATATACATATAAAATAAATATATTGATTCATTAATGTATGTTCCTTAATAAAATATTGCAGTAAAAATACATATTTATTTTATTGATTATTAACATAATTAAACCCACCCATAGAGGCATACAAATTTGAAAGAATTTTATCTACCCATAGGTACAAAAAACGATGTTCAATTGATAATGCACATATAGTCCTACCGTAGTAATAAAATTTTGTTTAGAGATTGTCCTTTGATTTTATATGTGTCCTTTTGTTCTGTTCATCACAGTAAAAAATTTTGCCAGCCGAAGACCATACTTTAGTATTTCTATACTTTTTTTTCGCAGCCATGAGAAGTTCGTATCGTGCATATGTAAGATCCTCATAAATCGCAAATTCAGTGCGTTTAAGTTTCTTCTTAGAAAAAAATACCTCATTATTCACAATTATTGTGCGTGGTAAACTGTTAGTATCCTTAGCACCATCAAGACGAAATGCATAATTTATGTCACTAATTGCGCAAGTGACGTTTAGTTTATTAGAAATAAAATCAGTAATCACGTTCAAGAGATTTTCTTCTGGATCTTCCTTGATGCCACTAATGCGCAGAGTATTACGCTTGCTCTTTTGCTCCAAAGACTCAATTTGCTGCTGCAAATCACTTATGGCTTTGCTGTTATTATTAACACTGACTTTAATATTATTTAAGGATTCCCAAAACTTGTCCAGTTTTGCCTCCAGTTGTCCAATTCGGGCTCCAATTTTGCCTTCCAGTTGATTAGCAAAATTTGTACATACTTTGTTAATTAGCTTCTCCATACTGTCATCGTCTGATTTGCTATTACTTCTCAAGTCACCTGCCATCTTAATTTACGACGGACGGTGACTTTATCGATGCGGAAGGGCTAGCTGTACTTTATTAGGTGTTTGCCACTGATTGGTCAGTTCTTTAAACAATAGTTTCTCGCAAATAAAAGTAACTGAGACTCATTTATACTTACATACGAGGTCGGATTCCTTCTTGTACACAACATGCAAAAGGATTCTTTGATTTATTGACACAACGTACCACACAAACTACACAATTTATACGGAGCTGCCTCACGTGCCTACTCACTCATGCCAATCATCGAATCAAATCTCCACAATGCACAGAGTAAGGGAATAGGCTAGCCTAGGGACAGTCTATTCTGTCTATTACTAAACTTCGCCTTTTTTTTACGTTACACTTAAAAAACTTTAAACCATTGTAATGTGGAAATAATAGTTATTTATGTACCAAGGCAGTAGAGTGATTCTTTATTGGACGAGTCTGAAATTATGAGATGAGAGAGCGAGGCGAATAACAGGTGAGTCGATAAAGACACTTTACTGACGTGGTGCATACATATATACTTTTATCGCCAACCGTTCAGAATTTATAATATAAAAAATTGAGGTATAACTTATCGCAATAAATCGCGAGAAAACTATTATCGAGCTGTCATAGGGAAAGGCGTAACATTTGCAGCAGGAAAAGTATTTTATTTTACAATAAAATAAAGTGTTCGTTTACTTTCGGAATTCACTCTGATATATTTACTGACGGTTGACGATAACTATGACTTGTACTACAAAGAAAAAACAGGTTTCAAAATTCGCTTGCAGCACAGACGAATAATAGGTTCTTTACCTTTGATAATCTGCAGCACACACAGGGACTATCGCATCGCCGTCAAATTAATAAGATTAATGCCCGTATGCACTATATTAATTACGACTTATCAGGGTTAAGCTTTTGCCATAATTTATGACAAAATACGCTATATACCCGCAAGTTGTGACCGTGATTATAATTGATCCGACCATTTTAGCCATAGCCACCATAGCGATTTTTGATATAAACCAAGTTAAGGTTTAACCCTGATTAAGTCGTAAATGGTGCATACGAGAATAAGTTTAAATGCGCTGTCAACTGAATTAAAATATGTTTAAACTAATTTTCAAAACAATAAAGGACTCTGATGGTATCTTCCTACTTAATTATATTGCAAATATTGAAGCAATCTTGATTATGCACATCATAGCCATCCCGATTAAAAAAAATTGCGTGCATGCATTGTTTTTTTTTATTCAAGTGAGACCGGGTTCCCACCACATATATGTAACCAGTATAGTGCCAATGGTATGCAACCAAGCTTGTGAAAAATGAGGCCACTATGCAGGCCGTTATCACATATATACAGCGTGTGCGTGGATTTGCTTGCCAAATGGAAAACTTCTTTATTATCAATTTTTCGAAAAAAGTTATTCTTTATAAAAAGTTTTGCTTTTAAAATTATTAAGATTGGCATAAGAATTTCTTTTTAATGTTGTACATGGTGTCTCAAAAAACGAAAAACTTTAATTCTAAATGTGAAAAAACTCTAATAGGTACCAATATTTATTACCCGGCAAATTGGAAAACGCGAAAAGCGCATTAAATCGTCAACTAATTTGTAGTATACAGGTACTATTCAAAAAAAACTTTATCATTGCCCCGTATACTACAAATTAGTTGACGATTTAATGCGCTTTTTGCGCTTTCCAATTAATTATAAATATTGGTATAAAGATTTTTCACATTCAGAATTAAAGTTTTTCGTTTTTTGAGACACCGTGTACAACATTAAAAAGAAATCTTATGCCAATCTTAATAATTTTAAAAGCAAAACATTTATAAAGAATAACTTTTTTTCGAAAAATTGATAATAAAGAAGTTTTCCATTTGGCAAGCAAATCCACGCACACGCTGTATGCAGGGTGTTTTATTATTGAGTGCCGATACTTAAGTATGTGAATCCTTGGGTGATTTTAAGAACTAAAGTTATGATTAACTTATGTCCTAAAGCTCTTCATTTTTGAGCTACAGGATGTTAACATTTTAAAAAATATATAACTTTTTTATCGTAATTATTATATTACTCTTAGATATTTTTATGAAATTTTGTACACACCTTTTGATCATTAAGGAGCATTTTATGACTTAAAAGATTTTTAAAAATTTTTATCAGTGACGTCCGTACGGGGTTTGAACTGAATATTTTTAAAGAAAAAAATGGTACGCTACTGATTTTTCTAAAAACAAAACCTATATTTAAAATCATTATTTATTTTGGAGCAAATTTGGCTCATAGACTTACTTTCGTACGATGCACCCTTTTTGCATAAAGAAATAAAAACCAAAAAAATGTTTAAAAATTTTATTTTAAAAATCGCAATTGTGAAAATGTGAAACATTAAATGTTGCCGCGATTTTTCTCGTACTAGTTTCGGGGTTCTCATCAATTTCATGTAAAATTCCTTCTTCAAGTTCCGGTGTTCTTACTGTTTGATGGAATCCTTTAGCACTATGGTTTACTATTAAATTTCCGGTCTCGTGAAGACGTCTATGAATCCTAGACAATGTTCTCGGATCGGGTAGTACGCGATTTGGATACCGCTCTTGGTATATCCGCCTGGCTTCGTATGCATTTCCGTCTGCAAGCCCATAAGTAAAATGCATGTCAGTTAATCCACTGTTTGTAAAATTTACCATTTTTTTCAGATTTTACGTCTCACTCTAATACTAATTATTTAATAATGAAAAACCACACAACAACCCTATTGTTTTTATAAAAAGAAACGTCACAATTTATGAAGCGTTACCCAGCCTACTAATTTTTATTTCACTTGCTTTAAATGCTTACCGTTTTTTTTTCTAATCAAACATTCAATATCATGCCAAAATATCGAAAGCAGTCTCAATGAACCGAAGAGAAAAATTGTGTTTTTGTTGTTTTTATGCAAAAAGGGTGCATCGTACGAAAGTAAGTCTATGGACCAAATTTGCTCCAAAATAAATGAGGATTTTAAATATAAGTTTTGTTTTTAGAAAAATCAGTGGCGTACCATTTTTTTCTTTAAAAATATTCAGTTCAAACCCCGTACGGACGTCACTGGTAAAAATTTTAAAAATCTTTTTAGTCAAAAAATGCTTCTTAATGATTAAAAGGTGTGTACAAAATTTCATAAAAATATCTAAGAGTAATATAACAATTATGATAAAAAAGTTATATTTTTTTAAAAATGTTAACATCCTGTAGCTCAAAAATGAAGAGCTTTAGGACATATGTTAATATTAACTTTACTTCTTAAAATCACCCAAGGATTCATAACCTTAAGTATCGGCACTCAATTAAAAAACACCCTGTATATATAACCAATATATCGGTAAGGCTACGTTATAATATTGTGTCCCCTATGAAGGACTAAAGCGGGTGACAGAGTTTGCTCAGTTTACATCATTTTGTGGATCATGTAAACACTGAACAGGGCTGGCTTAAAATGTATTGAATTATTTTTTGGTACTAAATTTTTGACTTTTTACTGTATTGTAACATTTTTACGTTATAAATTAAATAATAAAAATACATTGTATCCTAAGATACAATAATTCTATAAGTATTACAAGGATCTTTCTTTTTTTATATGACACATTACATTTCTATGAATAACTATTTAAAATATAAATATTTCAGCAAGCTTATTTTTACAACTGTTTATCATCATCATAGTGAGACAGAGCTACTTTACCTTGACAAGTTGTAAAAAATAAAATTAATTAACGATTTACACAAAGATATATAATATTTGGTTACATCAGGCATGAATTTTTCAGTTTTTATTGCGTTCCCATTGAAATGATTCTATAATATTCCATACATTTTCCAAATTCTGTTGAAGGTCTGAATTATAAAAGTCTGTTATATCTGTATGTCCCCAATGCAGAGCTCTAGTGGAGGGAATTACATAACGTTTATCGCTGTGGGACAGAGCTACTTTACTTATTATCTGCGTATAAACATCATGCAATATACTTCGAAAAGTTTCATCTTTTTAAAAATTAAACCACCCTGTTCAACGATTTTTAGATAATCCTCCAGATAAAGCTCCTTCTCGATAACTGATTTTTGTATATCTTTTGCTTTTTTCCGTTCAGCATTCATATATTTTACATAGGTACTAAGCTTTGACTTCGGCACCATTAAAACCAACTATCGGGTCACAAGGAAATTCATGATTTTGCCCGGGACCCAACTACTTCTTGTAATATTAAATTAATATTTTTCGAGGTAATAATAAAAGTCTCTGTATCCATATAAATGGCAACACACTCTTTTGAAAGTAATTGATCGGCCCTTAAAATTGGGACGAGCAATTAATGATCTAGCAACACTTTTACCCCTTTCATTGTCCCAACGAGTATTTAATAAGATGTATTTCCATTTTTCCACGTTTTCCATAGTTTTTCCGAAAATAGCATTTATAATTAGTTTTAAAAGATCTTTACCAAACTGCAGAATTACGTAAATTCGTGTTAAAATCGATATGTTTTATGATACTTTAATATTCTGTTGGTTCGCATAACCATTAGACCGTTGTTAATAGCCTGTTTTAGGGTTCTTGAAATTAACTTTAATAACTTTTGCTTTTCCGTTGGTAGTATGATGTTTTTCACCAAAAATCGAAGATCGGAATCTGCATCATGCAATTCTTCTGGATAGGTAATGCACGTCCACTTTCAAAATGTAGCCTTGGGCTATCATCATTCACAATTATAATATTTAAATCAAAAATGTTGCGTTCAGAGAGCCTTTTAATACCGCTATATGCTAATGCTTGGGACATGCTATAACGATACAAATTTGTTTCATCCAAATAAATAATATATGAAGAAGGTTGTAGTAACCCAGCAAACACAAGAATGGTGGCTTTTAAATGGGCCAATTCAGTCATTTTTAAAAAATACGGTTTAACCACCAACACTGGGCCATTTATACACAACCTACACAAAATCAAACAGTTTTGTAGCCAGTGATGGCCCAACATAATATATATGCTGTTTAACCATAACTTCATAACTTAAAAAATTACATTTAATGACCAACAACAGGCCATTGTTGCACAACCTGCTAAAATTATTTAGTTTTTACATTACTGTCCCATTTGTGTTTTAATGTCGGTAAATTTACACAAATCAGGTTAAAGCACGCCATTTTGTTTCGGAATCAATTGATAGCGTCGCGTCGTTAATCGCTGTGATTATGTTTTTTTTATATTTTCTAAATCTACAAACGCGTCTTTTGATTGACTACTCGGAACCTCAGACCTGAGCTCGGAATCCATTTTAAATCTGTGTTAAACGGTGTTTATTTCCGTTCGTTGCCTGTTGCCTTGTCACGAGTCAAGTTCACATTGACACAACATAACCCTACTTAGTAGTTTTCTTGTATTAGAAGAAATCCCTGGTTTGGATGATGGTTTCATCCAGACCCTCTTTGTAAAAGCATCCTTCCTGGAGTAATTACGTAGTCACCATTTATCAAGAAGCTGGCCGAATTGTCTCAGTTACAGTAAAATCAATCAATCAACCCTATTTGAGAACCACTTGAGCATATATAAGAAATTAATATAGAAACCACTTGAGTCTAGTGAATAATGGCTAACAAAATCCTGTGAAAAAGAAGTAAGTACGATACAAATAAAAAAAATGCCTTTTCATACCAGGTCACACACTAGCGGGGTATTTAAAAAATTATCCTAACGACAGAAAAACAGAGTTCTTAGGAAGGCAGTCAATCAAACTCTAAATGAAGTCCAAGCCTTAGAAGTCACACCTGTAAGGGCAACATCATCTACTTCTTGTGTACCCCTTTTGCTAAATATTAAAAATTACTTGAAATACAAATGTATCTCATAAAAACTAGAATAAAACATGCATTTTGCTATGTGTTGTTATATAGTAAGAGTCACTATCAAACAATGTCAAAACCGAACTATATAAGATCTAAATTTAAACCGTTTTAAATTTTAAAACTTTCTTAGTAAATCTGGCTGGTAGTGTTTTTTTGCTTACAAACACCCAAGCATAAATTATTATAAGACTTGCCAAATGCACCAGTATATTATGAGTTAGGTTAAGTGTTGCGCTGCTAAATTATTTTTTTTTGCAGATGACATATCCGATGATGAAGTGATGCCTTAGATTTTTATTTAGTGTTTTATTATGTTTGTATTATAATGTACAATATTTATTATGTATGTTGATTATTCATATAGTGTCCTTGGATGGTGTTGACGCGAGGAAAAAATGTTCATTATTGATTTTGCGACCAAAGGTCAATTCTTTTTTAAAATATTCTACTAAGAAGTCAAAAAAGAAATAGGTTTCCCAAATAAAAATTTCAGATTAGATATAATAGGTGTTATTAAATTAAGAAAACATGAATGTGTTTTAGGAGAGAGGTACCATTTTAATAATCTAAAGCGAAGTCTGAATGCAAACTTGAAATCAAAATTCTGATTTTTTAAATTAATTAATAATAATAATAATAATAATAATAATAATAATAATAATAATAATAATAATAATAATAATAATAATAATAATAATAATAATAATAATAATAATAATAATAATAATAATAATAATAATAATGCAAATATGAATACTTGCAGTATTTTTCAAGAAATTGAGATATCCGTTTAAGTAAACGTCAGTGTTAGGTAGGTAAGTATTTTATTACGTTCGTCTAAATTTTGTTTTTTGTCAAATGCTACAAAAAACAAGTACTACTGTTATTGATTTTAAAATGTGAATATAGGATTAGAATATAAACAACTTTGTTTTATAAACATTTTGTCTAAAAAAAATAATAACTTCTCTCTTGAAGCATATTCATGTTTTCTTAATTTATTAACACCCTGTAGATCTAAATCTTAATTTTTATATGAAAAACTTAATTTGTAGACAAACAAAATCTTTTAAAAATAATTAATTTGGTAGTAATATCAATAATAACGATTTTATGCTGCTTGTCAATGTACATGAACACACCGTATATTTTTTTGGGTAAAAATTATTAGATTGATTGACTTACCTGTAAGGAAGATCGATCGTAATTATTCGAGCTGTTGTCCGAAATGATTATTACACATCGTAGTATGTATGATTTATACTCGCCAGCACAAATTCAAAGAAAATAAACAAATGAATCACATTTCTCCATGCTCACGTAAGCCTCTTGATATAGTAATTGTATTTATTTGGTTAATTAGATTGAAAAAAGGGGAAAAAACACATAGGGTGGGAAGGGTTGTAATAATCATTTCGGACAACAGCTCGAATAATTACGATCGATCTTCCTTACAGGTAAGTCAATCAATCTAATAATTATTCTTCGCTGTTGTCCTCTATGATTATTACACATCGTAGACCTTTAAAGAATCAGAACTCAATCTAATTAACAACACTATATTAAACATATAAAAAAAAACCATTTGTATTTGATATTTCATATAATTTACTGTTATTGCCTCTAATCAAACTTGAAATTAACTAATTTATTACTTATTAATAGAGTTATTTATGACTGTTCTAGCAAACTCCTCAGGACAGTCAGTAATAGGTCTATTATAGAACTTCACAAACACATTAGACCTTTGAGTCCACCCAGCTGCATTTCTAATAAGTTCTATGTTTACCCCTGCTCGAAAAGCTGCAGACGTACTAACTAGCATGTCTCAATGTGTAGCTAACATGAAACATTTATTCCGCTCTCTTTTAAAATCTTTTTTAGCCACCGACTCAGTGTCTGAGAACTAGCTGAATGGTAGGGCTTTTTCCAAGTAAGAAAAAGTCTATTTTCTTCTAGAGGTCTGAACGTGGAAGCTTTTTGAATGTAATAAAGTAATGTTTTTGCCACACATAGACTAGGTTTCTCGGGAAAGAAAGGGAATATCATTAATGGTTGAAATATTTTATCTCCTGACGTCTTAATTTATCTGGAATACGTAGTATTTCTAATACATTGTTTGATTCCTTAATATACATAAGATGATTTTTTGATAATATCTGCATCCTATGAGCAGAGGTGAGTGCTAATAGGGTAACACGTTTACAAGTAAGTAACTCTAACGATAAACTTTCTAATGGAAATAATTTTTCTAAATAACCAAAAACAATAATCGGGTAGCAAGTAGCCGCATACTTAGATTGTGGAGGGTTTAAGTTAAAAACCCCTTTAAAAAATCTCTTTAAAATGGGCTTATCTTTTTGATTCGGAGAAAAAAGCAATGATAGTGCGGCTGTGTGGGTATTTAAAGTTAAATAAGAAAGTTTGTAACTTTCGAATCTCTAAAAATATTCTAAGATTAAGTTTAAATTATAATTATAAGGGTTATGGTTTTTCTCAACACAATATTTCCACCATTTTTTAAAAACACTGGTCATATTGTGTGCTTTCGGCTAGGGATGCTGGAAGAGTTTGAATGACTGTGTCCGGGGTTCCTCTTGAAAACAAACGACCTCCGAACAACTTCCCTACCACCAGGGCAAGTTTTACTATTGAGTGCTCTGGTGACCTGAAAAGTAACAACTAAAAAACCGTCAAAGTACTAAAAACTTTAGCGGTTTCTCTATTCCTTAAAACGCGGATACCAGAATTGACTGGGCCAGTCTGGTACTACTAAAATTCCAGTAGCTTGGTCCCCGAAAATTTTTGCCAAAACTTTTTCAATGAGTCCGAATAGTGGGAAAGCGTAAAAAATAGTAACAACTCCAATTAATTGTAAAAACGATAACGCACTTCTGGGTCAGGATGCCAAGATATACATTTTTTACATTTTTTATTTTGATAGTTTGCAAATAAATCGATATACAAACTTACATAATATTTTGTGAAAAATTGTATTAGCTAATTCATATTCTGTAGCAGCATTTTTTATTCACAACTCTGAATCAGCTATGCAAACTTTTGAGGAACTTATATAGGAGGCGAAAACAAATATATTTTTGCACTCGCACCACTTCCAAATTTCTTGCGTAATTTCGTTGAGATGTTTATATTGAACACTACCCATCTTGTTGGCTCTTATATTGTCAATTTCAAGCAATATGTTCTCATTAAAAGTATATTTTGCAAATGTTTTTAAAACATTAAATGCTGCTAAAATTTCCAAATAGTTTACATGAAAACACCTTTCGGTGTCATTCCAGTGAGGCAGAATTTCCTTAATTCTTACCTTTGGTTTGGCTTTCCTTGTTTTATAAGCCTGGACAATGTTTGTTGTCATTTTGCTTGCAAATATACCGTTGACTTGTTTTGTTTTCTACCATTTTGAACTAACGTCAAGTTATAGTGAACGGGAATCTACTATCTACTTTCTGTTCACTTTGCAGTTTTCGTTTCGGTTAACAGGTAGGATTTCATTTTAATATTTTTCAAGGTTTAACTACTCTCTTCTAGGGGGCGTTGTTGCGGATAGCTAAAATTACACCGAGTTTGTAGGTTACCTTCTTGAGTATTTTTGCGCTTGAAAGGTTTGTCACCAGAGGGACCTAAGGGTATTACCTTTTTTTGCGACCTTTTTTGCGCTATTTGTTCACGGCGAGTACTACGTTGGTACCTACCAAAATCGACAAATTCCTTTCTATCTTGAACCTTTGGCAAAGCTAGTAGCTGTTCGGCTTTGAAAACTTATTTAATTATTTACCCTAATTAAAAGGTTACACGCTAAGTACCAGGTAGGTGAATTTCCTTATAATATCTAATTCTAAAATAAAATGTTACAGTTCATAATATTGAGGTATTTTATTGAGTTTTCCATTTTTCTGTAATTAAGTTTGTATTAAAAATACTTACTCTTTATTATGCTTAGACAAATAATTACCTATCTGGAACTTACCTTATTTTTATATGTATTTTCAGATTTGCAAAAACAGGTAAAAGAAACAAGAAAGCCTGTCTCAATAAAAAGTAAATTTCCTGGCATGCTCAGAGTTTTATTGGTCTAAACCCACGTAAAATATACCCTGAGAAAAAACCGTCACATCTTGGCACCCAATCAAGAGGCCAGAAAATTTGACATGCCAAATTTACAACATTTGCCAGAGGCAGAAAATAATCCATCTTCGGGTGTAGGAACACCTAGGTTCACCAGAAGTGGTAGAAACATCCGTCTTCCTTCCTACTTGGACCAGTTTGAGATGTCAAATTCTAGAAGGCAGCCATCTTCAGAGCCTCGCCTTCTGCCTGGAAGAAGCAGATGGTCTCTGGATCCACCAACTGAAAATATACCGAATATCAATATTCAAGGTAGGATCCAACCAAATTTAAATCGAACTAACCCAACTTTTCGTATGGAGCCCTTCACTGCGGGCTTCAACCATTCTGGGCCGATCAGCGCAGCTGGACAGTCTGCCCAGAACGTGCCGCCACCTCCACCATCGTCTATGGAGGTTCCACCTCCACAACCGCATATGTTTTTTGCTCCTGCTAATCCATTAAATGTTCAGAACGAAGATATATTAAGAATAGTAACACAAGTGGTAGCTACAATGCAAAATTTAAATATAAATAATAATTGTAACAATAATTTACCTCAATCTCAGTTAAATTACATAAATATTCCATTCGATATTAAACAGCTGCCAGTTTTCGAAAACAATGGTTCGTTGCATCCCATGGAGTTTTTAAATAGGATTAAAAGTAGTTTAGCAGTCAATCAATTGCCTTATCACGACATTTCTAAGATCCTCATTAATTCTTTTAAGGGGCCCGCACGCCTATGGGCGGATGCCTTTTTACATACCTTTCAAAATTATATAAATTTTAAACAAAATTTCTGTGAGCATTTTTGGGGGGCAACAAAGCAGTTGCAGGTTAGGTTACAATTAGATTCTGGTAGGTACAGAGAAGGAGACTCCCTAGTGGACCATTTTAATTATAATGTAAGCCTAGCTAAATTTTTAGACCCACCATATCCTATTCAATTATTAATTTCCACTATTTCTCGTCATTTTTCGCCCAGTATTTCTGTATTATTGGTGGGAGCTAATACTTTAGAGGAAGCCCTAAGGAGGCTACGACAGGCCGAGTACTATTTTAGGGGTCATGATGACGTAGTCACACCGGTTACGATACCTCCCAAAAATTATTCTACTCCCTGCCGAAAAAACCTCGTAAAGTCTCATAAGTTCTCTAAGAGATTTTATAAGGATCTATCAGGTTTCAGAGATTTGATGAGGTTGCCGCATACGGCTTTCTTAACGTGTTATCGGAGTCTATAAGAAATTCAATTTTATGTGGATTTGTTTTTAAGGTCCAGTGAGAACATATGATTTATTTGGATTTATAAACAGATCAGTCATTAGATGTCTCATACTGTTTTTTGCGGGTATATAAGGACGTAGTTTTATGCGGAATTATTTTATGAGATTTTATAAGACTATATGCTTTATTTGGACGTATGAGTGCACAAGTAACTTGACACTTCCTGATGTTTTATAAGAGTATAAAAGACATAATTTTAAGCAGAATACATGCAGTAGGAACTTCCTATTCCTAATGTTTTATAAGGGTATATAAGGACATAATTTTATGAGATTTTATAGGACTGTATGCTCTTTTGGAACCCATGCATAGACAAGTAATTGGATTTTTCCTAATGTTTTATAAGGTTCTATAAGGACATACTTTTTTAATAAGATTTTATAAGACTTTATGTTTTATTTAGAATGCAGAAGCAAACTTCCTATTCCTAATGTTTTATAAGGGTATAAAAGGACATAATTTTATGAGATTTTATAGGACTGTACCCAGATAACACACGGCATCCTATGGACATCCAAAATTAGTCCACAACGTATCCATAGTGTCCATGGACACTCTAAGGATATCCACTGGATATCCTTTTCTGTTCTGCATATGGATAGACAATAAGGGACATTCAACGGAAATCCTTACGATGTCCATTAACGGAAGAGCAAAAAATTTCTTTAATAGATGCTTTTTATTGAGCAAAAATGTTTAATTGTACATCTCCTAAACAACTTATTTATTTATTTATTTTTATACCTAACAACAGATTTTATTTCATTTGGAACATACCTATATGTTAATTATGTTATTCCAGGTTAGCAATTATTTTTTTTGTAATATTCCACAAAATTATAATGTAGACAAAAGTAGCGAAACTGAAAGTTTTTTTTGTCGCCACTGAACTAACAAAAATCTTATATTTTTTATAGTCACTACCCACTACAATGTTCCTATAAATATGTCATCCGTCATTGACCTATTCGATCTGTAATATTAGCGGTTTGGATCCATTTCTCTCCTTTTTTAATTGTATAAAATAAAATAGGACGGAAAAACACTAATCTAAATTTAAAGTAAAGGACCAAACCGAAGTGAAATAAGAGAATAATTAACAATTAACCTTAAATTTTTCCATGTTTTTGCAGGATTCGTGTAACCTTCCGCATTTATTTTTAAGAATTCCCGGTTTTTTCGTGTTTCTTAGTTGTTTGAGTCGTGTTTGCAGCTTGCAGTTCTCTTTTCTGAAGGAATATAAGGTAAGTACATTTTATATGTAGAAATTAACAATGCCAAAAATTTAACTACGCAATTATAGACTTGCTAGACGATCCAATCCCTTTTTAACCTCTAATGATTATTCAAATTCGGAGCCTTCTACATCTTGTCATACCCCACTGTTAATTGATGAAGAAACTATTGAAAATGTTGGACTGGCAGAGGCATCCTCTGATACTGATAATGAACTTTCCAATTCCTCGTTTAAGTTGTCGACCATGGGAACTGAATCCGACTATTGTTTGCCAGTCTAATAAGCAATATTACCTTCATCACTTAGGACTTAGGGCATTACTAGCCGATTGGGCAGTAAGATATAAAATATCTCAAGTAGCTTTAAATGCTTTGTTAAAACTCTTACAGCCACTGGAGCCAAGTCTTCCATTAGATGCTCGTTCACTGTTAGAAACGCCTAGAAAATTAAAAATAAAATCTATTGTCCCTGGTCATTACTATCATTTTGGTCTTGTTGGCTGCTTAAACAGTTTAATTTCATACTGTGGTTCTTCCCAATTAATAAATTTGAATTGTTTAGAAGTCTATAATTTTTTTAGAACAAAATAGGGCCGACAAGCAGAATACTGATACTCTCAACGTAAAAAGTGCAGCACTGGCCACAACTTCAACTTGAAACAACCACTCCCACATAACCACAGTTCAACTGAGGTTGTCATGAATTAAAAAACAATTTAGGTAAGGCATTGATATAAAAACTTCACTGCATACGTTTTATTTACTTAATGTTTCCTATTAAATTTTTTTTCCTGAAAAGTCCTTTTAATTAAATGTACCTTGCATTGATATTGTTTTAAATTTTATTGTTACAGACAGGCTTTACCAGTGAAGTCCGTAATAACTTCACGTCAATGAAAGCAAATTTATTTCAAATAAGGGGAGAAATACAAGAAGCTCGACAAGAAGTCATAACCAATCAGAAAGCAACCAAAATAATTGACCACATTAATATTCCCAAATTTTTGGATTTATTTAATTTCCCTATATCTAAATAAAAAAGAAGACTGATGAAATCAACACTTATCTTCTTATAGAAGAAAACTTTCAACAAGCTGTAAGTTTGAAAGCTATATTTTTAGCTCTTGATATAATGGTTGCATTTTACCAGAAGCTGTCCAAAAATAGGTATAATTTAATTTTTAGATAAGATGTTCAGGCTTTATGCATTTTCTTAAGATGTCTTTGCAAGCTATCGAATTAATTAGTAATTTTACAAGGAATTGAACTTTTTTTAGATAATTATGTTTTGCTACTCACAATATTTAAAATGCTGTCTTCAATAATTAGGAGATAATATTTATATCTTGTAATTCAACAAATTAAGTATGTATCAATATTTTTTACAATAAATTTGACAATATTTCTTTTTAGTAAAAGTAAATTTTAATTCCTCTTGCTTCCTGTTTGAGGAATAATCAAAGGAACCTCCTTTATTATGTGTAGAATATCAGAATGGGTTTTTCATTCAACATTAACAATTTAAGTTTATTATTTATATTTAAATACCACAAAAGATTTTAACTAAAATTTATTTATTTTAGACTTGGAAAACGAATTGATCAGCGAACAGGGTAAGCTGCATATGTTTGTTTTTATCTTTAGCCGACAAAATTATTGTACACACCTTAATTCTGTTACCATTAAAGATAGTAATTAGAAATTTGGGTTAGAGATATAGTTAAAAACGCATAGGCATTGTTAATTATAATATCATGTTTACTTGTAGGTGACTCGGAGTTCATTATTTTAAATTGAAGTTGCCTGGTTAAGTAATCTTAGACATGTCCCATTCAGTAATGTATCACAACTTGTCATCTTGTTTCAAATGACGGCCTGAACCTGAAAGCCATTAAATTTGACAGGAAGCTTAAATTCGATAGTGTCATTTCGACGTTATGGACATGTTATTTTTATAAACTTCTTTAGCGACTTCATTACAAGAGTATAAATCAAAAATTGTTTATTTTTGACTTAATATTTTTCCAAGTAGCCTAATTAAAATTTTACAAAATCCAGTTTAAAGGCAATAAAAAAATGTTTTTTGATTAAACCCCCGATTAAACCGCTAGACATTTATCTCGACATTTATAATGACAAAATAACACCTCACGCAATTTAACAATAATAGCTTTCAGACCGCCAATTTTTAAAAGAATTTAACAGTTGTACTAAAAAGGAGATTTTTAGGACTATTTAACCATGAAAAAATGACGGTACATTTAAAATACTGAACACAAAGTGATGTTCAATTTTTTTTTTCTAAAAAATATGCATTTTTATTACCTAACCTAAGTTTTAAAATTCTACCTTGAATTTTTAACTGAAATTAAGGTGTACATACATACATTTCACCTCACAGCAGTCTTTGAAATTTATTAATAAAATCGATGGAATCATATTTTAATTGAAATTTATGTATTTTTAGGAGAAAAGGAAACTGAAGAGTTCACCGGCGAACAGGGTAAGTTGTGTATTACCTAATTACGTTGAAAATCATATTTTAACTGAAATTTATGTATTTTTAGGAGGAAAGAAAACTGAAGAGTTCACCAGCGAATAGAGTAAGTTGTGTATTTTTATAATTTAATCTTTTTATGGACAATAAGTGATCAGAAAAGTTTTACTTCATGGTAGGCTTTATTGGCTAATTTTTGTTTAACCAGTTAGAGTTGATTTTTAATTGATTACACTATTATGTATCCTTTAAATTCTACAATAATTTTTGTAAACAAGTTGTACTACTTTAAAATCATTGACCAAAAAAGAAGCGGCTCTATAATAGCTGCCAAGACTTGTTTATTTGCGGTACTTATAACAGTGGGTTAAATGTCTGCGTTATAAGAGAGTTTTACTATAATATTTCTTTTTTTTTTAGGAAACGATGAACTAGAATAAGTGTAACCGTTCCAAACCAGTTAATAAACGAATTACAAAATATTGGTATTTGTTCATTGGATTACCCTATATCAGGTTTTTATATGTTTACAACTGAAAAAATGGTAAAGACGTTTTTATTATCTTTACCTATGGAGCTAAATGGAAAAAAATTTAAATTATCGGAAAGTAGCGTTTTTCGCTCTACACTAAAGTAAGTTTTATTTATATTAGTATATTTTAATAGTTATCACTGAATCACAAAGGTAAAATGTCAAAATTCAATAATACAATATGTGTAGAACTTTTTGCTCTATTTTTGTATTTTAATTAGAATCAATGCTTTTTAGGATATAAAATGTTCTACAGCCAGCTAAATTATTATAAAAAGTGCATTTTTCAAACATCAATATTTCAGAAAATAGTATTAAATTTGGAAACATATACAATTATTAATACATATCAATGTACCTATAAGTTTTAACAAAATTTAAAAATAATTTACGCATGGGGTGTTCCCTGCTTAAAAGTTACAATTTTGGCAGAAATTTTTAAAATGCAATTTTTTCAAATGGTTCCAAATCGATTCAGATTAAACTTCTTAAATTAGGTTTTTATGAATAAGTATACTGAAACTTGTGTGCAGGACTGTGTATTAGAGTCACACTATAAAGGGAATATCTAGGTATAAAGTGTTTTAAATAGATGTGTTGCTTTAATTTTTATCGAGTTACTATGTTACGCTCCCTTTTAACTCCAAATTTTTAGTATAATGAACCTTGTATATCGATGGCCTAACGGTAATTGGCGATACCATGTATCATCACTTTTTGCCAAAATGATATTTTTACAGCTTTTTTATCCTGTTACCATGTGGCAACGGTGCACAAACGTATTTTACAATCCAGCCAATCGAAATAGGTTGTTTTGTTTTTAAATGATTTCACAAACCGGTGATATTTGAAACGTGGTACCTATTGTATTTACTGAATAAAGTCAATACGAGGTATTTTTTACTTTTTCCTAAAACATTACAAAATGTTGACATTATGTGGTATTGCTACTAACCATCGATATGTACATTTGTGGAAAAAATAATTGTGCTTTCCAGTCACAGTTATTGGCACCATTAACACAATGTGTGTGGATGTTGATAGACTGTGATCTAAATGTACACCTGTAAATAAAATAGTTGTACATTTTGATGACAGTCTGTTCACATCAACATTATATTTACTGTGTTAATTATATCAGTACACCGATCGAAGTGTACAATTATTTTTATCATTACGTAGGATTTTTTTTCTCCCCTCCCCACCAAGGGTATACACTTTCAACCTTGTTGGTATGAATAAGGAAATATTGTTAAAACCTCAAAAAGACTTGTAAGGTCTTATCAGATTATAAATGGTCTTCCTTATATGTTCTCATAAAAATGAATCAAAAAGATAATGGGAAATGTCCATTACTTATGCGCTTTAAAGAGGTTTTCCAGATTGGTACATATAAGTTCTCATAGAAAAAGAGCTTCTAAAGACTCATAAAATATGAGGAATTACTGTTACATACAGGCTTATAGAATATTCGGAAATCCGTTAATTATAAATGGTATTCCTTATGAGCACTTATAAGTCCTCATAAAATAGATCAAAAATATAATAGGAAATTTTCATCATTTATGCTCTTTAAAGAGGTTTTCCTGATTGGTACTTATAATTTCTCATAGAAAATGACCTTCTAAAGACCCATAAATTATTAGGAATTACTGTTTCAATAACCGACTTAGTTCTTATAAGTTTCTATTGTTTTTTTTTTATAAGTCTTTACGAGGTTTTTTCGGCAGGGCTCAGCCTAAAAAATATTTTAACGATAAGAACAATAAAAGACAAACTTTTAATCTGGAAGTGTCAGAATCCGTCTACGAGTCGGAAAACTGTTAATTTTCTCGGAAAATAAAGGTCCTATCCGGGAAAATTTAATAAAAAGGACCGTACTAGAAACTTTTTCTGATGAAAAAATTGACCACGATAATGTTTTGAAAGCTAGTGAGAACTTTAAATCGCCTATCATTACTGTAATTTTTTTTAAATTTTAATTTCCCTGCTTTGGTTGACACTGGCAGTGAAATTTCGTGTTTTTCTTCAGATGTTTGGGCTCAACTGGAGCACAACCATCAGTTCATACCCTCTTTTTCTTGTGCAGGCGTTAAAGTTATTGGGGCTTTTAAAACCAAGCACAAACGTGTAGAAAAGCAAGTTTTTATGTCTTTTTCCATTAAGAAAGAGAAGTTTACACATGAATTTTTAATTATTAATGAATTAAATTACCCTGTTATATTGGGTATAGATTTTTTGCGTTTAGTAAAAGCAAAGATAGATTTAGGAAAAAATTGCCTAATATTTTTTTTGAAAGATAAAACGTTGACAGTCCCTGAAATTCCTTCGGTTACTTTCATGGGCGAGCCAGAAAAAAATTGTGCTCGTTTGGTTTCGGAAAAGGTCAATGAAATCGTTTCTCCGGCGTCTTTTCCAGACAATACCTTTGAAGAGCAAGTAAATGCTGTCCTCAGGGATAGTCAGCTTTCTGAAAAACAAAAAATAATATTTCGGGATTTTTTACAAAAGAATAGGGAGGTTTTTTCTGAGACTCCGGGTCTTACTAAAATTTATTCGCATGAAATTAAATTAAAAGATGAATCAGAATTTTTTATAAAACCCTATCCCATACCTTTTGCACATAGAGAAGCTGTGGAGAGGTCTATTGCCGATATGGTCAAGTGGGGTATAATTGAACGTGCTAGTACACCCTATATTTCACCCTTAAGTACTGTGGTTAAAAAAGATGGATCTGTAAGAATTTGTCTGGATGCTCGTCATTTAAATTCAGTTATGTCCAAAGACTTTGAGTTGCCTCGACCAATTGAGGATATCCTAAGGAGCCTCCAGGGTTCACAGTTTCTGTCTTCTCTAGACTTAGCCATGGGTTACTGGCAGATCCCTTTAAAAGAGGAATCTAGAAAATATACAGGTTTTATGGTAGGTACTAAAACTTATCAGTTTAAGGTTCTTCCTTTCGGTCTCAGCACAGCCGTCTCTTCCTTTACTCGATGTTTAGATCTGGTTTT
Organism: Polydrusus pterygomalis; assembly: GCA_963969555.1. NCBI lineage: Eukaryota > Metazoa > Arthropoda > Insecta > Coleoptera > Curculionidae > Polydrusus > Polydrusus pterygomalis. The sequence continues at coordinate 115,707,923 of OZ018376.1, forward strand.
CGGTGAGGGTTTTGAAGATTTTTTAGTAAAGTATTTGGACGACTCTTTAGTTTTGTCTCCAGATTTCAACACTCATTTGCTACACCTGCAAAACATTTTTGATCGTTTATGTCAGGTAGGACTTAAATTAAATTTAAAAAAGTGTCGTTTTTTTTAAACAAGAATTACCTTTTCTTGGTTATATTTTAAACCAAGAGGGAGTCAAGCCTAATCCAGACCGCGTCTCAGCTGTTAAGGATTATATCAGTCCTTCTAACAAAAAAGAGGTACAAAAGTTCCTGGGACTCGTCAATTTTGATAGAGGTTTTTGCCCAAACCTTGCTGAGGCTACTGAGCCTCTTACTCGTTTACTTCCCAAGGGAACAAAATGGTCCTGGGGGAGGAACAGAAGCAAGCTTTTGCTAAAATAAAAGAAATCCTAATCGAGTCTACGCTTCTTTACTTTCCGGATCCTTCATTACCTTTTCACGTGTCTGTTGACAGTTCTGGCACCGGGTTAGGTGCAGAGTTATTTCAGGTATCCGGAAATGAAAAGAGGGTTGTTGCTTGGGCAAGTAGGCTCTTGCTGCCACGGGAATCCAGGTACCACTCTAACGAACAAGAAGTACTTTGTGCTGTCTGGGCCTTAAAAAGATGGAGGACTTTTTTATTAGGAAAGCATTTCTATTTGCATACTGACAATCGATGTCTTACCTTCATTAATTCCTGTCGTTTGTTATCCCCTAGGATAAGCAGGTGGGCACTTTTACTGCAGGAATATGATTTTACAGTACAATATGTTCAAGGTCCTAAAAATGTTGTGGCTGATGCCCTTTCACGCTTTGCCTGTGTCCGTTTACCTGTACCAGATAATAAATATTTTAAAATTTTGAGCTTCACTCTCCCTAGTAATTTCAGGAAAAAATTAAAGGATATCCCTCGTCTTCAAAGGGAAGATAAAAAATTAGGAGATATTATTACCAAACTGCAAGTTGAATCCAATGAGTGTTCTAACCTGCAAAGTCGTTTCTTGTTGTTTAACGATACGCTGTACATAAGGCACTCCGATGATGAACCTTATCGGCTTTGTGTGCCCAAGACACTGACATCAGATTTTTGTGTGGCTTATCACGAAACCTTGGGCCACTATGGCGCTTTTAAAACTTGGTCAGCCTTGAAACACGAAGTTTGGTGGTCTAATATGTACCCTGAAATTAAAAAAATTATTCGTAGCTGTGATATTTGTCAAAAAAGTAAGACCGTTTCCTTACCAAAGCCAGATATCCATCCCATTATTCCAAATTCCAAGGGTGATTTAGTGGCCTTGGATCTTTATGGACCTTTAATTCGTAGCCGTGGTGGAGCTACCTATTTGCTTGTCGTTCTAGACGTTTACACCAAATATACGGCTCTTTATCCTCTTAAGAGAGCTACTACCCGAACAGTTTTGAGTAGACTTACTCTTGACTATTTTCCTAATATGGGAAAACCATTGAGAATCCTTAGTGATCATGGTACACAATTTACGGCCAAGTCCTGGAGATCCACCTTAGAGTCTCTGGGAGTTCAAGTTATTTTTTCGTCCATCCGGCACCCACAGGCCAACCCTTCTGAAAGGGTTATGAGAGAATTGGGTCGTTTGTTCCGGGTGTTTTGTAATGAAAAACACTCTAGGTGGGCATTTGAGGTTAATACATTTGTTCCCAGGTAGCAACATGACGTGAAAATGACGTGAAGTATTCGTCACCACATGACGAGAAATGACGAGATAAATGACGTAAAATTGACGTGAAAATGACCTCCTAATGTCTGGGACGAATGACGTCATATTGGTGACGTCATTTAGACGTGTTATTTGGCGATTTATTTGACGTGTTATGAACGTCATATTCACGACATATTTTTTATTTTAGTACTCTTACGCAAATGAAACTACTAGCACTTTCGAAAAAGATAAATATATTGAAAAAAATAGATATACAGAATTATGTAAATATATTGCAAAAAAATTGATATGCTCCTCTAATGATTGGAAGTTTGCAATGCTGCTTAAAGGAAACTCCACAGGTGTATCATTAGGCAAACTAGAAACAACACAGGAGTTTCTCGATTGTTTAAGTTGAAGCAATCCCTTAACTCCTTTTAATTCTTCCCTTAATTTCCTTATTTCTTTAAAAATTTTCTCTAAACCTAAAAATTTTTTAAATCAAGTAGAACGCAATAAATATACAAACAAAAATATTACTACCATTAACAAATACAGTGACGGTCCTATTGCTTTCATTTAACACTGGCTCGTTATTAGGTGTCAAAGTTAAGTCCTCCTCTTTAGTAATTGATGGTGATGATTTTCTCTCGATGTATGTGGTTCCAACAATGCATTTTTATGTATCAGTGAATTGGAAAAAGTCCTTTTAAATACAGGATTATCTTTAGAACGTCTCGTTGGTGAATTTGCCAATATCTGCTGAGAATTTGAGCCACCTATTTACAAATGATAAATGATATATATTAAGACTATCAATCAATCAATTTAATTCTGAAACTTTAAAATTTGCTGGAAAACAGTTATGAGACTTATATTAACTGAATTATGAAATTTGAAAATTAATTTGACAATTTTGATTGTTAAACACATAATTTTTTCTTCAACTGCTGTTGATAATTTTTTCATATATTTTTGAAAATTGTCACAAAAAAAACTGAGGTATTTGCATGTCAATAAAAAAACAAAAAGACAAGCTGGTCCTAGCAGCAGCAGTAAAAGTGCCAATTAAGTGCGTTGCTTAGCTCATTTACTAACAGTTGAAGGAAATTGTAATATTTTTTATTTATGTTTACTTACCAGGACTATGCTTGCCTATTTTTGGGAAAATGGGTGGCCTTGGCAGTTTTCCAAGTGGTTCATGGTCTTCGCTGCTTAAACAGTCCGATAAATATCTTTTGATCCTTTTTCTAACCCCAAAGCACGAGTCCAAATCGGATTCCGATGACTGTATATCAGAAGTCTCTTCACATTTTTTCAATTTCTTTTGAGCTTTTTCTAAGTTACCTGTTAACAGTAAGCTGAAATGAAACAATTTCTCATTTTTAACAAGCCAAAAAAATATTAGCCCACAAAATAAATATTTATGCAATAATAATTCACCTTAAATGCCACTGTTAGGTTAGAGATTAGCAAAAAGCCTCTTTCTTCAAAGGGGTAAGCCGGGATGAGTGAATCAATCCTATTCCACCATTTTCCAAAAATTCCACTTCTACATAAGCCATAGGTAGGTTTCCTCTAAACTGATTGCTCTCGTGATTGTTATTTTTTATTCCACCACTATACAAATAGAAAAAATAATATTTTACCCAAATTATAATCACTTTTATCAACCAATTATGATAATTAGAATAAATACATAGTTTTTTATTTTAGTATGTAAATTATTTTTAGTTTATTTGCTTTCTTTACTCAACATTAGGTACAGGTACATCATTTTACACTGCATATTGTGTCTAGAGTGACATTTTAGACCCCAATTTTGGAAATTGACACGTTTTACAATTCTATTATAATAAGTTCTGTTACATTAAGCACAGAAACTGTACTTTTAGGTACATTGAACCTGATCAAATATAGACTACAGGTTAAGGAATTCAATGAAAGCATCGATTAATTATTCCCCAAAAGCACCAAATATTATTTTCTGAATTTTACTGATATTAGGTATCTTAAAATACCTACCCTAGACAAAATAGCATTAAAAATATGCATGGTGTCCATGATACAAAGTTCTTTGTATCATGCATGGTGTCCAAACCTAATAATTTAGGATTTAAATGCACATGTAGAATAGGTACAAGCAAAAATGGGTTGTTAAGAAAGCTTACCGTAGGCCGTAGGTATCTCAATTTTCAAGAAACTTGGTATCACCACCACAAGATCGTTCCAGGATGATTATGAAAAACAATATATTTTCTCCTAGTACCTAAACCACAAAGTTCTACACAATTCACAAAACAAAACCGCCAAAAACAGCAGAAAGGACGCCACGAGTTACGTTTTACGTTGCTGTTGTTATGGCAAGGCAAATATAACCTCAAATTTGTCACTTTCGTTTCGAGCTCGCATATTAATCCGGTACCTAATTTCTCTCTGTTTCTCCAAGTGCTGCAATTTTGAAAGAAAAGAGATAGAGTGAAAAGCGAAAACTGTGCAATCGTAAACGGCAAAATTTCATATTCATTTTATGATCACAGAAAAATAAAAGGCTTGTTGGCTAGAAAAGGAATAGGCTGTGGTCGAATGTTATATGTACGTACAGAATACGAACTATTTTGTCTTTTTTTTACCTTATAATTTTTAAATTGACGTATTTTATCTACTGAAAATGTTGCCGAAAAGACTAATAAAGTTTACTATTTTAAACCGTTATCAAAATTTGAAGCTGCATGGCAGGAAGATCTTTAGTTTCTTTAATAAGTTTAAATGCGTTTTAATTGAGTGAGCATAATTAATTTAGTTGTGTAGCAAAAAACAAAAAAAAATTATTTTTCTTGCTCCAGCGTTCCTATTTTATCACCAGAAAAATACGTCAATATTACGTAATATATAACACGACATAATGACGTCAGTTATCAGACGTCATTATGGCGTGATTTTTTGGTCATTTTGGACCGCTGACGAGTGTCGACGAGTTATCACCATATAATGACGTCAATATGACGTACCCTTGCTACCTGGGTTTTCTTCCTAAATAATGTGGTGCATGAGTCCACCGGTTTTACACCCACTGAATTGCGTATTTAATTAAAAAGAAAATCAGTTTTTCTACTTTTGTTTTGACTTCTACAGACGGTAAAAAGGAAAGAGGTTCTTTTCATGCCAGTTTGTTGAGACCGTATTTTAAAAGAGAAGGTTAATGTTTGTTTTTAGGTTTCACTGGAGCTTTGAGCTTTCATATTAAACCTAAAAAGGGGGGCAGTTGAGGCAGAATTTCCTTAATTCTTACTTTTGGTTTGGCTTTCCTTGTTTTATAAGCCTGGACAATGTTTGTTGTCATTTTGCTTGCAAATATACCGTTGACTTGTTTCGTTTTCTACCATTTTAAACTAACGTCAAGTTATAGTGAACGGGAATCTACTTTCTGTTCACTTTGCAGTTTTCGTTTCGGTTAACAGGTAGGATTTCATTTAAATGTTTTTCAAGGTTTAACTATCTTACTCTCTTCTAGGGGGCGTTGTTGCGGATAGCTAAAATTACACCGAGTTTGTAGGTTACCTTCTTGAGTATTTTTGCGCTTGAAAGGTTTGTCACCAGAGGGACCTAAGGGTATTAACTTTGAATATTCAAAGTCGAGCGCGTTTTATCTCACCTTATCTTGTACTTTTTTTGCGCTATTTGTTCACGGCGAGTACTACGTTGGTACCTACCAAAATCGACAAATTCCTTTCTATCTTGAACCTTTGGCAAAGCTAGTAGCTGTTCGGCTTTGAAAACTTATTTAATTATTTACCCTAATTAAAAGGTTACACGCTAAGTACCAGGTAGGTGAATTTCCTTATAATATCTAATTCTCAAATAAAATGTTACAGTTCATAATATTGAGGTATTTTATTGAGTTTTCCATTTTTCTGTAATTAAGTTTGTATTAAAAATACTTACTCTTTATTATGCTTAGACAAATAATTACCTATCTGGAACTTACCTTATTTTTATATGTATTTTCAGATTTGCAAAAACAGGTAAAAGAAACAAGAAAGTCTGTCTCAATAAAAAGTAGTCACACCAGAAGCCATGTGTTTTAACATCACCACAGTTTGCTTCCCAGCCTGTCATGGAGGCATCTGAAAAAATTCTATTGTAAAAGATTTATTCTTAGAACATTGTGTTGTACCTATATTTTGTAGCAACCAATTTATTTCAGCTTGGATTGTTGTTAGGAACAAGTGCCACATATTTTCCTCTTTCCAGATTTTTAAAATATAACTATCCATATTTAACTAACTGCCGGTTTGCTTGCTACTAACATACCTATTAATTTTAAGAAGTTCCTAATACTACAAACTGTTTTATTTAGGAATGTTGACAGTGTTCAAATTGTTCTCTCTTTTCGCATCGGCGGCAAGGAAATTGTCATTTTTACACTATTTATTGTAAAACCTAAATAAGTTATTTCCTGTTTGGGAGTGAACTCGCTCTTTGCAATATTTAATACGAATCCGAATTGTGTAAGTACATTACAAACAATTGTTACTTTTTTTGTACGTTCATTTTTATCTTTTGCGATTAATAAAAAATCATTCAAATAAGCTGAATAATTTATATCTCTCTCTTAGATATTTTAAAACGGGCCGTGATATTTTTGTAAATAAATATGGTCCTAGATTTAGGCCAAATGGCAAACAATTGAATTCATAGACAATATTCTGAAAAAACAAAAAACGAAAATACTTCCTATATTTTTTCTACTAACTAAAGAAAAATATGCATCTTTTAAATCGACGCTGGCAAGATAACATGAATACGTAACTAATTTTAAAACAGTCCTGTAATCTTCTATCTTAAAATGAGGCGCTGTAATAAACGTGTTTAAATTTTTTAAGTTTAAAATAAACCTATAATTACCATAGTTAACAACTCGAAAAAGAGAAGTTAGTTTTTAAAAATTTTATTTTAAGCAAAGCGTGATACAATAGAACTGAGCTTTTTGCGATTCTTACATATATTTATAACATTCACAATGCTGATTCGGCATGGGAACTAGACGTAGAAAATCTAAGAAAAGAGATAACGATTCTGCTTATTCTACAGATTAGAGCGTTCTCATGGGAATGTAACTCTTCCCCTCTTAGATGAAAGCACGTTCTAAAGAGCGTGATTTCGAAAAATATAAAATTAATTATTATTATTATTTTTTTTAATAAATCAATATTTGTGATTGATTAAAATGTAGTTAAATAATTGCATTATTTATTTCATTATTTGAATTAGTTTTAATATGAATTATTTTCTTAGATTTCTTTACAAATCTTTTGTATATGATAAAAATTATAGTCAGGGCGAGAATAATGTAAATCAATATAGTCCAAAAACTTGTCCGATTGATATAAACGGTTGACGTCATTTTTTCGAGGTCCTTCTTCTGGTCTTGTAGTTGGCTTTCAATTTCTTTGGTGGCTTTAAGGTTGACATAGTTGAGGTCCATGGAAGGAGGGTTGTATGTTAATCGATGTGGTTCGATTAGGCTTAAGTTTAACACAGGTAGGCTGACTTCGGAGTAGCTGATGCGGCTTGGCTCGTAGCTTTCCAATGTAATTGATTTGATTTTCGTTTTACAGTTGGTCGGAGACTCTAACAGGTAGGATCCAAACAGGGGTACGTTATCAACTGATTTTTGACAATTGATTGTACTGATTAGGCGATTTGGAATTGTGATTAACCATTTTCCATCGACTATTTTTGTTATCTGCGGCTCGTGCAACTGCGTCTTGAAAGGGTGGCAGGAAGTGACGTTGCTATGGTGCGTAATAAGTTGAACTGCACAAGAGGGGCTGTCTTCCACGAGGGAGGTGCGTGTTTCTTTACACAGGTGATGTTGGGGTTGAAGTTCCATGCATTCTTCGTCCATATAAGTGTACTTATTATTGCCAAGTGCTAGGTAGGGTTTGTAGGGTATGTTGACGAAAAATGATTGGTTATCGGGGATTGGTAAAGGGAATAATTTGAAATATTGATATGTCTCTGACTCCACAAGGGGTAGTTCTAATATGAATACAACATTGTATCCCTTTAAAAAGCTTTTAATTGTTATTATTTTTTCGAAATTAAGTATATTTTGAATGTTAGTTTCTAAGGGAAGCTTGTCCGTATTTAAGTGATTTTTAATATTTTGTATTTCTTGTAAGAGTTCATTTGGGTTAATAATTGAATTATGAAGAATGTTCATTTTAGCAAAAGTAGTCGCCACTTCGATTTTATCGAGCATATTATAAATTGATTGATATAGTAATGTAATTTGATTAAGTATAATATGGATTAGAAAGTATTGATTCGTGTTGGTTTGGCCTATTTCAACATTTTTAATTGTCTCCTCTATTTGCATGATATGACCTTTTAATATCAATTCATTGTGCGTAATATTGGATATTATCGATTTGAATTTATTGATCGTAGAATCCAAAAGTGTGATTTGATTGATAGCATCAATTCTTAATTTGTTTTGATTGTTTTCAATTTTTCTTATTCTTGCATCGATCTGCTCTGCATCATTTTGGTCTAGGTTTCCTGTTATACTTTTAATAAAGGTGCCTAAGGGGTCAAATATTCCTCTTTTATTTCTATGGGTGGTTTTAAATGGTAATATTTGTTCGATTAAATGTTCTATTTTTAGTTCAAGCGTATGAACAGGGTTTAATGAATTGTGATAGCCGTTATAATACTGGGTTTTATTTTTAATACTAAAAGTTAACTTTTCGGTTTGGTTTTTAATAATTTCGAATTTAAGTATTAAAGGGGTTAAGTCAAAGTTTTGAATAAAGGACCATTTGTTAGATTCAAGTTGTGCAATTCCTAGTTTAAAGGGTAGCATTCCAGGGTGGTTGTTAAGGTCGTGGAATTTTACTGTTCCTGTGACGATTGTCCAGCTCCATCTGGAACAAGGGGCATAATTTTAGTTTCGTTGATATGAATTATTTCTTTGCGTTTCGTTTTAGGATTTTCGATTTCGATTTTATTATTTTCTAGGACACGTGTTAACAAATAAGGGCCTAAAAATTTCTTTTTAATTTTGCTTGATCGGTTATCTGATTTTTTATAGACTTGGGAACCAATTTTGGGTTCTATAGGGGTTTTGCTTTTATTTGCCCGGTCTATAGATTTTAGTTTAAGTTCTTTCGTATGTTCCGTGATTTTTTCGTATAAGACTTGTGTATTATTTTTATGATTGTTTAGATATTCGGTGTATACATGAGATGGTATTAAATCCATAGGGTCTCTAGAATCGGTGTGTCCAAATACGAGTTCGTAAGGGGTGAAATTTGTACTTGAATGGATTGTATTGTTATAAGCAATAATTGCATATGGCATTAATTTTGTTACGTCAGCATTTGGGTCTGATTCGCGTAAAATTCGAATATGTTCGATTAGGGTTGAATGTAACCTTTCTACGGGAGAATTGGACTCATGATGATAAGGGGTAGTAAAATGGATTTTTATATTGTGTGTGTTTAATAAGCCTTTTACTACTTCGTTTTGAAATTCTGATCCGTTGTCTGAAACAATTTGTTTTGGTACACGTAAGAATGAAAAGAAATTTATTAGTTGGTCGCAACATGAAACTGCATTTCCGCTGTAGGGTAACGCTTGTGCGTATTTTGAAAATTTGTCAATGATTGTTAAGAATTTTTGTTTTCCTACTATAAAGGTATCTATATGAATTATTTCGAATGGTTTACTCGGTGTTTCTGTTAAAACTAAGGGTTGATCGGGTGGTTTACGGTTGTATTTCGATCGTTGGCATATTTCACAATTATTTATATATTTTGTAACATCAGACTTTAATGATTTCCAATAATAATTGGCTTTTAAAAATCTACATGTTTCTTCGATTCCGCGATGATTGGTTTTACTTTCGTGTCGGTATTTAATCATTAATTCTCGTTCTTCTGGTGCTACGTTATTTAATAATTTTGAACACTCTATAAGTTTCAAATTTTTAAAATGGTTGTTCATGGCTTGTTGAAAATAAGGCCGTAGTTCTTTCGAAAAGAAATAAATATACGTATTTTTGGCGTTTAAAAATTCTTTAAGAAAATTTGTAATTACTGCCATGTTAGTGGGTAATGTTGCGTGGATGATTTGATGGTCATCAAAATTTTCGTGGTTTGTTTTGATATACGCGTCATAGGGTGATTTTTTAATAATAATTTGGTGTGGCTTGTTATTAATAATATCGTCTAATATACTCATATTAGCATAATTATCTTCCGCGTTTGTACTGTGTACTGTGTTGTTTGTATTATCGTCGTTGATACGATCTTCGATAATATTTACAGGGTTGTCAAGATTGGTGGGGTTTGTGCTTGTTGAGGGAATGGGTATTTTTTCTGGGGGTTTAATTTGTATATTTTGTACGATGTTTATTTTGCGGGTTTTTTGTTTATTTTCAAGCTGTCGACTTGCGTCGTTGGGGTCTAAATTTTCAGGGTTAAATTGGCTATAACTTTGTTCTAAGAATTTGTCGATATCTTGACTTATATCACCTGGGTTATTGATGATTGATTCGGATTCGATAGCATGGAGGGAAATACGACTTAGTGCGTCTGCGTTGGTATTTTGTTTACCTTTTTTGTTTATTATTTCGTAGTCATATTCTTCAAGTTTAAGTCTCCAGCGTACAAGTTTAGAATTTGGTTCTTTTAAATTAAATAGCCAAACAAGGGGTCTATGATCTGTATAGATTTTAAATTTCCTACCATATAAATATGGCCTAAAATATTTGCATGCCCAAACAATGCCTAAGAGTTCTTTCTCTATCGTGGAATATCTTTGTTCCGTTTCGTTTAAAGTACGGGATGCGAAAGCTACAGGGTGGTCATTTGGAGGATCTCCCTGCGAGAGTACAGCTCCAAGGGCTATATTTGATGCGTCCGTTGTAAGGGTGAAGGGTTTTTCAAAATCAGGGTATTTAAGTATGGGGGCATTTATTAGTAATTCTTTAAGCTGGTTAAAGGATTTAATAAAAGCGGGTGTATGCTCAACTTTTGCTCCCTTTTTTAGACATAATGTTAGTGGCTTTGTGATTTTTGCAAAATCTTTAATGAACCTACGGTAGTAACCGGCGAGGCCTAAGAATGATTTAATGTCTTTTGGCGTTTTTGGTATTGGGAAATTCTTGACGGCATCTACTTTATCGGGGTTAGGTTTTACTCCGTTTTTTGTTATTTTGTGACCTAAATAAGCAACTTCTTTGTGTAGAAATTCTGACTTGTCTAGTTGAACTTTAAAATTTGATTGACGTAATCTATCAAATACTGCTCTTAGTCTATCGATATGTTCTTGCAAAGAGGTGGAAAATATGATGATGTCATCTAAGTATACTGAACAAATTTCGTTTTGGAGACCGCGTAGGACGTTATTCATGACCCTTTGAAATGTGGAGGGGGCATTTTTGAGTCCGAAGGGCATTCTTTTAAATTCAAAATGTCCCGTGTCTGTTGAAAATGCGGTTTTTTGAATGTCGCTCGGTTCCATTTCTATCTGGTGAAATCCCGTCGCGAGATCTAACGTTGAAAAATATTGGGCTTTTCCTAGCTTGTCTAGTATATCGCTTATATTAGGAAGTGGAAATTTATCTGGTATTGATTTATCGTTAATTTTACGATAATCGATAACGATGCGCCATTTGCGCACGCCCGATGCGTCTAATTTTTTTGGTACTATCCAAATTGGACTACTCCACGGTGAAGTTGAATTTTGAATAATTCCGTTTTCGAGCATTTTATTAATCTGCGTTTTTACTTCGTTTTTGTGTATTTCCGGGTACCGATAAGTTTTAGTAAAAATAGGTGTTTCATCTGTAAGATTTATTTTATGTTTAATTTGATTAGTAAAAGTTAACGGGGTACCTTCGCTATAAAAAATATCTCGATATTCAAAACACAGTTTTCGAATTGCTTTAAACTCTTCGTCGTTACAATGCGATAAGCGCAAATTTTTTAAATTTTGTTTTTGAAGGTTATCTAGATATTCATTTAATTCGGTATCTGTTTCCATTTTTTCGATAAAATTTATTTCTGTTTCGTTTAAAATTTCAATATCGAAAGGTTTATTAATAGTGATTTTTATTGGGTTTTCGCGGGTATTAGTTACGAGGGTTGTTGCAAAAGAATCAATAACTTTGACTACGGCTTCTGGCATTTCAGCGCTGCCAAAATCTTGATATTTTAGAATACCTATACCGTTTGATTGTTTAACGGGTAGTTTTACTTTTTGACATGTACGAGGGGGTATTATTATTTCTACCGTCCGCGTTTCTATGTTATTTAAGGTTTGTTCATTGTTTTCTTGACATAGGGGTAAAATTGCATTTGGCATTTTTAGTTTACGCGATTTAATGGCGATATTTGCGTCGACGTATTCTAAAAAATCCATTCCTATTAATCCGTCGTATTTTGGCGAAAAATCGAATAAATAAAATTTATGGTTTCCTGAACAATTAAATGATGGAAATATAGGTATATTTACTATTTCGTTGTGGAAAGAGGTCGCATGCGCAGATCTTACTGAAAAAGGTTCCGAAAAAATAGAATTTGGGTACAATTGATAAGCAAGGTCAGGTTTTATAAAACTTTTACCGCTGCCAGTGTCTATAAGAAATTTTGCATTTATTTCTGGTATGATAATGGCGGGTAAATCTGAATTTGTATAATTATTTAAACAAATTACGTTATCTTTTCGAAATTCTGGTCCTGGTGAAAATTTTCATTTTGCAAGTTTGGATCGCGTTCATAGAAGTCGTTTTCGTATGAATATTCGGTTTCTCCTGCGGAGTAATTTTGTTGGTCATAGTAATGCGACGTTTCGTTTTGCTCGGAATAATATTGAGAGTCATCCTCAGGGTTTTCGTAATATTGATTATCAGGGTTATTAGAATTATTTACATCTTCGACAGATTGGTTAAATAATTCTTCGACGATTATGTCGCGTCTTGGTTGTGTATTTTGATTATGTTGAGGATTTGGTATATAACCAGATGATGTATCCATTGGTTCCGGTTTTCTAAATTTAGACATAACAGTTTTTTGCATATTCGGATTATATGGTCTGGGGTTAAAATTGGGTTTATTTACAAAATTTTGGTTTGGATAATTTTGTCTTTGGAAATTTTGATTTGGTGGTCCCTGTCGAAAAATATTCGAGGGTTGCCTAAATTGACCGTAGCCCATGAATTGGGGTTTATATGGATTTGGGTTATTTAGTGGTGGTCTATAAAAGTTTTGACTCGTTTGAGGAATAAATCGTTGTGGTTGTGGTGCATTAGCAGAATAATGCATTTTTTGGGGTACATTTTGGGTAATTTTTGAATTATTTAAATTTGGTGTTGTTTTAGTAGTATTAAAATTTCCTCGGTTTTTATAATAAAGGAAGTTTTCTTCTTCCGACGCGTGATTCATGGCTTCTTCAAGGGTTTTTGGATTTTTTAAACGTACTACGAGCTGCATATGGTAGCTCAAACCGTTTATAAAAGTTTTTAATACTAAATTGTCGTATTCTTTGATTTTTAGTAATTTGATTTCAGGTGTATCTTGTGACATGTTAATTTTTGAAAATAGTAAGCTACGCGCATCTTGTAGACGCAGGCCAAATTGTTGCGGATTTTCATTGCGTTCCGGTTTTAAGGTAATAATATCCTGTAACACACAATCAATTGATCTTTGATCTGAGAATGTGCTAACAATTGCAACTTTTAGTAAAGGCCAGGTATTTAGTTCTACTCTGGAGGCAATTAAATCTGCTGCTCGCCCTACAAGTTTATTTAAAACGGTGTCGAAAAGACATATGTTAATGGGTGCCCCATTATTTGTTCTGTCTTTATGATTTTCAAAAAAGTTTTCGCAAGCATTAATGAAACGATTGATTTGTTTCGCGTTCCCGTCAAAATTGGGAATATTATCGGCTTGATATCTAATCAATTGATAATTTGGCTGTGCCATGTCGATAAAATTCAAAAAGTCTTGTAACGGGTTTTCCAGTGTTATAAATGAAAAATAAAAATAAAATATACAATACACTATACTAAAAATGAGATCAGACGAAAGCTGTTCCCTAGAAATAAACTAATATGTATATAACGTACGTACAGACGTACAGACAGACGTTATTCAGAGACAACTCAATAATCAAAATGGTAAAATTGAAAGGATATTTTTAAAAGGATGCACTTACAATAAGGCGATGATTCTTGTCGTTTTCATTCCTTAACTAGGGTTCCAATAGGCTCGGCGATGCTGTCCTCCCCCTGGATTACTTATGAGCGTCGGGACGATGCTTGTTCCCTATTCTCGCACCAATAGGACGTGGGACGATGCTTGTTCCCGTTCTTCCCTGGTCGGTGAGCTTATTGCACGGCACTTTGTTAAAATTGTTCGTTTTTGTTATTAATCGTTGAAACGAAGACGATTTACACGCACGATGCGCAGAACCGCTAACAAAATCCGATCCGACTGCGCCAGTTAACAACTCGAAAAAGAGAAGTTAGTTTTTAAAAATTTTATTTTAAGCAAAGCGTGATACAATAGAACTGAGCTTTTTGCGATTCTTACATATATTTATAACATTCACAATGCTGATTCGGCATGGGAACTAGACGTAGAAAATCTAAGAAAAGAGATAACGATTCTGCTTATTCTACAGATTAGAGCGTTCTCATGGGAATGTAACTCCATTCTGGTTTTTAATGAGAAATTATGAAGAAAAAAAAAATTCGACTATTGGGCACTCCTTGAAAACTTTTCTCTTTTCTTCCTTTAAAAAGTTTTAATTAAGAAACGTCAAGTGGGCCCTCTTTAAGGCCGTTTCTGATATAATTTTCTTATCTAACAGATACTTCGCTACGAAAAACCGCCCCAGGCTTTGAAGTACAAGTAGGATGTGCTCCAAGTATATCTAGATAAGGGGATTCAACATTTAGTGACTGATCACTACACCAATAGAGCAAAACTCATCTTCGTTATTTTCTACCACAAAAAAGGAGAAAACAGGCTTTATTACCGTAAGACATAAAGTCAATTACCGTAATGATATAATTAGACAAATTATTACCGTAAGACACGAGGTCAATTACCGTAATAACTACTTCAGGCTTTATTGCCGTAAGACATAAAGTCAATTACCGTAATGATATAATTAAACAAATTATTACCGTAAAACACGAGGTCAATTACCGTAATAACTATTTCAGGCTTTATTACCGTAAGACATAAAGTCAATTACCGTAATGATATAATTTGACAAATTATTACCGTAAGACACGAGGTCAATTACCGTAATAACTATTTCAGGCTTTATTACCGTAAGACATAAAGTCAATTACCGTAATGATAATGATATAATTTGACAAATTATTACCGTAAGACACGAGGTCAATTACCGTAATAACAGGGAAAAAATCCCAACTTTAATATTACCGTAAGATACAAGATCAATTACCGTAATAAATATTTCAGGCTTGATTACAGTAAGACATAAAGTAAATTACCATAATGATATAATTACACAAATTATTACCGTAAGACACAAGGTCAATTACCGTAATAACAGGGAAAAGAAACCCCAAAATTATTATTATTACTGTTCGATACAAGATCGATTACCGTAATAAATATTTATGTACCTTCAGAGGAAGCGCTGCTTTCATTGAGGGCAACGGTACTCCGTACTCCTTTTTCCTTCTTCTTTTTCTTTTCTGGTGGTTAACGACGCACTGCACTGTTTACACTAACACACCTCAACTTCACTTTCTGACTCTGAAGTCGAAATAATTCTTCTCCTACTAATTTTGGGCATTTTACCTTTAATTTTTAACTAATGACACGAAAAATTAAATAACGCTGTGTACTGGCTCGCACAAATAAATACAATGACTATATCAAGAGGCTTACGTGAGCATGGAGAAATGTGATTCATTTGTTTATTTTCTTTGAATTTGTGCTGGCGAGTATAAATCATACATACTACGATGTGTAATAATCATAGAGGACAACAGCGAAGAATAATAGAATGTTTTGTATGCCTAGTGGATGTTTATATATCATATTGGTATATGTTTTGGATAAAAATAAACATTTTTATTCTTAATAAGTCACTTGTTATATTTTGAATTATTAAAGGGCCGTGTATAAAAAAGGGTGTCTCTTGTACAGAGTAGTCTCAAAACGACCCAACTATTTTGAATCCAAATATCTATTTATTATAACTAGTAATTGTTGTTAATCTAAAGTCACAAAAAAAGGAGATTTTACTTTTTGAAAATCACATTTCATTCGCAGGGCCAATTTTTCTTTAATGGTTCTTTTTAACGTTGTCAGATGTGGATTATTCGTAGAGAATGTACTTAAGAACACAAGAAAAATCAATTAACCTAGCCGAGTTAAAAAGGAACGTTGAAAAAAAAGTCGGGCTGATTCCCACAGAACTTTTTGTGATCGTTTGCAGCAGAGTCCGTAAATACTTTGAGGACTGCTACTAATGAAAAAGTTCTTTTTGACTTTAGATTAACAACAATTACTTAAAATAAATAGATTTGTGATATTTTGATTCATAATTGTTGGGTCATTTAAGACACCCTGTGCAATAGGATCCGTCGGATAAACAAAAAATGCCTTCAGTGGCACTTCGATGGCCATGCATTACATTAATCGCAATGGTCAATTGGTATTGAACCTCAATTGGCACTGCAGCGTAAATTCAAGTGACCTTCATTGGCTAACTATTGGGTAACCATCATTGTTCTTTTATTGGTATAAATGTGTTGTGCACTGATGGCTGCATAAATGGTCAGTTGATGGTCCAATTAGGTCTACTGTTGGCAAAGTTAACTATGGCCAGCTGCTGGCCGGTGGGACATCCCACTTCCTAACCAATGATGGTTACCATCAAAGAACCCATTGTGGAAATGCTGGATACTAAATAAAGTTCCGTCAATGGCCCATTTATCTGTGTTTGCTGGGAAGCAATATGCTTCCTTTTAGTACTCGGCTTATAGGTACCGCCGCAAATTCCCCTTTGAAAGAAATTAATTACATGGTCAAAAGCTCTATCTTGGCCATACGCAATATACATTTAAAACTTAAACCTGGTAGAGTGTAGGACTGAGCTGGGTCCAATTTATATACTTTGATGCATGTATCGCGAAAGTGCCCAACGATAAAAATTTAAAACTATCTATAAAGCGCAGTTTTAGATTCTTTATTTTTTTGCTCGTTTTTATCTACATAGTCGTGCATGTAAATTATCTTTGTAAATTATAGATTTTTCTGCTTACTTTGAGCTATAATATTAATTTTATTCCCATAACTATACAATGGAACTATGATGACTATCATAACTACTTAAATTATAAAATATTCTGGAAACAAAATAAGGTAATTTATAATTTAAATTACAGACGAAATGTGATGCACCAAATTCCTTTTTACCCGTTGGGTGGCAATGGATTTAACTTTCTCTTTATTGTATTGAAAAGGACATTCACAAATACTACAAACCGTACCATTTTCAAACTCCTCTCTCCTCAGGTATCATTCAATTCATGGAAATGATATCTTTTAAGCATATATTATAAAGATGTATCCAGTTGGTCTCGATGCGATCAATCAAGACTTTGGCAGCATCATTTCTGCGATATAGTTTAACGTTGGAAACAGGATCATCAGAAGTACATTTAATGAGATAGGCAAAAGAAAATGGTTCATATTTTAAACTTACCACCGTGTAAGAATGTCGGGGTTTGGTTCTACTATTTCAATCAGAACAGATTCAAAATCCTCATAAACAACAAAAGGAATCCTCATTTGCTTTTCAATACTTTTAAACTTCAAAATATTTTCCGGAACACTCTTACTGAATTTGTCAACTTTTTCATATGTTAAAGGTGTCACCGTTAAGACATATATGCTTAAAGTAATTTTTTTGATGTAATAATAAAGCTGATGATGAGATAAGGTGAATAAGGCAACCATCACAAAAGTGTAATTAATCGTGCTGATTGGAAATTTGACTGGTTATTAAGCGAGACAAAGACAAATTACTTATCCAACAAAAATGTATTTTTGTGCAGTTGATATCATAGACATGTTCACTATTACCATCATTGTCATCATCATCATCATCATCATCTTTAACATTACAATCTTTAGTGATGTACAATAAATTTATATGTTTTTGTAGTTTTTTCGGTGCATATCTTAACGGTCCGACCGCCAGACAATATCATATTTTATTTCATTATTTTCAGATGTTGCCATTAAACCGTATACATTAACTGAAATGTTATTTCAATTTTCAAATTTTGAAATATCAAGCAACTTAACTGGAACAAGGTGTACAAGGTTAAACCAGTTTTGTACAATATTGTTCAAGTTTTGTACTTTGCACAAACTCGTACAAAAGTTGTTTAAACTTAAATAAAACTTTAGATACAATCTGGTATAAACTTGTACAAACTTCTCCAAAACTTGTACAAAAGCTAACCTGGCCACTTTGATTATAAGTAAATTAAGTTTGTCAATGTCGTTTCTACTAATGTAATTTAATTTTCGCCAATGTTTCAGTAGTTTGGTTTATACCTTCTTCAGGGCTCAATTAAACATTAGTAGAGTCGTAAATGTATTAGGTATCCCAAAAAACTTCATCAAGATAGTCAACAATCCAAAACGCACATCACCAAACCAAGAACTTAAATAAAAACCAACTGGAGAGTTCCCACCGTTTAATATTATGTATGTCATGTAAGCAAGTCCAGTTTTTCTCCTCTACCCTTAGGACAATGACATATCACGCTAATTCACCCCCCCCCCCTCTCCTAAACGTCTCCCCTTTATCTTTTTATTAAATTCAGTCCATCCATTCTCGAGTACTAATCGGTGTTAAAATACATAGCCAGAACCTTTTCCTTTTTGAATCGGTTAAATTTTTTTATTTGAATATAGTTTCACAGAATTACACTAAATTATGTTATTAAATAACATACGATATAAAATAAAAATAAAAAATCAGTACTCAATAAATTCTAGGACCTAGGACTAATTAGTAGCGAGCAAATAATAGGTCCATTCTAATTCAGGTGCGTCAGCTGAAAAAATCTTCAGTTTTCCAGTAATGGGACATGAAGGTAGCTCATTATCTCCTAATCTGACAGAAACCAAAATCTTGTTGCTCTTTCTGGATTTTATAATGTCTTCTTTTATTTCAGTATAAAATATATCTGGCTGTAGTTCGAATTTAAATGTCACGTCCTCATTAAACGGATTCTTAAACTCGATGAAAGTTGGGTAATGTTGCCTCACAATAAATGGACCTTTGGGTGTAGAACGAAGACCTTCACCTTCTAGTGGATAACTAAAAATTGTTGTTTGTAAGTTGAAATTGAAATTACATACAGTGTCACCAGTAAAGTCCGCATCAAATGGGATTTTTTTTAATTAATAGCTTTATTCGAAATTTGACTTTGGCATCAAGTTCTGCTTCGATCGAGATGAAAATTAAGCAAAAAAATAGTAGTCAGGTTATTCGCATTATCTGCATGTCTAATTTTAATTATTTTCAAAAAATAATTCAAAAGTGGGGTTATTTCTGAAAATATCGAAAAAAGTTATGAGAAAAAGTTTTTTTAAATGCAGTTTCTAGCCCACATGCAAAATTTCAGCTGGATAAGATAATTTTGACTTTTCACCTATATTTTGTAAATTGCACCACTTTTGCAAAATAAGACTCAACGCAACCTACATAAAACTTCTTAGTTTTGACAATGCTTTATTTCGGATACATTTTCTTTAAAGTCGCCATATTAAATGTGTGTTTTTCTACAAAATCAAAATTAGGCTATTAAAATTTGGTCGCATGTGATGCAAAGTCATTTGTTTTTGACCCTGTATAAGGTAATTTCATAAAATAAGTATTTTTAAAAACGTAGTTTGTGCCTGAAAGTAAAAAAATGAAAAATAAAATAAAGGGGTTTTAAATTAAATCGTTGAAAATAGATAAAATTTACGTTGGTGCAATTTACAAAATATAGGTAAAAAATCAAAACTATCTTATCCAGCTGAAATTTTGCATGTGGCTAGAAACTGAATTTAAAAAAACTTTTTCTAATAATTTTTTTCGATATTTTCAGAAATATTTATACTTTTGAATTATTTTTTGGAAAAAATTAAAATTTTGCAGATAATGCGAATCACGTGTCTACTATTTTTTGCTTAATTTTCGTCTCGATCGAAGCCGAACTTGATGCCGAAGTCAAATTTTGAATAAAGCTATTAATAAAAAAAAATCCCATATGATGCGGACTTTACTGATGACACTGTATGTACATACAGGGATGGGCAAAAGTTCGTATTTATTGAATATATTTCAATGATAGGTTGGTACTGTCGCTGGACCAACGAGGACACTCTAGCTTTTGATTGATGATTTGATTGCTTCTATGACAGTTTTTTAGGACGGTTTAATAAACGATTTTTAATCATTTTATAAGAATGTCGCTTTAATGTTATTGTGCAAAGGTACTGTTTATTTTTTTATTTATTCGAGTATGTAGCTAGGACTGGGCGATTATGAAATTTTATAATCGATTTTTGATTACAAAAAATTATCGATTTTTTCGATTAATAATACCTAATAATAAGTTTATTTTAAAAATTTAATAATATAATAAATATGTTTTTGTTGTCTTCGATAAACTTATTCTTCAATCCCCTGAAGCTTTATTTTAATTAATTAATTAATTTAATCGGAATAATCGATTATGAAATTTTATCAGGGTATAGCTTTATGTTAGAGGACTTAATTTAAAACAAATAAGAATATAATACGATTTTTTCATTTATTCTTCCAAAAACATTTACCTGTTTTAAACAAAGAACCCCGCACTTCTCTTATGGAAAATGGCCCTCGGTTAAATTTTCTAAATTTTTAGTATGTTGTAGAGAATGCCATTCTGATCAAAAGTGTTCCTGGCCACAACAATATCTGCCGACTAGTTTTTGAGATACAGGGTGTCCAAGTTGCAAAATATGAATTCTCAATACATTATATTTTCCTAGTTTATAATATGAATTCGTTTTGTTTTTCTAAATTTTTGATGGCCCTGTCGTAGATAGGATAGAATACTATAAAAATAGTTAAACATTTTTTATTATATACCGGGTGAGTGACGAAAATTATTTAATATTTTTTGTTAAGTCATTGTATTTTCGGGATTAAATTAAATGTTTACAAGTAATACAGTAGATGAGAGTAGCTTGGAGCAAGCTCTCAGAATTTATATTATTTATATTTATACAGGGTAACTCAAAAAAGTTAATATTTTTTTTTATTATAGTTTTGAAAGAAATTTTGTAGATATTTCTTTATGTACTACTTGTCGCTTATCGTATGCTTCCAAATATATATAATTATCAAGGTTATACAGGGTGTTTCCGATGATAAGCGATAGGAAAATATCATAAAAATGCATGTATTTATAAATTACCCGGTATATTAAAAATGGATCGGTTAAATTTCGTTATTTTTTAATATTTTTTGCCTGAAGTGTCTTACTTGCATGTTTGCTATTGATTTCCCTTTTCCTATGACCAGTTCTGGAGATATTCAGCGTAGAACAGACTCAAAACTCAAAAAATAAGAAAATAAAATAACGTTTTTTTTTTAATTTCATTAAAATTTGTTATGTAAGTTCATTTTATGGTTAAAAATAAATATATTTAATGCTATACAGGGTGTTTCGAATAATTAGGGTATTCTAACACTGTATTACAAATAAGAAATATAAAAACTATGAACAATTTATTATATCCAAATTATTTTATCCAAAAATAATAAGTAGGCCCCTAATTATTCAAAACACCCTGTATACCATTAAATATATTTATTTTTAACCATAAAATGAACTAACATAACAAATTTTATTCAAATTAAAGAAAAATTGTTATTTTATTTGCTTATTTGAGTTTTAAGTCTGTTCGACGCTGTATATCTCCAGAACTGGTCATAGGAAAAGGGAAATCAATAGCAAATATGTAGGTGAGACACTTCAAGCAATAAATTTTAAAAAATAACGAAATTTAACCGATCCATTTTTAATATACCGGGTGATTTATAACTACATGCATTTTTATGTTATTTTTCTATCGCATATCATCGGAAACGCCCTGTATAACCTTGATAAATTTATATATTTGAAAGTATACGATACACGACAAGTAGTACATAAAGAAATATCTACAAAATTTCTTTCAAAACTAATAAAAAAAATATTAACGTTTTTAAGTTAACCTGTATAAATATAAATAATATAAATTCTGATAGCTTGCTCTAAGCTAATGTCATCTACAGTATTACTTTGTAAACATTTAATTTCATGCCCAAAATACAATGATGTAACAAAAAATATTAAATAATTTTCATCACTCACCCGGTATATAATAAAAAAAATGTAAACTATTTTTATAGTATTCTATCCAATCTACGACAGGGCCATCAAAAATTTAGAAAAACAAAACGGATTCATATTATAAACTAGGAAAATATAATGTATTGAGAATTCATATTTTGCAACTTGGACACCCTGTATCTTAAAAACTGGTGGGCAGATATTGTTGTGACCATGAACACTTTTGATCAGAATGGCATTCTCTACAACATACTAAAAATTAAAAAAATTTAACCGAGGGCCATTTTCCATAAGAGAAGTGCGGGGTTCTTTGAACAAATTATACATTTCAAAAGTCAGGAGACATATTCTCCCAAGTAGGGCTGGGAAATTATGAAATTTCATAATCGGTTTTCGATTATAAAAAAATGTTATAATAGATCGATTAGAAACGATTATTTTGCCCATCCCTATATGTAGGTAGCTATATATTCTGTGACGGCAGATACCATTTTTATAGAAGAAGTTAAATATAATAATAATGTTATATTACTAAATTTAAAGTACTTATAAGTGCAGTTCAAAAATACTTAACAACAAATTTTAGAATTTGTAATCAAAACTTAAAATTTTAAATTGAATTAAAATTAAGAGGCATCTATAAGCTGTCACATATTAGAAAGCCATGGCTTTACAGCGATCCCGAGATTCAGACACAGAACCCGTGTAGATTAACATACATTACGTACATAAATTAGTGTTATTACAGTAACTCTGAATTTGACAAAGGACAGTACATTCGTAGTTTAAAGAGCAAACAGTAAACAGGAACATGCTTCCGGTAAAAGCTTAAATACACTAAATCAAAAGCAGTCCTTATATGATGTAACAGTGCACAGCGGTAGGCAGTACCCGTCCTTAATCCAGATTATTCTTTAATCCCGCGTTCCCACAAAAAAAACGTCACCCTAAAATTTTGGCAAAATTTGTTGCTTCGTAACTTTTTTATTTTTAATCTGATTTTTATGAATTTTCAACAGATTTGTAGATAATTTTGTTAAGGATATACCATGCTTCTTCAAAAATTAGTTCTATTTGCTGGAATGGTATTATATAGAAGTAAAAATATTTATGTTTTTTGTACCAACTTTAAAACACCCTGTGGAAGATCCGAAACATTTGGTTTCATTCTTATTTATTTTTTGACAAAGTTTCATCTATTCCTAATAGTATACAGGTTTTTAGATGATCTCAATATCTCAATTTTTAAACGATATATTAAATTTTTTAAATAAAATGGGAATTTCTACGATTTTTTTATGGGCAAAACTTAGAAATAATGATTCGCCTACCATTAATTTTAAAACTAAGCAAGCTTACGTCATTATTGATTACTATTATTAAATAATATTGACAGTGACAGTGCTAAAATAATTTTTTGGTGCCAACATGGTTCTAAGTGTTACAGCTAAAGCAAAAGTTGTTGCTTTAATAGAGGGAGGGCATAATAAAAGTGACGTGGCTCGTATTTTGGGATTTCCACGATCTACAGTTCGAGACACCTGGAATAGATACACAGAAAGTGGCAATTTAAATAGGCGACAGGAGTCTGGAAGAAAGAAAATAACATCCTCAGTTGACGACCGTTAGGCTGAAGTCCCTAAGAGATCGGAAAGCAACATCTGTTTCTTTGAGAAATGAGTTACAAATGGTACGCACAGTCACAATAAGTAATGATACCGTTCGAAGAAGGCTGAAAGAAGCTGGGCTTCGTTCGCGTAGGCCCGCAAAAGCACCCAGACTACTTCCACGACATAGACTGGATCGACTGAAATTCGCAAGGGCACATATGAATTGAACTCAGAAGCAGTGTGGAGTAATGTTCTGTTTACTGACGAATCAAGAGTTTGTCTTTGGTCGCTTGATGGTCATGAACGAGTGTACAGTAGACCAAATGAGAGGTTTGCTGACTGCACTATAACAGAGCTCATATCTTATAAAGGCGGTTCTGTTATGGTGTGGGCAGGTATTTGTCCTGGAGCGCGAACTGATCTCATATTTGTGGGAAATGGAGCTTTGAATGCCAACAGATACATCGAAGAAATTCTTGAAGAAGCTGTCATTCTGTTCGCTCCTTTAATTGGAGACAATTTCATAGTAATGCATGATAATGAACGGCCCCATACTACACAGATTGTTACTCAGTACCTTGATGAAGTTACTATTAGGAGATTGGATGGTCCTGCTTGTAGCCCGGATATGAACCCAATCGAGTATTTCTGGGATCAGCTAACAAGAGACGTTCGCCATCGTCTTGTGCAAGCAAGCACTCTTCAAGAATTAAGGACATCACTTACCGAGGAATACTCACAGATTCCCCAAGAACGAATAATCCATCTTATCCATTTGATGCCTCGAAGAATACGCGCTGTCATCGCAGCTAAATACACTCTATTGAAATACGTTCGCTACTTTTTGTATTACTTTCATTTCTATTTCATGTTTTGGTAACGTTCGAATAAAGGAAATCGTAGAAATTCGCATTTTATTTAAAAAATTGAATATTTCCTTTAAAAATTGAGATATTGAGATTATCTAAAAACCTGTATTTTAGGAATAGATGAAACCTTGTCAAAAAATAAATGAGAATGAAATCAAATGTTTCGGATCTTCGACAGGGTGTTTTAAAGTTGGTACAAAAAAAACATAAATATTTTTACAGCTGTAAATAAATATATAACTAATTTTTGGAGTAGCATGGTATTAACAAAATTATCTACAAATCTGTAAAAAAACAAAAAAAATCAGGTTAAAAATAAAAAAGTAACAAAGCAACAAATTTTGCAAAACTTTTAGGGTGGCGGTTTTTTTGCGGGGGAGTTTATGTTGATCAATGTGTATTTAAAATTGTCATTCTTATAAAGTAAAAATACAAAGTCTATCTACAGAAAATTTTCCTAATTGTGAAAAGAAAGTAAATTTATATTATATTCTAAAGCCCTTGAAGCAATAGATAGATGGAAGATTACTAATGACTTATAGAGCAAAAATGGGTAACAAAAAGCTAGAAATACGTCTCTGTCAAAGTCAACGTCAGACAATCCAAATACCATAAACAAAATTAATGACAATTCTTATGAAGAAAGCGTTTATTTGGCACCAAAATACCCGTGTGAACTAAATAAATATTACGAATTTATTAAAAACTTTGAAATTAGCTTACAAGATAATAGAGAAGCTGTGCCATCAGCTCCAAAGGAAGGCTTAAATCAAATTTATTCCCAAAAATGTACTGTCCAATAAATTTATAAAAAAAAATCAGATGTTCTAATTATTGTCTTCAATGGTTTTCTCTAAATTGTCTCGTATTAACCAAAAAACAACCTTTAGATCTAAATAATAAGATGGAATGAAGCTATCAATTATGAACAAAAACCTCAGCTTTTGAAATTGCAAAATTTAAAGAAGAAAATGCCTTTTTAGAAATACATATTACTCAGATGTATAATAAACTTTAGTATTTGATCCATGCAACCAGTAACAATAAGTCTTAAGGTAGGAGTATCAACATGCTTGCCAACCTATAACCTATTTCGCGTATATTTATTTAATTTTTCTAGTTTTTACACAAAATTTAAATAAAATCATTATCGTCTTCATATTTTATAGGTAATAATTGACATATTAAATAAATATCAAGGGATCTCATTAAATATTTTAGGATATTGTATAGCGAAAAATATTGGGTAAGATTTTTTTAACATTATTATGTAATTCTTCTTTCACTATACAATTCTCCCAAAATTAGCACTGAAATAAATTGATATTTTTGTAATATGTCAGCTATTACCTAAATATTGTACCGACGATATTGATTTTATTTAAATGTTAGTTCATCAAATAAAAAAAATTGTGTGTGCTTAAGACCACACGACAGAAGTGAAAACTTCAACAAGGTGAAATTAAGAATATCAAATACAATTTTTCAATTTTGTTTCTTTTAGGTTAGGTTCGTAAGCAATCATAAAAATAACATAAATTTGGAATACGGGATAATTTTACTGCATACGAAAAAGATATTTCCTAAAATTGAACAACCCTTGAATTTTTACATCTTTAACAGAAGTCAGAAATCATAATAAATTAGGTCCACGGAATAAGCAATTACGGTAAACCTTACTTCACTCTACGTAAATATATAGTTTAAAAAATGCCAGAACATACCTGAGACGCAGACGAGTGTCTATACAACGCACACTGTTTGCGGCATGCTCTTGCATATAACGTTCATTCGGGTCAGGGTCAGTTCGGATTGAATATAGCAGTTGAATTCGAGCGTTACACAGCCGAGCGTGACGCGTGACGGCTCAGTTTAATTCAGTGCCCACAAAAAGTGCTAAACGAGCCTAAAGTAGTTTTCACTTCAATAAACTAAAAAAAGCAACGCGAAACAGGTTATAGGTTGGCAGTAAGGTTTAAAAGTCGCCCAAGAAATAAATAAAATTAAATAAAATGTTAAAAAATGCTTGACATTTTTGTGCAAAAGCAAGTACACCCAGTTGAACCTACATTAAAATCTATTGATGATTTCAAAGAAAAATTTACATGTAATTATTTTGCCACAGAATAATCAAAACAGTGAAAGCAACCCATCAAAGAAGTACAAAGAAGGGTAAATCCAATAAGTGTGAAAGCAACTCTAATAAATGTTAGGGAGGTAAAAGACGACGGAGTAATCAATAAAATAAATACTAAAGGTGAATTAAACAGTTAAAAGAAATCTCCAAGAAAAAATTATACAAGAGAAATTTCAAAAATGAAATTACTCAGACTGGTGTTAATCGGACGAAGAAAAAAAAATTAAACAGAAGGGCTAAAATAAGCTAAGAGGGGATATTGAAATGAAGAAGACGATTTACAAATAAAATATACAAGACAATCAAAATATACAAGAAAATATATTTATTTTACATCGAATCGAAGACAACTAGAACTGTTTAACCAGAAGGCGAGTCTTAGATGGAATAAACGCCGAATAAAAGAAGATTTTCATATATTTGTTTGTTATAAATGCTGTGGATATGGACATAAAGCTACTGATTAAAGTCCCAAGTTAGCTCTGTGCTGGAAGTAATTTTTTTTGGAAGTGTCAAAATAAAAGTTCTTTTTGCAAGCGCATATAATATAGCCTTAAAATATGTGGGGGTAAACTAAGAATGTTTTAAATAATAAATATTTTTTTTCTTTCTTCCCGCTAATTTTTATTTACTGATATTAACAAATCCTTAAATTTTATTCAATTTTAATTAATTTATTCAATAAGACAAACAATTTAAATACCTCAGAACGATTCAGCGTTGAATGAAATGCTATTAAGTCAAATATTAATCAACCTACTCATGTTATCGTATTTTTCGGATCCAAAGTGATTTTTAAATACATTTAACTGCGCATCCAATCATGTCTAACCAATAGTATCTTTTTTTTTTAAAATATGTCAGGTTTTTCTAATTTGACATAAAAAATTATAAAAGTTAGCGTAAAAATAATTATGTCCATTTTCACCCCAATATCTCCATTTTCTCTCATTTCTACGCTACGCTATTCAGCGTACAAAGTTTACAGAGATATCTAAAGTTTAAATTTGTATCTACAAAGGTTTCTAAAATATTTAGGGAAACCCATCTTCAGAGTACCCCCTTTAGAGGGCTGCGTAGCTTCGTAGTAAGTGGACATAGAACACTTTTTTATATGAAATTTTTACTTTATTTTTAACATATCTACTCAATCCCAAATTATTGACTATACCTTTTATAGGACACCCTCTATAGAGGATAAAGTAATAACTTAAGAGTGGTTTATTATTTTCCCGTCAAGTTTATTTTTAAGTTTAAGAGCCAACAGACAGACAGCTTGTTATGATAAAGGGACCCAAAGACGACGATGTCGGTGATATCTCAAATTTTTTTCTGGATTACATTACTATATTTTCGCTCTTGTGATAAAAGTAATAATTACAATATTTTTTTCCTTGCGAAAAAAGTAAAATAATTGTGTGTAAAATGAAGTTTTAAATTTATTTTACTCACATATATTCTCCTGCAACATTTGAATTTAGGAACAACTTGCTTTTCAGAGGGCCTAAAGCAGAAGGGTCAAATGTTATTGCAATTTTTGACGACTCTCCGACTAATATTGGGGCACATCTTTCTATTGAGAACTCTTCGTTATCGAACTGAAATAAAGATTTGTTGCTTGGTAAAAATATTAAAACAGTGTCACCAGTAAAGTCCGCATCATAATATGGGATTTTTTTAAAGCTTTATTCAAAATTTGACTTTGGCATCGAGTTCTGCTTTGATCGAGATGAAAATTAAGCAAAAAAATAGTACTCACGTGATTCGCATTATCTGTCAAATTTTAATTTTTTTCAAAAAATAATTCAAAAGTGGGGTAATTTCTGAAAATATTGAAAAAGTTATTAAAAAAAGTTTTTTTAAATGCAGTTTCTAACCCACATGCAAAATTTCAGATGCATAAGATAATTTTAATTTTTTACCTATATTATGTAAATTGCACCACTTTTGCAAAATAAGACTCAACGCAACCTAGATAAAACTTCTTAGTTTTGACAATGCTTTATTTCAGATACATTTTCTTTAAAGTAGCGCCATATTAAATGTGTGTTTTTCTACAAAATCAAAATTGGGCTATTAAAATTTGGTCGCAGTGATGCAAAGTTTATTTGTTTTTGACCCTGTATAAGGTAACTACATAAAATAAGTATTTCTAAAAACGTAGTTTGTGTTTGAAAGTAATACACCTTAATATTAAGACAAAAAGATCACAGTGTCTTCAGTAAAGTGTTTTTTAAGTGGAAAATAAATTTTAGTTTAACAACGTAAAGTTTATCTATTTTCAACGATTTAATTTAAAACCACTATATCATAATTTATTATTAAGTTATGTCATAATAACGTTAACGTGTATTACTTTCAGACACAAACTATGTTTTCAAAAGTACTTATTTTATGAAGGTACCTTATACAGGGTCAAAAACAAATAAACTTTGCATCACATGGTCGCATGTGATGCAAAGTTTAATAGCCCAATTTCGGTTTTGTAGAAAAACACACATCTAATACTTTAAGAAAATGTATCTGAAATAAAGCATTGTCAAAATTAAGAAGTTTTATGTAGGTTGCGTTAAGTCTTATTTTGCAAAAGTGGTGTAATTTACAAAATATAGGTAAAAAATTAAAATTATCTTATGCAGCTGATATTTTGCATGTGGGCTAGAAACTGCATTTAAAAAAACTTTTTCTAATAACTTTTTTCGACATTTTTAGAAATAACCCCACTTTTGGAAAAAATTAAAATTTGACAGATCATGCGAATCACGTGACAATACTATTTTTTTGCTTAATTTTTATCTCGATCGAAGCAAAACTTGATGCCAAAGTCAAATTTTGAATAAAGCTATAAATAAAAAAAATCCCATATGATGCGGACTTTACTGGTGACACTGTATACAATTATTATTAATCAGTGGCGCCTGTCGCTGTTTTCAAAGGGTTTAGTAGGTATTGGGTTGGTTTAATCGTCGTGTTTAGCGTTATAAAAACTGGTAAATATCTATTATCCACGCCAAAATTGATGACCTTTTTCAGGAATGATGAGTTTTGGGGTCTACTTTACACGCAGGGTGCCCGAAATTGGTGCTTGCAGTAGGGGAGAGTTGCCTAAGATGAGGTACTTAGGATTAAAAGGTATATTATATGTGCGGATTTAAAAATTATATCCTTTGATGTCAGTAGATTACCTATAAATACTAGATACTATCTATAAATTATTGTTAAACCAAACTATTTTAAGGGAAAAGAGAGTAAAAATGCATTTTCGTTAAACAGTGTCTATTACCCCATCTTAACCGAATGTGCGTATAAGATGGGATTTCCCGTCGGGTAAAATGGGGTATATTTAATGAAGCTTGTTTTTTTATAAATTTACTACTTTTAAATGGAACAGATAGTCTTAATATTAACAACCAACGAAAAATACATAATAAAATCTAGGTTTCAAATGTTTAAAAAAAAGTCTTTAAATTATTGACATAAATCGCACGTAAAAGTATCGCAATCATTTGACTCAACTCCTGCACATACCTCATGTGCCCAGTTTTTGCACTTCTCACACTGGATCCACCCCTCCATATTTCTGGAGTTGGAAAATAAGTCGTCGCAATATAGGCAGAAGGCATTTTTCTCTGTTTCACTCTAGAAGAAGTTTTTGTTTTTGTGTTTTTTTTTTTTATTTTTATTTTACCTTTGCTCCCGATATTATTTTCTACCTTACCTTTTTCACTTTCTGTTATTTATTGTTATCAACTATTTATTTCTCATTCATTTTTATATGGCGTTGAAGTAAGAACTGCCGTTTTGCCGCGACGATTTGTATTTTCTAGTTTTTTATATGGTGCTTCAGCCATTTTTAATAGGTCCTTAGGAGTTATTAAAAAAGATGAAGTTAATTCTACCTTTGGCGGGGTCTGCTGAGTATTAATCTCTATAGGTTTGTTCATTCCTGATGTACCTACCAGATTCTGTTCCAACAGAAACCCGTTCTGCAAAGTTTGCAGTAGAAATAAAAAATTTAAATAAAGTCGGATAAGACGGGGTACCCCACTTTACCCGAATTCCATTCACCCCAGCAAATAATTGTATCTTACCATTTAGGTTTAATTTAGATATACTATTAATATATATAAGAAATAATATTGGTCCTAAAATTGATCCTTGCGGAACACCACATTTAATAGTTTTTTGAGTACTTTTACTGTTATTAATTTCAACATATTGTGATCTATGCTTAAATAACTTTCAAACCAATTGTAAATATTTCCCCTTATTCCAATGTTCTGAATTATTTGTAATAAAAAATTATGGTTAACTGTGTCAAACGCTTTACAAAGGTCTAAAGATAATAAACATCATTTTTTATTTTGATCTATTTTTAATTGAATGTCTGTTATTACATCTATAACAGCAATTTCAGTATCTCTATATTTTCTAAAACCATATTGACTATCTGAAATTAAATTTTGATTATCTAAGAAATCTGTTAATTTGTTGTTCATAATTTTTTCTAAAATTTTTGAAAAAACTGGCAAAACAGATATTGGCCGATAATTACTTGGATCATTTTTTGAATTTGCTTTAAAAATTGGTGATACTTTAGCTAATTTCATTTTTGATGGAAAAATACCCTTTTTAACAGATAATTCAAATAGTTTAAGTAAAATTGGTAATATTTCTATTTTGACTTTTTTAATAATTTTTACTGATATTTCATCAAAACCGCTTGCTTTTTTTATATTAAGATCATCTATTATCTCTTCAATTTCACCCATAGTTATCTTTTCTAGGTTCAAAAATATCGAGTAAGGGGTTTGCATTTTCAGTATATCTTCTTATAAATGGAATTTGATTTGATAAATTTTCGCCAACATTTATAAAATATGTGTGTTCATTTCTTGGCATATGGTTTGTTCGTCTTTAATTTCAATACTATTGCATATAGGGTGTCTCAAAACTCAGTATCAAGATTTTAGGGGCGTATTTGCCAGGTCAAAATAAGCCTTTTTTTTCCTATAAGCATGTGTCCGCAAACGCTTCGTCACCGATCTACAGAGTGTTAAATTTTCAAAAAAATTTTATTTTTTCCTTCATAGCTCTTTTAGTTTTTGAGATATTAAGATAAAATTTAAAACATAGATTACGCTTTAGGGCTTACATCATCTAGTATACCGAGTGATTGTAAGAATCTACAGGGAGATATTTTTTCAGGGGTCATGCTCCCTTTTCTCCGCATAAACTTTTTTATAGTGCGCTGCTGGCGGATTCTGAAATATGCAGTACATTCTTTGTTTTGTTTATAAACTTTTTTATCTCTTATAATTTTTATGCATCTAAGATCGTTATCGAGAAAAAAATTTAAACAAATTTTTGTAATTCGCCATATTTAATTGAAATTTTTCAATGAAACAATAAAAAAAAAACAAGTGGGCTTTGACTGCTATTTTCATTTTGACGTTTACGCTTATTTTGAAGCATTTGACATTATTTAAAAGTTGGTTTATAACTTATCGTATATTTTTTGATTTGTTTAACATTAAAATGGAAAATGGACCATATTCATTTGAACATCTGGCTGACATCCATTTCGTTTATGGTCTGGCTAATGGTAACGGGCTTAATGCTCAGAGGTTGTACGCGCTAAGATTTCCTAATCGCCGGCTTCCCAACTACAGAACTTTTAGAAATTCCCATCAACACCTTCGGGAATACGGCAGATTTCAGACTCCAATGCACGATACTGGTAGACCAAGACAAGCACGCAACCCAGCAGTTGATGAAGAGATTTTAAATGTTATCGACGAAAACCCTGGTATGAGTACTCGACAAATAGCACGGCATTTGGATGTTTCCCGTTCAACTGTCTGGAGGGTTTTACACGAAAACATGCTATACCCATATCATATTCAGCGCGTCCAAGGTTTGCTTCCTCGAGACTTTCCACAGCGCTTGCAGTTCTCCAGATGGATACTGCGCAAGTGTACTGTGGATCCTGAATTTTTATCTCGTATCCTTTTTACCGACGAGGCTCAATTTACACGCGACGGAGTAGTGAATTACCACAATGTTCATATTTGGGCACTAGAAAATCCACACATGATCATAGAATCTCGACACCAGGAACAGTTTAGCGTAAACATATGGGCAGGAATAGTAGGAGATACTTTAATTGGTCCTTTTATTTTACCGCGAATTTTAAATGGTGACACATATTTAAACTTCCTACAGAATGAATTGCCTGCATTAATGGAGGATGTGCCTTTACACGTTCGTCAACAAATGTGGTTTATGCACGATGGGGCACCCCCTCATTTTCGAGTCACCGTCCGCGATTATTTAGACACAGTGTTTCCCAATCGGTGGATTGGCAGAGCAGGTCCAATTGCTTGGCCCCCACGGTCCCCAGATTGCAACTCGCTGGTCTTCTTTTTATGGGGGCATGTAAAGAGTCTAGTTTATGATGCAGGACCAGTGCCTTCCATCGAAGTTCTAACTGGACGAATTATGGATGCCTTTCAAACGGTAAGAAACAATCCCGGAATATTAGAACGCGTACGGCAGTCTATGAGAAGAAGAGTAGAGGGTTGTATCGCAGAAAGAGGAGGGCATTTCCAGCATCTTTTATAAAAATTCAAAGTTGATTAAGTTTCTTATTTTTGAGGTAATGTTTAAATAATCTTATAACAAATAAGTATAGCGTCTTTTGTTTTCATTGTGGTATTTATTCCCCCCTGTTGTTATAAATGTTAATTAAATGTAGCTAATTACAAAAATTTGTTTAAATTTTTTTCTCGATAACGATCTTAGATGCATAAAAATTATAAGAGATAAAAAAGTTTATAAACAAAACAAAGAATGTACTGCATATTTCAGAATCCGCCAGCAGCGCACTATAAAAAAGTTTATGCGGAGAAAAGGGAGCATGACCCCTGAAAAAATATCTCCCTGTAGATTCTTACAATCACTCGGTATACTAGATGATGTAAGCCCTAAAGCGTAATCTATGTTTTAAATTTTATCTTAATATCTCAAAAACTAAAAGAGCTATGAAGGAAAAAATAAAATTTTTTTGAAAATTTAACACTCTGTAGATCGGTGACGAAGCATTTGCGGACACATGCTTATAGGAAAAAAAAGGCTTATTTTGACCTGGCAAATACGCCCCTAAAATCTTGATACTGAGTTTTGAGACACCCTGTATAATACTATCAATGTTGGTTTTGTTTTTCTTTGACTTGTTTGGCAATAATAAATTTAAATTTTCCCAAATACCTTTTTGGTCACTGTTCAAAAATATGTTTTTAAAATATTTTTGTTTTGTTGTTCTTATTGTTTGTTTTACAAGTTTATTTAATTTATTAAAAGTCTGCTCATATTCTTCAATCATTGGATATTTCTTCTTTTTTTCATATATCTTGTCTCTTGTTTTAATCATTTTTGCTAAATCATTTGAAAACCATGGTTTCGAATTTTAAAATATATGTTTTACCCGCAGGAGCATGCGTGAAAATAAAACGAATACATACCCTATAAGAAAATTCCACCGGTCGGTCAAAAATATTTTTGAATAAAATAGACTGAACGGTTCTTTCACCCAACTCCGCCTTAAAAATGACACAGTTTTCAGGTTTCGCTGAGTCTGCTTGTAGCTTTATTGAGTAAGAGTATACACCCAACTCGTCACATCTTGCATTCAGGATGGTGGAGATATCTTCCGCTCGAAGTGGAGTGTAGGTTAAATCTACTTTGGTCTAAAAATATATAATTTAAATAATATTAATTTTAACAATAAAATCATGATAATTTTTCCTGAAATTAAAAGTAATTAAGGTATATTATGCTGTAATTATGTGAGTAAAAAACTGTTGTTATTAAGTTGGTTTATCGGATATTGTATCACCAGACTAGAGTTGGGAAATCCAATGTAAATGTTGCTACCCTTAAACATTTGCTCCCCTATTAATTTTACATCAAAATTGTATTAGACTTTTTAACGATCCTTGTATGATGGACTCGCACACCAAATTTTATTATTTATTGTTTTATTATACCTCGGTAAAACCACCAGTAATAATTATGATAATAAGAAATCAAAAAAATTACCTTGTCGGACTTCCATTGCCTTTATTTTATTACTTAGCACAATATTTCGTTTTGTTAGTATAATAGTACAATATGAAATGTTACTATAGTCAGATCTGGTCTTAACGTGCGGGTCCAAAGGTCACTGATCATATGCGTCAAATCAGACAACACAGAGGCTATCAAAATGTTGTGAGATTATTTACAAATATACCGAAGGAAGGAAAAATAGTTTCATTATTTTAGCTATCGCGAAGATAGCCACATATACCTAATATTATTAGTTTAGTAAAAATTATGTACAGGGGAGTTGAAAAAGTTACAAAAAAAATTATATAATCGTTAATTATATACCTACTGTACCCTTTAATTAAAATTGACAATAATAAACAGTGCAATTTATTTTAACAATTTTACTACTAAAACCTAAAAATACAATAGCATTTAGTCTGATAAACTATTTCGATAATGAAAGAAAAAGTGGAAATTCGCAAACCAATATGCAGGAAACCGTAATGAAAACACTGGGAATTAGTTTAAGGACTATGCAAAATAATGTGCATGAAAAAAAAGCATAATATAACAACCAAGAATGCTAAAAAATGTAAACGAAAAACACCGTTTATAATTATAGCCTAAAAACTCTCATTGTCACTTATAAAATCTGAAAAGTCCTCGTCGTCTGAGTCGTCTTCGAATGAAGCAATTATCATTGGCGCTACTTCGACATCTAGTACCTACTTGTTCTCGATCCCACCAATCCCTTATTAATATTTATTTATGTTCCACCGATTTCTTTCAGTACTCTTGTGTAATATGATATAACGAATCTTGCCTAACTATTTGTACTTGGTCGGATTTAAGACCATCACCTACATGTTTTTCATAATAAGACTTTGCACCAGCCCATATTAATTCTATTGCGTTAAACTGGCAATGATATGGCGGCAGTCGTAGAACCTCATGACCATATTCACGCAGTATTTCATCTACCGCGTATATTTTGGGTTTTTTAAGAGACTTTGCTATTGATAGGAGTTCCGATTTAAGCATATTTGGTAAAGGATTTTGGTTGTGTTTTTCCAGCCACTCATAAATATCACTTTTCCTCCAAGATGAAGTAGGCTGTTTATTTAAAATTCTTGAATGATATGATGCACTATCTAATACAATTAAAGACGGAGCATCCAAATTTGGTATCAATTGAACTTTTAACCATTTTTCAAACATTTCGCAATTCATATTATCATGATAGTCAGCACTTTTTGATGTTGAAGAAAAAATTAAACTCGCACCTGCAACATATCCTGTTGCAGAACCGGCGCGGCGTGGAAAATAATAAAACGCTTTCCCGTACCGCACCCCTTTTTCCTTTTAACACTTTTTACAGACTCATCTTGCCAAGATTTTGAACCACTTCCATTCGAAAATATTCACGTTTCGTCTAAAAATACCACTTTTCTAAATTTCGATTTGTAATTGACCGTATATTTTTTTAAAAACTGAACACGCTGACTCACTATCTGTGGCTGCTCACATAAAAATCTTCGGTTACAGTCTTTTTATAGCGAAAACCTAAATTTTTTATTAATTTTGATAACGCTTCAAGTCCAATTTCCAAAACACCTCGAATTTTTAAATTTTCTTTTAAAACTGAAAGCGTTACATTGGTTTTTGATCTGTATAAATCATAAATCACGTTCCGAACTCCCATTTTACAGTCTTTGGCTTTCTTCGTTTACATTTTTTAGTATTCTTCGGTATTATATTATGCTTTCTTTCATGCACAATTTTCTGCACAGTCCTTAAACTAATTCCCAGTTCTTTTGCTACGGTTTCCTGCATATTGGTTGGCGAATTTTCACTTTTTCTTTCATTCTCGAAATAGTTTAACAAATAAGCACCATTTTTTTTTGCTTGAGGATGCAAAAAACCCCGAAAATTGCTTTTTTCGTTCATATTGTCACATTAAATTAATTGTCAAAGTCACAAAACTGACATCTTTAAATCAAGACGAAGGTGGCAGATAAAAACTTTTGTGAATCGCTGAAAATAAAATACATATCCTTTTCTTTCATGTTAAAATTGCATAAGTCTGTCATATTTGTCTTACGGATTTTATTTGGATAGTATGATTAAACGCAATAAAAGAAAAGAAAAATTGAAAAGTATATCTTTGTTAAATCGTAAGACCCGCACGATAAGACCGGATCCGACTATAGACGTTTTATTTTTTAAATAGTTTTAACATATTTTACAGTAGGTAGGTATTAAAAAAAAATAACAATATTAACTGGTACAACATAGAAAATACTTCTTGGAGAGTGTTCG
The DNA here is from genome assembly GCA_963969555.1 of Polydrusus pterygomalis. Lineage (NCBI taxonomy): Eukaryota > Metazoa > Arthropoda > Insecta > Coleoptera > Curculionidae > Polydrusus > Polydrusus pterygomalis. The sequence goes on from OZ018376.1 coordinate 115,745,085, forward strand.
AAATGTTCTCTGCAATATTTCCTAACATACCCATTCCAAGCCAAACAACATTCCTGAATATTGTTCGTAATTTTGAAAGGAAGGTTCTATAATTAATGAATGCAACTACTGAGAACAAAATAATAATGTAGATACTCGATGGTAGAGGACAAGAAAATAACGCAGATTTAGAACTTCTACTTCATGTAGAAGAAAATAATGGAAATGCACCAGGCTTTTTGGCAAATATTTTGATAGACTAAAATTTAAAAAATTTAGTGAATAAGGGTGTAAATATTTGGATGGACTAAATTTAAAACTCTTTACTGAATACGGCTGTAAATATTTTGATGGACTTAATTTAAAAATCTTTAGTGAATACGGGTGTAAATATTTTGATGGAATAAATTTAAAACTCTTTACTGAATATGGCTGTAAATATTTTGATGGACTAAATTTAAAACTCTTTAGTGTGAATAATACGGGTGTAAATATTTTGATGGAATAAATTTAAAACTCTTTACTGAATACGGCTGTAAATATTTTGATGGACTAAATTTAAAACTCGTTAGTGTGAATACGGGTGTAAATATTTTGATGGAATAAATTTAAAAATCTTTTGTGAATAAGGGTGTAAATATTTGGATGGACTAAATTAAAAACTCGTTAGTGAATAAGGGTGTAAATATTTGGATGGACTAAATTTAAAACTATTTACTGAATACGGCTGTAAATATTTTGATGGAGTAAATTTAAAACTTTTTAGTGTGAATAATACGGGTGTAAATATTTTGATGGGATAAATTTAAAACTCTTACTGAATACGGCTGTAAATATTTTGATGGAATAAATTTAAAACTCTTTACTGAATACGGCTGTAAATATTTTGATGGACTAAATTTAAAACTCTTTAGTGTGAATACGGGTGTAAATATTTTGATGGAATAAATTTAAAAATCTTTTGTGAATAAGGGTGTAAATATTTGGATGGACTAAATTAAAAACTCGTTAGTGAATAAGGGTGTAAATATTTGGATGGACTAAATTTAAAACCAGTTAGTGAATACCGGTGTACATATTTTGATGGACTAAATTTTAAAAAACTTTAGTGAATAAGGGTGTAAATATTTGGATGGACATAATTTAAAACTCTTTAGTGAATACGGGTGTAAATATTTGGATGGACTGAATTAAAAACCCGTTAGTTAATAAGGGTGTAAATATTTGGATGGACTAAATTTAAAAATGATATACAATAAAGATTATCTTTATTCTTCAAAATAATTATATTTAGAAACAAAAAAGTTGAACATAAGACAACTTTACATTTATAACATCTTAATATATAATATATTTAAAAATAAAAACCTTATACAATTTAAAAACCATAATCATAATACACGTTATAAAAATGAAAAAACCATAAAACCTAAAATAAATAAGTCCATAGGACAAAAAAATTTCAAATATTTATGTTTTTATTTAAACGATTATTTACCAACAAAAATAAAAAAATTTATTTCATTAAAAAAATTTAAAGTCGAAATAAAAACATGGATATCAAAAACAGACAATTTGACAATATTTTTAGAAATGCTTTAATTTATTAATATTGTTCCGAATAATTTATATAAGTGATATTTTTTACTTAAAAATTATAAATTAATAATTTTATTATAGGTAATATATTTCTTCAAAAAAGCTGCGTTTATACTATAAATTAACATTTTTACTTTAAAAAACCTGATTTTTAATGCATATTTATGATTTTACATACTAAAAACAAAAAATAAGATTTGCCCCTTACAAGATCAGTTTCAGGGGATTGAAGAATAAATTTATCGAAGACAACATAAACATATTTATTATATTATTAAATTTTAAATAAACTTTGTTTTTATTATTATTATTATTATTATTATTATTATTATTATTATTATTATTATTATTATTATTATTATTATTATTATTATTATTATTATTATTATTATTATTATTATTATTATTATTATTATTATTATTATTATTATTATTATTATTATTATTATTATTATTATTATTATTATTATTATTATTATTATTATTATTATTATAATTGAATACTGGTGTAAATATTTTGATGAACTAAATTTAAAACACTTTAGTGAATACGGGTGTAAATATTTTGATGGGCTAAATTTAAAAAAACTTTAGTGAATAAGGGTGTAAATATTTAGATGGACTAAATTTAAAAAAATTTAGTGAATAAGGGTGTAAATATTTAGATGGACTAAGTTTAAAACTCTTTAGTGAATACGGGTGTAAATATTTTGATGGACTAAATTTTAAAAAAACTTTAGTGAATAAGGGTGTAAATATTTGGATGGACCAAATTAAAAATCCTTTAGTAAATACGGGGATATTTTTTTTAGATTTAATTTGTAGGACCCTATGTTACCAACTTAACAGAGCAGTGGATTGGTATTAATTGGTAAGGTAAGGTGGGGCAAGTGCCACTTTGGGGTAAGAGCGCCTATGACCTCTGGAACTCTAAAGGTTGGTCAATTCTTGAATTTTTTTCCACCGACACTTTCTTTGTACTCTGGCAACAGCGCATACTAGAATTCAACGCGCCATTTTGGTCTCCATTCCGTCTGTCAACAACCGGCGCGTGGTGTGATGTTTTTGCTCTTGTGAAGAGTAAACAAATAAAAATATGGTGATAAATGTGTGTATGCATAGTTTGTAAATATATGGTGGAAATATATTTGATATGAGGCTTATATGTAATAGAATAATGAGATATATAATTGATTTCAATTTGCTTGGTGGAATTAAGGTTATGTTGGGGGTAGCAGTTGCCCCATGAAAATATGCGATTGGGGCAAGTGCGACTTTTGCCAATGGGGTAAGTCCGTTTTGTAGGTGCACTTGCCCCTTGTGAAATTTTATCCAAAAATACGAAACTATTATATCTTAGATATTTTTTACAAATTTATACTTTTCAATATGGTTCGAAGCTATAAAAGAAAAACCGATCGTGGCAATAAGTATACCAAAGAATCTCTTCAGCAAGCTGTGAGCGATATAAAAGCATCAATACTTACTAATAAGAGAGCCAGTGAATTATATAATATTCTCCTGAGTACTCTCAAGGACCATGTTAAAGGAAGAAGAGGTGTAAAAAGTTCAAGTTTTGGTCGGAAAACTGATATTTCCCCGGAACAAGAGAGGAGTTTAGCACAAGCCATTTGTACAATGGAAAAGTGGGGTATAGGTTTATCCCGAAACGAAGTTTTTGACCATGTGCAACAATTTATTAAAAGTAATAATCTAAAAACTCAGTTTAAAAACGGACGACCTGGGACCGATTGGTTTATTAACTTTAGGAAAAGGCATAGGCTTTCCATTAAAAACCCTCAGTGTGGAAATTTCTAGAAGAAAAATTTTAGACCCCTTTATTATTCAAGAATACTTTGATCTGCTCAAGGCAACCTTAGATAATTTGGATCTTAGTGATTAACCTCAACAGATCTGGAATCTGGATGAGTCCAGTTTTGCCAGCGATCCCTCCAAAACCAAAGTCGTAGGAAAAATAGGTGCCCCATCTACCAGAACAACCAGTGGGCCTGGTAGAGAAAACACTACAGTGTTGATGGCTTGTAACGCTGCAGGAAATAAACTACCTCCATTAATAATATTCAAAGGGAAAAGCGTGTGGAATGAATGGGTAGGATCCGAAGAAAGGGGATATCCAAAAACAGCTTACGCCGCTACAAAAAAAGGGTGTATGGAAACTACAGTTTTCGAGAATTACTTCAAAAAAACCTTCATTCCCAACATTGGACCAGAGCGACCAGTTCTTTTGGTTTACGATGGACATTCAACGCATATAAGCATTGCAGTAGTTGAAGTGGCTATTAGAGAGCAAATAACCATATTAAAGCTCCCCCCACATTCTTCCCACTTACTTCAGCCACTCGATTTGGCAGTGTTCCGATCTCTAAAAATATCATGGGATGCCAAATTGGTACAGTGGCAGAGAAAGAACTCTGGGATTAAGATCCCTAAGAAGCAATTTTCTGAACTAATAGGAGAAGTATGGCTTGCAACAAGCACGGAAGTTATCAAAAATGGTTTTAAGAAAGGAGGCATTGTACCGTTTAACAATAACATTATCGCAGAAGAACATTATAATCCTGAAGCTCTTAAAAGATGGAAAACAATCAAAGCTCCCGATGCTACTTTTTGTCAAAATAGAGATTCTGTAAACGAAATTGAAAGAAGTCAAGTGCAAGCTGGTCCCTCGAATAATCTGCCAGTTTCTTCCGATCTAGTCGAAATAGATCCTACCAATGAAATTCAAGCAGGTCCAGTTCACGAAGTAAAAATTGGTTTGCTAAATGACCCGCCAGATACCTTTTTTAATGTAACCTCCAAAGACGTTTCAGTTAACCTAACTAAGGACATATGTATAATTGGGACCGATAGGAACAATGTGGTTACGTTTGAAGAGCTTCTTCTAAAAAATTTAAAAAGTCCTACAAGTAAAACAAATAAAACCAAGTAAAAGAAAAGTCTGTCAAGGTGCAGAAGTGATAACAAGCAAAGAAGTATTACAGCGACTGAACGAAAAAGACCAATTGTTACTTAAACCCACAAGAAAAAAAAGTAAACTTAATCATCAGCCTGAATCAGTATCCGATGATGATGACGATCTTCCGTTGATCCAAATCAGACAAAAAATGCTTAATGATAAGACGAAGCCACCAAGAAAGCCAAAGAGCAAATAAAAACTTCAAACCGAATCATCATCAGAAGACGAATCCATTGGTGAATTTTTTACCGAAAGCGAAGATAATTTTGAGACTTTTGACGATTTTGAGCAAGAAGATCAAGATTTACTTAATATATCAAAAAATATAAGTGACATGAAAATTAATGATTGGGTCCTAGTTAAATTTGCTGGGAAAAAATTAATGAAACATTATGTGGGCCAAGTAACCAATATTTTTGATTGCGAGGTTACTGTCAATTTTGCCAGAAAGAGTACTTTTCCCAAGAAAAGATCTATTTTTATTTTTCCTCCTGTGCATTATTGCTGGCCGGTTCCTGAGAACGACATTATTTCAGTATTACCTAACCCGAAAATTATCCGCAGAGGTGAAATAAGTTTTGAAGTTTCATTTGCTATGTAGAATGTCCAGTAAATACGTTTTTTTTGTTATAAGAATGCTGCTTTTTCTACTTTAGAATAACATTTTTATATTTTTTGCACTTACTATAATATTTAAGGCTAACTTACAATATTTTGTTTAGAGAAAATAAATTTTATAATAAAATGTTTTTTTTTGTTTGTTTTCTTTCTTGACAAAAAGTTTGCTACTTGTAAACAAATAAAAATAATTAAAATTTGCAAAAAGTTTCAATAAACTATACAAATTAGTTAAATGCTCTTGCCCCGTAAATGCATATATATATTTAGATTACTCTTTAAACCACAAACACGCACTTGCCCCATCGGGCGGGGCAAGTGCGCTTTTATGACTACAATATTCTTAAAAATCATAAAAGTTTCAACTTTGTTCATTTCCACCTGATATTGAATTGATTATCTGGAAAAACTCCACGAAGCATTAAAAAAAAATTGAAACGAAATAGCTTAAAAATATGTTTTCTATTAATTTTTAAAGTGTTACTAATGTATTTTGGGGTGCAGTTGCCCCACCTTACCTTATATTACATTTTTAACATGATGTAGGAAAAGCACACTAGATGTCTAAAAATAAGGAGAATAAAATGGAAAAATAAAAATTACTCGTGGCTCATTAAATTCTGTCAATTATTTGAATCGAAATCTGACATTCAACAACAATTTAATTTATTTCTGACACTTACTGTAGTGTACGGATTAAACGTAAGTGTCTTCTCGAATACCAAGTTTCTTTCCGATGCACAATCCAATGTAAATGTGACAGGTACATCAACCGGGTTATCCAATGAAAACTGCTTTGTTATGGGTTCTCTCACACGCGTATGGAAAGATATTGTTTCAATTAACTGAGCAGGAAGAACCTTACACCCTATCTCGTAAAATTCATATTCGCCAGTGTCTGTATTTTTAAAAGTTACTCTGAACTCAATGGGCACATCGTTGACCAGGTATACACCCCACCGATAGTTTTTCGATTGTTTGCCGTCCAACTGAATGGTCTTTATTCCTAGTAATGTGTACAAAGTTTTATTTGTCAGTGGGGATATAACCTCAGTAAAAACGCTGAAGGTTTGTTTAACGTCCATCCAGTTATCAATTGGAAGTGTGACGTAGTGATTTTGTTTGCAATAAATTTCTTTTTCCAATCGTTTTTTCATTGAAGGTGCGCCAGCGTTACCGATCAACTTATATTTCATCGCACCTCCGCTGGACAGCTTTATAAATAGAATACCCTAGAAAAAATTTAATTTTAATATTTAAGTCATTAGGTAGGATTGGTGAAATTTTTTAATGTATATCAGATGTCTGTTGTGCTGTTGTTATGAATATTTTCAATAACTGACTGCAGATTCAATGTTTGTTCATAAAATATAGCGATGGAAATGATTTCTGATTAGCGGATAAATCCCAACAAGACCTCTATATCATTATCAGGCCAACTGAAATGAAAATTCACGATATCATCATTGGGGGCTGAGTCTTTTTACAGCATAAATTGTGAAAAAATGGGAAAATTAAAAACATTACTTTTTAATATATAAATCACGATATCTTTAAAAGTATTTCAAGTATTTAAATATTTTTTTTTCATCTAAAAAAAGATACTTTAGCGGTTGTAAAAGTGTAGCACACATCTTTAAAATCAACTTAAGAAAAAAAGAAAACCGAAGAATATTGATGTTTTGTGCATTGCTTTTTGAAGCAATCGAAAAACTTTTTTATTTTTAAGAATTTTGCCACATATTTTGCGAATAAATTAAACTAAAAATAATACAGAAGTTTTCTAAAAATATTTTAATCAGATGCAACTAATAGATTACGAGATAATTGAAGTAAAACATAGATCGCGCCAAGTTTAAAACACGCGCACCATCCCTTGTTTGAGAGCCTTGTATGCGTACCGTTATAATAATGTAGAATCTTAAAGGGTTATGTAGCAGATTTTTTGTTTTTCGATGTCACTGTGACGTATACAAATTTAATGTTAAAAATTACAATATTTCAACCAACATTACAGGATAGTTATTTATTTACATAATATCAGAGAAATTATTACTAAGTAAAATGGAAAAAATCCTAATTTTATACTTTCTAAAAAAATAATTTTAAATTATAATTTTGTTTATTCAAGTGTAATATATTTTTTGTTTAGTAATGTCTTTAAAAATGATCAATTACCCATTTGCAGAAATCATAAGATTTTAAGGTTTTACCTTACTTTTAATATAAAATTTAATATATATGTCAGATTTTGAATAAATATCACTTATTATTGTGTACAAGATTTGCATTTGCACTCAATACAACATTTTAATCCCTGAATTAGACAAATGCATCTGCTATTATTGCAGTTTTTCTCAAAGCAACAAATTGACAATATTTTCCCTAAATTATCTGGCACAGGGTCCTGTATAGTTAAAACGGGGGTGCAAAATTTTTCTTTTATTTCCCGCCGTATTTACTGGGATCATCATATTTATTTTCTGCTTGATAGTTGGAGTACTAAATTTTTAATTGATAAATAGACTTAAAATAAAAAAATATATACTTTTATAATATATTATTTGCAAGTAATTATAAAGGTAAGGTGATGCTTAAAAAAATATATTATAGAAGTATATAATAATAATAATAATAAGTTTGTTTAAAATTTAATAATATAATAAATATGTTTATGTTGTCTTCGATAAACTTATTCTTCAATCCCCTGAAGCTGAGCTTGTTAGGGGCAAATCTTATTTTTTGTTTTAGTATGTAAAATCATAAATCATAAATATGCATTAAAAATCAAGTTTTTAAAAGTAAAAATGTTAATTTATAGTATAAACGCAGCTTTTTTGAAGAAATATATTACCTATATTAAAATTATTAATTTATAATTTTTAAGTAAAAAATATTACTTATATAAATTATTCAGTACAATATTAATTAATTAAAGCATTTCTAAAAATATTTTCAAATTATCTGTTTTTAATATCCATGTTTTTATTTCGACTTTAAATTTTTTATATTTTGTATTTTAGGTCAATTAGAAAATTGGTAGCCATCAAGCAGAAAATAATTGTGAAGATCCCGGTAAATATGGCTGGAAATTAGAAGGACATTTTTGGTAGTGATGGGATAACTCGAGTGAAAAATAACCGATCACTCGGTTTTTTCAATCACTCGAATTATTCGATTATCTTCGGAAATCATTCGAGTGACGAAATGAGTGATGCACATAATGGTTTTTGATAGTGATGGGATCACTCGAGTTAAAAAATAACCGATCACTCATTGCGGGGCTATACAAAGTAGTTAGTTTATGGAACTGGCGACCTTTTTTTTTTTTTAGAAGTCTAAAAATATATGTGCTTATTTAAGTGATTAAAAAAATTAATTTTTTTTAAATTGCCCCTCATATAGCATTTGAGTGAACAATCGATTATCATTCGGTAATCGGTTATTGAAATAACTCGATTTTTCCCATCACTAATTTTTGGTTGCCTATTTTAACTACAGAGGACCCTTTACTAGATAATTTAAGGAAAATATTTCAATTTGCTGCTTTTATAAAAACGGCAATAATTGCAGATGCATTTCTCTAACTCAGGGATTCAAATTTTGTATTGAGTGCAAATGTAAATCTTGTAGGAACACAATAATAAGTGAAAATACAGATTCGGAATCCGACATATATTAAATTTCATATTAAAAGTAATTCTTATTATTTCTAGCAAAAAGGTAATTATCGACGGGAATTATAGAACCCGGTGCGACATCTTGCGTCCCAGTACGGTACCTTAGAAGAGGTCAGTCGTAAAGGGGTTATTCTGTAAAAATAGAAAATTTTGCAAGTGCGCTCTCAAAACCGGTACAAGTGCCGGACCACAGATATTAATGCAAAAAAGTTTTGTCTGTTTTCATCCGCCAAACTCAACAAAACCGGTACAAGTGCCGGACCACAAATATTAATGCAAAAAAGTTTTGTCTGTTTTCATCCGCCAAACTCATCCCCAGACGCGTTTCGCCGTTTACGGCTCATCAGTGAGGCTCAGTTTGGCAGAAGGAAACAGGGCTCGAAGACAAATCACTTGTCAGGATCGATTATCGACGGGAATTATAGAACCCGGTGCGACATCTTGGGTACCAGTTTCCTTCTGCCAAACTGAGCCTCACTGATGAGCCGTAAACAGCGAAACGCGTCTGGGGATGAGTTTGGCGGAAGAAAACAGACAAAACTTTTTTGCATTAATATCTGTGGTCCGGCACTTGTACCGGTTTTGAGAGCGCACTTGCAAAATTTTCTGTTTTTACAGAATAACCCCTTTACGACTGACCTTTTTTAAGGTACCGTACTGGGACGCAAGATGTCGCACCGGGTTCTATAATTCCCGTCGATAATCGATCCTGACAAGTGATTTGTCTTCGAGCCCTGTTTCCTTCTGCCAAACTGAGCCTCACTGATGAGCCGTAAAAGCGAAACTCGTCTGGGGATGAGTTTGGCGGAAGAAAACAGACAAAACTTTTTTGCATTAAAAAGGTAATTGTTCTTAAATGGTAAACATGCTTTTTGTCAGAGGTGGGTAACTATTTGACATGAAATTATTTCAAATGGCTATGCAAAATAGAAAATGGCATTTCTATTTTCTATCTTAAATACTTTCGAAAAAAGTATTTTCTATTTTATATTTGAAATAGAATAAATGAACAATTTTCTATTTAAAATAGTTATAGGTAATAGATGCTCTGATTGGTCAATTTCGTACACCCGATTTTACCTGATTAACGAACGAGATTCGCCGTCTCTAACGATTGTCAGCTGACAAATGATTGACATTCGACAATTGAATTGTGGTTATGATGACGTTGTGGGAAATTGTCAAATTTTGAGGGAAAAATTGTGAAATCCGTAAAGAGGCAAGAAACAACTGAAATTAAATTTAAAAAATCGTCCGCCCAAGCCTATTATTGATAATTAAAGCTAAAGTCGATTCACCCAGTAAACCTGCAAGATGGCCGACATGTCATATGACAAAAGTCATATTCCAGCTAAATAAAACGAATTTTTGCATTTTCAATGACTTTTGTCATATAATAATAATAATAATAATAATAAATGTCTTTATTTCTGACTTCCACAATTCCAATATTATATGTATACATATTTGTTAAGACTAAAATAATGGTCCTCAGAAAAAGGCGAAGTTCAGATGAGGTATCCCAGGATACATGACATGTCGGTCATCTTGCAGGTTTACTGGCTGAATAGATTTTAACAATGTTTTTAGAAACATAGAACCTTCGGTATTACATAATATGTAAAGTACATTAATAAAGAGAAAGCATTTTCCATAGAAACTTATTTAAAACACATATTTTAAATGAAAATTTAAAAACCATTTTCTATTTTTTATCTTAAATGGCTTTTGAGGCATCTATTTTGTATTTTCATTTTAAATGCATTTTTAAAATCATTTTACCCTCCTCTGCTTTTTGTGAACTAGAAACCCTAAAGCGTCGACTTCTGATATTGTTAAAAATATTGTTTTTCCGCGATTCTTTTGCAGGAAGGTAACAAGACTAATTTAAATTACCTCGTCTGGTTTTGACCGTGTCATCGATTTTGGAGAATAAATAATTTGGACTTGGGTATCAGCAAACGGTAGTGCAGTAATTTCTTTTGGAGCAGAGAAAATCGCATTGGACGTTTCTGCATGAATTATCCATATTTCTGATGATCTAAAATAAAACAGAATTTGATTGAATCATCACATAAAATAACAACTAATCCGGTAAGGGCTGATAGTTTGGGTATCCTGGTTAACGTTTTTGATGTAATTTGACTATGTGTTCAAAGTATTAGCTTAGATATTATATATTTTGTCAAAAGATGTTAGGTATAGTGGTTGTACTCTCAGCTAAGATCATATTTTGCTGCCATCAACAGAAGGGAGCGCCGACTGCAGACGTTAGTATTTATACATGGTGCTACAAATTCGCATGCGTACATCGTGATCTCGAAAACGGTAAAGCGGCCCGCACACGATCAATATATTGATCAATACAGGATAATATTGATCAGTATATTGTCCATGTGGAACTAAATATTGAAGTCGATATCAAATATTGACGAAATTTAAATCTTTTAAAATCCGGACTTCAATACTGGTACGTGGTGGGGATATTGATCAGTTTATTGAAAGTGTGTGGCCTAACCTCAATATTTTCATCAGTATTTTCTTGTGTTGCCTAGTGAACGTTGTTGATTGTTGTGAAAAACAGGTTTTTGAAGGTTATCGCCATGAGTTGATAAAGTTCCTTTTTTGTTATCCACTCTTTAACCCATCGCTTAGGTCCGTTGCACACTTACACGGCCACCGTCCTAACGGCACCGTTTATACGGTGAAGGGATTAGGCAGCATACCTATGTGACCTTTCAAACGCACCGGCACCGTGTACACCACGGGGATGAATGTGGGATTGGGCAACCCGCAACATCTTGCCACCGGATATGTCAGCCACCTGGCCATATTTGAACGTATGTGCAAAAGCAATTGAGACGTACGTGCGATTAAAATTTGACATTGTTGACGTTTCGTTTTCGTAACCTTTCTTTTTTTAGACCGCCTTGTGGAAATGTTTTATTTTTTTTGTGGTTTTTATCGCACCGGCATTATTATATGTTAAAAATGTCACTGAAGTTCTTAGTATTTCTCTGAGTAAGTACTAAATATTGTAATATTATTATTAAGCTAAAAATATCAGCCGAGGATATTCCATTTACTTCCAAATAATGTTTCTTGGGGGGATGATTTTTTATAACCTTTGAAATTGAAAGTCTGTACCTGACTGTGAAACTTGCTAATTTGTATTCTAGCGACGTAACTAATCAGTATTTATTTGTTTCATTTAAAAATATGATGAAAATACTAGACTACTTATGCCAGTGACAAACTAGTTCGCTTACTCGATGTAATTCCTCGAGAAATTGTATTGTCTCCTTAATAATAGTGGCATTGCTCACTTAAAGGATAAATTTTTAAATAAGGTAGGTGAGGTGAATATGCCCCTCTTAAGCACTTTCATTAATCAAAAATAGAAAAAAATACATGTTGTTTTTATTCTATGAGAGATAAATTAATTTTCTGCTATTGTAACAGTTTTTGGAAATAATTCTTATTTTTTTTTTGTTTTTTACCCTTTTTACAACTATTTTAAAAACAATCAAACTGGGCATATTTTCAACCCATGTTGGTAAAATGCCCATGGGGTGTTGGTAATATGCGCAGCTCTGTAAAGTAAGAGAAACGTATCAAGGTTGCTTTAATCTTTTTTACTTATTAAATAAAAATTAAAGACACATAATAATATCATATAATTATGTAATAAACATCTGAAATAACCAATTAAAAATTAGTACAGGTAATACGCCCAGGGGCATATTAACTTCACTTGGGTATGGGCATATTACCTATATGGTACGTGAACAACATTTTTGTTAATTTTTGGTATAATATCAAATTATTTTTAAGACAAATATATGTCAAAAGAATCATAAAGAAATAAGCTTTCCATTGATATATTTATCTGAATATAAATATTAGATTATAGCACATTATCAAGCGATTTAAACTGACACTGTTTAATAACAGATACCTTCTAATCAAACACCATGCGAAACTCACGACTGTTTGAATGCAACTGACATCGGATTCACGTAACTTTGGCCGTAAAGGTTATCGTAAGCACCGTGTCAGCTATCTGTCGTCGAAAATTCAAACTACATAAAAATACAGCGGATGGGCATATAACCAACATGGGCGTATTCCCTTCACCTACCTTATTTATGGAAATTAATTTCAAAAATTTAACTTCTGTGAGCAAGACGACATATGTAATGAAATTGTTAAATTATATGTTCGATTAACAGTTTACAAATATTTAAGAGATAAAAATAATCAAAATCAAACTTTAAGTGCTGGACACTATAAAAAGCATAACATTTAAAATAAAAGTAAAGTTAATGACCCCAGTAATAAAAGATTTAAAACCAATTAAACAATTTTCTCAGTTTCTATTTAAAAAATAATTCTTGTATTAAAATATTTTACTAATGTATGAGATTATTCTGCCCAATTATTTTTTTGTTTTATGTTAATGCATACCTACAAGACTAGCCCAATGTTGACCTCCACCGGATTAAGACTTGCCCCACATAAAGACCTAATTTTAATAATGACCAGCCCTATATTGCAAAATTGAAAAGCATAGGCAAGGAAGCCGTTGAACGACACCACTGTGACTCTAAACTTGTACCTACTAAGAAGGGTGATATAAGAATCACTGGTGCATACCTTAGATGCTTCCTTGGCTTATATTTTTGTACAGGCCCAGGAAGTTAGTCGACTCTGAATACCACCTTTAATCCCTTAGGAAACTTTTATTTTTGATAGTACAATGTTCCGTAACTAGTTCGTACCAGAAGTTCATATAGTTATCAAAAATTCGTCTTGTGTTAGACTCATTGGAAGTTATGCCTTCTGCTTTAAGATCTTTTATGATCTAAAATTGAAATAAATTATAAACAAAATATGGTCGTTTTTTTTTTCTAGAAAAGTCTTATTGTTTTTTCTAGTAAATTAATTTTTTAATGTTGTTTGCTTTGCTGTTTTTAATCATCTAAGAAATTAAGAAGCAAAGTAAACAAACATTAAAAAATTAATTTACTAACCTGCAATTAAAATTCAGCATTCCCCTGCCTTCCTCACCCCCTGCCACCTAAGATGGCAATCGGTTAAACGTCATTCCCGTTTCGTTCAATTAACATGCAAATCAAATAACGTTTCTCTTAGTTGGTGTTTTGTGGTGTACACGGTTCCGTTCCACCGCGATGTCACCGTGAGACCCCACTACAATTTACGACGATCGTTACCGTGTTGACGGAGAGGCATGCTCAGTAGAGTTTAAGATTTAATTGATGGTTGCACATGTACCGCGCCTATGACATTTTCTTGGTTCATTGGCGGGAACATTATTTTATTTACCTAGTATATTTTATTATAATCATATTTTTCGCAATGGCAGTAGATATAGATATGGATATGCTTATATCTTTGGTGGGTGGAAGCAAGGGCGGGTATTTGGAACAAAACAAGTTTTATAAATAAGGACAGAAATTGCACAAGAAGTGGCTGGAATGAAATATGTTTGGAGGCCAATTCTGATTTTGATTGTAACAGCCAACATTTCCATAGGCTGTAGGCACTCTCTCATATAATAATATTATGTATCTTGACGTTGAAGCGAATATTTTAATCGTTGAAAAAAATTTTTTTTTCGTCTTCCCTCAACTGACCAAATAGTACAAAGAATGCACCGAATTGTTTCCTTCCCATATTGATGGGATGAACCCACACAATCCTGTTTCGTGCCTTTCTTCGTTTTTTGATATGCCTGTAAAACTTTAACATCGCCACAGCACGTCTATGATCCATACTCAAAACTGACGAAAACCGTGCACGTGTGCAAGGATAACAGGAACGCGGTAAATCGCGTAAACGGTGCCGTTAGGACGGTCGCCGTGTAAGTGTGCCTTACGGTTAACAATACGTTTTATTTCTAAGAGTAGTAAAATAGTTGAACATGCTATTTTCCTCTTATTTCTCATTATTTCAACCCCTCCGCAATATAAACATCAAACAAACGTAGGAGCAGGCACGGTAAGAAAACTAAATGATACTGAACTCTGAACATAAATATTGACTAAAATATTGTCACTAATAAATAGTTAAGGTGTGCGGTGGTAATAATATTGATACGCGGTTTGACAATATTATTGACGATCCTATACTGATCAATATATTGACCGTGTGCGGGGCCGCTTAAGAGATACGAAGATGGTATATGTATGTATACACAAATTACCACCTTTAGAACCAACTGTTAATCTATATAGACCGAAAGGGTATTTACAGGTTCAAAACATTTATAAATTAAAAATTTGTATTCTAATTCACTCTATTATTTTAAAAGAAAAAAAATCAAACATAACACTTCAGGAAAATAAAACATTACATGATCATAACACAAGACATTGTATAAATTATCAAACTATACCAGTAAAAGTAATTTTGGAAAAAAATCGCTTTTATATGACGGAATAATAAAATATAACAATCTTCCAAAAAATATCAGAAAAATTAAAAAATTAGCAATTTTTAAAAAACAATTAAAGAGATATTTACTAAATTAAATTATTAATACTATTTTTTTTTTAAATTGATTTTAATAATGAATTAAATTGGATTAACTTCCATTTTTTTTATTGTTATTTTTTTTTATGGTTATTATTTTCTATATTATATTGTCACTTTCCATGTAATGAACTGTAGAAGTTAGTTTGGAATAAAGACATTTTTAAAGTTAATTAAGGTGTAATTTGGTTTGTCGACATGTCACCATTTTTTTGTCAATATTTTTACTAGTAATCTCTCTAGTACTTAAATTACTAGTTAGATATTATATATACAGTGAGGACCTAAAGTCCGTCCCCCCCTCTAACTTCTAAACCGTTCGGTATATTTTAATGAAATTTTGAATGATAATATTTGAGCAAGTCTTGCACTTTTTGACATACCAATGACAGCTTTAAATGTCAAGATGACAGCTGAGTCCGCTTTTGGAATATTTTTTTAAATGGAATACCCTGTATATTTTTACATTTTTAAATTCCACATAAAATTATTATTATTTTTTATTAAATGCATTATTAGTCTATACTTCATAGTTTCCGAGATATTGACTCTCGAAAAGTGACATTTTTGAACTTTGACAGTTTATAACCTTCTAACAGTACGTCTTAGAGCAAAACGGTTTACATGTCCCTATATTCAATTTTTATTATCTTCCCAAAAAATCAACTTCCGATTAAACCGGATGTAACTCGAAAGCAGGAAATATAGTTGTTCCGGTTTAACTGGAATTTGATTTTTTTGGGAAGATAATAAAAATTGAAGATAGGGACATGTAAGCCGTTTTGCTCTAAGACGTACTGTTAGAAGGTTATAAGCTGTCAAAGTTAAAAAATGTCACTTTTCGAGAGTCAATATCTCGGAAACTATGAAGTATAGACTAATAATGCATTTAATAAAAAATAATTATAATTTTATGTGGAATTTAAAAATGTAAAAATATACAGGGTGTCCCATTTAAAAAAATATTCCAAAAGCGGACCCAGCTGTCATCTTGACATTTAAAGCTGTCATTGGTATGTCAAAAAGTGCAAGACTTGCTCAAATATTATCGTTCAAAATTTCATTAAAATATACCGAACGGTTTAGAAGTTAGAGGGGAGGGGACGGACTTTAGGTCCTCACTGTATATATGCATATATACAGATGATACTACAATTTTTTATACCGATACAAATTGGGACAACTTAAATAATAAAATTAAAAAAGATTTTAAAATTATAAAAAATTGGTTTGATAAAAATTTATTAACAATCAATTTTAATAAAACAAATTATATTCTTTTTACTTTAAACCTAAATCACCTACCACCAAATATAAATAGTATTCAAATAAATGAAGACATTCGAATTTTTAAAGTTAATAAAATAAAATATTTAGGAATTATTTTTGACAGTAAATTAAATTGGAATTTTCACTTAGAATACTTAATTAAAAAATTAAGAAGTTTACAACCGATTTTTAAAAACATTAAACATTTTTTAAATGTAAGACATGTCATGTGGAAATATTATAATATTACGCTTAAGTTAAAACTTATTTAAATTAAGGAATTTTAGGTTGGGGAGGAATAAATAGAACTTTAGTTAAAAAATTAGAAATATTACAAAAAAATTTCTAAAAATTATACTCATAAAAGATTATCTTTATCCTTTAAAAGAATTATATTCAGAAACAAAAAAGTTGAACAAAAGACAACTTTACATTTATAACATTTTAATATATATTTAAAAATAAAAACATTATACAATTTAAAAACCATAATCATAATACACGTAATAAAAATTAAATAACCATAAAACCTAAAATAAATAAGTCCATAGGAAAAAAAATTCAAATATTTATGTTTTTATTTAAACGATTATTTACCAACAAAAATAAAAAATTGATTTCATTAAAAAACTTTACAGTCGAAATTAAAACATGAATATTAAAAACAGACAATTTGAAAATATTTTTAGAAATGCTTTAATTAATTATTAATATTGTTCTAAATAAATAATATATTATTATAATTAATTTATATAAGTAATATTTTTTACTTAAAAATTATAAATTAATAATTTTATAATAGGTAATATATTTCTTCAAAAAAACTGCGCTTATACTATAAATTAAACATTTTTACTTTAATGCGCTTATACTATAAATTAAACATTTTTACTTTAAAACTTGAGTTTTAATACATATTTCCCTATCTAACAAGCTCAGCTTCAGGGGATTGAAGAATAAGTTTATAGAAGACAACATAAACATCTTTATTAAATTATTAAATTTTTAAATAAACTTATTATTGAATGATGAAAGAGTTTTGAACTGGAGATACTTACCAGTTGAAACGTTGTGATTTAAAACAAATAAGACAATGGAAGTCCAAAACTCTTTCATCGAATAAGAAACATCGTTGTCTCCAACCTTCAAACAAACTTATTATTATTATTATTATTATTATTATTATTATTATTATTATTATTATTATTATTATTATTATTATTATTATTATTATTATTATTATTATTATTATTATTATTATTATTATTATTATTATTATTATTATTATTATTATTATTATTATTATTATTATTATTATTATTATTATTATTATTATTATTATTATTATTATTATTATTATTATTATGATTATGATTATGATTATGATTATGATTATGATTATGATTATGATTATGATTATGATTATGATTATGATTATGATTATGATTATGATTATGATTATGATTATGATTATGATTATGATTATGATTATGATTATGATTATGATTATGATTATGATTATGATTATGATTATGATTATGATTATGATTATGATTATGATTATGATTATGATTATGATTATGATTATGATTATGATTATGATTATGATTATGATTATGATTATGATTATGATTATGATTATGATTATGATTATGATTATGATTATGATTATGATTATGATTATGATTATGATTATGATTATGATTATGATTATGATTATGATTATGATTATGATTATGATTATGATTATGATTATGATTATGATTATGATTATGATTATGATTATGATTATGATTATGATTATGATTATGATTATGATTATGATTATGATTATGATTATGATTATGATTATGATTATGATTATGATTATGATTATGATTATGATTATGATTATGATTATGATTATGATTATGATTATGATTATGATTATGATTATGATTATGATTATGATTATGATTATGATTATGATTATGATTATGATTATGATTATGATTATGATTATGATTATGATTATGATTATGATTATGATTATGATTATGATTATGATTATGATTATGATTATGATTATGATTATGATTATGATTATGATTATGATTATGATTATGATTATGATTATGATTATGATTATGATTATGATTATGATTATGATTATGATTATGATTATGATTATGATTATGATTATGATTATGATTATGATTATGATTATGATTATGATTATGATTATGATTATGATTATGATTATGATTATGATTATGATTATGATTATGATTATGATTATGATTATGATTATGATTATGATTATGATTATGATTATGATTATGATTATGATTATGATTATGATTATGATTATGATTATGATTATGATTATGATTATGATTATGATTATGATTATGATTATGATTATGATTATGATTATGATTATGATTATGATTATGATTATGATTATGATTATGATTATGATTATGATTATGATTATGATTATGATTATGATTATGATTATGATTATGATTATGATTATGATTATGATTATGATTATGATTATGATTATGATTATGATTATGATTATGATTATGATTATGATTATGATTATGATTATGATTATGATTATGATTATGATTATGATTATGATTATGATTATGATTATGATTATGATTATGATTATGATTATGATTATGATTATGATTATGATTATGATTATGATTATGATTATGATTATGATTATGATTATGATTATGATTATGATTATGATTATGATTATGATTATGATTATGATTATGATTATGATTATGATTATGATTATGATTATGATTATGATTATGATTATGATTATGATTATGATTATGATTATGATTATGATTATGATTATGATTATGATTATGATTATGATTATGATTATGATTATGATTATGATTATGATTATGATTATGATTATGATTATGATTATGATTATGATTATGATTATGATTATGATTATGATTATGATTATGATTATGATTATGATTATGATTATGATTATGATTATGATTATGATTATGATTATGATTATGATTATGATTATGATTATTATTATTATTATTATTATTATTATTATTATTATTATTATTATTATTATTATTATTATTATTATTATTTCCGTTCCGATTCCGATTCCGATTCCGATTCCGATTCCGATTCCGATTCCGATTCCGATTCCGATTCCGATTCCGATTCCGATTCCGATTCCGATTCCGATTCCGATTCCGATTCCGATTCCGATTCCGATTCCGATTCCGATTCCGATTCCGATTCCGATTCCGATTCCGATTCCGATTCCGATTCCGATTCCGATTCCGATTCCGATTCCGATTCCGATTCCGATTCCGATTCCGATTCCGATTCCGATTCCGATTCCGATTCCGATTCCGATTCCGATTCCGATTCCGATTCCGATTCCGATTCCGATTCCGATTCCGATTCCGATTCCGATTCCGATTCCGATTCCGATTCCGATTCCGATTCCGATTCCGATTCCGATTCCGATTCCGATTCCGATTCCGATTCCGATTCCGATTCCGATTCCGATTCCGATTCCGATTCCGATTCCGATTCCGATTCCGATTCCGATTCCGATTCCGATTCCGATTCCGATTCCGATTCCGATTCCGATTCCGATTCCGATTCCGATTCCGATTCCGATTCCGATTCCGATTCCGATTCCGATTCCGATTCCGATTCCGATTCCGATTCCGATTCCGATTCCGATTCCGATTCCGATTCCGATTCCGATTCCGATTCCGATTCCGATTCCGATTCCGATTCCGATTCCGATTCCGATTCCGATTCCGATTCCGATTCCGATTCCGATTCCGATTCCGATTCCGATTCCGATTCCGATTCCGATTCCGATTCCGATTCCGATTCCGATTCCGATTCCGATTCCGATTCCGATTCCGATTCCGATTCCGATTCCGATTCCGATTCCGATTCCGATTCCGATTCCGATTCCGATTCCGATTCCGATTCCGATTCCGATTCCGATTCCGATTCCGATTCCGAT
Source organism: Polydrusus pterygomalis (assembly GCA_963969555.1). Lineage (NCBI taxonomy): Eukaryota > Metazoa > Arthropoda > Insecta > Coleoptera > Curculionidae > Polydrusus > Polydrusus pterygomalis. The sequence continues at coordinate 115,765,798 of OZ018376.1, forward strand.
TCCGATTCCGATTCCGATTCCGATTCCGATTCCGATTCCGATTCCGATTCCGATTCCGATTCCGATTCCGATTCCGATTCCGATTCCGATTCCGATTCCGATTCGGATTCCGATTCCGATTCGGATTCGGATTCGGATTCGGATTCGGATTGTGGTTGTTATTGTTATTGTTATTGTTATTGTTATTGTTATTGTTATTGTTATTGTTATTGTTATTGTTATTGTTATTGTTATTGTTATTGTTATTGTTATTGTTATTGTTATTGTTATTGTTATTGTTATTGTTATTGTTATTGTTATTGTTATTGTTATTGTTATTGTTATTGTTATTGTTATTGTTATTGTTATTGTTATTGTTATTGTTATTGTTATTGTTATTGTTATTGTTATTGTTATTGTTATTGTTATTGTTATTGTTATTGTTATTGTTATTGTTATTGTTATTGTTATTGTTATTGTTATTGTTATTGTTATTGTTATTGTTATTGTTATTGTTATTGTTATTGTTATTGTTATTGTTATTGTTATTGTTATTGTTATTGTTATTGTTATTGTTATTGTTATTGTTATTGTATTGTTATTGTTATTGTTATTGTTATTGTTATTGTTATTGTTATTGTTATTGTTATTGTTATTGTTATTGTTATTGTTATTGTTATTGTTATTGTTATTGTTATTGTTATTGTTATTGTTATTGTTATTGTTATTGTTATTGTTATTGTTATTATTATTATTATATTTCCGCTTAATAATTTAAGAACGTGGGAGATTCCGTAAGAATATTTTACACCAAATTAATATAACAGTTATAGCATAACATTTTCCTTTAGAAATTCCAGTAGGAAACTAGAACTACCAAGTAGGCTCTGTGCCTGTCAACAGACAAATAATTTAATTTTTGATACTACAATTTAACGAAAATATATTTTTTGCAAATACTCCTGATGATGGGGCCATTTATTAAATTTTATAATAATTATATTGAGTCTCTATATGTACCCAAAAAGTATGTTTCTAGGATTTTAGAAATAATATATTATATTATATTATATATATTATATTACATATTATTATATATATATATATTATATAATATATATTTTATATAATAAAATAGTATTCTATTAGCTATTAACAAATCGGTAGTACTACAGTAAACGGAATGTATTTTTATAATTTTTGGGTGTCAGTGGTGTCTATATTTTGCAAAGAATTCGTTAGATATTTAGGCACATAATATATTAACGTATTCCTTGAATTTTATAGTTACATATAATAACATTTTTGCTTAAAGTAAATAGGAGGCTATTATTACATTAACTATTTAAAATAATATTTTAAGGGCTAATATTATATAAAACGCTAAAAACAGAATGGAAAACTTTAAAAAATATAATCTGTGTAGGTACTTTGTGCGACCAAATGGATGACCTGAGGAAGTTTCATCGAAATTTGAGACATTTGTCCTATTTGCTTTAAGATCGCTGTGTTCAATTATTGTAAGAGATCGCATTTAGAAAAATTTGTGACATGTTAGTTGAAATTGATGGATCATATGGCTAAATTTAACGCTAACGCTAACGCTAAAAACAGAATGGAAAACTTTAAAAAATATAATCTGTGTAGGTACTTTGTGCGACCAAATGGATGACCTGAGGAAGTTTCATCGAAATTTGAGACATTTATCCTATTTGCTTTAAGATCGCTGTGTTCAATTATTGTAAGAGATCGTATTTAGAAAAATTTGTGACATGTTAGTTGAAATTGATGGATCATATGGCTAAATTTAACAAAATTGTATCTAAGTATTATATATACCTATATATAATTAAACATAGATATCTTACACCTAATCCCTGTTATTCACTATTCAAAAAAGGAGAACTACTTGTAGAGTTTCAACAACATTTAAATATTGTAACCCAAGTTGCTTAAAATTTAAATATATTTTTAAGAAATAAAAATAGTATTTTTTTATTTTTATAATATATACCAAGTAAAGAAAGACTTATTAATAGCATTCTTGCATTGTAAAGATAGATGGCTAAAGGTATCAATAATTATTATTATGAAGAAGTTACCACCAATAATTGGTATTTTGTTTAAAGCTAAAAATTAATATTATCAAAATATTTAAAAAATATATATTATTCATTGGTTTATTCAGAGTTACAGTACCTATATGATTTCAATTTGGTGATCAGCGAATTTAACTACAATTGAGCCATTAAAAAAACTACAAACCAAAATAATTTAAAGCATACATAAACTTCCTTTTTTAGAACCAACTATAAATTTGTATAACCAAACAGATATTTGAATTTAAAAAATCTTTTTAAATTAAAACTATGCATTCTAATACACTAAAGAAAAACAATTGAATATAATATTTCATCCGACCAACATTAAACACAACACCAGAGAAAACTATCATATTCAAACACCTATGGTAAATTGTACTTTTGGCCAAAGATCAATAATATTATATAAAGGAATAACAATTTACAACAGTTTGCCGAAAAAAATGAATAATCAAAAATATCAAAAATTATGGACTTTTAAAAAAGCACTAAAAAACATTTAAAGAAATTAAATATTAGTTTATTACTATTTTATACAACTTTAATGTATTATATATTATTATTGTTTTATTGTAAGTGGTTATTATATATATTTTTTAAAATAATTTCGATGGAACTATTAATAGTTACAAAACATTATTTTTATTATTTGTGATTTTATATAATACTAGCTATACCACGCGCGTGTTGCTACGCGACTTACTAAAATAAATTTGAAGGAAATACATTACACACATATCCGGCATCCCGACATCCCGGCATCCATTGCACCACTTTTTTTTTTCTGCCAAAACCTTCCTCGGCCTGCACACAACAACTCACCAAATCCCGGCATCCCGGTATGCGTTGCGCCACTTTTTTTATACCGAAATCTTCCTCGGCCTGCACACAACAACTCACCAAATTTTCATCGTAATCGGATAAATGGTATAGGAACGCATGCGTAACATACAGACAGACATTCATTTTTATATATATATATAGATTGTATATTTAATATTATATGCTCTATAATGAACTTTTTAAGTCGGTTGAGAATAAATAATATACAGTGTGTCCACGGATGGACCTAACTATACTTGTAAAAAACTTTATTTTCAATTTTTCGAAAAAAAGGTATTCTTCATCATTTCTTTTGCTTATTAAATAAATATAATTCACGTAAGAAAATTTCCATTTTTTTATACAGGGTGCACAAAATATGTAAAAATGTAGATTTGCAAAATTAAAAATTTTTGATCCAACTTTTTTGAATGATCAAAATAAAAGAGATTGGAAAGAGAATTCGAAAAGCCGAATAAAGTTTTGAGATATGACCTGTGGTAACTACGATATTTTATATTAAAACTTTAATCTGAAGGAAAATATCAATAATTTATTTAACTTTAATATAAAATATCGTAGTTATCACAGGTCATATCTTAAAACTTTATTCGGCTTTTCGAATTCTTTTTCCAATCTCTTTTATTTTGATCATTCAAAAAAGTTGGATCAAAAATTTTTAATTTTGCAAATCTACATTTTTCCATTTTTTGTGCACCCTGTATAAAAAAATAGAAATTTTCTTACGTGAATTATATTTATTTAATAAGCAAAAGAAATAATGAAGAATGACTTTTTTTCGAAAAATTGAAAATAAAGTTTTTTACAAGTATAGTTAGGTCCATCCGTGGAGACACTGTATATTAATAAAAATTTAAAAAGCGTGCGTTTGACAGAAAAGCTATCGCTATAATCACACCCAGGGTACCCAGGAGGAAAAAGCTTCTGGAATATTTTGTGGTTGCTATTGTAACGACCTGAAATGAAAGCTCTTAATGGCTAAAAATAATAGATGTGAAAGTTACAGTACAATTATAGATTCATTAGTTGACGCTACACCACTTACACTTTTTGCACCTAGTAATTGATAAACGATACATGGACATGTATAAGATTAAAAAATGTACAGAAATTTGCATTCGTTTGTTTAACTGAGATGTGGCTCTAGGTAAGTTTCAAATGTCGCCAATGGATGACGGGTAAGTGCAAAAAAATTATAACAAACCAGCGGAACATTTTGATAAATATAAATAACTTACATGTTGGTAATACTAACGGTCTGAACGGCATGTTCTCTAACATTGCAATTAAACAAAACTACTTCTTTAGGTTCTGGAATCTTTAGGGAATTCCCTTTCAGTACTAGATAAAGAGGTTCCTTGTATTCCTTGATAACACATTTTGACTAAAAGGTAAATTATAATAGGAATAAATACGAAAAGATATTTTATGTTAGACACTTGTTTAGTATTTCTTACTAGTAGGTACTTAGTAGTAATTAAAATTACCTAAAATTTGTAAGCCCGTAATTCTAGAACAAATAAAGGTATAGGCAGGGCCGATCCTAGCAGGTGTGCAGCGCGTGCAATGCACGCGGGCGGCCAAGACAAGGGGCGGCCGTAGGCCGCAGATAGTTCTGTCAATCAAGCAAAACTTTTTAAGAATTTCTCGAAATAAAAATAAAGTGACATTTATCAAACTATAAAAGATAACTTTGTCGAAGAAGAAAACAATATTTTTGTGAATTATTTCAAATGGATTTATGTATTAAAGATTTTCAATCAGACCAGCCAGCGCCAGTGGTGAAATTTCTAGTTTTTTTGATGTGGTACAAGAGGTATATAATTGCTTTTCTGCGTCCCCATATCGATGAGATTTACTCAAAAAACACGTGAAAACTCTTACTTTAAAACCGTTAAGTGAAACAAGATGGGAAAGTCGTATCAATGCTATTAGACCTCAAAAATTAGAGCTAAAAAACATTATTACCACATTAAAGGCATTACTTGAAGATACCACCAGAGACACGAAAACAAAAATGGGTGCTAAATCAATAATTAAAATAAGTCTTAAAACATTTAAGTTTTGGTGTTCAATTTTAATTTGGCATGATTTATTATCAAGAATTGATGTATTGAGTAAAATGCTTCAAAATCCTAAATTAAACATCGTGGAATGCATTAAAGGCTTAGATAATCTTAATAAATATTTAGTTTCCCAAAGATCTGACGATAATTTTAAAATATTTGTCGATTCAGCAACAACACTTGCTAGAGATTTAGGTATTGATCCCGAATTTCCCATCTCGAAGCTCAGAAAAAAAGTTAGTTTATTTGATTACGAGGGCAGTGATGAACCAGTTTTAAATCCCTTCCTGCAATTCAAGATTGCTTTCTATTTTGCAGTTCTTGATTACGCGATCTCTTTGATAAATGAAAGATTTACCTTATTATCTGAGTGCTATTCAATATTCTGCTTTCTGTATGAGTTTCACACCATTTCTAATGATGACCTCATGAAAGCCTGCATGGACTTAGATATTAAGTTACAGGTACAGGAGGAAGGAACTATTGTGAAAGATATAGACGGTATACAACTCTTTAATGAAATAAGTTCATTTAAAGATATTTTTCCAGGTGAAAAAACAGCCAATTAAGATATTAGAAATTTTAGTCAAAAATGATCTCATTCCCTGTTTTCCAAATTTTGCTCTAGCATTAAGGATTTTTTTAACCTTACCTGTTTCTGTGGCTTCAGGTGAAAGAAGTTTCAGTAAATTAAAAATTATTAAAAATTACTTAAGAAATAATATGTCACAAGAAAGACTTTCAGATTTGGCCTCATCTCTATTGAATCCGAAATCTCTGAAAAAATTGATCTCACCGCTATTGTTGACAAATTCGCTTTTCAGAAAGCCAGAAAAAGTATTTTAAAGTTAAGGCTCGACTTTGTTGAGAAAGGAATTTATTTGCGACAAAGACTTATCCGAGCTGGACATATTCGCGATATCACGCCGTGAAGGAAAATATTCCGTAAACACCGATATACACTGAAATCAGAAGTCTTCACCGCGAGCGAGGCGATCGAATTCCGAGAATTTGTTATTTTCATCGATTTATTTCTAAATAAATGAAGATACATTTGACTTGATTTTATTTTGGAAACGCATTTTATTTTATAGAAAATAGGTGGGTTTTAGGTACTTCTAAAATTAGACAAAATAATATACCTAATCGTATGGATAGTATGATTTATATATTTTTTTGTTTTATTTTATTTTATTTTATTTTATTAATGAAATCAAAGAAAATTTGTAAGTTTCATAGGTATCAAAAAAATAAAATTTGGGATAGCAAAAAGTTTTGTGAATGATCTGTTATGATTCTAATTACATAGGTATATGAGGTATCATGAATTCCCTGGAAAACTCTACCTATTATAATGATTTAAAAGAAGGTAATAAAAGTTTTAAAATCTTGGCCCATCCTGAAGCTAAAGGTGCCAACCTAAAATTGTATTTAGGGGATAACTTCATACATAACAAAATGTAGAAACTGTCATTGACTCTCGTGCGTTATTTTTTCTGACGCGTTCGTTATATTTAATTTTTTTAGAGCATTTTATTTTTGAGGAACCGTTGTGCTGCCCCTCAAAAGAGAACAAGGTAAGTAATCGTTTTACATTTGGCGACCTTTTTTTAAACACAGAAAGAAGGTACCGTATCGTCACACTTACGAAAATGGAATAAAGCATTTCAGTATCAGTGTCGATTCAATACAAAGTCGAGGTATTTGGTTGCGGTATTTTTCTGGAGTTATTGCAAAAGTAATGCGACAGTAGGCGGGAACCGATGGATATTTCCGTCTATATAAATGCATCATAATGAAAGCGTCAGCGAACATTTGACCATGCGGCGAAAAGTCTTGTACTTACTATTTAGCTGCTAAATTGTACTTTTCGTCTAGAGAAGTAATAAAAATGTTCCTATGTTAAAAACCTAAACCGCAAAAGATCACATCTGCTACAAAAACTGGGACAGAGCATCAACAGCTATGGAATCCGAAATCATTGTAGAAGGATTTTTACAAAGTAAAAAATTACGTAAAAGTACACATTGTGCAAACACAGTAAAAGCCATTCTTTATAGTACTTTCACAGGCAACAGTGGTACAATTGGGGCAAATACGATTTCTATAAAAAAAAAAATTAAAAAAATTTCTGGCTTCTCGGTAGGTTTACCATTACGTTAAAAGATTTTCCCAGCACTTTGCTTGTTTTTCCATCATCTCGTAGCTCCGTTAAAACTGTTTGCACCTATTATATTTCTAAACTCCTTATTGTATTCTCCTGATGATGAATGCTTATGCGTTCGAAACATGTAGAGAATTACCCTGTATTTAACCTTGAAACTTATGTTTTTTAATATACCAATGGAGAAAGACTTAAAGTATTTTATTTATTTTCCTTTAATAATAATTTTGTTTCATATACAGAGATGACCGGTTTTGGGAAGGAAAAATGGAAGAGCAGTTAAACTTTTTTTTTTCAGTTGCCTTCTTCCCGAAATAATAAATCCACAATAGGTACTCAAACAAGAGAAAAATTAAAGACAATTTTCATTTATTTCTGCTACCTAATAGACTGTCATTGTTTAATCATATTTTTAATAAAAATTTACTATAATATTTATATGTGCCTTATTTAGGGTATTCAATAACCTAATAACACCACCTGACTGCTACATTTCAGAAGGGGGCAGCCAAAAAACCGTAAAACTTCTCGTTTTAAAACCTGGCTGTAAAAAATTTAGACACTGTCCCCCTCCCTGTGAACGGCCATGCCTACCAACGCAATGTCTTTTTATACTCTACATGACATACTGTCCAATTTATTAGTGGTGGGCAGAGTCGGATATTCTCATGAATCGGATAGTTTAAAATTACGTACTTTTAAGAATCGATTACTTTATTGAGTAGTGATTATCAGCTCGCAAGGGGCCAGAACTTTTAAAAAGATGGTCGTCAATGCCGTATAGACATCTTCCATTTCTTGAAAAAAAAAATCCATAGATCTTGCATCTTACGCAAGTATCATAGGCATATTAAAAATACCTACCACATACAGTATATTCACTGTTGAGTTTTTTTCGTTTTTTTTTTAAATATTCTCCCCCGACTTTCTGTGTAATACGCCAAGACCGCCGCGCTATTTCGCTTTGTTTCAGCGACATTCACTGTTTCATTTTTTCCAATTTTTTCAATTCTTTATCCCCAACTTCCTTTGTAATATTTCAAGATCGCCGCGCTATTATTCTTAGTTCCAGATATATGCATTTTTGAATTTTTCCAGCTTTTTTGCAATCTTCGCCCCCGACTTTATTTGTAATACGTCAAGACCGCCGCGCTATTTCGCTTTGCATCAGAGATATTCACTTTTTAGTTTTTTTCACTTTTTATTATTTCTTTACCCCCAACTTCCTTTGTAATATTTCAAGACCGCCACGCTAATATTCTTAGTTCCAGAAATATTCACTTTTCAGTTTTTTCTGCTTTTTTGAAATCATTACCCCTGACTTTCTGTGTAATACGCCAACACCGCCGCGCTATATCGCTTTGTTTCAGAGACATTCACGGTTTAGTTTTTTTCCACTTTTTTTCAATTCTATTCCCGTGCAACCTTGACCTACCCACACCGCCAAGCCGACGCGGTCGACTAATCTCTAGCGTGACGCTTGCTGATGTCGTTAATTTTTCATTAAATGGACCCGTATATACGCGACCAGTAGTATTTTCAATACTAAAATCGTTAAACCATGGAACGCGCAACCGAGTCGGCACATGTGTTGATAATTGAAGCAAAACACACACACAAAGCAAATTATTTTATTTAATTAAAAAATTAACCTACATTTGTCTTTCCAAGGCCGCCGCCTTGACAGAAACCGCGCCGAACCCATAACGTGTGTCTTGTCACTGCTGCAGCAGAGTCGGCCGCCGCTTCGGCAGAAGCCGCTACAAAAACGCCGTGTGTGTCATCGCCCTAACACTTCGTTTTCTTTTTACGCTCCCGTACCAACTAAGAAAGTTCATAAATAGCTTAATTTTATTGCACCTGTTAACCTTTACCAAGGCACATGAAACATTATTTTTAGATATAACAATTATTAGTATAGGGTTTCCATAGGTCCCGGTTTACCGGGACATATAACCAGTTTCAATGGCTTTGTCCAAATGTCTGAGTTGCGATCAGCTATTTAACTTTATATATTTGTTTTACTATCAAGAGACTTCACTCACTTCGAGGAAGAACGCAACATAAAAAATTTAAAATCCGATAGCCCATTTTTGATTTCAATACACAAACAAATCGGCTGCATTTCGTTTAATTTTTATCCTTTACCAAACATTAAAAACAAAGTTAAAACATCATTTGTTGAAAAAATTGCGAACGCGCTTTGTAACTTTTGGTCCTGTGTCACATTATAAACCGTTCCGGTCTAAGCCGAAAGATGTATGCTTACCCAAAATTAATAGGTACGCCTTTAGTGGAGGCGAAACGAATCACCTCCTCCCTTTACTACCTCTCTAAAATTAACGCTCCTATATTCTGTTATTGGCAGACAATACAAAAGAAAATTACAATTAGCACGAAATCATCTCCAAATTATTTAACCTATGTAACATTTTTCTCAGTGTATCATGATTTTATCTAGTATCACGTCGGCAGGAAATAAATAAAGCTTTAGATAGGCAACTTCTAACGCATTTTAACAAAATTTACCTGAAACACGTTTCGCGCGCTGCAGGATAACGGGCTTATTACGAGATATTTATGTCTCAATTTTTGGAATAGTAAACATAAGACATGGAAGCTCTAAGGTATAGAGCGATTTTTTTGAAAAAAAAATTATTCTCGACGGTATTAACCCTGGAAAATGCCTAAAAATACGTACTTTCAGTGAGCATTTTTTCATATATTTTCTTATTTTTTTGCAAAAAGGGCTCTATACCTTAGAAATAGAAACATTCCTTTACCAAAATATGATTCGTCCAGACAGTTATTTCAAATAGGCTTTCCAGAATCCTGCAGTAGCGAAACAGTGTTAATCATCCTATAATTTTGCGCATTGTAGAGCCTTAATTATTTGGTAGTCTTCGAGGAAGGACTGATTTATATACTTTTCGTTTCGCGAGATTTATGCTTTAGTACTTTTTGTTATTTTTTATTTTCTGGTAAATACTGTTGTTTTACATTTCTAATTATATAATAATTTAAAACCGTTAAGTGAAACAAGATGGGAAAGTCGTATCAATACTATTAGACCATTGTTTAAAAAGTAATATTTTTGTTGGTTTATTATCTTGTTTAAGTAAAAAGAAGAAAAGGTGTCGCTAATATAACATATTAGCTAGCCCAAAAATAAAGTCTTTCCCGTAAAATTTTATTTGTAGTTTGCATTTTTATTGTTTAACTTTTTACTCTTATGTACATGTAGATGAGTTTATAACGTCAACGTTAAGTATTACTCAAAATAGGAAAAATTCTTTAGAGGGGCGGCATAATAGATCTTTGCACGCGGGCGGCCGACACCCTAGGATCGTCCCTGAAGGTAGGGATAAAGACAATAAATTAGACTTTTAGATTGGACATTTATTTTTCTATGCATTAGTTAAATAAAACACAAGGTGTTCTATTTGCAAAAATTGACAGACACAATAATGACACGTGACCACTTTGACACAATTTTTAAAACGTCCTGTATGAAAAAAGTGAAACATAAGTAATGGAATCCAAAGATCTCATCAGAATATATTATTTTAAAGTTTAAAGTCAATTATGCATGTAAAAAAAATTGTAAAACGATTACTTTATTTGTATCCAAAATCTAATATGCTACTTAACGTGAATCACCACAAATACAATATATTATATTATTTTTTACAGAATAATAAAGTTTTGACACGTACCTTTACTTTATATTCACATCTTGCGTATTTGGGCGAAAAAGTAACTCTCATTTTCATGTCGTTGTTGGGCAACACAAATCCTTGTTTAGGTTCGATATCAAATACGTTTCGCCTGTCATTAACGTTCCAATTAAAACTAGAAAAAAAAACATAAAATTTATGATTTGATCAATACAGAAATTATTGGGCACAATTAGGACAGAATAAAAGAGATATAGATTGTGGAAACTTTAACTGGAACAAATTCTATACTAAAACGTCCATTTTATTCCTCAAAAAAATCTAAAAACACAACCTTATTCTTTTAGTTGCCACATTTTAACGAACTTTTGCCTTCATTTAAGTTTATTAATTTATTTATTCAAAGAAAATCCCCAAAACATTGGTTCATATGGGAGTATGAGGTTAGACAATAAAAATATAAAGGGAAAGAAATAAGACACTTTAAGTATTCCTCCACTGGTATATTAATAGTAATTTAACAAACTAGTGTATTAATCGCTATTTGATAAACGCGTTAGTTACAATATTTTTCCGTCGATTGTCTTGTTAATAGATTATATATTTTTTTTTATTTAGAACCAATAAACTACATAATTATAACAAATTTTTGAATTTCAAACTTATTGACATCGACAGAAACTATGGCCACGCCATTATGTATGCGACAGTGCGTGCTTTGTATTATGTTTGGTTGCCTAAAATCGTTTATTAATAAAAAAAAAATCATGCAATAATAGGGGCCATTAATGTATGATTTTTTATACATTAATTAAGGTTGTATATACACGGTCGACGGAAAAATAAGTTTCAAGGTTTATTAAAGGGTAAATTCTCTACATGTTTCGAATGCATTGCATTCATCATCAGAAGAATAGAATAAGGAATGAAGGAATGCATTTGGTGCAAACAGTCCTAGCAGAGCTACGAGATGATGGAAGAAACATGCAAAGGATTTGGAAAAACTTTCAACGTAATGGTAAACCTAACGAGAGGCCATTCGTGAAATATTGGCAGAAAATAAGTTATAAAGGTAGCATAGCGATAAGCAAAATGAACTTTTAAATAAACATTCTTATTCTCCAATGTGTTTTACCTAAAAAAAGGTATATGTATATGAGTTGATTCGAGCAGTCGTTTTTGAGATATCTAGATTTAAAAAATTGAAGGGGCCGCCGCGCCAATTTGTGATTTTCTTGTTGACTAATTAAGATCAGTCGTAAGCGTCAAGTAGGCGAGAAGTCGAAAAATAATAAATCTGCAGTTACCTCTCATAGGTGAGTAAATAGAAAGTTGGGTTATTGGTAGGTTAGGTATAAACTATACTTAGTAGCAAGGTCACATTCAAAGGTAAATGCACCTACTCCCTGCCTCAGCCTGCTCTTCATCGCCTCTCGTCTACAAACCATGCTGTCAACACATTTTCATAGCGTTTATGAATCATATATGTGGCATCTATATTTACCAGATCAATGGTTAAATTTTAACCATTACGTCGTAATGGTGTCTATACGAGCATAAATACGGTAGCCAATATTTGACCACCTTAAGGTGAAATTCTTAACATCATCAAATCTATTTGCCAACCTATATCCTATTTTGCGTTATTTTTAAGTTTATTATTTATTAACTAACATTTAAATAAAATCAATATCGTCGGCACATTACTTAGGTAATATTTGACATATTACAAAAATATCACTTTGGTTCATTGGTAATATTAGGAGAATTGTATAAAAAAAGAACAATGACATAGTAGTGTTAAAAAAAATCGTACCTGATATTTTTCGCTATACCTACAATTCTCCTAAAATAATTTATGAAATTCTTTGATTTAATATGTCACTTATTACCGTTAGAATATGCAGTCGATATTGATTTTATTTAAATTTTGTGTAAAAGCTAGAAAAAAAATAGATAAATCTGTGCGAAATAGGTTATAGATTGGCAATCATCTTGATACAGCCTTAAATTTTACATGAGATTTCCAACCGTGGGAGCAAAAAATATTTGCATCAAAGAGGGCTTGGATTAAAAAACGTAGGGCTTGGTTTAGATCACAATGATATGGGGACGATATATCTAACCAAATCTAGCTAACTAATGAGTAATAAAATAAGTAGACAAATACAAATTTATTTTTGTTGTTTACAAAATTAACAAAGTAAGAATATAAAGAAAGAAAAAGAAAAATAATTACATAAATTGCTGAAATTGGCCACCGCCATGCTCCAAGCATAAATTCACACGTCTCTTCATATTTTCGAAAGTGTTGACCAGCATCTCTGGAGAAATGTTACCACCTTCTTGGATAATTCTTTCTTGTAATTATTGTTCTAAATTTGCAACTGGTGTTTTAAAAATAGTGTTCTTTAAATAAGGAAAAAAGAAGTAATCCATAACCGTTAAACAATGTTATCTAGGTGGGAATTCAATGTCTGATCGAAAACTGATCAATCTGTCGTCGAAAAAATTGCGTAAGCAGTTTCGGCGGCTGTATGGGCGGTAGCATCGTCCTGTTGTTGAAAATATCCAAAACATAGTTCGTCGTCAACTCCACAAATGGATTTAAAATATTGTCTCTATACCGCTGTGCTGTAACTGTGTCATTGAAAAAATAGGACCAACAATTTTATTCTTCTTCGGGAAACAGCTAACCAGACACCAATTTTTTGAGGGTGCAATGTGGAAAATGGAGATTTTTACTACTCCACATGCGTGTATTCTGAGAATTCACATAACCGGCGAGGTGGAACCAGGCTTCATCCGAAAAAAATGTCAGGTCTAATAAATCATTTCTTTCCAATAAATTTTGGGTAAACCATTTAGAGTAATTCCTGCGTCTTTCAAAATCTGCTGCTTGTATTTTTTGGAATACTTGCAATTTATAAGGAAATAAATTTAGCTGCTTCTTAAGAATAGTCCTGCATGTTCCATAAGATCTTCCCACATGCGTCTTATACAATTTGTTGGCGTATTTTGCATTATTTCACGAACGTTTGCAACAAGTTCTTCTGCTCTTACAGATGGTCTTCCTGCTCCTTTTTTGTGTTGTATAGAACCCCAGCAATAAAAGCAACGTTAGGAAAATGTTCGTGAAAATCGTCCATGCACAAACCCGGATTGTATTACCACTCACCATTTACTCTAACCCCGTTTCTAAAGTACGCTTTAACCATGAATGTTTTGTACTGTTCCGTAAAGCCCATTGTGTAAATTGTTCAAGAAATTGGAAAAATTAGCGATGAATCAAATTACTTGTAACGACTGTCAAAGATGACGAAATAACTGATTGATTGTTAATTCAGGTAGTTACTGATACCCAACAGGTATTAAGCTCGACGGCTAAGCATTACGTCCTTGAATGCAAGGCCCTCTTTTTTGCAAATAATTTTTGTTCGCACGGTATGTTACACCAGCCCATGCCCAACCCTGTATAAGTATTATAATCGGCTGGGTATGTCTTTCCGAGGATTACATTTTTTGTGCTAAAACTTTTTTATTATCGGCTTTGTCAATTTTGGCTTAAATTATATTATAAATAAAATCATGTAAGTAATTAAGGTTGTCACTGTCATCCAAGAAGCCTTTTTAGCACACACAGAATAAGCAAGAAGTATGTCAATTAGGAGTTTTCGAGTATCGAAAGTATGAGTATGGAAAGTATGATTAATTGATCAATAACCATAAAAATATTGATTGTAGTTGTGTTGAGGAAGAGGAAGAACCAATAATTTTTTTTCAGTTCTTATTGTCAACATGTAACAAAAGCGTAGACGACAAGAAACTTATTGGGCCGCAGGCGAAAATTTGCTAAACTATAGAATTTTTATCTATAGTATCCTTAAAGGTTTTACGCATAAGTATATACCTACCTACGTAAAAGCTGTTAATATTTCATATTGAAAATAATTCGAATCTATCGGTTCAAATTATAAATGGTAGTTATTTTAAAATGCATTTATTCTAAACTATCGTTTACGTTGTATGGAAAATGGTAGCAAAAAAACAGTCCAAAAAGGAAGTTAATCCATTTTAATTGATTACAATTAAACAAATAGTACAAATAATTTAATTTAGTAAATATCGCTTTATTTGTTTTGTTAATATTGGCAATTTTTTAATTCTTGTATTTTTATTTAATTACTAACAAAAATGTTAATTGTTTAGTTCGGTTTAATTCTGCCATATTTGTTTATCGTTCCCGACCTACCTGTATTTGCGTGGTCGCACAACAAATTTGCAATACAGGCTTGAAAAGTATCAGAGCCCGACAGCTTATTAAACCGTCACTGCTCGTAGTTATTATTCCAGAGATAACAAAAGTGTAATATTTGATATAAAAAACAAAAATTATGCACGTTATTGTTTAAAACACGCATATAAAGATAAAATGGCACAGTAAAAATAATCTTAAACGGTAAAAAGTTGATACTGTTAGTTATATAAAGCATATTTTGACTTTAACTATTAAGTTGCTAAATTACCTACGTGGATATATTGGTTTTTTATTTACATATTATTATGTACTAATATTATAATTAGTCAGTATAGTGAAAAAAAATGCACGTAGTACTAATCCTGTGGACATTACTTCTTTCGACACTTTCTTTTGCTGAGGCACTATCATGTTTGGAGTGCCCGAAAAAATTAGAATGTCCCCGTCTTTTCTGCCAATCTGGACAAATACTGTATAGGTATGGTTGTATGTGTTGCCCAGAGTATTTTAACGTCTCTACACCAGCCAGTAAGTATATTGATTAATAAAAAAATCGAAAGTTTATTGCAGAATATACAAAAGTTTATTGTACCGAGCGAGCAAAAATTATTAGCATTAATATCTAAGGACGTAATGCTTAGCCGTAGAGATTAATAGGTACCTGTTGGGTGTCAGTAATTACCTGAATTAACAATCAATGTTATTCCGTCACCTTTGACAGTCGTCACAAGTAATTTGATTCATCGCTAATTTTTCCAATTTCTTGAACAATTCACACAATGGGCTTTACGGAACAGCACAAAACATTCATGATTGAAGCGTATTTTTGAAACGGGGTTAGAGTAAATGGTGAGTGGCAATACAATCCGGGTTTGTTCATGGACGATTACCACAAACATTTTCCTAACGTTGCTTTTATTGCTGGGGATTTTCATTATTGCCTGAAAAGAACCGTGGCTGTGTTTAGGGAAACAGGTTCTATACAACACAAAAAAGGAGCAGGAAGACCATCTGTAAGAACAGAAGAACTTGTTGCAAACGTTCGTAAAATAATGCAAAATACGCCAACAAATTTTATAAGACGCCTGTCCCAAGAAGTGGGAAGATCTTATGGAACATGCAGGACTATTCTTAAGAAGCTGCTAAATTTATTTCCTTATAATATGCAAGTATTCCAAGAAATATAAGCCGCAAATTTTGAAGGACGCTGGAATTACCCTCAATGAATTACCCAAAATTTATTGGAAAGAAATGATTTATTAGACCTGACATTTTTTTCGGATGAAGCCTGGTTCCACCTCTGCGGTTATGAGAATTCTCATAATACACGCATGTGGAGTAGTGAAAATCCCCATTTTTTTGTGTTGAGTCCACATTGCACCCTTAAAAAATTGGTGTCTGGTTAGCTGTTTCCCGAAGAAGAATTGTTGATCCTATTTTTTTCCATGACACAGCTACAGCACAGCGGTATAGAGACAATACTTTGAATCCATTTGTAGAGCCATTATTACTTGACGACGAACTACGTCTTGGATATTTTCAACAGGACGGTGCAACCGCCCATACAGCGGCCGAAACTATAACTACTTACGCAATTTTTTCGACCACAGATTGATCAGTTTTCGATCAGACATTGAATTCCCACCTAGATCACCTTGTTTAACGGTTATGGATTACTTCATTTTTCCTCATTTAAAGAACACTATTTTTAAAACACCAGTTGCAAATTTAGAACAATTACAAGAAAGAATTATCCAAGAATGTGGTAACATTTCTCCAGAGACGCTGGTCAACACTTTTGAAAATATGAAGGGACGTGTGAATTTATGCTTGGAGCATGGCGGTGGTCAATTTCAGCAATTTATGTAATTATTTTTCTTTCTGTATATTCTTACTTTGTTAATTTTGTAAACAACAAAAATAAATTTGTATTTGCCTACTTATTTTATTACTCATTAGTTTGGCATATGATGTCATAATATGAATTTGACAAAATTTAAAATTTTAACCTAGATTTGGTTATTTTATATCGTCCCTATATCATTATGATCTAAACCAAGCCTATGGAGAACTATAGGGTAGGAGGCCGATCGACAATGGCAGCATTTTCAAATTCTGTCCCGGTTTTTTGGTTAGTTCGCTATTGGCCGATAGATGGCTCTCGCGTCCGAAGTGGGCTGATGCTGTCTTCTTCTTCTTCGTTTTTAATAGGGAAAACTAGATCCTCCATAGTTTTTAACTTTTACTTAAACCCTTTATTTTTCTGTGCTTTTACTTTTGACAATTGACATTTTATTTTTCGAAATAACAAATAATGTTTGAAGGCAAGACAAGACAAATAACGTAGTATTGTAATTAACTTCCATATTTATAATAAATAATGGTACAATTTATAAAAGTAGAGTTTGCTTTGTGTCGGGGTGTAAGACAGGATCTTTTTCAGAGAGAAAACGCAGCCAAATAAGTCTCTTTCTAGCTCCAAAGGTATAGCTAGAATGTTTAATACCCTGTATTTTAAAAACCAAGCATCGTTGGAACTTTATACAGGCCGAGTTTACTAATAAGTATAACAAAGTAAGTGTAAATTCATATAAAAGTCCTTATTTGTTCCTTAAAGAACTAATTTAAATAAAAATAGTTATTGCGTCCATAAGAAACCATTATTTGATAGCCCACTTCGAACACGCGCGCCATCTTACAGCGACTCGTAAAGCTGAATTACCGATGCTAATTTGGGACCGAATCCAATGCATTGCGATCGGCCTCCTACCTCAAGTCCTCCATAACCAAGCCCTATGTTTTGTAATCCAAGCCCTCTTGATGCAAATAATTCTTGCTCGCACGGTATTTTTATACTTGTCAGAGTTTAAAATCTAGCCATATTAAAACTATAACTTTGAGATGGACATGTTTTAAAATTTAAACATCTAGAAATGCGTTCACGAAACGTAGACCTTTCTTCCCCGTGACTGATGGGAGCATGGTGGTAAGATATGAGGTATATCTATGCCTGGGAGGCAATCGCGATCTTTTAACATGTACATTTGATGGCATATGTTTTAATTCGAGTATGGCATCCGTGATAGGGTGCATGCGTAAAATGACATGATTCTAAAAATCATTGACACAAATATAGTATTCTCTATAATCATTATAACTATTATAATAAACGTATAAATATATCTAAGACCAATAGTAGTAAATTATTTCCAAGGCTCAGTACATACAAATAAGCATTCATTTTCATCCACATCATTATGTTGGTTGGAGCCATAGCTGTACCTATGACCCAGGCGTCTGGCGTAGCCATACGCCATCACTATTGTACAAAAATTGGTTGGCTGCACAGAGGACTCGAATTTATTGATTGACTATCACAATCTGTGGATAGAGGCCTAGATAGATAGGCATTATTTAGATTAAAAAAATAGAAAAACCAATTAAAAACATTGCAAAATATTTCATGTGACTATTATGCTAAACGTATTTAATCCATAAACACAAGGTATCACGCTGCAAAAGGGTAGCAGACTAAATATTAAAACTCTTCTACAAAGTTTTATTTTTTCACTTAGCTTAGAATATTTTCTGTAACATTTAATAAAATGTGTTTCTTGTAAACCAAAAACTACTGGTTTCAAAAATGTTTACACGTAAATTACAATAGTTATATAATAGTGTTATCAATTGTCTACATTTCGTAGAAAAATAAAATTTTATGTTGTGGAGTGTCAAGTTTCCATACTTTAATTTTTTTGCCATACTATACAGGGTGTTTCAATAAACTCTCAGGCCAATTATTTCGAAAACTAAAAGCGACATGTAAATTCTGTAAACGCCAGTTTTTAGCCTCTATCATTGGCTTCACAACTGTGTTAACAATATGTTTGAATAATACAAAATGTATAGGTGGCGCCACGGTGCAAAGAAATTTTTCGATGACAAGAACTTTTAAATGTTGTCGTTCTTAAAGATAATTAATTTTTGGTCGAATTATGTTCCATAAAAAATTTTGATAAATCCAACATGAAAGGAGATATCTGGGGTTAAGTTTTTTTTAAATAATTTTAACGAGTATTTTAATTTTAAATATTTTTAATATCCTTTAGCAGAATTTAAATAAATTTTGGTAATGGTAATTTTAGTAATAAATATCTAATTGCGCTAAATTCTTACGTCTAGTGACGTCTCAACTAATAATATTGGAAAAAAATAAGACGCCACTGCGTTTTTGGTAATTTTTATATTTTTTTCGGATTAAGCAACTAAAAATATTCTTTTCTTGTCTGTCATATATATATCTGGAAAACAAAAATCATTAAATAATTAATAGGTTGTATCTTTTGCTATTAATCGAAATACACTATTGAGAGTTTGCAGAACCGAATTATTATATCGATTTACTATGTGTGTACAGGGTGTCCCAAATTCGAGCCTCATCATGGGGATCTCGGAAACTATAAGAGATACAGCATCGGTTAAATTGTGGCAAAGTTGCGCAATTTCATACTGAGCAATATCGCAAAAAAATATCTGAGCTATCTTTTTTAGTTTTTGAAATTTTTGCAAAAAACTAAAATTTTGAGTTTTTGTTTTTTTAAATTGCACGACTTATTTTATCCGCTACAGAAAAACAAGCACAACATTGTTAAGGCAACTTTTTACGCTCCATATTGTGACGTTTTTAGAATTCCGTTACAACGTTTCGTTTTTGTGGAACTATTATCAACTTTAATTTTTTAAATACGGACCTGCATTTTTTATTTTATTTTTTTATAGCCCTTTAAGCCCTGAATTCAACTATGTACCATACTTAATTATATTCAGACGTTTTGATGTCATTATTACATCTTCAGGAATGTGATAATTATTTTTAAATACGGCCCTGGTGTGTGTATATTTGACTCTTGGTTTATTAAAAGTACCATACTGGGCTAAATTAGTATTAGGCGTAGCAAAATAACTATAGTGAGGCTGCAAGCGTTCGGGATAGTCCTGTAAATAACGGTCACAAGAAATTGGTGAATTCCTATTGGAAGAATAATAAACTCGTAACATATCGCGCTTTTCTAAAGCAGAAAACATAATTTTGCTGAAATATTCAGTATAAATGGTGACTGCAGTTGTCAAGATAATTAAGGTGAAAGTATCAACATGCTTGCCAACCTATAACCTATTTTGCGTATATTTATTTAATTTTTCTAGCTTTTACACAAAATTTAAATAAAATCATTATCGTCTTCATATTTTATAGGTAATAATTGACAAATTAAATAAATATCAAGGAATTTCATTAATTATTTTAGCAGAATTTTATAGCGAAAAATGTCGGGTAAGATTTTTTTTAACATTATTATGTCATTCTTCTTTCACTAAACAATTCTCCCAAAATTAGCAATGAAATAAATTGATATTTTTGTAATATGTCAGCTATTACCTAAATATTGTACCGACGATATTGATTTTATTTAAATGTTAGCTAATCAAATAATAAACTAAAAAAAGCAACGCGAAATAGGTTATAGGTTGGCAATAGATGAAATGACGTTGAGAATTCCACCTTGCCACCTTAAGCCAAACAATCAAGTAAAAGTTCTTGTCATAGCAACCTTTGTTTTGTTTGGTTTTATTTTTACTTTGTTACAATCTATATAAAAACTTAAATATAGTAAATTATTTGTATAAAATTCCGGATCCATTTGTCCACATGTTGTTTGTGGTAAAAAGATTAACTAACACCAGGGCCGTATTTAAAAATAATTATCACATTCCTGAAGATGTAATAATGACATCAAAACGTCTAAATATAATTAATTGTGTTACATGGTTTATTTCAGGACTTAAAGGGCTATCAAAAAATAAAATAAAAAATGCAGGTCCGTATTTAAAAAATTAAAGTTGATAATAGTTCCACAAAAACGAAACGTTGTAACGAAATTCTAAAAACGTCACAATATGGAGCGTAAAAAGTTGCCTTAACAATGTTGTGCTTGTTTTTCTGTAGCGGATAAAATAAGTCGTGCAATTTAAAAAAACAAAAACTCAAAATTTTAGTTTTTTGCAAAAATTTCAAAAACTAAAAAAGATAGCTCAGATATTTTTTTGCGATATTACTCAGTATGAAATTGCGCAACTTTGCCATAATTTAACCGATGCTGTATCTCTTATAGTTTCCGAGATCCCCATGATGAGGCTCGAATTTGGGACACCCTGTACATATGAAAACGGCAATAATTTTGAACACCTCATTCGACCCCATTAAATAGCTTTTGGTATTGTTCTAATTTCCATCCATAAACATCTTTTAATTTTATTTTATAATGCTTTTATGTTTTAATGCTTTTAAACATCAAAAAATACAACATACTAATTATTTAATAATTTTTGTTGTCCAAAGATATGCAATAAAATTGTTTTTATTTTTATTTCTCGAAAACGAAGCAAGATATGAAAACAATTTAACAGAGAAGAAAATAATTATAATAATTTTAGTTGCTTAATCCGAAAAAAATATAAAAATTACCAACAACTCAGCGGCGTCTTATTTTTTGACAATATTATTTGTTGTATTGAGACGTCACTGGACGTAAGAATTTAACGCTACACGAGCGTTTTATCACTAAAATTATCATTACCAAAATTAAATTAAAATCTGCTAAGAATATTAAAAATATTTATAATTAAAATACCTACTCATTGAAATTATTTAAAATAAAACTTAACCCCAAATATCTCCTTTCATGTTAGATTTATCAAAATTTTTTATGGGACATAATTTGACCAAAAATTAATTATCTTTAAGAACGACAACATTTAAAAGTTCCTGTCATCGAAAAATTTCTTTGCACCGTGGCGCAAGTTATGAAGCCAATCATAGAGGCTAAAAACTGGCCTTTACAGAATTTACATGTCACTTTTAGTTTTCGAAATAATTGGCCTGGGAGTTTTTACTGAAACACCCTGTATTTGAACCATTAAAAAGCAGATTTTTTTGTATCGATTTGTGATAATAACCGTTAAAATATTCTTTTCCAATTTATGTCAAAATCTTTATTGCTGCTGGTTGCCGTGGGTAACATTATATGCCCACTTAATGTTTCATTTGTTCAGTGTTTTCAAACTCGTTTGATGATAATTCCGTTTTTAGAAAAAGGAAAGCTTTGTTCGTATTTTAACGGAGTATTAAGGCAAAAATGTGAAAAACCCTTAGAATGCCTTCCCGATCGTATATATCTCGGAGAACATACTTGTCAAGAAGTGGAAAAATGCCAGAAGTAAGGCCTGGAGCATACTCTAATTTACAAATTGTACAATAATATGAATGTAAATATACTTTTCTTGACATTATTTTGACTATATGTTTCTTATTTATCTATATTATTATGCGTGTGTTCATAAAGTTCGCCCCTTGCTATTTCGAGAATGATTTGAGATATAGTGTGTCCTTGCTACTTGGCTGATAACGCAAGTGTAAATTTTGGATGCTTTCATTCTGTATATATCAATTATTTTACAAGGAAAATAATACAGTTTTGGCAGTAGGATGCCCTGCCCATATGGTGAATAATTCTATTAAAAATGCTTTAACAAAATGCTGTTTTGATGTAGAAACTTTAATTTTGAAAACATTTAGCCATTTTTCATCCCAAGCAAAAAGGTGCAAAGAATTAAAAGATTTTTTTAATTACGTGGATCTGGAATATACAACTATTTAAGACATGTGACTACCCCTTGGCTAAGCATATCCAGCAATAGAAAGATTACTAAATATTTTTCCAGCAGTAAAGAGTTATTTTCTTTCTCAGGAAGAGCTTCCCATTGCCCTTCAGGTTTTTTTTCTGAAGATGATTTTATTGTGCAAAAAACTGAATGTTATTTGGGTTTTTTTCACAATATTCTAAACATTTTGTTGAGACGGAACAAAAACTTGAAAAAGCCGATTTACTATGCATTGAAGTTTTTAATATTTTAAAATCTCTAAGAAAAAAAATAGTCAAAGGATTGAAGACAATTTCTTTGGATTTCTAGCCACAAATATTTTAAAAACTTTTTCTTCATACGAACAAAATAAAATAAAAGAATCCTTCTTGGAATTTTATAAAAACATTGCCAAATATCTTGGTTCAAAATATAATTTTTCAGAAAATAATTAGTTTTCAAAATTAAATATTTTTTCTCTAAAAAGCCCCAATTTATGTTTTCAATATACGGATCAAACGCTGACTCCGAAAGAATTTTTTCTTTAAGCAATGCAGCCTGGAGCGACAGCCGAAATAAACTTTTGGTTGACCGCGTAAAAGCAGAGCTTCAGATAAAAACAAATTTTAATTTAACCTGTAAAGGATTTTATAATATGGCAGTTAGAAACAAAAAGCTCTTGGGAAGCCGTCCGTTCTAATAAAAAATATTCTGTATAATAGAACATGTTTTTAAAGCATTTTTAAGTTGTTATTCTGTTAGAAAAAACTTAGCTTTTGTTCATTTTTTACATAAAATAAATTCTGTTTTAGTTTTTAAAAAAATGTCCTTTTTTATTTGTGTCAGTCCATCCTTTTTAACTTGTGTCCTGCGACTTGCAGATTTAAAGCTGGCAACCCTAGTGTGTCCCCGGATAGACCCATGAATAAGTAAAAAAGACTGGACATTTTTTGAGTACAAACTTTACCTTCTGGGGTACAGCCCTGCTTCAATAAAAACTAATTTGTCTCATAATTTTCATTTCAAAAAATCAAGTCTTGGAAATTAGAAAAAAAAACTTATTTTTTCCACTATTAAATGTGCTTTTTCCGAAGCTTTGTCTTTAGGAGATGCGAAAAAATGTTCAGAAAGAAAAGCCGAATGAAAAAACAAAATTTTAATATCCTGCTTTGAAATTTTTTTCCACCCTCCCTGTTGAAGATATTGAAAAAATTCGTTAAGAAAAGTTGTTCAAAATAATTAATTATGTAAATTTGCAAAATTTTATCACGATCGGTTTATTTTATCCGTCTATTGGACATTTAGATAATTAGGGGAAGGTTGCCCATATTGGACCAATTTCCATATTTCCTATCATAGATCCCGATAATAACGCAAAATCGATCTTGAAGCTATACCGTAGTATACTTTGGTGTGTTGTTCAACTGCAGAATTTTTTGCAGAATTCTATTTTAAAGTATCTATGATATACCAGGCTATAAAAAAACCTCTGCAAGTGGTTCAATATAGGAAACCGGTTGCCTAAATTGCACCTGGGGGTTCCAAAATTGGACCACATGATTTAAATCGGAACCTTAGGTGTTGTTGGTATAGGAAGTTTTATACTTATATTTCAAAAAAACATCAAATTTACAATCAAAATTTCGGTAGAAAACATCCTAATGCAAAAAAAATACCTATTAGTTTCCTATATTGGACCAGTCATAGTTTCATTTTTTAACTCAAAGAAAAAAGATTTTAGCAATATTGAAATGGTGTTAGTTTATGACATTAACTTATTTAAAGAGAAAAATTATTTTTGCACAATTTAGAAAAATTGCCTAAATTGGACCGGTTCAATTTTGGCAATCACCCAGTGGTCCATTTTAAGCAACTACCACGGGTTTTACAAAACCACCCAGGAAAGAAACAAGAAAAAACAATTATGGCATGGTAATAGGAGAAATAGAAAGAGAAAAACTTACTTGATAACTTGCATAAAAAAGATTTTGCTTAGAGTTTTATGATTCTAAGGTAAATTCTTAGGAAAATCCTAAAATTATTACATTAAAATTGTGTAAATTACATTTTGCTCTGTACAGGGTTTTTCCGTATATTTTGGAGCACCCCTGGAGCTTTTATTTAAAGACCTAGAAAAAACTTTAAATTACCAAAGTTGCATGATTTCTCCTGAACTGTCAGAATTTGTTATCGGACAAAACAAATGAACATCGTAAATTTGTTAAATAATGCCAATGTCGATTTTTTAAAATGGAACACCCTGTATATTAATTTTTTTTTTAACTCCTCACTCTTTTCTGATTTCAAATATGTATATATGTTATATGTTTACTTTAGTCGTTTAGGCAAAATTTCATTTCAAAATATTGCGGATTAGAAAATCTAGATTGCCCTGAGAAACAATTTGGTTGTTATTAATCGCTTATGGCAACTGACTTATGTCTCAAAAATAATATTTCATACCGTGAATGGTCTTGTCTTGGTATAATGGGTTACTCTAAAGATGAAAAATTCAATAATTTTTAATAAATCGCAATATTTTGAAATGAAATTTTGCCTAAATGACCCAAGTAAACATATAACATATATACATATTTGAAATCAGAAAAGAGTGAGGAGTTAAAAAAAAATTAATATACAGGGTGTTCCATTTAAAAAAATCGACATTGGCATTATTAAACAAATTTACGATGTTCATTTGTTTTGTCCGATAACAAATTCTGATAGTTCAGGAGAAATCATGCAACTTTGGCAATTTAAAGTTTTTTCTAGGTCTTCAAATAAAAGCTCCAGGGGTGCTCCAAAATATACGGAAAAACCCTGTACACGCCAAGCACTAACGGCCAACTATAGTCGGCTTCCACTTAACTAGGCGCACGTGACCTCCTGAATCAAATCAGTTGAATCAGAGGTTCAAAAATGTTTCAAAATATAAAAACCAATATGGCGGCATATGTAGAGCTGATTTTCCATAAAATTGAATGTTAATAGGTTAACAATTAATTTGAAAATATCAGTCATAATAAAAATGACATAATAACAGTGACGGGTCTCGTTCCAAAATTAATTTCCCAGGGGTGCGTTCGTGTTGTTGCACACGGTTGACAAAATAGTTTCATATTTCAAAAATTTAATAACTAAATTGATGGAAAATTAGATAAACAATATACCTACAGTAAAACCTCTGACTAGCGACCACCCTTGGGAATCAAATGTCGGTCCGAATACAGGGGTGATTGTTTAATAAATAAAAATTAGAACATCAGAATTTGTCTGCATTTTACATTGTATAAAATTTTGAATATTTTTGTGTACATTTATTTTAACTAAACAGATGTATATAATAGGTATATTATTGCGAATAGGTACAAATAACTTATTGGTGTCAATACTATGGAGGACTTGAGGTAGGAGGCCGATCGCAATGCATTGGATTCGGTCCCAAATTAGCATCGGTAATTCAGCTTTACGAGTCGCTGTAAGATGGCGCGCGTGTTCGAAGTGGGCTATCAAATAATGGTTTCTTATGGACGCAATAACTATTTTTATTTAAATTAGTTCTTTAAGGAACAAATAAGGACTTTTATATTAATTTACACTTACTTTGTTATACTTATTAGTAAACTCCGCCTGTATAAAGTTCCAACGATGCTTGGTTTTTAAAATACAGGGTATTAAACATTCTAGCTATACCTTTGGAGCTAGAAAGAGACTTATTTGGCTGCGTTTTCTCTCTGAAAAAGATCCTGTCTTACACCCCGACATAAAGCAAACTCTACTTTTATAAATTGTACCATTATTTATTATAAATATGGAAATTAATTATAATACAACGTTATTTGTCTTGTCTTGCCTTCAAACATTATTTGTTATTTCAAAAAATAAAATGTCAATTGTCAAAAGTAAAAGCACAGAAAAATAAAGGGTTTAAGTAAAAGTTAAAAACTATGGAGGATCTAGTTTTCCATATTAAAAACGAAGAAGAAGAAGACAACATCAGCCCACTTCGGACGCGAGAGCCATCTATCGGCCAATAGCGAACTAACCAAAAAACCGGGACAGAATTTGAAAATGCTGCCATTGTCGATCGGCCTCCTACCCTATAGTTCTCCATAGTCAATACATACAATATCTATGTTAGACATTTATAGACAAGTCACAAGTCCAAAAAAGATATAAAATCCTATATACTCGACGCAGTAAGCTAGGTAGTAGTGAACAAATAAAAATGTATTTTAATTAGGTATATCTAAAGAAAGATATTTCCTTTTTCCGCCAATTTCAAAAGTTCATCATGGATAATAATAAAATTATTGTCAGAAAGGTGCATTCGTATTGTGGCAAAAGGTTGCATGTAATATCAATTTTGGATACCTATATCTTTTTAATAATTATTATAGTTTTTTTAATCATTTGTAATTAAAAGAAGCAAAGTAAATATAACGTTAGATAAATTAAACAAATTTTAGTTTATTTCGAAAATACCCAAGTTTCATCTAAAAAAACTGCTCTAAACTTTGATTCATAATTTTCAACATATTTTTTCAGAAACTTTACTCGTTCGCTTGCAATTCTTGGTAGTTCGCACAAATATCTTCTGTTGCAGTCCTTTCTATAACGAAATCCTAAGCTTTTAATGAGCGCTGACAATGACCTGAGACCTATTTCCAAAACACCTCGTTCCTTCAAAGCATATTTCAGAGCTGAAAGCGTTATATCTACTTGTGATGCATATAAGTCGTATATAACATTCCTTACATCCATTTTGTTACCTTCCTGTAAAGTTTCAATCTTCGTTTTCCTTGATCGTCGTTGCGTTTGCTTCATTGGTATATTTCTACTACTTTTATGAACAATCCTCTGTATTAATCTTAAACATAGTTTTAGTGCTTCCGATACTTTCTCTTTAATATACTTGGGATTTAATAACTCGCCGGTTTCAGTAGACTTTTCTTCTTCATTTTTAAAATAATCTATTAAATTGAAAACCATTTCTTTTGCCTGGGGATGCAGAAAACCTGCAAACCGATTTGTACTCGACATTTTATGTCACAATATTTTTTATAATGACACATTTGTCAAAACTAGGGAGCTTATTCACGACATTATATAATACGGTAGTGTTCTTCGAAACATTTTGATAATTACTGAAAATTAGATGTGCTTCGCTCTCAGATTCATAAATAACCAATAGGTTTATCGCGTTTATATTACGGATATCTTTATAATGCCGTTTTAACCTTGGTTTGAGCAAGACAACACTATATAAGTTCCTCTATGATAAGATCATAACGCGCCTAGTTAAGTGGAAGCCGACTATAGTTGAGTTTGTTGCCGATCAAAGGTTCTAGGTGGAAGTATGTTACAGTGTTGGCAGATGATATGGCACTTGTTTAGTTTCGGAGAAATGTACTGTGGTCCAATTTAGGTAGCGGTTCAATATAGGCAACCTTCCCCCATAAGAAGTGTTCATCGGAGTATGGGAGTATTAAAAATAATGTTAAATATCAAAGTAGGTACAGAATTTTAAAATTTTACATTCTTTCTCAGTTTTTCTTTCCGAACATCGTTTCTTAATAAAATAGTAATTTTTTTTTAAGACCGAACAGAAAATATACACTTTCTGGACAATTTTTTGTCCAGAAAATAACGTTTTGTCGATCAAGACCGGAAAATGGACGTGAGGGACCGGCAAAAGATTTTTCCGGTCCCTGTTTTTTAATTTTTCCAATCGCTCTTTAATAATACAATCTACCTTGTTTGTTATTATGATAACAACATTTCGATGTATTGTCGAGTGACAGTTCGTTGAGTTTTAATTTGTAGTTTATGTCAAACTTGTTTCGCGAGTGCGCAAATTTAAAAATATGAATTCAGATTTTGAATTATCCGACACGGAATATGAGATTCCAGAAGAAATTTTGGAAACAACAAGGAAAGCGACTTACGATATACACTGACAGGGTGTCTTAAATGAAGTGCGCACCATTGCCAACTTTTTTATTATAGCAGATACAGAGACGGTTTAATGAGCAAACAAGTAGCATTTTTTCCGTTTGCAATATTGGCTTAAAATAGAAGATATCCGAATTATTGGCGCATTCTTGTGTTCGACTAGTTGGCCATGAACGGCTGCGAAATAAGATGCAATTCTACAATTTTTTATTTTATGTAGGCAATAGAAATTATAAAAGAATCTACATTAAATGTGTAAAAACATCTCCGTCTTGTTCAATGCATTTTTGAGCATTCTTTACAACACGGTTTGTAGCTTTTAGAATTGTTCTGCCGTCGATAGATCTTATAATGCCTCTAATGCTTTCTTGAAGTTCAGCCAGGTTTGCATATCTCCTTTTATAGACCTCGTCCTTGACATAACGCCAAAAGTAGAAGTCTAAAGGAGTTAGGTCAGGAGATCTTGGGGGCCATCGAATCGGACCATTCGTTGCTATCCATCTATTTTGGAAAAGTCTTTCTAATAACATTCTTACTTCGTGAAGTGAAATGCGGTGAAGCTTCATCTTGTTAAAAATGTATATGAGTACGTATTTACATCATCTAAATATGCTTCTAGCAATTCTGATAACATACCGACGTATCTTAACTAACTGACGTTACTTGCATTTTGACATTAAATTATCCTATAATGCCAAAACAAACCCATTCACAGCCTACTAGTAAATAAGAAATAGTAGAATTGCATCTTATTTCGCAGCCGTTCACAGCCAACTAGTTGAAAAGAAAAAAGTGTCGATAATTCGGTTATTTTCTATTTAACTCAATATTGCAAATTACCTTTTGTGTTCTCTAGGTGATTTGGAAACGTCAGAGTATAAAATATACACAGGGCATTCCATTTAAAAATATTACATTTTGCTCAATTATTTTTGACCGCATCACTCAATTGAGTTTCTGTTTGTCTCATCTTAATCGGCGGAAAAAATGCTACTAGTTTGCTAATTTAACCGACTCTGTATCTGCCATAATAAAAAAGTGTGCAATAGTGCGCACTTAATTTAAAACACCCTGTATTGCCAGTAAAATCAAAAGCCTGTTACGAGAATTCATACGACGCATTTAAAAATAATATAAAATATAGTAAAGAATTAAATGTATACTATTACGTTACAAGACCGGAAAGTAGTGTCTGGAAGCTCGGAGAGACCTGCAAAACACTGATCTTCCGCTGCTTGACGTACAATATTTTTTTAAGACCGACACTTCGATATATATTTAATTCTTTATTTTATTTTATTTTATATTATTTTTAAATGCGTCGTATGACTTTTCGTACCGGGCTATTAATTTTACTGGCAATATATCGTTAGTCGCTTTCCTTGCTGCTTCCAAAATTTCTTCTGGAATCTCATTTTCCGTGTCGGATAATTCAAAATCTGAATTTATATTTTTAAATTTGCGCACTCGCGAAACAAGTTTAACATAAACAACAAATTAAAAAGCAACGAACTGTCACTCGAAAATACATCGAAATGTTATCATAGTAACGAAATCAAGATATAGATTGTATTATCAAAGAGCGATTGGAAAAATGAAAAAGCAGGGACCGGAAAAATCTGTTGCCTGTCCCTCACGTCCATTTTCCGGTCTTGATAGCCAAAACGTTATTTTCTGGACGAAAAATTGTCCAGAAAGTGTATATTTTCTGGTCGGTCTTAAAAACATTTTTTCGTATTTTCTAGAAAAAAAAGCACTTAGTATTTTGTAAATTTCTAAGACATACTTTATTTTTCGAAAACTAAAATTATGACACAAATTAGTTTCTACCCAAGCATGGCTGCACCTTAGAAGATGACATTTCAACTCACAAAATTTCAGTCTTTTTCACCTATTCATGCGTCGATCCGTACTGTATAAGAAGTAAAATATATACTTTTGAACAAAAAATTCTTGTTCTGTCAAGAAGTCGATGCATGCTGGATTTAACAATTTATTTTTAAACTGATTTGTTTTTTGGGTTGTTAAAGTTAGAGTAAACATTATTGGCTTATTTAACACTGTATTGTTACTACCGTGCGAGCAAAAATTATTTGCATCAAAAAAGAGGGCCTTGCATCTAAGGACGCAATGCTTAGCCGTAGAGCTTAATACCTGTTGGGTGTCAGTAACTACCTGAATTAACAATCAATCAGTTATTTCGTTATCTTTGGCAGTCGTTACAAGAAATTTGATTCATCGCTAAGTTTTCCAATTTCTTGAACAATTCACACAATGGGCTTTACGGAACAGCACAAAACATTCATGGTTGAAGCGTATTTTCGAAACGGGGTTAGAGTAAATGGTGAGTGGCAATACAATCCTGGTTTGTGCATGGACGATTTTTACGAACATTTTCCTAACGTTGCTTTTATTGCTGGGGGTTTTTATCATTGCCTGAAAAGAACCGTGGCTGTGTTTAGGGAAACAGATTCTATACATCACAAAAAAGGAGCAGGAAGACCATCTGTAAGAATAGAAGAACTTGTTGCAAACGTTTGTGAAATAATGCAAAATACGCCAACAAATTGTATAAGACGCCTGTCCCAAGAAGTGGGAAGATCTTGTGGAACATGCAGGACTATTCTTAAGAAGCAGCTACATTTATTTCCTTATAAAGTGCAAGTATTCCAAGAAATACAAGCCGCAGATTTTGAAAGACGCACAGTGGTTTATCCAAAATTTATTGGACAGAAATGATTTATTAGACCTGACATTTTTTTCGGATATAGCCTGGTTTCACCTCTCCGGTTATGTAAAATCTCAGAATACATGTAATTACTTTTCTTTTTCTTTCTGTATATTCTTACTTTGTTAATTTTGTAAACATAAAAATAAATTTGTATTTGTCTACTTATTTTATTACTCATTAGTTTGGCATATCATGTCATAATATGAATTTGACAAAATTTTAACCTAGATTTGGTTAGATATATCGTCCCCATATCATGTGATCTAAACCAAGCTCTACGTTTTTTAATCCAAGCCCTCTTTGATGCAAATAATTTTTGCTCGCACGGTGTAAGTATTGGGTTATTCGGGTTATTCGTTAAATTATTTGTACCTACTGGGTAAAAAATACGTTCCGGGATTGATAGGGGCCTGTTAGAGGTACATTTTATAATTATTTTCATAATATACAAGTTAACAAGAAGTATGCAATAAGCTAGGTTAAGTAAAAAACCATACATCATATCTACAAAAAAAGCAAGACGCGTATTTTTATAAATATAGACAAATCCATTCTTGGATATCAAGCAGTTTGCTGTCTTTTCTGGACACTTTTGATATTGGCACTTAGAGAAAAACCTATAACCAGTTTTTAAATATACAAAATTACCTTCCAATAATATCTCCTGTATTTCTTAAAGTAATTAGCTGAGTCTTACTGCAGTTCATTATCACACCGGGGAATAACATATCGGTTCTATCAAGGGAGAACTCTGGACACACTCCTACTCCCTTTAGAATGCAAATTGGTTCAAAATGATCTTGAATCTCAAAATAAACCTAAAATGTAGAAACTTCTTGTAGAAACAAAAATGTCAATTACCTCATCAGTCTGACTGAAACCTTTTGTTATCAATCGGTTGACATTTCATGGTTTTTATTTCCATTTCCTGTCAAATTTCTGAAGTTGTGGTAACAACGCGTTATGAACTTTGGCTCTACGCGTAGTTACCAAAACGAAAGTTTAGGGCTCGATATTTTGGTGGTCCGGCGTGGAGAAAGCCATCGTGCGTATAAATCTGTCTGTAAAGTACTGAAGAGCCTCAGTAAAGCCCGGTCCATACATAACATTTTACCTTACGTCTTGCCTGTTCAGTCAACACTCATCAAGTAATACCTTGTGTGTAGAGTGAAAAACGGACGTTTTACTTGAACTCATTTAAGACTGAAGACTGAAACACAGCGCTATTATTGACAAAAGCAATGCTTCCTCCATGGTCTATCAAAAACTGATCTAAAAACGTTCGTAAAAACTTTCAAGTGTGTACGCTAGTATTTCAACCGTCATAGTTGACCCTTTTTCCTGACGGGCAAGACGTAAGGTAAAATGTTATGTATGGACCGGGCTTTACACCGAAGTCATTAGGACCATGCCCACGATCGTTCTTGATGTTCTACTCGTGCTGTCCAAGTTCCCTTTTTGAGTACAGGGGGGGAACGGGGGCCTATATCAAAATAAGGAGAAAATAAAAAGGTACTCTCATAGGATACTCTTGTCTGAAAGGACTTACCTTCAGAACACCCCGAACAGGCGATCCATCAGGCTAAACAGAAACTACTTGCACACGATTCCCACTAATAAACAGTGAGTACACTCTAGTATTCTATACCAACGAGTTACACATGGTGCGGCTAGTCTCTTTTAGAGATGGATTTTACCTAGGAAAGACTGATACTTAACAGAGTTATCCATTAAAACAGTTTACAACCGTCTTTCAGGTAAAGCTGTTTGCCAGCTTAATAATGGCTATGATATATCAGAGGCCAGGAAAGGTTAAAAGGGGACAGTAGGAATTTCTAGACAACGAAACAGCAGATCATCACTGCTTTTTTATCCTTGCCCGACTCAGAGCCGGAACCGCTTTTGAGGAACTCGAACAGGCTGTAGTAATCACAAAATGAGAGGTGCGGTCTCTATTAAACGAGAGCTGAATATCGCAATATGAAACAGTAACAGCTGACTCAGGTATGAAGGATGCAGACAAGCAGAGAACTTTTTAATTTGCAGGCTTGTTAGGCAACGAACCTTTACATATCCTAACGCAATCTACGTAGGGTACTATAGGGGGAATAGGTGACCGCTATACTTTCTGGCAATCTGCAGACTCGAGCTTCAAGTACTAGAGATAGCGGAGAAAGGAAGTCACGTTAAAAAAACATGATGATTCGGCGAGGAATGCGGCGATCGGTAAAATAGTTTGGAGCAAGACTGAGAAAAGCAAAATCGATCACCATTGGTGTACTTTCGAAATTTCACTGGAATATTCATAAATTGTTAGAGAATTATTTGCAAATAAAGAAGTAGGTACAGTAAGAATTTATTGAATGATAAAAGAGTTTTGGACTTTCATTGTCTTTATTTGTTTTAAAAAATCACAACGTCTCAACTGGTAAGTATCTCCAGTCTTTTTCAGGTGAATACTGTTGTACCTTCAAACAGTCACCAATAAGAATTAAGTTGTACAAAAATGTTATTGAGCCCACTTGTCTACCTCAAGTAAAAAATATATTTTAATAAGCAAGTTTGTATATGTGAATTTCAATCTTTTAAACGATAGAAAATTTACCTTTTCCTCAAAGCTAATCCTCTTGTTTGGCTGAAATATTATTTCAAAGTGGCCTTTTCCATGCGGAGGAATATCTACAAACATATTGGGTATAATCATAAATGATTTAAGATATTCCCTTCTGTCTTCTTCTTGTTGTTTTAATAACAACTCGGCATTTTTCTGAATTCTAAAATTAATAATTCTAATTATGTTATCGTATTCATACCTATTTTGGAATTCCCATAAAAACATATTTCAATATAACTTACTCGACCTCCTTTTCGGAATCTTTTTGTTTCTTTTCCTTCTCTTTTTCTTTAACAATAACCTTCTTCTCTACTTTCTGTTTCTCTAACTTTGTATCGGCACCCTTCTCGTTTTTTTTATCTGCTTTACCTTTTTTAGTCCTTTAAAAAAGTAAAAACAAATATTTAAAAAAATTAACGTTTTATTTGGTATAATTAAAAACATTATCAGAAGTTACGGTTGTTACATTATAGTAAGATAGATTTATTTCCAGTACAGAGTTGGAAAACCTACACAGTAATTATTTTTTCTACTTCACACCTGTTATTTTAATTTATTACACATGTCATGGTTGTTCCAGTTATTTCAAACTATTCTTAAGTAACATTTTGATATTTTTAATTTAATTTTTAAGTTTATTTATACATAATATGCTAAACAATTAATAATTATTATTACTAAATACTTCTTTTACTAACAACGTAATTAATAATTAGGTAATATACAGTGTGTCCACGGATAGAGTTCAAAAGAGGAAAAACTTTTTTATTAGTAGGTAAAGAAGAAGTGATTCATTATAGAAACGTCTGCTTGGGCTAAAACTACAATTTCGAATATATATTTGCTATTACTATACCGGGTTTGTCAAAAAGAACATTTTTATTTTTTAGGATTTGTTCTCAATGCTAATTTTCAATTCGTTGATTTATTAAATAAATTTTGCTTATGCTAAAACTACAATTTCAAATATCACTTTTGTGAATACTGTGTACAGGGTTGGTCAAAAACAACATTTTTAGTTTTTTTGGATTTCGTTTAAAATAAATTTATGTAAGAACAAACAACTATTGTTGCTTTCTTATTTCAAATATTATTTTCTATTTGGCCGAGTAAGGATTTTGTTGTAAGAAAACCATTTTTTGTTTGCTAACTTTTGAAGTAATTTTATTATGATATATTATATTTCTTCAATTCGTTTAACCCTAAATTATAAAACTTTTATTTAAACGTGGTACCACCGAGTTAGCGCATAGTTCACCTCGACATTTGAATTCCCGATAACAGTTCCTAACTTGATGTATTGGGATTTTTGCAATACCTATTCTTATTTTTTCTTTTAAAAGATCTAAGTTATTATTGAAATTGGTTTTATACATATTATGTGGCTTCAGAGATCCCTATAAATGAAAGTAGATAATTGTGAGATCGTGCCAACTGATTTGGACCATAGGTACCTTCCAAAGTAATGATTTAGCTAATCATCAAAAGGAATTGAAAACTAGAATTGAAAAAAATCCAAAAAACAAAAACTGTTGTTTCTGACGAACCCTGTATAGTAATCGCAAATCTAATAGTTAAAATTGTAGTTTCAACACTAGCAAAATTCATTTAATAAATCAAGGAATTGAAAAAAAAAATCAAAAACCTAAAAATGTTGTTTGTGGCGAACCCTGTATGGTAATCGCCAATCTGATATTCAGCACAAGCCAGACATTTTTATAAACAATGACTTTTTCTTCTATACCTACTAATAAAAAAGTGTTTTCTCTTTCAAACTCTATCCGTGGACACACTGTAGGTATTGCCGTAAAAATAACCAACCTTTACTTAACTTTTGTAATTTTTTTCAATATTTGGATATTCTAAAATCCATGGGTGTATTTTGTAAATATAAAAATAAGATCCAACTACGCCCATTCCTAATATGCATAAAACCACATAAAAAAATACCCTTTAAGGATTTTCAACATATTTTCCAATATCCAAAAGTTTTAATGTTCACCCGGTGTTGTGAGTAAATATTGTTTGCTAGTGTCATAATATGTCATAGTCAAAGTTGCCTGGTTAGTTGATTATTGTTAAAAACCTTAATGGAACCCAATATAAGTCTAGGGAATACATCTCATTGATCACATCAAATCTAATTTGATCTGGAAGGCGCATGTAACATTTCATCTAATAATTATTACTGATACCTTAACAACTTACTGATTAAGTGATCGTAGGCCAACATAAACTTGCTGAAATAATAAAAGCTTAAAAAATTATCATTACTTACTCCTGAGGTATCGATAGAACCGGTATTTTCATATCAGCGGTCCCCAACTTTGCTGTTTTCTTCTGTAAAAGTGCAAGATTCTCATACAAAGTAAAATGAACGTCCATTCTTGCTGGAGAATTATTAGTAACACATACTTTATACTTTTTAGCTGTATCGACCAACACCTCACCGAATTTTATGAATTTATCCTTCTGATTACATAACTCTAAATTCACTTCTACGCCTTCTCCGGAAATAGGGATAGTTTGTTCATAGTCACCAACTAAGATGGAAATGTTAGTTTGGAAAAGGCCTAGGTCTTGTGGGTGAAATGATATTAGAATGTTTCGAGAACCGCCTGGTTGCACATTGCATGACTTAAAGTCAACGGTAAGGCATTCCGTCTTATCAAAAGTATTTTCTAGCCTAAAAAATAATTAAAAATGTGTATTCTTGTTAAAGTAGGTAATCTTCATAACTAATTTATTTAGTTAGATTTGCATTTGCTTCCCTTTATCTCTTCTTTACAATATGTGCTCAATCGGAATTGGACAATCACACAGCACGGTGATTTGCGAGTTGCATAATTATTGTATGAACATAACATGAAATAGGGTAAAAAATTATTATTTGTTTGTAATGTTTTTCGAAAAATAATATTCACATTTGGTATTCGATATTTACAATATTAGTTTATATTTGTGAATCGTATTTTATTGTGTTTTACTTTTAGGTTATAAAAACAAAAGCTTTTTTATTAATTATCACAAACGAATATTTTTTATTTTCTTAACATTTGGCAAGGACTTGTACCTACACATTAAGAAAACGATTAATTTTTTTTGTGTGGGCATTAATTACATGCAATCAAAAATTATTTGTCTAACGCTTTTGCACTAGCGGTTGCATTTGAAGCTTACCCCCTCCATTTGACTCACTAGGACCAAAATTTCCCAAAATAGCAAAACACCTACTTGCTTATTTTAACAGAGTAAGCGTAATACCAATTTTTAGC
This sequence comes from Polydrusus pterygomalis, assembly GCA_963969555.1. Classification (NCBI taxonomy): domain Eukaryota; kingdom Metazoa; phylum Arthropoda; class Insecta; order Coleoptera; family Curculionidae; genus Polydrusus; species Polydrusus pterygomalis. The sequence goes on from OZ018376.1 coordinate 115,803,160, forward strand.
AATATAGCTTAAAATTATAGACTGTTATTATAGGTACCCCCCTCAAAATAGGATGCACTCCTTTTTTCAACCCTAAGGAAATTTTGACGGAGCACGCATATTCTCATCTTATAAAGCAACCAATTTTTGGAGTTTGAGATACAGAATTTTCTATACAAAATTCAACTCCAGCTTTTATCCTTCAGGAGTTGATTTTCGAAAAGCTTTTTAGTTTATTGTAGGGGAGCCCAACAGGGGATTTTGGGATTTACTCAAGCGCGGCAGATTAACATATGGGGGATACCTTGCACCGTGTTGAGTACCTCTGCCATGTCTAAGCCCTCTATATAGTGCCGCGCGTGTACGGCAGTTGATCAGAATAGTTTTTTTTTTTTTTTTTTTTTTTTTTTTTCAAAAATCAGAAAGTAAAAAAAATCGATAACTGGATTTACTCGAGCGCGTCAGATTAAGGTGTGGTGGGTTAATTACATGCTAAAGAGTCTGCATTTCAATAATCTGACGATTTGAGCGTGACGTAAGGGAGTGGGAGGGTTATAAACTTGCAAAAAAAAAACGTCACATTCTCGAGCGCAGTCAATTTTTTTTATTTTGAAGGAAATAATTCAAGGATAACGGGAAAAATATAATCTGCCGATTACCACAAGCCGAAGTAACAAAAATCGTCAATAAAGTTTATTAGCGCGTGCAGCTGCAGTGAAGCACTCGCGCCTTCTTTATCACTCACTCTCTCGCACCGTCCCCACACTATTTTCCGTCAGCCATCACGCCATCACAGGCTGATCACAGCATTCGTAGGATTATATGTACTGGGTTATTATTTTACATTTTAGTTTGTCCCACTTTTAAAAACCTGTAACTTTTTTATTTTTTGAGTTAGCGCGTTCACTCAAAAAGTAGGATGTAGAACTTTTGGCCAAGTATTTATGGGTTTTTTCAAAAATGATAAATAGGATATTTATATCGTTATGGTAACTATAAACATTTATATCGTTATGGTAACTATAAACATGTCATAAATAAAATTTTAATTAGGATTAGAAGATGGAATGGTCAACTATGGGTTTTCCAAATTTATTAAAGGTACAGATACATATTTAGTCCTAAATAAGTGTGCTATTAAGAATTAGGGAAGCACCTGAAGGTATTTCGGTTTGATTATTCACAACATTACATTTGTTTTTTATGGCTCTTTTGATAGCTATTGTTTCTAGTAGATTTAGTTTTCTGCTTTTATTGTGTATGTATATGCGTTTTATGTCGTTAGAGATTGAGTGATTTTCTTTAATGCAGTGATCAGCTAACCCTGTTTTATTTTGTTTTTTTTAAATAGATGTTTTGTGTTCTTTAAGCCTGGTCAAAATTTCTACCTGTTTGTCCAATGTAGATAGCATCGCAGCTATCACATTCTATTTGGTAGACCCCACTTTGTAAAAGTTTGTTTTTAATTTCTATTTTGGCATTGGATAGGTGTGTGTGTGTAAGTTGTTTTTATTGACTTGTATAGGAATGATATTAAGGTTTTTAAGTTTTTTTGGAGATTTTTGGCTTGTGTATTACTTATTTAGGACTAAATATGTACCTATCTGTACCTTTAATAAATTTGGAAAACCCACAGTTGACCATTCAATCTTCTAATCCTAATTTTAATTTTATGACATATTTATAGTTACCATAACGATATAAATACCTTTGTAATGTCACGTGGAATTTAGTATCTTCTTGTACTCCTTTGAAAATGACCCGAAAGGGTCGAAACACGTGTCAGGAAACTGATTAAAATTTGTGAAACATAACAATTAGTTATTATTTTTTCTTCCTGTGCATTGAACCGTTTTATGTTGCAATAATACTTAAAACTCCAACTAGATTCATAAATAACTATATATTACTACTAGACCGTCTACCGGTACCTTAAAACTTAATTAAATCCTTTATATTGTTAAACGAATCTTAAACTTTAAATACTGACTGTGTATTAGTGTTTTTCTCCGTGGGTGTATTGTTTTATATTTTTTAAACTTTATTTAATACCATACCAACTTTATTACAGGGAGACATATCAGCAACGAATTGGCAAATTAACTGATTTTAACTTACAAAATTGAGTTTGAATCCAAGTTTTTGAACGTCAACATTGTGCTGTAGTATTTAGTTGCTCCTTTTTGTAAAAAGCAGCATCCAAAATTGTACTCAGAAAAGGAAAATGAATAAATTGGTTTGTCTGATATAACATTTAGGTGAATTTTATAGGTAGGGCCATACATAATCTAAAAAAAGTAATTATACATAATTAATAAACTGTATAAATACAAATTATTATACAATATCAGACATTATCGTTAGGTCGTACAATGTGCAGTAAGCACAGAGCCGTGAGCGATGACAAAATAAATTATTAAAATAGTCTTTATTCAAAAATGTTTGCATACATTGATACCGTGCGAGCAAAATTTATTTGCATCAAAGAGGGCCTTGCAACTAAGGACGTAATGCTTAGCCGTAGAGCTTAATACCTGTTGGGTGTCAGTAACTACCTGAATTAACAATCAATCAGTTATTCAGTCATCTTTGACAGTCGTTACAAGTAATTTGATTCATCGCTAATTTCTTCAATTTCTTGAACAATTCACACAATGGGCTTTATGGAACAGCGCAAAATATTCATGGTTGAAGCGTATTTTCAAAACGGGGTTAGAGTAAATGGTGAGTAGCAATACAATCCGAGTTTGTGCATGGACGATTTCCACGAATATTTTCCTAACGTTGCTTTTATTGCTGGGGATTTTTATCATTGCCTGAAAAGAGCCGTGGCTGTGTTTAGGGAAGCAGGTTCTACACAATACAAAAAAGGAACAGGAAGACCATCTGTGAGAACAGAAGATGTGTCTGCGCTGCAGGTTGCCCTCGTTGAGGTCAGACTGTGGCTCGGTAATAATCTACTTACCCTCAATATGTCAAAGTCTCATTATCTGAATTTTGGACTGAGTAATAAAATCATCCCCAACATGGGAAAACTTAAGATCCAAACTGAATCATGTATAACTGAAAATAAAATTTTGGACTGCGAATGCCACCCAATTATAGAGCAAAGGAACTCCACCAAGTACCTCGGTGTGTATATCGATCAATCTCTAAAATGGGATGTTCATATTCAAGAACTAACAAAAAAAATTAGAAAAACAATTTATAAATTCTATAAACTTAGAAACATCTTGTCTAAAAAAGTATTAAATACTGTCTATTGTGCCTTGGTGGAGTCAGCTAAGATATGCAGTGGTGGCTTGGGGATGTGCATGCAAGACTCTCTTAAAACCTCTAATCATTACACAAAAGTATATTATTAAAATTATGCTAAATACTTCAATCCTTACACCTACAGAGATCATTTTTAGTAATAGTAAAATTCTCAGAATAAGACAATTATTTATATTATCAACCTTAAGGTACGCAAAGAAAAGAGGATTTACTAGAGATATTGTTGCTCATCCATTCAATACTAAATCTGTGACCTCTTGCAGTTTGAATATTCCTAATGTTAAGTATACATCAGTCCAAATACATTTTAGATATCTTGTTCCAAAGCTGTATAATCTGTTGCCATCTAAATGTAAAGGTTCGGGAAGGGACTGCGATAATAGGGTAGTAGATATTTCAAGTAAACAAGGTGTACATCGTTTAATTTTCGATTCTGTTTAATGTGTTTTAGACAGGAAATAGTGAAAAATAATAGTCGGGCTTGGTACCGTTTTGTGTAATTAAAAAACACCAATTTTTATGGTATAAAATATTGTGGTTTAACTTCTTACATCAGCTTAAAATTAATAAAATAGTCTGAATTTATAGATTATTCTAAACAGTCATACATTTATTTATTTATTATCTCTACCCAAAAAACATCGGCTTTTTGTCGATATGCTTGGGAACTTTAGTGTAGCGGATATTGCCGGATAGATGTGCGTTGAATGTGGTCGGGCAGCTATATGCTATAGTGCAGAACATTTATCCTATAACAGAAGTGTATTACTGATCGAAGGTAATCAGAGCATTATTCTCACACGTACTCTCGAGATCGACAGGCGTATTAAGATTTGTTGTATCTGTATTGACTGATGGCATGCTAAATTATTGACCTTAATGGGGATAGATCCTTTCCTTTCCTCTATTAACTTTGAAGATTATTATAAGTTAATATATTTTACATAATGACTTCACTGACTTGCTCTAAATGTCATCGGGACTGTATTTGGAAAACAAGAGCCAAGGATGATGAAGTCTTTGGTACCTCCTGTGATGTGTGTAAAACCGCATTTTGTAAAACTTGTGCAAATTTAACAACAACTGAAGCACATGCTGTTGGAATGTCACAAAAAGTAATTGTGTATCTGTGTCCTGATTGCAAACTCCGATTAAAAGATCTTCAGTTGATTAAGAAACTTACAGAAACCTTAGAAAAATATAAGGCAGAATCAATAAAGAAGGATGAGCAGATGTCTAAATTAAAAAACAAATATAAAGAAACTACTGAAGAATATAGGGGTGAATTGGCCAAGTTGCAGAAGGATTTGAAAGATAAAGATAGTTTCATTAAGAGGGAACAGAGAAAATCACAAAGCTTTAAAGATGATGTCATTGAAGCTGAAGTAAGACTGGAAAATCATATCAAGGAACAACGGGAGTTAATTGCTGATCTAAACCATCAGTTATCTACTTTATTAAAAGTAAAGAAGGAGCTCGAGAACAAGATTGCCGATTATGAAGAAACTAGCAAATTGATGAAAGATGAGGTCCAGGAATGTAATCAGACTAGGCAGGACATGCTTAACTCAATTCGAGTACTGGAGACGCAGAATGACTGGTACAGTGAAGAATTGAGTAAGCTTGGAAGTGAAGTGGCCAGGTTGACGGATGGTTTGGCAAAGAGCAATTCACAGAGTGTAGATCATGCTTCTTTGGTCTCAAAATGCATAAATCGCCCTAATGGCAACCATAAAAAAATCTCCAAAGTAAACCGGCTACTTATAATTTGTGATCAGCAAGGTCGAAATTTCGACCTACTTCTAAAGCAAAAACTACATGATGAGGTGCAAATACAAACAGTTATTAAGCCCGGTGCCTTCTTTGGTCGAGTGGTGGAGGATATTACTAACTTGACAAAGGACATGGATTTTAACGACTTGGTTTTAGTCGTGGGTGGTTTAAATGACTTTAAGAATGGAACCTCGCCATCTGTGGAAGATATCTTTAATAAAATTAATGGTTGTGTGAACACTAATATAGCATTAGTATCGGTTCCGTTCGGTAAATTTAACGAAAGGACAGAAAATAAAATTTTTAATTTTAACTATAAACTAAAAAGGTTGTTCTTAAAAAATTCGAATGTATTCTTCTTGGAAACAAACATTAGTAATTCGGAAGTAACAAAACGTTTTATTGTAAATAAATTAATTAGCGAACTAATATCTCCTCAGAGTGGCAGTAGGGACAGAGATGATTGCTTCGTGGACGAAGGGGTGGGAAAAAATTTTCATCGTCCGCCTCACCCTTACAGGGGGAAGTAACTTTACAAAAGCAAACATTCTCAGTTGTGTGCCTTAATATTTAATCCATAAGAAACAAAACAGGTGAGCTAACTTTATTTTTGGAAGAGAATAATTACCCCGATGTTGTATGCATTTGCGAACACTGGCTAAAGTCTGAGGAACTGTGTTTTGTTTCTGACGAATATATTATCCTGTCCAGATATTCTAGATCCACCATCTCACATGGTGGCACAATGATTATGGTTAGAAAGTCCTTTTTGGAAGTAAATCATTTTCAAAACATGGATGAATATGATGCGTTGGCTGAGGATCAACTTTTTGAGTTTTCGATGATCTATTCAAAAATAAAAAAATTATATATAATTTGCATTTATCGCAGTCCATCCTCTAATGCGGGTGATTTTTTAAATAGGTTAGAGCAAGTCCTGTCTCTGCTGCCACATAACTCTAACATTATGATTTTAGGTGATTTTAATATTAATTATGATGATCGGGACTCAGTGTATAGGCTTAACTTATGTACTCTGTTGGATTCTTTTAATTTAACCATGCATGTAGATACACCCACTCGTATTTCCAGGTTCTCTTCCACCATTATTGATTATTTCTGCTCTTCTCTAGGTGAATCTGATGTGAAATGCTCCGTCATTGATTCGGGATTATCAGACCATCAGGCTATCCTTGGTAAAGTTATTTTTGGTGGGGGTGCAGGAGGGAATAAATATGGGCAGGGTAGGCTGTTTAGTAGAACAAATTATAACAGATTTAATCAAGTATGTATGTCTATTCAATGGGATAGTATATTTCAGTATGATGATCCTCTGCAGCAGTTTCATGTTATGTTGCAAGAATCATTTCATAAATCATTTCCTATTCAGAGGATTAAAGCAAAGCGAAGAAAACCTTGGATCACTATTGGATTAAAGGTTTCTGCTGCTAATATGAGGTGCCTACATACAATTCGAAAATTTACTGACAATGACGCTTTTCTACAATATTTTCAAAGATATAGATCGCTGTATCGTAAACTAATAAAGGTCGCAAAAGAACTCTATTACTCCACTCGTCTATCAACAGCCGGCAATCCACAGAGAGAGGGTTGGAGAATTATAAATGAACTAAGGGGTATTAATAAGAAATCGTGCTTGAACGTTCCTGATATGTCGCCGAATGTCTTAAATCATTATTATTGTTCTGTGGCAGGTTCTCTTACGTCCAAATTAAACCCAGTAGCAGATCCAATGGACTATTTAAGGCATATTCAGATTGATCAGTCATTTTTCTTTCGGCCCACTGATCAAATAGAAGTTAGGCAGGTCATGGAGATGATAAAAAATAAAAATTCATGTGGTGATGATGGTCTCTCTGCGAAGATATTCCTCTCTTTTCCTGATTCTGCACTGGGGGCTCTGGCGGGTGCAATTAATTGTTCCTGGGTTAAGGGAAGGTTTCCGGATTGTCTGAAGCTTGCGAGAGTTATTCCTATCCACAAGGGTGGCCCTCTTGATGATCCCAGTAACTATCGACCAATTTCTTTATTGTCGACCCTTTCGAAAATCATCGAAAAGTTGGTTAAGGAACGTATTGTATCTTTTCTTAACCAACATCATATCTTGCATCCGAGCCAATTTGGCTTTCAATCGGGGAAGGGCACTGACGACGCAATGTTTAAATTTCTTGAGGACGTCTATTTTGGTCTTAATGCTGGAGAGGCCATGGCGGCGGTTTTTTGTGACTTATCAAAAGCATTCGACTGTGTGAGTCATGAAATTCTGCTGCGCAAGCTCAGTATATACGGATTCAGGGGGCAGACTTTAGAGTGGTTTCGATCTTTCCTTGAGGGACGTACGCAAAAGGTCGTAGTAGGCTCTGAGACATCAAAAGCTAGTAACATATACTATGGTGTTCCTCAGGGTTCAGTGCTGGGTCCTATCCTTTTCCTTATTTATATTAATGATCTTGCTTCTATAGACATTGCGGGCCGGTTTACAATTTTTGCTGACGACACCACTGTCCTCTGGCATGATTCAGATCCCAATATATTAAAGATCAAGGTTTCGTCTGATCTTTCTAAAATTAGACAATTTTGTGATGCTAACCTATTGACCCTAAACTTTGACAAGACCAACATTGTGGGTTTTCGATGTGATATGGATGGTTTGTATCTAGGAGGAGCTCCACTATCAAAACAAGCTAACACAAAGTTTTTGGGACTTTTAATTGATGACTGTCTAAGGTTTGACTCCCATATCTTGGGACTTGCTCGCAAAGTGGCTTCGGGATGCTACGCAGTGCGATTAACATCGATGGAGGTTGGAGCAACCTTGGCTAAGAGGGTCTACCATTCATTGGAGTCTCACTTGCGATATGGCATTGTGTTCTGGGGGAATACGTATGACTACCTGCTGAACTCAGTGTTTATTCTGCAAAAGCGTGCTGTAAGATGTCTTTGTGGTGTGTATGGCAGAGAGTCATGCAGACCCTTATTTATATCTAAGAAAATTTTAACTTTGCCATGCCTGTTTATCCTTGAAACTGTCTGCATGATATACAAGCATAGGGATACTTTGCCGGTGCCTGACCACACTCATGACACTAGAGGATCAAAAAACCTGTACCTGCCCATACCTTCTTCTGCCCTTATTAGAAACTCTATAATTTACGAAAGCCGTAAATTATTTAACCATCTTCCTGAGCAAATACGAAACATACCTACCCTTAAAACTTTTAAAAGAACTATAAAGGAACTACTGGTGGAAAGGGCCTATTACGAGGTGGTCGAGTATTACAACGACGCCTTTTAACTAAGTATTTCCGGCAGGCATTTCGTTTTGTTTTGTTGAGTTTGTCTTTGTCCTGTTTACTATGTTTGTAGTTATTTACCTTTATATTTTTGACGATGTACCTATTACCTTAAGAAAACAATAATTATTTTTACTTCTTTTAATTTCTGTAAGTATTCGTAGTATATTACTTGTATTTCTTTTTAGCTTTGTTAATAAGAATGACTGTTCTTTAAAACAATAAAGCATATTTTGATTTGATTTGATTTGATTTAAAGAAAACTACAGTTCTATAGTGGACAAAGTTCAAATTCTTGCAGATTAAAAGTTTATTTCGGGCTCAGATCGATTTTTGTTCTATTTTGTATTTGCAGGCTAAACGTGGCGTTCTCATTCTTTGGTTCTCTTGAATTTTTGTGTAAATTTCAGGTATTTTATAAGTTAAAAATAACTGAATATATATGTATAACAAAGTGAATACTTGCTGACTTTATAGGAAGAGTACAAACAAGCTTTTAAAAAAGCTTAGGTACAAATATCTTTAAATAAATATAATAAAGAGCAAGTATTTCACAGCTGTGATAATTATTATTAGAATAAATTTGTTTGAATGTTGTAAAGACTGAAAATGTATACAGTGAGGACCTAAAGTCCGTCCCCCCTCTCTAACTTCTAAACCGTTCGGTATATTTTAATGAAATTTTGAACGATAATATTATATATATATATAATATTTGAGCAAGTCTTGCACTTTTTGACATACCAATGACAGCTTTAAATGTCAAGATGACAGCTGGGTCCGCTTTTGGAATATTTTTTTAAATGGAACACCCTGTACCTATATTTTTACATTTTTAAATTCCACATAAAATTATAATTATTTTTTATTAAATGCATTATTAGTCTATACTTCATAGTTTCCGAGATATTGACTCTCGAAAAGTGACATTTTTGAACTTTGACAGCTTATACCCTTCTAACAGTACGTCTTAGAGCAAAACGGCTTACATGTCCCTATCTTCAATTTTTATTATCTTCCCAAAAAACCAACTTCCGGTTAAACCGGATGTAACTCGAAAGCAGGAAATATAGTTGTTCCGGTTTAACTGGAAGTTGATTTTTTTGGGAGGAAGATAGGGACTTGTAAGCCGTTTTGCTCTAAGACGTACTGTTAGAAGGTTATAAGCTGTCAAAGTTCAAAAATGTCACTTTTCGAGAGTCAATATCTCGGAAACTATGAAGTAAAGATTAATAATGCATTTAATAAAAGATAATTATAATTTTATGTGGAATTTAAAAATGTAAAAATATGCAGGGTGTTCCATTTAAAAAAATATTCCAAAAGCGGACCCAGCTGTCATCTTGACATTTAAAGCTGTCATTGGTATGTCAAAAAGTGCAAGACCTGCTCAAATATTATCGTTCAAAATTTCATTAAAATATACCAAACGGTTTAGAAGTTAGAGGGGGGGGGACAGACTTTAGGTCCTCACTGTATGTATATTTTGTATGATTTGTATTTTTATTTGAATAAATTTGAATTTGAATTTGAAGTATTCCAAGAAATACAAGCCGCAGATTTTGAAAGACGCAGAAATTACTCTCAATGATTTACCCAAAATTTATTGGAAAGAAATGATTTATTAGACCTGACATTTTTTTCGGATGAAGACTGGTTCCACCTCTCCGGTTATGTGAATTCTCCGAATACATGTAATTATTTTTCTTTTTCTTTCTGTATATTCTTACTTTGTTAATTTTGTAAACAACAAAAATAAATTTGTATTTGTCTACTTATTTTATTACTGATTAGTTTGGCATATCATGTCATAATATGAATTTGACAACATTTTAACCTAGATTTGGTAATATTTATCGTCCCCATATCATTGTGATCTAAACCAGCAAGCCCTTCGTTTTTTAATCCAAGCCTTCTTTGATGCAAATAATTTTTGCTCGCACGGTATTACTCAGATTTTTATTATTTTTCATGATTTCTTGATGACCCTTGCTGGTCGGGCCTTCTACGCCAGTTGGTTATAATGAATTATTATTCGCTCCCGTAATTCGTACTATTTCTAGAAAATAGCATATTAAATTATTTTAATTGCGAAAACGTATTATTATTGATTTTTAACAAACAATATACTTACGTTAAGAGTTATTTTAAATTGCCTTAATTGTCCTAGACGCAAAGCTTCTAAGTTCAAGCCAATTTTGGAAATATCGCCTTTCTTCACAAATCCCTTTTCGGCGTCAAACGACATGTTAAAGAGATGAGCTATCGGCTTAGCGTCGAATTTCCATGTAAAAAACATACCAGTTTGACCCATGTTTGAGATTTCAAATAATACAATTTCTTTTCTCCCTTTATAGGTCTACAAATTAAAAACTATTGAAGATGTTAAACAGGCTAATATGAAAATTTCTTATATTTAAATCCGCCAAGATAGTGTCAAGAACGGGTACTTTTCCTACGATCACTAATTAAAGTAGGCCTTTGCGCTTCGAAAAGTCACCAAAAAGTTGGCGTTTTCCCCAATTTGTCATATTTTGACACCATTGGCGCTTTAGAGCGCCAAAGTAACTTTGGCGCTCTCCTAACTTTATTTGCAAATAAAATAAAGGCAGTCGTTACTTTAAAAGAAACTATAGCCTAAGAATAAATATTTTAATAAATTTTAAATATGTCAAACCATCCAAACAGCAGTTTTCAAATAATTAAACGATTACAGCCTTCAATAATATATAAACTTGTCGAGAAATGTGATGATAAGTAGGCAACACAACATACACAAGAGGTTCTAATGGCTATTTAATTTCTATAATCAAGGAGGCACATGTCAAACAAAGCGGTAAATATTGTAGTAAAATTTAAATATTTGATCATTTATTTAAGTATTCTCTAATTAGTTTATGGTTAAATTAAATAATGGATGTCGTATCAAGTGATAGTGAATTTTCTAATACACCTCCGGATATCGTCGAAGCTGCAAAAAACGTATCGTTAAATCTACTGCCCGAAAAATCCAAAACAAAGTATGAAAATGAATACATTCTTTTCATAAATTGGTGTCAATCGCAAAAAATCAAGAAATATTCTGAAAATGTACTGTTGACCTATTTTGGACAAAAAGCATAAACTTTAAAGTCATCAACTCTATGGTCAAAGTATTCAATGCTCAGACAAACTTTGAAAATTAAAAATGATATTGACATTAGTCATTATGCGAAATTAATTGAATTTCTGAAGAAGAAGTCAGTGGGATACGAAGCAAAAAAATCATTAACATTATCCAAGGATCATATAGACAACTTTATTCGCAATGCACCTGATGATGAATATTTATGCAAAAAGGTATGCTTTTTAATATTATTTAAAATGTATAATATATCATGATTAGTATTTACATGGTTTTTGGTTTATAGGTTGTCTTGATTATGGGCATTGCTGGAGCGTGTAGAAGAGACGAGTTAGTAAAAATGAAAATAGATGATATAGAATGTAAAGAATCCCTTTTAATAGTGTGCATTCCAGATTCAAAAACGAATCAAAGTAGGAAATTTACAATTATAAATGACACCGCAGAAAATGCCATTGATTACGTTGGATATTATAAAAAGTACATCCATTTGAGAGAACAGTGCAAGAATAATTTAGGACGCCGCTTGTTTTTCCGATATTCCAAGGGGCGTTGCACAAACCAGGTTATAGAAATGAATACCATTGGTAAAGTACCCAGTGATATTGCCATAGTTATTTACCTAACAAGTGCGGAAAGTGGTCCTTTACCGCACGCGACGGCAGTTGCACGAACGACGCGAAGCGGAGTTCGGGCAAGCCGTTAAGGGCGGTAAAGACACTTTACGCACGTGGTAGGTACACAATTTTTCCTTCGAGCAATAATATTTGGAACAAAAATCAAATTTAAAAGAAAAAATTTATAAAAAGTAACAAATATTAATTGTTAAAAGCTATAAATATTTTTATATTATGCATTGCGCGAATGCAAGTACATCAATTGCATTTTTTGAATAAAATTAATACAGTGCGGTAAAGAATCTTTACAGCACTGAGTGCGGTAAAGAATCTTTACCGCACCGGTAAAAAAAAGAATTATATTACAAAATTAATACAAAAAGAAACAATATTTTTTAAAAATATTTATTACATACAAACATTATAATATAAAAATATAGCTAACGATAAATATTAAAATTAAATGTACAATTTGTAGCGCAATGCAAATTAAGTGCTGAGCGAGCTTGATTTTGTTCATCAGATGTAGTTGAGCAGTTTTTGTAAATTACAGAAGCGTTATTTTCTTGCGCCATCTAATGCCATCTAGATCAGACGTTTAATCAAATTCCTGTCATAAAAATTATGACATAAAATTATTTATAATATTTTAGGTACAGGGTGTTTCATTATATAAGTAGAGAAGAAACGTATAAAAGTATGAGACCAAAAATAGGTACCTAGTAAAAATATTCGTAATGATGTGATACTTATCGCCGTTAGTTGTGGTTAGCATCATAATGTAGTAAATTAAATAGAACATATTACGCATATAATAAAATTTACAAGAGTGCGGTAAAGAAATTTTACAGCATTGGGTGCGGTAAAGAAATTTTACCGCACTTACCGCACTGAGTGCGGTAAAGTACTACTTACGACATGAAAATGAGTGCTGTAAAGTGTACTTTACCGCACGCGAGTAGGAAAAATATTTAAACTTATCGAATCCTAACTTATATACTGGGCATTGTTTTCGACGTACTTCTGCTACGTTATTGGTACATGATTTGATACATGGTGATTTGATACAGCTTAAAAAGCATGGAAGTTGGAAAAGTAGCAACGTTGCCGAAGGGTATATTGATGATTCAATGACCAACAAAATACAAACTTTTCAAAGAATATCTGGCCAATCTCAAACCCAAAAAAATCAGATTTAACATTTCCTGAGATTTGCAACACTTCTGATCCATCAACATCAGGAATAAACATTAAAGGTTGTAAAAACTGTACTTTTAATTTTAATATAGTAAATAATAAAAAATAAGTCAATTTTATTGTATATTATAAATAAGTATAATATTGTATTTATATTTTCAATGTTCTTTCTGTATTCTGTTCCAATAAATGTTAAATAAAAAATACATAATATAGGTACCTACAAATATTTATTAAAAAATTATAAATGATAATATAAGGAAAACTTGGTTTTTGGTATTTTATTGTGTATTACATTTATCGATTTTTTAATAAAGCTGTGTGTTTTGTTTGCTTAGTTTTGTTAAGAATTTACGACAAACTTGGTAATAATATAAGTATTTTACTTAATTTTTTCAACCTACATTTTGAGATATACTAAATAATATCCAAAAAATGCACTGTCGCATTAAAAATATTGATTTGCCATTTAATGGGAAATATGACAACACTGGACAAAATAATTGTATTATCTATTTTTGTTAGTGTAAGTTATTTTTGCTTTAATAACTACCTAACTCTTTAAATAAAAAAGTTGGCCCATGTCAGGTTTAAAAAAAAAAATTACACTAGTATATGTACAGTGTCACCAGTAAAGTCCGCATCATATGGGATTTTTTTTTATTAATAGCTTTATTCAAAATTTGACTTCGGCAACAAGTTCTGCTTCGATCGAGATGAAAATTAAGTAAAAAAATAATAGTCACGTGATTCGGATTATCTGTCAAATTTTAATTTAAAAAAAAAATAATTCAAGTGGGGCTATTTCTGAAAATATTGAAAAAAGTTATAAAAAAAAAGTATTTTAAAATGCAGTTTTTAGCCCACATGCAAAATTTCAACTGCATAAGATAATTTTGATTTTTTACCTATATTTTGTAAATTACACCACTTTTGCAAAATAACACTCAACGCAACCTACATAAAACTTGTTAGTTTTAACAATGCTTTATTTCAGATACATTTTCTTTAAAGTAGCGCCATAATAAATGTGTGTTTTTCTACAAAATCAAAATTGGGCTATTAAGATTTGGTCGCATGTGATGCAAAGTTTATTTGTTTTGGACCCTGTATAAGGTAACTTCATAAAATAAGTATTTTTGACCACGTAGTTTGTGTCTGAAAGTAATACACCTTAATATTAAGACAAAAAAGAACACAGTGTCATCAGTAAATGGTTCATTAAGTGGAAAATAAATTTTAGTTTAACTTAACGTAAAGTTTATCTATTTTCAACGATTTAATCTAAAACCCCTTTATTTTATTTTTTATTTTTTACCTTCAGGCATAAACTACGTTTTCAAAAATACTTATTTTATGAAGTTACCTTATACAGGGTCAAAAACAAATAAACTTTGCGTCACATGCGACCAAATTTTAATAGCCCAATTTTGATTTTGTAGAAAAACACACATTTAATATGACGCTACTTTAAAGAAAATGTATCTGAATTAAAGCATTGTCAAAACTAAGAAGTTTTATGTAGGTTGCATTGAGTCTTATTTTGCAAAAGTGGTGTAATTTACAAAATATAGGTAAAAAATCAAAATTATCTTATGCAGCTGAAATTTTGCATGTGTGCTAGAAACTACATTTTAAAAAACTTTTTCCAATAACTTTTTTCGATATTTTCAGAAATAACCCCACTTTTGAATTATTTTTTGGAAAAACTTAAAATTTGACAGATAATGCGAATCACGTGACTACTATTTTTTTGCCTAATTTTCATCTCGATCAAAGCACAACTTGATGCCAAAGTCAAATTTCTAATAAAGCTATTAATAAAAAAAATCCCATATGATGCGGACTTTACTGGTGACACTGTATACTATTTTTCATATATATCGTGATCGTAGAAAAAATCTAGTGTGTAATTTGAGCGGAAAGTTTTTTTTCGTTTTCGACAGATTGCCGAGCTCCGCTGACGCGTCGCGCGGCAACTTTCTGTCTCAATCGGCAAAGTATCACTTTCCGCTCTTAATACACAAATATCTATGGTGTATAGTAAAGGGGATATTCTACTTATAAAAACATAAAAAAAAGCTTGTATGAATGTATAGGCCTTAAATTATAAGAAAAAAAATCTTCGGAACAATAATTTTTGGGTAAAATTTGAAAATCTGTCATCTCTTCATATCAAACCTCAAGCGGTTGCTAAGAAATAAAATAAAAGCTAGTCTTTTTAAGTCACATTTGGACGGCTATAGCTTTCTTATTTAAATAGCCGCATTCATATAAACTTTTTTCGTCATAATTCTTCCCTTAAAATATTAAATTCCGCTATATATCTGATCTCGAAGTTTCACCTCTTTTGGTAGGTTTCAGATGTTTTTTAAGTCGTACGGGAAGAGGTATTTTTGTTTCTGCAATGTACGATTCGCCACACTCGCAAGGGATTTGATTGAAACAAATTTTTGTGTTTTCATTATGTGCTTTTGTAAAAAAGCTTCTCAGCATATTTTCGGATTTAAAGGCTGTTTTAATATTATTATAGTTTTTGGTTATCTTTCTAACCTTTTCAGAAATCCCCTTAACATAAGGTAGAAATGCTTGCTCCTCTTTCGTTTCTGTACTAGTTTTGACTTCGCGATTTTAAAGTTTTGAGATGATATTAATTACAACGATTTCAGGGTAACCATTCTGTTTTAATTTCAATAGTAAAGTTCTCTAGGTTGTTGCAAATGTTAGATGCTTTGTAATGAAGAGTTTGAATTTTGCCCTGTTTTATGGAGTTGGAATGATTCGATCCGTGATTAAGGTATTGCCCCGTGTGAGTGGGTTTCTTGTACACTGACTTTTTATGTTTTCAGCACTTCGTTTGATGAGAACATAGAGAAAGGCTAAAGTAGAATGTTGTTCTATTTTAATGGTGAATCTAATGGCTTGTCTTATACTATTATTATGGTTAAAGGTATCATCAACATAATGTAAGCCAAAGTTTAGGTTTAATCTTGGTAGTGTCAATAATGGGTCACTCAAACCATTCTATGTACAAGTTAGCCACCACCGAAGAGAGAAATTAACCCTTTGGCCGTCATCCTGGGCATAGAATCTATCTTTTACTTGAAAGTAGGAATTACGTACACATCACTCCAAAAGTTCCATCACCCCATCCAGCGGCAAACTAGTGCGTTCTGAAAGGGTTGAGTTTTCTTGTAACTTTTCCTTGGTGATGTGCAGGGATTCCCCTATCGGGATATTGGTATATAAGCTCTCTACGTCGAAACTTAGAAATGTGTCTTGCGATTCTAAGTTGACAGTTGTCAAAATATTTACAGCGTGGTTAGAATTCTGAACAAAAGAAAAGGACTTACCCTGCAACGGTTTAATTATCTCAAGAAGAAATTTTGATAATGCGCTTTATAATGAGTCATCAAGTTTTATTGCACATTGACAGTATCCGTAGAATTATAGTTTAGTTTACACTTGAAAACGGCTGGAGATACTAACTAACCGAAACGTTGTTCTAAGGAATGTTTCTCTTTAACCTACATTTTATTATAATTTTCTCATGCGGCGCGTTTTTCCTGAAAGCATTCAGTTAAAAAATATATGATTTTTATTCTGTTAAGTTTTTCTTATTATTAGGTAGGTACCTATGATTAGAAAATGAAATATTTAAAGGCTTTATAGCAACTACAAGTGAGTAGGTCTTATAACTAAAACTTTCTCAACGGCTTTCTAAATTTTAATTTTGAAAAAATACTTTCACAGGTAAATTTTAAAAAAATTTCCTGTATTTTTCTAATTTTATCACACACATGTTATAATATAACAGATGCTTGGACAGTAAAACAGTTTTTTCATTTGATTATCAGTCTAAAGTACTCTAAAGCAGTGCAGTGCTGAAATATATATATAGATTTGTTAAAATCCAGTAACATTAACCAAACAATCAATTGGACGTAGTTATGCATAATTCGACCAAGCGCCAAATTCGATTTTTTGGTATTATTGCGCCACCTAATGGCCAGAGACATTATCTATTTAGACAAAAATCGTGGAACGTTAGAGATCTATATTTTAGGTGATATTTCAAGTTAAACTAAGCGCCAAATGGCTTAAGCTAGTAGCTGCATTTCGCATAACGCGACCAAACACCACGAAATTTGCAGAAGTCGACCAAACGCCACAATTCTGGCGTTTGGTCTAGTTAAGCAAATCACGTATCCGCTTGCTAAGCATTCTGGATTCTTCTCGAATTGTTATTTTAACGGTTTCAGTGTTGTGTACTTGTTAAATAATAAAATTAATTGGCTGAAATTTAAGGAAATTGTAGTTCGAAAGGACCGTCCTTGCAGAATATTTGTTAAGGATGAAACTCATCAAGAAATAAATATAGAAAAAAAGCGTGAAAGACCACTGAATATACTTAGATACTAAAAAAAAATACTTTAAAAATTTGTGGCCAGACGGAAAGCCTATTGCAGAGAAAAAACTCGAAAATCTAGTTTCTGCTTCCTCTGATACCAAAAGATGCAAAGAGATTTTACAAAAACCTGGTGGGTGATCCGACTATTGAGGATGACTTAGATGGATATGGGCAACCGGATTTTGACGTCGAATACGAGGCAGAATATTAGGTAGTTGTTTGAAATTTATTGAGTACTAGTTTGGGTTAAAAATAACAGTTTCTTATTTTATTTGAAGTTTGATTGCAAGGTACGACATACCTATGGAGGTTTTCTAGTTTTGTAATTTCTTCTTAGAGTATAGTTTTAGTAAATAAAGTTTTTAAAATATGTTTCAGTTTTACAGATATTTTGATGTTTGTTTTAATTTTAGATAAAAATGGATCCATAAGTTTCAAAAATGACTTTTTATTTTTAGCCACTTTTCCTAACAACTAACTTTATTTTATTTATTTATTTATTTCTTATTTATTTATTTAAAAATAAAAGAAACGGCTTTGCATAAACGTCCTACGCGATAGACTTTACGTGGGGATTGGCTTTGCAAAATTAAAAAACATCATAGCATATAAATAGCATAACCAGACTAAGCGCCATTTTTTAACATAACTTCTAAAATAAAATTTTTTTCTGCTAAAGGTTTACAAAGACCAATTTGCAATAGTACCTTAGATATACCTTGCGAAAATTGGATCTCGATCATTAAAAACCGCTTTTTAAGGAAATGGAAAAGTTAATAGCCATTTCCCAAGATTCTAATTTTGGCGCTTGGTCGAATTATGCATAACTACGTCCAATTACAGATAAAACTTACTTGTCCCAAATCTATCACGTTAACTGCATCCTTGTCTAGGCAAATAACACTTCCAGTCTTATCAGTAAACGTAACAACTGATTGTATTTCTATACAACTAGCAGACACGTTCACAATTAATGGCGACTTGAGCTTCTCAATAAGACATTTCACATGAAACTTATTAGTAGCGATATTCGAAGTTATGAAAGTGAATCTACAAGAAAAATAACAAAATTTACTGTGGTGGCTATGTTTACCACTACGTTTATATCAATGGCTTCCAGCTAGCTTTAGTTTAACCTGCTTTATAAAATTGAAAATATAAAGAAACAATAAATTAGAATAATGCAATTCAAGCCCAACACTGAAAATGGGTCAACAGTACTAACGACGGGTTTATTTTGCTGTTAGCAGTCGTTGGACAAGGGACTCGTATTAGCCTGGTGAGATGTTATTTATTGACTACATCTTTTAACATTTTGAGGATTTTATAACATTTGCTTCTACATTACCTAATGTATTAGCATGCACGTTTATTTTTAAAAATTTTTTTTAACTTTCAAAAGGCCTTTATTCCAAACTAACTTTTACAGTTCATTACAATATATTATAGAAAATAATAACCATTAAAAAAAATAGTATAAATAACTTAATTTAGTAGGTAAATACCTCTTTAATTGTCTTTTAAAAGTTGCCAATTTTTAATTTTTTCTGATATTTCTTGGAAGATTGTTATATTTTATTATTCCGTCATATAAAAGCAATTTTTTTTCGAAATTACTTTTTACTGGTATAGTTTGATAATTAATACAACGTCTGGTGTTAGGATCATGTAATGTCTTATTTTCCTGAAGTATATGTTTGATTTTTTTTTAAATAATAGAGTGAATTAGAATACAAATTTTTAATGTAATAAATGTTTTGAACGTGTAAATACCCCTTCGGTCTATATAGATTAACAGTTGGTTCTAAATGTGGTAATTTGTGTATAAATTTAACAATTTTATTTTGCAATTTTTGTAATGCTTTTAAGTTTGATAAACGAGCAGATACCCATCCAGAAACTAAGTATTGTAATTTTGAATATACACTGAGGAAAATCACTCAATACAAGTATTTTTTTGAATATATGTGTATTACCACAAGAAAAAATCCATTTATCCCTAAAATATTTCGTTTAGTCGCAATCAAGGACGTTTTTTTGACAACAATATTGTTATGTGTGCTCAATGCTTTTTTATGGTAACAGAATATCATATAACCATAACAATATGTATCCAATAAAGTGTTTTTAAAAAGTATTTTTTTAATTCCTATAAGGTTATCTTATTACCACAAAAATAAAAACAAAAACTAACCAATCTTTTATACCTATCTAAAATATACCTTTTAGGAACTAAACAGTTGCTTTTTTAAAACATGGTGAAATCGTTTTGGTTCATTTTATTGCCATTTGCAGTGTTGTTAGTTTGTTTAGTGGTTGGTGGATTATAGTTTATAGTGGTTGTTTGATGGCCATTGATTTGATAAATTTTTTATATTTTAATAATTTCATATAGGGTGGTGTACTTTTAGTGCAACGTTATATAATAGGTGTTTTGGCGGTGTGTCCCCAAATTAAGGTAGGTACAATTATTTTACCAATAATTATATTTATTACTTAATAAGTAACTCATGTTTATCACATCACTCTACTTAGGTACCTAAAAAAAATCGTTGACTTAGGTGAGTCTTTAAATTTTGTTATTCGAGAAATTAATTTTTTCAGAAATACAATGCAAATTTAGGGGATAGAATCGGAAAACAATCTGAGTGTTTGAGATATTTCTTCCCCGTTCTAAATTTTGCAATGCAAAATCGCATTTGTTAGGTTTTCTAATACCTATTAATAAAAAAAAATGGCTAAAAAGGGTCATGTTCCTAGCAGTTTGTTACTTTCAGATCAGTAAGGTCCCCCCGTTATTAAACAACGTTTAACATACAATTTTTATCAAAAATACTGCCCTAATAAGTGCAGAACGGAAACTTAATGGCGGCCATGATCGGAATGAATTAAAAAATATAAGTAATAAATATAATTATTGGTAAAATAATTGTACCTACCTGAATTTGGAGACACACCGCCACAACACTTATTGTATAACGTTGCACTAAAAGTACACCACCCTATATAGAATTATTTACTAATCCACCAACCACAGCCATTTTGGCGAAGGAGCTAAAAAAAGGAATTAAGTAGTAGCTAGGTGGACTAGCTACAATAAAAATGAAATTATTTTATAGCTGGCTGATTATTTTTAGGAGTAAAAACCGATACTTTTCTAACTACACGACCTCAATTAATCACAAAATCATTTTTGTTTACCACTGCATTATATATTTTTTATGGCAATAGAGTTGTCTTTTAACAGCAAAAGAATAATATTTAAAAAACGACCATGTTGAGGTTAAAAAGTCATTTCAAAAAAAAGAACCTTGTAGCGACAACAGAGTTGTTTTTTCGGCGCCTATTTAATGCAGATTTCTTGCTATACTGCGAATGGATTTCTAGCTACGGCTAATAGAGTTTTCTCTCAGTGTATTTATGGAAAATATATATTTTTAAAATATTTCAAAGGAATGAAATAGGTATCTATCTCTGTACAAAACAGATATCTGTTTATATATTTAACGGTTATTAACACAGATGCATAAATCCAGCAGTGTTTTATTTGTTTGGTATCAAGGTGCCTGGCACATTTGCCGAAAAGCTCGAAGTGGTATGGCCTGAGTGTTGTGAGGTTAAGTTGACTGATAGCTACGTACCTGCTAGTCAAACAATATACGGCTGTCGTTTTTGACAGATTGTCTTTTATAATTTTATTAGTTTTAACTTAATAATAATAATAATAATAATAATAATAATAATAATAATAATAAGTTTATTTAAAATTTAATAATATAATAAATATTTTTATGTTGTCTTGTATAAACGGTTTCTTCAATCCCATGAAGCTGAACTTGTTAGGGGCAAATCTTATTTTTTGTTTTAGTATGTAAAATCATAAATCCTAAATATGCATTAAAAATCAAGTTTTATAGTTAAAATGTTAATATATATAGTATATAAACGCATTTTTTTTTAAGAAATATATTACCCATAATAAAATTATTAATTTATAATTTTTAAGTAAAAAATATTACTTCCATCCATGTTTTTATTTCGACTTAAAATTTTTTAAATGAAATCAATTTTTTAATTTTTGTTGGTAAATAATCGTTTAAATAAAAACATAAATATTTGAAATTTTTTTGTCCTATGGACTTTTTATTTTAGGTTTTATGGTTAATTCATTTTTATGACGTGTTTTATGATTATGGTTTTTAAATTGTATACGGTTTTTATTTTTAAATATGTATATTAAGATGTTATAAATGTAAAGTTGTCTTATGTTCAACTTTTTTGTTTCTGAATATAATTCTTTTGAAGGATTATTAAATATAATTTTTAGAAACCTTTTGTAATATTTCTAATTTTTTAACTAAAGTTCTATTTATTCCTCCCCAACCTAAAATTCCGTAATTTAAATGAGTAATATTATATTTCCATGTCATTTAAAAATTTTTTATTGTTTTTAAAAATCGGTAGTAAACTTCTTAATTTTTTAATTAAGTATTCTAAGTGAAAATTCCAATTCAATTTTATGTCAAAAATAATTCCTAAATATTTTATTTTATCAACTTTAAAAATTTGAATGTCTGGTTGGTAGGTTATTTAGGTTTAAGGTAAAAGGAATATAAGTTGTTTTAATAAAATTAATTTTATTGTTAACAAATTGTTATCAAACCAATTTTTATCATTTTAAAATCTTTTTTATAATTTTAAAATCTTTTTTAATTTTATTATTTAAGTTGTCCCTAAGTTGTAAAAAATTGTAGTATCATTTGCAAAACTATGAATTTGTCCATCGTAAACAAAACGAATAATTGGCTAAACTTTTAAGCTTGCTTTTAGCAAATTAAATCAGCCTATTATACTTGATTATTTCCCTCATTATCAAATAGACCAATCAGACACCATCATTTTTCGAATAAATTTTGTTTAGATAGGTAACTGATAAATATAATAAATCCCAAGACCTGTTTAACCGCGGTTAAACTTTCGTCCTTCATATTGGTTTTTGTTTTATCGTTTATCACTAATTCTTACAATTCTCGGCAACAGTTTATAAAGAAACATTAATTTAGTCGTCTGAATAACTTAATATTGGTTTTTATCAGTAAATACGCCATTTTCGATAGAATTTTTATACAAAAATTTTGACATAAGGCGATAAAAATATGTCAGAATTTGTAATATTTACATACACACTTTGCTAAGCAAGCTTTTTCAATGCATTTATGGGATGCGTAACTTAAATTATTCGGGAAATAATCTAGCCGTATACCACTCGACCTATAAATTTAATCGAACTATGCAACATATTTTGATCATGATTTTACTTTTTGGTAAATAGTTTCATGCACAATAATTTGAAAATAAAAACCCTCTCTCACTAAATTATTAAGCATTTAACTATTTTCCAAGTAAAATCATGATCAAAATATGTTGCATAGTTTAATCGATTAAATTTATAGGTCTTGGGATATAATATATGATAAAAATTCATAAATAATATTATGGGTTAATAAATTTGACATGTTTCGATACACAGTAGCTTTGTCAGACGAAGTAGCTGCATTAGACGACAATTTTTTAATGAATAGATAAATAATGTACAGGGTTATCCAACCAAGACTAGACAAGGCGATTTTTTGACTTTTTCTGTACTTTTATAAAAAAACTGAAATAGCCATCTTAAGTCATTTTCTCCCGCAAATTTGAATATCTTCAGCAAAAAACAATTGAACATCAAACAAAAGTACTAGGGGTCACTTTGATATTTTTTTAAATGGAACACCCTGTATATTTTTACATTTTTAAATTCCACATAAAATTATAATTATTTTTTATTAAATGCACTATTAGTCTATACTTCATAGTTTCCGAGATATTGACTCTCGAAAAGTGACATTTTTGAACTTTGACAGCTTATAACTTTCTAACAGTACGTCTTAGAGCAAAACGGCTTACATGTCCCTATCTTCAATTTTTATTATCTTCCCAAAAAAAATCAACTTCCAGTTAAACCGGAACAACTATATTTCCTTCTTTCGAGTTACATCCGGTTTAACCGGAAGTTGATTTTTTTGGGAAGATAATAAAAATTGAAGATAGGGATATGTAAGCCGTTTTGCTCTAAGACGTACTGTTAGAAAGTTATAAGCTGTCAAAGTTCAAAAATGTCACTTTTCGAGAGTCAATATCTCGGAAACTATGAAGTATAGACTAATAGTGCATTTAATAAAAAATAATTATAATTTAATGTGGAATTTAAAAATGTAAAAATATACAGGGTGTTCCATTTAAAAAAATATCAAAGTGACCCCTAGTACTTTTGTTTGATATTCAATTGTTTTTTGCTGAAGATATTCGAATTCGCGGGAAAAAATGACTTAAGATGGCTATTTCAGTTTTTTTATAAAAGTACAGGAAAAGTCAAAAAATCGCCTTGTCTAGTCTTGGTTGGATAACCCTGTACAATAAGAGTAGGTGGATTATTGTAGGTAAACATCTGTAATGGAGTTTCTTGTATAATAAAATGGTGGTAAATTAAATTACAACATCTACATTCAGTTTTTCCTAAAGTACAATAATCGTTAATTACACAAGTCTAACAATGAACCTCTATTTAGCCATTAAAGAAAGTTGTAATTTTTAAGTTAATTTATTTAATTACGTATATAGCAAATTTAATTTGATGTATTTATTTTAAATATGTAAAATTTTAAAATTAGGATAAAAAAAAGATACAGCCAGCATTAACTGTAGAACAAATAGCAATAATTCACATTAGACAGGGTACCTGTAGGAAACATTGCTGTGGAATTGGGAGTAAACAGGAATACATTGATATTAGGGCAGAAAAAAAGAAGAATGCGGAGAAATTAAGATAAAAGCAGGTTCCGGTAGGAGACAGATCTCGACGGAAGATAAATGTAGCTTTTAATAAAGCTACTATAACTGTGGGCAGCTGGTTGTCATATTATTCTTGCGTCGCTGAAAGAAGAATATTTGAAGTGGATTAATTAAAAATTTTGAAAAGCATGGGGGCAATTGCTGAATTTTCGGCTAAGTTGGTCCCATAGGTGCTCCATTGGATTCATATCCGGGCTTCTAGAGGGCAAATAAAAGCTCAATATCGGACTCCTCCAAACATTGTGTTACAACACTTGTGTTACAATACGGTGGTATGGGGTCAGGCATTATCATGCAATAAAATAAAATCTCTTATTATGGGAGCAATTGGTAAAACATGCTGTTGCAATATATATGTATGACCCGATCCAATTCTTCTAAAATAAATTTCCTTTTCTAAAAACCCTTGCCCTTGTTCATAACTAAAGTTTTATTAAAATGTAGGAGGTATTTGTTTTTAAATTTAAATTTCATTTTCCGGATTTTCCAATAAATTTTTCAAATCATATTATGTAGTGTGTTATGAAAGATAGTTAGGGAAGTATAGCGCCCTTAGTTAGTAATTCGAATAAGTATAGCGGGAATTAGGGCAGGCAACGAACAATTGTGTCATTTCGTTGCCTGCCCTCATCCCCGCCATAATTATTCTGGTTATGAAAGATATTTTGTGGGTTAATGACTACGGGAGACCGTGGATACATTGGACGCGGGGATATAATGGACACATTCAAATTTACCGCCTAAATCTCGTTTATGGCGCCACTGTAGCTAAATTAGGTGTAGAATACCCCGAACTATCCGTGGACAGTTGCAAATAGCCAGCAGTTCAGGTTGCACGTTTCGGGAGTATTTTATTCATTTTTGGTTTTCTTGTAAATTTTGAGGTAAGTTCTGATGCCTTCTAGTGCTTTTCTTGTAGTGCTGATAATGTACTGTGTATAGAATCCATATTATACATTATACAGATCGTATTGATTAGCAAATTGTGTTAAATCATAATGTGATTTTCCAAAAATAATTTAAATTCTATCATGACGCCATTAGAGGATACAATGGACAGCTGTCCATTATATCCCCGGCTTGTCCATTGTATCCCTGTGGTCTAACTGTAACATGACTGTTCTATTTCAGATGGTTCGCAAATACAAAAAAAAACACAGATTTCTCTGAGGGAGATTTACGAAGAGCCGTGGAAGATGTGTTAAATAATGCCGGCAGCTTAAGAGAAATAGCTGAATTGCGCAATGTTACAAAATCTCGTTTGGCAATGTATGTTAGAAAGGCAAGAGAAAATGGACTGGAAAATATAATATTAACTTAGGACTCTTCATCAGATTGGGAAGAAGAGGAAGAAGAAGAGTGGCCTAGAAATGCAAAGTGCGCTAAAAAAGGCGAATTTATGATAGTAAAAGTTCCTGAAAAGAAAAACAACATGTGTGAGGAATTTCGTTGCTTGCGTAGAACGTAAGCTTTGTGATGGATATGAAGTTCGCTTTTACAAGCGACTAAGTCCATCAAACCGCTTCCAGATTACGGAAGAGAAAACTTGTTACATAACTTTTGACGATGTGGCTTTAATGCTGCCGAATGCAGTTGAAGACAGGCGTCCCCATTTCAAAAATATGATTTATTTCAACATGCACATAACTGAATTTTGTTTACTTTAATAAATAATTCTCTTTTCGTTTTGTTCTAAAAATGCAATATAAGCATTCCTTAGTTTTTTTTCTCAAATAAAGTTTTTCTCTCACTTTCAAGCTTTTAATTTTAAAATTTCAAACATGTCCAAAATATCCCCGTTCTCTGTCCATTCTTACCCCTAACCTGTGGATAAAATGGACAAGTGCAATACAGTTTCTTAAACTACGTTGGAAAAAAAAAACTATATTTCTTAGAAATTGCTATATAGCAAAATAATATAGCTAATGGATCAGAAAATACATGACTCAATGCTTGTAAGCACAAAACACTTATAAAAAAAATTATTGGAAAAAATTCATATTTTGTCCAATATATCCACGGTCTCCCCTACCCTAGATTAAATTTCTGAAAATATTTATAATAAGAGCACACATAAATCTATGTACTGTTACCACACCCATAAATGCAAAAACCTAAAAAACTTAAGGGAGTATTAAAGAAAATTATGACAGGATTTAAACCATCTTATATAACAAAATAACAAACCTTATATCAGTTTTACTCTTGGGTTTCAGTTTTCCGACTATTGGAAAGACTTCAAGTTTTTCATGCTGAGTTTCATCAAACAGTGACTTCTTTATAAATTTAAAGGACAGTGGAAATATTTCATCATTGACTAACTCCACTGATTTAACAGTTTTCACTCTTGGAACCGTAGGTTTTAAAACTACAATGATTTCAGTGAAGTAAACTTTGGGAGGCCTACATTCACCTTCCAATAAAATATTTGTATCAATATTGTTCTCGGGAATTCTTAATATATAAATTGTTTTAAAACTTCCATGGGTATGAGGTGTAAAACTAAATGTAATTGGGGCTTTCTTCTTGTTCCTTATGTTCCCCGTGGGAGTCTCGCACGTAAAATATGTAAATTCTTTTTGAAATTCTGGCACTATTTCAAAAGACATTGGTTTATCATGGGGATTAACCAGCAATACATTTCTAAAAATAGTCAATCAAAATTACAGTAATACAACACTTCAAAAACATGGTGTTAAGACTATGGAGGACTTAAGGTAGGAGGCCGATCGCAATGCATTGGATTCGGTCCCAAATTAGCATCGGTAATTCAGCTTTACGAGTTGCCATAAGATGGCGCTCGTGTTCGAAGTGGGCTATCAAATAAATGGTTTCTTATGGACGCGATAACTATTTTTATTTAAATTAGTTCTTTAAGGAACAAATAAGGACTTTTATATGAATTTACACTTACTTTGTTATACTTATTAGTAAACTCGGCCTGTATAAAGTTCCAACGATGCTTCGTTTTTAAAATACAGGAACATTCTAGCTAGAGTGTTTTACCTTTGGAGCTAGAAAGAGACTTATTTGGCTGCGTTTCATCTCTGAAGAAGATCCTGTCTTACCACCCCGACACAAAGCAAATTCTACTTTTATAAATTGTACCATTATTCATTATAAATATGGAAATTAATTACAATACAACATTATTTGTCTTTTCTTGCCTTCAAACGTTATTTGTTATTTCGAAAAATAAAATGTCAATTGTCAAAAGTAAAAGCACAGAAAAATAAAGAGTTTAAGTAAAAGTTAAAAACTATGAAGGATCTAGTTTTCCATAGTAAAAACGAAGAAGAAGAAGACAATATCAGCCCACTTCGGACGCGAGAGCCATCTATCGGCCAATAGCGAACTAACCAAAAAACCGGGACAGAATTTGAAAATGCTGCCATTGTCGATCGGCCTCCTACCCTCTAGTTCTCCATAGTTAAGGTGGGAGTATCAACATGCTTGCCAACATATAACCTATTTCGCGTAGATTTATTTATGTTTTCTAGCTTTTATACAACATTTAAAGAAAATCAGTATCGACTTGATATTCTATAGGTAATAATTGACATATTTAATAAATATCAAGGAATTTCATAACTTATTTTAGAAGAATTGTATAGCGAAAAATATCGGGTAAGATTTTTTTTAACATTATTATGTCATTGTCGCTCATTGTTCTTTCACTATACAATTCTCCCAAAATTAGCAATGTAATAAATTGATATTTTTGTAATATATCAGATACTACCTAAATAATGTACCGACGATATTGATTTTCTTTAAATGTTAGTTATTAAAATAATAAACTCAAAAAATCAACGCGAAATAGGTTATAGGTTGGCAATAGATTGAATGACGTTGAGAATTCAACCTTAAGACAATGACTGATTATATTTAAAACCACAAAATTCATATTTTAAATTTTGTTTTTAGGCTTTATTTTGGATGTTAAACAACTTTGTTTCATACACATTTTGTCTAAAATAATAAATAATGGTACTTCTCTCTTAAGGTGGGAGTATCAACATGCTTGCCAACCTATAACCTATTTCGCGTAGATTTATTTATGTTTTCTAGCTTTTATACAAAATTTAAAGAAAATCAGTATCGACTTGATATTCTATAGGTAATAATTGACATAATTTAATAAATATCAAGGAATTTCATAACTTATTTTAAAAGAATTGTATAGCAAAAAATATCGGGTAAGATTTTTTTTAACATTATTATGTCATTGTCACTCATGGTTCTTTCAGTATACAATTCTCCCAAAATTAGCAATGAAATAAATTTATATTTTTATAATATATCAGATATTACCTAAGTAATGTGCCGACGATATTGATTTTATTTAAATGTTAGTTTAAAAAATAATAAACTTGAAAAAACAAAGCGAAATAGGTTATAGGTTGGCAATAAATTGAACGACGTTGAGAATTCAACCTTAAAGCATTTTCATGTTTTCTTAATTTATCAATATCTAATCTAAAAATTTTTATGATTTATAAATTAATTTTCTCGAAAAGCAGAATTTTTTATATAGAATAACTTTTTGTCGTAAAATCAATAATAAAAATCTTTTTCCTTTTGTCAACTCCATCCGGAGACACACTGTATATACAGGGCGTTAATTAATGTCATGCAGATATTTCAGTATAAAGTATCAAAATTGTCGGCCGCAGTATACAGGGTGTTACATTTTCTTGAATCGGCTACAATATTATCTTTCACAACTTTTTTTTTTGGCTCCCTGTATGAATTCCGGTATGAAATTTGAACTCTCGCCATCGATGAAAATTAAGTGTAGGCGAAATAACGCAGGGTAAAAAGCTGTGTAAAAAACACTTTATTAGTTAATCAAATAAAAATAAAACAAAATTAATTAAAAACTGTTAAAAATGTCCGCCTCTTGCTAAAATGCACGAATCAAGTCTTCGCCTCATGGACTGACGGACTCTGCCAAATATTCCAGGAGTATTGCGAATAATGTCGCATGAAGCTATATTATTCTGTTTCTTATATCCTCTTCTGTCTGGACTGGGGTCTGATACACTAATGCTTTCAGGTGTCGCCAGAAAAAAAAATCCAGGCTATTCAGGTCTGGGGATCTAGGGGCCATGGCTGAGGGCCCCCTCGACCTATCCAACGGTTGTTAAAAATTTGATTGAGAAAGTTTCTCACCTCTATGCTGAAGTGCGGTGGTGCACCATCGTGCATGAACCACATTTGGTTTCTGACAAGAATTGGTACCTCTTCTAGCAGCCCTGGGAGTTCCTCTTCAAAAAATTGACGATAATATTGTCCGTTTAGTCTTGTTGGTAGGAATAATGGTCCTATCAAATAATCTCCAATAATGCCGGCCCACACATTTACTGAAAACTGTTCCTGGAAATTATTTTCGCGTATCGCATGCGGATTCTCTTCTGCCCAACAATGGTTGTTGCGAAAATTGTTTATGGCATTCCTTGAGAGATGTGGTAAGAATACATTAAGTTGTCCATTAACATTTTCCAGACAAGCACAAATGAAATGTTAAGTGTTGCGGCAATTTTTTTCATACTAGTAGCAGGATCATTTTCTACTGCATTCAGGACTGCTTTCTCGACTTCAGGAGTCCTAACCATTCTGTTTGCTCCTGCTAAATGAGTAGATTTCTTGAACGATCCATTTTCACATAGTCGATTATGTAGATTTGCGAACGTCCGTGGGTCAGGCAGTATTCGATCTGGATACCTTTGTGCATACAGTCGTCTGGCTTCATAACAATTAGATATAATAAATTAAATGCATCTCTGCATATTCTTGATTTGTGGAATTCAACCATCATTAACCAGTTCAAAACAACTCCGGAAATGTCAAACAAAAAACATATTTGTTTCAAAATGTCACAAGGACAATAAGCAGAATTAACAATTACCTTTATCTCATATTTATTATTGCGCATGCATCGATGGCTATTTTTACAAATAAATTGAAAACGGTCACAAATACGAGAATAGTGCAAGAGACCAGAACGCTAAACAAAGGAACAGTGAGTTCAAATTTCACACCGGAATTCATACAGGGAGCCAAAAAAATGTTCTGAAAGATAAAATTGTAGCCGATGCAAGAAACTGTAACACAATGTATACTGCGACCGACAATTTTAATACTTTATTGTAGAGATTTTAAAACAGGGTTGATGTTCCAAATTATCGCAGAATATAAGAGAGAAAACGCAAAATACGAGAAAAAAAATTGACACTTTGCCACCCTGTATAACGAAAATAACGCGTTTTAGACCATGCATATATTTGCATTTTTTTCTTATTTTGACCAGTACTATCACCCCCTGATATAACTGCATGACATTAATTAACACCCTGAATATCAAAAACAGCTGAATATTCAAAATAAGAATTTGGCTCTTGGTTTCTTTTCAGTTATCATCGTCCAAATAATATTGCTACGGGACGGGTGGCTTAATGCTTTTCGCCCACAGTCGCCATTAAAAGTCACGTGGTTTGGACTAGGACTGGAAGGGGACGTGGGTTAACCTTAACTTCCGGTATAGGTCACTAACCTACAGCATTCAGTTCCATTACCAACACTTTCAAACTGTATCGATAAATTTTTGTTGGTGGCTTGCCCATCTTCGTTCTCAATATAAAATGGAATAGGCACAGCTCTGCCGTTAACGAATATAGATATTTCTTGACAATTTGGATCCAGTGCCTCTATGTTCGATCTTAAATTGACTGTAAAATCTTCGATATATTCAGGGGCAAAAATAACATCAAAGCTTCCTGTTTGTTCAGGTTCGATAACAGCTTTAACAGGAACTATTGTAATAGGATCCAAAAATTGACTTTCCAGCGAATCTTCTTTCGAAAATAAACTGGTAGCACTGGCACTTTGAAGTTGTCCAGCTATAAAAATTAAATTAAATTAAAAAATACCCTAGAAGGTTAATTTTGTTCGTAGAAACAAAGAAAAAATATGTTATGAACCTGGTTCCAAAATTATTTTCTTAAGGCGCTATAAGCTATTGGTTCATACCAGTTAAAAACTTTTTAAATTATTTTGTAATAAAACGTACTAATCGGTTATCTGTGGTACTATGTACCGGGCAGTGGCGGATTTACAAATTTGCCGCTAGTAGGCTATTCAATTTTTGCCGCCCCTATACCAGTGACGGCTCGTGAGTTGTGAAACAGGTGAAGTGTTCGGGAAAGAAAAAGCCCGCTGCAGGCGAAAATTTTTTAAGACCACGCCCAAATTTCGTCAATAATTTTTAGTAAATATTTTAAAAATTTATGATTACCTAAGGCCTAAGGTAGTGGCGGCAACTATGGCCCACCTTAACGTCATTAATTTTTTCCAGTGAACATTTATGGACAATAATTGTTATCAACATAATAGGTACGTATGTGCCTAATATACGTATATAATTTACCTTGGTCAGGAAACATTCATAACAATTTATATGTAAAAATTCTGTGCATTACACTTGGGCCATATAACCAGTCTGGTCGGATTATATAGCCCACGATAAAATATTTTTAAACTTAGAAAGATTAATGTAATTTTATTTTTTATTAAGTTGGTTTCACAAAATTCAACACAATAACGTTTACTGAGCTAGTCAGGAACATAAACAGACATGACCAAAACATTAAACAACACACAGTTGAAAACCACAAACACTTTTTTTATTCTTATGCCTAAAAATATAAACTGAAAAAGGAGTTAACACACTGAGAAAATAGCTCCAAGTAAACTGTGGTAGCTGGGAAAAGTTTACTTACACCGGCTAATATTTCATTTAATATAGAAATTTAGTTTATTTAAAGAAAGTAAAACAAATTAGCTACAATCTGTTTAGTTGGATCTAATAAATTAGTAAACAATGTTTATTTGTTTTTAGTAAACATATAATTTTTAAGTATACTGTACACCTAATTTAAACTTGTGTTCACTTGTTTTGGATAAATTAAGACATGTAAAAAAGTTTACTTTAAATAAGTAAACCAAAATATTCTCCCAAGTAAACTTGGTTGCTTAAATAAAGTGTTCAGTTCGCTTTTGGCCTTTCGTCAACGTTCGGTTCGCTTTAAGCCGCTCCCGCTTCACTTCGGCAGGATGAAACTGGAAACTCGCGGCGTCGTACGCAATACCATTTATCATTTTCTTTTCGTCCTAGGCGAAGTCGGTCGGATTGTTTGGTGCTCTGTTGCTGTGATATTTGTGTTGCCGTATTGGACATCGCGGTGTATTATGAAGTGTTCTAATATGGAGTATTTTTTAATAAATTGGAATTTAGAAGATCATATTTATGCTTTTCAGGGTATCCCTTATCCTTATCCCTTTCACTAATTCTAACTAAACAATTTGTCTATTTTAAATAAATGGTTTATTGGTTAAAGGTACATAATTTAATAAATGGGTTACTTATTCCAAGTAAACAGTTCGTTTACATCAGATGAATTTCTAAGCACACCTGTTGATTTGTGTTTACTATAGTTCTAGGTAAACTATTTCAGCATTTTCCATTTACTTAGGCCAAGTGAACCCTTCACTAGTCACTATATGTAGTGAACTTTTTAATTAAAGTAAGTGTATTTTCACCTAGATCTAATAAACTTTTTTCTCGGTGCAACACTCAAACTCATCATCATCTTCAGGGTCGAGGCCAACACATACCTACCTCATGGTAAGTAAATAAAGTTAAAACCTATTTTAGGTCGAGTAGGGTAATATTCCCCACTAGCCATGGGCCATATAACCCGTCATTTTATTGGGCCATATTACCCGAAATAGCATCCAGACAATATAATAGGTAAAAAAAAGAGACAAAGCTTGATTACCGAACAAATATTCCGTGTAGATATCTATACTAGATGTACTAACCTCTACTAATTACATGCACCGTTTACTATTGTCCTCAATACGACAACGTGGTCAAGAAATCAACTAAAAAATTATAATAACATGCTTGTGAACCGGCTGTCGGAACCTAATTAGCTGCTGCATGCAAACGCATGGCTTCAAACGGTCGCCCAAAGAGTGATTGGTAGTGACTCCTACAGGCAGTTAACTGACGTTGCCAGATCGCTGATAAATGCTTTCGTTTTTGCGCTACGGCTATTACCCGCTGGGCCATATTTGCCTACTCTACCTTACTTATTTTATTGAAAATGAAATTTCTTTCTGCAAAGCCAGTAAAGTTTCAATTACCGTCAAATGGGGTGTAATTGATTTTATGGGGAGACTTTGATAACAGGTAATATTTTGTTAAATAAATTTAAATATCCCGCCATTATAATCCGCGGACATCCGCGCCATGCTCAGTCGAAAGAGTGAAGTTTCGCCATTGTTGTGTCCGGTTAGCATGCCGGTAAGTGTTTGTTATAATATTTTTGTAAATATTCTATAATAATACTGCAAATTAGCGTTAAATTGACACTGTCTAAAATTATAAATTATTTCATCAGTTTTTAGCAATTTTATTAAAAAATCGGTTATTTACGATGAGGTGGTTTCTACTTAACCTCATTTCATGTAAAATTCGGCGCCAAATATGCTTGGTTGAAAACTATTAGTTGATATATCATGCGGGGTCACTTTGATAACACTTTCGGGGTGAGATTGATAGTAATTTATATATGAATCTGTTGATGTTTTTGAACGTTAAATTTGTGTTAAAACGTGTTAATTTAAGTTCTGTAATTTATATATGAAATAAAGTTTTCTTTTCATATCATAACTAAAGTCTAATTTTCACTTTTGCGAGGATAGTTTATTAAAATTTAATTCTTATGCTGAGTGATAAGGGGTGACTTTGATAATCTCTGTAAACTTATGGATTTTCAAAGTCACCCCAAGCGCACATAAAATTGTTAAAAAAAATATATTAAGAGTGAGGGAAAAAGTGTTACATTGATAACTCTTAGATCCAAAGCATTCGTTGTAATGCAAAAAAACAGTGCCTATCAAAGTCACCCCAATTTGAGCATAACTTTGATAATGAGGTTATTATTTATTTTCTAGCAAAAAAAACAATTATTGAAGTTCGTTTTAAGCCTGGAGGTCTTCATTCGGCATAGTGCGAATACATTATATTTTTTTTGGCGCAAAACTAGGTGTACTTTTCTTGTAATTTACAAATTAATCAAAAAAGCTAACAATTTCACCCCATTTGACGGTACCTTTTTTTATCCCCATTAACAGACACGGCCAACAATAAAGTTCATTTAAAAAAATACTACCCGTCGACCTTGAATAAAGATTGTAACATTTATTTCTGTAAGATAAAAAAAAAATTTTGGGAGAAATTTGCCGCCCCCTAAAATCTGCCGCCCTAGGCTCCAGCCTACTCAGCCTAATGGTAAATCCAGCACTGGTACCGGGTGTACAACTAAATAGGGACGCCGGCTGTATCTTGGAAACCGTTGGCCTTACGGCTTGCGAAAAAATATTTATTACAAAAGTGACTACTAGAAATTGCTGGAAATTATTTTTAAGTTTTTAGGTCGACCGCTAGTGGGCGTAACTATAGTAACTAAACAAAAAGCGGGAGAAGTTTGGTTCGGCTTGTCAGAATTTGACAAATTTCAACTTGCTGAATAGGGTTCTTTTGTTTTATCAATAAAAAAAAACAATGTCTTTTCAAATTCCGTTGCGGCAGAGAGGGAGCTATTTAGCAGAATCAACAATTTCTTTATTTTTCTCGAAAATTTTAAACGGAACGATCATACAATATTTTCAACTTTTTGCAAAAAGAAGAATATCTTTGAAAACCGCAATCCAATATATTTTTTGAAACCGGAGATATATAAACATAATATAAAAATGAGCTCCATAAAAATAACTGACGTTTAAATACGGTATTTGTAGGCAAGAAATACCATACCATTGTGTTTTCTACAACACTAAAATCAACACAATTCTTCTTTAAATTAATGCTTTGTAAATTTAAGTTCTTTTACAACAAAAATAATAGGGAATGGTTGCATTAATGAAACAAATTGCAGTAAAATTTTTAGTGAGCTGTGAAACAAAAAAAAGCAAGAAGGCTTTGATTTAAAAGATAAAAAGTACTGTCAGTTTTATGGTTACAGTCAGTGTTGCCGTTTCAGTACATTTGTACTAAATCTAGTACATTTTAGACAGCAAAGTACAAAAGTACATTTTACCATAAATTACCTGAATTCTAGTACATTTACCCATTTTCGAAGGGGAACAAAATAATTATATTATTTACATAATTTCATTTCATTAAAATGTTGATATATTATTTAATACCAACCAACAATTCATTTTTAAAACGATGATTTTATAACTATCATAATATCGTCCAACACTATCGTCACTCCTCTGAACGCGCCTGTTTGCGGATAAAATCTGTCTTCTGTGATTGTATAAAAATGTTTCTACCTCTGCTTAATCTTATTAAAAGAAAGAACCGAAATTTGTTGGAAACTTCCACATGCCACAATTTACTATTAACAAAAGAGTTATTAAGACAGACAATTTGCTGGGAGGGGCAACCACCGCCAGAATTAACAAAAAAAATTTAGCTAAACAATAACTATTTATTCAACTGGTCGTTTTATTTTTATATTTTTTTTATTTTTAGGATTAAGATTATCATTAACATACTATAGATCTGTTAGGTATGTGTTTGTTTAATATGTACTAGGTTTTATGTATTTAAAACGTTAAAATAATATAAATATCGAGGGGTAATTCACTGGCGAAAATGGTGTACAACTTCTAGAAAATACAAAAGAAAATACGAAAATACGAGGAAAATGCAGTGAAAGTACGAAAATACGAGGAAAATGCAGAGAAAATACGAAAATACGAGGAAAATGCAGGAAATACGAAGAAAATAAGGAAAATACGAAGAAAATACAGAAAATACGAAGAAAATACAAAAATTCCGAGGAAAATATAGAAAATAAGCGCGGCAATCAATTTGGCAACGACGTAAAATTGTTGGAAGATGTGACAACCCTTAAGATTGACTTCTAAAAAAAAAAAGGTCGCCAGTTCCGTTATTATTAAAAAAAAATTATCCCAATGGATGTTGATTTAGTAAGCCAATTTTGTGAAAATTACAAATTTTTCATCAGTGAATTATCCCGATGCACTGGCGAAAATGGTGTACAAGTTCTAGAAAATACGGAAAATACCAGGAAAATACGAGAAAAATTAAGAAAATACAAGGAAAATACAGAAAATACAAGGAAAATACAGAAAATACGACAAAAATTAAGGAAAATACAGAAAATACGACAAAAATTCAGAAAATACAAGGAAAATACAGAAAATACGAACAAAATTCGGCAATATGGAAAATGGTGTACAAATTTTTCTCAGTGAATTACCCCTCGATAAATATAGTGTGAAATACCGTATTTGTTTAAATTTCTTAAAGTTTAGGAAGTTTAAATTTACAAAAAAAAGTATTTTCTGTGCCAACCCCAACGGCGCATTTTACCTGAAATTTTAGTACATTCTAGTACATTTTCCAGCTGCTTGTCAGTACATTTTAAAATCTGGTTGCGGCAACACTGGTTAGGGGCCGTTCAAATATTACGTAAGCAGATTTATTACAATTATTTACCCCCCCCCCCCCCCCATCCCCCTTGTCAACAAAAGTAAGCAAAGCTCTTACCCCCTCCCCCCATGCTTACGTAAACATTTTTCAATTATAAATGTTTTTTTTTATATCGTCGGTCTTATGGCATAAGGCCCTATCTCGTTTTTTGCAAGTTTTCAGGAGAGCAATTTAAAGAAAACTAATATCTTTAGGCCAACAGAATACAAAGAACTATACCGATTTTCGCTATCTTTTTTGGAATTATGAAGAACAAACCATGTAAGTTTTTTGTGAAATACCACATTTCAAAAAAGAAATTAACATTTGGTTGTAATAATGGTTTATGTGAGATTGGGTCTTTTGTAAAGACACTAAAAATGTTATTGGTATATTTATGTCGACATAGGCCCTTCGAAGTAGACATAAAATGACTGATTTTATGCATGTTTTTTATAATAAGTAAAACACAAAACAGTAAAAAATAACAAAAATAAAGAAAAACTCAATTTAATATTTAAAAAACATGATTAAAAATATTATTTTAAAGCGAAAACAGAATAAACTCGGGAACAAATCGAACTTATAGTCATTATTTTAACATAAAAAACGAAAAACATTGAACGGTTTTGCTTGTCTACGTGGCTAGTTTAAAAAAATATTTTATTAGGATCTTCCTTTTTTACAAAAAACTCAAATACATCCGACCATTTAAATTAATTTCCGGTGTCATCCGTTTTTATAGATTTGATTCTTAGATCTTCGCTTAACTTTTTATAATCTAAAGTAATCATAATTTAGATGGTAAACTTTATAAGGCTTGTTTTGCCTTGCCAAGCGAAATACTGGAACCAACTGTGACGGGCCTAAGTCAAGATTCTATCGAAAATTGTCACGACAAAAAACCCTATCTCAAGATTCGCCTTTGTGCTGTAATAAAACTGTTCATATTTCAAGATAGGGCCAAGTGTTTTGTCGCTTTTATAAAGAAATAAAATTATTTTAAGATAAGACCCTTGGCTAAAAACAAGTATACATTAAAACAACATATTCTATGACCTTAACGCATTTTGGCCCTATCTCGAGATAGGCCTTATGTCATAAGACCGACGATATTATATTTTTATATTTTATGCTATAATTATAATTTTAAAAATAAGAAAATAGATTTAGGATAGAGATTAGATTTGACTAATACCACAGAATAAAATTCTTTATTCAATGACTAATACAGTATTCAACATAGAGTAAGGGACAAAAATATTTTAATCTTACGAACATAACAAACTTATTTTAAATTTTTGGTACACATATTAAATTTTCGTGTAAAAAAGTAAATAACTACCGATGACGTTATCATCATCTAGACTCCCCTACCCACCATGTCATCTAAAATAAGCAAAACAAAGACCCCCCCCCCATAGTGCTTACGTAATACTTGAACGGCCCCTTACAGTTTAAATGAGTTAAATTTTGATCTATTTCCTTAAAATTTTAAGCACGTCAAACGCCTCTTCGTTTGAGGTAGGCATTTTTACGCAGCACAAATTTTAAGGAATGAAATCAAAATTTAACTCATTTAAACTGTAACCATAAAACTGAAAGTACTGTTATATCTTTTAAATCAAAGCCTTCTTGCTTTTTTTTTGTTTCACAGCTCACTAAAAATTTCACTGCAATTTGTTTCATTAATGCAACCATTCCCTATTATTTTTGTTGTAAAAAAACTTAAATTTACAAAACATTAATTTAAAGAAGTATTGTGTTTATTTTAGTTTTGTAGAAGACACAATGAGTAAGTATGGTATTTGTAATCATGCCTACAAATTCTGTATTAAAACGTCAGCTTGTTTTTATGGAGCTCATTTTTATATTATATTTTCCATACCTTCGGTTTAAACACATATATTGACTTGCGGTTCAACAGATATCCTTCTTATTTATTCTTTTTTTTTGTATAAGTTTAAAAAGATATATCGTTGCGTTTAAAATTTTTGAGAAAAATGAAGAAATCATTGATCTGCTAAATAGCGCCCTGTAGCTGTCGCAACGGAATTGGTCTCAGCTTAAAAACTTATTGTCTCGGTACCAATTCATACATTGTGAAAGTAACGAAGTTACCCAGATAGTAGGTGACTTT
Organism: Polydrusus pterygomalis; assembly: GCA_963969555.1. Taxonomy (NCBI): domain Eukaryota; kingdom Metazoa; phylum Arthropoda; class Insecta; order Coleoptera; family Curculionidae; genus Polydrusus; species Polydrusus pterygomalis. The sequence goes on from OZ018376.1 coordinate 115,842,462, forward strand.
CTTAAGACAAGCGTAGATTTCTAAAACAAAGCCTTAAGCTTACTAAATTTTGAGAATTCGGTAGATAATAGTCAATCCTGTAATTTAAACGCAGAATATAATAATTTGTATAATAGAATTTTACTTTTAATCGATCAAATAAATCTACTTCTAGTGAAATGAAAACAGCTGCTCGACGCAATATTACTATTATTTAATCAGTAGGTAAGTTGTTCTTGTTATCCAAAACTATTTATTACTTTTTTGTACATTTTTTAATATTAATATAGTGGCAACAGAGCCAGAAAAACACAAAAAATATTATAAGACGATTTTTTTTTAATATGGCCAAAAGGGAAATACAACTGTCCTTTCTTGTTCAAAAAGTCGAGAATTCATATAAAAGCCCAAGCTATTATTTATATAAATAAACTAATTTAGTTTTCAATAAAAAGAACACTTAGAGTACAAAATAAAAGAAATAACCCGATCATTTTCTCAAAAAAAGAGCCTTCTTGTCCACTTCCGCACCTGCAGTCCTACGTAGCAACTGCTAAATTGGATACAATTTAATTGTTTGATCAAAATACAATTATAATAAAAACAATATATCATAGATTTGGTTATTCTTTCTACTAAAATATTCAATGACATAACCGAGATAACCCGCAATAGTCTTTGCACTATTAGCTTTCTAGGACTGTCACCTCGGAAAAATCTCCATTCCGCACCTACGAAATCCACACATTAAGACAGCGTCAGTTTGGCATCAGTGCGTTTTTATCATTTCTGGTTTTGTTATAGTGTTGTGCGCTGCTTAAAGATATTGGTAAGTACTCGTTTTTGATATATATTGGCAAAACAGTTAATTAAAAAAAGAAAGTAAAAAATGCTCACTTTCTTGCGTGTCCTCTCTGCACCGCAGTTTCCGTTTACGTTACGTATTTCTTTTAGAAAAATAGATTATGGTATGGTGCATTTTTGGGTCGGCAAAACATAACTTAAGAACAATTCGAATCAGCGTTGCCAGATTTTGTGGATAAATTAAAAAGTCAAAAAATGTCCATTCGGCACCGTCCGTTCCGTGCCTGTTTTACGTTGGTGCGGATTGGACAGTTAGGTGCGGATTTGACCTAAATAAGTATTTATCGGTGTTGGTTAATGGTAATGTTGTCTTTTCTTAGTATTTATTTGAAATTTACATTTTGGTTTTTAATAAATAGTTCTTTACCTTTTTATATTGATTTAATCGAATTTAATCATATACGATGTCCAATCCGCACCTTAAGTGTCAAGTCCGCACCTTTTGTAAAGACGGAAAAAAAGTTGAGGCACCCAATTAATATTTTTAGTCAATTTTTTATAAAGACTCGAAACGTTCTTTAATTTTAATTTCCTTAAAATATTCTAGGGGCATTTACCGATAAAAAATATATCCCAAAATATTATTTCTATATTTGGGTCAATAAATTTTCCTCTTAGTTTTTTTCAAGATAGTATTTTATTCACACAAGATATATTTTTTGAAGATCTGGACGTCTATTCTCCAATTTAAGAGAAGTGAACGCTCTCTCGCGAAAAGGGACAACTCGCATCATATGCTCACATCGTATGGAAATAAATAGTAATTTTAAGTTTCAAGAATACAGTTTAAACATTTTTAAGAGAAAAAGTAATCACTTCTCTTGAAATGATCATTCGCCTATTTCGAGAATAGACGTCCTGTTGTAATTTAAGTTTTGTTAATATATAATGCATAATTTATTCTTACTTTTTAGCATAAAAAATTGCCTTGGTTTTTAAGGTGCGGAATGGACAAAATTATCGACCTTTTTGAGCAAAATAACGTTTAAAGACCTTATTTTACAAAAAGTTGTTGATTTTATTCCCGAATATCTATCCTCACACCTTTGTTAAGTAAGGCAAATAACAAAAGTATTAATATCTAAACTTTAAAAAATTAGAGTATAAAAAATGGTTTTGGCCATATTAAAAAAAAAATCGTCATAAGACGGAATAAAAAACTCGCTCGTTGCCGCGCGTAATAATCGCTTGTGGACCCGCAACTCCCAGATGATGCGGCGTTGCCCGATGTCACTTCATGGCTTGAAAGTTAAGACGGTTGTGGTAAGACCCTTCAAATTACTATCCCAGAAAGTGATGCGAATTACTCACAGCTGCAGGGACGGACTAGCTGTGACACTAATGTGCCCATTTTTTTTACGCATTGTATGATAAAAACTTTGGACAACGTTTTTTACATGCCTTTAACTATTGACTAAAAATTAAGTACTCTTCATTCATGTCGCTAATCCTAGCCGTTTTCGAAAAAACGTCATTTTATTTACATCATGTATTTAGCGTATTTCGATAAAAGATATATCTTTGTTCCTATAAATTATAAATGTTCACTTTTAACTGCTTAATATTAATTATGGCGCTGCGAACCCACAAGCAGGAAAATTGTAATTGCGCCTAAGAAAAGATCGAAACAACGTAATTATTAGAACATAGACCATAAAGAGGCGGGCATTATCGTACTGGAAAAGTAAAATGATTCAAAAATTCAGTATCTTATTTATATTTGGCCCAATTTGATAGTATTAAATCCTTTAAAAAACTATAAAATAAAATTCGTAAATATATTCATCAGCTTCTGCAGTTAGAAACTGCAATACATTTATACATATAAGCCGAATAAGTACTTATATATAAATAATTTAGAAATTTCTATAACCGTCTCTGGCCTGTTGGACCTTTTACAATGCCATTGAATATTACAAACACATACACACCGCCACAAAAATTTGCATATTGCAGAACCATTTTTCAGGTACCAACAGGATAACTTAAAAAATACGTTATAAAGACATAGGTACCTAAGGCACTGTTAACGTCTCCAAGTAACATCTAATAGGTGTTTTAATATGATGGTTTTGTCTCGTGTTGTAAATAATGTTGGTCGGATGAAATAATATATTTGATTGTTTTTCTTTAATAATAATAGAGTGTATTAGAATGCATAATTTTAATTTATAACGCTTTTCTAAATTTAAATATACAAAATTTAAAACAACAAGACGACACTAAATTCGCAGGTTTTTTCTGACATGAGACATGAGCTAAAACGTTAATTTCTATTTTCATTATTTATTAAAGTTTTATGTTACATTTAGGTCGTAATGTCATTATGTTAATTTAACGTTTAAATGTCGACTAGTTAGTATCGTCAATGGTACAACATTATAACTACGTCAACTTTACGTATTTAATTAGTCGGATGACCTCCAATGACCAAATAACCCCTAAAAATTTTACTTTTTACTAACGATTAAGATACCCAATACTTTTGGAAAAAGGACATTGTTATATGATTTCCTAAATACAGGGCGATTCACGGTGGATGAAACGTTAGACGTTTCTGACGAACCAGTAAAGGAATCGTTCTGAAAATATGAAGGCGGACATGCTCTACCAACCTAAAATATTTTTAACAATACAGTATTGCCGCTTCCACACAAAAATATTAGTAACTTCGATTTTTTAAATTCAACACTATAAATTTTATTTTATTTTCGAAACCACCATTACTTTCCTTACAATTTTTATTAACACTACTCTATACTTATCCCTTACTGTTTCTAAGATATAAATTAATTTCCGTTTTTTTTTTACCGAAAACGTCACTTTTAAAAATGCTGATAATTTTGAACTTTAAAACACTGAAACCCTGAAATTTGGTAAATAGCTAACTAATACCATAGGGCTCTTTGCCCTAGTCCCAAATCTTAGTTGCAATATACAGGGTGGTTGAAAAATTCTGGTAACTTGAAAAAGTGACCATAAGTCCTTTTTTTTAAATGTAACACCCTGTATATTATTACGGATTTGAAAAGCTGCTAAAATTTCCCTTAATTCTTGTATATCATACCTGTACCTAACTAACTAGTTTAACCATTTTTTTGACGTATTGAGCATGATTTGTAAAATTTTCTATACAATTCAATTTTTATTAGGTTATTAGTAAGTTAGTCATGACAAAAACTGATGTTTACGTATGTTACTATGGTTATCGTTTTGACATTTCATTAAGTTTATAGATACAAGATAGAAATACAGTTTAAAGTCATGGAAGAGAACTATACAAATGCAGTTTTTATGAATTTATTTATTTTATTTAGACAATGTGATGAATTATCGCCAGGACATGTATAAAGTTTAACGAAATGTACTCTAATTTACCGCAAATGAATCTTAGAAAATTCGTAAGGATCCAGAACAATTTTATTAAATGTTAACTAGTCAAATAATAAAAGACTATTAAAATTATAACTAATAAAATGCTATTTTAACAGATGTTCAAAACGCTGGCCGTTTACATCCAAACACTTTAATATGCGGGTGTTGACTGCATGGATTTCCAGAAAAATTTAGTTTTAATGTTTTTTGCATGGTAATGCAAACACACATTGTCCAAATAAAATAAATAAATTCATAAGAACTGTATTTGTATAGTTTTCTCCCATGACTTTAATAGCTATTTATGATATAAGTGTGAAAATAACTCGCTTAAGGCACGCATATGAGAATTTGCGGAACGAGCGCAGCGAGTTTCGCAATTCATATGAGTGCCTTAAACAAGAAATTTTCTTACGTATATTATCATACAAGATTTTTTCTACGAGCGTGTGAAAATTTAGACTATTCACCCGGCGTGTGAAAAGTAATTTACTTTTCACACTAGTGCGTTAAATTAAAACTTTTCACACTGAAATTGGTGTGAAAAGTCTAACTTTTCACATGCTCGTAGAAAAAGTGTATTTCTATCTTGTATCTCTAAACCTAATGAATTGCAAAACGATAACCATAGTAACATACGTAAACATCAGTTTTTGTCATGACTAACTTTAACCGAATAAAAATTGAATTGTATAGAAAATTTTACAATCATGCTTAATACGTCAAAAAAATTGTTAAACTAGTTAGTTAGGTACAGGTATGATATACAAGAATTAAGGGAAATTTTAGCAGCTTTTCAAATCCGTAATAATATACAGGGTGTTACATTTGAACAAAAGGACTTATGGTCACTTTTTCAAGTTACCAGAATAAGGGTATTTTTCAACCAAGATTTGGGACTATGACAAAGAGCCCTATGGTATTAGTTAACTATTTACCAAATTTCAAGATTTCACTGTTTTAGAGTTCAAAATTATCAGCATTTTCAAAAGTGACGTTTTCGGACAAAAAAAAAACGGAAATTAATTTATATCTTAGAAACGGTAAGAAATAAGTATAGAGTAGAGTTAATAAAAATTGTAAGGAAAGTAATGGGGGTTTTGATAATAAAATAAAATATATGGTGTTGCGTTTAAAAATCAAAGTTACTATTATTTTTGCGTGGAAGCGGCAACACTGTATTGTTAAAAATATTTTAGGTTGGTAGAGCATGTCCGTTTATGTACGCCATCAAATTTTCAGAACGATTCCTTTACTGGTTCGTTAGAAACGTCTAACGTTCCATCCACCGTGAAACACCCTGTATATTAAAATTTTATTTCAACAATATTTCCTAATATAATTTTTGTTCTTCTTGATTAAATTATATCTCACCGAGTTGTTGATCAGTTAAATTGATAAAACGGTTATACAAAACTTTATTTTTATTTGTCTTTTTTATATACTAAGTATATTCTAGTAATTATTGTTGTATATTGTTATTTAAATTATTTAAATTTTTTTTTGATACAGTTGGTTGGAAGTAAATAAATAAAAAAATATTTTTTTTGTTTTTATATTTTAAAATATTTTATGCTTTGATGTGTATAAGTCAGTTTTACATTCCCTGTAATGAACTTTATGGCTGGTTAGGAATAAAAATATAATACACGGCCTTACCATCTTTGCTTATATCATCAGAAATATTGCTTGACGAAGAAGACCTTTGTAAGCTGGTGGCAGCACTTTTGTTACCTAATTCCCATTTAATATTTAGTGGCACCGTTCCAGTATTTGTGACCTCAATTCTTTCAACACTTTTCTAAAATAAATGATAAACAACTCATTATTAAATATTTCCTATAATATTATTAATTATATCTAACCATTTACAAAAAACAGGACAAAAGCAAATCTATGGTTATTTTTTAATAATAATAACACGTTCAAAAAAGAATATTTTAAATACACACTATTTGGTAAATAAGTTTAAAACTATTCTAGTTAGGTATAGGGATAACCTATGGAGACATATAGAAAATGTTCTCGCTTATCCATTAAATAAACCAGCATCGTATTTAAAAAAAGTTTTTTTTTTATTTTGATAAAGGTAAAAAAGTATTACTTTTCCACTTCCCTGTATCTAAAATTCCATTTTCCGACAATTCATTATCGAGCATAATAATATCTAATTGCACAACGGGAATTTCTAGTTTTCCCCATTTAATCCTTGACAAAACATTTAATTTTAGGCGACGGCATGTTAAAAGTCAAAATTGGAGAATTTTTTTTCCTTAGAAACGGTTAGAGTACGATACAAAAACTTCCAATATAAGTTATTGGAATTAAAGAAAGAAACACAAAAATATATTGTTTTCTATTAAAAAAAAAAAGTTTAAGGCATCTTTCGGTATAACTGGAAGTTGCATATGGTCGCTGTTATCTTTGTTATTTTTATGGTTATTTACCATTTTTGTCCTTTATTATTTTCATCATTTATCATTTTTGTCGTTTATCGTTTTTGTCATTTACGTCATTTATAGTTTCCACGAAAAAAATAAATGACGAAGATTATAATGACAAAAATGATAAATGACGAAAATAATAAATAAAGTAAGGAGTTAAATATTGATAAACGACGAAAATGTGTCTTTATTCCTATCTATCTCTGTCTATTTATGTTTAACTTGTCTATCTCTGTCCATCTCTGTCTATCTGTGTCTCTCAATGTATATCTGTGTCTAGTATATTTATCTTCGCCGCTTTTTCGTACTTGAATATCAGTTTGAGATGTGACACTGGTCACTTACATTATCGTTAGTTGTGACAGTAATATTAATATAATTTAAACATAGTCAACAAACCTTTCCTTATAAACCCAATAATAGTGGTGGGACGGCACACATACCTTGTCTGTCTCTTTGTCTAATACTGTCCTTCTTTGTCTAACTCTATCTATTTATGTTTATTTGTGTCTATTTCTGTTTAACTACCTATGCCTATTTCTATCTAACTTTGCTGTCTGTGTATTTTATTCTATCGGTCTCTAACTCTGCCCATCTTTGCATAACTCCGTCTATTTTTGCCTATCTCTGTGCATCTTTGTCTATCTTTGTTCATCTCTGCGTGGACCATTAGATCCTACCTTTTTTACTCACCTCTTTTAGAAAGGTATCCGTAAAATTAATGTTCTCTGTTTCGCATACATATTTACTATAGTTTGCAGCAACTATCAAAAAGAGTGACATATTGTAGAAATCAGGAAGGGAAGTAAACTCTGGTTCTATTCCTTCTACAATTAATTCTTTTTCTTCTGAGCCATCCTCAGAAGGTCTTCTAAAATTTAACCGTACATATTAGAATTTTAATGAATTTCACAGATAACATACAATTTTTAGATTAATCAAAATTTAAGCTGGAGAAAATACGTGAACTTATATGACTCCATTAATTTGTATATTCTTTAAAATTCGTTATTATATTATCTTAAAATTATTTAAACGATATTTAATATGCGTTAGTACAGGGTGTTGCACTATAAATGGACCCCCCTTTAACTTTTTTATCCAATGGTATTAAAAAAAATGGTAAATACAAAAGTTGTAGGATACAACGTAAAGTTTTTTATGAAATAGTTTAAATATATATATAGGGTGTTGCAGAAATACGTAGCAAACAAAAATATAGTTTTTTCTTATGGAACACCCTGTATATAATACTCTTAAATGATAGGGCTGGTCTTCCTGATAAAAATGATATAAAATTTGTTGTAATTATTATTATGTTAAAGTCAAAAAACGCATATTTAAATTGTAATTGTAGCAGGCCATGGATTAAATAATTGTACTTGAAGCAGGCCATGGATTAAGCATGGCGCTTTCAACTATTATTTGGATATTATGTTTGACAACTTGTCAGAATTATCTGATTATAATAGTATACGTTTTAAAATGATTTATACAGTGCAAGAAAAATTTGAAATATCGTCGTTATACATTAAAAACAATAAGAATAGACATGCTGCCAGACGAGAATATATGATTCTACATGACAACGGACCCGCGCCAGCTTTAAATACATTAAAGCGTGTATATGAACTACTAAGGAATACTAACGCTTTAAATAAAAAAAAAAAAAATAAATGAATATGCACAAAATTTTATATTCTTTTTTAACTTCTTTTTAGGTATTCTGTATGAATAAGTCACAATTATTTCACTTCCGTTTAAACCGGAAGTGCTGCAAAATTTGACTTTCAAACACAGATTTCTCCAATAGTTTTAATGGCACGCCCCCTTTTAAATATAATTTTCAAAATTATCTTATTGTTCTAAATATTTTTTATTAATGCTTCCCTAGGTCTAAACTCATTCGTTTTTAAGATATAAGCATTTCAAAATTTAGGTTTATTACGAAACTTTAACTAACTTAAACTAGAATTATAATTAATAAAATAATATCTAAAAATACAAACTAATTACAAATAAATTAACCATAAATGAAATTCTCAAAACGATTGCCGTTCTCTTCTCGACACAAATTAATTCTTACTTTGAATTCTTGAATAACATTGTTCATTTGAATTGGTGTAATATTGTTTACTGCTTGAATTATTCGGTCTCTTAGGTCTTGGAGGTTCTGAGGTTTTGTTCGGGTTTGTTCGGGTTTGTTCGGGTTTGTTCGGGTTTGTTCGCACCAGTAAAAAAATCAAGTGGTGTTAGGTCAGGGGACCTTGCCGGCCACCTTACTGGGCCATTAGTACCCATCCAACGATTTTCAAAAGTCGCATTTAAATAAGCTGTCACTATTCTAGCATTATGTGCTGGAGCGCCGTCTTGTTGATAAAATATTTGTGCGTATTGCCTAACAGGTAAATTTTCTAGAATATTTTCGATGTGGTTCTGAAGAAAAGCCAGGTATTGGACAGCGGTTAAATGTTGTTTAAAAAATATAGGACCTATTATACGTGTTCCTATAACGCCTAGCCATACGTTAATGCCAAATCTTTTCTGAAACGCCCCCTCCCTAACTAGAAAATTATTTTCAGTAGCCCAATACCTGGTATTATTTCTGTTGAACATCCCCAAGTTGGTAAAACGGGATTCGTCAGAAAATAAAATGTTTAAGCTTAAAAGTGGCTGTTGCTGCTCCTCTTCAAGATACCAGTTGCAAAATTCCAATCTTCGAATGTAATCGCCCTCATAAAGATGATGATGGATTTGGTATTTGAAGGATTTATAGCCATGTTTTTTCAATATTTTTCTAGCACTTTCCCTATTGATGCCAATATCATTCTCAATTTGCCTCGTCGATGCTGTCGGGTCAGCTTCAACATAAGCCAGTGTATTTGTTTCTGCCTCCTCACTAATAATAAAACCATTTCCGTTTTGATTTTCATTCTCGTGCTTTAAATGATGTTTTAACCATGGAAAATACGTATCGCGCGAAATCTTTGCATATACAGAAATTTTGCCTCTCTGCGGTTTTTTCTAGTCTCTCCGTAGATTAGCAGCATGTCAATTTGATGTTCACGCGTAAAATAAGGCATATTTTTAACTTTTCTTAGTAATAAGTCACTTGTAATGATAATGAAAGGATGAAATTAAAAAATAACATGGCGATAGCTTCGTAAAACATATGAAATTAGTAAACAGATCTGTGGGATCCATAGCTACCTTAGATGAAACTATAAATAAATTAACGTCAATTTTGCTTGTTGGATAATGTAACTAAACCTTTAATTCCATATATCTTAAAAACGAATGAGTTTAGACCTAGGGAAGCATTAATAAAAAATATTTAGAACAATAAGATAATTTTGAAAATTATATTTAAAAGGGGGCGTGCCATTAAAAATATTGGAGAAATCTATGTTTGAAAGTCAAATTTTGCAGCACTTCAGGTTAAACCGGAAGTGAAATAATTGTAACTTATTCATACAGAATACCTAAAAAGAAGTTAAAAAATAATATAAAATTTTGTGCATATTCATTTGTTTTTTGTAAAAACAATAAAGTGTGTGGCTAATTTTATATTTTCCAACGCCATTTTCTCTTAACCTGTCATAGATAGGTATAGGATATGATACATGTTTTATGCTTAGAATTCCTTGTAGAATGCATATTATTAAAAATATACAGGGTGTTCTATTTAAAATAACAAAGTTAAGTGTACTTCCGGTTCAACCGGAAGTGACAGTCAGGCGTTTGAATACCGAAAATGTGCGCACAGTGCAACCATAGAACCTACCAAAATTTCGAAATAATATTTTATTTTATATGGACGTGACAAGCTGGTCAGTAATATATATGTATAACTTATCTATAATTTTGCTGTCTCTTATTTTAGTGATGGATAGAACGCGTTGCCTATTTAATTTTTTCATGTTTTTTATGTTCTTTTTATACATTTCTATGTTTCTATTCTAATTACTAGTCTTAGTTATTTTATAGATTTAGGTACACAAAGGCTGCAACAGCCCCCCGACAACCTGTTGGGAAAGCTGACACAACGGCCTATTAGTCCGTATAATTTAAAGTTGCTATAACGGTTACTTTTTATTTGCTATTTTCGTTATACAGTGAGTCCCAGAAGTAATGTCTAAATTCATTTAAAATTCAGCGGTAAGTTTTTGGAAAAAATGCTCGTACCCGTCGATTTTTATTTTTTAATGTGTTTTTTTTGTGGCAATTTCATGTATACAGGGTAGCTCAAAAATAAGTTACGACCATCAACTTCATTTTTTCAAATAAAAACATATATTTTTTTATTTCATTTTTGAATTTTGCATTGAATTCTAAGCAAGTTTCATGTACCATGTCCTATACATAAACTCAACAGTTATTGAAAAAATTAGGATTGAACATATCATTTAGGGAATCCAACGATCTATCAAATCTTTTGGCAATATGGCATTTTGGGCTCCCTAATAAGTAAGAGTGTACTGTCTGTCACTGTCACCGTTTATTTCCATAGAAACTGTATGACAATTTTATTTCAAATAAGTATAATTATTGTCAAGCGTAGTTTCAAAGTTGCGGTTTTCACAATAATGGTGAAGTTAACAGAACGGGAAAAATTGAAATTCTATGTATGGTTGGGTTTGGTGATAAAACACGTACTCAAATAGAAACAGCCCAATTATTTAATGAAATCCATCCTGATCGTCCGTCCTCCCATATGTCAAAAGATGGTGAGTAGAATAGAGGCTAAGTTTAGAAAATTCGGTCATGTTAGAGATTTGCCTAAATCTGGTCGTCCTACTCCAGATGAAAATGATCAACTTGACGTTTTGCTTTCCTTGGAAGAGAATCCATGTACTCCCCTGTCGCGCATTGGGGCCGATTTACACATGCCGAAATCTGTTGTTCACCATGTAGTTCAAAAGCACAAATATCACCCATACAAAGTTATTCCAGTGCATAAGTTATTTGAAGATGATTTCGATAGGCGAAATGAGTTTTGCGAACGCATGCAAAATATGTACAATCTAGATAATAATTTAGTAAAAAATATTATTTTTTCGGATATAGCTACGTTCTATTTGAATGGTAATGTGAACAGACAAAATTGTCGATATTGGGCAACAGAAAATCCGCATTGGATGATAGAGGTTCACAGCCAGTACCCTAAAAAAATAAATGTTTGGTGTGGAATCGTACGCGAAAGAGTAATTGGTCCATTTTTCTTTGAACAGTCTTTAACTGGACAAGTATATCTCGAATTTCTCCAACTTGAATTAATTCCAGCGTTAGTGGCTTTATTTCCGAATCCATTGGATCCAGACTCCCCTGACGAAGAACTGATATTCCAACAAGATGGTGCTCCTCCGCACTATGCTGCCACTGTGCGCACATTTTTGGATGAAACCTGTCCCAATCGGTGGATAGGAAGGAGAGAACCTATCGAATGGCCTGCTAGGTCGCCAGACCTAACTCCGCTAGACTTTTTTTGTGGGGTTACCTTAAATCAAAAGTGTTTGTTAACAGGCCAAACAATATGCAGGAGTTGAAAGAGAGGATCCGAAGAGAAGTGCGTGTCATAACTCCGAAAATGGTTGGAAACGTGCAAAGAGAGTTTATTGATTGGATATTGTCAAGCCGTAAATGGCGCAAATTTTCAACATTTAATTTGATTTTGTTGTGTTTTTTTTTAGTAAACAGGTCTTACTTATAGATATGTTCAATCGTAATTTTTTCAATAACTGTTGAGTTTATGTATAGGACATGGTATATGAAACATGCTTAGAATTCAATGCAAAATTCAAAAATGAAATGAAAAATATATGTTTTCATGAAGTTGATGGTCGTAACTTATTTTTGAGCTACCCTGTATACATGAAATTACCACAAAAAAAAACACATTAAAAAATAAAAATCGACGGGTACGAGCGTTTTTTCAAAAAACTTACCGCTGAATTTTAAATAAATTTAGACATTACTTCTGGGACTCACTGTATATCAACTTTTGTGTAATACTAAAAGGGCTAATAAACGTCTAATTATTATTATTATATAATAAATGAAGTACTGACTAAATATGTACACTGGATTTATGAATTTTTTATATATTACGTTAGAAGGCCGGTAGGTGACTTATTACAGTACGAGTTGGTTTACGGACGAGGCGACGTAGGAGCCGAGTCTGGAATATAAACGAGTGCTGTAATAACATCTAACGGACGTGTATCGTATGATATTTTATTTCATTTTGTCATTATAATCCTTTTCAAAAAGATTTATTAAAAATGTTTATTACAAATTTTAAAATATTATTGGTGCTGACAGTTCGGATATGTACAGGTATCCAATGTGTGTTCGAGGAAATGTGTTGTCGTATTTGACAAAATGAATATACAAGCTTAAAGACCTTTTTATTGACCGTTGAAAAAAAAACATAAAACGAAACGTTGGAAAAAATACAATTGTGTCATTTCATTGCTTGCCTTCATTCCCGCTATACTTATTCAAATTATTGGCAATATTAATTGGTATCACTGGATATAGTTTAAATAAAATAAAAATTACTAACTTTAGTTAAGCAAAATATTTAAAAAATTGTAAAAGATAGTCTATTCTATAGTTACGTAATATTTTTCATTTACTTAATGTGGTAGAAAAAATAATTTTACAAGTTAAAGCATCTAAACAGAGTTACTTGGGATCGATAAATATATAGTCAAAACAAAATAAAAATTACTAACTTTAGTTAAGCAAAATATTTAAAAAATTGTAAAAGAGAGTCTATTCTGTAGTTGCGTAATAATTTTCATTTACTAAAGTTGGTAGAAAAAATACTTTTACAAGTTAAAGTATCTACACAAAGTTATTTGGTATCGATAGATATATATTCAAAACAAAATAGAAATTACTAACTTTAGTTAAGCAAACTATTTAAAAAATTGTAAAAGAGAGCCTATTCGGGAGTTGCGTAACATTTTTCATTTACTAAAGTTGGTAGAAAAAAGTATATTATTTATAGTAAGACATGCTGCCAAAATAGCGATTTTCCAATAAATACTAGTCGGGGCGTGGAACGCATTTTTATAGTCGGCCATGATTGCCTTTATTTTGTTTCCAAGTTTAATTTAGTTTAATGTTTATATGATGAATTAAATAATTAATGCTCAATATGTCGCTGGCTCAGAATTATAAGGTTCTATGTTACCATTTTATCACTTTTAGACTTATCTGTGTACAAGGTTATATGTGTAACTTACAACTTTCAGTGTCATCTTTAGTTCATCTAACACAATAAATACAAGTTCTATGTGTAGTGTTACAAAGTTCTATGTCGTAAGAAGCTGAGAATTTAGTTAGAGGTTGTATGTAACGTTAAACAAATAATATTATTGTTATAATTTTTTATATTTTAATAAATCTTATTAGTTCATGTAGTTATTCTTTTGATTTTTGGATAGAGCGAAATCCGAAACTGATTTTTTTCAAGGTTTCAAAATATATTTTGTTTATTTATTTAATTTTGAGTTTGCCTTAAAGTCCTATGTCACCTTACTAACTGTTATTTCAGTTGACTAGTCTTAAGCTACAAAGTCCTATGTAATTTAAAAAAAAAATGTTTTATATGAAAAATTGATTATTTATTTATTCAAAAAACAATAATACCCCTTTATACTTTTCTCTACGAAGGTTTGCTAAAATAATTCCTTGGTTGTGAATTTCCTACTAGGATATGCTGATACCAGTAACTTCAAACGCGTTTTTCTCAAAATTGTCTTATTGTAACATAGAACCGTATAATTCTGAGCCAGCGATGTGTACTTGAACATTTTGTTTCCTATAATTTTAAGTGAAAACTTGTCAAAAATCCATAGTAAACAGTCATTATTTCTAAAAACAAAAGATGGTTGCTAGGCAATACATTACAGTACCTGATACTGTAATGTTTCACTTACTGGCCGCAAATGAGTACCTACATGGTAAGTTGATTTACCGGACAAAATGAAATAAATGAATTTTAAATTGCTCAAAAAGTCAGAGTAAAAATGGCATAGGTGCGGATCAGTCTTTAGGTTTATTTGTAAACCCTATAATAAACCGGAGGACCATAGGATAAAATTCTTAACTACAATAGCCTACTTGAAAACCGCAAGATTTATTTTTTGTCAAAAAAAGTGTAACATAATATCTATAAAACTGTATAACTTATATTATATAAGGTGTTAAAAATTCTACGCTCACCATCAGTGGGATCTCGTAAATGGTAGAGGATACAGCGAAGTTTAAATTAGTTCAAAGTTGCGCAATTGGGATGTGATTCACAAATATTGGAATCGAAAAATTGATATTTGATTAAAATAGTATTGGTTGGTTGGTTAAAGGCAGGGGTTGAGTGTATGGCCCAAGCTTCTTGAACTGCAGGACAACTATAGGATCCAATATAGTTCCTACCAAGTTTGTCATGCGGTAGGTTGTTGAATAGTACCGAAGATTTTAAATCCTATGCGGGTTAGTGCTTTGCAGCTGTATATGACATGGGAGACGGCTTCGTCCTATTCACCGCAAAGTCTGCATTTAATGGGTCCATCGTAAATTCCTATTTGTTAAAGGTATTTTCTTAAGTGACAGAGGTCTGTTAACAAGCCAATCCTTCGTTTTTACTGGTACACATTAGTAATAGCATTTCAGTTGGAAATTTCCTCGAGGTTTTACCAATTACGGCACGTGCGTGTGTTTGACTAGGTGTGCCGTTGCTTTGGTAGTATTGTATTATTATTTTATTAGACACAAGATCTACGAAACTGTATTAAAAATACACGTCCGTATTTTAAAATACATACTTGATGATGGTATTCGAAACGTCAGGATCAATATCTGATAGCCACATGTTACAGAAAATAAAAAGCGGCAAGGAAAATGTAAAATTAATTTTTCGTCGTCCCTGTAAAGAAAGCTAGAAAAAATAAAAACCAAAACGAAAATTTTCGTTTTGTCCGAACATCTTGAGAAGTAAGTACCTACCGTGCGAGCAAAAATTATTTGCATCAAAGAGGGCCTTGCATCTAAGGACGTAATGCTTAGCCGTAGAGCTCAATACCTGTTGGATGTCAGTAATACCTGACTTAACAATCAATCAGTTATTCCGTCATCTTTGACAATCGTTACAAGTAATTTGATTCATCGCTAATTTTTCCAATTTCTTGAACAATTCACACAATAAGCTTTACGGAACAGTACAAAACATTCATGGTTGAAGCGTATTTTCGAAACAGGGTTAGAGTAAATGGTTAGAGTAAATGGTGAACAAAAGAAGAAAAAAGAAAGGATTATCCAAGAATGTGGTAACATTTCTCCAGAGATGCTGGTCAATACTTTCGAAAATATGAAGAGACGTGTGAGAGCATAGCGGTGGCCAATTTCAGCAATTTATGTAATTGTTTTTCTTTTTCTTTCTGTATATTCTTAATTTGTTAATTTCGTAAACAACAAAAATAAATTTGTATTTGTCTACTTATTTTATTACTCATTAGTTTGGCATATCATGTCATAATATGAATTTGACAAAATTTTAACCTAGATTTGGTTAGATATATCGTCCCCATATCATTGTGATCTAAACCAAACCCTACGTTTTTTAATCCAAGCCCTCTGTGATGCAAATAATTTTGGCTCGCTCGGTAGATACTAGGAATTATCCAAATTTTTCGACGGCTTGTTAGGCATGTTCAAATTGCGCAACTTTGCTCCAATTTAATATTAGCTATATATTTTACCGTTTACGATATCCCAATGGTGAGAGTCGAATTTGCAACAGCCTGTTTAGTGCGGCAAAATATATAGCATATTTTTCGTTCATTCTAAGGATTACGCATAACCGGTTTTATGCAATAAAATTCCATTAAAAAATCTATTTGTTGTCATCACGCTTCTTTAAGCCAACCAACTTTCAAGGGTAATTTTGCAGTGTAGAAATTTTAATCTTTTATTCCTTTCGTATATTTTAAACAACAACAACGCTGTTGTACTTTGCCGCACGAGACAAATATCCTACTGTAAGTACCCGTCTACTGTAGAAAATGAAGATGTGACAGCAGTAAATTTCCCATCAACGAAAACTTCATTTGAATTAGATGAAAAGCTACTGTTTTGCAATGTGAAATGACTTATTTCTTGGCTATTACGCGAATCATGTTCTACGATATAATAAATAAACTTCTGTCGGTCGTCCCATGAAAGTGGATTATTATCTGGATAGAGGTATTCGATTTTGGTTAAGCAGCAATTAATTTCCTCCTAAAAGAAGATCAGGATATAGTTATGCAAAGTCGTTCTCGGGGTATTGAGCCTCTGCGATCACGATGTTAAAGGATTACACGCATTGAATCGACTCGGAAAAAAGCAGTCGGAATATCAAACATCATGGGGTCGAGTCGACCGAGCCGAGTCGACCGGTCCGACGCAGTGCGCGGGGTCTAATTTAATTTCATGAATATTAAAAACTGCCGACTGCTCTTCTCCGAGCCGACCGGTCCGAGTCGATTCAATGCGTGTACTCCTTAGGCCTAATGAATAAAAATGTAGCGATTGCTTTTTCTTATAAAATCAAAGTGATTTCTTGAAAGCCAATGAATAAAAACTAAAGTAATTGCTTTTGCGTCCAGCAATCGCTTAAAAGTGCAGGAATTGCTTCTATTCAATGCTTTTTCTTAAAAAATAGAAACAATTCTATTGTTTGCTTAAAACGTGATGAATAAATTAAGGAATTTCTATTTCTAGTGTAGCAATTGCTTTCAACTGTTTAAGGTAGGTCGACCCATGCATTATTTGCTTGGTATCAGTCAACTTTAGTTCTCCGCGGCATACACTTGCCGGTGTCTTCAATTATGACTGAATATATGAACGTTCGTAAAAGAAAAATCTACAGTGTACGTAAAAATTGCAGATATGATGATTTCAGAAAGTTATATCGATTTGACTGCGAAAATGTTGAGTGGTTGGCAAATTATTTTTTGACTGATACTGGTAAAAGGCGAGAGGGTACCCTGTCGCCTTTAAATAAGATTAAAGTCTTTCTGCGGAAATTGTCGGATCCGGACTTTCAAAATTCTGTAGGTGAAGAACTCGATGTTCACGTTCACCAAACTACTGTCTGTAAGACATACACTTCTGTAATAGATTCAGATTTGGAAAAGGCCAATATTTTTATTAAATTTCCTACAAGTTCTGAAGCTGTTGTGGAAGCTAAACGGTTATGGTCAGAGAGATTTATTTATATTTCTTCAATTTGTGAACGAATATTAATTGTTTGTATTTAATTTGTTCATCACTACTATCACTTTCCTCATTTTCACTAAAATCTGCCATATCACAAATATAAGGTTCCTATTTTCCACAAAAACGTAACAGATTACTATTGTAGTAAATAAATTAGACCAACTTTGTTGTATTTACGTCAACTCTTTTGCAAGTTAGGCACCAAACTGAACATGAAATCTATAATCTGAACAAGTGGATAAGCCACGTCTGAACTTGTGTTGAATAAGCATTTGCTACAGAGGTGTAAGAAAAACAGCAATTGCTTCAAAATTTTATTCATATCCATGCAGATCTAGCAATTGCTTTTACTTATAGCATTTGCTAGTCAAGCAATTGCTTTTACTAAAAAGTAATTGCTTCATTTTTATTCATTAGGCTCATTATGTCTGCCTAACTACAAAGATTTCGGATATGCGGGCTTCTGACATCGGGTCTTTAATGCGACCCGCCCGAATATTTATTTATTGCATTTCAATTAGGTTTGGTTGCTTCTTTTAAACAGCTAAGCAATGTAAATATCTTTGCTGAGCTAATATCTTAAAGGAACGGCATACTTAACCGGGGCAAGTGGGAAGGGAGGAAATAGTTATTTATGCAACTAGTGCAAATAGTGTATGTTTATTGCACACGGCATAAGAAGTTAATAATATGCCATGTGCAATAAACACACTTTTTGCACATGTTACATACACTATTTTTTCTACGATCGTTTTTTTATTTAACAAAAAAGTTTAAAATCGCTCTGTATTACCTCGCCTTTGTGTGCAAAGTTGTAATTCAAATTTGACAATGGATCATAGGACTTCAACATAATAAAATTATGGCGCCCTGTCAACGTGAATTCTATTTCGATAGGGTATTAACGGTGTGCAACACACAATAAAATACACATGACGTATGTCTTAAATTTTTGACACAAAATATTTATCGGATTTTTTTTTAATGAAGAAATTTATTTGAACACTAACTAGTTATCATAAATTACAACTCAATACTTAACTAAACTATACTATCGAATGTGGAGTGGCCCATTTTGCTCTACCAGACGCAAATCTCTTCGAATGTCTCTCATGAGGCCCTGGACGGAATTCAGATCAATTTCTCTTAGTTTTTCGTAAATTCGCCGTCTTAATTGTTCTTCATCTTGGGCTTCCCAGCCTCCATGATAAACCTTCCTAGACAGTAAAGCCCAAAAATCGTCTATTTGGCGAGCCTGCGGCAAGTTTGGAGGATTATCGTTTTTGGGAACAAAAGGTATTTGGTGTTGTCGAAGCCAGTTTTGGGTATCTCTTGAGTAATGGCCAAAACATGTTATCGTCATTAGCATGATGTTCGTGGACAAACTGAAGTAATTTGGACAGGCAATTATAAATTTAGCTCTGACTATTCAAAGCTTCACCCCTCACTCTTCCCACAAAAGGTCGGGATACACCTCTGTTAGAAATTGCGCACCAGACAAGGATTTTATCTGCAAATTTCGCTTTATGTTTATATCTAACATTGTCAGGGCATTCCTCTACGTTGTCCGTATAAAATTCATCGTTTATTCCCTTCATTTCAGAATTACTCAAAGTAAAATACTTTTTATCATCTAAAATAATGATTTTTTCATTGGCAAAGTGTACCCGCTTCAGTTGACGACACATCTTGGTATACGAAGGAGTTGCGCTTCAGAGTATTTGGGGCACTTACGTCTCTCGATATTTAAGTCCATTCCTCCTTAATTCCAACGATATCGTACTCTTAGAAGATCTGAATTGACGAGCCAGTCTCCTCGTTGACATTCCAACCTGGTTTTTTGCTCTTCTCACCAATCTCTCTGACCTCTGTGCAGTAAATGTACGTGGTCTTCCACTTTTTGGGAGATTCAGACATGGTATTCCCTGCTCGCACTCTGCTATTGTTCTATAAATGGTTCTGCTTGAAATGTTTTCATTCTGGAATATTCGACAGATTTCAGCTTTGGGTACCCGCCCAACCAACTTATAGATACTTTTTCTTATTTCTAATTTATAGGACATCTTAAAGCGAAAACTTCAAAATAAATAAATAAATCTCAACTGACAGTACACAATGTTAACAAACTTCTGTTTCCAAAGGCAACTTGATATTATTTTGTTTTTGTTAAAATTAAAGCCAATGAATTTTGTGCCAAAACTTTTAGGACATACGTTACTATAAACAAATTGTTCGTTTCCTAGGTAATTTACTTTATTGCACTAGGGCAAAAAGTACTTTATTGCATAGTATGCAATAAAGATCTACTTTTGTCATTAGAAATTCATATACAAAATTACATTTTTTAAACGATCGTGAAAAAAATCTTTGTTGTGCTTTGTTTTGCTATTTAAAAGTACGGATAATAATAAAATTATTATCCGCCAGTGCCGATGAAATTTTCACGAAAATGGCAGTTGATTTTTTGATATCATGAATGTCTTGCCATTTTACAAATAAACAAATAAACCTGATAATATCCCAATGTCAACGTCCTGTAATAACATTAGCATCAAAATATTAAATTAATAAACAAACGGATGTTAACGTCGTGGCGTCTTGTTATAATTTCACAAGCAAAACTATAAGACGCCGCCTGTGGTGGACCTCACGCCCCTCACCTGGATCCGTCAAAGTGCCTTTATTAAGAGGCTAGTATATTATGCTGTCTCATACACTTCTTTAAAATCGAGAAGGCTATGATATGATCTATACCAGCTCCCAATTGAATGGCTGTCGATGACACACGTCATTTCTAGCAAAATTATTATTTACCAAACTCGTCAGGGCAACAACAACAAAAATATTTCTTTAAAACGATGATATGCAACCAAAACAGGAATAAAATTCTGGTCTGTGTCCATGCAGAAAAGACAAAATGGATGGATGACGCAAGGAATGTGAGTGAACAATCATAATATACAGGGTGATTCACGGTGGATGGAACGTTAGACGTTTCTGACGAACCAGTAAAGAAATCGTTCTAAAAATTTGGTCGCTTACATAAAAGGACATGCTCTACCAACCTAAAATATTTTTGACAATACAGTGATGCCGCTTCCACACAAAAATAATAGTAACTTCGATTTTTACTATATATTTTTATTTATTTTCGAAACCTTAATCACTTTCCTTACAATTTTTATTAACTCTACTATATACTTATCTCTTACCGTTTCTAAGATATAAATTAATTTCCGTTTTTTTTTGTCCGAAAACGTCACTTTTAAAAATGCTGATAATTTAAAACTCTAAAACACTGAAACCCTGAAATTTGGTAAATAGTTAACTAGTACCATAGGCCTCTTTGCGCTAGTCCCAAATCTTAGTTGCAATATACAGGGTGGTTGAAAAATACACTTATTCTGGTAACTTGAAAAAGTGACCATAAGTCCTTTTTTCAAATATAACACCCTGTATATTATTACGGATTTGAAAAGCTGCTAAAATTTCTCTTAACTCTTGTATATCATACCTGTACCTAACTAATTAGTTTAACCGTTTTTTTTGACGTACTAACCATGTTTTGTAAAATTTTCTATACAATTCAATTTCATTCGGTTATTAGTTAGCGATGACGAAAACTGATGTTTAGGTATGTTACTATGGTTATCGTTTTAACATTTCATTGTCGTTGGCATATGCTGCTGCTCAATACGATTTAGGTATAACATATTCATCAGTTCAAAGAATTTTAGTACAGCATTACATGCATGATTACAAGTTTACAAAAGTTCAAGCCATGTAGCCTCAAGATCCTCAACAGAGAGTAGAATTTTGTGGAATGTATTGGTGCTCAAGAAGATCCAAATTTTTTAAATAAAATAATTTGGACCGATGAATAAAAATTTTCAAGGGAAGGGATTTTTAATAGAAGAAATAGTAATTTCTTGTCCAGAGAAAACCCTCATGTCACAAAAGAAGCCGGATTTCAAGAAAAATTTAGTTTTAATGTTTTTTGAATGTTAATGGATACTTAATCAATAAAATTATGTAATATCCGAGGAGTCATTAAATTTGAGAAACTATGTCAATATTTTGAGTACAGATGTCGAAAATTTTGTAGATAATCTGCCACTTGAAGATTATCAAAGCTGTTGGTATCAACTTAATTGAGCTCCTGCACACTGCACTAGAGAAGTTAGTGCAGAACTTGATAGGATTTTTTCCGATCGTTGGATAAGACGTTTGTGACCTTGGAATTGGCCTCCAAGGCCATCCGATCTCAATCCATTGGATTTTTACTTGTGGGGCATGTTCAAAGAAAAAGTTTACAAATCACCAGTAAATTCTAAAGAAGAGCTGCTACTTCGAATCACTCAAGTATTTAGAGATCTAAATCTAACCGAAATTATGGTAACCATGTATAACTTACTAATTACCGAATGAAATTGAATTGTATAGGAAATTTTACAAATCATGCTTAATACGTCAAAAAAACGGTTAAACTAATTAGTTAGATACAGGTATGATATACAAGAATTAAGAGAAATTTTAGCAGCTTTTAAAATCCGTAATAATATGCAGGGTGTTATATTTGAAAAAAATGACTTATGGTCACTTTTTCAAGTTACCAGAATAAGTGTATTTTTCAACCACCCTGTATATTGCAACTAAGATTTGGGACTAGCGCAAAGAGGCCTATGGTATTACCAAATTTCAGGGTTTCAGTGTTTTAGAGTTTCAAATTATCAGCATTTTTAAAAGTGACGTTTTCGGACAAAAAAAAATGAAATTTATTTATATCTTAGAAACGGTAAGGGATAAGTATAGAGTAGAGTAAATAAAAATTGTAAGGAAAGTAATGGAGGTTTCGAATTAAAAATAAAATATACGGTGTTCCGTTTAAAAAATCGAAGTTACTGTTATTTTTGTGTGGAAGCGGCATCACTGTATTGTCAAAAATATTTTATAGGTTGGTAGAGCATGTCTGTTTATGTACGCGACCAAATTTTCAGAACGATTCCTTTACTGGACGTCTATTCTCCAATTTAAGAGAAGTGAACGCTCTCTCGCGAGAAGGGACAATTCACATCATATGTTCACATCGTTATGGAAATGAATAGTCATTTTAAGTTTCATGAATACAGTGTAAACATTTTAGAGAGAAAAAGTTATCACTTCTCTTGAAATAATCATTCGCCTATTTCGAGAATCGACGTCCTGGTTCGTCGGAAACGTCTAACGTTTCATCCACCGTGAATCACCCTGTATAAGAAAAAAATGCAAATATAAAGGCGCTCCATTGAGGTGCTGCACCTATTGCCGATTTTGGGTTAGTTGCAGACCAAAGTAATAGAATATTTAAACGTTTATCATCGTTGCGTGCTTACCTGATGTAAATATACAACCAGTTATATACAGGGTGTCCGGACACTTCGTTCGTATACTTTAAGGGGATATTCTACATATGAAAATATGAAAAAAAGTTCACATGAATGTAGGTCCTTAAATGACTTATAAGGAAGCTATGGCCGTCCAAAGGTGACCTCTAAAGATTAGTTTCTATTTTATATCTATGCAACCGCTTAAGGCACCGGTGTGCTTTTTGGCACACAAACTAATATCAACACATTTGCTAATTTATGATATTGAGAGTTATTATGAAATTTAGTCAGGGACGTTCTTACGGGGGGTGGCTTAGTTTATTTATTCCTAATTTTAAAAAATGCATATCAGCTAACTCAGCAAATGAATAACCTGCCATTTTTTTAAATTTGCACCTTAATTAATCAAAAACACTTTGCACTTGATCAATGATCACTACAATAAATCACAAAAACGTCATTGTCAATTTATTTTAACGCTAACCATGGGCTTCTTGATGTTTTTTTACTTCAAATTTGTATTTGCCATAAGACTACTTTGATGTTTTAGTTTAAACACAATTCGATAATAGTTTAGGCAATGATTTAAATAAATCAATTTTTCTGCTAAATCATTGGTCCAATAATTTTTTTAAGAATACCTTTTTTGTGTAGAAAAATCACTGGAATTGTAATTTTTGGATACAATTTTTTAAATGTGTCGTGTAAAAAAAGTAATAAATAAACTAAGCCACCCCCTTGTAAGAACGTCCTTGACTAAATTACATAATAACTATCAATATCATAAATTAGCAATTGTTAATATTAGTTTGTGTGCCAAAAAGCACAACGGTACCTTAAGCGGTTGCATAGATATAAAATAGAAACTAATCTTTAGGGGTCACCTTTGGACGGCCATAGCTTCCTTATAAGTCGTTTAAAAACCTACATTCATATGACCTTTTTTTCATATTTTCATATGTAGAATATTCCCTTAAAGTATACGAACGAAGGTTCCGGACACCCTGTATAAGTGTCAAATCAGGCCATGCCGATATCTGCAGGCCGTTTCCTGATTTTTTTTTAACTTTAAAATGCCTTTATTCCAAACTAACTTTTATAGTTTATTATACAGGCTGACTTTTTGAAAACTTACAATGTCTATATTTTCTACACTATAGAAGATATCAAAAACAAAAATACTATTCCTATAAAAACGTAGGGGAATATAGATTAGGTAATTTGCGGACCACACTTCTGAAGCACTAAATGCCGCTACCACAATGGAAAGCTTATCAAAAAAATACGAAAATTAATGAGGTTTCAGTATGAAATGTTTAAAAAAGGTTTTAAAACTGCCTTTTGCAAAATTTTGCAGGAAAATTAGAAAATAATCCCAAGCCTAAATTAAAAAAATATCTAATTTTTTTTTGCAATACCGCAAATACTTGTTTTTTGCTCTTGAAAAATCTTCTATAAAATTTACACTATCATTTAAAATTTAACGAGTTTGCACTTGCCATCATTGTGTCTGTATTTTTTTTTCGAATCTAACTTAATTAGGAATTGTTGTATTCTCCGGAAGAATGAGTAGAAACTTTTCTTTATTAGAGCATAGGGTATGTACTATTTGAGAATTGCCATTACTTTTAATGAAAGGCATAATGACTAACACGTCAGCCACATCTACATAAAAGATTTGGTTTCAAAATTTCAAGAAATTGGATTTGTTGGAAATTAAAAATAACAACCTAGAGTTTTGGATGAAAATATTCAGATAAAGGTAATTGGACAAGTTTCTATATTGAACTTACCTTGTTCTTTAAAACAGGTTTACTTGATTTGAAAATTACCAAGATTTCTTTAAAAGCATAAGGTTTTAAATGACCCACCTCGGGTATAAATTTCACTGATGAATTACTACTAAATTTGAACCTAAATGTATGTACTCCTGATCTATTTCGCAAGAAAAATGATAATTTGCTTATTTTGTTAAGTTCTCTATGGCCAAAGTCTAGCAGGTAACCAATTGTGCTCTTTGAGGTAACAAGTTTTGGTAGTTGATCGGTATCAGTTCTTATTGCTTTTAAATCATCAATTATTACGTCATCATCATAACTGTCTGCGTTTAGAATAATCTGAAAAAAATATGATATTATTCATTTAATATTGAAAACTTTGATAAGGACATATTAAAAAAGTATTATACCATATAAAGTCTACCACATATTCCTGATGCTTAATATGACGATCTAATCCAACTTACCTCAGTCCAAAAGTGGATGATTTCGGAAATACATAGTGTCAAAAGTTCAATTTGGTTTTAGTTTTTCATAAATATTTTTTTTAATAATTGGTGTATTGTCACAATATTCGGTCAGAGGGGTTTTCTGGGGTGAAAAATCCTGCGGTACTTTGCATACATTTAAAATGAAATAACTATTTTGAGCCACTCTGTGTTGAACTTTTAAATAAACATTCCTATTCTCAGACGTCTTTTACCTAAAATAGGTATATACAGGGTGTCCCGAAATTAGCTGACAATATTTTAAGGAGATAAAGTACATCCAAAAATAAGACTAATACCCTCTATTAATATACCTTTAAAAACGCTTCGTTATGGGGCTAGAGCCCCCCGAATTGGAGCCATGATAAGCAGTTTTTTCACAATATCTCAAAAACCGATTAGGGTATCGAAACAAAATTTGATACGCGTTTTACCCATGACCAGGCGCAATAAACGATTTAATTAGCTTAACTTTATTTCTTTCAGTGGCGTCCCACTGGGTAGGTAGTTCGGAGAATATTGCTCTAAGTTTTTTATTTTTAGGATTTTTTAACTTCAGATGAAATTTTTAAAAGCCTTGAAGTCTTTTGTTGAAAAAAGGTACTCTAGTTTCATTGAGGTAGGATTCACCATTTTCCAGTAAAATCGATTTTAAAATTTTTGGTTTTTTGAAATCCGGTGAAAAGGCTAAGGTTTATTTTTGCATATCTCAGCAAACACTTAATTTTAAAACATAAAATTTATTAGAAGTTCCACTAGCGAAAAGGCATATGTATTAAAGGATGTTACTTTAAAATATTTTCCCAGTGACGTCGCACGGGGTGGAGCCTTAAGTAAATATTACTATTATTTGTTATTTAATGTTAAATTTTTGTTAATAAAACCTTATATTATTGTAATTTGACAGAATGTAACGTTTTTAAATTAAACATATTTTTAGATTCCTTTGTTTTTCAAATATTTATTTTCATGGAGATTTTAAGAGAGTTTTAAAATAAAACAAAAAAGAATAACAAATTGCAAATCAAATTTGATTGTGAACCACACGGGAAACTAATTCTTAAGCAAGTACCAGTCATGTGTCCCCAAAATTAATAATCAAGGAGATTTAAATTAAGTGATCTTGGTGGCCAGGCTATTGCTACCAATCCACCTGGTAATTTTCTTCAAGCCACTTCTTCACTTGACGTCCGTAGTGAGCTGGTGCTCCATCATGGTGAAAGAAGTGCCCTAAACGTAAATCCAGTGGCACATTATCTAATAAATCCCCAAGTTGATTATGTATTATTATTATTTGTCGCTAGTAGAACTTCTAACAAATTTCATGTTTTAATATTAAGTGTTTGCTGAGATATGCAAAAAAAAACTTAGCCTTTTCACCGGATTTCAAAAAACCGAAAATTTTAAAATCGATTTTACTGGAAAATGGTGAATCCTACCGCAATAAAACAAGAGTACCTTTTTTCAACAAAAGACTTCAGGGCTTCTAAAAATTTCACCTAAAATTAAAAAATCCTGCAAATAAAAAACTTAGGGCAATATTCTCCCAACTACCTACCCAGTGGGACGCCACTGAAAGAAATACAGTTAAGGTAAGTAAACCATTTATTGCGTGTAGCTATGGGTAAAACATGTATCAAATTTTGTTTTGATACCCTAATCGGTTTCTGAGATACTGTAAAAAAACTGTTTCTCATAGCTCCAATTCGGGGGGCTCTAGCCCCATAGCGAAGCGTTTTTGAAGGTATAATAATATAAAATTTTAGTCTTATTTTTGAATGTACTTTATCCCCTTAAAATATTGTCAGCTAATTTCGGGACACCCTGTATACGTGGTAAGAGTTGATTTGAGCAGCAATTCTTGAGATACACTTCGTGTATGGCCAGGTCTAAATTATTGTAATTGAAAACAATTTGAAGCAAAGGCGTTGTTAAAATAACTGTCACTAAAAACTGACTAGTGTCAAATCGAATCTAAAAAATAATTCAAGCATATATTTGAATGATCAAACAATTTTCACATTTCTTTTTTTAAAACCGACCAGAAAATTTACACTTTCTGGACAATTTTTCGTCTAGAAAATAACGTTTTTCCGGTCTCTAATGTCACCGTCACCCTGTTTGTTGTTTTTCCAATCGCTCTTTGATAATACAAGATACCTTGATTTCGTTATTATGACAACAACATTTTGATATATTGTCGAGTGACAGTTCGTTGATTTTTAATTTTGTTCTTTATGTCAAACTTGTTTCGCGTAGATTATAAAATATATCGAAGTGTCGGTCTTAAAAAAAATATTGTACGTCACTCAACCGAAAATAAGTGTTTTCCAGGTCTCTCCAAGCTTCCAGTAGGTACTCGCCTATGGCTCGCCCTGGAAATGCTTGTCTCGACCTGAAAAACACTACTTTCCGGTCTTGTAACGTAAATTACTATTTCGTCATGGCCGTATAGTATACCAACGAAGAAATGACCGATATGTTATTGGTTTTTTGGATATTGCCAAGGAAGTGCTTTAGAGTCTTGAATTATGTGAAAGATTTCCGAATCGTCGCTTACCAAACCATAAAAAATTTGGGGCAGTTGAAAGACGTCTTCGTGCATGAAACGGGTAGGTTTGCGCCTGTTTCTTTTAATTATGGTCGTGCATGTACGGTAAGAACTAAAGATATTGAGGAAGATATTCCAAATAGATTGCAGAAAATCCTAAACTCAGCAGCAGACGATTGGGTTTAGAGCTAGGGGTATGCGAAGATACTGTTAATGTGTAAATGGGTGACCAGAGAACAACTACTTACCCGATGATTTTGAACCACGCCTAGCTTTCTGCCGGTTTATACATGAACACAGAAATCAAGATAGGAACATTACAGGAAGGCTGTTTCACGCAGAGTGGCATTACTAATATGCATAATAAAGAGGATGTAGACAGGAATTATAGATACTTTCATAATTGGTCCTGTCATTTTACCACCTCGACTAAATGACGAAAATTATTTGAATCATCTGCGAAACGAATTACCAAACTTATTAGATGCCCTACCCTTGGAACTTTATTTATTATTTATTATATACAGTGTATCCCGGATTTAGTTGACAAGAGGAAAAAGATCTTTATTATTGATTTTACGACGAAAAGTTATTCTTTATAAAAAATTCTGCTTGTCGAGAAAATTCATTTACCATAAAAAAAATTTAGATCAGATGCTAAATTAGGTAAACATGAAAATGCTTTAAAAGAGTAGTACCATTACTTATTATTTTAGACAAAATGTTTATGAAACAAAGTTGTTTATAATACAAAATGTGAAATCTGAATTCTAATTTTTGTTTTTTTATTTTTTCAACAGAATTTATGAACATTCAAAATGAAAACCTGAGAGTGCTGACCTATTTATTTAATTTATTTCCAATTTGGAAAAATATGTGCAGGTTGAAGGAGGGTATGTAGAAAAATAACTTTTCCCACAATTGTACATTCTGAACGTTCATAAATTCTATTGTAAAAAATAAAAAACAAAAATTAGTATTCAGATTTCAAATTTTGTATTTAGGCTTTATTTTGGATTATAAACAACTTTGTTTTATAAACAATTTGTCTAAAATAATAAATAATGGTAAAGTGTGTACCAAGGTATACCGTTTGACTTAATGACTGCAATAAAACCCCTCATAAACTCGGCTATCATTTTCGCCTAGACGCAGAGACGTATTAATGCCAGTTTATAATAACAATAGATAGGTACATTACTTAATGGGTTCTCAAAATTAATAAACTTTCTAATTAAGGTTTTCTAGAAACAACTTAATTATTAGGAGGTTTTTGAAAACTTTTTAGTTACAGGTACCTGTTTATATAGCTTATATAAATAGTAAACATAATATTCGAAATAGATTAGTACCCATCTAATTTGAAACAGTCTGCAACAAGTTAATATTAAAAGTATGTGGAGACCGTGTGAATCTTCCGCTAATGCGATATCTAGCTACGCTAAACATTCCAGAAAGCATTTATCTTCTGACGCCAAAGTGATCGTGAAAAATGTGTGCGAATCGTTATTAAAGAGCGGTCACCCTAAAGTAATTGCCATTAAAAATACCAGTAAAATGACGAAAGTTCCATTATCGACGGTACCTACGAGATATTATGCTAAAAGGACATTTTAAAAGAAACTTTACTTCTATCTTAAAGCATTTTCATGTTTTCTTAACTTATCAATATGATCTAAAAATTTTATATGGTAAATTCATTTTCTCGACAAGCAGAATTTTTTATAAAGAATAACTTTTCGTCGTAAAATCAATAATAAAGATCTATTTCCTCTTGTCAACTCCATCCGGGGACACACTGTATAATTAAACGAACAGTATCCAAATAGAGAGGTAGAGGCAATTATGCACTTGGCCAGCTCGATCCCCTGATATCACTACGATGGGGAACTTTGAAAACCATTTTGTATTCTAGGCCAGTAGATATAAAAGATGAATTCAGGAGGCGTATTCAAACTGAAATTGATGTTTTGACATATACCGGGTGGCCCACTCTCAATGCAGGATTCCATAGCATCTAAACTGTTCAACTTTTTAATATTTTTTAAAAACAGAGTTATAGGGAGGCATTGGATCTACAATTTAAAATTATTTCAAATTATACAGGGTGTCTCAAATAGTCAGGGTATATCAAACATACTTTTTTTTTATGGAACACCCTATATATTATGATATTTTTAGATTGGATTATCAATTCTAAAAATATTCACTTATAATCTCCCTAGCAGCAGAATTATTACCGATAATTTTTTTCAAGGTCAAGGAAAATTTTCTATCAACAAAAACATTAGTGAAACCGAGAAAAAAATTATCGGGAATTAATTCTGCTGCGTGGGAGATTCGGTAAGAAAATTTCATAAATTGGAGTTTCTTTTAATATGATGAGATGATGAGACCTACGACCTATTCTCAATAAAAATTATAACTTAGCAACAAAATGTATTTTGATTTTATTCTGAGTGACGTTTGCCATAAAAAATAAAGCACTTCATTTTTGACAAAAAAATTATTACTTATTAATTTTATTAGGTTTATAGACTATCGCGATAGTCTCCCGTCGCTATAAGCAACGCAAACAAAAAGGAGCCTTCTAATTGGTTGAAAATAAATTTATGAAATTTTCTGTATAACATATAATATGTTTAAATTTAACAGTTTTTTAGTTGTTAACGATTTTTTAAAAATTTCGTGTTTGCAGCACGTAAAGAATATGCACCTGTCGGTAGTACAGACTGACAGAAATAAATGAAATTTGGGTTATGGAATATGATTGTTCAGTAGCGTCTAAAGCATATTTAAAAAACAAAAATATTTACCGAAGTCTTTTAAAATGCCTTTCTAAATGTAACAATTTTAAAAACGTAAAAATTCTTAAAAGTCTGTTATTTTAAACACATACCCTATTATTTTTTATGCCTAATCGAAAGACATTTTTAATACAATTCTAATTATACTAGGGTTCCCTATACCTACCTTTTATAGTTTTCTCTGAAATAGCTATTTCTTCCATTACCATATAAACTCGGTGTTTATTTTCTCATAGAGTGCCTTGAATACCGCACCGTGTCCGTACGACGCTCTTTTTCTAGAGTGCTATGGAAACTCAACTATTCATTTTATTAATCTTAAGTCATTTGAAGCGACATTTTTCAGTATTTGTAAATAAAAAAAATATTTCTGTTGTTTTGAGTTTAAGCAATATCATTAATTTTTTCCCTTAAAGAAAAACTTTAAATAACTTAAGATTAATAAAATTAATAGTTAAGTGTCCATTGCACTCTAGAAAAAGAGCGTCGCACGGACACGGTGCGGCATTCAAGGCACTCTATGAGAAAATAAACACCGAGTTTATATGGTAAAGGAAGAAATAGCTATTTCAGAGAAAACTAGAAAAGAGGTATAGGGAACCCAAGTATAATTAAAATTGTATTAAAAATGTCTTTCGATTAGGCATAAAAAATTATAGGGTAGGTATGTATTTAAAATAACAGACTTTTAAAAATTTTTACGTTTTTAAAATTGTTACATTCAGAAAGGCATTTTAAAAGGCTTCGGTAAATATTTTTATTTTTTAAAATATGCTTTAGACGCTACTGAACAATCATATTCCATAACCCAAATTTCATTTATTTCTGTCAGTCTGTACTACCGACAGGTGCATATTCTTTACGTGCTGCAAACACGAAATTTTTGAAAAATCGTTAATAACTAAAAAACTGTTAAATTTAAACATATTATAATAATATGTTATACAGAATATTCTTAGAATTGATTATTCAATCCAAAAATATCATAATATATAGGGTGTTCCATTAAAAAAAAAAAGTATGTTTGATATACCCTGACTAGTTGAGATACCCTGTATAATTTGAAATAATTTTAAATTGTAGACCCAATGCCTCCCTATAACTCTGTTTTTAAAAAATATTAAAAAGTTAAACAGTTTAGATGCTATGGAATCCTGCGTTGAGAGTGGGCCACCCGGTATTGACGAAATAATCCAAAGAGTTCAATTCAATTTTTTAAACGTTAATCTGGGTACACACGAAAATAAAGGTCATTTTGAACATCGGTTAAAAGATTTTTTTTTAAATTAGTTAAATATTTATTGTTAATAAATCACTATTTGACTGGTTTTACTAGAGATAAAATTAACAACACATTTATGTAATTTTTTTAGTTTTTAGTGAGATTTATTTTAATTTAAGGCCTTCGCTTAAATTGTGTTTAATTATTAGAATAATTTAGACTTGGCCATATACAAAGCAAATTTATTAAATACAGATATAAAAATTACCACGTACACCCTTTTTAGGTAAAAGACGTTGAAGAATAAGAATTCGACGTTTTAAATGTGTGAAAAGTACCGCTGGTGGCGCCCTCTAAATTTTACAATAAAAATGGAAGGAGATTTTGATTTTTCACCCCACAAAACCCCTCCTTGCCGAATATTATGACAATACACCAATTATTTATTAAAAAAATTATTTATGAAAAACTTCGAACTAATCTACTTTTTAGACTGAGGTAAGTTGAGTTAGATCGTCATATTTAAGCCTCAGGAATTCGTGGTAGCATTTTTCCACACTTTTTAGAGACACACTATGACTGAAAGTTTGTGGAGAAAATTGATATTCCCCATAACCACATAACCCTGTTACTTAAATCGTTACACTCTTATCTGTGATGATTTATTTTCTTTGGTTAGGTACGGGATTACAGGATTATAGGGTTATGGGTTTATGAGGATTAACTTTTTTTTAAGTTGACAACGTTACAAGGCTTAACAGCTTTGATAACGGTTTTTTTTAGGTTATGGCAAAACCATGACGTGATAGGGTTAATAAGACGGATTCGGATTCAGCGGCCCTGAAAACATATGGTAAACATATTTAGACCCTCAGGCCAAAATATTTTGTGTGGTTGTGTTATCATACAGGAAAGTATAATAAATAGGATTGACATGAAAGTAAAGAAATCTATTCTATTATAAAACAAAAATTTTATAAATAAAAAATGTTTAAGAAATCAATGGATAAATATAAATTTGCTTATAGGTTCTAAATCTTCAGATAAGAAAAAACAAACTGAACAGCTCTGCATTAATAACAAAACAATTAAAGAAGAATTTGAAATTTGCTAAAAAATGAAATACCATTTTGTTTAGATTGGATTACAGTTATCAAAAAGTATTCCCAAAATAACTTCTTCTATTCCTGAACTTTATAATCCAAATTCAATGTTTCTGAATACTGATGATATTACAGAAGATATAATAAAAATAATTACTGAATTTGGATTCAAACAAAGCTTATAGATTTGACGAAGTTTCTATAAAAATTATTAAATTAATCCAACGTGATATAATAATAATAATAATAATAATAATAATAATAATAATAATAATAATAATAATAATAATAATAATAATAATAATAATAATAATAATAATAATAATAATAATTAATATTATTAAAAGATTCCACATTAAGGAGACAGATGAGTGCGTATACTGCGGTGCTCAGGATACGGTCCAGCACACACTTTTTGAGTGTCCGAGATGGGTGGTACAGAGGCAGAACACATACCTACTGCTAGATGTACAAAACCTAGAAGTAGATACCTTGGTAGAAGAGATGCTGGAGTCAGGACACAAGTGGACCATACTGAAAGAATACATCAAAACTATCCTGGAGACCAAAGTGGCAGAAGAAAGGCAGTCGAGGATACATAGCCCGGGGCTCCCCTGACGGTAATACCTTTTGGTGATTCCGGGGCAGTCCCGTAGAGGAGGGAGGTTTTAGTGCGTAAACAGGACAGCCTCTGGACTCGCACACTACCGGCGAAAGGTAGAACAAGTAACCGGTGCCCATAAAGGGTTTCCTCCCTGACACAAAAAAAAAATAATAATAATAATAATAATAATAATAATAATAATAATAATAATAATAATAATAATAATAATAATAATAATAATAATAATAATAATAATAAAAATAATAAAAGATATTAAGATCAATCAAGTACACCTTTTTGACTCAGAAAATGCCCTTCTTTAAGAAACTTTAATTAAAAAACACCTAATATCACAGGTAAGAAAAAAGTCATAGATTTATGAAGCCCAGTGTATGCAACGGGCGCCCTCTAGTGTGAAACTTAAAAATTTCTACAAAATCCTTATTTCTTGTTCATAAAAACATAATACTGGCAACTTTCAATTCGATTCATTAAACCGTTTGAAAATTATGGCTTATTTTCGAGAATAAACTTTTACTTTCAATACCCTGTATCTCTAGAACGAGTAACAATCCGAAAAAACGTATATGACTTAATCGGCTTAGTTTGATGTCTAGTATCTCCAGTTACTCTACGGCCCATAAGTTATGGGACACCCTGCATATTAAGATGTTAAAAATATAGTTATCTTAGGTTCAACTTTTTTGTTTCTGAATATAGTTCTTTTGAAGGAGAAAGAAAATCTTTATTGAATATAATTTTTAGAAACCTTTTTTGTAGTATTTTTAATTTTTTAAATAAAGTTTTTAACTACAATTTCAAGTTCGTAAACAGGCTGGTATCCTGGACTCGCACATTATCGGTGAACGGAGGAACAAATAACCGGTGCCCATAAAGGGTTTCCTCCCGGGCAAAAAAGAAAACGACTATTCCAATAATACATTAATTATCTTTAAAATCATTAGACAGGGACATTTTCCAGAAAATTGAAAATAGTTAGGGTATGTTCTGTGTTTAATAGTGGTAAAAAAAATCCTAATAATTATAGACAAATATTTTCATTTTATAAAATCATAATGAAGAAAATATAATAAAAAATCAATATAAAACAAAATACAGTTTTTTCTTAACTAAAATAAATCATCTCCGCAAGGATCATCATCATTAGATTCGTCCAAGGTAATAATAAGGGGAAGAGTATCTGAAGCATTGATAAATCTTTTTTGTTCCCACACCTCATATTTATAAATTTATTAGTGTGTGTTACATAGTTTTTCCATTTTTCCACTGTTGCATTTTCTATGGCTTCATTGCACAGATCCAAAACTACGTTACAGGATGCATAAAACTCATTTATATATATATATGAATCATTTTGTCAACTTCGCCTAAAAGCCCCTTTATTGTAGGGGAGACCGGGGCTGGTTGTCACATGGGTTGGTTGTCACAAGGCTTACAACTTGGCAACGCCGAAAGATGCAGTTGCCTGGTAGATCACAAAGCATTCTCGCGTCTTCAGAGAGCAGGTGGATTTTAGTATAAAAATTGCCACCGATGAATTAGGGTCACGCGGACGAAAATAAATAAATCGCTTAACCTAACTAAATTTTTCGCTAGTCATATAACTGCTTGTTTTGAAGACAGCAGTTGATAATATACAAAAACTGTTTAATACATTTTGTTTTTCACTTGGCTGGCTTCGATTTAACGTAAGTATTGAATTTCTATTTGTATAATTAATGGCGTAATTGAGCTTGGAAAATTAATTGTGTAGTGGGGCAAGTTGTCTCAAATAAGCCGGGGTCGATTGTCACATGTGTTAGCCGAGTTAGCCGTCGTAAACGAGAAAGTGCAATACTTACTGATACCCCAGTAAAAGACCAATTAGAGGAAGAGAGAAATAAACGCCTGAATAAGAAAAACAAAAAGAGGAAAACAGTAAAAAAAAGCGTTTTTGATTCAGGAAAAAAAGAGAAGAAACCGAAAAAAAT
The DNA here is from genome assembly GCA_963969555.1 of Polydrusus pterygomalis. Taxonomy (NCBI): domain Eukaryota; kingdom Metazoa; phylum Arthropoda; class Insecta; order Coleoptera; family Curculionidae; genus Polydrusus; species Polydrusus pterygomalis. Next base: position 115,878,302 of record OZ018376.1, read on the forward strand.
TGAAAAACCTAAGACCACCCCCCCCCCCCCCACCAATTCGAATAGTGAAACTGATGAAGAAGAATGTTTTTGTTTAATTTGTCTCGAACCATTTTTCAACAGTGTGCCGAATGAAGAGTGGGTAAAATGCAGATCCTGTGGTGGTTGGTCCCACGATGCGTGCACTGATAGACAACCACTTTATATTTGCCATAACTGCGAAAGTGAATGCTTTTAAAATCACTTTTCTACTTTTCCTTAAAAACTTTAGAATAATAACATTTTGTATTAAGATTTTGTATTAAGATTTTGTATTAATATATGTTCTTAAAATAATTTTATAACTAATTTATCCTGAAATATACGTCGTGACAACCAACCCCCAGTAATGTGACATCCAGCCCCAACAAGGGGCAAGTTGTCACAATTGTGTCTATTTTTAAAAAAATTCAAATTTTGCACTTTGAGTTCATGTACAGCCTTATAGATTTTAAATAGTATTTCCAAAGCATGAAACATGCTAGTGATGCACTAAATGCCCACATAATGTTTCATATTTAATTATAAAAAAATTATTTCTTAAAATTGTGACAACTGGCCCCGGTCTCCCCTACTTATATCAAGGTTTCATCCAGAAAAACAGGTTTTAAGGGAAATTGAGAGTTACAGTATTCTCCTCAAAATTCTACTAGTTTTTTGGCTATATGGGGTTGCTTTATTAAAAAAACGCCTGTTTAATACAGTACATTTACGCCATTAAATTTTTAATTGTTTTACGCTAATAAATCAGTGGATATTTCAACACCACCAATTATTTTAAGGTTTAGTTGTATTCAGCAAATGGTAACGTGTTCACCTGCTTTATACATCCCATAAATACGCTCTGTTATGATGTGTTCATGAATTTTGTGAAGTTGTCGACCACGGGATGACAAAATAGCTACATTATTGAGATTCTTAAAATCTACATCCTTCTCTATCTCCTTTGCCTTAATTCGTTGGATTGTTGAATACGAAACTTCCAAAGAATCAGAAACTCTCTAAAACAGATAGGTACTTATTTATAAAAACATTGCCATATATATTTCATGTTTACTATTTATGTATTCACAATTCCTGCTTTATTATTATCTACTTACCTCGTAAACTGCGTTAAAGGGTAAACGAGTCTTTCCGGCCTCACTTTCTCTTTGAAAATAATCAAACTATTTTAAAATTAATGCTTGTTTTTTTCACAATTCCGTGACATTTTTAAAATAATGTTGATCAAAACTGACAATAAATCATTTTTGACTGGTAAAATTATACGATATTCATTATTGACGCAAATCTACTATCTTACCTAGTTCACGAATGTTAGAGAATAAGCACTAGTTATGACGTAACGGTCAGCGGCCATTGAACAGACTTTACTATTGATTTGGTATTAAAAATATTCGAGGTAATATTATTTATAAATGGTTTGAACATTATTTATGTAACAAATAAATATTTATTAAAATAGCAGTAAAAAGTACCTAGTTTACAACAAAATGTGGGGTTCCACAATTAAATATCATTATTAAAATAAAGGGTATTCTTAACGTATTTGCAAATGAAACTACCCTTTATTGTTCGAATAGCTTTTCTAAATAACAGAAAATAGAAAGTCTAATTTACATTTTATTTCACACTGGCTTCACAAAAATTATTTTAAACTAGAAAAAATCATCATTTACGTATGTTTCAAGAAATATTGATGATTATAAGAAAATATATAATAATATCTAAAATCATATTTAATAACAAAACTATAAATTATCCAAAATGTACAAAGTTATTATACTTGGATGAAAAGGTAAACCATACATGCTACAACTGGGGTAAAAAAAGTATGTGCCAAAAAAAATCACTGGAAATAATTTTTAAGTTCCTAATTTTTACCGCTAGGGTGCGTAGTCGCTATGCTATCATACATAGTCCTTATTTTCTACTAATAACTCCAATACAATGCAGGTCAGGAATTTAGTTCTTATATGCTCTGTAATATCCTCTATAAATTTTGTAATAACAATTTTTTGTAGTTAACATGGTTAAAGCGTGGAGAAGGGTAACGACTAAACGTACTTAAAAGGCCGTAATTTCGGTCTGCGTTAACCGAATTTAACAAACTATGGCTTATTTTAAAAACAAGTCACTTTTAAAAAAATATATCTCTAGCTTCGATTTCTTAATAAATTTAAATGCAACCATCTAACCATTTTAACTCTATTCTATAGCTAACTAGTTAGTAAAGAGAACTGCAAGAACCGCAAAGCGTATAGTCTTCTCTCTTAAAAGTTATCGCAGAAATAGTGGAAGAGTGTAATTCTATTTCGGCTTTTAGCAAAGTTTTGCAATTTTACTTTTATTAAAACGTTGAAATCCTACAAGAATAGCTTTTTTAACTATATTTATTAACTTTACGCTGTTTAAAAAAATAAATTATGGTATGTTGTTAATAATTTAGCTATCTATCTAAAAAATGTTTCTTCTATCGAAATATCTTCAGCCACTATACTTGTGTACTTGTATACTTGCAGGCGGGGATATAACTGCATTGAAAAGACACGGTGGATGGAAATTCACGGCGGTAGCAGAAGGATATATTGATGACTCAATAAAAAATAAAATGGAAACAGCTAAAAAAATATCAGACGCGATCCAGAAAAATCCTTTTGGTCAGCCGTATATACGCAATGAAGCATTACCTACATCTAGATCTTCATCTACATCTACTACAACGAATAACCAAGTCTTAATGTAGAATTAAATTCGATTCCTACAATTAACTTGGCACATTGTCTGAATACAAATATTACTATTAATATTTCTAAATAATAAAGATGTTAAGTAATTTTGGCTACAATTAATATTGGATAGTCGTGGACAAAGTATATTATTCTACTCGCATAAAATGGCTCTTATTCACTTAAATAAAATTATAAAACTCGCCTCGTGTCATAAAGGTTTATCTGCGTGAATAATAGCCACCATTATATGCTTGTTGTATGATAAACTATTATTTATTGTTCATCTCATTTATTTTCTCCACTTGACAAGAGACAAGGACTTTATTTTACTAATGACCTATAATAAAAAAATACATGTAGGACATACACATAAAGAAAAACCAGAAAAGCTTTTCCAAAACCGAATGCTGCAAAGCTGCTGAAAAGCTTTACCTCGTATACCAACGTATAGTAGCTTACCTTTCAAAAGGGTTTTATAATAGTCTAGGAGCAACATATTTTGATTTTTTTCCTTCTACCCGTATTTTTTGGCCATGTCATTTTAATATCTTATTTTGCAAGAAGTTATTATTAGTAAATTACCTTGTTAACTTCAAACGGGTTGTAAATGATGTGAAGGCTTAGAGTGATTGGGATGCGTTGCGGTTTTATGGGCTTATAGATAATTTCAAATTCTGCTAACTCTTCAGGTTGTAGATTTACCAACATATGGTCTTTCATATCGGCTATATCTAAAACAATAACGAAAGATATTGAGGAAGCATTAAAATTACAATAAGTAAGTCGGACAAATAACACAAGTATAGTCCAATATAATATTGGGTGGCCAACTCTCAACGCAGGATTCCATAGCATCTAACCTACACATTTTTTAAATATTTTTCAAAAACTGAGATATAGGAAGGCATTTATTAGGTTTACATTTTAAAATTACTTTGAATTATACAGGGTAACCCAAATAGTCAGGGAATATCAAACATACTTTTTTTTTTAATGTAACACTCAATTTTTCAAACAAATTCTTTTATACGATGTTTTGTAAATTATTGAACATGAATACAGCTTTTAAATAGCAATCTTCATTAATTAAAAAAATACTTCATATGTAAAAATCGTAATTTAATATAAGTTCATATTATTATAGTATTTGTAAATCTATCCATGACTTATAGTAGGGGAGCCCACGATGCTAAATGGAGATTTACTCGAGCATCGTGGGGACCTATTGGATCTTCAAGATTGGATGGTAGAAAGAAAAAAATGTCATATCATGTGTACCCTTTCACCGGTGGAGGGAGTTACTACAGGCTTTCAAAAATGTAAAAAAAAAACACATGGATATACTCGAGCGCGTCACATATTAATAGTGTTTATGCCCCATGTGACTCTCATGACGGAGGTACATTAATCTGCCGGTTTTGATGGTGGGGGCGGCGGTACGGGAGGGTTAAAAATGGGGGAAAAAAATGTACTTGAGCGTGTCAGATATTCAGAAGGGATGTTAAGTGATCCCTATTCCATATACTGACGATTCGGATGTGACGCAAGCTCGTGGCGACTTTCCGATAATGCAAAAAAAAACGCCATTTTGACATACTCGAGCGCGTCAGATTTTTATACAGACGGTTCAGCTTGGTGTCCTGGTCGTGCTGATTCATAATCTTAAGATTATTTTGAGGGATTTTGTTAATCTGACCGTTTAAAAAAAAAAATCATGATTTTTTTTCTTAAATCTTAAAATTTTTTTAAAATTTTTTTAATAATCTTACAAAATTAACGAGTTATAACAATAAGAGTGACAGACTGCGATATAAATAAAGACAAAATCCATAGCAACAAAACGGTTTCCTAACTATCTTGATGCTTTTTAATAATATTATTTTTACATATTTTTGATGGAATTAAGCGAAGAATGCATAAGTGTGTTATATTTTTGAAATCGGAAGAAAAGGAACAATCTAATACGCTTCTAATATACAGAGTGTCTCATTTAAAAAAATTAAATTTTTGGTTTTAAATGCGACATGTGACACCTACAGTAATTTTTGACAAAACCCATAAATACTTGGCCAAATGTTCTACATCCTACTTTTTGAGTGAACGATCTCAAAAAACAAAAAAGTTACAGGCTTTTAAAAGTGGGACAAACTAAAATGTAAAATAACAACCCTGTACATATAATCCCACGAATGCGGTGATCAGCCTGTGATGGCGTGATGGCTGACGGAAAGTAGTGTGGGGACGGTGCGAGAGACTGAGTGATAAAGAAAGAGACATTGAGGCGCGGAGTGCTTCACTGCAGCTGCACGCGCTAATAAACTTTATTGACGATTTTTGTTACTTCGGCTTGTGGTAATCGGCAGATTATATATTTTTCCCGTTATCCTCGAATTATTTCCTTCAATATAAAAAAAAAATTGACCGTGCTCGAGAATGTCCATGTGACGTTTTTTTTTGCAAGTTTGTGACCCTCCCACTCCCTTACGTCACGCTCAAATCGTCAGATTATTGAAATGCAGACTCTTTAGCATGTAATTAACTCACCACACCTTTATCTGACGCGCTCGAGTAAATCTAGCTATCGATTTTTTTTACTATTCTGATCAGCTGCCGTACACGCGCGGCGTATAGAGGGCTTAGACATGGCAGAGGTGCTCAACAGGATGCAAGGTATCCCCCATATGTTAATCTGCCGCGTTGAGTAAATCCCAAAATCCCCTGCTGGGCTCCCCTACTATTATGTAATATTGAAATCCTGTATCTAGTAATAAGCCCATGGAGGTAAATCGAGAGTCATGGTAAATAAAATTACCATTTTGATAAATAAAGACGACATTGTTATCTAGATCATATCAATATCAGTGGTTTGAATCATGTTTCGAATGCTGAAAAGAAAAGAAAAGCTGTAAAATAATTATTGAAACTTACACTCATCAATTTGAACGTTTAACTTGTCAGTCGTATTTCTATCTGGTACAATTTGAAATACCGTCTCACAATCAAAAATCTCGACAATTACATTACATTTTATTGTTCCAACATTTTGAAACGATATTCTCTCCTTTTTTTCATGACCAACGCAAATAGGACCAAAGTTTAAATATGCGACATTGTTTTCTGGTACGGGATTTAATAGCTTTATCTGAGGTAAGATAGCTTGTCCAAATAAGTGTACTGAAAGTTTATTGTCAGTTGTTGCATTGTATGATATTTCCAGTATTCCCCTTACAACCTGAAAAAACGATTTTTACGAAAGTTTTAGGATTATTTTTACCATAAGGTTTTTTAACCATAAGGTTTTTCTAAAAATCAAGATTTGTACTTATAATATATAAAATTGAAAATAAAAAGTGTATACCAGCCAATTAAACATTCGTCTTTTCATTTGTTTTAAATAAATTAATCGTTTATTTTTCGTTTTCTTCAAAGAGCGACCGGATACCCATCTTTAGGAAGGTAACAATTATTATTAATAATAATAATAATAATAAAAGTGTATTCAAATATTGTTTTAACATTTAAGTAATGCTAATATATATATATATATATATATGCAAAATGTCATATACGCCTCCAAACTATATATTTTCCTGATAAACCCGCCTCCAAATCGGAGGCGCATTCGACAAAATCGGAGGCCAAATCGTATCGCCGTGTATAACATGTCCAGTCAAACGATCACGCCTCCAAAGGCCCAATAGCAAATTTTTGTATGGAGGCCAATTGGTTAGTTATACATATACAGTTATACAATTTAGTTCATAATTATTCCGCTAGGGGGACCACTCTTTTATACGTATATATACCATTTTATGTGGCCAATGCGGGCACGCCTCCACGTTATTGTCATACTGTTACGCCTCCGAGATTTGACAACGCTGTACGGAGGTCGGTTAATGTGACGATTCTATACCAGTGTTAATAAATTTATTTCTCGGATTATTTCATGTTTGTATATCTCATTCGAGTTTCGATTTGGGCTCCATCGCATCCATAATGTGTGTAAGATTTAAAAAGATGAGGATTATAAATATTGAAGGGAGTGATAATTGATCGTTGATTTTTGTCTTTCTAAGCCAAGTTTATTTAGCCTATTTTTTTATTTGTTAAAATTTGATAGTATGACGCTTTTGTCTATGAAACTATCTGTTTCGGTCCTAGTTCTTCATTCTTCATCTAAGAATATCAACATCCGGTTTTACTGCAAGTATTAAACTATGGAATCCCTTTTTTAGCTCTACTTAAACCATATTTCTAAACAAATTAAGACGTGTTCAGGGCCGCCGCTAGAGAAAAAAGTAGGGAGGGTGGGTTTAAATAATATCGGTATTAAGTTAGACTAATGCCCTACAATAGTCGTGCATGTTGCAATACAAAACAATGACACAATTGTTGGAATAAAGACACTTTATCCTAATATTTATATTTATTTAATATTCCCGACTCGTTTCGCTACACTGTAGCTTGGACCGACTGACCATATTCTAAGAACAACTCTGTGGGTATTCCCTTAAAAAAATTACTTGTTTGAGAAATAGATAATTAGTACCTATATAAATATTTAGGTTAACATTACAGTAAGTACCTAAATTGATTGTAAAATCCTTTGAAAAAGTTACAGTGTAGCGAAACGCGTCGGGATGATGAATATTATGTGGAAATTAGGCAAAATGTTTTTATTGTAACAATTGTAATGAATTCCCATCAAATAGAAGCCATCACCATTTGCCGTTTAATTACACAATTACGTATCCTTATTTAAATAAAAATCGCATCTTCCTTCTGTCTTGCTCAAATGTGCCAATAAGTTTGTTTAAAGACAAATTCCGTGTTCTTTGTAACAATTGTAAGATTATACAACTATACTGTACTCTGGTAGAATATGAGGTAGTAGACGAAGAAAATATTTAAGACTTTTTTAGTAAAATTGAAGGAAACAATTCTATATTTTTATGAGGTAGATCTGCAAATTCTAGGCTTTTGTCACAACTTTTATTTTTCACATTTTAATCCAAATGTATACTTCCCCTGAAAAGTTTTCAAGGTCGTACTTCGTATAAATCTCTTACTTTTTTGTCAATATTTCCCTACGCATTTTTTTTGGGATGTAGTATGTCGCAATGCTAATATGGCATTACGGCCACATATCTGCAACAATTATGTTTGTATTGTTTGTTAATTTATTTTGTTTTTAAAACTATACAAAGTCGACATCCATGTATTGTTAAATGTTGTGAATTGTGAACATGATTGTTTTTACTTAAACTTAACGAGGATTTTACATCAAATTAATTTATATAGTCGATCTAATGAAGGCCCAATTGGGGGTCGAAACGTTATCTTAAAAAAATATATTCCATCTGACTCCAACCATACATGATTTTTTTTCCCACAAAAGAACATAATACCCAAGAAAATTGCTTTCAAAAATATGTATTTAATATATATGCAAAATGTCATATACTCCTCCAAACTATATATTTTCCTGATAACCCGCCTCCAAATCGGAGGCGCCTTCGACAAAATCGGAGGCCAAATCGTATCGAAGTGTATAACATGTCCAATCGAACGATGACGCCTCCGAAAGCCCAATAGCAATTTTTTGTATGGAGACCAATTCGTTAGTTATACATACAGTTATACAATAGTTCATTTTAGTCAATCCAAGTTTGTTTAAGAAAAATTCCTTGTTCTTTGTAACAATTGTAACATTTCGTCTATGTACTCTGCTGGGAGGTAGTAGACCAAGAAAATATTTATGGCTTTTTTAATAAAATTGAGGGAAACAATTCTACATTTTTATGGAGTAGATCTGCAAATTGTAGGCTTTTGTTACAACTTTTATTTTTTCACACTTCTATCTAAGTGTATACTTCCCCTGAAAAGTTTTCAAGGTCGTAATTCGTATAAATCTTTTACTTTTTTGTCAATATTTCCCTACCCATTTTTAAGGATGTAGTTTTGATATGAAAAAAGTTGTTTTGGCATCGAAAATCGGTTTGATATGAATTGTATAAGTGAGTCCATCCAAAACTGCTCGTCTGGTAGTTTGCTCTTTAAGTTTGTCTTGAGGCGTGGTATGGTTATTTTGTAGATTTTCTTTTTGCAAAGTGAACCTTTCTTTTAAATATTTCTGAAAATGCTCCTTAGGATCGATTCTTCAGTTTAAACAGTTTAAGAAGATCGTCCAAGTGTTTTTCACGTAGAGTAAATAGATATCTTCGGAATACAATCATATTGATATGATGATATGGTTTTGAGGTAATAAATAAACAAGCTATAACGTTTGGAGCCGAAATGCATAGTAAAAGCTGATTCGATTTACTTGTGGTTTGTTCACATCGGGACTAAGCTAATGCTCCAAGAGCGTTCTTGACTTATGTAATGTTTGAACAAGAATTCTTATTGACCACTCGCCTGTGTTCGTATTCCCGAGTTCCAGGGGAGGTCGAACGACCGTCCCTGGTCCTCCCTATCGGCGGCCCTGACCGTGTTTATGTTAGATTATTATACTTTTATTGGAAACAAGGAAGTTTTGAAGATTTTAATGTATTTTTTTAAAACATGACAATGTTCGCCAGCTTTTTCAGATAAATTACTAATCTAATAAAATTGCACAGGAAACTTAACTATTGTATATTAATGGTGGGAAACTTCATTAATTATAAAAGAATGTTTATGGAAGTACCCAATAAAATGATAATTAGTATTAATACACAATCCTTAAGTTTCCTAGGCAATCTTTTTAGATTAGTAAGGTAGTTACTACTCAACTTTTGAAGAAGCCCCTACGATGACCAAACATATTATGTGATGCTTTAAAAATAATTTTAATTTTTTGGTTACCTGGTTGATAGGGTAGAAGATGGCAAACCAATTTTTGTATAGTGTTAATTATTAAGCTCTACCTCCTTCGAGTTTAAGTGAACATTTTGACTTTAAACTTCCCAGAAATTATCTTTTAGTGGTTCGTGCCATGCGAGATTTAAACCGGATAGGATATTCAAAATAATTTTGGTTAATTCTCCGTTGGGAATAATATTTTTGTTAATGTATATAAGTACCTAGATTATTTATACAATTTTTAATATTGTGAAAACTTCTGTCTTATACCGCTTACGATCGTTTTCCTGTTCCCCTATTACCTCCTGATCGATATAACAGGGTGTCCCGGAAAATGTGGGAAATCTCTCGGATTCAGATAAAGCATGAAAAAATCAGATGACAAGTTTCTATAAACTTTTTTCTACATGCCTTCCCTACGGAGATATGTGCCCCTGAAGGACGCCGCTGGAAATAGGTTTTTCGTAAAATAACTTTTAAAGTATTCTGCCTCATATAGTTTAATAAAAATTAAGTGTAATGGTCCTGACCTTACGTCCTAAGGTAGTGTCCTTAAAACATATTTAGCTTTTTCAATTTTCCAGGGGCGAACTAAGCTTTACAACTTTATGCTTACATTTTTAACACCCCGTAATGTAAAGACTTAAAAATAATAAATCTGAGTAGCTCGAACTTTTGACTAAAAAAATACCACTTTTGTTTTTGTCGATAAAATGAACCGTTTTCGAGAAAAAGAACAATAAACTGAATTTTAATAATTTAATTGTTTTATTTTTAGCAAAAGGGACGATTATTTGAATTTATTTTTTCCATAACAAAGTGTGATACGAAAATGTAACAATAGAAAAGTTTCATTTTAAGTTGTTTTATCAACAAATACAAACATTTTTAAAAACGCAGTAAAGTAAGGAGGCACCTTATTGGATAAGAGGGTTCAACAACTATTCGTTTATTATTATTTTTCTAGAAAACGGTCCATTTTATCGACAATAAACAAGAGTACCTTTTTTGTCAAAGGTTCAAGCTACCCAGATTTATTATTTTAAAGTTTTTATCATACAGGGTGTAAAAAATGTAAACATAAATTTGTAAAGCTTAGTCCGCCCCTGGTAATCTAAAAAAGCTAGTAGGGATTAAAAGCTATCTTTGATTTAAATCATTTGTCTAAATGACGTGTATTTATGATCACTCAATTAAATATTTTTTAAAATGACCTTATGCAGCTCTGATTGTAAACAATATAAAAGTATTGTAAAATTATTAACATTAAGATTGTAAGGGTTTTGGTAGCGTTCGCAATTATTTAACTGTCGTAAAACATGTATCAGAGAAATAAAGCAATAACGCTTGGGAATTACTACTAACTGATAATCCCACAAATTAAATTAATTAATATATTTCAGTATTTAAACGTTACTAAAACATTTTATGTTTAATTTTCTTTAAAACAAATTAACTGCTCATACTTCTCTTTTCTTTTTAAATAATGGCGGTTTTTAGTCATAGCCATTTACGTGTAACTTAATAAAAAAAATGTATACATTTACACAAAAGTAATTTTATTTAGTATTTTAGTAAGATTACAGAATATTTTTTAACTCGTTTCCTTTTAGAAAAAATAATACGGTTACTAAACTTAAAAATATGTTTCGGCAATTTCATTGTTTTCCTCAAAATGTACCCGAATACTTTGTGGAAACCAAAGAAATTTTCAAATATTTTCAACAAAAATAAAACTATATACACTCCTGGACATAAAAAACCGGACAAACAAAATTTTGTTCAAAGCCAATCTTAAATAACTTTTTAAGTTTTCCATCGATCTTGCTAAATTTTTTTAAAGTTGTGTTGTCTATATTGTTTACTGATATCGAATTTACAAAAAGTTGTAATTGAATTGGTATTATACAGTGTAGAACCAAAAGTTGCATTTTTTACCACGCAATGATGTGTCTATTTATGTATCAGATTTTTAAGCTTCGTAATTTCTTAACATTAATTTCAATGAATGCCCAATGCCCACTCCACACCACAAATTAAGTAAAACTGACCACTGGGCACTCACTAGGTATAAAATTGAAATGCTCAAACCGGTTTTAAACCATAAATCACTTCTAACGGCCTGATTTAAATTAGGCAACCCTGTCGGAGGCGTATATGATCGTACTGCGCATAAAAATTTATACAACAGAGGCCAGTCTGGTTCATATTATTTGGAGGCGCATTACATTTAAGAATGTAGCGAAAATTCGTATCTTTTTTGGAACCTATTTCCTTACCCCTCTCGCGTTGCTCGGGTAGACGTTAACTTCTTGTTGCATTTTGACCACTTCATACTCGGAAAACATAACGCTTTAAGGTGGAGGCCAGGGTGCCTGTCTTTCGTATGGAGGCGACTAAGATAGCAAATTACGTATATATACAGGGTGTTCCGATGATCATGTTACAAAATTCTAGGGTAGATAAAACACACGAAAATAAGAAAAAAAGTTCATGTGAACATGGGTCCGGAAACGCTTCTTCAGGGAGCTAGGGCCCTTCGAAGATGACCTTCAAAAACTACTTTTCGTTTTATAGCTTCGGTACTACTGCAGCTATCGCAACCAATTTTGGGACATGAAATCTAGTTCGTAGGTTCATCAATTTGAGCCTTCCGGATTTTGTCACCTTTAACCAGGGGCGTACATATTTCAACGTAATAATTGGTTTAAGACCAATAATTTATTATTGATTGGATTTAGCCATTTTCGGAGGAAACTGTGACAGATAGCGATTTTTACTAAGAGTACCTTTTTTATGTAAAAGGCATTGGAGAATCATAATCAGATATAAAAATGGTAAGAAATTAAAGCCTAAGAGGAGTAGGGTCAAATTTACTCAAATACCCCCTTGGTTTGTACGCCCCTGGTTAAAGGTGACAAAATCCGGAAGGCTCAAATTGATGAACCTACGAACTAGATTTCATGTCCCAAAATTGGTTGCGATAGCTGCAGTAGTACCGAAGCTATAAAACGAAAAGTAGTTTTTGAAGGTCATCTTCGAAGGGCCCTAGCTCCCTGAAGAAGCGTTTCCGGACCCATGTTCACATGAACTTTTTTTCTTATTTTCGTGTGTTTTATCTACCCTAGAATTTTGTAACATGATCATCGGAACACCCTGTATATATAGAGAATCCTATCCAAGCTGAGCCAACGATAGTAAACTGTACATGCAATGCTGAGCCAGGCAAACAAAGCTGAGCCGTATATGTGGCTCAGGTTCGTTTTTCCATAATAAACGGGTCATGTGATTAAAAAAAATCAACGCGTATGAATTTTAAGGCGCAGCCATTTTTATCCAATCGTAGTATTTTTTTCCAATCAGCTGATAGCTGTCAACACTGGTTATTCCCGCCAATTTTTCCCTCCAAAAAGTGGCTCAGGTTGGTATGAAATATCTAAATTTTAGTTCGGCAAAATGTCTACCGTGGCTCTGCTGTACCAATCGTAATATACAAATGTATATGAGTAAAGGTATGTTCGTGCATTACAACCTGAGCCATGTAAATGTGGCAACAATGAGATTCTATTCATATTTAAAACGGTAATATTCGTTCGATTAATTTATGAAAAACCTACAATCAGTTATGTGGCACTTTTTTTTATATTGTTTTCTCTTTTTTAAAAAACTTGGCATTTCCGAAAAATCAAAGGTTGGTTTACTCTACAACAACGCATTATTCGAAATTAAATTTTAAACATTTGATTGGTAATTCAAATATAAATTTACTTAAGTTGCTGGTTAAAATGGGCTCCTTTTACGTGAATATCCTTCATATTTCCTAAATGACACATTTTTCCCCATGAATGGGGTGTCAAGTCCGTGTCTGTCCCGGAAAATTTACGAGAATGATTCTTGTACGGATTTATTAGTCTTTATCACATCACACCAAAATTTTATTAAAATACAAGATGGTGTCAAAGTAAGAACCTAAAATGTAAATCACTAGGTACTTCTTTGGGATCTTATATTTCCGTTTAAAAGTACATTAGAAAAAAAAGTATATGAGACACCTGTCTATATCTCACGGACGTAAAAGAAATAATAAATACATGAGTCAAAGTGAAGGTTGTACTATACTAGCTCATATTTTATTTAATACATAAAACATGCTTGTTAGCGCATACCTAGGTAATAGAGTAAACACAGTTACAGGTTACAGTGGAGAAAATTAAACCAGGGATCAACTACGCAATAGCGACTACCTGTTGCTCCTTTTGAGCGTCCTGAAAGAAACTGTTTCGGGAAGGAAAGAAAACAATCGATTTCAATACATTTTTTATTATCAATGGGATTTATAGAAACCAGTGCGACATTTTTTATTGTCAAAAACTGTACAAATTTTAGGTGTAATTCAGGCAGTATGTCAGCTATCTGCTCAGAATGATATTGATATGAAAGGGAGAGGGAAAAGAATAGTATGCGTGTAGGCGCGAAAACGATTCCGGTGGCTGCTAATGTTAACCCATTAACGCCCAAATTATTTTTTTCTTTCCAAATTAGAAAATATTCTTAGAGGTAACTCGTATGGTAATGTATTTAAGGTGTAAGTGGTTATACAATCGGGTGTTTGGGGAGGAAAGGGCAATATTTTGGGAATGTGTTCAGAGGGTAAAAATAAGATAAATACACCCATATGTTTTAGTTCGATTCTCAACCATTTCTTAAATAATTGGTTCTAAGGTTTTTGTAAGTTAATTTTTATTTTAATAGCGAATAATTGCAGGTACTGCAGTACAAACTAACTTAAAGAATATTTTCAAAAACCCCTCTATCAACTTCAATACATTTTTCGGCACGTTTGTTAATCGCTTGGAAAGCACGTTGGATTGAGTGGGGGATTGTTTTTTTTTTATAAAAGCTGCAGCATTGAAAATTCGATCGCGGAGTGCTTCTCTCGTTTCCACTCGTGTTTCATTTATTACTAGCGATTTTATCCATCCCCAAAGGCAATAATCAAGCGGGTTTAAGTCTGGTCACCTCGGTGGCTAAACTTGCGGACCACCTCTGCCAATCCAGCGATTAGGAAAACGATAATTCAAGAAATTTCGCATACGGAGACTAAAATGTGGTGGGGCTCCATCATGTTGGAAGTACATTCGTTGTCGAACATTTAACGGAACATCATCCAAAATGTGTATCAAATGGTCTTCCAAAAACCGTAAATATCCTTCTCCAGTAAGACGCCCATCCATTTCAAATGGACGAAACAACTGGTCGTTAATAAGCATTCCACACCAGACCTTAATACTGCATCGATGTTGAAAGTTTCGTTCAAATGTAGCATGAGAGTTTTCATCTGACCACCGATGTTCATTGTGGCAATTATTCATTCCATCATTAGTGAACTAAGCTTCATCGTTAAATAAAATGTATTTGTGCAGACTTCGATTTTGATGGATCCATTCACTATAAATTGTACCCTTGAAGCAGGATCACCATCTACACATTTTCCAAATGTATTTCAGAAAGCCTCGAATGTATTTCAGTACAGTCAAATGCAGTTCCGAGAGCGTCAAATGTATTTCAATATAGTCAAATATAGATTGGAAACCGTCAAATGTATTTCAGTATAGTCAAATGTAGATTAGAAACCGTCAAATGTATTTCAGTATAGTCAAATGTAGATTAGAAACCGTCAAATGTACTTTAGAATAGCCAAATGTATTTCAGAATAGTCAAATGTATTTTAGAAAGCATCAAATGTATTTCAGAAAGCGTCAAATGTATTTTAGAATATTCAAAAGTATTTCATAAAGCGGTATTTGTAAATATTCAGCGTGAATTATAAGCAATTATATACCTAAAATATACATTAAATTTGATACTTTCCGAAATACATTTGATAATTTCCGAAATATCTTTGATGCTCTCTAAAATACATTTGATGCTTTCTGAACTACATTTGACTCTCCTGAAATACATTTGATACTTTCTAATCTACATTTGACTATACTGAAATACATTTGATGCTTTCTGAAGTACATTTGACTATTCTGAAGTACATTTGACGGTTTTTGAACTACATCTGACAATTCCGAAGTACATTTGATGCTTTCTGAACTACATTAGAGTATTCTGAAATACATTTAACGCTTTCTGAAATCCTTTTAACGCGTTCTGAACTACAAATGGAAAAGGTGTAGAAGATGTTGAACGGGTTGAACGTGAAAAGGTTTTAAACCGTTTTTTCTAAGTTACTCCCATATGGCTAGATGTGATGGTATATCAAGTTCATTTGCAACCCGTCTCGTACTTATACCTGAGTTCGCTGCGACAATATCCAGAATATTTTCTTCATTTTCCACATCTAGGCCCTGCACTCTTTCAGAAACAATTCTCACGCTTGGAAACATTCCAGATTCCTGAGCAGTTGCAAATGCTTTTTGAAAAACTGTTCTATTTGGAACTCTTCGATTTGGAAAATGACGTCGATATTCATTAACGAAAACTTAGCAAAACAAATGTAAACATTTTTAAAATAAAATTAAAAATGTCAACATTAGGGATAGAAAGATTCGTTGAGGAGTTTTGGAAAACATGGAATGCACAGGGTCGCATCACATTTTGTGCAAAAAGTACACGGCTTTCCTTTACACGAAACGAACTGGCATCCACGTTGATTGTCTCCTTTGCCCATAATATGATTTATCTCATCAAACCTAACATCATCAAAAATGTTCTCCCTCTTTGTACTCGTCGACCATGCCCCAGTTTTAGGTATGGAACAGCATTATTCCTGCAAAAATCTTTTATTGAAATATGCTCCTGGGTATGTAGGAAGTTATATAAAATAAAGCTGTTTACTAATGCCATAACCACCATACGGGTGATTAAACACCAATGCCATTTTTTCCCTCTGATAGATTGAATGTTTCTCCATACAGTAGCAAATCATGACGATCCACACCACCCATGTCTTAGTACATCCCCCTCGAAGTAATACCGGAAGGCAGTTTCAAGGGGAAAAGCAGCAGTGCATAAAAACCCTCGGCCGGAAGTATTTTCGAAGATTTTTTACCTCCTCCTAAAGAAAAAACACCACCCATGTATTTGTTATAGTTGTTTATAACTTTAGGCTGTTTTATTTCTTTATTAGCTCTATGAACTGCACACATTGGCTCAGTCGGATCGAAATTAGTTCCCATTGTAACAATTTTCTTGTCGTTCCATCTTACCATTAAAACTTTGTTTTTTTGTTAAATTGGTGATCAAACACTCTCCTGTTTGACTTTTCCACTTCTTGTACGGACATCAAGAGGCGTTTTTTTGTCCTGTTGTCTCGTATGGTGCCACTGGCATGGAATCCTTTTTCTTTTAAGATTTTAAACAAATTATACCTACTGAAATAGTTGTTAAAATGAACTGTGTATCCGTACGGATCATGTACTACGTCCAGCATATTTGTAATAACTCGTGTTCCCAAAGAGTCGTTCGATTGAGTTGCTTCTTTTTTACAACAGAGAGAAAAATTACAGCAATATCCACTGTCGCCACATAAAGCCCACAGTTAATAGCCGAATATTTTTGGCTTACCCCTAATAAATTGCTTCAGTCCATGGTGACCGTAATACCTTACCATCATCTCGTCAACAGATAAGTGCTTTTGAAATATTCCCCACTTTCGAAAGTTCTTGTTTATTCCATCAAGAAGCCGTCTATTATTCTCATTGCTTTTACGTTATTTTGCAAATGTAAAAACGACTTGATCTCTAGATATCGATTTCGGCTCATGGAATCCTTTACTAGTTGTTTACCCAGATCTATAGCGTTCGACCAATAGTCTCGTTCACTTGATAGACTATGATATCCGGAAAAAATCAATTATCCAATGAATATTTTTACATCTTCAATTGTAACAGTAAATAATGCTGGTTAATTTTTTTTGTTCAGATTAGTGTCCGACCGAAACAAGATTTTCAGTTTTGGCCGAAACCGAATCTTCGGCCTTGGTCTCAGTTTCGGCCGAAAACGAAACTTATTTATACATGTTCAAAATGTTATTGTATACTGAAAATTAATTTATTTTATATAGGATAAGATCTTGGGAACGGAATGAACTCTTCCCACTAAAAAAAAAAGGTCGACAGGGAAAAAATCTATTTATATAGACAACGAACCCACCCAAACTTAGCCGAACGGTGCGCGACAATTCAAGTACACTGAGTTTCGGCATGGCCGAAGGTTCGGCCGGTTTTTGGCCGAAACCGTAACTGTCACCGAAACTATTGGCCGAAACTAGCCGAAACCGAAACTTCGGACGGTCTCGTTTAGATACATACCTACCGAATCATTTCGTCGACAATTTTTTGATATATTTCTTCGGTAAAAAAATGTTTAAAATGTTCTAACATACTTGCGTTAAATAAAGTTTGAAGCATATTGGCAAATGAGTCATTTGTCCCATATATCGAATTGTGGATCATTTTTTTCCCATTTTGGAATGCCCCTTTCAATTTTTGTGGTTTTTCTTCGTTTTTGAGCGGATTTTTCTTTTCTATTGTCTAATAAATGCAAGGACTTTTGCTGATGGGACGTTGCCGGTGCGTGCTTGACAAAATTTGATAACGGAACGTTATCATCAGAGTCGTCATCGGACGGTAAACTTATTTCCATTCGTTCTCCAACAGGTACATCTGGGTTCTCATCATTGATATTCTCTTTACATGTAATTTTCCTATCGCCCAACGAATTCGACTTCAGTTGATGCGAAGTTGACGGTGCTCGCCTGGCACAGCTGGATAAGGGAATGTCATCATCATCGGATGGCAAGTCTATTTAAAATTCTCCTGCGACATCTAATACAACTGGTACATCCAGATCCTCGTCATTAGTAACCTCTTCATCTGTAAGATCATCCAATTCCGGTGGTAAAGCTACTAGATTAGCTTCGATTTGTTTCGAATACAAGTAATTAACAGCCTCTTCAAGCGTTTTAAAAACTTGTCTGGATGTACCCATATTGGCTAGTACTGAAAAATAAAATATCACAATTAGCCCAGCGTCCTCATTTGAGAACGCTAATATTTTTCAAAATTTTAATGCAAATCATAAAAGCGCAATATAATGCTACAAAAGATATGTGTTTTGAGTTTATAATGAAAAAAAAATTATTGCTTACCTCCAAATATTTTATTAGATATGACCACAAACTTCACTTATAGGCAGAACACTAAAAATAAAAGATTTTCGAAATATAAATTGACTGACTTCTATAGAACTTAGATACGGCGTAACTAAACCGTTTCAGGCAAATCTAAATTGATGCACGTGCACTTAGGCTAAAAATAGATTTGATTTATAGTATTTTACACACAACAAATAATTGTATCAACAAGCGTGCGGTAAGTAACTACTTACCGCACTGATTTGAGTGCGGTAAGTATCACTTTACCGCACTGTCATATAAAAGTCAACTATTAAATTTCTATAATTTATTTCCCTAGCAACCTGATTTTGATGCATTGTTGATAACGACTTACGAGGCACCTACGGTGTAAAATAAAACAGTGCTCTTTTAGTTTTTAATATTGGTGCCCTAAAACATGCTTGTAGATAAAATATCGTACAATACACTTACGCCTTCGGCTCGTTTTGTTAAACATCACGCACATGCGGTAAAGACGTACCTACCGTACTTGTATTGTAATATACTATTAGGTGTCCTCAAACGATGACGCTGGCGTTAATGGGTTAAATAAATAAGGTTTATCGATTATCAGTTATTGAATAAAATAAGAACAGACTCACTAACTTTTCTTTTTCCCTTTAAAATATTTCTAATAAAAGGTATACATACTTTGGCAACAATGCACGGCTCAGTGTTGTTAACTCAAATCTATAAAGATATATATTTGGCTCAGATTGGATATAAATTTCTAGTGGCTCAGGAGAGTACAAAAAATCTCCCTATATTTTAAAATTATAAAAATTATATAAAAATGCATTAATTAAATATATATTTTGATAAGAACTTACATTTTACCTTATTAATGAAATATAGACTTTAAAACAAAATTTTCAAAAATATTTAATGGGTGGCTCAGTATAGTACGATTTAACTAGTGGCTCGGATTTGATAGAAAGATCTATATATATATATATATTTTTGTATAAACTATCAAGTACTTTCATCGGTAAAGCAAATATTTTTTAAAACTCTATCTATTTATATTCTATTATATTGGTATGATGTTTATTCAAACGGAATACAGTGGTATGGTATTTTCCAATAATTTTCTAAAGTTGTCTTGTGCTAATAATTTCTTTATTTTCTTTCACATGCAGTAAACCTTCTAAATCGCTATCGTTTTAAATATATTCTACATTTAATTTTTTACAGTTATTTATTACAGTGCCCTTGGTCTCAAAGGGGTATACTTTTCGGTTAACTCTCCATTTACCATGCATTGGCCTATATTGGGAAAATTAGCCACAAAAAAAATATTATTATATTTTCTAAATTCGCCCATATCAATATCATATTGACAATGTAAAATATTTTTTTTAAATTAATTGTTATTGCTAAAACAACTGGCGTTTTAATTATAATACGGGGAAAACAATAATAATTATACAAATATACAGAAAACTTTTCATAATTCAACTGATTCATCGAAAGACACACATAACATTTTTCTGTGACTACTTTTTATAACAAAACTAACCATTAAAATATCTATTTGATTACAGATCATTGATCATGCTCACAGAACCTTTCCTTGGGTTTTGCGTTTAGAAACACCTTAGGGTCAGAATTTATTGAAATACAGCAAGAAAGCCCGTTAAAAATAGTATTTTGTTTTACTTGGCTGGTTTTCTAAAGCCTTGGCTACGCCGCGGCTAAGAAACGCCAGACGCGGCATTAATTTTACTTTTCTGCTATGTGAAACATTTTTTCTCTAATTTTTTTTTCAATTTCACGTAAAATCGTCTTTTTTATATATTTTTATAATTGCATTTCACTATGAAAATACAAATAATAAAATTATTTTAACAAAGGTAATTGGATCTTTGTTATCTACTAATGTTTACTGCTGATAAATTTTTTGTGTTTATTTAAAGAAATTGTCAAGTAACTATTCAAAATGGATCTAATTGAATGTGGGGATGAGTTATTACCATTAACACCACCTGAGATAAGAGACATGGCGCGAGGTGTGGAATTGAATCTATTACCGGATAAGTCAAGAACTGTATAATTCATACAGCAGATTCATGGAATAAAGACAGAAAAAAAAATGTGGGATATTTCTCTGAAAATGAAGCCTTTAACGTTATGGTCTATCTATTCGATGTTGAAAGCTACTCTGAACATAAATAATAATATTGATTAGGCCAAATATCTGAAGTTACGAGCTTTTTTGAAACGGCAGTCAAAAGGTTTCCATACAAAAAAATTTCGAGTATTTTAAAGAGGAGAAATCGAGAAATTTTTATGAGAGGCCCCAGATGAACTGTAGGTATTCGAGCACGAATATATGCTACCAAATAATAAGAACAAAAGTTCAAAATATTGTGTAATGGAATATTTAAGCGTTTACAGAAATTATGCAGCAGCCCCCAGACCCTCGGATTTGAATAATTGGCGTTTCTTCTATAAGTATGCGAACGGTAAAGCACATCAACAACTCATTGACATTCACAAGTTTGTTAAAATGATTGAATAATTGCTATTTTTCTGAAACTAGCCATTGCGGAAGAGTATACTGGGCACTGCTATCGCAGAACTTTGGCCACGTTGCTGGTGCATTCTGTTGGGGACATAAATGTTGAAGCAACATGGGGGTGGAACTCTTTGGCAGTCGCGGAGGACTATATCGAGGACTCACGAGACAATAAGTCGAATATCGATAATATAATAATATTGTTAATTTTACTAAAAAGGAGGGAAGTGGAGGGAGTTCAATTGTATTAAATAATTGTTCAGAATTCACCATAAATTTTTCTGATTAGAAAAAATTGCCTGTTATAGTTTAAAGTTGTAATGGAATAAAACCATTTTTGTGAATTTTTTTATTTTAATTATTACCTGGAATGTTGCACAACAACGAACTTTTTCTACCTAGGCAGAAAAAATATAATATTAACTTTTAGGCTTGTCAAGTGTAATTAAATTGCTGCTTTTAATGTCATTTGGAGAAAAATATTTTTTTTTATATATATAAACTGTAATAACCCCTTTTCATCGCTTAAGGGGTTAAAGTAGTCTAAGTCTAGTGCTACAGTTTTCAGGTCGCGCAAGCGCCTTTAGCGTGACTTAGCGACCAGAGATGGCCGGGACCGACAGCTTTACGTCTCCTCCGAAAGACGATCTTACACCAACCAACTAAAATTCGGTCATACTTTTTTTATTATGCGTATGCCCACTCCGGGAATCGAACCCGGATCGCCACGGCCGTAAGCGGTATCTCTACCACTGAGCTACGACCGGGCTCAAGGGGTTAAAAAAAATACTTTCTTTACTTGTGTTTAGAGGATTTATGCTGAGTTTCAAGAAATTTGGACCGAATACCTATATAAACTTTTATTCACCATTAAAAATTAAGAAATACCTGTTTCATTATTCGTATTGTAAACGCAAAGTTTTTAAAAAATCCGACAAATAATATTTTTTGAAATGGAGACTTTTATATCCTTTTTTACCCCTTTATGGGCAGATTTTCAAAAAAAAAAATACGAAATGTTTTAATAATTATTATATTATAGTTATTTTTGTATTTAGGCTGCGAAATACTATACTTTGGTGATCGAGAACAAAGATTTTTTGACGAGGCGCAGCCAAGTCAAAAAATTGATCGAGATGACCGAAGAATTTCGCACACGAGTTGCAAACAATATTTTTTCTACAAAACTATACTTTCATTAAACTAAAACCATAAAACGATATTTCGTATTATAATAGATAATATTTAATGCAAATTAATTTTTAAAAACATAGTAGTCGAATCTATCCCAGATATCACTACGGAAACCGATATGTTGTGAAGATGACTTATCCTGTACCCCACCAGAAATATCAGATGCAGCCAAACTTGTTACAATGAATCCTCTACCGGAAAAATCTAGACGACAGTATGAAAGGCAGTATGAACAATTTAAAACATGGTGTTTGACAAAAAACGTAAAAAAAATCACGGAAAATATTTGGCTGGTATAATATTTTGCAGGAAGATCGAAAGAAGTCAAATCGTCCACATTATGGTCAATATATTCCATGTTAAAGTCAACACTTAATGTCAAGGAAAACGTGGATATAAGAAAGTTTCCAATATTGGTCCAGTTTCTAAAAAAACTTTCAGTTGGACATCAAGCCAAGAAGTCTATAGTTTTAACGCGGGAGCAAATTAATCATTTTTTAACTAGCAGATGATAACATTTATTTATTAGTGAAGGTAATTACCTTATTTTTTAATTTACTATTGATAATATAAATAATAATTTATTGTTTTAGATTGTTTTGATTATGGGTATCTCGGATGCTTGTCGCCGGGAGGAGTTAACAAAAATGAGTCTTGATAATATCGAGGACAAAGACTCAATTTTACAGTTTCAAAACTGGAATATATAGACAAAAAATATGCAGCTCTTCGTCCAGACTATGCATCGTCACGGCGATTTTTTCTGAAATATCGAAAC
Organism: Polydrusus pterygomalis; assembly: GCA_963969555.1. Lineage (NCBI taxonomy): Eukaryota > Metazoa > Arthropoda > Insecta > Coleoptera > Curculionidae > Polydrusus > Polydrusus pterygomalis. The sequence continues at coordinate 115,901,572 of OZ018376.1, forward strand.
AATAGATGCTTTAACCAGGTTGTTGGAATTAATTTAATTGGAAAAATGCCATCCCTAGTAGCAAAATATCTCAGAATAGCGAATCCTGAATCATATACCGGCCACTGCTTTCGGAGGACGTCTGCAACACTTCTTGCTAACGCAGGAGGTGACATGACTACTTTGAAGCGCCATGGAGGATGGAAATCTTTAACCGTGGCCGAAGGATATGTGGAGGACTCAATAAGTAATAAAATTAATAAACAGTTTCTAGTTCGAAAGCGAATAATAATAATGTAGTTTCAACCTTTTGAGCAGCAGATTCCTCAGGAATACATATTACATCTTGTAGTGGTTGCACAATTAATGTTAATATTGTAAATAATAATTAAAATCACTGTTAAAAGAAACCATACTGTTTTTAGTACAAATATTTCAAAAATTCTACGTTTAGTTTATTTATTTGATAAAATAATAATTATTTTTTAACTGGATTTTTGTTTAATTCTTGTGTACTACCTACTATCGTAGAAAAAGTATTTATGTTGAGTTTTAAGAGAGTCCGTCAAAAAATATTTTTTCGGATACAATTTTTTACTGTCCCTTGTCAGCTTACGCCTAAATGCCTACGCGACGTTAAAAAAAATAAGAAATACATGTTTCATTGGTTGTTTTGTTGAAAATTTCATAAATTTATTTTTAACCAATGAGAAGGCTTCTTTTTGTTTACGTTGCTTATAGCGACGGGAGACTATCGCGAAAATTTCATAAATTTATTTTCAACCAATTAGAAGGCGCCTTTTTATTTGCGTTGCTTATAGCGACGGGAGACTATCGCGATCATCGAATTGAGAATACAAAGGAAGTAGGATTTTGCATAAACCGCCTTACAACGCAACCGACGGAAGTCGGCCATTTTGAACCCCCATCTAATGTCTAAATATTATTCCATGTTTGTTTTGGTGGTTGACCGTGGTTGACACTAGTTGACAGGTCGAGCTGTGATTTCTGTTTTCTTTGCTGTTTTTGAGTTAATTTCCATTTTAATTAGTTGAGAACCATATTTAACGAATTCTAGTAAACTTATAATTACTTTAGTGTGACAGTGGAGTATACTTTTAGCGCTGGACAGCGATTAAAACAGTTTAATTGGTTGGTATTCTGGGTTAATTAATAAGCTATAAATATGGTTAATTGTGCTGCTTGTGGGTGCTCCCAAACGCTAGGAAGTAAAAACTGGGCATTACATTTCATCGGTAAGTTTATGTTTAGATATATAAACTTTTTTAATCTGTAGAGAAAAAAAAATGTAAATATTTTAATTTAATATCAAAATACACATAACCTCCGAACCTCGCATGTCATCGTTATTCATGGGCGTTCGCGTTCGTCTTATAAAACCAGAAAAATATTATTTATTTATTAATCGACTGGGTTTGTTCATCTCTACAGAAAAGCAAATTAAAAATACTTATTGGTTTTTAGTTTTCCACATAATTACCTAGGAAAAAAGGCATGGTTGAAAATTGTAAACCGAAGTGATTGGGATCCTACACGAAATAGAGTTCTTTGCTCGGAGCATTTTTCTGAAGATTGCTTTGACAGAACTTCAAGAGTTAGATTGGTCCCAACTGCAGTAGTGCCTACTTTTGAAGTAGCCAGGTTAAAAAATGTAAGTTTTAAAACTATTGTATCGGGTCATTACATAATATATTGAAAATATGTAGGTAGGTAGGTACTTAAGAATATGAATACAAATAATTCTGCATTATTTATGCTTCTGAGGAAGCTGTTGTCACTTTTTTATAAATTATGTATCGATAAAAGTTTTTAGATGTTTTATTGGTTTAATCTACTTTTAAAATTTTTAACCCATGGATAAAGAATGTAATAAAATATGGGAGTGTAGGTACGTTAAACAAAGAAATTCCTATTTAAAGATTGAAGACAATAATGTTTCTAGAATGATAGAAACATTTTCCCAATATTCACCTGAGGACGACTGGAGATACCATTGATTAAAAAAATTAATTCAAAGCTAGTCCCAAACCTTCTATCATTCAAAGAAATTCATATCAAAATATAAAAAAAAAATTACAAAGAGAGGTAGTATCACGTTATAGGTACATTTGGTAAAGGTGCCAAACAGATAATTAAAAAACTTATATTTTTTTGGCAGGTACGTTCCTATGCAATATCTTATAAGACACCATGTCAAAACCTGCCTGAAGATAATTATTCTACTGTGAATCTAACTGGAACACCTTCTGGTTACAACATATATTGGACATAACTCTTCCAGGACATGGCTCTTCCAGAACATTTTACTATCCAACAACACACCTAAGATTTTAGTATCTTCCTTTAATCTTATATGACAATCATTAATGGTTACTGTTTCCGGATTCTCCAAAGTGTATCGGTTAGTCTTAAACAAGGTGATAACGGTCTTTGATTTATTTAATATCAGTTTATCTTTGGAAAACCAATAATTATTTACTTCAATCATAATTGTTAAATATGTTGCTCGAGAAACTCATGGTCTTTATATGCTAGGATTTATTATAAGAACTTGTAAATACTTTAAAAATGTTAACTCCAATAACTTTATATTAATCCCTGGTGGTTACAAAACTTTAGTATGCATGCACTATTTGGGATCCTCAGTATGCCAATAAGATTACTCTTTTAAAATATATTCAGCGTAAATTTTTAAAATTTTCGTACTACAAGTCATTTTCAGTTTATCCGCCTAGAGGTACAGATCAAGGGCTTTTGTGTAATTTGTTTAATTTCCCTTCTTTAAGACTATTGCGTATAGAAGCAAGAATTATTTTCTTATATAAAATAATTAGAGACAAAATAGATAATAAAGAGTTCTTAGGACTGCTTCCGTTTAGAATAGGCTTAGTCAATACTAGATCCGCACATGTATTTTATATTCCTACACCGAGGACAAATCTATACAAAAACTCACCACTTATAAGACTGTGCTCTATTTTAATAAATATTATGGAGACATTGACATAATATATAATTTAAACCATGGAAAATTAAGGAATGAACTGCTTAGGCAAATGCTAATTGAATATTTATTATAGCTTAGGATAGCTTTTAGAAATGGGGTTTATGTATCTATAATTAACTTGTTAAGTTGTTGATACTAGAAATAAATAAAATGTTTGTATTATCTGCATAGTTTGTCATTTGACAATTTTCTTGTATACTAGAAATCTCATTAATATTATTTAGGTACATATAATAAACAGGACTATATTATATTTTATTATTTTCTTGTGATTTGGTTCATGAAGAAATAGTAAGGTTTTTTAAAATTTTATTTTTTAACGTAGACCTTTTGGCAATAATTTTGCCTTCATCAGTATTTATTATCTGAAACAATTTGTTTCATGCAATTTTTTTTTAATGTATAATAAGTGTTTTTTAGTTATTTACCCAGATATTTACATTAAGGACCCTTTCACCTCCGTTACTTTATTTAAATAAATAATTAAAAGAAATAGTTGTATTGTTTTATTACACCAACCTTAACGTATCTTATATATGAACCTAAATATTTTTTCTATTTTCTTCGTCAAATAAAATTGCATTAATCATTTTATTATTACCATTTTAATGATACGCCACAGGTGGACCGGAAACGCGCATGCGTCAAACGTTGCCGCCATCGGCCCCCATCCCGGACAAATGTCAATCTACAATACCCTACTTCCTTTGTATTCTTTATTCGTAGATCGCGATAGTCTATAACCTATTAACCTAAAAAAATTAATTCTTAAGTGATCATTTTTCTGTCAAAAATGAATTGCTTTATTTTTTATGACAAACGTCACTCAGAATAAAATCAAAATACATTTTGTTGCTAACTTATAATTTTTATTGAGAATAGGTCGTAAGTCTCATCATCTCATCATATTAAAATAAACTCCAATTTATGAAATTTTCTTAACGAATCTCCCACGCAGCAGAATTAGTTCCCGATAATTTTTTTTTCGGTTTCACTAATGTTTTTGTTTACAGAAAATTTTCCTCGTCTTTGACTCAGGATAATTTTCTATTAACAAAACCATTCGTGACCTTAAAAAAAATTATCGGTAATAATTCTGCTGCTAGGGAGATTATAAGTGATAGTCTATCTATAACCTATTAACCTAATGAAATTAATAAGTGATAATTTTTCTTAGGTATACTACTACGACTTAATTTTAATTCAAATGTCAAGTCATTTCGAAGTGACAGGTGAGACAATCAAAATGATTCGTTTTGGTAATGAAACAGCAAGTTCGATTGCTAAAGAAATTGAGCAGTTAGTAACTCATTTTTATTACTAAAATGTGAGAAACATTAAATAACAAATTTGTTATCTAAAATCCAATGTCTTTATAGTTTTAAATTCAAATAGGTATAACTTTAAAAAAACATATTTTCGATGAGTTTAGTTTAATATGACGCCCTGTATTTTTACAATATAAGTTGGTTTTACTTGTTAGTAACTAAGGTTTATTACTAACATTTCAGGAACATTAAAAGAAACTATAAATTATGAAATTTTCTTACCGAATCTCCCACGTAGCCGAATTAATTACCGATAATTTTTTTCTCGGTTTCACTAATATTTTTGTTCATACAAAATTTCCCTCGTCTTCGACTCGGGATATTTTTCTATTAAAAAAACCAGTGGCGCACCCAGGGGGGGGGGCAAGGGGGCCTTGGCCCCCCCCAAAACCCCCAATGAAATGAAAAATTATGAAAGTGGATAAGTATTTTTAAAAGTCAATTTTCTTAGATTTACCTCACGGGCCTCGTTTGAGGGGGGGCCAGGTGGGGCATTTGCCCCCCCCCCCCCCCTGGAAGTTGACTTATTGACAAAAGTTTACTTATTGAGGTTTAATATGGTTTGATTGAATGTATGAATTTATTATTTCGAGTTTTCCTTTACATTTTTGTTATTATTTTGGGGTAGTAAAGACTTATTTTAATAAAAATAAACAGTTTTAATGCCAAAACGACTATGAATATTTGAGAAACAATTTTAGCTCATTAAGTATTGAGCAAAAAATTGAAATTAAAATTAAGGGAAGACCTAAACTCTCAAAATTAACTTGATACATACCACAAAGTGTAAATCTAGGGACTTTATTGTTATTGATAAGTTTGCTGCAAATAAAAACAGATGAATAGTTACATTCCCATGAGAACGCTCTAATCTGTAGAATAAGCAGAATCGTTATCTCTTTTCTTAGATTTTCTACGTCTAGTTCCCATGCCGAATCAGCATTGTGAATGTTATAAATATATGTAAGAAACGCAAAAAGCTCAGTTCTATTGTATCACGCTTTGTTTAAAATAAAATTTTTTAAAAACTAACTTCTCTTTTTCGAGTTGTTAACTGGCGCAGTCGGATCGGATTTTGTTAGCGGTTCTGCGCATCATGCGTGTAAATCGTCTTCGTTTCAACGATTAATAACAAAAACGAACAATTTTAACAAAGTGCCGTGCAATAAGCTCACCGACCAGGGAAGAACGGGAACAAGCATCGTCCCACGTCCTATTGGTGCGAGAATAGGGAACAAGCATCGTCCCGACGCTCATAAGTAATCCAGGGGGAGGACAGCATCGCCGAGCCTATTGGAACCCTAGTTAAGGAATGAAAACGACAAGAATCATCGCCTTATTGTAAGTGCATCCTTTTAAAAATATCCTTTCAATTTTACCATTTTGATTATTGAGTTGTCTCTGAATAACGTCTGTCTGTACGTCTGTACGTACGTTATATACATATTAGCTTATTTCTAGGGAACAGCTTTCGTCTGATCTCATTTTTAGTATAGTGTATTGTATATTTTATTTTTATTTTTCATTTATAACACTGGAAAACCCGTTACAAGACTTTTTGATTTTTATCGACATGGCACAGCCAAATTATCAATTGATTAGATATCAAGCCGATAATATTCCCAATTTTGACGGGAACGCGAAACAAATCAATCGTTTCATTAATGCTTGCGAAAACTTTTTCGAAAATCATAAAGACAGAACAAATAATGGGGCACCCATTAACATATGTCTTTTCGAAACCGTTTTAAATAAACTTGTAGGGCGAGCAGCAGATTTAATTGCCTCCAGAGTAGAACTGAATACCTGGCCTTTATTAAAAGTAGCAATTGTAAGCACATTCTCAGATCAAAGATCAATTGATTGTGTTTTACAGGATATTATTACCTTAAAACCGGAACGCAATGAAAATCCGCAACAATTTGGCCTGCGTCTACAAGATGCGCGTAGCTTACTATTTTCAAAAATTAACATGTCACAAGATACACCTGAAATCAAATTACTAAAAATCAAAGAATACGACAATTTAGTATTAAAAACTTTTATAAACGGTTTGAGCTACCATATGCAGCTCGTAGTACGTTTAAAAAATCCAAAAACCCTTGAAGAAGCCATGAATCACGCGTCGGAAGAAGAAAACTTCCTTTATTATAAAAACCGAGGAAATTTTAATACTATTAAAACAACACCGAATTTAAATAATTCAAAAATTACCCAAAATGTACCCCAAAAAATGCATTATTCTGCTAATGCACCACAACCACAACGATTTATTCCTCAAACGAGTCAAAACTTTTATAGACCACCACTAAATAACCCAAATCCATATAAACCCCAATTCATGGGCTACGGTCAATTTAGGCCACCCTCGAATATTTTTCGACAGGGACCACCAAATCAAAATTTCCAAAGACAAAATTATCCAAACCAAAATTTTGTAAATAAACCCAATTTTAACCCCAGACCATATAATCCGAATAAACTGTTATGTCTAAATTTAGAAAACCGGAACCAATGGATACATCATCTGGTTATATACCAAATCCTCAACATAATCAAAATACGCAACCAAGACGCGACATAATCGTCGAAGAATTATTTAACCAATCTGTCGAAGATGTAAATAATTCTAATAACCCTGATAATCAATTTACGAAAACCCTGAGGATGACTATCAATATTATTCCGAGCAAAACGAAACGTCGCATTACTATGACCAACAAAATTACTCCGCAAGAGAAACCGAATATTCATACGAAAACGACTTTTATGAACGCGATCCAAATTTGCAAAATGAAAATTTTCACCAGGACCAGAATTTCGAAAAAATAACGTAATTTGTTTAAATAATTATACAAATTCAGATTTACCCGCCATTATCATACCAGAAATAAATGCAAAATTTCTTATAGACACTGGCAGCGGTAAAAGTTTTATAAAACCTGACCTTGCTTATCAATTGCACCCAAATTCTATTTTTTCGGAACCTTTTTCAGTAAGATCTGCGCATGCGACCTCTTTTCATAACGAAATAATAAATATACCCATATTCCCATCATTTAATTGTTCAGGAAATCATAAATTTTATTTATTCGATTTTTGCCAAAATACGACGGATTAATAGGAATGGACTTTTTAGAATACGTCGACGCGAATATCGCCGTTAAATCACGTAAACTAAAAACGCCAAATGCTATTTTACCCCTATGTCAAGAAAACACTGAACAAACCATAAATAACATCGAAACACGGACGGTAGAAATAATAATACCCCCTCGTACATGTCAAAAAGTAAAACTACCCGTTAAACAATCAAACGGTATAGGTATTTTAAAATATCAAGATTTTGGCAGTGCTGAAATGCCAGAAGCCGTAGTCAAAGTTATCGATTCTTTTGCAACAACACTCGTAACTAATACCCGCGAAAACCCAATAAAAATCACTATTAATAAACCTTTCGATATTGAAATTTTAAATGAAACAGAAATAAATTTTATCGACAAAATGGAAACAGATACCGAATTAAACGAATATCTAGATAACCTTCAAAAACAAAATTTAAAAAATTTGCGCTTATCGCATTGTAACGACGAAGAGTTTAAAGCAATTCGAAAACTGTGTTTTGAATATCGAGATATTTTTTATAGCGAAGGTACCCCGTTAACTTTTACTAATCAAATTAAACATAAAATAAATCTTACAGATGAAACACCCATTTTTACTAAAACTTATCGGTACCCGGAAATACACAAAAACGAAGTAAAAACGCAGATTAATAAAATGCTCGAAAACGGAATTATTCAAAATTCAACTTCACCGTGGAGTAGTCCAATTTGGATAGTACCAAAAAAATTAGACGCATCGGGCGTGCGCAAATGGCGCATCGTTATCGATTATCGTAAAATTAACGATAAATCAATACCAGATAAATTTCCACTTCCTAATATAAGCGATATACTAGACAAGCTAGGAAAAGCCCAATATTTTTCAACGTTAGATCTCGCGACGGGATTTCACCAGATAGAAATGGAACCGAGCGACATTCAAAAAACAGCATTTTCAACAGACACGGGACATTTTGAATTTAAAAGAATGCCCTTCGGACTCAAAAATGCCCCCTCCACATTTCAAAGGGTCATGAATAACGTCCTACGCGGTCTCCAAAATGAAATTTGTTCAGTATACTTAGATGACATCATCATATTTTCAACCTCTTTGCAAGAACATATCGATAGACTAAGAGCAGTATTTGATAGATTACGTCAATCAAATTTTAAAGTTCAACTAGACAAGTCAGAATTTCTACACAAAGAAGTTGCTTATTTAGGTCACAAAATAACAAAAAACGGAGTGAAACCTAACCCCGATAAAGTAGATGCCGTCAAGAATTTCCCAATACCAAAAACGCCAAAAGACATTAAATCATTCTTAGGCCTCGCCGGTTACTACCGCAGGTTCATTAAAGATTTTGCAAAAATCACAAAGCCACTAACATTATGTCTAAAAAAGGGAGCAAAAGTTGAGCATACACCCGCTTTTATTAAATTATTTAACCAGCTTAAAGAATTACTAATAAATGCCCCCATACTTAAATACCCTGATTTTGAAAAACCCTTCACCCTTACAACGGACGCATCAAATATAGCCCTTGGAGCTGTACTCTCGCAGGGAGATCCTCCAAATGACCACCCTGTAGCTTTCGCATCCCGTACTTTAAACGAAACGGAACAAAGATATTCCACGATAGAGAAAGAACTCTTAGGCATTGTTTGGGCATGCAAATATTTTAGGCCATATTTATATGGTAGGAAATTTAAAATCTACACGGATCGTAGACCCCTTGTTTGGCTATTTAATTTAAAAGAACCAAATTCTAAACTTGTACGCTGGAGACTTAAACTTGAAGAATATGACTACGAAATAATATACAAAAAAGGTAAACAAAATACCAACGCAGACGCACTAAGTCGTATTTCCCTCCATGCTATCGAATCCGAATTATTCATCAATAACCCAGGTGATATAAGTCAAGATATCGACAAATTCTTAGAACAAAGTTATAGCCAATTTAACCCTGAAAATTTAGACCCCAACGACGCAAGTCGACAGCTTGAAAATAAACAAAAAACCCGCAAAATAAACATCGTACAAAATATACAAATTAAAGCCCCAGAAAAAATACCCATTCCCTCAACAAGCACAAACCCCACCAATCTTGACAACCCTGTAAATATTATCGAAGATCGTATCCACGACGATAATACAAACAACACAGTACACAGTACAAACGCGGAAGATAATTATGCTAATATGAGTATATTAGACGATATTATTAATAACAAGCCACACCAAATTATTATTAAAAAATCACCCTATGACGCGTATATCAAGACAAACCACGAAAATTTTGATGACCATCAAATCATCCACGCAACATTACCCACTAACATGGCAGTAATTACAAATTTTCTTAAAGAATTTTTAAACGCCAAAAATACGTATATTTATTTCTTTTCGAAAGAACTACGGCCTTATTGTCAACAAGCCATGAACAACCATTTTAAAAATTTGAAACTTATAGAGTGTTCAAAATTATTAAATAACGTGGCACCAGAAGAACGAGAATTAATGATTAAATACCGACACGAAAGTAAAACCAATCATCGCGGAATCGAAGAAACATGTAGATTTTTAAAAGCCAATTATTATTGGAAATCATTAAAGTCTGATGTTACAAAATATATATAATTGTGAAATATGCCAACGATCGAAATACAACCGTAAACCACCCGATCAACCCTTAGTTTTAACAGAAACACCGAGTAAACCATTCGAAATAATTCATATAGATACCTTTATAGTAGGAAAACAAAAATTCTTAACAATCATTGACAAATTTTCAAAATACGCACAAGCGTTACCCTACAGCGGAAATGCAGTTTCATGTTGCGACCAACTAATAAATTTCTTTTCATTCTTACGTGTACCAAAACAAATTGTTTCAGACAACGGATCAGAATTTCAAAACGAAGTAGTAAAAGGCTTATTAAACACACACAATATTAAAATTCATTTTACTACCCCTTATCATCATGAGTCCAATTCTCCCGTAGAAAGGTTACATTCAACCCTAATCGAACATATTCGAATTTTACGCGAATCAGACCCAAATGCTGACGTAACAAAATTAATGCCATATGCAATTATTGCCTATAACAATACAATCCATTCAAGTACAAATTTCACCCCTTACGAACTCGTATTTGGACACACCGATTCTAGAGACCCTATGGATTTAATACCGTCTCATGTATACACCGAATATCTAAACAATCATAAAAATAATACACAAGTCTTATACGAAAAAATCACGGAACACACGAAAGAACTTAAACTAAAATCTATAGACCGGGCAAATAAAAACAAAATCCCTATAGAACCCAAAATTGGTTCCCAAGTCTATAAAAAATCAGATAACCGATCAAGCAAAATTAAAAAGAAATTTTTTGGCCCTTATTTGTTAACACGTGTCCTAGAAAATAATAAAATCGAAATCGAAAATCCTAAAACGAAACGCAAAGAAATAATTCATATCAACGAAACTAAAATTATGCCCCTTGTTCCAGACGGAGCTGGACAATCGTCACAGGAACAGTAAAATTCCACGACCTTAACAACCACCCTGGAATGCTACCCTTTAAACTAGGAATTGCACAACTTGAATCTAACAAATAGTCCTTTATTCAAAACTTTGACTTAACCCCTTTAATACTTAAATTCGAAACTATTAAAAACCAAACCGAAAAGTTAACTTTTAGTATTAAAAATAAAACCCAGTATTATAACGGCTATCACAATTCATTAAACCCTGTTCATACGCTTGAACTAAAAATAGAACATTTAATCGAACAAATATTACCATTTAAAACCACCCGTAGAAAAAGGAATATTTGACCCCTTAGGCACCTTTATTAAAAGTATAACAGGAAACCTAGACCAAAATGATGCAGAGCAGATCGATGCAAGAATAAGAAAAATTGAAAACAATCAAAATAAATTAAGAATTGATGCTATCAATCAAATCACACTTTTGGATTCTACGATCAATAAATTCAAATCGATAATATCCAATATTACGCACAATGAATTGATATTAAAAGGTCATATCATGCAAATAGAGGAGACAATTAAAAATGTTGAAATAGGCCAAACCAACACGAATCAATACTTTCTAATCCATATTATACTTAATCAAATTACATTACTATATCAATCAATTTATAATATGCTCGATAAAATCGAAGTGGCGACTACTTTTGCTAAAATGAACATTCTTCATAATTCAATTATTAACCCAAATGAACTCTTACAAGAAATACAAAATATTAAAAATCACTTAAATACGGACAAGCTTTCCTTAGAAACTAACATTCAAAATATACTTAATTTCGAAAAAATAATAACAATTAAAAGCTTTTTAAAGGGATACAATGTTGTATTCATATTAGAACTACCCCTTGTGGAGTCAGAGACATATCAATATTTCAAATTATTCCCTTTACCAATCCCCGATAACCAATCATTTTTCGTCAACATACCCTACAAACCCTACCTAGCACTTGGCAATAATAAGTATACTTATATGGACAAAGAATGCATGGAACTTCAACCCCAACACCACCTGTGTAAAGAAACACGCACCTCCCTCGTGGAAGACAGCCCCTCTTGTGCAGTTCAACTTATTACGCACCATAGCAACGTCACTTCCTGCCACCCTTTCAAGACGCAGTTGCACGAGCCGCAGATAACAAAAATAGTCGATGGAAAATGGTTAATCACAATTCCAAATCGCCTAATCAGTACAATCAATTGTCAAAAATCAGTTGATAACGTACCCCTGTTTGGATCCTACCTGTTAGAGTCTCCGACCAACTGTAAAACGAAAATCAAATCAATTACATTGGAAAGCTACGAGCCAAGCCGCATCAGCTACTCCGAAGTCAGCCTACCTGTGTTAAACTTAAGCCTAATCGAACCACATCGATTAACATACAACCCTCCTTCCATGGACCTCAACTATGTCAACCTTAAAGCCACCAAAGAAATTGAAAGCCAACTACAAGACCAGAAGAAGGACCTCGAAAAAATGACGTCAACCGTTTATATCAATCGGACAAGTTTTTGGACTATATTGATTTACATTATTCTCGCCCTGACTATAATTTTTATCATATACAAAAGATTTGTAAAGAAATCTAAGAAAATAATTCATATTAAAACTAATTCAAATAATGAAATAAATAATGCAATTATTTAACTACATTTTAATCAATCACAAATATTGATTTATTTTAAAAAATAATAATAATAATTAATTTTATATTTTTCGAAATCACGCTCTTTAGAACGTGCTTTCATCTAAGAGGGGAAGAGTTACATTCCCATGAGAACGCTCTAATCTGTAGGATAAGCAGAATCGTTATCTCTTTTCTTAGATTTTCTACGTCTAGTTCCCATGCCGAATCAGCATTGTGAATGTTATAAATATATGTAAGAAACGCAAAAAGCTCAGTTCTATTGTATCACGCTTTGCTTAAAATAAATTTTTTTAAAAACTAACTTCTCTTTTTCGAGTTGTTAACTGAATGAACTTTACTTTTAAACAATATAGATACCCACTAATGAAAAATAAATTAGCCTTTTTATTTTTTATCTTATTTCATTTTCAATAGAATAAGAAGGTAATCATAAATTTTTAAAATATTTACTATAATAAATATTGACCAAATTTGAGCGTCACAAGCCGCCAATGCCCCCCCCCCCCTAAGAAACCGTTTAACGACTCCCATGACTAGGCTATTGCGATCTTCCCGCAAGAGTACCTGTTCTAGAAAAATGCGTAACTTAAAAGTTTATTAAAAAATTTGCTTCCAGCACTGGTTGGCGGGCCCCCCCTAACATAAAATCCTGGGTGCGCCGCTGAACAAAACCATTCGTGACCTTAAAAAAAATTATCGGTAATAATTCTGCTGCTACGGAGATTATAAGTGAATATTTCAGCTAAATTTTAAGAAAATTTAACAAAAAACATTATTTCATTAGAAACTTTAGGAACCGAATTTAATGATTTAAACAATTAATATTCATTATGATTCTTGTTTTTTTTATTGTCATTATTCTCTCAAAATTATTTTCTTACTTTACTTCTGTGTTCTCTATACATTTAAATCTGAATGTAACTTTGCCCGGAAACCGACTTCGAGACAAAGTAGGGAGTTCAAATTTTCCACATACTATAAAGATAACGCTACCACTTCTGTGTTCTCTATACATTTAAATCTGAATGTAACTTTGCCCGGAAACCGACTTCGAGACAAAGTAGGAAGTTCAAATTTTCCACATACTATAAAGATAACGCTACCAATATGTAGGGAAATATTTGAATTAATAAATATCTCATAAATTTTATGAAATGATGAAGTTCGTCGATGGGAGCTGTCGCTTTGACGGGTACCCGCTATGTCGGTACCTATACAAGTTTGTGGGTTACCCGCAGCTTTGCTTCTTGCATAGCGAATTGATTACAACTAAATTGCACGAGCGAAACGGCGAGTATCTTCTAGTAAACCAAAATAGTTTAATATAAAAGCATTTTTTAAGTAAAAAAAACTGTATTAATTACCTCTAAAGAATCTGGTTTGAAAGAAATCTCCAAGATACACTCAGAGTACGGATCGATCTTTCTGGTAACTGGCGAGACAGAGAACACATTTTTACCAAAATCATCAACTTTTGCTGTCAAATGAGCAGGAACAAATCCTATGTTCTTAATATTCAGATAAATTGTTTTCGTGGTATTTATACAAACCAATTTAAAATGCAGAGCAACTTCCGATGACACGAATACACAGTAGCTTTCAATCTGAAACATTATAAAATTTGTAAATTTAGTTTCGACCTTTCTAATAATTATTACAATCTAAAGCACCATGCACACTGCCAAAAGCCAAACGAAATTTTACTTTTATAAACGTACCCACAACCTTCTTGGAGACTCATAAAGAAAGTTGTGACGTGGCATGAACTGCATGGTAAAATAATTAATTAATAGTGTACTTTTTGTTATTGCCCGCAAACTATTCTAATAATTTTTTTTTAATATTTGAATATTATCTACTCTTAAGTATTTTACAAGACAAAATTAGGCAAGTAGTTTTTAAAATAGTGGAGTTATTTGATTTTCTAGTTTTATTATACCAAGTACTTCTGTAAAAGTACAAAAAACTGTGCGGTGTTTCCAAAAATGAAGGTTTTGTAAAACCAAGACATTTTCATTTAATGAGTTTGTTAGTTTGGCAAGTACGATAGGTTTGTTTAATGAGGGATGATCTTAAGTGGCCCACACACAATGAGATCTGCCTCGAGGCATGCCGCGAGGCCACCGTCTCTGATACCAAATCTCACGGTCTGTGTTGTTGTATCGACTAGTTTTTGTATCGTGCAAGACCGTCTCAACGAGTCCGCCACGGGCGGGAGACTGATACTTGCCGCGAGACGAATCACGACCGGTCTCAACGTGTGTGTGCTAGTCGCTAGGTCTCTTGACATTCGTAGTCGGTTTTCGGTGTTACCGTAAGTAAGTATCTAAGTGTGACATTAATCGCCCTTCAGCTGATACAGCCTCCCTTATTAACACAGTATTTTTCCTTTCAATATATGGTTTGATCAAATTTAAAATGAAATGAAAATTTTCTTCGTCCATACGCAAATAGTTCAAATAATCTATGGGTTCATTTTGCTGCAATTATTTTAAGAGTGGTATTTGATAGAACTTTTTCTTTTAAGAAACCAATTCTTCGACCATTTTCTTTTTTTCTGTTTCTCTTCAAAAACTACTAAACCTACGGCGACACCAACTGCAATTTTTTTTCCTTCGAAAGATTGTTGAATGACAGTTTATTATACAACCTCCACAAACTCGCGTATGCCTGATAGACCAGGGCTGAAGCCTTTGAAAATGGTAAAAAGTGAAAAAAAATAATAGTAGGATGAAACCCATTAAAAAAGGAAGAGAATATAACAGAAATGAAAGAGAAAATAATTTACGGGCGATCCGAGGTCGGGAAGGGGGGGGGGGGGGGGGGGGAGAAGCTCTCTTGACTGCCATATTTCGAATGAATTTTATTGATTTTACTAAAATACAAGATATTTTTAAGGGTAGAAAACGATTTATCTCGATTTCCGGCAAAACTACAAGTCATATGGAAAAACGTTAAACGGCAAAGTTGTAGGAAATAAAAAGATTTACAACTTTTGTATTTGCACTTTTTTCACATAACCTCAAAATTTATGAGAAAAAATCAAATAACCAAGTTTTTGGTTTTTTATTTTTATCTTTTACAAAAAAAATTTTTTATACACGAAATTTGGTGAAAACTTTCCTTTTTATGTCCCAAACACACTGTAATTTTTTTGATTTAAAATATTTATTGTTTAACCTTATTATGACTTAATATCAAAAAAGCAACCTAATTTTCAATCGAAAATTCTTACGTCAAAATAACTGCTTTTTAAAAAAAGTCGGTGGGCTTTTTGTTCGTTGAAATCTCTACTTTCTGATGGTGTAAAAAAATATATACATTACTATGGTAAATTTTCTCAATTCAATTCAATTCCCCTTTAAATCCTACCTTTAATTATATTTAGATCAATTATTTACGCATGTTTTTTGCGATCTTTATGTTTTATGGATTTGTTATTTTTTTGCTTATCAATGTAACACGGAATCTTACGTTTTTCGAGTAATTAAAGTATACATTTTAATAAATAGCTCAAAATTGTACATAATGATTAAAAAAAAAAAATTTTGATTCGAGTTTTTTTGCACTTTTGAGAACATTTACCATAGTAATGTATATTTTTTTTGAACCATCTGAAAGTAGAGATTTCAACGAATAAAAAGCAAACCGACTTTTTGAAAAAAGTAGATATTTTGACGTGAGAATTTTCGATTGAAAATTAGGTTGTTTTTTCGATATTAACTCAAAATAAGGTTAAGAAATAAATATTTTAAATCAAAAAAAATTACAGTGCGTTTGGGACATAAAAAGGAAAGTTTTCACCAAATTTCGTATAAAAAAAATTTTTTGTAAAAGATAAAAAATAAAAAACCAAAAACTTGGTTATTTGAATTTTTCACATAAATTTTGGGGTTATGTGAAAAAAGTGCAAATACAAAAGTTGTAAACCTTTTTATTACCTACAACTTTGCCATTCAACGTTTTTCCATAGGACTTGTAGTTTTACCGGAAATCGAGATAAATCGTTTTCTACCTTTAAAACTTCCCCCCCCCCCCTTCTCGACCTTGGATCGCCCGTAATTAATTTTTCCTTTAATTTTTATTATATTCTCTTCCTTTTTCAATGGGTTTCATCCTACTATTATTTTTTTTGGTTTCAAAAATTATGGACCCTGGTCTATGATACTGATACTGTTTCAAGGTGTATAGGGTCTCTTGAGACGTGATACCGTTTCGTGCGAGTCTTCGCCTCACAACGTGCCTCGAGTCAGGTCTCATAGTGTGTGGGGTACTAGAAGCTCTCTTGACTGCCATATTTCGAATGAATTTTATTGATTTTACTAAAATACAAGATATTTTTAAAGAATCTTTTTAAAAAAATTGAATATAATTTCCCAATTGTCTTGGAAATTTTCGCTTAACTAACAAGGTTTAAAAAGGTTGGTAGTTGTATGTTGACGTTTTCCTGTTTGTTTTTTACCTTACGTTATATACCTCTCCCAAGTGTATATGCCGAACAAACCCGATCGCTTGTCTCTACACAAAAGGTGATTTTAATTTAAAGAATGCGGTAAGTATCAAACACAAAAATTCAATAAATTTTACCTTATTTTTATTTTGACAAAATAGGCAACCAGTAAATCATAAATCGTAAACTTATGGAAAAAAGATAGAAAATACATATACAGGGTGTCTCAAAAGAATGGAATATCGCAAATATCTCCTTAACCAATACATTGCGCACACGCTCGGACACGTCGGTTTTATTTTTATTTTTTACACATTTCAAAAATATTTGTTTCTATACAGGTTGTCCCACAAAAGCTTGGGATACGACAACGTCGTTTTTTTTAAATGAAACACCATAATTTTTTTAACATTTTTGTGTTTTACGGGAAATTCTACACAGATTCCATGTAACATAGTATGATGGCAAATATAATACATGGTGTAAAAAATTACTTTAAACAAAATTGAAGATACGTGTTTTTAGTCTAATTCCTAAGTTTGAAAATTATATTTAAACTAGTGAAACAAAGCATTCGGCTTTAGCAGATGTACGAAATGGCCCCCGTGGACTATTTGGTAATATCCTAATCTCTCATAGAAATGTTGTAAGGTATGTTGTACGATATTCTGCGGTTGGTGTTGATATACCCTTTCTTTTAAGTATCCCCAATCAAAATAGTCTAGTGGGGTAAGGTCGGGTGACCTAGGCGGCCACTCCACCGCCCCGCTCCTTCCAATCCACCTGTTTGGAAAGATATTGTGTGTTGTTTTCTAAGATCCAATGTGGATTAGTCTGAGCCCAATAACGATAATTTTGTTTATTAACGTTTCCATTAAGACAAAAAATTGCTTCATCGGTAAATAGGATGCCTTCTAAGAGATTTGGATTTTGATCACACAATTCCATCATCTGCTCACAAAAATTTAGGCGCCGCACTGGATCATTATCGAAAAGCTTTTGCACGTAATTCACTTTATACGGGTGAAATTTTTCTCTTTTAAAAAATCTGTGGATTGAACTTCTATGCGATTCATTGTTTCTTAATAATAAATTAAGTGAGGAGTGAGGATTTTCATAGATGGATAAAGACAAATCTAGTTTTTTTATCATCAGTTAAGGAATTTCTTCGCCCGGATTTTGGTAGATTCTTAACATTTCCATATGTTGAAAATTTTTGTACAATTTTGCTTACCGTCGACTGAGTAATCTGCCGGTTCGGATATTTTTCATTAAACAAATAACAAACTTCTTGTTGACTTCGTTTTCGGTCGCCGCTGCCCCTCAATATTAATATTTCGGTTCGCTCATTATCGGTTAAATAACCCATAATGTGCAGTAATATCACTACTTTTTGTAAATATTACAATTTAAACTTATGTCAATTGACTGACAAGCGTAAGACACGAAAATAGAAATAATTAAAACTCATTTTGATTTACTGGTACTTGAACAGGTGTAACTTTTAGCGAGGAATTAAACTAAAAACACGTATCTTCAATTTTGTTTAAAGTAATTTTTTATACCTTGTATTATATTTGCCATCATACTATGTTACATGGAATCTGTGTAGAATTTCCCGTAAATCACAAAAATGTTAAAAAAATTGTGGTGTTTCATTTGGAAAAACGAAGTTGTCGTGTCCCAAGCTTTTGTGGGACAACCTGTATATTAACAAATTTTTGAAATGTGTAAAAAATAAAAATAAAATCGACGTGTCCGAGCGTTTTTATGACAATGCATTGATTAGGGAGATATTTGCGATATTCCATTCTTTTAAGACGAAGAAGAGAGTATGCGCAATGTCATATTATGTATGTGTATTTTATAGCTTCCTTACATTTTTTGGCGGTATAAATTCCTCCAACTTCGAAACAGTATATTGTTCTATAAACACATTTTCGTAGTCCCTTAAATTTAATCTCGGTTCACATCCAAATGCCTTTAAGGTAAACACTTTTTTCTTAACAATATCTTCTATTTCTGTGATATCTATAAGAATATTTTCATTGTATTCCTTGATTTCTCTCGGAGTAAATTCGACGCAAATTTCAAATTTTTTATTAGGCTCGACAATTCCATTCGAGGGTGTCAATAAAAATCCGTCAACTTCAAGATGAGCAACTTTTATTTTCTTCTTATCCCTAAAAAGACATTGACACGTCTAGTTTCTATAGTAAGATATTCAGGGAACATAAAATTATCAAAAATCATCCCTAAAGATTTGTTGACCAGAAACTGCTTGAGTATATTTAAAAAAATTGCTTCTGTGTTTAAAGGAGTAAAATAATACAATAATTTACTTGGATATATTAAAGATGGTGATAATAGTTTTTTTTTAATATCTAGAAATATCTTAATTTACAAAAATGTAATACGCTGATGTAAAGATAAAATTAATTAAAATCCATTATAATCCAATTATTAATATTTTAAAATGGTGTTTAGTATGTAAAGTATGTTCAATAATTGCTGGCCGTTACGTTATGACTAGTGCTTATATTTCTTACATTCGTGAACTAGATGAGATAGTAAATTTGCGTCAATAATGAATGTCGTATAATTTTACCAGTCAAAAAAGTTTTATTGTCATTTTTGACAGTGACATTTTAATCAACAATATTTTAAAACAGTAGAATTATTTTAAAAGAGAAAGTGATGCCGAAAAGACTATTTTTATCCTTCAACGCCGTTTACGCGGTAAATAGTAACAATAAAGCCGGAATTGTGAAAACATAAATAATCAACATGAAAAATATATGATTATGTTTTTATTAATACCTATCTGCTTTGGACAAGTTCTGATGCTTTGGGAGTTTCGTGTTCAACAATCCAATGAATTAAGGCAAAGGGGATAGAGAAGGATGCAAATTTTAGGAATCGCAATAATGTAGCTATTTTGTTATCCCGTGGTCGACAACTTCGCGACCCCATATAGCCCAAAAACGAGTAAAATTTTTAGGATAATTTAAGAATAACGGCAACTCTTAATTTCCCTTAAAACCTGTTTTTCTAGATGAAGCCTGGATATACAATAAAGGAGCTTTTAGGCGACGCGACGTTGGCAAGATGATACTCCTCATACAGTTCTCTACATGCTGGTTCAGAAAATGGAAGTTTGATATTCAAGTCTGGCCTGGAATCTGGTGATTATCAGGATTCGATGAATAGTGTAAACTTTGAGAAATAATTTGAAGAAAAATCGTTACCAAACTTGGAAGAACCGTCGTTTATTATTATGGCGATAACGCCACCTATTTTTCTGGGCTAATTGAAAAAATTCCAAATACAACTTGGTCAAAAAGATTACTTATTACATGGTTAGAACAAAGAGAAATTTCGGTTTAACCATTTATAATAAAGGATCAGATCTGGATAATAGTGAAGCCGCATATCCCACCCAAACGTTACAAGTAATCTTGAAAACGCGATTTATTTTACTTTTTAATTATTTGTATTTTATTTTAATAGGTTCGACGAACTAGCAGTGCAACAGGGACATCGAGTTTTAAGATTTCCTCCATATCATTGCTATTTTAATCCTAAATTAAAATGGTTTGGTTGGAATGTAAGCGCTATTACGATGCAAAAATAAGTTCTATGCATCCCGGAACAAATGACGTAGTTTTGGGTCTGTAGAATAAAGCCGTGAAAAAATAAAAAAATAATGTCACGCACACTGATAAAATAATAAAGGATGTGTGGGAACGGGAAATATTTATCGATGCTTCAGATACTTCAAGATACCCTTATTATTAACTTGGACGAATCTGATGATGGTGATCCTTGCGGAGATGATTTATTTTAATAATTAAAAAGCTGTATTTTGTTTTTATTTTCTTCTTTATGATTTTATAAATAAAATGAAAATATTGGAAACAAAATTTATAGAATCATGCACTAGACAAAAAAAAATATATGGGGAAAAAAGGACTTTTGTCATTTAATATTTTTTACATTCCTTCGTGTAAGTGGCACTTGGGCCCTTCGGTGCTGATGATGGTACTTTTTAGTACCGAAACATGTACACCCCCAGTAAATTGACTTTTAATATACAGGGTCCTGCACCTCACTTTCCGTCTTCTATAGCTCACTTAGTAATTAAGTTAGAATTTTCATATTTTGCAGACCTTATCTGTATCTTAGGGCGCATTTCAGGAAAATATTTTTTTTCATACAGGGTGTTCCAAAAAAGTGTGACGTCATAAGGGTGTATTTTTTTAAATTACATGCCATATATTTTTTTACATTTTTGGGTGCCTCCTATAGTTACCTACATACCCCTAAAATTTTATTAAAATTGATTCAGTATTATAGACGAAAAAAAATAAAAACTAAAAAATATCCGTTTTGCGCCACTGGTATTAAAAGTAAATAAAAAATAAAAATAATGCCTCGTTAATAAATTTATACAAAGGAACTTATTAAATAAAGTATAACAATTTTGTTAACCAAGTTTGGTTAACACGAATCGTACAGGGTGTCCAAAGTTTAGTGTCAAATTATGCAAACTTTAAAGCAATTTTTTTTTCTTATTTCAAATGGGAATCCCTGTATATTTTTATGTCATTCGATGCAGAATTAAAAATCAAACTTTTTTCCTAATTGCAACCCTATCGAAATTTCTAACGCATCAAGAGTTATTTGCAGAAAACTAATTTTATCAACTATTCCAACAGTCATTATTATGAATAAATATCGAACGTGGCTTTGAAAAACAATTTATTGGTAATAAAGTTTATTAAAGTCACCATAGACCATTTTGACTTTAGTAATCTAAATGTTTCAAATATTGTTAAATTGTTAGTAATTATTAACTGGAAATGATAATCGTGAATATGATTATCCTTGAAAATTCGTTGAACTGTTCTTTCGATTACATCTACGGCATCAGCGACTGCTTGTTGAGTAACGGAAGGATTTTCTATAACAGATAATAGCACAGCCAATTGATTTTGTTCAGTTCGGACCGGTTTATTTCTCACTGGTTTTGGGTAGTTTACATTTCCCGTTTGTACAAAAGTTTGCAGGCTCCTTTTGTCTGGATGTCGTCGTTCCGGATAACACTGTGCGTAAACTCGGCTTGCCAAAAAAGAGTTCTTTTCGCATGCTCCTAATATAAAAATCATATCTACGAGCTCTTCTTGGTTGTAGTCCATCACAAAAAACAATATAAAGTAATTATAACAGCTTAAATAATTACTAACAATTTAACAGTATTTAATACTTTTAGATTACTAAAGTCAAAATGGTCTCTGGTCACTTTAATAAACTTTAATACCAATAAATCGTTTTTCAAAGCCACCTTCGATATTTATTCATAATAATGACTGTTGAAATAGTTGATAAAATTAGCTTTCTGCAAATAACTCTTGATGCGTTAGAAATTTCGATAGGGTTGCAATTAGGAAAGAAGTTTGATTTTTAATGCTGCATCGAATGACATAAAAATATACAGGGGTTCCCATTTGAAATAAGAAAAATAAATAGCTTTAAAGTTTGCAAAGTTTGACACTAAACTTTGGACACCCTGTATAATTCGTGTTAACCAAACTTGGTTAACGAAATTGTTATACCTTATTTAATAGGTTCCTTTGTATAAATTTATTAACGAGGCATTATTTTTATTTTTTATTTATTTTTAATACCAGTGGCGCAAAAGTGATATTTTTTAGTTTTTATTTTTTTTCGTCTATAATACTGAATCAATTTTAATAAAATTTTAGGGGTATGTAGGTAACTATAGGAGGCACCCAAAAATGTAAGAAAATATATGGCATGTAGTTTAAAAAAATACACCCTTATGACGTCACACTTTTTTGGAACACCCTACCCTGTATGAAAAAAAATATTTTCCTGAAATGCGCCCCAAGATACAGATAAGGTCTGCAAAATATAAAAATTCTAACTTAATCACTAAGTGAGCTATAGAAAATGGAGGTGAGGTGCAGGACCCTATATTTGTGGAGACGACTAAATTTTAAATGTTATAAATGAGTTTTACTTATTTTTCAGTACATTTAGGTTAATTAAAAATGTCATACTGATTTTCAAAAACAGAATGTTCCACCCCATGATATCTTTTTCCCTTAATAAACTACTAATTTTTGACTTCATTAACAGTATGAAAACAATAATTAAAATTAAAAAAACGCGTTTGTATTTTACTTGTTCACGTGCATCTGTATAGATCATGTTTAAGAAAAATCATAATTTACATCACTTGTAAGTCAAATTGATTGAATTAATTTACGTCGTACCGCAAATATAGAGAATATGACGTAACGGTCAGCGATCATTTAACAGACTTTATTAATTAATTATTCTTAGTAGCGTAAAGTATTATATGCTTCGGTTTGATTTTAGTCTGAATTTATTAGTGTTGTAAAGTGTTATTTGCTTTTAGTCGGAATTTATTGATTATTAGTATTGAAAAATATTATTTACTTTTGATATATTTCATTTATCTGTAGAGGAAGAGCCTGCATGAAGGATTGCAAACTTTCTTTGGTTGAAATAACAAGATTATTATTATTATTACTATAAATATTCTCAAGCAGTTTATAGGGTAACAATTCTGTGGGAATGATTTCTTAAGTATTTTACCTTCCCGAAATTTATTTTGTTGGTTATTTGCCGAAAAAAGATCATTTCATTTTTACGACTAAAAATTACTTAGGTATCCAAACTACTCTTTATCGGTCTTTGACACTTTTTACTTTATGGAGGGCGCCCTTTAGTGTAAGCCCTTCTTGGTTTATACCGTGCGAGCAAAAATTATTTGCATCAAAGAGGGCTTGGATTAAAAAACGTGGGGCTTAGTTTAGATCACAATGATATGGGGACGATATACAGGGTATTCCCTACTCGATGGTACATTAGAAGTATCTGGAGAACGAAAAGAAAAATAATTTTGAAATTTTCACTACGGCCATAGGAGACTACGCTCTAGCTTTTAAAAATAATTTCGCGGTTGCAGTGTTGCCAGATCTATTGATTACTGACATCAACCTTGGAATTTTAAATGAGACACCCTGTAGTTTATTTTATTTTTAGACTCCACGAAGCACTCTAGGTTTTTTTTGTATAGGATATTTTTCCATTGCTCTTACCGTTACTGAAATATTAATTCATTTTTGTGTTTTTTTTACGGAAACGATGTGAATTAAAACTTCAATATTTTCGTCTCCAGATGTCAAATCAACCTAAAATTTGAACATCATTTACTCAACATGTGGTACTTTAATTATGCCAACATAGGATCGCCGACTTCTATACAGAGTGTCCTAAAAATTAATTGAAATTCAGATTTTATAAATTTAATCAAAAGTCACTTTTCTTAAATGGAACACCCTGTATATTATTAAAGTATTGAATAGAGTGGCCCAATTGAATTTTTTTCATATAGGGTGTTCCTATACCTATTTTGAACCGCTTTCGATCTATAAGCCAATTTATGAATAAAATTACTATTCATATTCGAGAACTAGAGATAAGATCTAAACCGATAAGTAGTGTGCCATGATCAAAACAACCGCAATACATAACGATGGTGACATGACATGTCTGACTTTTTAGTTTGGGTTTGCTTATGTCAGATTAAAATAGCAAAAATGGAGAATAATAGTTATTCTAATGCGGATATTTTAATGTGTGTGTGTATTTGTTTTATGGCTCTGGTGAAACCAACTGGCCAGCATCTCTCTTTATGTAAGGCCTGTGGAAAATTTTATCCAATATAAAATTTACTGATTTCTATTATATAGACTACTGTTGATACCACATTTTAAGCGTATACTAATTAACTACTAAAATAATGCTGATTTTGTTTATCTAAAAAAAATTTTTTTTTTTCCTTTATTTTTTTCTTTATTATTATTTTTTTTTTATTTATATATTTTTTATATATAGGTATATATATATATTTTTTTTTTACGTGTTCTTTTTTTCCTTTTTTTTTTTCTCTTTTCCTATTTTTTTTTTTTTTTTTTTAATTTTTTTTTTTTGCATAAATTTATATTTTGTTTTACAATGAAGTTATACAGAATTCTATAAACAGTTATATTGTTGGTAATAACCAAGCTTTCCAAGTTAAAAGGGAGTGTTACAATGTTTTGTAGATCATTATGTAATACATTCAAAAATGGTCGATTTAAACTACACTCCAATAAAATATGACTTAAATCACCTACCTCTCCGCATTCACAATTTTCATGTGCCTGTAAATTAATTTTTTTCTTATATTTTGGGTACAAAGCATGTCCATTGCGAATGCGAGAAATAGTTTTTACAAAACTACGATTTGATTCGCTACAAAACCAAGGTTTCTTGTTTATATTTGGAAACATTTTTTTAAATGAGTACCCTTTGGTTGATTGATTTAAAAGTACCTGCCAATCATCATGAATTCGTTTTTTTGATAATATAAAAACATCCGTGTGAGGTAAATAAAAATTTGTAACGTTTCTCGTCATTTTTGTTGCATTCTTGGCTAATTTGTCAACAATCTCGTTTTCCAAAATACCGATATGGGCTTTTATCCAAACAAAGGTGATATTTTTTTTAAGAAGTTTTAATAAATTATAGGTGTTCATTATTTTTTTGACAATATAATTGGCTGGTACTTTATAACTACAATTTACCAGTGCCTGTAAAGCGCTTTTGCTATCTGAAAATATAACAAAATTGTTACCCTCCTGATATTCAATACAATATACCAGAGACTCCCATATGGCCCATAATTCTGCTGAAAAAATAGATGAGTCATCATTTAATTTAAACAGTCTAGATTTTTTTTTGGCTTTTATGATAAAATGCACATCCCGTTTTATTATCTATTACAGAACCGTCTGTGAATATATGTTCAGCATTTGAGTAAGTAGTGGCTAAATCTTTTATAAATAATTTTTTGAACGTGATCGAATCTAGACTAGTTTGTATGCCGTATCTGTCAATTATTATGTTTGGAGGGTCGTTTAGAAAGTTGTCATGTAATTGGAAATATGGGGCTATTTTAGATGAATAAATGTTATCTTTTATTTGGGAAATCTAGGAATAACTGGTAACAAGAAGAGGTTCTTTCTTATATTTCCAGAATCGATGAGTATAATTTAAAATTGTAAGAGAATGGATTTTTTCTACTATGTCGCTTTCCTTAGCAAAGAGTTTTAATAAGAGTTTATCGCTGCGATGGTTTCTTCTCAATGAAAGAGGAGGTTCTGATACCTCAACTTCCATAACCTCAATTGGAGTACTTTTTAAAAATCCAACAAAAAGTCTTAAGCACTTATTTTTGATTATTTCGATTTTGTTAAGATGAGTGTCTGCGGCTGATCCATAAAACATTAAAGCTATGTTTGGGTCAGCTCCCCATTTTTTGTGGCTGAAGACCCTTAAAATGTTTATCCCACCTTCGGCTCTTTTAATAAGATTTTGTATATGGTCTTTCCAAAGTAACTTTCTGTCAAGAATAACCCCTAGGTATTTAAATGTATTTTTATAAGGAATCTGAAGACCTGATAGGGTCACTTGGTTTGGAAAACTCGTTCTTTTTCTTGTAAATGTACAAATAGTCGATTTGTACAAATTTGTACAAATTTATGAATAAAATTACTATTCATATTCGAGAACTAGAGATAAGATCTAAACCGATAAGTGGTGTGCCATGATCAAAACAACCGCAATACATAACGATGGTGACATGACATGTCTGACTTTTTAGTTTGGGTTTGCTTACCTATGTCAGATTAAAATAGCAAAAATGGAGAATAATAGTTATTCTAATGCGGATATTTTAAATTTGTTTTATATTCACGGCGAGTGTCAAAGAATTGTATCAAGAACCTGCAGAAAATTTAACGCTCTTTTTCCGAATTTGCCGCCCATGAACCAACGGAAATTTCTCAGATTTGAAGGTAATTTTTTAAATTTCGGAAATGTACAGGCTCCAAGATATCAATTTCACCCTGTTACTGAAAATGAAGAGAATGAAATTAACGTTTTGGCGTATTTTCACGCCTATCCTCAGGCTTCAATAACAAGTGCCAAAAATGATTTAGGAATAAATCGAACTTCAATATGGAGAATTTTACATAAACATAATATGCATGGCTACAAACTAATTACACTACAGGGTTTACAAGCAGGTGATCCTCCAAAACGTGTAGATCTTTGCGAAATGTTATTAATTCGAACACAGGAGGATCCAAATTTTCTGAAAATAATTATTTGGACTGATGAAGCAAAATTCTCACGCGAAGGAGTCTTTAACCGTCAAAATAATCACTATTGGGCTGCAGAAAATCCACACGTTATAAGAGAAAGAGGTTACCAACAACGGTTTGGTTTCAATATATTTTGTTTGTTGATGGATGGGAAATTATCAATTTATATTTATGATGAAAATTTAAATTCTGCCAAATATCTGGAAATTCTAAGAACGACTGTATCTGACTTTTTGGATAATCTACCGCTTATCGCTTTAAGAAATTGTTGGTATTAATTAGATGGAGCTCCTGCTCATTGTACCCATGAAGTTTCCGCGGAACTGTATAACATGTTTGAAGATAGGTGGATAAGACGTCTAGGACCATGGAGTTGGCCACCGCGATCTCCAGATCTGACTCCTTTAGACTTTTTCCTGTGGGGTAGGATTAAAGAAGTGGTTTATAAAACACCAGTAAATTCAAAAGAAGATCTAGAAAATCGGGTAAGGCGCGCTTTTGAAGAACTTGATCCATTAGAAATTCAAAGAGCTACTACCAGTCATGTGATGACATGTATTACCGATTGCTTACATGAAAATGGTCAGCATTTTAAACATCTGACGTATTAGCTGAGAATTCCAAACATTTAATTTACTGACAAAATCGGTTCTTTTCAGAACCACAATTTATTATAAAAGGAAATTTGTTTTGATCATGGCACACTACTTATCGGTTTAGATCTTATCTCTAGTTCTCGAATATGAATAGTAATTTTATTCACAAATTGGCTTATAAATCGAAAGCGGTTCAAAATAGGTATAGGAACATCCTATATGAAAAAAATTCAATTGGGCCACTATATTCAATACTTTAATAATATACAGGGTGTTCCATTTAAGAAAAGTGACTTTTGGTTAAATTTATAAAATCTGAATTGCAATTAATTTTTAGGACACTCTGTATAGAAGTCGGCGATCCTATGTTGGCATAATTAAAGTACCACATGTTGACTAAATGATGTTCAAATTTTAGGTTGATTTGACATCTGGAGACGAAAATATTGAAGTTTTAATTCACATCGTTTCCGTAAAAAAAACACAAAAATTAATTAATATTTCAGTAACGGTAAGAGCAATGGAAAAATATCCTATACAAAAAAAACCTAGAGTGCTTCGTGGAGTCTAAAAATAAAATAAACTACAGGGTGTCTCATTTAAATTTCCAAAGTTGATGTCAGTAATCAATAGATCTGGCAACACTGCAACCGCGAAATTATTTTTAAAAGCTAGAGCGCAGTCTCCTATGGCCGTAGTGAAAGTTTCAAAATTATTTTTCTTTTCGTTCTCCAGATACTTCTCATGTACCATCGAGTAGGGAATACCCTGTATCTAACCAAATCTAGGTTAACATTTTGTCAAATTTATATTATGACATGATATGCCAAACTAATGAGTAATAAAATAAGTAGACAAATACAAATTTATTTTTGTTGTTTACAAAATGAATAAAGTAAGAATATACAGAAAGAAAAATTATTTCTTTCCAATAAATTTTAAGTAAACCATTGAGAGCAATTCAATTCAGTCTTTCAAAATCTGCGACTTCTTTTTTTTTGAAATACTTGCACTTTATAAGGAAATAAATTTAGCTGCTTCTTAAGAATAGTCCTGCATGTTCCATAAGATCCTTCCGCTTCTTGGGACAGTCGTCTTATACAATTTGTAGGCGTATTTTCCATTAATTCACGAACATTTGCAACAAGTTCTTCTAATCTTACAGATGGTATTCCTGCTCCTTTCTTGTGTTGTATAGAACCTGTTTCCCTAAACCAGCCACGGTTCTTTTCAGGCAATGATAAAAATCCCCAACAATAAAAGCAACGTTAGGAAAATGTTCGTGAAAATCGACCAGACACAAACCCGGATTGTATTGCCACTCACATTTTACTTTAACTCCGTTTCGAAAATACGCTTCAACCATAAATGTTTTGTGCTGTTCCGTAAAGCCCATTGTGTGAATTGTTCAAGAAATTGGAAAAATTAGCGATAAATCAAATTACTTGTAACGACTGTCAAAGATGACGGAATAACTGATTGATTGTTAATTCAGGTAGTTACTGACACCCAACAGGTATTAAGCTCTATAGCTAAGCATTACGCCCTTAAATGCAAGGCCCTCTTTGATGCAAATAATTTTTGCTCGCACGGTACATATCATATCCAACGACGATCAACAATTATTACAACAAGCCGACAACACCTAAAATGCTATATGTCCAACAGAGGCGTGTTCGATTCGCAGGTTTACATCGATCCGGATTGATCTAACTGATTTTAAGTGATCTTATTTGTGTTCGATTGGCAAATAATCATTTTTCCCTCACTACCGTCAAAGTGATCCCAAGTGAACCTGGGAAATTGCAGAATCATCAAAATCAGATCAGTTGTTTGTTTTGTTTACTTTATGGTTTATGTCCATATTCTGTCCCTGTTTTTAGATTTTTGTTGGTTATTTATTATGTATTTTTCAAGAAAATTAACTGTGATGTAGAAGTAGAAATGGATGACTTATATCTTTTTAAGAAAGTGGAGCTGACTGGTTCACTGGATTTATAAAGAGAAACCGCGACTTATCGATAAGAACCCCAGAAGCAACTAGTGCAGGACGCGCATCTGCATTTAACAGACATAACGTGAATGCATTTTTTACCAAGCTCAGTGAAACTCTACTAAAACATAAATTTACACCATCAAGAATCTGGAACCTGGACGAGACTGGGGAAACGACTGTTTTGAAGCCAAGGAAGATCGTGGCCCATAAAGGTACAAAACAGGTCGGTGCTATAGTGTCTGCTGAGCGCGGCACTTTAGTTACTGTAGAGCTAGCAGCTAGCGCCGCTGCTTTGTACCAGTAATATTTTATTTTGTTGTTTTTTAAGTTTAATTGTGCATGGAATAAACATTACATAATATATTTTTAGAAATGGCTGTTTTATTTAAGAAAGGCTATGTTATTCTCAAAGTATATTGTCATAATCTAAGCGGAACAATTTGCATCAAAGGTGTAACAACTCGCCCCAAAGCGGGGCTGAATGTTCCGCTCCGAAATTTGACACAAATTGGTTTCTGTAAAAAAAAACGATTGAGATATTAGTAGAAGTAACTAAATTGTTGAAAAAAACGATAAACATCCGTTTAATTTTTGCACATTTAAAAATTAAACTTCATGTTTTTTTTAATAAAATAGCATGTCATATGAAAACCGGAACTTCCAGCCCCGCTCTCCTCTACTACGCTACTCTAGACTAATTTTTGAACATCAAATGAGGTTAAGTCAAAATAGAAACCCAAACGAACAACTGACATAAAAATCCGTGTTTCACCTTGGATCACTGAACTGATTTTTAAAATCAGATCGATCCAAATCTCTGTGCCAATCGAACACGCTTCGGGTTCCTTACGAGTTTATGAATAAAACCACGTGGAAATATCAGCAAAATTGTACATTAAAATAATACGTTGTTGCCAAAGATAATCCAATTGTTAGTAAATAAAAATATTTTTTTCTTTATTGTTAATTATTTTAAATAAAATTTTTAAATAAACATAAGAAAAGCAAGAAATTAATTTTTTTAAATTAGTAATCTTGTCAAAATTTTACGACTTGAAAGTCAGTGAAGATTGATTATAATATAAAGATATAATTATTTTAATAAGCACAAGACAACATGCGCTCAAATGCAAAGTTTTGGATTACCAAATTTAATGAAAAGCGGAAGTTCTCAATAAAATGACGTGTAAACGTAGTAAATTTTCTATGCTCCCTTAATGAGCTGTATTTGTCAAAGTTCCTCTCAATTAATTTTTATCTAATGTTTGCTAATACCCCAGGAAAATTAGTCAAATAAGGGCAAGGATCTCGGAATGAGAGATAGTCAGCTATAAAGTTGTATAAACCCTTTCTTTTGGCACCCTAAAACTTGTCTTAAAACCTACTTATCGTAGGGTGTCCGCGTCTACAGATATTCTAAGGTCAAACATCAAAATGTACAATCACTGGGCAATGCCGTAGATGGAATCAACGATTTAATAAAAAGTAACAGTGAATGTAAATTTTTATGCATTTCAGAACATTGGAAGTCCGCCGAGCAATTAAAATATCTATCGATAAAAAATTTTAAACTAGGAGCTAATTACTGCCGCGAAAGTGGTCAGCATGGAGGAAGTGCAGTATATATACACAAAAAAACAACTTTCGACCAAGAAGCAAAATAAACAAACTATCAGTTAAAAATGAATTTGAGTATGCGGCAATAGAATGTGATTTGGATGGGTCCTATATCATTGTAATATCTGTATATAGACCACCGTCTGGCAATATAAACAATTTTTTAGTCAGTATGGAAGAGTTATTATCAACAGTAATTAGCGAAAATAAAAAAATTATAATTGCAGGTGACTTCAACATAGAAATACTAAAAGATAATAATCATAAAACAAGTTTGATATCTTTGTTAAAGTCATTTGATTTAAAACAATCAATATTTGCAAATACCAGAATTGTACACAATTCAGCTTCCTGTATTGATAACATTTTGTTAAATTTCGATTACAAAGAGAGTAAAGTTCTGAACACGTTTATCTCTGACCATACTGCACAAAAAGTTACTTTTCAATTAGAGCAACCTAATAAAAATAGACTAGAGTATAAAAGATTCTTTTCAGATTAAAATAAATTATTATTTATTAATATTTTGAAAGAACAGGACTGGGATGAAATATACAAAGCTGACAAACAAAATGTAAATGCGCAATGGAATATTTTTATGACAAACTTTACTAATATCTTTAATCATTGTTTTCCGTTAATGTTAATTAACACAAATAAGAAACGTAAAGTCGTAGATAATCCAAATATCATAGAGTGCAAAAACAGATTAGACATATTTTTAACTTTATCTAGATTTAATAATAGTTTTAAAGAACAGTACAAGAAAACAAAAAAATAATATGATAATTTGTTAAGAGCAGTAAGGTCGGAAGAATACGAAAAACGATTAAGATTAGCGGACAACAAAACTAAATGTATGTGGAATATATGTAAGGAAATAACCGGAAATAATGACAAGAACGAAGATATTGGTATTAAAGGCAATCCTGAAAAAGTACCGGATCAGTATAATGACTACTTATTATCCATAGTTCCTGACTTAGTAAAAGAATTAGAAACTCGGCAAACGAATTATAAAATCAAAGAAAATAACCAGTCATTGTTTTTAAGACCAATATCAACAAGTGAACTATGTGAAATGGCTCATAAAATAAAAAATAAGCACAGTTCTGGCATAGATGAAATACCTACACGTATTGTAAAATTATCAATTCCGACAATTAAAGAGGTTCTTTGTTATCTTATAAATAATTCGTTCAGGCAAGGCATTTTCCCAGAGCAACTTAAAATTGCATTAATAAAACCTCTATATAAGAAAGGAAACTTTGAGCTGATGGAAAATTATAGACCTATTAGCCTTCTACCATCATTTTCTAAATTGTTTGAACTTGCAATGTGTAATCGTCTTTTAGAGTTTATGAATAAATGTAAACTGCTTAATGTTATACAACATGGATATATGTCTGGCAAATCAACTCAGACTGCTATTTTTCAGTTTACAACAAAAATATTAGATTTTATTGAGAAAGGTAATCTAGCCATGGGTTTATGTTTGGATTTGTCCCGAGCATATGACTGTATTGATCCAATATTATTACTTCAAAAATTAGAATCATACGGTATTAGAGCAAATGCTCTTAATTTATTCAAGTCATATTTGACAGGTAGGCAACAAAAAGTTAAGATAACAAAGAATGGTCAAACATACTTTTCTAACTTAAAGGAGAATAAACTAGGAATCGCTCAGGGTAGTATTTTGGGCCAATTTTGTTTGTTATATTTTTTAATGACTTGAATTTTATAGCAACTTCATCTAATGAATATGTAACGTGTTATCCTGATGACACAAATCTTATCGCGGGTGGAAAAAGTATCGATGAATTAATAACTATGGGAGCAGCTCTATTTAACAACGCCAACCTATGGTTTTTAGAGAACAAATTAATATTAAACAAAAATAAAACAAATGTATTAATCTTCAGAACAAAACTATCTCATATCAACAAACAACCTGATGTAGCATTTGGGGAATCGGATATTGAAATAGTTGAACAAACTAAGTTTTTGGGAATTTACTTGGACGAATTTTTAAATTGGTCATACCATGTCATCTCATTAGTACAAAAGCTTAATTCGATTTGCTATGGAATGAGAGTTGTTGGGAGATATATTAATGAAAAAAGCCTAAAAGTAACTTATTATGCTAATTTTGAATCTGTCATGAAATATGGGATAATTTTCTGGGGTAGTAATAGTTTGGTCGAAAAAGTATTTGTAGCGCAAAAACGAACGTTAAGGGTATTAAAAAAAATGTGTTTTAATGAAAGTTGCAGAAATGTTTTTAAGACATGTGGTATCTTGACAGTTTATGGAGTGTACATTTATGGATGTCTGCTGTTCTTTTTTAAGAATAGAGACATTTTTCAGTTACAAACTTTTCACGAATATAATACAAGAACTTTAGATGTTAATTATCCAAGACATAGATTAACCTTAACGGAGAAAAGCCCGTATTATATGTGCCTGAAATTGTTTAACAATTTACCAATTAATGTAAAAAGTATTAATAGTCTTAAGTTATTTAAAATTAAGGTTAAGAGACTGCTTGTTGACTTGGAACCCTATTCTATTCAGGACTATATTAGATGAGTAATACGTTGTAGTTGTAGACAATTATTTCCACTGACGCCATTTCTTTTTCTGTTGTGTATGTCTCTTGTTGCGCAAATGATGTATATGACATTATTAGAAATAAAGATGATTATTATTATTATTATTATTAAAGGTCAAAAAATCCATTTTTTTACACATTTATTGCAAATATCTCGTTTCCTATGTAATGGGTTTTGTATTTCTTATAAATATTGTAGAGGATTAAATTCTCTCTAAATTTTGTTTAAACATTTTTTTTTTTATATCTTGAACCATTTTCGAGATAGAGGGCAGAGCGCGCGCAGTGTGAAGTCAACCTAGGTAGTCCCGATTAAAAATAATTAAGTACATCTTCATTGTTGTTATGTCATGTGCATTTCAGAGTTTTTTTTTATTTTCTTCGAGGCTAGACCAACAATAATATTATAGAGCAGCGGTTCTCAAACTATGGTACGCGTACCACAAGTGGTACGTGAGGCCTCTAAAGGTGGTACGCGAACAGTTGTGTACTTGCCTTCAAATAAAATTATCGTTGGCTCAATTTTATTGAGAATCTATCGTTTCCCACATTTTATATTATTCTCATCCATAACACTCTGACTTTTAAAAATGATGTGCTGATGTACGTTATTTTATTATTATAAATTCTTTGTTTCTTAATAAAAGCTTTTAAAAAAGTTGTTTTCATACTATAACAATATGTTCTGTTGCACGGTTATTAGTATTTCTTATTACACTACAAGTTTAATAAATACGTACACGCAGCATAACTTGTTTTATTTAGTTCGGTGGTACTCGATTAATCCACATTTTTTAAAAGCTTTTATTAAGGAACAAAGAATTTATAATAATAAAATAACGTACATCAGCACATCACTTTAAAAGTCAGAGTGTTATGGATGAGAATAATATAAAATGTGGGAAACGATAGATTCTCAATAAAATTGAGCCAACGATAATTTTATTTAAAGGCAAGTACATAACTGTTCGCGTACCACCTTTAGAGGCCTCACTTTAAATTACCAAAGTTGCATGATTTCTCCTGAACTGTCAGAATTTGTTATCGGACAAAACAAATGAACATCGTAAATTTGTTTAATAATGCCAATGTCGATTTTTTTAAATGGAACACCTTGTATATTATTTTTTTTTAACTCCTCACTCTTTTCTGATTCCAAATATGTATATATGTTATGTTTACTTTAGTCGTTTAGGCAAAATTGCATTTCAAAATATTGCGGATTAGAAAATCTATATTGGTGTGAGGAAAACATGATAGAACATAATGCTTATATAATATTATGGTAAGTAAAATAAAGCAAATCAAAATGACTAATATTATATTTTTCTAATTTTGTCTCGAAACAGATCTATTTCGAACTCGCTAGCGCGTTCGAAATAGATCTATTTCGAACCCCGAATTTTATTATTTAAAGGTTGGCCCTACATGACATGTTTTTTTCACCGTTTAGCATAGCATTCTAGATAACTAATATTTTTTAGTCCAAATATGCAAAATACTACACGAACCAACGAAATAAGAATACAAAGGAAGTAGGGTATGGTAGATTGACAGTTGTCCGGGATGGGGTCTGATGGCGGCAACATTTAACGCACGCGCGTTTCCGGTTTACCTGTGGCGTATCATTAAAATGGTAATAACAAAATGATTAATGAAATTTTATTTGGACGAAAAAAATAAATTTAGAATCATATATAGCTATAAGATACGGTAAGGTTGGTGTAATAAAACAATACAACTATTTCTTTTAATTATTTATTTAAATAAGGTAACGGAGGTGAAAGGGTAATGTAAATATCTGGTTAAATAACTAAAAAACACCTGTTATTATACATTAAAAAAAAAATGCAGAAAACAAATTGTTTCAGATAATCGGCAAAATTATTGCCAAAATGTCTACGTTAAAAAATGAAATTTTAAAAAAACCTTACTCTTTCTTCATGAACCAAATCACAAGAAAATAATAAAATATAATATAATATAGTCCTGTTTATTATAATATGTACCTAAATAATATTAATGAGATTTCTAGTCAGTGCTGCCACGTCTACCGATTTATCGGTAGATCTACCGATTTTTGAATAGATCTACCGATCTACCGATTCTAGTGTAAAATCTCCCGATTTATCGAAGTTTTTGAAAATACTCATATATATTTAAATTATTATACGATTTATCCTCTGAGCCATGAGCTCATAGTAAATACTCAATTGCGCCTCCCTAGTTTGTTTAAGAACATCTCTAAAAAGAATCCTATATATTTAGCGACATCTAGGGGTGCCCACCCAAATCATATAATAAATAACGTCAATACAATTTCTGTAATAATTCCCCGATGCATCTCGGGTATTCCCATTTTCTGTGTTTCTGTAAAACACGTTTGAACGCTTGGACTG
The DNA here is from genome assembly GCA_963969555.1 of Polydrusus pterygomalis. Lineage (NCBI taxonomy): Eukaryota > Metazoa > Arthropoda > Insecta > Coleoptera > Curculionidae > Polydrusus > Polydrusus pterygomalis. The sequence continues at coordinate 115,938,159 of OZ018376.1, forward strand.
GGCGCTATTCCGCTATTAGGTATTAAACGTGCGTTGAAGGTTAAGGAGTAAAAGTATATTTTCCGATTCCGATATTAGTTTTCATTTGAATTTATAGCGCAATCCGCTAGCTACCGATTTTAGACCGCAATCTACCGATTTATTTTTTGACATCTACCGATATTGGTTAGCAAGAGCGTGGCAGCACTGTTTCTAGTATACAAGAAAATTGTCAAATGACAAACTATGCAGATAATACAAACATTTTATTTATTTGTAGTATCAACAACTTAACAAGTTAATTATAGATACATAAACCCCATTTCTTAAAGCTATCCTAAGCTATAATAAATATTCAATTAGCATTTGCCCAAGCAGCTCATTCCTTAATTTTAATTTTTGATAGTTTAAATTATATATGTCAATGTCTCCACAATATTTATTACAATAGAGCACAGTCACAGTGGTGAGTTTTTGTATAAATTTGTCCTCGGTGTAGGAATATAAAATACATGTGCGGATCTAGTATTGACTAAGCCTATTCTAAACGGAAGCAGTCCTAAGAACTCTTTATTATCTATTTTGTCTCTAAATATTTTACATAAGAAAATAATTCTTGCTTCTATACACAATAGTCTTAAAGAAGGGATATTAAACAAATTACACAAAAGCCCTTGATCTGTACCTCTTGGCGGATAAACTGAAAATGACTTGTAGTACAAAATTTTTTAAAATTTACGCTGAATAGACTTTGAAAGAGCAATCTTATTGGCATACTGAGGATCCCAAATAGTGCATGCATACTAAAGTTTTGTAGCTACCAGGGATTTATATAAAGTTATTATGGCGTTAACATTTTTAAAGTATTTACAAGTTCTTATTATAAATCCTAGCATATAAAGACCATGAGATTCTCGAGCAACATATTTAACAATTTATGATTGAAGTAAATAATTATTGGTTTTCTAAAGATAAACTGATATTAAATAAATCAAAGACCGTTATCACCTTGTTTAAGACTAACCCATACACTTTGGAGAATCCGGAAACAGTAACCATTAATGATTGTCATATAAGATTAAAGGAAAATACTAAAATCTTAGGTGTGTTGTTGGATAGTAAAATGTCCTGGAAGAGGCATATCCTGGAAGAGCTATGTCCAATATATGTTGTAACCAGAAGGTGTTCCAGTTAGATTCACAGTAGGATAATTATCTTCACGCAGGTTTTGACAGGGTGTCTTATAAGATATTGCATAGGAACATACCTGCCAAAAAAATATAAGTTTTTTAATTATTTGTTTGGCACCTTTACCAAATGACACAAAAGTAACTATAACGTGATACTCACTCTCTTTGTAAAATTTTTTTTTTATATTTTGATATGAATTTCTTTAAATGATAGAAAGTTTGGGACTTGCTTTGAATTTATTTTGTTAATCAATGGGATCTCCAGTCGTCCTCAGGTGAATATTGAGAAAACGTTTCTATCATTCTAGAAACATCATTGTGTTCAGTCTTTAACTATGAATTTCTTTGTTTATCGTACCTACACTTCCATATTTTATTACATTCTTTATCCATGGGTTTAAAATTTTAAAAGTAGATTAAACCAATAAAACATCTAAAAACTTTTATCGATACATAATTTATAAAAAAGTGACAAAGCAGCTTCCTCAGAAGCATAAATAATGCAGAATTATTTGTATTCATATTCTTAAGTACCTACCTACATATTTTCCAATATATTATGTAATGACCCGATACAATAGTTTCAAAACTTACATTTTTTAACCTGGCTACTTCAAAAGTAGGCACTACTGCAGTTGGGACCAATCTAACTTTCAATCTTGAGGTTCTGTCAAAGCAATCTTCAGGAAAATGCTTCTAGCAAAGAACTGTATTTCGTATAGGATCCCAATCACTTCGGTTTACAATTTTCAACCACGCCTTTTTTCTTAGATAATTATTTGGAAAACTAAAAACCAATCAGTATTTTTAATTTGCTTTTTTGTAGAAATGGGGTAACCCAGTCGATTAATAAATAAATAATATTTTTCTGGTTTTATAAGACGAACGCCCATGAATGACATGCGAGGTTCGGAGGTTATGTGTATTTTGATATTAAATTAAAATATTTTTTTTTCTATACAGATTAAAAAAGTTTATATATCTAAACATAAACTTACCGATGAAATGTAATGCCCAGTTTTTTACTTCATAGCGTTTGGGAGCACCCACAAGCAGCACAACTAACCATATTTAAAGCTTATTAATTAACCCAGAATAACAACTAATTAAAATGTTTTAATCGCTGTCCAGCGCTAAAAGTATACTCCACTGTCACACTAAAGTAATTATAAGTTTACTAGTATTCGTTAAATATGGTTGTTAACTAATTAAAATGCAAAATAACTCAAAAACGGCCAAGAAAGCAGAAATCATAGCTCGACCTGTCAACCACGGTCAAACACCAAAACAAACATGGAGTCATATTGTGGTGTCTCAAAATGGCCGACTTCCGTCGGTCGGTTTGTTAGGCGGTTTATGCAAAATCCTACTTCCTTTGTATTCTTATTTCGTTGACACGAACCCACGTATGTATGTTTGGTGGCCTAGATCTACAAATCTGTATGTATTGTTTTAGTTCATTTAAAAACACATATTAAATAATAACTTTATTGCCGGAGAACTATTTTGCTTTTGTAGGTGCTTCAAGCTATTATATTTTCTTGCCAAATCCTATCCAAAATTCAATCTACTAACCTTCCAATGTCGATTTCAACTACAAATTTATTTCAATTTTCCATCTTCCCTATACTAAATTGCAGTGCCGTGACGTAAAATCACGTCTTTTGAAATTCAAAAAAAAGTAGCAAAATTGCCCGAATTTCCGAACGCTCTGTATATGTACCGAATGTACAAGGATCACACAACGTATTTCGTCCAATTTCAAATCTCATATCGCTAAAATAACTTTAGAATCTCGTGGTGAAAATGGGTGAATAAATCAAAAAATGACAGTTCGCAAAATAATTTTTGTTGCCCAGAGGCTACTATGATAAAAAATAGTATTACAAACATAAAATTTTGACATAAAAATTTACAAATTTTGAAGGATTTATTTTCTTTTTAAATATGTGTTTTTATTGAAAAAACAACAAATTAGAAAAAATATTATAACGTACGTGTTATATAAAGCAGTTTTAAGCACTTGTCCCGTTATAAAACTCGCCGCAAGCGGCTCGTTTTTTAACATGGACGCGTGCTATAAAATGATGCTTTATAAAACGTGTACGTTAATATACTATTAAGCTCTCCCTATAAACTAATAAAATGTTCCACCATCGCTTGACAATCTACACATAACATTGAGTAACACATGCACCAGTAGAAGTGTTGTCGCTTCGGCGCAACTTTTACGTTTATGGATGAAATGATTTATCTATCTTAGTTGATCGTTTTTGGTTATATCACAACCAATACAATGACATCTTATACATACAGACATTTTTGCTTATTCTCAAACCTGTATATTACACTATAAATCCTAAAAGGCGTTCCAAAAGCTTACAGACAAATATATTAAAACGCAGTCGCTCAACTGTCAAATTTTTTAGCGTAGGTATGGTAAGTGCTTTACGTAGCCGGCCGCCATTTAAGAGGTATCTAGTATAGGTTCCTGTTTAAATTTTTTATATGTGAGATATAATTGACTCCTTTTAGGATTAGCACTGCATAATTGTTATTAAAATGTGTGTTGTCTTAATTACGTTACGTACAGTTTACTATTTAGAGTTCCTTTACTTTTACTTGCGGTATTTGTTTCAGTATCGTATTTGTTGCTTCTTACAGCTACAGATGCTTTATCACCCCTAATGGTTCTTCGTTCTTCGGCTTCACCTTTTTCCTTTTTGCCCTTCTTTACAAGAGTGCCTTTAAAATACATTTTTATTTAAATGGCGAAGATTTATCAGTTTTAAATGGTTAAAAATATTGGATACCTGTGCAATAAGATGAACATATTTTCTGTTACTTTAGATAGTATATACAGCGTGTCCAGAGAAGTTCTGGACATATGGGAATTTTCTTTATTGTTGATTTTACGAAAAAAAATAATTCTTTATAAAAAGTTCTGCTTGATGCGCAAATATTATTGACATATCAAATCTTAATATATCATGTACAGGGCGGCAAAAAAATATAAAAACACAGAATTACGTTAAGAGGGAAGTATCCTTAATTTTTATTTAAGAGCAAATTGTTATAAGAAAATTTTATCAAGGACTACAAAATGCGGTCACATACAATTTTTCGTAGCAATATTTTAATTTACAGGGTACCATCAAAAAGCCTTTGCAAAATATTCTTTTAATTTTATTTCTTTAATTTTTCCCTGCAACAATTTCGCAACAACTATGTACAATACTATAGTAACGAATATTGAAAAAAAATATTTAATATTTTTCGACTTATTAATAAGAGATTTTCGTTAGTTTCGTCATGGTTGTAAAGTTAACGCTGCAGGAAAAAATAGAAATTGTACTTATCGTTGGAGATCACTATAAACCTATTAGGGAAGCCGCACACATATTTAATAATAGACACCCTGACAAAATGGTATGTAGCGCCACTATAGCAAACGAATGAATGATGAAGTAATGAATAAAATTAAAGCTACAGATTCCGTTGAAAATGTATTTAAGAAACAACACAACAAATGGTCCACAACAGAAGAAAATCAATTCAATGTAATTCAAGCGGTTGTCAAAAACCCGAAAATTTCTTTAAGAAAATTGTCAGAAACTATTCCAGTTGACGTCAAAAAGTCTACTGCAGGTAATATTTTAAAAATAAATAAATTTTATCCATATAAACCAAAGTACATTCACACGCTTCTTACCAGAGATTTTGAATCCCGTTTCCTATTTTGCGTGTGGTTCCAAGGCGAGTGTGAAGATTGCAAAAAAAATATTATTTACAGACGAAGGTATGTTTACTTCCAACGGCGTGGCAAGCTTCCAAAATTATCGGTGGTGGAGTGACAACAATCCAAATTTTTTAATCGAATGCCGTAGTCAATATTCATTTAAAACCAATGTTTGGTGTGGCATTTTTAATGATCGGATCGTTGGACCATACTTTTTCCGACAAAATATAAATGCTTCCATTTACCTGGACTTCTTAAGGAACCAGTTGTCTCAATTTCTTAACGAACTGCCACTAACTATAAGACGTATCATCTGGTATCAACATGATGGAGCCCCATGCCATAGTACCAACACAGTAACTGGGTATTTGAATGAAGTATTTCCGCAACGTTGGATAGGCAGACGTTCAAATATTCCTTGGCCAGCCAGGTCGCCTGACATCACACCCCTGGACTTCTTTTTATGGGGCCGATTAAAAGAAATGGTGTATGAGCATAGACCTTTTCAGGATATTAACCACCTTGAAGCGGTAATAACAAACTGTGTTCAAAAAATCACTCCCAATATGATACAGGCGACTGTAGGAGAAATTCCAAGGCGTACTATAGTTTGCATGAAAAAAGAAGGGGGAACTGTGGAGACGTAATTTATCACTTTAAACTAGTTTTTGTAGATCACTTTTATCATGTAATTGCTAAGATATTGTTTATTATTCATATTCACAATTTAATTTTGCTCTAAGGAAATTAAATGTTTTTAATATTCCTGATAGGTAGATAGGTTGATTTTAGAACACGAAATAATCTCGCATTATTTTTTTACGTAATTGGTTTCTAACAAGAGGTAATGAATACTCAACGTGTTTTTGATGGTACCCTGTAAATTAAAATATTTCAACGAAAAATTGTATCTGACCGCGTTTTGTAGTCCTTAGTAAAATTTTCTTATAATTTGTTCTAAAATAAAAATCAATGGTACTTCCCTCTTAACATAATTCTGTGTTTCTATATTTTTTGCCACCCTGTACATCCTAAGTTTTGATATGTCAATATTATTTGCTCATCAAGCAGAACTTTTTATAAAGAATTATTTTTTTTCGGAAAATGAACAATACAAAAAATTCCCATATGTCTAGAACTTCTCTGGACACGCTGTATAACATAAGATTAAAAAAATCGTCCCCAACGTTGGGCTCGTAAATTATTATTGGTAATCGCAAGATTTTTTGGGATTAAAGAAGTAAGTGAAACATAGTTCAGGTATTTTCATAAAAAGGAAAACAAGTTACGATGCTGCTGCTACTCGGAAAGTAAAAAAACAAACCAACTATATAGCAAAGAACTTTTTAAATCAAAAGGGCAATGAGTTACCTACTTTATGTGTAAAGTCCTTTAAATAAGGAGCTATTTGAGGACTATTTTTTGATCTCACGTTACTTCAGACGAAGGAACATCACATATCTAGAGTAATATAAACAAAACTTTCCAATCAAACCGCACATCCGCATTTTAATATACAGTGTGTGTATAAAGTCTGGAAACGGCTTAATAACATCACAATTTACTGGCCGATTTAAACCAAATTTGGTGCAGTTGTGTAAGAGGATCTAACGCACCGAATGACGATATTGGCGTTGTTGCCAGCTTTTTAGTTTGTCTGGAATTCGAACGAATTTTATATTTTTAAATATAACACCCAGTATATTTTTACATTTTTAAACTCCACATAAAATTATAATTATTTTTTAATAAATGCATTATTAGTCTATACTTCATAGTTTCCGAGATATTGACTCTCGAAAAGTGACATTTTTGAACTTTGACAGCTTATAACTTTCTAACAGTACGTCTTAGAGCAAAACGGCTTACATGTCCCTATCTTCAATTTTTATTATCTTCCCAAAAAAATCAACTTCCGGTTAAACCGGATGTAACTCGAAAGCAGGAAATATAGTTGTTCCGGTTTAACTGGAAGTTGATTTTTTTGGGAAGATAATAAAAATTTAAGATAGGGACATGTAAGCCGTTTTGCTCTAAGACGTACTGTTAGAAAGTTATAAGCTGTCAAAGTTCAAAAATGTCACTTTTCGAGAATCAATATCTCGGAAACTATGAAGTATAGACTAATAATGCATTTAATAAAAAATAATTATAATTTTATGTGGAATTTAAAAATGTAAAAATATACTGGGTGTTATATTTAAAAATATCAAATTCGTTCGAATTCCAGACAAACTAAAAAGCTGGCAACAACGCCAATATCGTCATTCGGTGCGTTAGATCCTCTTACACAACTGTATCAAATTTGGTTTAAATCGGCCAGTAAATTGTGATGTTATTAAGCCGTTTCCAGACTTTATACACACACTGTATTTATAAATTTTTATGTTATAAGCATTTTTAACTATAGCAAAATGTGTTTATTTTTAGCTAAAAGGTTCAGTAAAATTTAATTTCGTTTTTCTGTTGCATTTTACTTTGAGTAAAGTTCTCGCCTACTAATATTATAGTAAAAATCAAGTAAAGTTTTAACGCGTTTAGGTTAGGTTCTGTCATATTTGACATATATTGCACACAATTTATGTCAAATATGACAGAACCTAACCTAAACGCGTTAAAACTTTACTTGATTTTTACTATAATAATATTTAAAATGCATACGTACACCTGTCTATTTTTATGGTTTATGGTCCCCAATCAATTCTCTTTGCGAGGGTTTAATGTTAAATACAGTGTGATATGAGTTAAAAAATGTATTACCTTTGGCAGACTCCATATATTTTTCGTAACTTTTCAATACAAAACTAAAGGAAAATCTTCCGTTATTGGTAATTTCCAGAATCATTTTTTTACTACCTAATAACTGCAATTGTCCAAAAATCATCTCAGAATTTGGACACATTTTGAAACTAAAATTTAAAAAAATTGATTAACTGATGGGGATCAATTGATCGATCTTAACGACGAAAAACTATAATTAAATTTTTGCATGTGTCAAGGTTATGCCTTGTGACCATATTTTAACAACAAAATACCTTTTTTTAAGTGGCAGCTTTTAGTGCGAACAAAACATCTTCTAAGAATAAGGGTAGGTAGGTACCTACTTTACTCTTGTAAAAAAATTTTAATTTTTAACTTTCTGGACACCTTGTATACAGTTTTTTTTCAGCGACAATCGTATGTCCTTATCCTTACTGTGGCCACTATTAGTAATAGCACGGGACTCACGGGAGGTAGCGTTGCAACTGACACAGCATTTCAGGTCGTCTAATTCTTATCACAAGTAATTCTTATTGGGTAGGTAGTCATTTATTGATCTGAGCGTCAGCTGCTCCAGTAGCGGTGGAGCGGTGGACCTAGTCGTGAGAGAATGTCAATTATGTAAAAAAAAAATTAAAAATGATTTCAGGCCGCTTGAAAATTTGTACAGCAAATGTTTATAATATTGACAATAAATTAAAAATTTTTTTATATTTTCCACACCTTACCTGTATCTTGAAGCGCATTTCAGGAAAAAAATTTTTTTCGTACAGGGTGTTCCAAAAAAGTGTGGCGTCACAAGGATGTAGGTATTTTTTTAGATAACATGCCATATATTTTTTTATTAATTTGGGGCCTCCTATAGTTACCTACATACCCCTAAAACTTTATTAAAGTCGATTTAGTATCTATTATATGCGAAAAAAAATAAAAACTAAAAAATATCAGTTTTGCACCACTGACTGGTTTTAAAAATAATTAAAAAATAAATATAATGCCTCGTTAATAAAATTATACAAAGTTACTTATTCAATAAAGTAACAGTCTCGTTAACCAAGTTTAATTAATACAAATTGTACAGGGTGTCCAACGTCGAGTGTCAAAGGTTGCAAACTTTAAAGCAATTTATTTTTCTTATTTCAAATAGGGTTATAATTAGACAAATGTTTGATTTTTAATTCTGCATCGAATGACATAAAAATATACAAGTGTTTCTATTTGAAATAAGAAAAATAAATTGCTTTAAAGTTTGCAAAGTTTGACACTAAACTTTGGACACCCTGTACAATTTGTAATAATCAAACCTGGTTAACGAGACCGTTAGACTTTATTTAATAAGCACCTTTGTATAATTTTATTAACGAGCAAATAATTTTTATTTTCTATTAATTTTTAAAACTGCAAAACTGATATTTTTTATATATTTTTTTTTTATTTTTTTTCGCCAATAATACTGAATCGACTTTAATAAAATTTTAGGGGTAGGTATGTAGAAGGTAGGTACCCAAATAAGTAAAAAAATATATGGCATGTAATCTAAAAAACATAGATCCTTATGACGTCACACTTTTTTGGAACACCCTGTATGAAAAAAAATATTATTCTTAAATGCGCCCCAAGATACAGGTAAGGTTTGCAAAATATCAAAATTTTAACTTAATAAATAAGTGAGATATAGAAGACGGGGGGTGAGGTGCAGGACCCTGAATAAGCAGCTGAAGCATAATCCCCCATTATCTTTTCAGCTGACTTTTTTTAAATTTATTGTCATCATATTATAAACATTTGCTGTACAACTTTTCAAACGACCTAAAATTATTTTTAGATATTTTTTTTTTTACATTCTCTTATGACTAGGTCCAACACGACTCAGCTGACGCTTGTTCCGATTGCTAGCTATATCTAGACTATCGAATACACACAAAATCAAGCGACCTGAAATCCCCATCAAAAATGCAACGCTGCCTCCCGGGCTATAAATTTCTAGAAGAAATATCGTGCCTGAAGCGCTGGTGCGGTAGGTCGGTATACAAGTTGCGCGTTGCTGCAAAATAATTGAATAGTATAAAACTATAGTTGTTTTGCGCCCAGCAGAGGCCGAATTGCATCAGCGCGTTTTTAGCAAAATCTTACTCCCAGGATTACGGACACACTATTTGATTTTGACTTAAGTTTTTTCACCAGTACTTAAACTTAATAACCACAAGCGTGATACAACGTCCAAATTTTAAAATTTGCCTTTTTCAAAAAAAAAATTTCAAAAATTTATTTTGGTTTCTATCCTGCTAGACATAGCAATTCTCTGAGGATTTTATTAAGCATTTTTTGGAATTATTCATATTAACGAGGGAATATTGGCAATAAAAATAATTAGTGTACAATCCCCTTAATAGATTTATTTTATTTGGAATGCACGTCTTGAAACCAAAAGAGTACCTATGAAATCCGGTAAAAGTCTTAAGGAATAGTCAAAAATTTAAAATAGCATTAAGAGTGAAGTAGGTACCCCCCTCCTCTCAATTATTATACATTAAATTTTAAAATAAACAATTTTCCGCATAATGTTGCCCACTTTCCGGCGGTCACTTAACTAGAAATATTTCTGTTATAAATAATAAATTGTTTACCTAGGCATAAACACTGTTGCGCTTATTTTTACTTTGTAAGATTTCACAGTATGTCCAGTTTGTACACTCTCCACCATATTAATGACAAACAGTAGGAGGTTTTCCACGGACAAGTTACAAGTGGGGTGAAAAGTCACTGAAATATTTTCCGTTTTTAAAGCTCCTATCGTTAAAACCTGTGGGGTGATCTTGAAAAACTCCCTGACAAAATTGTTATGTTCTAATGGATTGTTTATAAGGTGAAACCTGAAACAAATTATCATGCTATATTATGTAGAATTTTTTTTTGCTCGCAGAGAAAATAATGTAGGTAATTATAAAAAAATAATATTAATAGATATTATCATAAACATGTATTCTATTTTCATATGTCTGTCTATTGACACGATAAATTGGGTTAACTATACAGGGTGATTCACGGTGGATGGAACGTTAGACGTTTCTGACGAACCAGTAAAGGAATCGGTCTGAAAATTTGGTCGTTTACATAAACGGACACGTTCTACCTATCTAAAATATTTTTAACAATACAGTGTTGCCGCTTCCACACAAAAATAATAGCCACTTCGATATTTTAAATGGAACACCCTATATATTATTTAATTTTTAAATTTTAAATAAAATTATAATTATTTTTTAATAAAAGCATTATTAGTCTATGCTTAATGGTTTCCGAGATATTGTCTCTTGAAAAATGACATTGACAACTTTGACAGCTTTTAGCTTTTTAACTGTACGTCTAAGAGCAAAACGGCTTACATGTCCCTATCTCCGATTTTTATTATCTTTCCAAAATTGTCAATTTCCGGTTAAACCGGATGTAAGAAATATGATACTTCCGGTTTGACCGGAAGTTGTTACTTTTTAATAATTTAATAATGTATAGGGTGTTCCATTTAAAATATCGAAGTGGCTATTATTTTTGTGTGGAAGCGGCAACACTGTATTGTTAAAAATATTTTAGATAGGTAGAGCATGTCCGTTTATGTAAACGACTAAATTTTCAGAACGATTCCTTTACTAGTTCGTTAGAAACGTCTAACGTTCCATCCACCGTGAATCACCCTGTATAGGGTGACTTTCTGAAAAGGCACAATGGCTATATTTTTCAAAATAAAGAAAATATCAAAAACCAAAAATACCATTTCTACAAAAACGCAAAGGAATAAAAATGAGATATTTTGTGGACCACCCTCACCCACCCCTGTAGCACTACCCTTATCTACTTCAAAATTTTAAATGCATGGTATTATCCCTTGGAAAGGCTAAAAAAAAATTTTCAGCGATTCCAAAATTAATGAGATCTCAGTACGGAATGTTCAAAAATTTTTGAGAAAATGAACGAAAAAAACGAACAATTAGAAAATAAACGAAAAATATTATCCCAAGCTAAACTAAAACACTACTGTAGGGCTAAAACTATCTTTTTTAGAATAACGCAAATACATTTTTTTTAATCTTCAATAAAGTTTGCCTCTTTTAAGTCATTTAAAATTTAAAGTGTTCGCTTTTGCCATCACTTGTGTCTGTATTTTTTCTTAGAAATTTAATTTAATTTAAGGACCCTGACAAAAACGTTAGTAACGTCTACATAAAAGATGTGGTTTCAAAATTTTAAAAAACTGAATCCATTGGAAATAAAAAAAGACAACAACCTAAAGTTTTGGATGTAGATATGCAGATTAAGGTTATTGGGCAAGTTTCTATAAATCTAAAGGTGCATCATTAAACAACAGTTTTCTAACTATCCAGAGATACCGTTAGGAAATCAATGAAAATGCATAAATTTCACCCTCACAAAATGAAAATTTTCCACCAACTCGGCGACGATAATCCGGACAGAATAATTCAGTTTAGTGAAACCAGGACTGGGAAAATTACGGCAACACCCGAATTTATAAGAAAACATTTGCTTCAGTTATCCGTATTTTTTCCTAAATGGCCATGTAAATAAAGAGAACTGTTGATACGGAAGTGACATTAATCCAATATTTTTTTACACTCAGCATGCCCAAAAATCAATGTTTGGGCGGGAATATTGGAAGACAATATCATAGGTTCTTTTTTTTATTAAAGGAAATTTAACGGACAAAGTTAATGCTAAAATGCTCAGCCATACTATATAGAGCCTTCGATTGCTCATAAACTTGTAAACTATTGTGGCGAGTGAATAGTTGAACCAAATTTTTCAAACCAGTGGATTGGCCGAAGAGGAAAGAGGTATATTATATTTTTTAGTGGTCGCCAAATTAAATCACTAAATGACAAAGTACAGCTGATTTCTTTGGAAGAATTGCATCAGAGGATAATTGATGCTTGTTGACATATTCAAAAAAAACTTTTTTTCGGTAAGTTAGGGAGGAATTTTAAAATCGACTTTATTTCTGTTTGGAGCAAAGTGAAAATCATTTTGAGGACTTATATAAAAAGCTAATCGATGTTTTTCGAAAACAACCGATATAGACGATTATCGATATGTTTTTTTAACAATTGATATCCGCTTTTCATTTCAACATTGATGTTTTCAATTGACTCGATATGCGAGTCTGACGCCAACATCAAGCGTTGGCAGTGTTGCCGTACAGGGAGAACTCAAGAAGTTCTCTCTTTCACCCCCATAACTGATTTTCAATATAATTTTTTAACACGGCTTTTCAGGCATTTTATGAATAAAACATTGGGTATAAGTCATCTTCAGTCAAGACCTGAACTAGATGGGGCTTGTAAGCATACCTGTTTTTGTTTTCAACTGAATTGTCAACTGATTGGTGACACACATTGTGGTCGAAGACAAATTGTTGAAGTGATTTTTTTTATATGTAAATTATTAATATGCAGAGCCTTACCTTTATACCAGTAGCTGTTTTTGGTTTGCCAGACCTATGTTTGTCTTATTTCATATATCCTATCCTATTTATTTATCACCCAACAATGCCTATCCGACTTCAAAGATGTTTCGTTACTTTTCTTTTTTTTTCGTTTCTTTTAATTTGTTAAATAAGTCTATTTTGAGATATAAATCCATAATACCTATTATCGTTAAATTTGTCTTTTATGGGAATATTTGATTCTTTTTAATTATACAGGGTGTTCGAAAAATAGACGGAGATATTTTAGGGTGATTCCTTGTTAAAAAATATGAAAAAAAGTTTTTATAAACATGGGTCCGGAAATGCAGGGTTTTCAAGATACAGGATGTTAAAAAAATAGAAATAAAAAATTAAATTATTAATTAAATTAAAAATACTTACTCGATGCTGTTGAAATTTGGCAATGATATTTGTTGTATTAAGAGGCTAATTTAGCCCTAAATAGATTAAAATTATTGAGTCCAGTGGCGTCCCGGGGGGCACCTTAGCGAATATTATTATCAAAAAAATGTACGCCACTGTATTTTTTGTAGCTTTAATATTTTTCGTTTAATTAAGCATCTAAAGATACAACTTCTTTGCCTCCTGTATTTTTTTCCTATCTCACTTCATTTTCGAGAAAAAAAATAAAAACCGTTTTATTGTATGTCATTGGACAAAATTGGTTAATTAATTTCTACTAAAATAAATCACAAGTGCATTGGAAAACAAATAATCATTTCTGCATGAAGGATTGACATTTGCGCGTTAGTTCTTTTAGAAAAGAATTATACACTTTTTTTGGCGAAATTGTTCTAAAAAGTTTTTGTCTCGGTTATTGTGATGGAAAATTACACTTTTGAGGAAATGGCAGACATGTAATGTATGCAAGTGTCTATAGTAACTGTTATGCAGCGAGGCGCCTGTATGCAGAAGCGTTTCCCAATCGGCAACTTCCAGATAGTAAAACCTTTGAAAGCGTAGACCGTAGATTACGGGAAAGAGGTAAATTTTCTTATTTCTTTTTTGTGATGTTTTTAACAATAATGTTATTTAGGAAGTTTTGCCGTTCCCACCAATGATAGAGGCCGGCCGAGGTCCATAAGAACGCCCGAGTTTGACGAGGCAGTTTTACGTGCCGTGGAACAAAATCCTGGTATCAGTACTAGGACTATAGCAACTAGATTAGGGCGTAATCATTCCAACAGCACTGTGTGGCAGGTTCTCTCCGAGCAACTCTTGTATCCCTATCATGTCCAACGTGTGCAAGCATTACTACCAAGAGATTTTCTTCCTCGTTTACAGTTTTGCCAATGGTACTACCAAGAAGTTAATAATAATAGGAATTTTAATAAAACCATACTTTTTACAGACGAAGCAGGATTTCGGCGGGATGGTATTGTTAATTACCATAACACTTACGTATGGAGTGACGAAAATCCCCATGCTTTCGTGCAGTGTCGCCACCAGGAACAATTTTCTTTAAATGTGTGGATGGGTATTGTTGGTAACAATTTAATTGGTCCTTTCTTTTTACCCTTAAGATTAAACGGCGAATCTTACTTAGAGTTTCTTCTACAAGAATTGTCCGTACTGCTAGAAGAAGTTCCTCTAAATATACGTAACCAAATAACTTTTATGCACGATGGAGCTCCTCCTCATTTTAGTAGACCTGTCAGAACTCATCTGAGTAACACCTTTGGTGAAAATTGGATTGGGAGAGGTGGACCAATTAACTGGCCACCTCGCTCCCCTGACTTAAATCCATTAGATTTTTATTTATGGGGACACCTTAAGACGATGGTTTACACTACTTCCATAGAAACAATAGAAGAACTAAGAAATAAAATCGTAAATGCTTGCGAAGAAATAAAAAATAGACCTCGAATTTTAGCTCGAGTTCGTCGTTCAATGATGCGTGTGTGTGAGAAGGTGTATGGAAATGGATGGTGGACATTTCCAACATTTGTTGTAGTTTATGTTATGGTATTGGAAAAGTTGCAATAACATTCTTTTCTAGAAATGTTTTTTATTATTTGTGGTCCAATGCACTTGTGATTTATTTTAGTAGAAATTAATAAACCAATTTTGTCCAATGACATACAATAAAACGGTTTTTATTTTTTTTTCTCGAAAATGAAGTGGGATAGGAAAAAATACAAGAGGCAAAGAAGTTGTATCTTTAGATGCTTAATTAAACAAAAAATATTAAAGCTACAAAAAAGACAGTGGCCTATAATTTTTTTGATAATAATATTCGCTAAGGTGCCCCCCGGGACGCCACTGGACTCAATAATTTTAATCTATTTAGGGCTAAATTAGCCTCTTAATACAACAAATATCATTGCCAGATTTCAACAGCATCGAGTAAGTATTTTTAATTTAATTAATAATTTCATTTTTTATTTCTATTTTTTTAACATCCTGTATCTTGAAAACCCTGCATTTCCGGACCCCTGTTTATAGAAACTTTTTTTCATCTTTTTTAACAAGGAATCACCCTCTAAAATATCTCCGTCTATTTTTCGAACACCCTGTATACAGGACGTTATTAAAAATAAAAAGTTAGTATTTTTCTGACTAACTCTGTACAGTTACAAAAACAGTATAGGCCTTCCTAGCTGTGCGGTTTAACTTAACTTTAATTAAAAATCACAAGAAAAATAGACAAAACTTGTCAATAAACTTACGAAGGCCAAACAGATAAAAACTTCGAAAAATGAATAAAATAACTCAAACGAGCCTTTGTTAAGAAAAAGCATACTTTAAGTATTCTGCACATTTATTAGAATATAATCATAATTCTAACGACAACTTCCCAAATGTACCTACATACAGATAAAAAAAAAGGTTAAATGTTAAATTTGGTGGAGTTAAGCAATAAATACTTTGGAACTCCAGTCACTTACTTAATGAAAAAAATTAAGTTCGATAACTTCCCCTTATTAAACATGTTTTTGGTATAGGTTACAAGGTCTTTGGTGGTATGTAACTTTAATGGAGCTTTGGTAATAGGTAAAATGGTTTAATATATAAACAGTGAAAGAAAAATTATAAACATACTGAATGATTATTGTTTAGAAATAAAATTAAAATTATTTAATAAGGTCATGACTGTTCTTATGAAATAATTTTTTTTTCTAAACAACAACCATTCAGTATGGTGACAATTTTTCCTTAACTGTTCATATTTTTATATTATATTATTTTACCTATTTCTAAAGCTCCCTTAAAGTTACATACCACTAACCATTTTCTCTGTTGTCAATCAACAGCAACATATATTTTTTCCTCCTGACGCTTGAAACATGTAGAGACCTTTAAAAAAAAAATTGTATTTTAATAAACTTGGGGATAAAGACCTTTTGCTTTTCTATTTGTTCCAACAATATATTACATAAAGGGTATCCAAGTAAGGTTGCGCCGGTCGCAGCTACAAAAAATTATTGATTAAAGGCGGGTTTTCCTACACCTTCGCCAGTCGTCGACGACTGCGACTGAGTAGCTTTGACCGGTAGTAGCCGCGATCATTTTCCGTCAACCCGTGTTCCTACCGCAGCCATTTTCAAGTGTTCGGGTTTGTTCTAGCCTGAAGAAATATGAATATTTCTAAAAAGTCATTACTACTACTGTTAAGTTATCAAGAGCAGGAGGAAAATCTGCTTCTTCTTTTAACATTAGAATCTAAAAAACATAGGAGCAAAGAATTAGCCATGTTTAAAAATAGACGGTCTGAAGGATTTCAGGCCATTTTAATAAAAAACCACTTGACAGACAATAAAACAAAATTCAAAGAGTTTTTCCGAATTTCACAGCATCAATATAACTATCTATTGCGGCTCATAAAAGATGAACTTGTTAAAACATCCTGTAATCGTGTGAAATTTCCAATAACACCCACAGGAAACGGGAAAACAATGCGCTTTCGTTGACGAAATTAGTCGCAGCACCCCTCTCGGAGATGAGCGGCTACCACGACCGGACGAATGACGACCGCTCGCTAGTAGTAGCGACTGGATAGCGGGTTGGAAACCAGGCAGGTTTAAAATGCATAGGGGATGTCTTGACGAATCGGTCGCGGCTACTCGGTCGCAGTCGTCGACGACTGGCGAAGGTGTAGGAAAACCCGCCTTTACAGTTTACCGTCAGGCAATGGAACATAAAGTTCGTCGAGCGAGGAAAGCAATATGGGAGTATAGAAGTGGTGAATGGAAGATGCATATTGAGACAAAAAAAAGTGATGGTAGACTAAAACATACGGCAAACGATTAAGCTATGTCCTAATTTGTTTAAACATGTCTTGGAGCCAGCTGGAAGAAAACAGGTCTACGTAAGAAATATTTTAATAAGTGATTTTTGAAATCTGTTAAAAGATTACTGTAGTTGGAGAAATCACTGTATTTTTTATTTAATAATAATAATAAGTTTATTTAAAATTTAATAATATAATAACTATGTTTATGTTGTCTTCGATAAACTTATTCTTCAATCCCCTGAAGCTGAGCTTGTTAGGGGCAAATCATATTTTTTGTTTTAGTATGTAAAATCATAAATCATAAATATGCATTAAAAATCAAGTTTTTTAAAGTAAAAATGTTAATTTATAGCATAAACGCAGCTTTTTTGAAGAAATATATTACCTATAATAAAATTATTAATTTTTAATTTTTAAGTAAAAATTATTACGTATATAAATTATTCCATACAATATTAATTAATTAAAGCATTTCTAAAAATATTTTCAAATTGTTTGTTTTTAATATCAATGTTTTTATTTCGACTTTAAATTTTTTTAATGAAATCAATTTTTTAATTTTTGTTGGTTAAATCGTTTAAATAAAAACATAAATATTTGAAATTTTTTTGTCCTATGGACTTATTTATTTTAGGTTTTATGGTTATTTAATTTTTATGACGTGTATTATGATTATGGTTTTTAAATTGTATAAGGTTTTTATTTTTAAATATATATATTCAGATGTTATAAATGTAAAGTTGTCTTATGTTCAACTTGTTTCTGAATATAATTCTTTTGAAGGATAAAGATAATCTTTATTGTATATAATTTTTAAAAACCTTTCTTGTAATATTTTTAATTTTTTAACTAAAGTTCTATTTATTCCTCCCCAACCTAAAATTCCGTAATTTAAATGAGTTTTAACTAACGCGTAATATAATATTTCCATATGTCTTACATTTAAAATTTTGTTAATGTTTTTAAAAATCGGTAGTAAACTTCTTAATTTTTTAATTAAGAAAATTCCAATTTAATTTACTTTCAAAAATAATTCCTAAATATTTTATTTTATTAATTTTAAAAATTTGAATGTCGTCATTTATTTGAATACTATTCATATTTTGTGGTAGGTTATTTAGGTTTAAAGTAAAAGGAATATAATTTGTTTTATTAAAATTAATTGTTAACAAATTGTTATCAAACCAATTTTTTATAATTTTAAATTCTTTTTTAATTTTATTATTTAAGTTTTCCCAATTTGTATCGGTATAAAAAATTGTAGTATCATCTGCAAAACTATGAATTTGTCCATCGCAATTTATACTAAATAAGTCGTTAATATAAATATTAAAAAATAATGGTCCTAAAATTGTTCCTTGAGGAACACCATACTTAAATACCTTTGGATAGTTTTTTTCTTTATCTATTTGAACATAAGTTCGTTAATTTCTCATAAAATAGTATATTGTGTATCTAGTAGGAAAAATAGCATATTCTCGGTGAACGAGGCGCAGCCGAGGCGAGCATGTGTCCGAGGCCGAGAATATGATTTTCCTACGAGGTGAACATACTATTTTTTCTGCAATCGAAAAGAGATTAGAATAAATACAAAAATAAAACGATTGTACCTAATAAAAAATTAATTAAAGTTACCTAATAGATCGCCTATGCTTAGCATTGCGGCTTGACAACCGCTGTTTATTATTGTTATTTCTTAATAACAAGCAGTGTCAGTAGTCAGTTTAGCTTGTTTCCTAAAAACGACGAAAAAATGGAAAGTGACGACACGAACTTGGACAGGGGACTCCGTCAGATGTTAAGGATATTACAGCTTTAGTGACTCTAAACTTGTTACCAGCCAAGTCCAGAGAAAAATACGAAATGGCATCTTATACAGGTGTCCCGAAATTAGCGTGCAATATTTCTAGGGCGTAAACTATATCCAAAAATATGACAAAAATGTCCTATAAACATACCCAGAGAAATGCTTCATTAGGGGGCTAGAGCCCCTCAAAGAGGGTCGGGAAGGAAGTATTTTTTTATAATAGTATGGAAACCCTTAAAGATAATGACATGAAAATTATAGGTACGTGCCTTACAACCGATAAGTTGTACATAACAGTTAGTTTAGAGTGGGGCTGAGTGTAAATATTATCCTATATTTTTTATTTCTAGGATTTTTTAATTTTAAGTACAATATTTCAAGAATCTCGAGTTTTTTCTTTAAAAAGTACCCCTTGTTTTATTTCGATAGGAGGCACCGTTCTCAAGTAAAATTAATTTTAAAATAAAACGTATTTTTCAATATCTCTATGAAAAGATCGTGTCAAGCGGTTTAAAGCAATTTTTTTTTATTGGCAGGCCATGGAAACAAAAGTAAGTAAATTCTTTGTAGGTGTCACATTTATTATTTTTGCCATTTGATGTTATCGTTCAATAGTTCAGTACTGTAGCTGTTTGTAATTTCTCGTAACAAAAATGGCAAATTATTCAAACAGAGAACTCACAGATATTCATTTTGTGTATGGATTTTGTAATGGTAGTTCTACTGCCGCTGTAATAGAGTACAGAAGGCGATTTCCGCGTAGAAGAATACCTAGCCGTAGAACATTTGCTACGATCCATCGAAATTTAATAGAAAATGGATCATTTCAAAGACTTCGACGACAAGGTCGGCCAATGGGAGATTATAACTGGGAAAATGCGTTAAATCTTTTAGAAGAAAATCCGCAAATCGCTACCAGATCATTAGCTCGGGACACAAACATACCCATCAAATCAATTGTAATTATTAATAACATTGGTGAGCAACTATTGTACAGAAATTACTGTTAATTAATTTTATTTTAGATAGAAAGAATGACACAGATACAAGGGCTTCACCCATTTCATTATCAAAGGGTTCAAGACTTAAGACCTGAAGATTTTCCAGCTAGAGTTCTCTTAATGGGTTTTAAATAACCAGAATTGTTTTTTAATTATTTTATACTGTGTATGTTCAACAAGTTTATAAAACACCCTACTATTTATTTATTTTTAATGGATAAAAATTTAAAAAAGTGAATTTACAATAAAAGCCTTGGAAATTAAAAATATAGGATAATATCTACCTTAAGCCCCACTTCGTGAGACGCCAAGTATTATTTTCACTTTAAATTCACTGTAATTTACAACTTACCGCTTGTAAGGCATGTACCAATTTTCATGCTATTATCCTAAACGGTTTGCATGCTATTACGAAAAAAAAATTTGCCCCCTTTGAGAGGCTCTAGTCCCCTAAAGGAGCATTTCTGGGGGTATGTTTGTAGAACATTTTTGTAATATTTTTGGATGTACTTTACGCCCTAGGAATATTGCACGCTAACTTTCGGATTTACCTGAACTTATATGGACTTTCGGATTTACCTGAACTCATATGGACTAACCTATCTTTTGAAAAATACGTTTTATTTTAAAATTAATTTTACTTGAAAACGGTGCCTCCTATCGAAATAAAATAAGGGGTACTTTTTTAAAGAAAAAACTCGAGGTTCTTAAAATATTGTACTTAAAATTAAAAAATCCTAGAAATAGAAAATATAGGATAATATTTACCCTCAGCCTCACTCCGTGCAACGCCACTGGAAGAAATATTTTCACTCTAAACTAACTGTTATATACAACTTATCGGTTGTAAGGCACGTACCAATTTTCATGTCATTATCTTTAAGGGTTTCCATACTATTATAAAAAAATACTTCCTTCCCGACCCTCTTTGAGGAGCTCTAGCCCCCTAAAGGAGCATTTCTCGGGGTATGTTTATAGCACATTTTTGTCGTATTTTTGGATATAGTTTACGCCCTAGAAATATTGCACGCTAATTTCGGGACACCCTGTATAAGATTTTTGGATTATTGCCACGGAAAAAATACGTCCTCCCATCATTCGGAAAATGTTTTGATTGCCTATTTAGTATTTAGCTCACTTATCTGAGAAACTGAACCATGGACGCTTTGGTCGAATTATTCGATGCTAACATAAGAAAAAATGTTGACCTTTCAGAATATCACAAATTACAAGCATATTTGAAACGACAATCATGCACATGGTTACAAGGCAAAAAAATCCAAGGTTTTACCTTTGGAAGAAATACAAAGATTTTTAAAAGAAGCGCCAGATGATAATTATTTAATAACCAAGGTCAGTTTAAAATTTAATCTAGGCATAAATTAAGATACTTATATTTAGAATTTTTATACTTTTAGGTGGTTCTAATATTTGATGTTGTCGGGGCATGTAGGCGAGTGGAACTATATGAAATAAATTTATAAAAGACAATAAAGACTTGGGAACTAAACTTTTAATTAATATCCCCGATAACAAAACAAAAAAAACAAGGTCACTTATAGTAAATGAAAGTTATATGCCACAATATAGACAGTATGCTGAATCTCGCCCAGAAAACTTTTAAAACTATCAATTTTTTTACAAGTTTACAAAAGGAAAAGCGCTTAGGTAAGCAAATGGTATTCACCAATTTGGAAAAATGCCGCAGACCGTTGCCGAATTTTTAAAATTAAAAGATCCTGGACAGTATATACACCGGACATTGTTTCCGCCGGTCCTCTGCGACGATTTTAATCAACTCTGAATCCGACATTACAACATTAAAGCGCTACGGAGGCTGGCGATCTTCCAGTGTTGCTGAAGATTATGTTGAGGATTCGATAACAAACAAAATCGATGTTGCAAACAGGATCCTTAAAGCAGACAACCGAACCAATGAAAATGTAAATGCCGCATCTTCGTATGTTGCAGATATTTCTTATCTTTATATGCCTCATTGCTTAGCAACGGTTAGCAATACTGGAATAATGACTGTTGTGGCGTATCACGCCAGAAAGATGTCAGTTTGTGGACGATTGCAGAACCATTAATGAAAGCAATTGACACTTTTTGCCTAACTTTAAGTTACGATATATTTTTCAATTTAATGTTTATTAAAAGAAAAAAGTGCACGTACTCATTTTTATACACATTTACAATACATAAGTCAAATTTCAAAAGGAAAGGCAAACCAGGTTGTATTTTTTAAAAGTTTTTTGACTAAAAACGCATTGATAGTTAATTTCAAGCGTATAAAGACTATTATAATTTATACAAAGTCAGTGTGATGAGATTCCAATCATTCCATCTCTTTGAGACTGTTTACCGCCGTTTGTATGCCGTATGGAATGATTGAAATGTCATCACACTGACTTTGGATAAATTATAACGGTAAAGTTGATTAACGTAATATTTGACTAACATCATTGATACTTCACATTTTCCTTTATTAATAATAGGAAAAGCATGCTTGAAATCTATTCCTCCTTTTATTTCACCGTAGTCTATCAGGCTTTCAACTTCTAAATTGTACTCCACGGAATCGGCGTAAACCACGATGTAGTCGATAAGACAAGGATCATCAGGTCTAATTACGTCAAATACCTAAAACAAGTTTGAAAATAATTTATCAAATATCATAAGTATTGAGGTCATTGAAACTGATAGGAGAGCCTGATATGAGTTTTCCACCCACTCCACCGTGGAAGGTAGGAAAGTATACTGTTCATAAAATAAAAATTGAAAGTATGTCCTATAAGAGGGTTATTATTTTTTCTTATTTTTACCTATTTTAAAGAAAAATACCAAATTTTTTTCAGAAAAAGTGATTTTCTGACATGAACAGTAGAGTTCTCGAGAATATGCCGCATGAAATACACCCATTGGCTGAAATAATGGGCTAAGGTTGACGCCTCCCAATCCTATGCCTAAATATCGATATAGTCGATAAATCGATAATATCGATAAATATCGATAATATCGACAAATATCGATAAATATCGATACTTTCGATAAATATCGATAAATGTCGATGATATCGATAAATCAATAATGTCGATAAATATCGATATTATCGATATTATCGTTTTTGCGATATTTTATTTTTTAAATATCGTTATTCGAAATATCGGTAAAAATATCGATATATCGAATTTTTGCCTGGCCCTACTTATACCTACAGTATGAAAAGTAAAGTCCGCATCATATGGAATTTTTTTTATTAATAGAGTTTTTCGAAATTTGACTTTGGCATCAAGGTCTGCTTCGATTGAGATGAAAATTAAGCAAAAAAATAGTAGTCACGTGATTCGCATTATCAGACAAATTTTAATTGTTTTCAAAAAATAATTCAAAAGTGGGGTTATTTCTAAAAATATCGAAAAAAGTTATTACAAAAAGTTTTTTTTAATTCATTTTCTAGCACACATGCAAAATTTCAGCTGCATACCATAATTTTGATTTTTTAACCACCACTAAAATTTATTTTCCACTTAATGAACACGTTACTGATGACACTGTGTTCTTTTTTGTCTTAATTTTAAGGTGTATAAGTATTACTTTCAGATACAAACTACGTTTTCAAAAATACTTATTTTATGAAGTTACCTTATACAGGGTCAAAAACAAATAAACTTAATAATTTAATAAACCGAGAAAAAAATTATCCGGAATTAACTCTGCTGCGTGGGAGATTCGGTAAGAAAATTTCATAAATTGGAGTTTCTTTTAATATGATGAGATGATGAGACTTACGACCTATTCTCAATAAAAATTATAAGTTAGCAACAAAATGTATTTTGATTTTATTCTGAGTGACGTTTGTCATAAAAAATAAAGCACTTCATTTTTGACAGAAAAATTATCACTTATTAATTTTGTTAGGTTAATAGGCTTTGGACAATCGCGATAGTCTCCCGTCGCTATAAGCAACGCCAACAAAAAGGAGCCTTCTAATTGGTTGAAAATAAATTTAAGAAATTTTCACTTATAATCTCCCTAGCAGCAGAATTATTACCGATATTTTTTTCAAGGTCACGAATGGTTTTGTTGATGGAAAATTATACCGAGTCGAAGACGAGGAAAATTTTTTACCAACAAAAACAAGAGTGAAACCGAGAAAAAAATTATCGTGAATTAATTCTGCTGCGTGGGAGATTCGGTAAGAAAATTTCATAAATTGGAGTTTCTTTTAATATGAGATGATGAGACCAACGACCTATTCACAACAAAATATATTTTGATTTTATTATCAGTGACGTTTGCCATAAAAAATAAAGCACTTCATTTTTGACAGAAAACATATCACTTATTAATTTTATTAGGTTAATAGGCTATAGACTATCGCGATAGTCTCCCGTCGCTATAAGCAACGCAAACAAAAAGGAGCCATCTAATTGGTTGAAAATAAATTTATGAAATTTTCACTTGTAATACCACTAGAAGTCAAATTATATCCGGAAATATTTTTAAGCACACGAATATTTTGAAAATTTTTACGAGCCAGAGGCGAGCAAAAATTTTCTTAAAATATTCTTGTGCGAGAAAAAATTTTAAGGTATAATTTGATTTCGAATGGTATTTGGTACGAAAATTTCTCAACAAATTGAGTTTATAATAGATATTTGTTATTAATTATAAAATTACATTTTTATTTACTAATTTTAGTAACATAAAAACACCAATTCTAGGTTTCATATAACTCATATTGTTTCGTAATATTGGGTTTAGTTTACTAAAGTTGGTAGAAAATTATTTTTTAGAAATAAATCTACCATAAATTTATGCATTACGTTACGTAATAATAAAAGAATCCTGGTTAAACTTTTTTCTACCAATTTTAGTAACACAAAAACAACACCTTAAACCCAGATTTAATATATCTTATATTCTTATCTAATATTTAGTTTAGTTCACTAAAGTTGGTAGAAAATAATACACTGCGTTTTTTTTTTAACGCGTGCCATAGGGATTTACATGGTAAATCTTTAAGCGTATGTTAGGCACATTTATATGAAACAAATAATATTAAAACTTGAGAATAGATAAAACATGAGATGGGAGGAAGAAGTTAACATACAATCTGTGCAAAAAATCTCCAAGAGATACCCAAAAAAGCTCTTTTTATTTTTTTTAAATTACACTTTTTTACCCCCTTGTAATTTATGTAATTAACTACCTTAGATAAAGAAAAATATTGACATGGCTGTCAGTATTTTCCTGACTTTCATGAAATTAGTTTACATTTTTTTTTATTGAAATAAAAGTTCTGCTTTAGAATTATTAAGAAAATTAATACATTTTAAACCACTTAAAATAATACATATTTAATACAAACTAAATAATCATCAACATTGTATAATTTCGGTACAACTTGCCAAATATTATAAAAATGTCACATACCAGATTATGTCAAATATACCTGGGTAAACTTAATATACAGGGCTGGGCAAAACAGCGTGATATTAAACTTAAAATTGTATTTTTCAATATTTTGCGTTAGTAAAGTAATACAAACATGGTCCTAAATTGGATATGAGACCACAAGAAATATTTGTGTAAAATTTCAACTCGTAGTTCTCAATAGAAATGTGCCTAACATAGACTTAAAGATTTACGATGTAAATTCCAATGGCCCGCGTTAAGAAAAACGCACTGTATATTAGCAATTAATCTTTCCTTGCTATATTTGCCAAAACTATGGAGGACTTGAGGTAGGAGGCCGATCGCAAAGCATTGGATTCGGTCCCAAATTAGCATCGGTAATTCAGCTTTACGAGTTGCCATAAGATGGCGCTCGTGTTCGAAGTGGGCTATCAAATAAATGGTTTTTTATGGACGCGATAACTATTTTTATTTAAATTAGTTCTTTAAGGAACAAATAAGGACTTTTATATGAATTTCCACTTACTTTGTTATACTTATTAGTAAACTCGGCCTGTATAAAGTTCCAACGATGCTTCGTTTTTAAAATACAGGAACATTCTAGCTAGAGGGTTTTACCTTTGGAGCTAGAAAGCGACTTATTTGGCTGCGTTTTCTCTCTGAAAAAGATCCTGTCTCACACCCCGACACAAAGCAAACTCTACTTTTGTAAATTGTACCATTATTCATTATAAATATGAAAATTAATTACAATACAACGTTATTTGTCTTGTCTTGCCTTCAAACGTTATTTGTTATTTCGAAAAATAAAATGTCAATTGTCAAAAGTAAAAGCACAGAAAAATAAAGGGTTTAAGTAAAAGTTAAAAACTATGGAGGATCTAGTTTTCCATATTAAAAACGAAGAAGAAGAAGACAACATCAGCCCACTTCGGACGCGAGAGCCATCTATCGGCCAATAGCGAACTAACCAAAAAACCGGGACAGAATTTGAAAATGCCGCCATTGTCGATCGGCCTCCTACCCTATAGTTCTCCATAGCCGAAGTGGGCTGATGTTGTCTTCTTCTTCTTCGTTTTTAATATGGAAAACTAGATCCTCCATAGTTTTTAACTTTTACTTAAACCCTTTATTTTTCTGTGCTTTTACTTTTGACAATTGACATTTTATTTTTCGAAATAACAAATAACGTTTGAAGGCAAGACAAGACAAATAACGTTGTATTGTAATTAATTTCCATATTTATAATGAATAATGGTACAATTTACAAAAGTAGAGTTTGCTTTGTGTCGGGGTGTAAGACAGGATCTTTTTCAGAGAGAAAACGCAGCCAAATAAGTCGCTTTCTAGCTCCAAAGGTATAGCTAGAATGTTTAATACCCTGTATTTTAAAAACCAAGCATCGTTGGAACTTTATACAGGCCGAGTTTACTAATAAGTATAACAAAGTAAGTGTAAATTCATATAAAAGTCCTTATTTGTTCCTTAAAGAACTAATTTAAATAAAAATAGTTATTGCGTCCATAAGAAACCATTATTTGATAGCCCACTTCGAACACGCGCGCCATCTTACAGCGACTCGTAAAGCTGAATTACCGATGCTAATTTGAGACCGAATCCAATGCATGACAAAACTTCGCCTACTTATTATTGTTTTATCTAGAAGGCCATAATTTTGAGGATATAAGATGTCAACAATTAAAAGTCGTTCGTAAGATCTGCATCTTGCTGATAGTTGTTCGTCGAAGTATTTAATTTAATATTCTAAAATGAATCGTTTTGAAAAATACAAAATTTGCATTTTGTGCAAAAAAATATCCGACGTTAAAACTCATCACCGTATTATGTTTTTTTGGAAGATCTCATTGCCGAATGCGGTTGTGAATTAGAGGATGATAATTTGTTCTCGATCATCCAGCAATATCTTTTAAAAAAATCAACAAAATACAAAATTATTACGTGGCCAAGAAGTTAACAAAATTGTGTCCAAATATTAAATATATTATTTAAAACACAGACATTTATTTAATAGAATTTGTCCATCGGATTATTCGCCATTGAAAAGGGAAGAGGTAGAAAGAGAATTTAAGGTACAAATTTACAGTTTGTAACTTAAAATTATGCATCTAAAAAATAAATTAAGTATTTTGTATTGTTTAGGCGTTTTTATTCCTTTAATATCAACTAACATTAATTAAAGCAATTTAAAATTATAGAAAGTTTGACAAAACGTACTGGTTGATTGTTGACATTTTATAAAGTTCCGTGTTGTCACTTTATATTATGTCAAAAAATTTCCACTGTAATACCCTCCAGGGTACCCCAGGAAGGAAAAATTTCCGAAAAAATACAAAGGTTGTCATGGCAACGTTATGAAATGATTGTATTTCATTGGATGAATATTGATGGCGTGAAATTTTCACTTATAATCTCCTATAGTGCTCGAATTATTTCCGGAAATTTTTTCGAAGGAACGCAGTTTTTGAAAATTTTCCCGAGTCGCAGACGAGGGAAAATTTTCTAGAAAAATGCGTGACTGAGGAAGAATTTCCGGATATTAATTCAAGGACGCGGGGGATTCGGTAAGAAAATTTCACTTTCAAATTTCATAATTATGGGAATACTTAAACTTTCAAAACAAAGTTTCCTCACCGTTTAGTTAAACGAAATGCAAAAAATATAAGTGAAAATTATCCTTTTTATTTATTTTTACTACATTTCATTTACTAAAACAAAGGGAAAGCATAGTATAGTCTAGTTTAGGCTAGTTATGCCAGAAAAAACAATTTTTAAAATCTAGGTAGATAGTAGATACCACAGTCAAGTAGGCTTAGGCTTGTGATGTCAAAATCGTCTCTGCTATACGTCACGTCGACAGTTATTTCTTAAACGTGCTTCTTTAGTTCACAATAATTAAATCATGGCAGTAAACAATCATAAACTAATTTTAAGCCCTACGGTGTTTGTAAATCTTGCTCTGAAATAGGGGACATTAATATGGCTCATAAAAATTTAAAGTATTTGCAATGTTTAATGGAAAAAACTAAATTAAATCCCCATCAAGAAAACCTTTTCTCAGCTATCCAGAAGATTTCGGAGGAAGATATCCCATCCTTTTTAAGAAAAACCAGAATTCAGCAGAACAAAATTGCATCCAAATTTTACATCTATTATACTAAACATAGACATCTGATAGAAGTGGAAAGGGAAGATAACCATTATCCTTGTTATTCTCCATTACGAAGAGAAGAGTTCGAACCAGAATTCCAAAAATATTTAGCCTTAATGAAAGAAATATTTGGTAAATAAATATTTGTTTTTATTTAGTATTATAAAGTAAATAAAAACATTAAATACCAAAATTTGATCCTGAATACTGATTTTCGGATCATATGATAGCTGTCAAGAACAAATTTCCACTTATTAAGGTCGATTTATAAACTTGACGTTCCGTTTGCGTTCGCCGTTTGCGTTCACCGTTTGCGTCGACGTCCGTAGACACGAAATTGGACTGTTTATAAACTTGACGTTGGCGACGTTCAAAGAATGACATAACCTGCTTTTCTTTTGACTTTTCGTGTGATTAATATTGTGTTTTTGATATTCTCAAAATGAACAAGGAATATTTTGAAGATTAATTGCCGGAGTGGGAATTATCCTTTGTACCTATGTGATCTTAAAACGACAGACACAGAACATAAACAAACTTTAAAATGGGTGCAAATCATATGGTAAACATCACATGATAGACAAATACGATTTTGATTGGCTCTTTAACTCTGCTACGACGTTTCTACGAACGGCACGAACGGAAAAAGATAAAATTGGTTTATGTTGAACGGAAGGGAACGACAAGACCGACGCAAACGGTAACGTCAGCGTCAAATATAAATGATCTTATGGAACTCTGTGCTTTTAAGTTGAAACGGCGAGCGCAAACGGCGAACGCAAACGGAACGTCAAGTTTATAAATGGACCTTTAATTTTGTTCGCCTAGCTTGGCAGGAGGAAAAAAATTTCCGAAAAATTTGAAGGTTGTCATTGGTAACTGTCGAAATGAAAGTGTGTGATTGGCTTAGAATTACAGGTGTGAAATTTTCAATGCGAGCAAAAATTTATTTATATACTTATGTTTGTTTTCTGCTGAAGAAAACTCGCAAACTTCTTGAATTTTAAATTTATCTGACCTCTTAATAAAGTGTGTACTTTATATTATGGCAAGATAGCGAAAGTCAATCCCAGTTAATGGTCCCCAGGTAGTGTATCCTGTCATGAGGCACGTTGGGAGGCGTCAACCCTAGCGCATTATCTTCGGCCAATTGGTATTTTTCAGGCGCCATATTCCAGATACCACTCTACAGTTCATGTCAGAAAATCACTTTTTGTTAAAAATTTTTTGTAATATTTTCGAAAATAGGCCAAAATAAAAATAATAATAATAATAATAACTTTCTTGTAGGGCACACGTTCAATTTATATGTTTTGTACCACTTTATTTTTCGATGGTCAAAATTTGATGACATATTCCTAGCGTCATAATGGGTCGATTCGAGTCAATTTAGTTATATTCATTTAGTTGAGAAAATCACAGATTAAACATTTTTTTTTTTTGGTTTTCCCAAATTTTTTGAAAGAAATTTATTTTAATGTTTTTGGTATATAGTTTAACATTATTAAATTAAATGGCGAAATAAAAAATCAGAAGGAATGTTTACAGTGACGACTTTAATAACACTTCCTCCTAATTTTACATTACCATTTACACATGATGAAATTTTGCAGAAATTGAATAACTTCGATATAAATAAAAGTACTGGTTCAGATGGAATACCTCCTATTTTCCTGAAGCCTTGCAGCGGCTCATTGTCTGTCCCATTGAGGGCTATTTTTCAGATGTCATTTGACAAGGGGACCTTTCCAGCTTTATGGAAGCAGTCATGGCTCACGCCTATTTTTAAATCTGGCTCCAAGAATGACATTGAAAATTATCGGGGGGTGTCTTTGTTACCAGTTGTGTCAAAGGTGTTTGAATCCATCATCACCGATGAACTTTTTGCATCAATGAAACATCACATATCACCTCAGCAACATGGTTTCTTTGAGGGCAGATCAACAGCCACAAACCTGGGTGTTTTTCATGACAGTTTGGTTGGTGATGTGGAGAATGGCTTTCAAGTGGATGCGATATACACCGACATATCAAAGGCCTTTGATCGAGTTTGTCATCGCTTATTGATCAAGAAACTTTCGCAGTTGGAAGTCAGTGGACCATATCTGGCATGGATTGCGTCGTATTTGGCTGATCGTAAACAGTGCGTTAAGCTTGGAAATATATGTAGTGTCACATGAAATAAATGTTTTGTCGGGAGTGCCGTAAGGATCTCATTTTGGTCCGATCTTATTTTTAATTTTTATTAACAGTGTTGTAGGACAATTTAAAAAATGCAAATTTCTTTTGAGTACTGACGACTTGAAATTGTTTTGTTCTGTCAGATCTATCAGCGATTGTATAGCTGTTCAGCAAGATATTAATAATTTAGTTAAATGGTGCAATTTGAATTGTTTGGAAATGAATGTGTCTAAATGTAAAGTTATAAGATTTTTTAAATGCAAAACACCCATTGTGTTTCCATACTCCATAGATAATATTAAGTTGGAATCTGTTGATCATTTCAATGACTTGGGTGTAATTTTTAGTAGCGATCTAAGCTCTGATAAACACGTAGACAACATAGTCTTAAAAGCGGTTAGGATGTTAGGTTTTCTGCGCCGCACTTGTTCTGATGTCAATGACACTAAAGCTATCAAGTCATTATACAATTGAAGGGCTCGGCGGAAGAGGGTATTAAGCCACTGCAAAGTAGTTTGAAGTAATTCACATTTTAATATTTCATTTAAATCGTAAAATCACATTTACAAAGAAAACAATAAGTAAATTTTATCTCAGTTTAATAACAACATAAAGTTTATTTTACAGACTAAAAACTCAAGAAAATATCCTAGATTAAGAAAAAAAGTATGAAAATATAACAAAAAATGTGGCTTGTTACCATTTTAAACCAAGAAATATTATCGTTTTCGACCACTTTACGCTTAACGCGTGCTACACCTGGCGCGGCCATGTTAATTTATCTATGGCTTGTTACCTTCTTGGGTCAGAAATACTCGTAAAATGGCAGTCGGTAAAAAAGCATTTATTGCACAGTGTTGCCACTTCTTTTACAAAGTTGCTGAATAAAATTCTGTGGCTGGTTTCCCTTTTTATATAACTAATTACGTATTTAGATTAAAATCTTAGAAAATGTGGCTTGATACCCTCTTCCGCCGAGCCCTTCAATTGTCTAGTGCGTAGTGTGTTAGAATATAATAGTATCGTATGGGATCCTATTTATAACTGTTATAAAGAGAGGTTGGAACGTGTCCAGAATAAATTTATAAAATTTTTACTGTTTAAACTTTGATTCCCTTACAAAGATGTCCCCTCTGCAACTCGCATTCAATTGGCCGGTATTGAAAGTCTAGAGCGGCGCAGAAAAAATGCAATGGTATACTTTTTGTTTAAGTTGCTGAACGGCAAAATCAGTTGTGGTTCGTTACTGGCAAAGGTGCGCTTCAGAATCCCACAGAGACCTACTCGGTTGAGAAACCTTTTTTATACGATTAATCATCGAACTGTGTATGGTTCTCAGGCCTTCTGTAATAGGCTCATGGGTAACTATAATGTCCACTTTAATAGTATCTATTTATTTTGCTCCACTTTTTTATCGTTTAAGAACAGAGTAATGTATAGTGTAATATAGTATAATTTGTATTAATGTATTAATTTTATATTTAAGACTTTGTGTGTGCTATTTGGAGTGTAATGTATCTCTGTAAGTGCTGATTTAATAAATAAATAAAATAAATAATTTCAGCCGATAACTACACTACCAAAAAACCTTATTATCGGACTATACACTTAAAATCATTAAATTAATGAAATTTAAATTTTTCAAATCTTTGACCGGCTAAACGATGCAATTTTGAATATAACTAAGTTGGCTTGAACCGACCTTTTTTTATGTCAGAAGTCACCAATTATACACGTAATTTCCAGACACCCTCTGTATTTAAATAAAAACTTAAAAGGGTAGGAAATAAAAAAAAATATTCTTTACAAATAATGTCATGTGTCATTTTCGAGGTTATTAAGATCAGAGAAAACAATATCAAAAAATTAAGGAAGTGGAGAAGGAGGGGTGGATAATAGAACATTTAGAAGTATTTCATAATTATTAATTTCAAAACAATTTTAAAAAATTAATGGAAATGAAAAAAATATCAACCTAAAAAACCTAAAAGTATGAAAATTATTATTTTAAGAATATTACATCAATATACGTATTTACCTAAAGAGGTATAAATTTAAAACCTTCCAAAATTGACAGTTCTAGGTTTTAAATGGAGAATGTCAGAATAATATTGGGTTGCACAAAATATGTTTCTAACAATAATTAATTAATTAACCAGGTTACTTTGACTCTGACATAAGTGACATTGGCAAACATAATTTGCTCACAATCAAAGTTGACTGATTAGTAAATCAAGAATTAAGCTAACCGAACCACTCTAATTGTAACAAAAGTTATTTCTGTCAATGTTATATATTATTATATCACAGTCAAAGTTGCTGGTTCGTTAATTAGTGTACAACCTGGTATAAAGTCAACTAATTCTTGTATTGTAAATATTTTTTTGGTTCGTCTTTAAATTCATAAAGTTCAAAATATTCCAGACTAGTTTTATAAAATGTCTAATTTTTCTTGAAGTGAGCATTCTTCTGTATTTATAACTTACTAGTTTATACAAATATAAACGGCAAAGTAGGGTGTTGCTTCTCCTCTTGTAAT
This sequence comes from Polydrusus pterygomalis, assembly GCA_963969555.1. NCBI lineage: Eukaryota > Metazoa > Arthropoda > Insecta > Coleoptera > Curculionidae > Polydrusus > Polydrusus pterygomalis. Next base: position 115,971,676 of record OZ018376.1, read on the forward strand.
TTTACCATGTTTCAAACCAACAGTGTACAGGGTGATTCACGTTGGATGGAACGTTAGACGTTTCTAACGAACCAGTAAAGGAATCGTTCTGAAAATTTGGTGGCGTACATAAACGGACATGCTCTACCAACCTAAAATATTTTTAACAATACAGTGTTGCCGCTTCCACACAAAAATAATAGTAACTACGATTTTTTAAATGCAACACCATATATTTTATTTTATTTTCGAAACCCCCATTACTTTCCTTACAATTTTTATTAACTCTACTCTATACTTATCTCTTACCGTTTCTAAGATATAAATTAATGTTCGTTTTTTTTTGTCCGAAAACGTCACTTTTAATAATGCTGATAATTTTGAACTCTAAAACACTGAAACCCTTAAATTTGGTAAATGGGGCTCTCTGCCCTAGTCCCAAATCTTAGTTGCAATATACAGGGTGGTTGAAAAATACACTTACTCTTTAACTTGAAAAAGCGACCATGAGTCCTTTTTTTCAAATGTAACACCCTGTAAGTATGTCCTTTTTTTCAAATATAACACCCTGTATATTATTACGGATTTGAAAAGCTGTTCAAGTTTCACTTAATTCTTGTATATCATACCTGTACCTAACTAACTAGTTTAACCATTTTTTTGACGTATTAAGCATGATTTGTAAAATTTTCTATACAATTCAATATTTATTCGGTTATTAGTAAGTTTGCCATGACAAAAACTGATGTTTAAGTATGTTACTATGGTTATCGTTTTGACATTTCATTAAGTTTAGATACAAGATAGAAATACAGTTTAAAGTCATGGAAGAAAACTATACAAATGCAGTTTTTATGAATTTATTTATTTTATTTGACAATAAATTGTCGCCAGGACATGTATAAAGTTTAACGAAATGTACTCTAACTTACCGCCAATGAATCTTAGAAAATTCATAAGGATCCAGAAAAATTTTATTAAATGTTAGCTAGTCAAATAATAAAAGGCTACTAAAATTATAACTAATAAAATGCTTTTTAAAGGTTGGAGACAATGATGTTTCTTGAATGATGAAAGGGTTTGGGAAGTATCTCCAGTCGTCTATAGGTAAATACTAAATAAGTAAAGTAACTACAAGACTATTTATCTGTTGTGTCTGATAGATTAACTGAGCTATCCTGGCTAAATGTTTCTAAAAGGCGATTCCTACATTGCTGCACCCTGTTTCACAAAGTCGTTAAATATGGTAAACCAAGTTATCTGCATCGTAGGGTTCTGTTTCGTTCGGACGTACATAATATAAACATTCGTAGGAATGATCAGCGTACTATTCCTCAGCATCGCACATCACAGTTTCAGAGGGCTTTTTCTTATACCATTTGCAAATGTCTTAATGTCTTACCGAACGATCTAAATAAGCTTGAGCCAAACAATTTTAAGCGTACCTTAAAAAAACAGCTGATGGATAATATAATTATGGTTAACTTTAATATTTAGCTTAAATGTAATACGAAGTGAATTAATAGATTAATTGAAATTGGTTAATTATAAATATTTTAATATTGATTATATTTTATTATTATTAATTATTTGTATATTGCTAAGATAGTAACTTAGATGTTGTTCATTTTGTTTAAGATATAGTTCCTAGGGCTACATGGAAGAGTGAGCTCTGTGTGTATGCAAATACACCTTTGCTTAAATGTAGTATTTTTTTTTCAACTAACAGTAAGTTCATTCATGTGTTTTCTTTAAATTTATATGTTCATCCTTATAGATGCTGTTTTGTTGAAAATAAATAAATAAATAATAAATAAATAAATACTAGCTAGGTGCACCGAAGCATAACTAAGGTGGGTGCAGTCATGCGTTCAGTTGGCACGCGATCTTATTCTAAGATTACATCTATCTAACAAAGGTTTCCAGATATTTCTTATGTCTAATGATGGTTTACTAAAGCAGCCTGGATCCTGGTGAATAGCAGCAGCTTCCTTAAACTTTCTTTTCCTCCAGTGTGGTTCCTTATGTAGGAGTTCAGCTTCTGACCACTTGATAAGGTGACCATGTTTCCAGGCATGGTCAGCTGCACCTGACTTTTCGGTCTCTCCTTTTAACGTATTGTTTTTGTTTTGTCTTTAATCCTTGTTTCGAGTGGTCTTAATGTCTTACCTTTATAAGATTGGCCGCATTCGCAGGGGATCTGGTAGACGCAGTTTTTCCTATCTTTTTGACTTATAGGCTTTGTCTTCGTCAGGTGGCTTCTTAGGGTGTCCCTCGAGTTGAATATGTTATTGATGTTATATCGTTGTCCTAGTCTTCTTATTTTCTCAGATACTCCTTTGACATATGGAATATTGAGTATTGGTTGTGCCTCTCTGTCTGCTTCTTGCGCGTTTGGTCGATTCTTACGATTTTCCAATATTGTGTCAACTAATCTTGTGGGGTAGCCATTTTTGTTGAGGTCGGTCTTGATGTGGTGAGCTTCTGTTTTAAGTGCGTCTTCCGAGTTACAGATTGTAATTGCTCTATCCACGAGGGTTTTAATTATGCCATGTTTCGTGTTTTCTGTATACTGAAGTTTGGATGCTGTTGTCATTTTTCTTACACAGATGTTCAAAACGCTGGCCGTTTACATCCAAAGCCGAACACTTTAATATGCGGGTGTTGACTGCAGAGATTTCAAGAAAAATTTAGTTTTAATGTTTTTTTGCATGTTAATACAAACACACATTGTCCAAATAAAATAAATAAATTCATAAGAACTGCATTTGTATATTTTTCATTTGTATAGTTTTCTCCCATGACTTTAAAGTGTATTTCCATCTTGTATCTAAACTTAATGAAATGTCAAAACGATAACCATAGTAACATACGTAAACATCAGTTTTTGTCATGGCTAACTTACTAATAACCGAATAAAAATTGAATTGTATAGAAAAGTTTACAAATCATGCTTAATACGTCAAAAAAATGGTTAAACTAGTTCGTTAGGTACAGGTATAATATACAAGAATTACGTGAAATTTTAGCAGCTTTTCAAATCCGTAATAATATACAGGGTGTTACGTTAGAAAGAAAGGACTTATGGTCACTTTTTCAAGTTACCAGAATAAGTGTATTTTTCAACCACCCTGTATATTGCAACTAAGATTTGGGACTATGGCAAAGAGCCCTATGGTATTAGTTAACTATTTACTAAATTTCAGGGTTTCAGTGTTTTAGAGTTCAAAATTATCAGCATTTTTAAAAGTGACGTTTTCGGACAAAAAAAAACTGAAATTAATTTATATCTTAGAAACGGTAAGAGATAAGTATAGAGTAGAGTTAGAAAAAATTGTAAGGAAAGTAATAGGGGTTTGTTCGGATTTGTTCGGGGTTTCGAAAATAAAATAAAATATATGGTTTTGCATTTAAAAAATCGAAGTTACTATTATTTTTGTGTAGAAGCGGAAACACTGTATTGTCAAAAATATTTTAGGTTGGTATTGCATGTCCTTTTATGTACGCCACCAAATTTTCAGAACGATTCTTTTACTGGTTCGTCAGAAACGTCTAACGTTCCATCCACCGTAAATCACCCTGTATTTTCTTCCAATTAAAGCCTGCTAATGTTTCTTTTGCAAAAGCCTTGAAGAAGTCTGTATACATCGAGTCTACTTATTGATCGTTCACCAAGGCCTCGACCAGAGCAGCTTTACAGTGTTTAATTTTTGGGTAAAGCGTCCTGCGTAAAAGACATGTTGACTATAACCAACTATGCACTTCTTCTCTTACTATAAACCTATTTTGCTCTCCTCCCTCCTTCTCAAATTTATTTTCTAGCAACGAACTAGGAAGGTAGTTTGATACTTACTGTTTCCTTTATAGTGCAGTAAAAATAAATTATGACCTGGGCAAAAATGCAACATAAATGATTCTTTTTGCATTCTATTGTGAAAAGTGTCTATTTTAACATATTCAAAATCCCAATTAAACCTGGCCCCGTAAATCAGTCAAAATCCAAGATGGCGGCTGAATTTTGTATTTTTAATTACAAAATTTACAGCTTTGTTTTTATAAGGTGTAACTTGGCAAAAACGTTTAAAATACAATGATAAAAGTATAAAATATTTATTGAATAGGTAAGATAGGTATTGAATCACTCAAATTGCTTATTATACATTAGAGAAAACTTTATTAGGTACACATTAGACTTACAAGAAAAAAATACATTATTTCAATGACCAAAAATTAAAATGATTTGGCTATTTTTTGACAATTCTTCATAATCTTTATCTGTACTTTCCATTTCTTTATCTTCTATTCGCTGCGGACTATTTTCACAATTTGTTTCTTGACACTGACTACATGAACTGGTATATTTCAAACCATTCTTTCGGCTACTACATTTCATGGCACCACAGCCGGTTTTGCAGTTACATCTTATTATGCGTAATATACTTTCAGGAGCTGGTGGCAAATGCATTGCCTTCTTGCATTTGTTTCCATACACAAATAGGCACGGAAGCTATGGTACTTGACAGCTGATTCCGTTGGGGGAAGGTTCTGTGGCTGAACGAAACATTTTGCCTTCGATACTTTATCAATAATAGTTCTATACCTAAGAGTATTTAGTGTATCATCTGGATTTCCACCAAAAATACATACCATTATCTTCTTCCCAAATTCTTCAACCTGACTGGGATTAAGGCTTGTTGAGCTGAACGATAGTACAAGTTCACGAAAGTATTGATCTTCAACAACACGTTTCAAAACTGATTGCTTTCCAATATGGAATATTCTGGAGGTGCTATTACATCCTGTGTATATGAATGTATAAAGAATAGACTGTTCGCTGAGTCATTTCCGAGCGAATATCTAATGGCATTGATATCATAAATGTTATTTTGTTTGAAAGATTTTTTATCACTTCTGAAAAACAGATTATGGTATCCTTGATTACACCAATAAATCAGCAATACCAATGGGTCAGTGTGTCTTCTCCTATCCAATGTTGTATTTTTAATTTTTGAAGATTCCACTGCAGTTTTAACAATGTCAACATCAGCATCATCAACTGAATGAATAATTACTGAACAACCATGTTGTCGTATTTCTTCAGCGAATATGATAATTATTTTCTGCTTGTTTTCCTTATTAGTGAGAAACATTTCCTTACTTCCTGTTAATGTCATATCTGGTGTTCAAGTTCACGGCGGAAAAATTCTATTTGTTCGGCGATTTTGGGTTATGAGTCATGTCTTTTGGTAATACAAAAGTACAATGTAAATGGCTGCAAAATGGTAGCCTTTAAATATTTGAAAAGTAAATACCTAATTATTTAAATGGCCGCCATTTTGAAAAGAAAAAGAAGTAAAGTCTTATCTTTGTCTTTTAAACTTTTTTGCCAAGTTACGCCTTATAAATACAAAGTTATAAATTTTGTAATTAAAAATACAAAATTCAGCCGCCATCTTGGATTTTGACTAATTTCCGGGGCCAGGATTAATGGGGATTTTGAATATGTTAAAATAGACACTTTACACAATAGAATGCAAAAAGAATCATTTGTGTTGCAATTTTGCCCAGGTCAAGGGAATTTTTATAATATATTTACTGCAGTATTAAAAGAAATAAAACTATTTTTGCACCCGACATCCCGGTAAAATAATTTATTGACAGAAAAGTCGACAGAAAAGTCAAATTAAAGCGAAGACGTCATAATAGGTATGGCATATTAAAAGAATGACGCGTTGAAAATATAACTGCTAAATTTAAAACTCTTTAGTGAATACGGGTGTTAATGTCTTAATATCTACATTAATTTACAGAAATTGAAAATATTAAAAAGGTTCTAATAAATTTACTTTACCCTTATCTGCACATGCTTCTTCGGAAAATTCAGTTCTTCTTTCGGGTTGAAGTAGAATACGATATCGCTTACTGAATATAAATAAATATAACCACTTTCCGCCGATAGATCGAGAATTCCATTACTCCAATCGCGGTCAACAAATTCCCAACGCAAATTAATAGGAGATGAGTTAGTCAATCTAACTATACGTCTTGCTTTATAACTGAGAGGCACCTACAAGATATTTAAATCATACAAACTATATAGGCTGTCCAGAATTTAAGTCTTATTATTGATATCTAGGATTTAACTGATAAGATTTTCTTAAAAAAAAGAAGGAAGGCGAGGGAGAAGTTAAGGATATAATTGTACATTCAAATACACAGTGTGGTTGTTTAAGCGTGCAACATAAAATATGGGCATTTTTTTTTATTACCGATTTCTCAGAAAATTTTATTCTTGATAAAAGTTGGTGCATGTGCGATAATCATATTAGGTGCACTTGGAATGGTTGCAAGTCAAACGGCGTACAGGGTAGGCCAAGAAATATAAAACTTGCACAAGAATAAAGTGTTTTAATAAACATTTTAAATAAAAATTTTGCACGTTAAATGATAATTTTTTAATTAGCATATTATCATTACTAATGTTTTATCTTGTTAAAAAGAATTTTTAGGATATTTTAAAGTTCTGTTTAATATCGTTGCAACAAACATGAAGTTTGTGATTCCTTAATAAATTAAAAATTCAAATAAATTTTACAAATATGCTTGAATTTGAACAAAGATATGTAAAATTGATTTAATTTTGATTAATTTATGTAGGTCTATATGGTGAATATAAAAAAAATTTTGGGAAATTAATGTTTTTTAAAAAAATATATTTTTTATTTTATGACGTCACGTTTTTGAATCTATGCATAGCTTTTAATTCTAAACAACTTTTCCTAATAACATTTTGCCAAATTTTCTGAAATAGGGGTACTTTATTCTTGTACAAGTTTTATATTTTTTGGCCTACCCTGTACGCCGTTTGACTTGCAACCATTCCAAGTGCACCAAATATGATTATCGAACATGCACCAACTTTTATCAAGAATAAAATTTTCTGAGAAATCGGTAATAAAAAAAATTCCCATATATTGCACACTTAAACAACTACACTGTATATAAATCTACTGGTTATGATAACATTTTAAATTTGAATTATTTCGTATTTAAAAATATCTGGTACAATTATTTTTATGAAAATCAACATTTTGATTTGATATACTGAAGTTGCCATTAGTTTTTTTTTGTGACAGACTATATGAAGTACTCGTTGGGCTAGCCAAAACGGTCAAGAATCATCCTGGTTGGAGACAATAACATAAGGTACTTCAACCGTAACCAGTCGATTTTTCAATTTAAAATAGTGCTCAACGCATTTAACGGATCTATCTGACCACCAAACCATAATCGGAAATGTTGGAATCGCGCCGAAGGCGCCAAAAAAAAGCGGCATTTTTTGTGTGCCATTTTTTGAATCATGGTTCTTGGTTTTCAAGTGGGAAAAATAAAGAACACAACACAAAATACTCAAGAGAAGCACAAAAACAAACCCGGTAATAATTGAGGTGCTCTTACGAACTTCTCACATGAGTTTTCCTTATCACAAGGGAGTCCGGAGCAGGAGAAGTGCGCCTGACTGTATTTTAGCAATTTGCAGAGTTGCCAAACTGCCACGAGGAAAATTAAATAGTTTAGGAAATGTTTAATCTGTTGCCTGTATTGTCGAAATTAGAGCTCTAATAATATATGGATATTTCGCATAAAATTTATTTTGTTTATGTAAGTTTTATAAGTATGGTCTCGAGTCTCGAGTCTCGAGTCTCGAGTCTCGAGTCTCGAGTCTCGTGGGGGGGGGGAGGGCCCCCTGGGCCCGCCCCCTAGCTACGTGCCTGGTCGCCTGGATCTAGGGATTTCTGTGTTTGTATGATTGAATCAAGAGGCATTCTTGATAGGATTACCTTAAAAAAAATTTTCTTTTTTTGAATTTCGCAATGTCAAGCGAGAAAAAACATAAACGAGGTTTTTAATATTGCTATAAAGTGCAACAGCATTTTAGAAAACAAACAAACAGGTGCTGTTGTAAATAGTGAAAAAACCGAGGCCTGGGAAAAATTACAATGGAATATAATGCTACATCCTCTGACCCCAACAACAGGTCAACAGAGCAGCTGAAAAGATGCTACGATAACAAAGAAGAGAATATAAGAAAAAAAGCCGAATTGAGGCAGGAGACTTTAAAAATGGTCTGGGGCTTACCACCACCTGAGAGTAAATATGATAAATTGGACAATTTGATTCTGGCTACAAGGGATTTCATCACAGTGGAGGGAAATTGTATTAAATTTGATTTAAATAATTTTGTGCAAATCAAAAAACTCAATAAACACTATTTTGAGGTTGAACCTTTAAACTATAGGCCCATAGCCCTCCTGTCAGTTATATCAAAATTAATCGAAAAAAAGCTATTTAAAATTAGGATTCGAGAGTGTATCAATTGGCAAACCCATTGATGCACACTTCGCAGATAACACAACAATAACATGGAGTACTGAAAATGACACGCAACTGCTAGAAACTGTTACCCACCACCTAAAAATTATTCAGGATTACTTTGAAATCAATAGATTGTTGTTAAACATGAAAAAATCCAAAGACATGTCATTAAACCGGAAAACATCAAACGTATATCCAAAAATTAAAAATCAGGAATAATCGTATACAGGATAAATAAGTGCAAACTTCTGGCAATAATAATGCAGAGCAATTTAAGGTAGGATCTTCATATAGCGTCCCTTTTTAGAAAACTGTCATCCGAACTCTTTACAATAAATACAACAATAAACAATCACACAATATAAAAAAATTGTACAGAAAAGCTGCAACACAAATATAATTTGCCTTATTTGAAAGTCATTTACAATAAGGTTTATTGCCGTGGGGCTTCTTTGCATTTTTTTTTTTTTTTTTTTTTTTTTTTTTTTTTTTTATGATCGAGCACAAGCACTATAGGAAAATCCTTTAAGGCGCTCTGGGAGCGGTGCGTGTGCGAAGAAAGCGATTCACGTTTTTCTTGAATCGTTGGAGGTTATATTCGGTTGGAAACACGGTCTCAGAAAGGCCGTTCCACAAAGATGACGTCCTCCAAATGAAAGAGTTCTGAAACAATGATGTTCGGGGTGTACTAAGTTGAACCACATAGGGATGGGCGGCAGTGGTTCGTCGTGTGTTTCTGCTATGCATTACTCTAGGTGGAATCGAGCGGGCAATATCTGTCGAACACTTGCCATGAAAATATCTGTAGAAGAGAGTCAAATCACCAACCTGTCTTCGATGTTCTAAGCTGTCGAGATTCTTAGTCAGCTCGTGGTCGCCGATTAGACGAACGGCTCTCCTTTGGATGGAATCCAACAACCGAAGGGTATGCTTCGGTGCAGAACTCCAGATATGAGAGCAGTATTCCAGTGATGGTCGAATCTGGGCTTTATAGAGTGTCAAAAGTTGTTGAGGTGTATACAACTTTTTGGTACGGAAAAGTATACCGAGCTTCTGAGAAGCTGCCCTGGCGATTGCCACTACGTGATTATGCCAAGACATATTTCCTCCCAGGTTGACACCCAGCAAATTAATAGACGAAGTCAGTGGAATTGCGTGTCCTGCCATAACGATATCGGGTTCTGCAATGTTGACCTTCTTAGAGAAAACTGCAGCCTGGGTTTTTTGAGCGTTAAATTCGACTTGGTTACTGTCACCCCAAGACAAAATTTCTTCCAGGTCTTTATTGAGGCGTGATACCTCATGTTGTCTGCGAAGATGTGCGTCAGTAGCCGATGTTTGAGGTTTCAAAGTAAAAGATGAGATAAGTGTGCTGTCGTCAGCAAAGCAATATAATGGATTTTCTGTTTTCGCTAGAAGGTCGTTAATGTACAGTAAGAAGAGAGTGGGAGATAATATGGACCCTTGAGGAACACCAGCATTGATGGTGAAGGTGTCTGAGAGAAACCCGTCAATCGCCACTTGCAGAGAGCGGTCCTTGAGGAAGCTAGACAACCATGAACAAAATCGACCGGGCATACCATAAGAACGCAGTTTGCTTAGGAGCCCCTCGTGCCAGACACGGTCAAAGGCTTTAGAGATGTCCAGTGCAATAGCCCGGGACTCCCCATGATGTTCGATTGCGTTGCTCCAAAGATGAGTGACATAGGCTAGCAGGTCTCCTGTTGATCTGGACTTACGAAAACCATACTGATGGTCGCTGATAATTTTAAGGCCTTCCAGGTATTTTATAAGTTGTTGGTTAATAGCTTTCTCCATCACCTTTGATATAACTGAAAGCAATGCGACTGGTCGATAGTTGTTTGGCAGGGTTTTCTTGCCTTTCTTTGGTATAGGCTGGACTCGCGCCTTTTTCCAGCAAGATGGAAATATTCCTTTTTTGTAGGATAAGTTAAAAAGTCTACAAAATACTGGTGTGAGTTCATCGGCGCATTTCTTGAGCACTATAATAGGAATTTCATCTGGACCAGAAGCTTTTTTGGCATCGAGCCCCTTCAAAATTCGTTTGACAGAACGCTGACGGAATACGATATCAGTCATTTCCGATCGAACTGCTGGAATGTTCGGGGGTGTTTTTCCCTGAAAGTCTACCGTAGAGTGTGAAGCAAAGAGTTCTGCGAGTAAGTTCGCTTTATCTTCAGCCGTGGTTGCTATTGTGCCGTCAGAACGTGTTAGCGGTGGAATATTTGATTTGGTAAAATTTTGACTGACGGCCTTAGCGACTGACCAAAAGGACCTAGATCCGTTAGGACTGGCGAGAAGTTTATTTTTAATCCTCATGTTGTGAGCCTCTTTGTTTTGATCTATCGTTTGCTTGCACTGGTTTCGAGCGGTAACAAAGATGGTGCGATTCACATCGGTAGGATTTTTACGCCATTGTCGGTAAGCTAGATTTTTAGCTCTGACAGCACGCTCGCAGTTCTTGCTAAACCAGGGCTTGCCATTCGAAGGGCGCTTCTTGGAGAAAGGAATAAAGGCTTCCATGCCAGTAAGAATGACATCGGAGACCTCTTGAGCACAAGCGGATGGATCATCTGAAGAGAAGCATACTTCCAGCCAAGGAAAAGTGCGAAAATGGTCCCTTAGGTCTTCCCAACTAGCTGATGTGTAGTGCCAAATTTTACGAGGTTTAGGAGGTTGTTCAGAACAAATTGGCAGCTCGCTTAGAGTTGAAATAAGTTTGTGATCGGAAGATCCTAATGGAGGATGAACGGTGACTGTGTATAGGTCAGGGTTGGATGTCAAAAAGAGATCTAAAAGACTAGCAAAATCTCCATCTCGGTCTGGAATTCGCGTTGGTTCTTCCACGAGTTGAGTTAGACCAGAACTGATCGCAAAAGATTCCGCCTCACGACCCTGTTCATCGTTGGTATTTGAGTATTTGAGCCAGTTGATATTGTGGACGTTAAAGTCACCAAATATAGCGACTTCGGCATTAGGATGGTTGGTTTGCAAGAAGTCAATTGTGTTTGCTAGTGACGAGAAGAGTGCTCTGTAATGGGTGTCACTTGGAGGACGGTAAAGGCAGCAGATAAACTTGGTGATTTTCTGCGTTGATATTTTAAACCACATTACATCAAACTCTGCTGTTTCAAGTGTGTCCTCTCGTTGGCAGCAAAGATCATCTCGGATAAAGAGACAGACCCCAAAGTTGCGTCTAAATCGGAAATGAAAATCGTATCCAGGATATAAATAGCTGACGGTGTTCGTTGACGATCTGACCTTTGTCTCGGTCAGTGCGAGCACATGGGGCTTGGATGTTTGTAAGTGCTGGTGGACTGAATTGATGTTGGTATTAAGCCCTCTGATATTGCAGAAATCAATTTTGAAGCTGCTGTTTTTGGGTGTGTCAGCAACTGTAGGTGCCACACTATTTCTCCGTTGAGTGTTGTTAGGGGAACCCAATATATTGTCGGAGACAGTGGATGTTCGGTTAATATCGCTTGATGAGGCCACAGGATCAGCCCCCACCCGGAGATCCGATCGGGGGGCGAGTTTACCTCCGGAGTATTTTGGTCCTGGAGCTTCCATCATGCTTTTTCTTCCCACCCTGGAAACCGGGAACATCGGCACAGCGACGAAACGTTGACTCAAAGAATAACTCAAGAGCAACTTCACGCCGCCTAAGCCGATGCAATGGTATCTCACCGGGCGATGCCGGGTGGGCCAGCATCTACCATTTGTCGTGCATGTGCATCCACAAACATGGACATAATTTTTCTTTTGTAAAAACGAGCCATACGTATGTTAAACGATATCAAGCACCTTCGCCATACTGCAAACCTCTGCTCAAAAAATTAGACATTTTAACAGTCTTCGATCTATGTTTTCTTGAAAGTGTTTGCTTCATGCACGCTAACGTACATACATTCGGCACCAAAAAGAAAAAAACATTCATACCCACGAAACAAGACAAAGAAATGCATTAGAAAATCCATTTTGCCAGTCTACCCAGACACAAGACCTTTCGAAGTAAGGGAATAGCTATTTATGCCATCAGTTACGAAATGCCTAATTTTGTGTAACGTGTGAGATTTTTGCGGAACGAACGAAGTGAGTTTCGCAAAAACTCACAAGTTACACAAAATTTCATTTCGTAACGTATTGCATACAAGATTTTTTCTAATTTTGAAGAAAGTAATAAAAAAATAAAATTTAATATAATTGATAAAAATTTGGAAAACATAAATTTAGTTTTTCTAATTTTGACATATAACTGATGGCATAAATAGCTATTGTTGCTCTTACTTCATGTTAGTTGTCAGTTTGACATTTTGTAAAAAAGTCTAGACGGAAGGTTTTTAGCGAGATTGATATATTTTTAGTTTTATTTTTTTAAAATGAGTCATTCAAGTTCTGAAGAGCTACCAAGCGATATTGAAGAGGCAGCAGGTAATGCTCTATTATCAGTAATTCCCAAAAAGTCAAAGGCAGTTTATGATTTGGCATACGAAAAATTTGTTACGTGGTGTGATGAGAAGAAAATTAAACATGTTAATGAGAAAGTTTTACTTGCATATTTCGAGGGTAAGAAAGATCTAAAAGTTTCCACATTATGGACACTTTACTCAATGTTAACTTAATTTAATTTTAATTTACTTAATGTCACTAATTTTGAAATACATTTTTCGTCACCAATTGCATAAAATTTTACTTTATGCAACTAGTTACAAAAAGTAAGACGTTTGATAATGTCAATCAGTTTTAAAAAGTGTCACTTTTTATGTCAAAATTAGAAAAAATATTTTTATAATAAGTTATATAGTTTGTCAGAAGCATCAAAAATCTGGCCACTACAGCTACGAAGAAAAAAAGAGGTTATAATGCTTATTTTAATTCATCTTGCATTACTGTAACAAAGATCTTATTTTATTCAGAAAATTACCATTACAGTTTGCATGCATAGATCACCTTCATCAAAATACCAATAAATTTTTAAAATAATTTGATGCATACTTAAAGTCACAAAGGTATGACAATCATTTTGACATTGTAATAGGTGATATAAATATCAATTTATTAAATAAAAACAATCCAGCCGTTGTGGATTATATAGCCTTGATGAATTCACCCTCTATTATTATTATTATTATTATTATTATTATTATTATTATTATTATTATTATTATTATTATTATTATTATTATTATTATTATTATTATTATTATTATTATTATTATTATTATTATTATTATTATTATTATTTTTATTTTTATTATTATTATTATTATTATTATTATTATTATTATTATTATTATTAATCTTTTTTTTTTCTCACTTAATCTTAATCAAGTGGTGTTTATTTTCTGGGATGACGGGCTGTACCAAGTCGTCTCAGAGTCTATTGCTTGAATTGAGGAATGATCGCACTATATTGCACGTTTTAAGGATGACAGACTTTTGTATGTTTGTATGGATATTTGGGTCGAGACCGAGTTCCTCAAGATGTGTCTTAAAGATGTATGGGGTGATGCCTGTGGTTGAAATGGTGAATGGTATGATCGTTACTTTTTTCTGTTTCCAAAGTCTCTGAACTTCCATGGCTAATTGCGAATACTTTGCTATTTTCTCTCTATACTTTGTTTGAATGTTGGGGTCGTTAGGTATGGATATTAGGGTGGGCCGAAAACCGTTTTTTTTCAAAAATTATGGAATTTTGTTTTGGAATAGTGCACAAAAGTTGCGTTTTGTTATTTCAATAAACATGTTTATCAACAGTTTTTTGATTGTAATGCGTCTTCTGCCCCCTACCAGAACTCAAAATTTTGAAAAAAAAATGAAAATGGGCATTTTGAATTTCGATTTGGAATAGCACACAAAAGTTTGTTTTCCTTACCCGACAAAAATAGTTATTTACCGTTTTTTTATTGCATTACGTCTTTTGCCCCCTACCAGCCCTTGAAAGTGGGGTAACCTTGTAATGTACTTTCTAGGTGGGTAAAATTTAGTGATACTTTTTTCTGACTTAAGTGAGCATTTTGGCAATGTCTTTTTTATCGGCTGTCCACTTTTAATGGCAAATCATAAAACTTTCAATATATATTTTATTTAGTTACTGGCCTAAATACGGCCCTGACTCTAAATCACCTGATCGTCGGTAGCTGGGCGCGAGACATATCTTACTCAGCTCAGTTAAAGTCTGTTGTCTGACTTGTCCACCAGCTTACTAGCAGTAGGGTGTGATGGCACGGTAGTCAATACAGGATCAAAAAATGGGTTCATCGCCCAACTTGAATTGAAGTTAAGACGCCCTTTACAACGACTTATCTGCCAGCTTCATTCCAATGAACTTCCATTGAGACATCTTTTTCAGCATATTGATGGCCAAACAACCGGACCTAGTGCGTTTTCAGGGCCACTCGGCAAGCTTATAATTCAATGTGAAAATTTGCCAGTGATTCAATATGAAGTTATTGACTGTAAATTACCCGAAGTAGAGTTTTGCGACTTAAGTACCGATCAGAGATATCTTTACAAAATTTGCCTTGCAATATCCTCTGGCCAATGTTCTGCAGATTTAGCTAACCAGAATCCAGGAAAGGTCAGTCATTCCCGATGGCTTACTTTGGCCAACCGCCTATTGCGACTGTTTATTTCCACCGAAAACCCAGTTCAAATTTAAAAGAATTGACAACTTTTGTTCTGAAAGTTTATGCGCCGATGTGGTTTTTAATTAAACTGAACCCATCTTGTAAAAATGGAGCAAAACATGTTTGGCAAACCATTCAGCTAAAACGATATTTAAGGGATGATTTGCAAGCAATTATTGACAACGCAATGCATTTTTCGCACACCCGGAAAATATTTTAGTATGTATGATAAGTGACCCTCGTCCCCACATCAGAGAACTTGCCATGCGACGTATTTTAAATGCGAAGAAGAGGGAAGATCCAGGAAAAATTCGTCCTTTTATAATACCGAAACTGAATTTTGATGCAGAAGACTATACTAATTTAATAGACTGGCAAAACAATGACATCACTCCTCCCCCACTACTTCATAATTTAGAATTAGATGAATTGGAAACTATAATAAGAGAAACCCCGAATAAACTTACTGAGGTTACCTCTTACCCCTGTCATAGCCAAGCCGTGGAAAGATGCGTAAAATTGGTAACGAAAGCTTCGTTATCTGTTGTTGGTCCCGAAAGGCGACATGGATTTATATCAGCAAGATTAGAATCTCGTAAATTGATGCCTCAGTTTGAGAGCAAAAAGGACTTTTTTCAATAAATTAGGCCGTTATAAATTTTATTACATGACCGAGTATGTTGTTTGCTTCTTTTAATGAATATATTCAATATATTGTTAAGCTAAAGGCTAGAAAATGTACTACAATAAAAAAAAATGGTATACCTTATTCGATCCAAAGTTTGTATTTTTGTCTTTCTTAAATGTTTGGGTTCCGGTAGGGGGCAGAAGACAGGATGCAATAAAAAAAATGTACATAAATATTTTGGTCAGACTAAGGAAAGGAATATTTTGTGTGCTATTCCAGATAGAAATTCAAAATGTCGAATTTTAAAACTTTTTGAAAATTTTGAGTTCTGGTAGGGGGTAGAAGATGACTTAAAATTAAAAAACTGTTAATAAACATTTTTGTTACAATAACAAAAGGCAACTTTTGCGCACTATTCCAAAACGAAATTCCAAAGTTCGAATTCTCGGCCCACCCTAATGGATATATCTATAAGATAGGTAATTTGTTCTTTTTTGTTTTGGAAAACGATGTCTGGTCTATTACATCTTATTGTCTTGTCTGTATGGATTTCTACGTCCCAGTACAGTTTGTATTCGCTGGTATCTATGATGGTGGTTGGAAAGTATTTGTAGTATGGTATTTCCTCTGTTATTAGTTTGTAGGTCTTTGCGAGTGCCTGGTGAATGATTTTTCCTGCCATGTTGTGTCTTTCGGTATACTGTGTGCCTGCTAAGATTTTGCATCCACCAGTGATATGGTCTATGGTTTCTGTATATTGGTGGCATTTTCTACATGTATCAGTATGTAAGTTTGGATCTTTAATTATGTATTTCTGATAATTCCGAGTGGTTATGACCTGATCTTGTATTGCGAGAAGAAATCCTTCTGTCTCAGGGAAAAGTCTTCCATCTTTAAGCCATTTATAGGAAAGTTCTTTTGATATATGATCGTGCTCTATGTTGTATCTATGTTTTCCATGTAGCTGCTTTGTTGTCCATAAATTAAGACTTTCTTCTATATTTTTTGTTGGATTATATGTGTCCGTAGGATGATTGGTCGTGGATAGATCAAGGGGTGTATAATTTTTGTCAGCTTTACAGACTGATTGGTGAAGGGATGCTTGTTTACCAAGGAAGAATTTCCGAAGGTGTTGGATTTGTTTTGTGTGTAAAGCTTGAATATCTGTCATACCCCTTCCTCCTTCTTTTCTGTTGATTGTGACTCTTTCTTTACATGAGTTGGGATGGTGTTTTCTATGTCTGGTAAGCTCTGATCTTGTGAGGGTATGGATACTTTCCAGATCTGTTTGGGTCCATTTGATTATACCAAAGGAGTAGGTAAGTATTGGGATGGCAAATGTGTTGATGGCTTTGAAGAGGTTACGGGAATAGAGTGAAGTTCTTAATATGGCTACTAATCTTTGTTTGTATTGTTTCTTCAATTGTGTTTTTATATCTGTGTGGTTTATTTTAGTGCTTTGTTGGAATCCTAGGTATTTGTATGTTTCGTTTTCTGTCATGTTGTCTAAAATTTCATTGTTTATGGATTCTTTGTATTCGCTTTCTTTCCATTTACCTTTTTCGATATGTAGTGCTTTGCACTTACTTATTCCGAATTCCATTTGTATGTCTGTTGTAAATGTTTCTGTGATCTTGAGCAGCCCTTTTAGTTGTGTTGGTGTTGGCGCGTAGATTTTTATATCGTCCATATACAGTAGGTGGTTGATTTTATGTTGTACTGTTTTTTGATATTTTATGTTAAAGCCGTATTGGGAGTCATTTAGTGCATTTGAGAGTGGATTTAGGCACATACAGAACCATAAAGCACTTAGCGAGTCACCCTGGAAGATGCCTCGTCGGATGTATAGTTCATCTGTCTGTACTGTTTCTGATTTTGAGGTTATGGTAATTTTTGTTCTCCAGGTTTTCATTATTTCCGTCAAGAATTGTTTGATTTTTGTGTCTATTTTGTAGATGTCTAAGATTTTTGTTAACCAGCTATGTGGTACAGAGTCGAAAGCCTTTTTATAGTCTATGTAGCAGGTGTGTAGATTTCTGCGTTCCTTTTCGGTCTGTTTAAGGATGATCGTATCTATTAATAGTTGTTCTTTACACCCCTGACTGAATTTTCTGCAACCTTTCTGTTCTTCCGTAAGTATGTTATGTTTTGTTAGGTGTTGGTCTATCTTTTTACATATGGTGGCTGTTATTATTTTGTACAGTGTAGGAAGGCATGTTATAGGTCTATAATTGGTTGGATTCTTTGTTTCTGCATTTTTCGGTTTAACATATGTATTGCCTTGTGTCAGGAATTTTGGGAATGCGTTTGGGTCTTGAATAATTTTGTTTATTTCTCTGGTGAGTGCTTCATGTGTAGATGTGAGCTGCTTATACCAAAAATTTTGTATTTTATCTGTTCCTGGGCATTTCCAATTGTGGGTATGTTTTATGGTCTCTGAAAGTTCTTCTTGTGTGATGTGGTGATCCATCTGTGTTTGTATGTGCTTGTATCTTTCTGTTTCGATTTCAATCCAGCTATGACTGTCGTTGTGTTGTATGGGTGTTGACCAGATGTTTGACCAAAAATCTGTTAGTTCCTGTTTAGTAGGTATCTCATTTATAGGGTTATTTCCTTGTGATATTATGGCTTTATAGAATTGCTTTTCGTTTCTGTAAAATGCTAAGTTGGTATCTTTTCTTTCATTGGACTGTTTATATCTGCGTAGTCTGCCAGCGTAGACAGCAAGTTTTTGTTTCATGGTGTCGAGAATTTCTGATTCTGTTTGTGCTGGGTTAATCTTCATTATTTTCGTTATAGAATTTATTATCTTTTTAGATTTGTTGCCATTCTTATGTTGGGTCATATGTCCTATATCCCTTCTTAGGTTTTTTATTTTATTTTCTATTCTGATTTGCCACTTTGGTTTATGTTTTTTTCTTATTTTTCCTGTTTCCTGTGGGATTTTTTGGCCGTTATGTCTGATTATTGTGACTGCTGCTGTGTATATAATTGTGTGAATGTTATTATTATTATTATTATTATTATTATTATTATTATTATTATTATTATTATTATTATTATTATTATTATTATTATTATTTATTATTATTATTATTATTATTATTATTATTATTATTATTATTAATCTTTTTTTTTTCTCACTTAATCTTAATCAAGTGGTGTTTATTTTCTGGGATGACGGGCTGTACCAAGTCGTCTCAGAGTCTATTGCTTGAATTGAGGAATGATCGCACTATATTGCACGTTTTAAGGATGACAGACTTTTGTATGTTTGTATGGATATTTGGGTCGAGACCGAGTTCCTCAAGATGTGTCTTAAAGATGTATGGGGTGATGCCTGTGGTTGAAATGGTGAATGGTATGATCGTTACTTTTTTCTGTTTCCAAAGTCTCTGAACTTCCATGGCTAATTCCGAATACTTTGCTATTTTCTCTCTATACTTTGTTTGAATGTTGGGGTCGTTAGGTATGGATATATCTATAAGATAGGTAATTTGTTCTTTTTTGTTTTGGAAAACGATGTCTGGTCTATTACATCTTATTGTCTTGTCTGTATGGATTTCTACGTCCCAGTACAGTTTGTATTCGCTGGTATCTATGATGGTGGTTGGAAAGTATTTGTAGTATGGTATTTCCTCTGTTATTAGTTTGTAGGTCTTTGCGAGTGCCTGGTGAATGATTTTTCCTGCCATGTTGTGTCTTTCGGTATACTGTGTGCCTGCTAAGATTTTGCATCCACCAGTGATATGGTCTATGGTTTCTGTATATTGGTGGCATTTTCTACATGTATCAGTATGTAAGTTTGGATCTTTAATTATGTATTTCTGATAATTCCGAGTGGTTATGACCTGATCTTGTATTGCGAGAAGAAATCCTTCTGTCTCAGGGAAAAGTCTTCCATCTTTAAGCCATTTATAGGAAAGTTCTTTTGATATGTGATCGTGCTCTATGTTGTATCTATGTTTTCCATGTAGCTGCTTTGTTGTCCATAAATTAAGACTTTCTTCTATATTTTTTGTTGGATTATATGTGTCCGTAGGATGATTGGTCGTGGATAGATCAAGGGGTGTATAATTTTTGTCAGCTTTACAGACTGATTGGTGAAGGGATGCTTGTTTACCAAGGAAGAATTTCCGAAGGTGTTGGATTTGTTTTGTGTGTAAAGCTTGAATATCTATCATACCCCTTCCTCCTTCTTTTCTGTTGATTGTGACTCTTTCTTTACATGAGTTGGGATGGTGTTTTCTATGTCTGGTAAGCTCTGATCTTGTGAGGGTATGGATACTTTCCAGATCTGTTTGGGTCCATTTGATTATACCAAAGGAGTAGGTAAGTATTGGGATGGCAAATGTGTTGATGGCTTTGAAGAGGTTACGGGAATAGAGTGAAGTTCTTAATATGGCTACTAATCTTTGTTTGTATTGTTTCTTCAATTGTGTTTTTATATCTGTGTGGTTTATTTTAGTGCTTTGTTGGAATCCTAGGTATTTGTATGTTTCGTTTTCTGTCATGTTGTCTAAAATTTCATTGTTTATGGATTCTTTGTATTCGCTTTCTTTCCATTTACCTTTTTCGATATGTAGTGCTTTGCACTTACTTATTCCGAATTCCATTTGTATGTCTGTTGTAAATGTTTCTGTGATCTTGAGCAGCCCTTTTAGTTGTGTTGGTGTTGGCGCGTAGATTTTTATATCGTCCATATACAGTAGGTGGTTGATTTTATGTTGTACTGTTTTTTGATATTTTATGTTAAAGCCGTATTGGGAGTCATTTAGTGCATTTGAGAGTGGATTTAGGCACATACAGAACCATAAAGCACTTAGCGAGTCACCCTGGAAGATGCCTCGTCGGATGTATAGTTCATCTGTCTGTACTGTTTCTGATTTTGAGGTTATGGTAATTTTTGTTCTCCAGGTTTTCATTATTTCCGTCAAGAATTGTTTGATTTTTGTGTCTATTTTGTAGATGTCTAAGATTTTTGTTAACCAGCTATGTGGTACAGAGTCGAAAGCCTTTTTATAGTCTATGTAGCAGGTGTGTAGATTTCTGCGTTCCTTTTCGGTCTGTTTAAGGGTGATCGTATCTATTAATAGTTGTTCTTTACACCCCTGACTGAATTTTCTGCAACCTTTCTGTTCTTCCGTAAGTATGTTATGTTTTGTTAGGTGTTGGTCTATCTTTTTACATATGGTGGCTGTTATTATTTTGTACAGTGTAGGAAGGCATGTTATAGGTCTATAATTGGTTGGATTCTTTGTTTCTGCATTTTTCGGTTTAACATATGTATTGCCTTGTGTCAGGAATTTTGGGAATGCGTTTGGGTCTTGAATAATTTTGTTTATTTCTCTGGTGAGTGCTTCATGTGTAGATGTGAGCTGCTTATACCAAACATTTTGTATTTTATCTGTTCCTGGGCATTTCCAATTGTGGGTATGTTTTATGGTCTCTGAAAGTTCTTCTTGTGTGATGTGGTGATCCATCTGTGTTTGTATGTGCTTGTATCTTTCTGTTTCGATTTCAATCCAGCTATGACTGTCGTTGTGTTGTATGAGTGTTGACCAGATGTTTGACCAAAAATCTGTTAGTTCCTGTTTAGTAGGTATCTCATTTATAGGGTTATTTCCTTGTGATATTATGGCTTTATAGAATTGCTTTTCGTTTCTGTAAAATGCTAAGTTGGTATCTTTTCTTTCATTGGACTGTTTATATCTGCGTAGTCTGCCAGCGTAGACAGCAAGTTTTTGTTTCATGGTGTCGAGAATTTCTGATTCTGTTTGTACTGGGTTAATCTTCATTATTTTCGTTATAGAATTTATTATCTTTTTAGATTTGTTGCCATTCTTATGTTGGGTCATATGTCCTATATCCCTTCTTAGGTTTTTTATTTTATTTTCTATTCTGATTTGCCACTTTGGTTTATGTTTTTTTCTTATTTTTCCTGTTTCCTGTGGGATTTTTTGGCCGTTATGTCTGATTATTGTGACTGCTGCTGTATATATAATTGTGTGAATGTATTATTATTATTATTATTATTATTATTATTATTATTATTATTATTATTATTATTATTATTATTATTATTATTATTATTATTATTATTATTATTATTATTATTATAAGACAAACAATCGAATATATAATATTTTATCCAATTAACATTATTCACAAAGCCAGATAAAATCATTATATTCAATCACCTACCGTAAAGAGTAGTTTTAAACAAAGATCAATATTATATAAAGGAATAACAACTTACAACAGTTTGCCGAAAAAAAATAAAAGAAATGTCAAACATATGGGCTTTTAAAAAAGCAATTAAACAACATTTTTTACAACATTAAGTGTTAGTTTATTAGAATTTTTTAACGCTAATTTTACGTATTATATAAATTATAATTTTTTTTATTGTACAGGGTGTCCGGTAACTTATGGGCCTTAGAGCAACTGGAGATAGTAGATATAAAAATATGTCTTTTGAGCCAAATTTGCCCAGTAAAATGTTAGAGGTTAAAGAGATACAGGGTGTTGAAAGTGAAAATTAATTTTCGAAAAATGATGATAATTTTGAAACGGTTTAAGATATCGAATTCAAAATCGGTATAACTAGGTTCTCGAAAGTGAGAAATTCGAATTTGGTGTTAATTTCAAGATACTTCCTAGAGGGCGCTTGGTACGTGCTTCATGTTGAACTAATTCATCCATATTTTTTTTAACCGTGCAGTTACTAGTATTTATACTTTAAACTATAAAATAACCTACCATTTTACGTAAAAAAGGTACTCTTGGTCGATCTCGATATCTCAACCCGTTACCCAGATTCTAGGACTTGATGATAAAAAGGCAGAAAAAAAAACAAAATGAAAATATTGGAAACTATTAAAAATTTGTTTTAATTCACTTTAGTAAATGTTGAAAGTGTCCACCGTTTACGTCAATACATTTTCTTAAGCTTTTTAACAAATGACGTCCCACATTCAGGAAGATATTTTGATTATCTCCTATAACAATGGCGGCTTAATGAATTATTTGTTCAAGTTCTTCCCGTGTATTGGATTCATCACCATATACCAAATCCTTCATGTGACCCCACAGATAAAAATCTAACGGGTTAATATCTGGGCTACGCGGTGGCCACGGAAATTCGCTACCGCGACCAATCCACCGATGTGGAAAACGCTGATTTAAATGATTTCGAACAGGAACTGCAAAGTGTGCTGGGGCACCATCTTGCATGTACCACAATATTGTGTCTTATGTTCAGAGGTATATCATCCAGAAGGTAAAGTAAATCGTTTTCTAAAAACTGCAAATATTGTTCTCCATTAAGTCTCTGCGGAAGCTGATATGGGCCGATCAAGAAATTGTCGATAATGCCGCACCAAATATTTATCGAAAACTCGTGCTGAAAATGTCTTTCTTTGGGTAGTCGTGGATTTTCCAAAGCATAGTGATGATTATTTTTCCAGTTAAAAATTCCGCCTCTTGTAAAAGTTGCCTCGTCAGTAAATAATATTTTTCTCAGGAACATGGGATCTTCGTTATTCTTATTTATTAGATTTTGACAGAATTCTGATCTGACTGGCAAATCTCCTGGCATTAAATTTTGAACGGGCGTGAGGTAAGGAAATAAATTTTCTGCATTGATGACTTCTAAGACGGTCGATCTACCTATTCCTGTAGAAGCTTCCAAACGCCTAGTGCTTAATTCAGGATTTTCCGCGATACGAACCAAGATCTCTTCTTCTTGTTCGACCGTTATAGTTTTCGGTCGTTCACCAGGATTTTTGACATAAAACGAACCTGTTTCACCTGATTGAATATTCTTTGAAATATTTTTCGGTCTGGAATGATTCTGGTTGGGTAGAGTTCTACATACCTTCTAAGTGCAGCACGACTATTATAATTATCTTGTGCATAAACGCAGACCATATCAACGTAAATCACGGTTAGAAAACTTATTAAGCCTGGGCATTTTTATTTGAAAAGATTACAGTACTTGGATATGGCAAAAACTTTTTATTTACGTACCTTTGACGGGAAAAAGTAGAAAATATTGACAGTTTTCACCGCAACAAATTTTGTCAAAATGCAAGGCACACTTTGTGAATTAAATATTTCTCAGCAATCAACAGAATGTGCAATGGAACATTCAGACGCTAAAATCTGGGTAACGGCTTGAGATATCGAGGTCGACCAAGAGTACCTTTTTTACGTAAAAAGGTAGGTTCTTTTATAGTTTAAAGTATAAATACTAGTAACTGCACGGTTAAAAAAAATATGGATGAATTAGTTCAACATGAAGCACGTAGCAAGCGCCCTCTAGGGAGTATCTTGAAATTAACACCAAATTCGAATTTCTCACTCTCGAAAACCTAGTTATACCGATTTTGAATTCGATATCTTAATACGATTTTTTTTTTAATATGGCCAAAACCATTTTTTATACTCTAATTTTTTAAAGTTTAGATATTAATATTTTTGTTATTTGCCTTACTTAACAAAGGTGTGAGGATAGATATTCGGGAATAAAATCAACAACTTTTTGTAAAATAAGGTCTCAAAACGCTATTTTGCTCAAAAAGGTCGATAATTTTGTTCATTCCGCACCTTAAAAACCAAGGCAATTTTTTATGCGAAAAAGTAAGAATAAATTATGCATATATTAAGAAAACTTAAATTACAACAGGACGTCTATTCTCGAAATAGGCGAATGATTTTTTCAAGAGAAGTGATTACTTTTTCTCTTAAAAATGTTTAAACTGTATTCTTGAAACTTAAAATTACTGTTCATTTCCATACGATGTGAGCATATGATGTGAATTGTCCCTTTTCGCGAGAGAGCGTTCACTTCTCTTAAATAGGAGAATAGACGTCCAGATCTTCAAAAAATATATCTTTAGTGAATATCTTGAAAAAAAACTAAGAGGAAAATTTATTGACCCAAATATAAAAATAATATTTTGTGATATATTTTTCATCGGTAAATGTCCCTAGAATATTTTAAGGAAACTAAAATTAAAGAACGTTTCGAGTCTTTATAAAAAATACACTAAAAATATTAATTGGGTGCCTCAACTTTTTTTTTAACCGTTTTTACAAAAGGTGCGGACTTGACACTTAAGGTGCGGATTGGACATCGTATATGATTAAATTCGATTAAATCAATATAAAAAGGTAAAGAACTATTTATTAAAAACCAAAATGTAAATTTCAAATAAGTACTAAGAAAAGACAACATTACCATTAACCAACACCGATAAATACTTATTTATGTCAAATCCGCACCTAACTGTCCAATCCGCACCAACGTAAAACAGGCACGGAACGGACGGTGCCGAATGGACATTTTTTGACTTTTTAATTTATTCACAAAATCTGGCAACGCTGATTCGAATTATTCTTAGGTTATGTTTTGCCGACCTAAAAATGCACCATACCATAATCTATTTTTCTAAAAGAAATACGTAACGTAAATGGAAACTGCGGTGCAGAGAGGACACGCAAGAAAGTGAGCATTTTTTACTTTCTTTTTTAATTAACTGTTTTGCCAATATATATCAAAAAACGGGTACTTACCAATATCTTTAAGCGGCGCACAACACTATAACAAAACCAGAAATGATAAAAACGCACTGATGCCAAACTGACGCTGTCTTAATGTGTGGATTTCGTAGGTGCGGAATGGACATTTTTCCGAGGTGACAGTCCTAGAAAGCTAATAGTGCAAAGACTATTGCGGGTTATCTCGGTTATGTCATTGAATATTTTAGTAGAAGGAATAACCAAATCTATGATATATTGTTTTTATTATAATTGTATTTTGATCAAACAATTAAATTGTATCCAATTTAGCAGCTGCTACGTAGGACAGGTGCGGAAGTGGACAAGAAGGCTCTTTTTTGAGAAAATTATCGGGTTATTTCTTTTATTTTGTACTCTAAGTGTCCTTTTTATTGAAAACTAAATAAGTTAATTTATACAAATAATAGCTTGGGCTTTTATATGAATTATCGACTTTTTGAACAAGGAAGGACAGTTGTATTTCCGGTTTGGCCATATTAAAAAAATCGTCTTAAACCGTTTCAAAATTATCATCATTTTTCGAAAATTAATTTTCACTTTCAACACCCTGTATCTCTTTAACCTTTAACATTTTACTTGGGCATATTTTTATATCTACTATCTCCAGTTGCTCTATGGCCCATAAGTTACCGGACACTCTGTATATATTTTTTAAAATTTAATAGAATTATCAAACCTTCACAACGTAATTTTTTTTATTTGTGATTTTATATATTGTATATTTAATGTTATATTATAATTCTCTATAATAAATATTTTAAGTTGGTGGAGAATAAATATACAGGGTCCTGCACCTCACCTCCCGTCTTCTATAGCTCACTTACTAATTAAGTTTGAATTTTTATATTTTGCAGACCTTATCTGTATCTTGGGGCGCATTTCAGGAAAATATTTTTTTTCATACAGGGTGTTCCAAAAAAGTATGACGTCATAAGAATGTACTTTTTTAGATTACATGCCATATATTTTCTTACTTTTTTGGATGCCTCCTATAGTTACCTACATACCCCTAAAATTTTATTAAAATCGATTCAGCATTATAGGCGAAAAAAAAAATAAAAGCTAAAAAATATCAGTTTTGCACCACTCGTATTAAAAATAAATAAAAAATAAAAATAATGCCTCGTTATTAAAATTATACAAAGGTAGGTACTTAATAAATAAGGTATAACAGTTTCGTTAACCAAGTTTGGTTAATACGAATTTTACAGGATGTACAAAGTTTAGTGTCAAACTTTGCAAACTTTAAAGCAATTTATTTTTCTTATTTCAAATACAAACCCCTATATCTTTTTATGTCATTCGATGCAGGATTAAAAATCAAACATTTTTCCTAATTGCAACCCTATCGCAATTTCTAACGCATCAAGACTTATTTGCAGAAAACTAATATTATCAACTATTCCAACAGTCATTATTATGAATAAATAACGAAGGCGGCTTTGAAAAACAATTTATTGGTATTAAAGTTTATTAAAGTGAAAAGATACCATTTTCACTTTAGTAATCTGAAAGTTTCAAATATTGTTAAATTGTTGGTAATTATTAACTGGAAATGATAATCGTGGATATGGTTATCCTTGAAAATTCGTTCTTTCGATTACATCTACGCCATCAGCGACTGCTTGTTGAGTAACTGAAGGATTTTCTATAACAGCTAATAGCACAGCCAATTGATTTTGTTCAGTTCGGACCGGTTTATTTCTCCCTGGTTTTGGGTAGTTTACATTTCCCGTTTGTACAAACCTCTCTAATATGTTTTGCAGGCTCCTTTTGTCTGGATGTCGTCGTTCCGGATAACGCTGTGCGTAAACTCGGCTTGCCAAAAAAGAGTTCTTTTTGCATGCTCCTAATATATAAAATAAATTAATAATTTTATTATACGTAATATATTTCTTCAAAAAAGCTGCGTTTATACTATAAATTAACATTTTTACTTTAAAAAACTTTATTTTTAATGCATATTTATGATTTATGATTTTAAATACTAAAACAAAAAATAAGATTTGCCCCTAACAAGCTCAGCTTCGGAGGATTGAAGAATAAGTTTATCGAAGACAACATAAACATATTTATTAAATTTTAAATAAACTTATTATTATTATTATTATTATTATTATTATTATTATTATTATTATTATTATTATTATTATTAATATAAAAATCATATCTACGAGCTCCACTTGGTTGTAGTTCATCACAAAAACAATATAAAGTAATTATAACAGCTTAAATAATTACTAACAATTTAACAATATTTAAAACTTTTAGATTACTAAAGTCAAAATGGTCTCTGGTCACTTTAATAAACTTTAATACCAATAAATTGGTTTTCAAAGCCACCTTCGATATTTATTCATAATAATGACTGTTGGAATAGTTGATAAAATTAGTTTTCTGCAAATAAGTCTTGATGCGTTAGAAATTGCGATAGAGTTGCAATTAGGCAAAATGTTTGATTTTTAATTCTGCATCGAATGACATAAAAATATACAGGGGTTCCTATTTGAAATAAGAAAAAAAATTGCTTTAAAGTTTGCAAAGTTTGACACTAAACTTTGGACACACTGTACAATTCGTATTAACCAAACTTGGTTTACAAATTTGTTATACCTTATTTAATAAGTACCTTTGTATAATTTTATTAACGAGGCATTCTTTTTATTTTTTATTTATTTTTAATACCAGTGATGCAAAACTGATATTTTTTAGTTTTTATTTTTTTTCGTCTATAATACTAAATCGATTTTAATAAAATTTGAGGAGTAGGATGTAGGTAACTATAGGAGGCAACCAAAAAAGTTAAAAAATATATGGCATGTAATTTAAAAAAATACACCCTTACGACGTCACACTTTTTTGGAACACCCTGTATAAAAAAAATATTTTTCCAAAATGCGCCCCAAGATACAGATAAGGTCTGCAAAATATGAAAATTCTAACTTAATTACTAAGTGAGCTATATAAGACGGGAGGTGAGGTGCAGGACCCTGTATAATAATAATAAATATAACTTCAAAATCTCTGAAATTAACAAAAATATCTTGAAATAAATTTTAAACGCTTTAGTGCAATGTGTAAGTGAAAAGTTCCCAAAAGCGATAATGGACCCTTAAATTACAATGCTAACACTACCTTTTCAAAACTAACTGACTTCGGCGAAATGGTAAATTCCAATTTACAAGTCGAACAAGCCACGGTAAACTGTTCAACTCTGGGGCTATTTTTGACGGACAAAAATACTTCGCTTGTTATTGTACCAATTTCTGAGGGTTTAATGCAAAGTTTCATTTTTTCTTCACCTTTCGGTCGTATAACTAAATTCTTCGGCTCTGCGTAAAAGTTATTATTGCCAAGGCTGATAGCCACTTCACAAACTGAAGAAGTAGGGTTTTTAAGAACAACATCGGCACTATACATTAGAGCCTTTCCTTTGCTATTTTCAACTACAAATTAAAAAAGTTTAAGGGTAGAGTAAACGTACCGGGTGGCATTTTTGTATCGAGCATCTAGTACACCGCATTCGGGTAATTTCGTTTTACCCGAGGTCTGTCTATCGTCGACTGTCAAGCTACCATACGACAACTGTCAACTTTTGACTGATAAGCGTCAATTTTTTTTTAGCTTTTTTCTTATAAGTAGAGGATTATAAGGAGGCGATAACTAGAGGAACAAATTCCGTCTAAAAGCTATATTGGCAACCGGTTTGTTTGTTGTTACCAGGACCATTTTTTTTTTCAATTTTTTCAACTAATATTTTTTTATAAAAATAAAATTTAAATTAAATTTAAAAAAAAATGCTCTGGGTAACAACGAATAAACCGGTTGCCAATATACCTTTTAGACGGAATTTGTTCCTCTAGTTATCGCCTCCTGGATTATAGCTGTAAGAATCCTTAATTAAAAATATTATCGCATATTCTGTGATACCCGTTCTGCGAAGTTTTCTATGAGTATTATATACAGTGAGGACGTAAAGTCTGGAATAAATTCATTATTTAGGGAACGCTGAATGTTTTTAAAAATCGCTCGGACACGTCGATTTTGTTTTTTTAATACGCATTTTTTTCAATATTTTTTATTATACAGGGTGTCTCCGAAAGCACTCTGCTTGGACCAACTTTAATTTTTTAAATAGGAACCCCCATTTTTTTTTTAATTTTAGGATTCTGTGCATAATTGTGAACATTTTTTATCTAACATGTCATTATGATTTATCGACAGTTAAAGTTCGAAAATAAATACAACAATTAATTATTTATCATTTTAATAAGTGTTGAAAATGTTGCCCAAAGGTTAATTGGCAGTAACCTAGACGATCGAAAAATTATTTTTGCACATTTCTGACAACTTCCGGACTGATTGACCGTATTTCTTAAACAATTCGATTCTTTAAGTCCTCCATGTCCATTGGCTTAGTTTGGAAAACTTTACCTTTAAGGTAACCCCACATTCAATAGCTCCCCTTCTTCCAATCCATCTATTTTCGCGCTTATCTTAATACTATTTTTGAAAATAGATGGATTGCAAGCAGGGGAGCTATTGACTGGCCGCGGAGGTCTCCCGACTTAACCCCCTTGACTTTTTTCTGTGGGTTTACCTTAAAGGTAAAGTTTTCCAAACTAAGCCAATGGACATGGAGGACTTAAAAAGAATCGAATTGTTTAAGAAATACGGTCAATCAGTCCGGAAGTTGTCAGAAATGTGCAGAAAGAATTTTTCGATCGTGTAGGTTACTGCCAATTAACCTTTGGGCAACATTTTCAACACTTATTAAAATGATAAATAATTAATTGTTGTATTTATTTTCGAACTTTAACTGTCGATAAATCATAATGACATGTTAGATAAAAAATCTTCACAATTATGCACAGAATCCTAAAATGAAAAAAAATGTGGGTTCCCATTTAAAAAATTAAAGTTGGTCCAAGCAGAGTGCTTTCGGAGACACCCTGTATAATAAAAAATATTGAAAAAAATGCCTATTAAAAAATTAAAATCGACGAGCGATTTTTAAAAACATTCAGCGTTCCCTAAATAATGAATTTATTCCAGACTTTACGTCCTCACTGCAGAACATTCGATTTTGTTGTACAGGGTGCGTAAAAATTGTAAAATGGGGTTTTACAAAAGTAAAAAATCTTATTTTGATTTTCGATCGCTTTGAGAAAATTCGATTTTATTGTACAGGGTGCGTAAAAAATAGTAAAAAATCTAACGAGATTAATAACGTTCAACATAAATTAAATTGAATCGATTTTATTAGGTGTGTATGTATGTATACAGTGCGTTTTTCTTACCACGGGCCATAGGGATTTACATCGTAAATCTTTAAGTCTATGTTAGGCACATTTCTATTGAGAACTACGAGTTGAAATTTTACACAAATATTTCTTGTGGTCTTATATCCAATTTAGGACCATGTCTGTATTACTTTACTAACGCAAAATATTGAAAAATACCATTTTAAGTTATAATATCACGCTGTTTTGCCCAGCCCTGTATATTAAGTTTACCCAGGTATATTTATGGAATGTTGGATGCTAAAAAAAGGCCTCCAACTGGCCCCTCACAAGATGGAAGCGGTTATATTGGTAGGCAGAAGAAGCCTAAGATCGGTTACCTTTTCAGCTGGAAATATTGAAATAAACTCCAGCAGGGCAATAAAATACCTTGGCATAAAAATAGGCCACAATATGAACATAGGACTACATATACAGAGCGCGACTAAAAAAGCGGAAAAAATGACTGCCTCGCTGGCACGTCTCATGCCAAATATTGGAGGCCCAAAATCCGGAAGAAGGAAACTACTAGGAAGTGTAGTTAATTGAATTATCCTTTACGGTGCACCAGCCTAGAAAGACTGGGCATTAAAACCAAGGTATAGACGATTGTTAGAGGGCACCCAAAGGAAAATAGCAATTAGGATAGGAAGTGCATACAGAACGGTTGCAACAAAAACCATACAGGTCATAACTGGGCTAATACCAATACACCTTCTTATTAATGAAAGGACATACGACAGAGAGGAAAATAGAAGAGAACAAAAAAAAAGAGCCCGTAATAACACGCTAACCAGATGGCAAGAAGAATGGAGATCTGAAACTAGGACATCTCAATGGACAAAAAGACTTATACCCGAATTGAAACCCTGGATTACAAGAAAACACGGTGAAGTTGGATATTTCCTCTCACAATTTATCTCTGGACATGGACGGTTTAAAACGTACCTCCATCGGATGACACTGACGGAAAATGACCGATGTGCGTATTGCCATGAACAAGATACTCCTGAACACACCATATTAGTATGTCCAAGATGGACAGACATAAGGCAAGAACTAACAGACCATTTCGAAGAACACATAACACCGGACAATATTATTCGACAAATGCTTAAGAACGAGACCAACTGGACAATTATAGAACGAGTAATAACCCAAATCCTAAAAGCCAAAGAGGAGGAAGAAAGAGGAAGATAATTCAGGAACAACGGAATAGAAACATTGAAGGACCAAGACCAATGAAATAACAACAGATTAAGGACACCCCTCGTTGAAGTAATACCGAAAGGCAGTCCAAAAGGGGAAAATCAGTAGTGTCCCGGGGGAGGAAGTTTTTTAGTCGGTAGGAATCCGACACACCCGGCCACAAAAGAACTATCGGTCGGCAGTCTTTTCGAAGATTTTTTTACCTCCCCCCCCTAAAAAAAAAACCCAGGTATATTTGACATAAACTGGTATGTGACATTTTTATAATATTTGGCAAGTTGTACCGAAATTATACAATGTTGATGATTATTTAGTTTGTATTAAATATGTTTTATTTTAAGTGGTTTAAAATGTATTAATTTTCTTAATAATTCTAAAGCAGAACTTTTATTTCAATAAAGTTTAATAATTTAAACTAATTTTATGAAAGTCAGGAAAATACTGACAGCCGTGTCAATATTTTTCTTTATATAAGGTAGTTAATTACATAAATTACAAGGGGGTAAAAAAGTATAATTTAAAAAAAAACAAAAAGAGCTTTTTTGGGTATCTCTTGGAGATTTTTTGCACAGATTCTATGTTAACTTCTTCCTTCCATCTCATATTTTATCTATTCTCAAGTTTTAATATTATTTGTTTCATATAAATGTGCCTAACATAGGCTTAAAGATTTACCATGTAAATCCCTATGGCCCGCGTTAAAAAAAACGCAGTGTATAGTATACCAATAATTCCACAAGTCATTATTTGTAAGATGCTGTATGGACCAAGATTTCAGCCTAATCGAGCGTACGGTAGTCCGACTGTTGTCATAGTACCGAACGCTCGATACGTGCCGAGGTCGAGCATCACGAATGCGGCTTACTGGACGCTCGATACAATAATGCTACCGGGTAAGTCAAGGATGGCGAGGAATAAATTTATGCCTAGAAGATAAGATTTGTTAATAATAATCGTTTGTGTTACGGCATGGTTGGATATTTTGCACACTTAAAAATATTTTGAATTATGTAGGGTGGGCCCAAAAAGTGGGGTTTTACAGTTTGATTTTTTTAAATGAGACACCCTATATTCAGTGGATCTTTAAGTTCTAGATACCATTTCATAACTTTATTACCATTGGCATTGGTGTAAATATGAAAAAGTAATAGTTAATTCGACCTAGAATAAAAATTTAGAATTTGCAAGCTTTTCTTTGTTCTGAAAATACTTACTTAAATATTGACAACAAGCGATTCATAATTATAATCCCAAATGTACCCAAGTCAAAAGCACATATTATCTGCAAATTCAGAAAACTTCTAATAGAAAAATGTAACTTATTTTGTCAAATGGAACATATTATGGATTACTTCGTTTTTCCTCATTTAAAGAACACTATTTTTAAAATACCAGTTGCAAATTTAGAACAATTACAAGAACGGATTATCCAAGAATGTGGTAACATTTCTCCAGAGATGCTGGTCAACACCTTCGAAAATATGAAGAGACGTGTGAATTTATGATTAGAGCGCGGTGGCCAATTTCAGCAATTTATGTAATTATTTTTTTTCTTTCTGTATATTCTTACTTTGTTAATTTTGTAAAAAACAAAAATAGATTTGTATTTGTCTACTTATTTTATTACTCATTAGTTTGGCATATCATGTCATAATATGAATTTGACAAAATTTTAACCTAGATTTGGTTATATATATCGTCCCCATATCATTGTGATCTAAACCAAGCCCTACGTTTTTTAATCCAAGCCCTCTTTGATGCAAATCATTTTTGCTCGCACGGTATTATGCGCGAAACAGCAGCCGAAAAGTATCTGACATGTTTGCAGTACAGTCAATTCCAGTAACAAGTAACATGAACCATAATCGAATAATTCAAAAAATTTGAAAGTGGTGGAACACTTCTTAAAAAATGTTATTGCGAAAAAGAGGACGAAGGCAATGATCCTGCAGATGGTAATTGTAAAGAATTAAATATTTGGCTACTTGTAGAAGAAAATAAATGGTATAAGTACTTGGCATCTTGTGACGAAGTTACAACTATTTTACGAGTCCAACATAAACCTAAATATAGGGAAAAAAACCACAGTCCTCTACACAAATACATAATATGTACATGTATTTGTGGAGACGACTGTTGGTTTTTTTCCCTATATCTCTACAGCTCCACTTTGAGATAATAGACTACTTCCGTAAAATTATAAACCTAAATGTTATTCTTATAAATACCAAAGACTTCAAGAACTTAGAGATGAGAAGAATATGATGGGGATACTTAATGAGAATTTTTGCCAATATTATGTTTGACCGACGAATATACTTTTACCTTGAATAATGCTAAGCTAAGTATAAAGTGTAGTAATTTTTCCTTTAATACCTACCTAAAATTGATCCAAAATCAAAAATATTCTGATCTTTAATATAGACAAAATGATCATAGGATGCTTTGTCCCTGTAATTTTCCAACGTTTTGGGAAACATAATTTCTGGTCTAAAATCTATTCTCGGGTATTCGCATACCGCATTGCATATTATTTTATAAGGAACTTTCTGTTTGGTATCTTCTATATAAAAACTTTGACTGTATTTACCACATTTAATAGGGGTAAATGCGACTTCGTATTGCATAGATTCCTCTGGATTGAGAACAGCTCTAGTAGAAAATTCCGTTTCAGCTCGCCCAGCTGGAAAATAAAATATTTATTTAACAGGTCCAAGGCTGAGATGCAAATCCACATACAAGGTGTAAGTAATTTTCATAGGACCCTGTATAACACCAGTTGGCAAAATAATGAGTACATTTGATACAGCTGAAATTATTTTGTACGATCAAAAATTACCAGAGAAGCTATGTAGTTTTTCGGGAGAACTATGCATGTTTTAATTTTTCTCAGGTTCATCATGTAAATAAAAAAGCTAGGTCAGCAAAATTTCCTTTTTTCTCCTAAACTAATAAGGAATTAATAACTACTGTCAAGTCTGATACAAGTAAAATTACATATACAAAATTTACATGTCATTATAGATTGTGTGTTTGGATGATTTACCAGATGAAAAACAACCAAATCTAGAATAAACCTATTTTATTATTTATGCTTACAAAATATATTATATAGGAAAGGACAACTTGTGATTATATTTTAAATAGAAACCGTTTTAATTAATAATAGTTATCAACTATAATAATTTAACATAAATTTTCTACCCTGGGAATTTTAAAAACATGTTAACCACGTTTAATTTCTGGATCCTGAAGTTACTTATATGATTATTTAAAATACTGGACTCATCCGACACGTAAAATTTGTGTATCTTTTTTCTAATCTCTGTGGAAAGTGATTTTGGACGAGTTCTAGGTTGTTTCCTAAAAAGCATATAAGAAGACAGTGACTGTACTTGTTTCGGAAATTTATATTTTTTTATTAAATGGCCCGAAATAGCACCTACTAGCTTTTCTTTCCCTTAGATGTTTTCTGATTGCGAATATTTTCTTTAATTTGATCCGCTAGCACTTCTCCAAAAAGTAGTTTTCTTTTAACATTTACAGCCATATTAGGGGATCTCAGAACATTTGTAATTCGAGTGTTAGGACTGTTGATCTTAGCTTTATTTCTTATGCGCTGTAATCTCTTTTTATATTTTTCTTTCTTTATTTGTTCTTTTCGTAGCTGGTTCTTAAGTTTCAATATTTGGTTTTTAAGTTTATTTACTTTCTGTTTTTTTTCTCAATTCTGGACTTTCCATTTTGCCCTTGAAAAAATAATTTACTGTGTGTACTGTAATTTGACATTCCTAAGCTAAATTATCACTTCTGTGGTAAGTACCTCACAGCCGTAAATAATGTATAGCAGGTAACGGTCGTGAGACCACGGAAGTGAGAATTTTATAGGTTTAATGGCGGTAAATAATTTACTAACAATTTAAATTTGGCGGGTTTGTAGAATTTATAACGTTAATAATAAAGCAAAAGATTAACATAATTAGTTATTATTTTTTTCTTCAATTATCATTTTAAAATAGTACAACGGTAGTGAGAAAATACTTAGAGAACTTACCTCACACCACTAAAAGCACTTTTTTAACTAAAATTTTCCAGATGCTACCAATCACGTTCCGTCACCTTGACTGTCGAAGTTAGACTGAACGGTTGAACAGTTTAAGCAAGCATAAACACCATTCGCGCCACCTTACAGTTTTTATTGGCACTTTAATTTGCATTCACGGTAGTGATAAAAAAATATGGGGACAACACCATTTATAGTAAAAATCGGTTATTGGGGTTATTATTTGAAAGAATAATGCACTAAATTAAAAAATATTTTGAGTTTATGTATACAAACTATAAAATATATTAAAATTTAATTGATAATCAGACTTGCCAGAAACGATGGAACTGTTTAACCTACAGTAGGGGACATGGTACGGTAGTGAGAATTGGGCTGTTGAGATAAAAAAAAAATAAAAAGGGAAATTAATTATTCTCATACTTATATGTGGCCTAATTGTATATACTCTTGAAGCTTTATTTAAGCCGTAAAATGTTTTATTTTTCCTGTTAATAATTCAGATTCCAAGCAGGGACTAAAAGAGGTACGTTTTTGGGAGAAACACCCGTTTACCATTAACTCCTCAAGCAAATTGTTCTCTAAAAATATGCCACAGTTAAAACCCCCAGCAATAGGCATAGTCGACTCCGAGAGGGTCCGATAGAGGTTATTCTATCAATGATTTTAAGACAAAACGTTCATATAAACATATGTTCGTTTTTTCTTTCTTTTTATTATACAAAGTGATCAAGATATTTTTTTTAAATTATTTTTCTATATTAACTTAAAGAAAATACATTAGATTCTGATATTTTTATTAAACTTGGCTTATGTAAAACAGGTGTAGAGACACATCGCAGATAACGATGGCCTAACGGCAATACCACGTATCATCAAATTTGTTAAAATTGATATTTTTCCCTAAATAAAAGTAGTAAGTATAATACACATTCTGTAAAACCCACGTATCAACTGAACCAATAGAAAACGAGCAATTACGGTTAGTAGAATACCGCGTATCATCATCCGTGGAATTCTCTGAAAAAATACCTCGTATCAACGCGAGTTTACAGTTGGAGTGCACATGGTGCTGCTTCAAGCTGCAAAGGAAACGCCGTTTTAAGCAAAGGTATGTTGATATTTATTAAAGTTAGAGTAATATATCTTAAAACTAATATATTGAACTTGCTTTTTGTTACCTTATTTTAAGTAATTAGATAGTTTTTTGCAAAAAACTCGTTATGTTTAGTTTGACTTGATGATACGTGTTATTTTAAATTATATCGCATCTTCACTTTTGTTGGACTTGAATATGATATATGTGGTATTGTATTTGTGCACTTTTTCTCGATTTCTGTAAAAAGTCAAAATAGATGATACGCGTTATTGCCGTTAGGCCATCGAAGTGACCCTGGCAGGCATCATTTACTTAAAAACAAAGCGCCTGATTAGCAAGTTAAAAATTACGCTAATTGGGGCGCTTTAATTTCAAAATGTCTGTATTCGAAACTAACTTTTACAGTTAGTATAATAACCCTTAAAAAAACATTAAGAAATGGAAGTTAATTCAATTTAATTCCTTAATAAAATCAATAAAAAAAAATAGTATAAATAATTTAATTTAGTAAATATCTTTTAAATTGTTATTTTAGAAGTGCCAATTTTTTTAATTTTCTGATATTTTTTGGATGATGGTTATATTTCATTATTCCTTTATATAATAGCGATTTTTTCCGAAATAACTTTTTACCCGTATAGTTTGATAATTTATACAATGTCTGGTGTTATGATCTAATTATGTCTTATACTCCTTAATTATTATGTTTGATTTTTTTTCTTTTAAAATAGAGTGAATTAAAATACAAAGTTTTAACTTATAAATATTTTGAACGTGTAAATACCCCTTTGGTCTATATAGATTAACAGTTAATGTAACGTAACGTAACGTGTAAAGTAACAGTAAATGTGGTAATTTGTGTATTCATTTCGTAACTTTATTTTACAATTTTTGTAATAGTTTTAAGTTACAGAAGCTTAGTATTGTAATTTTGAATATATTAATGAAGAATACACATTTTCTAAGTATTTCAAAGGAATGAAATTTCTAGCTCTATACAAAACAGATACCGATGGAGATATCGAGATTATAATATATTGCATAATACTGGAATCTGGACTGGAATATACTTTCCAATTTAAATTTTTGTCTAAAACTAATCCTAAAAATTTTGTCGTTTTTGAATATTGAATATTTTCATTGTTAAATGTTAAGAGGTTAATGATAGAATTTATTTTATTTTTAGTTATAAACATAAAAGAAGATTTTGTAAAATATAACGTAAGTTTATTTAATTAAAGCCAAGAAAGAAGTTTTTTTAAATCATTATTAATATCAAAATACATTTCTGCGAAAGTTTCAGCAAAATAATAATTGTTGTATCATCTGCAAATAGCTTTATATTGCCCTTTAAGTTCAATTTGGAAATGGAATTAATGTAAATTAAGAATAATAATGGATGTAATATTGATCCTTTTGGAACTCCACGTATTATTTATTTTTTTGAACTTTTTCTTTCCTCAATTTAAACAAATTGTTTACGATAGCTTAAATAACTTTGAAGTAAGTTGTAGGTTCCCCTTATCCCAATACTGTATAATTTTCTTAATAAAATATCATGGCTCACAGTGTCAAAAGCCTTACACAGATCTGAGGATAGTAGACAGCATTTTTTACTGCTGTCAGCATTAACTTAAATATTTAATTTTCGCAGATGATAGTACAATTTTTTATACCGATACAAATTGGGAAAACTTATATAATAAAATTAAAAAAGATTTTAAAATTATAAAAAATTGGTTTGATAACAATTAATTTTAATAAAACAAAAAAATAATAATAATAATAATAATAATAATAATATCTTTATTTCTGATTCAAGCAGTAAAATGATTACATTACAATTCATAACTATAGCTAATAACGGTTAGGTACAGCCTAATATCAGAAAAGGCGCAGTCCAGATGTGCATAACACTTATGTTATCCACCCTGATCGACTTAACCTCAAAATCAACAAATATAATAATAAAAAAACCTTTAGAGTAGGTACGCGCACAATATGTTATGTTATAACCATATTAAAGAAGAAGAAAAAATATTTTGTGCCTTTTTATCTTGCAGCTTGCTTGGCGAAGAGATATTTAAATGTATTTTGTCTAAATTTGTTTGGAGTGAGAGTCTTAAAGAAGTCGGGAAGTGAGTTGTACAACTTAGCAGAGTTAAAAGTAAAACACCGTTCAAACATGGAGGATTTATGTAGGGGTGGGGTTTGTTCATACCCCGAGATCGAATATTTACGTCAAGTACTTGGGATCTAAAAACCACTTTGGTATATAGATATGGGGGACTTTGGTAAGATAAAATTTTATAATAAAAACAGGCCTCATGTAACTTTTTCCTGTTCTCCATATTCAGCCATTTTGCATCTGTTAACTTATGAGATATTCTATCTCGTCGCCAAATTCCATATATAAAACGCAAACAAGAGTTTTGAACTTTTTGAATTCTTTGTTTCTGATTGGATGTTAAGCAGTTTCCGTAAACTACATCTTCATGGCTGAATATAGAAAGCACAAGTGAGTCACAAAGCAAAATTTTGAGTTTTGTTGACAGTTCATGGCGATTACTATAAAGAAGTTTTAATCTAACGTATGCCCGCTGAACACATTGGGTAACGTGTTGTTCAAAACGCAAGGGGGTATCAAAAACCAATCCCAAGTTTTTTGCGTTTTCTTTGAGCGGTAAGGCTATATCGTCTATTTTTATATCAATTGAGTTCTTAATGTTATCGACGTCATTTTTTTTACCGAAGACCATTACACAGCATTTTTTTGGGTTAAGGTATAACGAATGTTCTAACGAAACTGTTTGAAGATTATTAAGATCCCTAGTGATATCCTCACAGCCCTCCGCAACGTCCTTCCCCTTAAACGATAAATACAACTGGGTGTCGTCTGCATAGAAATGTTTTTTACATTTTTTGATAGCCTCTGGCAGGCATGACGTGTATATAGCATACAATAGAGGGCTAATAATGGATCCCTGGGGGACTCCAGTAGTTATAGCTAGCTCGCTAGACCTCTCCGCATCAAGTACAACGCACTGTCGTCGACTTTCTAAAAAGCTTTTAAAAAAGTTAATAGCATGGTTACTAAGGCCAATATAATGAAGAACCCCTAATAATAGTCGGTGGTCAAGGGTGTCAAACGCTTTTGAGAAGCCCAGAAGTGCTAAAACAGTTACTTCTCCCGAGTCAGCAGCCCTAAATATATCATCGGTCACGCTTGCTAAAGCAGTTGCACAACCATGATTTTTTCTAAAACCGGATTGAGTTACAGGCAAGATGCTGTTTATTTCGACGTGTTCTGTAAGCTGTTTGGTAATTATTTTTTCAAGAATTTTTGACAGACATGGCAGTATACTGATTGGGCGAAGATCTTTTAATTCACGTGGATCATTATTTTCTGGCAGTGGCACCACCAGCGCCATTTTCCAGCTATCCGGATAAATTGAGTTTTTAATGCAATTATTTATAACGCGTGTCAAAAAAGGCAGGATAAATGGACAACAAAGTTCTATTATGTCAATATTTAAACCCTCATGCCCTTTAGCCTTCAATTTTATTTTGGAAATTATCTTCCATATGTCTAAATCCGTTACCGTATAGTAAATAATGCCTGCCAATGTCTCTTATGTCACTATGAAAGTTGCTGGTTAGGTAATTATTAAAACCATTTGTGAAACCTTGGTTCGTCAAATATAAGTCCAACGTACCATCCATCGTTAATCACCCTGTATATTATATATAATTTTATTTTAATTTAAAATAATCATGTGATGTGACTCTTTATTTGAATTTAATAATGTAGTTTTTTAAATATAACTTAAAAGAGTTTATAAGAGGAACCAAAGAATAGGTAGTAGTAAAACTTCATAATTTATAAAATTTTACCAACAATTATAAAATGATGAATAAATTAGATTAAGATTTTTCCTTAAATTTTCTTTAATTGTAGGTGCAGTCTTGTAAGCTGGTTTACGTTGCTTGGAAAAAGTAGTTTTCTTCTATTTTCTTCAGTCTATATAATTCAGCTTGCTCAAACTCTTCTCACTTAAATATAGGAAGTATGTAAAAAAAGTTTTTTAGGATTTTCCTTAGTTAAAGGACAATCTAAAATATTATGGTATTTTACTTTCTGAAATAGCACTTTTAAAATAATGAATTATAAAAAACAGTCACAATTTAAAATGTAACGGTGTTCTTACTTGCCACGGCAGCACTTTTACGCAGAAACATTTTAAAAACACAACACAAAATATGACACTGTTGGAGTCAATTGGAGTATGTTAATAATATTGCATAACCGCTAAAGAGTCACATGCGCGAACTGCCGTCGTGTGGCGCTGTAATATTGTGTCAAAAATACAATTTTTTGAGTTGTGACTCTTTTGTATATAAGTGTGGTGAGACATATTTTATTGTCAGTGTTAATCAGTGGCGTCCCAACTAATATTTAATTTAAATTATTTAATTATTTTGAGTAAGAAATATGAATATGATACTTCACTGCAAAACAAAAAATAATTTGTGGTGCTTCCTTTTGTAATAAAAAGATCCCTTAACTTTTTATCGTATCTTGAATTGTTTTTTAGTAATAAAATAAAGAACAACAAAATACCTGTATGTTTTCCATATTCCTTATTACATCACAAGGAAGCTGTTATGCCATTTCTCAGTTATTCTACATAGTTAACTGGAGTCTTGTAAACCTGCGTTTTAAGACGCCCACTAAAAATCTGGAGACCCCGGAGGCCATGGTTGGGATTTTTTTAGTAACATATGCAAAGGATGTTATTTAGTGCTTAAGTCAGGTATACGTTTGCCGTTAAAATTAACTAAACCCAAAAATGATGTTAAAGCTGTAATGTTAAAAGTCTAGGCGCTTTTAATATTGTTTCTACCTTATCTTTTGAATACGTTAATCCAAACTGATTTAGTGCACCCTAAAAAAATTATTTCCTTTTGAAAAAAAGAACATTTTGAAAGCTGAACTCGCAAACCACACTCACGTCATTTGTCGAAGACAATAAAAATATTCTTTAAGCGATGATTAGTGTCCCTACCAGTATTTAAACATAATCTGAAAATATAGTGACACAATCAAGACCAGCAAAAATGTTTTTAATGATAATTTGAAAAATCCCTGGACTCGATGCTATCCTATAGGGTAATCTATTCAACTAAACCAACCCCTTAACGGTATTTAGAGCAGTTAAAGCTTTAGATT
This sequence comes from Polydrusus pterygomalis, assembly GCA_963969555.1. Classification (NCBI taxonomy): domain Eukaryota; kingdom Metazoa; phylum Arthropoda; class Insecta; order Coleoptera; family Curculionidae; genus Polydrusus; species Polydrusus pterygomalis. The sequence continues at coordinate 116,013,777 of OZ018376.1, forward strand.
CCTCTGTAAGTTCTATTTGTGCATATGCTCGAAATAAATTGATTTTACTAAAATACCATCATTTAACTTAGCAAAAAGGTGATCAATTTTTGGAATGGGATATTTATCTATAAGTAAATTTGGATTTGTAATTTTATCACCACAAATGCAAATATCGCCTGATATTTTTAAAACAAATAGAATGGGCGTGGTCCAATCAGTAAATTCTACTGGAGTTAAGGTGGTAGATTGAACTAAATTTTTTAATTATCTTTCGACCTTTTCTTTAAAGCTAATGGCACATTACGCACTTTACAAAAACCTAGAACTGAACTCTTTTAAATATAAAGTCTCTTTACCCTTAATAAATTTACCTAGCCCTTCTTCAATAACGTCAGAAAATTTTTTGATTGAGACAAATATGTTTAAAATTTTTTTATGAAGTCGACAGAAATTACCGAAATAGGAGCGCCAGTATCGACTTCCATCCAAATAGGAATATTTTTTATATTTAAATTAACTTCAAGCGGGTTCTTGTCAGTAGAAGATGTTATGTTAAAAAAAATTTAATTAATCGGTCGAGTCAATTTTGTTCTCAAAATTATTAAATTTTAAAAATTTACTCTTTTCTTGACTGAAACTGGTAGATGTGTGGCCTTTTTTATGCATGAATTATAGATGGCATCTTTGAAATAGCAAACTGTTTGTTTTTCCACAATGACGACATTTGCTTCCCCCCGCGTCGTCCCTGCGCCGGGAAAGAAACTGCTCCGGCATGACTTTCTCTTGATTTTTGAGATTGCTGCACATGCCCCATCGGTGTGAAGATGCCAGCATTTATTTCGGCTACTTCCCAATTTACCGCAAGGTCGTAAGTTTTGCCGTAAATTAAATTTTTTTTCTTGAAATAATCGTTGCCTGATTACCTCATTTTGACAGTGGCGGCTTCTCCTATGAGGCAGGTGCAGTTCCTTACCAATAATTTTGCAAATTAAATAAATTACAAATTTATATTATTTTACTATTTGCATAAATATATTATATCCATTAGAGTTAATGCCGTCAATCTTAACGCGCTTCGCTAGAAATATTATCTATCATCCATCTCATTTCAGCATGCGGTCGTATATGGTAGAAGTTAGAAGTCGGTCTCGCGATTCCTTGTCTTTCACGATCCGTTGCCGGCCGCTGCGTGTTTTGTTCTTATATCATCCATCTCATTTCTGCATGAGGTCGTTTAGAGGCCCGGCCTCCCACTTCCTTTTCTAGCGTATTAGTGAAAATATCTAATGTGATGTATGATACCCGTAATAGTCCAGTCGAATCTAGTTTTAAATAGCGCATAAAAACATTCTTTTGAGGCCAGCCTCATTTCTCTACGTAAATTTAATGCGAACGTGAGGGGACTAATCTAATCTATTAGATGAACGCCGCGACACGGTCCCTATTTGGAGAAATTATTAGATTAACAGGTTGTCTGTTAAAAGTTTAGAGTGCATAGTGAATTTGACTTTTACACCTGCATTGTATTTTATTATAGTTTTCGGTAAATACTTTTGTGGTTTTCCGTACTGATTTTTGTTTTGCTTTTTTTCCAACAGTGGGCAGTGAATTTTCTAAAATATTAATATTACATTACTTTTATTACTTATTAGTTCATTTGTTTTGTGCTTATTAGCGAAAATGGATTCAGCGGGACCTAGCACAGCGTCACAACTTCCCCAGGTAAATGTAAACATTCGCAATCCTACTTGTGATCTTGTTGATTTTTTAGTAAATGAGCAGAATTTTTCAAGTAATTCCTATGAAGATAAATTGTACATAGTAGAAGAAGTAAAGCGACCTGTTCCAGATTTAAGTAAACGTCTTGTTACTATCGGTGGGGTGGGGAAATCAAATGGGAGCTTTCAAAACACTTGGTACGAAAAGTACGACTGGCTTACTGGTAGTGTAAAGTTAAACAAATTATTTTGCTGGCCGTGTATTCTGTAAATAATAGCGACAAAGTTTGGTTAAAATGTGGTTATAGCGATTTAAAAAACTTGTCGAAACTTTAAAATCTAACCTTGCTAAAAAAAAAATTTCAACTGTACCTCACCACTTTCAAATACCACGAGCCGCCCCTGCATTTTGAATACCTCAAACTAATTGATCACGAAGTTGCATATCTAAGTTGTTCCCAAAATTGCAGTTTTTGGATAACTTCTTCAATGCAGCAACATATTATGTAGGGATGGACTCGCTATTCTCTTGCCTACTTTGCCATAGTTTATAGCGTTCGGCAATTTCTGAGGGTGTTGGCTGAAGATTCTCCCCTACTAGTTTTACCAGGTCGTCAAAAAAGGCAAGATCTTCTGCCTTTTCCGGGCTGCATAAATCGATTATAAGTTTAAACATTTCGTCCCCTACGACTGTGATTAAAATCGCGATCTTCATCGTGTCCTTGTATTTATTGACTTTCAGGTACTGATTTAAATGTTCATCTATCTAGTGTGATTATACCTTAAAAGCGCACTTGATATAATGGGCCTTTTCACTATAACCGACTTGATCATATTCAGCATAAACATCCTGAATTAGAACCTATTGAAAATACATCCCAATAATAAAAATCTTCCTAGATGGTCGCAAACATTTTCTGGAGACAATATAAAGACGCAATCGACCTTTACCTGAATAAATGGGACCCAAAGGTCGAGGCAGATTTAACGTCAATGAGTTTATTCTCGTGTTTTTATTAAAGAGCATTGTTTATTTATAATTGAAAATGGCCTATAATTTTTTTACTTAAAACAATAAATTTATTTAAATTAAATATTAACCGGGACGCCACTGGTAAAAAAATTATTAATCAATTTTAACAGAAAAGAGGTGTTGCTAAACCTAGTTTACACCTACCAAGTTTATTAAAAGTATTCAATGTATTTTCAGAGTTAATAAAAAAAAAAATTTCCAAAAAACGTTGATAACCATATACAGGGTGGTCCATTAGTGCGATAAAGGCCAATATCTCGTACATTTGAAACAATAGAAAAAATGTTGTGCGGAAACTTGACGTGCATATTTTAAAAGTATTATTTATTATACAGGGTGGCCAAAAAGAGAGATATAATCCAAACCTAGGTTTTTTTTTAACGGGACACCCTATATATTTTTTGATTTTCCAATTCCCCAGTTAATTTTAGTTATATTTTATCTAACATACTCTATACCTAAACCTAATAGGTTTTTAGTTATTTAGGGTTTTGCAGGAAAATCTTAAAAGTTTTGACCCCTCGTATATTATTGAAAACAAGTGAATATAAATCATTTTCTATACAATAAATCATGTTCATAATGTCACAATTACTTGTACTTATTGAAGTCTCGCACAACCTCCTAATTGTATAAAGGGTGACACAAAACGCAAAAGTCGTTTTTTCCCAACTTTTTTAAATGAAACACCCTGTATATTTTTAAATTTTTGAATTGTTCAAATAATTATAAATAGAATCCATGTAGCATACCCTATACCTAAAATGAACGGTTTTAGAAATATTTACATTTATATTTTAAAATATTGGCCTATTACTTTTTTTACTAAAGTACCTACTAAAATATTATACAAGTATGAAATAAGGGTTTTTTTTTTATTTGTATTTATACTAATACTGACTAAGGTAGTTTTTGTCACAAAACATTACTTCTGATCTTCTGATAGATATTAAAAACATTTAAATACAGTAAATAGAACAATAGATCTTATTTATTTTAGGTAGCTATGAGTTTATTAGCAAACAGCAAAAACAATAATTTGTTGAAGCCGCCTTGCCAGTAAGCACTTTATAAAACGACAATAATGAAAATGTATTAACAAAAACAAAGTAAAATTACTTAAAGTAAGCAACAAAATATTAAATTACAACAAATGTTCAATATGACGGCCATGTTGGTCAACAATACGATTCACAAATGATTGGCCCACATCTCTAAGCATGTTGACAGGAATATTTTGAAATGCATTACGAATTCTTGCCTTTATATCTTCTTTAGTAGTTGGAGGAATCTTGTATACTACGACTTTTACATTTCCCCACAAAAAATAATTAATTTTTGTTGACCTTGGCGGCCATGCGACTGGTCCACCCCTACCAATCCATCTTTCCGGTAACTCATTATTTGAATAATTATGAATATTTACTGTATGGTGAACAGGGGCATCATCGTGTTGCAACCATATTATTATTATTTCCTTAATATAATTAGGAATATGTCCCATTATCGGTGGCAATTCATCCTGCAAAAACTGAAGATAGCGCTGCGCATTAAGCCTTCCTTCAAAAAAAAATGGTCCTACTACCAAGTTTCCCACAATACCTTCCCATACATTTAAAGACCATCTAGTTTGACTGTGTACTCTAATAAAATAAGGATTTTCTGTCGCGTAATAATGAAAATTATGTCGATTAACATTACCATTTTTGTGGAAAGTCGCCTCATCACTGAAAATAACATGCTCAAAAAAATCTGCCTGTTGTTCGATTTGCGTAAGAGCCCACTGACAAAAAATGAGTCTTCTCTCGTAGTCAGTTTCATGCAATATTAACTGAACATGGTATGGAATGGGTGGAACTTATATTTTTCTAAAATTCGAAATACTATAGTTTTACTTATACCCGTTTCTCTGGCTATAACACGTTGACCTATACCAGGATTCTCCACAACCGTTAAGAGGAAGTAACCCCTTTTACCACAATGAAAATTGCCGAACGTTTTGCTGGTCAAACGAAAAGAAAAAATAAAAATTGGTATTTAGAAAATAAATTCTACTTTAAATACCCCATCCAGAAAAGTAAATGACGATCGAAAATATTCCCAAAATGTTTTTTAGAAATTGTTTTTATTTTTAGTAATTTTGTAATATCTTAAACAATTCTTTATTGGTCAAAAGCAAAATGACTTTCCCGGGTGTAGAATGTTGTACCAAACAATTTTTCTTAAAGCCATTTTTCAATATCGGCCTTATTTTTTTCTCAAAAACGTTGGGCGGGCGCGTAAATCCACTTTACACGCTTAAATTCACTTTACGCGCCCAACGTTATTGAGAAAAAAGTAAGGCCGATATTGAAAAATGGCTCTAAGAAAAATTGTTTGGTACAACATTCTACACCCGGGAAAGTCATTTTGCTTTTGACCAATAAAGAATTGTTTAAGATATTACAAAATTACTAAAAATAAAATAAAATTTCTAAAAAAAATTTTGGGAATATTTTCGATCGTCATTTACTTTCTGGATGGGGTATTTAAAGTAGAATTTATTTTCTAAATACCAATTTTTGTTTTTTCTTTTCGTTTGACCAGCAAAATGTTCGGCAATTTTCATTGTGGTAAAAGGGGTTACTGCTCTTAAATTCACAATTAGCTCATTTACTTCATTAAAAACTGTCTTGGTCCGCTCATTTTTCTTATACTGAACACTCCCTGTCTCATCAAGTATTTGCATAAGTCTTTCAAAACTAAGTCTTGTAGGTTGCCTTCTTTCTGGGTATTTTTCATGATAGGCCTATATTCTAGTAGCCAATAAACAGTTTTTATCATTCGCTCCCAAAACATGAATCATATCAATTAGCTCTTCTTTTAAAAAAATCATTTTTATATTAGCAGAATATAACACCAACAAATCAAACAAGAATTATTAATACTTTAAATGTCAAAATGTTTTCATTACTGGCTTTAACAATTATTGCTTTTGTTTTTAAACTCATAGCTACCTAAGATAAAGACGATCTATTTTTCTATTTACTGTATTTAAATGTTTGTAATATCTATCAGAAGATCAATAGTAATTTTTGTGACAAAAACTACCTTAGTCAGTATTAGTATGAATACAAATGAAAAAAAGCCCTTATTTCATACTAGTATAATATTTTAGTAGGTACTTTATTAAAAAAAGTAATAGGCCAATATTTTAAAATATTAATGTATTTATTTCTGAAACCGTTCATTTTAGGTATAGGGTATGCTACATGGATTATATTTATAATTGCTTGAGCAATTCAAAAATGTAAAAATATACAGGATGTTTCAATTAAAAAAGTTGGGAAAAAAGTACTTTTGCGTTTTGTGTCACCCTGTATACAATTAGGAGGTTGCGCGAGACTTCAATAAGTACAAGTAATTGTGACATTATGAACATGATTTATTGTATAGAAAATTATTTATATTCACTTCTTTTCAATAATATACGACGGGTCAAAACTATTAAGATTTTCCTACAAAACCCTAAATAACTAAAAACCTATTAGGTTTAGGTATAGAGTATGTTAAATAAAATATTACTAAAATTAACTGAGGAATCGGAAAATCAAATAATATATAGGGTATCCTATTTAAAAAACCTAGGTTTGGATTGTATCTCTCTTTTTGGCCACCCTGTATAATAAATATTATTTTTAAAATATGCACGTCAAGTTTCCGCACAACTTTTGCACACAATGATTTTTTCTATTGTTTCAAATAGACGATATATTGGCCTTTATCGCACTAATGGACCACGAAAACGGACAGATGTTTATATCACATTGTTTTCTTAAAATCATGCTTATTGACATTCAATTATGAAACATCTTGTATTGGGATTTTGCAGATAAACTGGGAGTAAATCAGAATACCGTGCTGTTGGCAAAAGCAAAAATGGAGATACAGGTCCCCTTAAAATGTCTATTAAAAACCAAGCTAGAATACTGCTTAAGTGCTAAATAATCTAAGGGATCATCCATTCGAAGCTGTAATAAAGGCGAAAGAACAGACGAGCTTTCCAGGTTTTGCAAATGCTGCTAGAGACAAATTCATACAAGAAATATATTTTGATACCATTTCGTATGGCAAAATACAAAGCGTTAAAATATGTAACCTAGGTCGCACTTTAAAAGTTAGATGTTTTTACCTTTCTAGCTGTAGGGCAACTTTCAAAGTTACGATCGATGGTACCCCAAATAAAGATTAGCATTTTAAAATAAATCCTGCTATTGATATTCTCCGGTTACAAGAATACCTAGCAATTCTTCTCTCGAACAAACAAATATTCTCACTATGCTAGTTAGGCAGAACAACAAAGGTCATATTATACAGCACCGCTTAATGCTTGGATAGTGTATATTAAGATATGAATTTTAGGTATGTATATTTTTTAACTGTTGCTAACCAAATGTTGTCGCCTTAATAATTTACGATAAATAATTTCTTATCGTACATTACCCTCAAAAAGCTGGACTAATTGTATTGCACTTACACCAACCGACCTTGCTTCTGGTCTCAATGGTAACTCTAGAGTCCGTACTCTTTCTTGATCCTCTCGAACTTCGTCGACGTCTAGTTTTAACCTCACCAGTACTGGATTTACTTCGAGACTAAAAACATATGTAAAATTCAAATATGCAAGAAAAATCTGTATGTCACCTTACGAACAAAACTGTCTTGTAATTTTAATATTTCGTAAAGACAAAATCCGGTGCTGTTATACTTCTACATGCTTTCTGTGAAAAAAAGCATAACTAAGCATCGACGAATAAACAATATTTCATTATATCAAGACAATTATTTTATTAACAAATGGTAGATAGATCATTGAAAATGGCACCACCCTGAAGAGAAAATGGTTTAGCGCCCTTTCTCTGAAGCAGTTGGTACTTTTAGGAGCGCCGTAACTCACAAAGTGCAAAGTAAGAAATATATATTGGACAGAAAGCCACCTAAAAAATTTATTGTTGCGGACAAAATTAACTGGTGGCCTTATGCTATGCCACCTATATTTTGTCACTAGCAATGAAAAATAAGGTAAATGAGAGTGACTTTGATATTTACATTCTGTAAATTTTAAAGAAAGTAAAATAATTAACATTTTTTTTATCTACAAATGCTTTTAAAAGTAGACGTAACGTTTGTTGTCAGTGTCTAAAAGGTCATTTTATGACACTCTTTTACTCTAAGGCTGATCCGCACCTATGCGTTTTCACCCTGCATTTTTCACTCTGCATCAAAATTGCATGCAATTTGGGATTCACATTATTGTATTTCAGCGCTAGTGAAAGTTGCAGTATTCTTCACTCTTTAAATAAAACAAGCTCTTATAGTTTGCACACCCTATGCGATTTTGTCAAAATTTCCTAGAAATTTCTAATGGTGGAATTGATTAATAAATATAACGTCCCTCATTTGACAAAAAAATAAACAAGACATCTGTCAGTTTTCAATTTTAACCATATTATGTGGTTTTAACGGTGTTTTGCTGCTGCTTCTGCTTTTTGGGATTAGGGACGACTTATTTGGAGCAAAGACACCGTCAGTGCACTTATTTTAGAACTGTAAATCAACCGTTTTTGTATTCTGTGAAATTGCACCAAAATTACCACAAAAAATTACCAACAACCAAATTTTAAATTAAAAAATTATTAATGTAAATGAAATTGAATTTTTGAATTTTGTAGAAAAGGTATAAATTTTTTTGTACAATTTAATTTCAAGTATAAGAGTGTTTGTAAATAATATATTGTATGATGAGCGTGTTAAAAGTGTTTTTATTTTTGTTAATTTTCTTTTTCGAAGAGTGCAAAAGTGTTTAAAGAAACTGCAGTCATTATAATTCATAAAAGGAGTACACTGAATTAAAATTTAAAAAAATAATCAATAATATCTTCGAAATAGCACACAAAAATACTAATATATTATTATATAATACTGATGTACAAACATTTTGGCCTATTTACTCCATAAGTTTTTTAAATGATGTACAAATATTTTGGCTTATTTACTCCATAAGTTTTTAAATAATCTATAAACGCACTTTTGTATGAATAAAGATTTTATTGGTAGCGCTGTTTTTATTGTTGTTTCTGTTTATATAATTTCTTGGTTATATTCTTTGTTTACTATAACATCGCAAATTGACTTATTCTACCAAAGTTTTTAATTGTTTATTTTTTTTTATTTTGTTTCTAAAAAGACATGGACAGTTTTAAAAACAATTTTGTCATCCGTGTATAATTTTTATCTTGCTAATAACAGTACTTACATTTTAGTTATTGAAGTACTTGTAAACGGTTAGTAGTAGTAGCAAGTTCCACAAAATTAATTTTTTTGATAATTTCGGATTTACTTTATACAGGGTCCTGCACCTTACCTCCCGTCTTCTATAGCTCACTTAGTAATTAAGTTAGAATTTTCATATTTTGCAGACCTTATCTGTATCTTGGGGCGCATTTCAGGAAAATATTTTTTTTCATACAGGGTGTTCCAAAAAGGTGTGACGTCATAAGGGTGTATTTTTTTAAATTACATGCCATATATTTTCTTACATTTTTGGGTGCCTCCTATATTTTTATTTTTTATTTATTTTTAATTCCAGTGGCGCAAAACTGATATTTTTTAGTTTTTATTTTTTTTTGTCTACAGTGTGTCCACGGATGGACCTACTTGTAAAAAACTTTATTTTCAATTTTTCGAAAAAAAGTCATTCTTCATCATTTCTTTTGCTTATTAAATAAATATAATTCACGTAAGAAAATTTCCATTTTTTTTTACAGAGTGCACAAAAAATGTAAAAATGTAGATTTGCAAAAAATAAAAAATTTTTGATCCAACTTTTTTGAATGATCAAAATAAAAGAGATTGGAAAGAGAATTTGAAAAGCCGAATAAAGTTTTGAGATATATGACCTGTGGTAACTACGATATTTTATATTAAAACTTTAATCTAAAGGAAAATATCAATAATTTATTTAACTTTAATATAAAATATCGTAGTTACCACAAGACATATCTCAAAACTTTATTCGGCTTTTCGAATTCTTTTTCCAATCTCTTTTATTTTGATCATTCAAAAAAGTTGGATCAAAAATTTTTAATTTTGCAAATCTACATTTTTACATTTTTTGTGCACCCTGTATAAAAAAATGGAAATTTTCTTACGTGAATTATATGTTTTTAATAAGCAAAAGAAATAATGAAGAATGACTTTTTTTCGAAAAATTGAAAATAAAGTTTTTTACAAGTATAGTTAGGTCCATCCGTGGACACACTGTATAATCCTAAATCAATTTTAATAAAATTTTAGGGGTATGTAGGTAACTATAGGAGGCACCCAAAAATGTAAGAAAATATATGGCATGTAATTTAAAAAAATACACCCTTATGACGTCACACTTTTTTGGAACACCCTGTATGAAAATAAATATTTTCCTAAAATGCGCCCTAAGATACAGATAAGGTCTGCAAAATATGAAAATTCGAACTTAATTACTAAGTGAGCTATAGAAGACGGGAGGTGAGGTGCAGGACCCTGTATATTATAATATATAATTCAAAACTAACTTTTGCAGTTAATTATATGGAAAGTAAGATAAAAAAAAATAGCCATAAAGACATTTAAAAAGGGAAGGTAATCCAATTTAATTGATTAATACAATCAATTGGAATAATAATAATTTAATTTAAGAAATGTGTCTTTAATTGTTTTTTAAAAAGTTGCAAATTTTTTAATTTTTCTGATATTTTTTGGACGATATAAAACTATTTTTGTCTGGTGTTATGATCATGTAATGTTTTATTCTCCTGAATAGCTGTTTGATATTTTTTCTTTTAAACTTTAAAACAAGGAATTAGAATACAAGTTGTTAATTTATTGTTTTCATCGTGAATATATACCCCTTAGATCTATACAGTGTGGTTTTGTAAGTGTGCAACATATGGGAATTTTTTTTATTAACGATTTCTCCGAAAATTTCCTGATAAAAGTTGGTGCATGTTCGATAATCATATTAGGTGCACTTGGAATGGTTGCAAGTCAAACGGCGTATAGGGTAAGCCAAAAAATAAAAAACTTGTGCAAGAATAAAGTACCCCTATTTCAAAAAATTCAGCAAAATGTTATTAAAAAAAGTTGTTTAGAATTAAAAGTTATGCATAGATTCAAAAACGTGACCTCCTAAAATAAAAAAATATATTTTTTTAAAAAACAATACCTAATTTCCCAAAATTTTTTTTTTAATATTCACCATAAAGACCTTCATAAATTAATCAAAATCAAATCAATTTCACATATTTTTGTTCAAGTTCAAGCATATTTGTAAAAGTTACTTGAATTTTTAATTTATTAAGGAATCACAAACTTCATGTTTGTTGCAACGATATTAAACACAACTTTAAAATATCCTAAAAATTATTTTTAACAAGATAAAGCATTAGTAATGATAATATGCTAATTAAAAAACCATCATTTAGGTAAAGTGCAAAATTTTTACTTTAAATGTTTATTTAAAAAATGTATTCTTGTAAAAGGTTTATATTTTTTGGCCTACCCTGTACGCCGTTTGACTTGCAACCATTCCAAGTGCACCTAATATGATTTTCGAACATGCACCAACTTTTATCAAGAATAAAATTTTCTGAGAAATCGTTAATAAAAAAAATTCCCATATGTTGCACACTTAAACAACCACACTCTATAGATAAACACTTGGTTCTAAATGCGGTAATTTGTGTATGCATTTAATAACTGTGTTTTGCAATTTTCGTAATACCTTTAAGTTTGATAAACAAGCAGATCCCTATGCAGAAGCATGTAATTTTGATTATATTAATAAAAAATTTTATAAAATATTCATATTATATATATTATTATTTAAGTACTTCAAAGGATTGCAATATCTAGCTATGTACAAAACATTTACCAAAGGAGATTTCGAGTGTATAATGTATTGATATGACTTTTCCAATTTAAATTTTCATCTAAAACTAATCCTAAAAATTTTGTCCTTTTTGAATATTGAAGTTTAAGAATGATAGAATTTATTTTATTTTTCATTATAAACATAAAAAAAGTTTATAGATTGCTTAAAACCTTTAATAATTATTGAAAATATATGTTTGTGTTGGCTCATTACACTGGCCGACAAGATTTTTCAGTTAACTTTAATAATAGGTTTATTTCTCTAAGCCCCCAACATTAATTTGATGGTTGGGCGTAATGGTAGAAATTGTCTAACTTTTTCCGACTGGATTGTTGTCATTAAAAATAAGTAGTTACAATATTCTGTTAACCGAACATTTTTTACATCCAGTTTTAGATATTTTTTGCTAATCTTTAACCGTATCGTGATGTTTAAATTGTGGTAGAGAGAAGAATAAATTAAAAATCTTATCCATATAATAATATTGTTGTTTATTACTGATAACTAATAAAATAATAACAGTTTTTATTCAAGTAAGTATACAGGGTGGGGACTTTAACACAGGTCAGCTCTTTATTTTTAAAATGAAAATACCCTTCTAATAATAGAAAAAATATTCGGAAAGCCCCAATACATACCATTTCTCAATAGCTTAATAAGACCATTTTACATTAGCAGGTGGTCAATTTAATTAGGGGACGGTTAAAATGGATTTATTTCATAACAGAAAAATTCCCTGAACTGTAGGAATTTTAGTAGGACTTTAGGGAGGATTTACAAAATATTGCTGTTTTCTTTGTTTGTGGGACAGTCGTGCAGTAGATCAGCATTATGTAATAAAAGATTGGCCACAAGGAAGTGAATTTCAGCCGGGATCTCAAAATGTTAAGTTTGCACCTCTTCACATTAAACTTGGGCTGATGAAAAACTTTGTGAAAGCTATGAATAAAGACGGTCTTTCCCCAGTTAAGTGATGCCAAATTAAAGGAAGGCATTTTTATTGGGCCACAAATCAGAAAATTGCTGGTCGATGTCAACTTTAAAGAGAAGCTTACCAGGCAGGAACTCAGAGCATGGAACTCATTTGTTAGTATAGTAAGGGGATTTTTGGGCAACAATATGGATGCACACTATCAACAGTAAGTTGATGAACTTTTAGATTCCTACAAATGGTTTGGTGCCCGAATGTCATTAAAAATTCACTTCCTCCATTCCCATCTGTTATTTTTTCCTGAAAATTTGGGAGCTGTCAGTGACAAGCAGGGTGAAAGGTTCCACCAGGATATCAGGACAATGGAAATTCGCTATCAAGGACGATGGGATCCAGCCATGATGGGTGATTACTGTTGATTTTTGAAAAGAGAACTTTCTTTTTCTCATTTTCGTATTTGGATAGGTCCGTTCTACCACAAGATGCTATTTAGCTTTGTGTTACAACAAAAAAAAAATTTTGTCGGCCAGTGTTATCTAAGACCAAGTTTTAGGTTACCTTTAGCTATCTTTTTAAAATAATTGCAGTCACAAAATTTACACCTTTTAATTTTTTTTTGTATAATATAATAAAGTTGACTCAATGCTTGGAGTATAAAAAATAATTTTTAAAATTTTACTATATGTGGACCGGGCATTGTGACGGAAACCTGGTTTAAATCAGACAACCAAAAGTATATAATATATACTACTAGCATGGTACCCGGCATGCGTTGCAACCCGCTGGTATAAATACAAACCCGAACAAACCCGATATATTAGTACCCGGCATGCCACTTTCCGAAATTGCACCCGTGCGAAGCCGGGGCGGTTCGCTAGTTATACATAAAAACCTTCCTCTTGAATCACTCTATATATTAAAAAAACCGCTTCAAAATCCGTTGCGTAGTTTTAAAGATTTATGCACATAAGGGGACAGACGGGCGACAGCGACTTTGTTTTATACTATGTTAAGATATTATAATATGAATAAAAGATGAGTGACTACAATTTCTACAGATAGGACCGTTCCTCGCATAGAGGAGGAATTTGTATTTATATTATGTATTACATTAATTCTGATAGTGGTGACAAGTGTTATCAATTATATAATTATAACAATTCCAAGAGAGGTACCTCATGATCCATTCATAGTCTAAAATTGGGAAATTTGGTGGCTGTAACCAATTACGAGAAGGCGAAGTCGCTAAATTTTGCATACTTACAAGTATTTTTTCTATTTGACGTTCATAATAAGTTCATTATGAACTGGAAATGAAGTTCATAATGAAGCTATTTCGATACGCGTTTTTTCTTTATTTGATGTTGGTAACATTGAAATTGAAAAATTGAAAAATTGACGTAAAATCACGTCTTTTGAAATTCAAAAAAAATTAGCAAAATTGCCCGAATTTCCGAACGCTTTGTATATGTACCGAATGTACAAGGATCACACAACGTATTCCGTCCAATTTCAAATCTCATATCGCTAAAATAACTTTAGGATCTCGTCGTGAAAATGGGTCAATAAATCAAAAAATGACAGTTCGCAAAATAATTTTTGTTGTCCAGAGGTTACTATGATAAAAAATAGTATTACCAACATAAAATTTAGACATAAAAATTTAAAGGATTTATTTTCTTTTTAAATATCTATTTTTTATTGAAAAAACTACAACTAGAAAAAATAGTATAAAGCACGTGGTTCATAAGGCGTTTTAGCGCACGTGTCAATTAAAAAACTTGCCACTTCGTGGCTCGTTTTTTAAAATAGACGCGTGCGCTAAAACCGCTTCTTATGAAACGTGTACTTTAATATACTATTCTGAGTCTTTTCGTGGTAAATAAAACGCAGCCATACGGAGCAGCCTAATGGTATTCCGAGTGAACTTCTGTACTTGCGCAGAAGCAGCGTGGTCCCGTATCTCAATATTTTGTCAAATATGTCTGTAAATAACAACTCACTGCCTAACGACTGGAAGCTAGCAGAAGAATTTTTAAATCAGGTTCAAGGTCAGATCCAAGAAATTATAGACCAGTAGGTCTTACACCTGTCGTCTGTAAGCTGTTCGATCGAATAATTAATAATAATAAGTGTGTTCGAACAGGATAGATTTTCCTTTGCTCGCCAACATGGTTTTCGCTCGGATCACTCGTGGGAGTCCGCACTAGCGGCACTTACTCACGACGCGACGTTACTGATGTTCATGATGAGTCTGGCCAAATGGATGCTGTCTTGCTTGATTTCCAGAAAAATTTTGATATTACTCCATATGATATCCTAATAAATAAGCTTAGGGATCAGAGACGGTAAGATGTTAGAGTTGTGAATTGGATAGCTAACTTTCTGGCTAATAGGTATCAGAGGGTAAAGGTAAATGATTTTTGATCTGAGGAAGTCCCGGTGACATCCGGGGTTCCGCAGGCCAGTATTGTGGGTTTAATGGCATTTTTAGTTTTTATTTATGACCTAGCGGAAGACTCAACAGTTCGCAGACGACTGTATTATTTATAAATCTAACTCCACTAAGGACGACTGCCTTACATTGCAGAGAGGTCTAAGGTCAATAGAACAATGAATATCTTGGAATAGAATGCTTATAAATACAATTTTATTAATTAGGTATGTTCGGTAGAAAAAGAACATCATATAATTATGTGGTTGACAGCAGTCTCTTGAGGCCTTCCGATGTTGTTAGGTACCTACCCAGAAGTTTTTCGCTCTTCCAACTTGAGATGTGAGTACCGTGTAAATAAGACTGTAGTACATGCATACCAATCTCTCACTTTCGTTAGAAGAACTTAAAACATGCTAGACCAGAGGCAAGAATCAAAGCATACTTGACCTTGGTAAGGCCCCTCCTAGAATACTGCTGTGCTGTCTAGCGGGCCTTGTTGCCGAACTTTAAAAGTACAAAGGGGGTCTTTTTAAAACTTGATAGATTTTAGTCCAAGTCTGGCATTAGCGGGCCTTGGCTGGAGCTGTCTGTCGAAATGTAGAGTATACTTTATTAAGATCGCCATGTATAAAATTTTTAACGGGGCCCAGTGTATTTTGAGATTAAGGATTTGCTTAATCCACCATCATAATTGAGCAGAAATTACCATTCTTTTAAGATTAGGGTGCCTATGAGTAGGACAGATGTCGGTCTTAGCTTACTGGTTGGGTGTCAGAATTTGAAATTCCTTCCCTGATAACTTTTTTGTCCAGCGCATGCCCTCCTTAGGTCGTTTTAAAAATTAAGTAAAATGTAGTCTAGTATTTAAGATTTAAATTAAAAATTTTTAAAATGTTAAAATATAACTTGTGTAAAGCAAGCTATAGTAAAAAAAGGTTGACCACATAAAAAACTAGTTTTAAAAAGATTACCCTAAACTGTATTCTCTCCATTGTGGTGACATGTTTTTAAATTTGTCAGACATCTGCTTGTTGGTTTATTCTAGTTGGTTTAATTGTTATCTCTTTTTGAGGCCCTCGTAGTTTTATCTCTTTACTTACTCTTATAGTTTCATGGCTATCTTTAGCCTTAAAATTCCTTATAATAAAAGCAGAACTTGCTATATTTTGTCTCGTGCTGGGTCTTGCAATGACGGAAAATAATGTCTCAGTTTCTTGAAAAACTGGCTCCATACGTTTCTGCATTTCTTCCAAAACAATTTGAAGTTCAGAGTCTGCTACCATACAAGTTCGTATCATTTCACAAAAATCGATATATCGTCCATTATTGGCGTTTAATACTAGCCATAAATGCAGACCTAAAAAATAGTTCTATATTTTAGACATAGTAATAATAAGCTAAATTCCATTATTATTTTAAGCTCTAATTCTCGTATGTGTTAAACAGCGTATATCGGATAGAAAGAATAATAATAAATTATAATAAATAACAATAAATAATAATAAATAATAATATTATCATTATTATAATATTAATTTATAAATCTAATTTTCTTAACTGTATTAAATATACAGGGTCCTGCACCTCACCTCCCGTCTTCTATAGCTCACTTAGTAATTAAGTTAGAATTTTCATATTTTGCAGACCTTATCTGTATCTTACGGCGCATTTCAGGAAAATATTTTTTTTCATACAGTTGTTCCAAAAAAGTGTGACGTCATAAGGGTGTATTTTTTTAAATTACATGCCATATATTTTCTTACATTTTTGGATGCCTCCTATAGTTACCTACATACTCCTAAAATTTTATTAAATTTGGTTCAGTATTATAGACGAAAAAAAATAAAAACTAAAATATATCAGTTTTGCGCCACTGGAATTAAAAATAAAAATAATGCCTCGTTAATAAATTTATACAAAGGGATTTCTTAAATAAGGTATAACAATTTCGTAAACAAAGTTTGGTTAACACGAATTGTACAGGGTGTCCAAAGTTTAGTGTCAAACTTTGCAAACTTTAAAGCTATTTATTTTTCTTATTTCAAATGAAAACCCCTGTATATTTTTATGTCATTCGATGCAGAATTAAAAATCAAACTTTTTTCCTAATTGCAACCCTATCGAAATTTCTAACGCATCAAGAGTTATTTGCAGAAAACTAATTTTATCAACTATTCCAACAGTCATTATTATAAATAAATATCGAAGGTAGCCTTGAAAAACAATTTATTGGTATTAAAGTATATTAAAAGTGACCAGAGACCATTTTGACTTTAGTAATCTAAAAGTTTTAAATACTGTTAAATTATTTAAGCTGTTTTAATTACTTTATATTGTTTTTTGTGGTGGACTACAAATAAGAAGAGCTCGTAGATATGATTTTTATATTAGGAGCATGCGAAAAGAACTCTTTTTTGGCAAGCCAAGTTTACGCACAGTGTTATCCGGAACGACGACATCCAGACAAAACAAACCTGCAAAACATATTAGAGAGGTTTGTACAAACGGGAAATGTAAACCACCCAAAACCCGAACAAACCCGAACAAACCCAAAACCAGTGAGAAATAAACCGGTCCGAACTGAACAAAATCAATAGGCTGTGCTATTATCTGTTATAGAAAATCCTTCAGTTACTCAACAAGCAGTCGCTAATGCCGTAGATGTAATCGAAAGAACGAATTTTACTTTAATAAACCATATTACCAATAAATTGATTTTCAAAGCCACCTTCGATATTTATTCATAATAATGACAGTTGGAATAGTTCATAAAATTAGTTTTCTGCAAATAACTCTTGATGCGTTAGAAATTTTGATAGGGTTGCAATTAGGAAAAAAGTTTGATTTTTAATTCTGCATCGAATAACATAAAAATATACAGGGGTTCCCATTTGAAATAAGAAAAATAAATTGCTTTAAAGTTTGCAAAGTTTGACACTAAACTTTGGACACCCTGTACAATTCGTGTTAACCAAACTTGGTTAACGAAATTGTTATACCTTATTTAAGAAGTGCCTTTGTATAAATTTATTAACGAGGCATTATTTTTATTTTTTATTTATTTTAATACCAGTGGCGCAAAACTGATATTTTTTAGTTTTTATTTTTTTTCGTCTATAATACTAAATCAATTTTAATAAAATTTTAGGGGTATGTAGGTAACTATAGGAGGCACCCAAAAATATAAGAAAATATATGGCATGTAATTTAAAAAAATACACCCTTATGACGTCACACTTTTTTGGAAAAAAATATTTTCCTGAAATGCGCCGTAAGATACAGATAAGGTCTGCAAAATATGAAAATTCTAACTTAATTACTAAGTGAGCTATAGAAGACGGGAGGTGAGGTGCAGGACCCTGTATAAAATGTCCTTCAGCATACAGATAATGTATTTTTTTATTGTAAATGGTTATTATATGTATATATTTTCTTTAATAATTTTGATAGAATTAGTAATAGTTACCTACCCGACATAATTTTTATTATTTGTTATTTATATTTTGTATATTTAATGTTATATTCTCTAGAATGAAGTTTTAAGTTGTTTGAGAATAAAAATATATTAATAATATAACTTCGGCCATTTAACATTTAATTTTATGTTAGTCGTATACAGTTTGGAATCTAATGAGATTTTTAACAGCGGGTTAAGGTTATTATTATTAATAATTACAAACGGCTTTTATTAGAAAAAAAAACTACAATGCCAGAATAGCAACAATAGTTCATAATACCCATGATCAACGCAAAGTTTAGCACTCCATTCATACACTGAACTAACACACCTACGTATTATTTTACCAATTGAATAAGTCCCTAAACAAACAACTATAAGACAGGTTTACAGCAACCTTTTGTTAACTAGGTATGCGAAGTTGCTGAATGTTGTTATGTTTCGTTTGGCGAATTTAGGTATTCAAGCTATTATAAATAAAAAATTACTGCATTGATCCAAAGAACAATTCTTATTAAAAAAACAGTCGGTAAATGTACCTACAGATTGATTCATACGTTTAAGGTAAGATTAAATTTTTTAAATAAAAAGTACATACGAATCTACAATTTTTAATTAATAGTAAGTTTTAACTTACAAGTCCACAAAAATCTCATGAAAAATAAAAAATAAAAAATGTGAAATGTGTTTTCTAAGCCACTGGGAAATACCAAAATATAATGACTTCAGGTTTTCTAGTCGGGTGTAAATAGTTTGCAAAACATTGTTTATAGGGCATTGTTTTTGTAGCTTACCAGCTTCGGGTAAAACAGCCGACCCATCTTCTTGAACTGTGTTTATAGATTGCCTTTTAAGGGAACTTTTAATTGTCCGAGTGGAGTCCTTAGTTACTGTATCCTTTTTATTTGGTGTTAGTTTGTCGATATATGGCTAAAAATTAAAATTATTGATCCAAAATATAACAAAATATTTTAATTAAAATAAACACGTGTCAAACAAGCTTTGCTTAAAATATGCCGTATTAATACATATACAATTGTATTTACAAATGAGTTTTATATTAAAACCGTAATAAATTATTAACAGTGGGGATTTAAAATGTCAAAAAAGTCAAATAATAATTATATTTTTGGATTTATTCCTTCAAATACTTAAAGAAAATATGTAGGTGTAAGTTAGATGTTTAGGTGTATGCTTAAACTTTATTATTAGCTCAAATTAGCGCCGCAGAAAAAAAATCGATGTAAATTTTATTTGTAACAATGAATAAAATTAGCATTAACATTAGAAGTAAATTTAAAGCTGGAATTATAAACTTTTGGCGCCGGCGCTGACGTTGGCGTCAACGTTCATCATTGACGTTCGTCGTTGGCATTTATAAACTTGGCGTTCTTTCGGTTCGTAATTTTGACACCTGCCAACTATCACGTGACACAAATAATAGAATATTATTGGCTTGACTTTGCTACGAATGCTGGCGCCAAAATGTTAAAGTTGGTTCAAGTTGATGGCTGCAGGCGCGCCAGCGCGAACGCCAGCAAAGTTTATAAACCATTCTATTACAATTTAATGTTTTAATTTCTAGCGCAAACGCCAGCGCTGACGCAAACGCGAACGCAGAGTTTATAATTCCAGCTTTAAAAGCTGAAAAATTTTTGATTGTTATCTTAATTTCCCAGCGATTTTCGGTTTTTCCAGACTATTTCAAATTTCCTTTATTTTTCTTAGTTAGCCGGTCTCCCGGTTAGAAGACAACTTGTGTTTATTTTGTATGAATAACTTGTTTAAAGAAATGTAAATGAACTGTTTTTAACTTGTCTAAAGAAATGCGAATGATATCCAATAATATTGTAGCTTGTCTAAATATATTTGAATCACATCCAAAAAATTGTTATTTAGATAACGAAATGTAAATGATATAAAAAAAAATTGTACCTAATTTTTGTAAAGAAACTACAGGAATGAGAATGACATCCAAAAACATTGCATTTTCTCTAAATATATGTGAATTACATCGTAACTTGCCTAAAGAAACGTAGATGATGTACAAAAAATAAATCCAAAAAAACTTAAATGATATTCTGATTAAAAAAATAATGAATAAATAAATAAAGAATTAATACTAATATTTTTATTATTCATATTATGTATACTTTCTTAAGGACTCCATTTTTTCTGTCCCAATGTTCAGTTATATGAATAATTTCACGCTGTAGTGATTCAAACTTTTCGAGTTCTTGTTTGATATTCTTAGCCATGCCTTGTAAAACTCCTAAAATATAATAAATTTTTTTTAAAATAATTGTTCTACCATGTTGTTGCAAAAACAAACAGAGTTGCCTGCCCCCTGAAATATTTATGTTTAGCGCATAGGTTGGAATAAGATAACGCGTATCTAGAAAATCTGTTTTATTGTCTAAGGGTAGATGTACACACTTCCCTACTTGCGAACGCTCGGCCACGTCTACATAGTTGCTTGAGTATGGTTTGTGTATTAAAGTAATCCAATAAATAAAATTAAATCGCACGTATAACTGAATAATCCGTATATGTAATTTTTGTCAATAACTCCGGTTCTACAAGGATATAAAATTGCGTTCTTTCCCAAAATGTTGTGGATTTAATTCTCCATTATACAATCCTAAAACAAACCTATTATTGCAGTTACCTTTTTAAGAAAAACTCTAATACTTGCTTATATTTCAGGTACCATTATCTAGTGGCGAAGGCCTAACTCGAGGATACAAAAACAAAGGCATTGTTTGAAGGTTAAATAAAGTTCTTTTAAACGACACCAAGATTTTTTAAATCAGTTATACCGGAGTAATTGTAGTTGATTTTAAAAAGATTTAAATTTCCCCCACCACTTTATTTCACTAAATCGGACAATTTGTGTAATGGGAAATATGTAAAGATTTAAATAATGGCAGCGGAATACCGAATCATGGGGAAAGCGAAAATTTAGCGCCCGCGTCTATTTTAAAAAACGAGCCACGAAGTGTCGAGTTTTTTTATTGACACGGGCGCTAAAACGCCTTATGAAACATGTGCTTTATACATTTTTTTCTATTTCACCTTTTATAATCAAGAAAAATACATTTTAAAAAGAAAATAAATCCTTCAAATTTTGTAAATTTTTATGTCTAAATTCTATGTTGGTAATACTATTTTTTATCATAGGAGCCTCTGGACAACAAAAATTATTTTGCAAACTGTCATTTTTTGATTTATTGACCCATTTTCACCACGAGATTCTAAAGTTATTTTAGCGATATGAGATTTGAAATTGGACGGAATACGTTGTGTGATCCTTGTACAGGGTGTCCCAAATTCGAGCCTCATCATGGGGATCTCGGAAACTATAAGAGATACAGCATCGGTCAAATTGTGGCAAAGTTGCGCAATTTCTTACTGAACAATATCGCAAAAAATATCTGAGCTATCTTTTTTAGTTTTTGAAATTTTTGCAAAAAACTAAAATTTTGAGTTTTTGTTTTTTTAAATTGCTTGACTTATTTTATCCGCTACAGGAAAACAAGCACAACATTGTTAAGGCAACTTTTTACGCTCCATATTGTGACATTTTTAGAATTTCGTTACAACGTTTCGTTTTTGTGGAACTATTATCAACTTTAATTTTTTAAATACGGACCTGCATTTTTTATTTTATTTTTTGATAGCCCTTTAAGCCCTGAATTCAACCATGTACCACAATTAATTATATTTAGACGTTTTGATGTCATTATTACATCTTCAGGAATGTGATAATTGTTTTTATATAAATTGTAACAAAGTAAAAATAAAACCAAACAACACAAAGGTGGCTATGACAAGAACTTTTACTTGATTGTTTGGCTTTATTATCTTGACAACTGCAGTCACCATTTATACTGAATATTATAAATAATAATATCGTTACAACGTTTCGTTTTTGTGGATCTATTATCAACTTTAATTTTTTAATTACGGACCTGCGTTTTTTATTTTATTTTTTGATAGCCCTTTAAGCCCTGAATTCAACCATGTACCACACTTAATTATATTTAGACGTTTTGATGTCATTATTACATGTTCAGGAATGTAATAATTATTTTTTAATACGGCCCTGGTGTTAGTTGTTAGATTGAAATATCGTTTAGCGGGATTTTGGTGGGTTACAGAATTTAAAATATTTTGTTGTTCTTCCGTTCCATTCGTGTACCATATTTGACTCTTGGTTTATTAAAACTACCATACGGGGCTAAATTAGTATCAAGCGTAGCAAAATAACTATAAGGAGGCTGCAAGCGTTCAGGATAGTCCTGTAAATAACGGTCACAAGAAATTTGTGAATTCCTATTGAAAGAATAATAAACTCGTAACATGTCGCGCTTTTCTAAAGCAGAAAACATAATTTTGCTGAAATATTCAGTATAAATGGTACTGCAGTTGTCAAGATAATTAAGCCAAACAATCAAGTAAAAGTTCTAGTCATAGCCACCTTTGTTTTGTTTGGTTTTATTGAAGTGAAAACTTCTTTAGGCGCGTTTAGCACTTTTTGTGGGCACTGAATTAAACTGAGCCGTCACGCGTCGCCGTCACGCGTCGCCGTCACGCGTCAGGCGTCAGACTCGGGTGTGCTACGCTCGAATTCAACTGCTATATTCAATCCGAACTGACCCTGACCCGAATGAACGTTATATGAAAGAGCATGCCGCCATCGGTCGCTTTCAGTATCGACGTATCGACGTGGAAACAGTCAGTGTGCGTTGTCTAGACACTCGTGTATTTGATATTGTTAATTTCACCTTGTTAACGTTTTCACTTCTGTCGTGTGGTCTTAAGCACACACAATTTTTTTTTTTTTACTTTGTTACGATTTATATAAAAACATACTTAAATATAGTAAATTATTTGTATAAAATTTTGGATCCATTTACATGTTGTATGTGGTAAAAAGATTAAGTAACTAACAACAGGGCCGTATTTAAAAATAATTATCACATTCCTGAAGATGTAATAATGACATCAAAACGTCTAAATATAATTAAGTGTGGTACATGGTTGAATTCAGGGCTTAAAGGGCTATCAAAAAATAAAATAAAAAATGCAGGTCCGTATTTAAAAAATTAAAGTTAATAATAGTTCCACAAAAACGAAACGTTGTAACGAAATTCTAAAAATGTCACAATATGGAGCGTAAAAAGTTGCCTTAACAATATTGTGATTGTTTTTCTGTAGCGGATAAAATAAGTCGAGCAATTTAAAAAAACAAAAACTCAAAATTTTAGTTTTTTGCAAAAATTTCAAAAACTAAAAAAGATAGCCGAGATTTTTTTTTGCAATATTGCTCAGTACGAAATTGCGCAACTTTGCCACAATTTGACCGATGCTGTATCTCTTATAGTTTCCGAGATCCCCATGATGAGGCTCGAATTTGGGACACCCTGTACATTCGGTACATATACAGAGCGTTCGGAAATTCGGGAGATTTTGCTACTTTCTTTCGAATTTCAAAAGACGTGATTTTACGTCACGGCATTGCAATTTAGTATAGGGAAGATGGAAAATTCAAATAAAGTTGAAGTTAAAATCGACATTAGAAGGTTAGTAGATTGAATTTTGGATAGGATTTGGCAGAAAATAATAGCTTGAAGCATCTACAAAAGATTGATTTATAGATTTATGCAACCAACATACATGACTGTTATCCACACAGAATAAAAAAGTAAGTTATCAAGCTAGTTTTCCTCTGCGAAAAATGGGTTTTCTCGTAAATCACAAAGGCCGCGCAAGTCAATGAAATAAAACATTTAAATGTTACCAACATCAAATAAAGAAAAAACGCGTATCGAAATAGCTTCATTACGATCCGCAAATGAGGGTCGTACTGAACTCATTATGAACGTGAAATAGAAAAAACCTATTATAACGTTACCGCTGTATCAAACTTTAAAATAACCTGAAAATAAACACAGTGTCGTCCCACGACATAATTTGACGCTTACAGCAAAGTGACGGATTTCATCAGGTGATTACCACACCTTTCGGCCATGTGGTATCCTCACAGGCACAATCAAGGCCATGCCCACCTATTGGCTACCCACACTGAGCAACATAGCTCCTCCACAAATTCGCCGAGAACATGCTCTGGTCAGGAAGTATGAAAAAATTAACGCCGACCCTGTGCTCCGCTCCCACATTGGAATAACCGGCAGAACCATAAATAGGCTACGCTCACGAAAACCCCCTCTGAAAACGGCAGAAACTCTTATTGAAGAAAACTTCAAGATAATTGAGCGATGGAAAGAAGAATGGGAGAAGAAGGCCTCACTTGCCAACCGCGATATGCCCTACGTTACAAGCAAGTCAGAGGGCTTTGATCAATCAAGACGAATCTGGACAACACTTAATAGAATAAGGACAAACTGCGCCAGGTGCTCCGACTAACTTTTCAGGTGGGGAAAGATACCTTCCACAATTTGTAACTGCGGCGCTGAAAGACAGACTATTAAACACCATGTAGAGGACTGTCCAATTACTTCTTACAGTGGCAACCCATCCGATTTCCTGATTGCGACAAGAGAGTCAATAGAATATATTTGTAATCCTAATGTTTGTTTGTGAGATTTATGTATTTGTTTTGTTATACATACTTACCTGTGATGTAGCCATACGCTAAATAAATAAATAAATAAATAAATAAATAAATAAATAAATAAATAAATAAATAAATAAATAAATAAATAAATAAATAAATAAATAAATAAATAAATAAATAAATAAATAAATAAATAAATAAATAAATAAATAAATAAATAAATAAATAAATAAATAAATAAATAAATAAATAAATAAATAAATAAATAAATAAATAAATAAATAAATAAATAAATAAATAAATAAATAAATAAATAAATAAATAAATAAATAAATAAATAAATAAATAAATAAATAAATAAATATATAAATAAATAAATAAATAAATAAATAAATAAATAAATAAATAAATAAATAAATAAATAAAAAAATAAATAAATAAATAAATAAATAAATACAGGCAAGTCGACCAAAAGAAACCTTTTTTTGCGAGAACAGTTTTATATTCGTTATCTATCACTTGACCAACGAAAATAATGAGTAGAGTCAACAAATTCAGCATGTTTCGCAGAAGCACCTGAAAAACTATCTGTTTTAGAATATCAAACATTCTTGCAAAAACAGGTACAACTGAAATATGATGAGATAGTATCTTGTGGAATATATGTGTGTTTGAAAAAATATTCCCATCATACCAATAGGTAAGCTTACATTTAGGCCAAAGATTTTTGTATTTATCCTCTCCATCTGGAAAATGAGAACGCGAAAACCATAGTTAAAATTCATAGGATACTAACAGAAGTACCCAAGCATGAGATTAAAACAGCCCTCTCGTACTTTGACTATTGAATCCATTAATGACGATTTTTGGTGAGACTTACCATACAAATGTAACAAACACGAAAATTCTAAAAATGGATATAAAATTCCAAACTACTGGACGTAAGACGTAATGAACAGCAGCAGGAAAATTCGGAAGATGAGCTTTTTGGATTCGACAAGTCAAGCCAAAATACGGGGAACAAGAATGTAAAGAAAATGCTTACAGCAGCCTAAACGATTAGGTAACAGCGATGTGAAACATATGGAGACGAACTGATAAATAAACACAAAACAAAGAAACCAAATACAACATGGACAGATGAAACAGATCGTGATCAGAAAAGACATTCAACTTAAATTTCGGTAATAAAATTATGAACGATAATAGAACGAACTTTATAACTGCGGCCTTTTTGGTATCATACTCGATAGCTACGATTAATACTTGTGCAATCTCCTCGGATTTAAAATTACCTTACGTAACATTGGGATTCAAAAAACGAAGAAAGTCGTCAATATCAACTTTAACTTGTGACATTAACAATAAAAGCTGTTACATAAATGCAAAGGTTCCTGAAAGTGAAGAAGTATCTGATGGAGAATACTTACTATTAAATACCCAAATGATTTGTAAAGGAATTTAAAATCTATTATCAAGATAAACGAGAACCTGGTCCATCTGGAGCTAAAATTATTAATAATTCCCATTATTCAAATTGTAACTCAATATTTACAAAAATTACTTCTGTTGGATGTATTTGTTGCAATAAGTGGTTTTGTTTAAATTGTTCTTTATAATACAAAAATAACCTTCTAGACTGAAAGAAACAAAAAAAAAACGAATTGTACAAAAATGGACGATTTAAACTCTAAAATAGAATACATTAAGAATGTATTTATGGCCACAAAATTCAACGAACTTTAATAAGATATATCAACAAGTTTTGGACCTCCTAAAGAATAACTATGTTACAGTACAAGACAACAAACAATCGTATGCAAACATACTAAAAACACCAAAAAATAAGATAAAATCACAAAACATGTCATAAAAACAAAGAAAATTCAAACATATCTACAATGTTTGTTTATTCTATTGTAAAAAATAAAAAACAAAAATTAGAATTCAGATTTCAAACTTTGTATTTAGGCTTTATTTTGGATTATAAACAACTTTGTTTTATAAACATTTTATCTAAAATAATAAAATGGACCATTTTAAATGGTACTTCTCTCTTAAAGCATTTTCATGTTTTCTTAATTTATCATAATTATATATAACAGGATGACGATACTGAACTGAATAAAATTACCATTGTTAATATTGTTATCCATGGAAACGATACATCTTGACTTGAATGACCTTATTTTCTTATATAATATATAGTAATTTTCAATCATCAATAAATCGAAAACGGTTCAATTTAGATATATAGTAGTATATAAAAATTATGTTTAAATTGTCCATAGAATCCAATTATTATGCAACAATATACAGGGTATTCCATTTAAAAAAATATAACTTTGATCTGTCACGCTTTTATGCAACAGCCTGTATCTACAAAAATATATTTTGCAAGAAGTTTACATTAAATCCTACAACTTTTGTATTCAACAGTTTTTTCCTAATTGTGAAACAAAGAAGTTAAAGGGGGGTAACATTATACGCGATCACCCTGTACATCTGATCTAAAATTTTTTATGGTAAATTCATTTTCTTGACAAGCAGAATTTTTTATAAATAATAACTTTTCGTCGTAAAATCAATAATAAAGATTTTGTCAACTCCATCCGGGGACACACTGTATATTTTTTCAATAATTTTGATAGAATTATTAATAGTTACAAAACATAATTTTTATTATTTGTGATTTTATATATTGTATATTTAATGTTAGATTCTCTATAATGATTTTTTAAGTTGGTTGAGAATAAAGATATAATAGTAATAATAATAATAATATTAATAACCAAATTCTCTAAGTGATCATAAAGTTCAAGTTATTTCTGTTCCTGTGGAAATGTTATCGAGTAACAAAAAAGCACCAAATAAACCTTTATTTTGTGAAAAACTCAGTATGGATAAATTAAATCTTGAACTTATGCTAATAAATAAAAATATACATTTATTTGAATATCCAAATTATTTTTATGATACTATTTTAAGAACTTTTGAAAAATGTTCAATTACTCAGTCATTCAAAATAAACGAAGATTCAATACTACAATGGTTTACACAAGAACTAGCTTAATTTATTAAAACTCGTGAATGAAAAACATTATGCCAAGAAAAAAGAGAATCATAACAGTTAATATTATAAAGAAATTTATGATAATTATTATAATAAATTCGTAAAATTTTATTTTAACAAATCGACATATAACAAAGTCAAGCCATTTATTGTTTACCTTAAAATTAATGGAAATAAAGTAGAAGGTCAGGAGATTATATGTGAAGAAATCAACAATCATTTTATAAACGTAGGACAAGTACTGGCTAAGAAAATTCCGCAAGTACAAAAATGTATCGAGGAGTCTGAAGAAATATCCCAAAACGATATAGAACAAATATTGATGACCTTGACGCAAATGGATATGAAAATATATCGGTTCAAATTGTAAAGTGTTTAAAAAAATGAAATTACTCCAATTGTATTTTATTTAACTAAATTATATTTAAAAACAGGTATTTTCCCAGAAAAAATTTAAATTTCTAAAGTAACACCTGTATTTAAAACTAACAAAAGATATAAATGAAGCAATTATATTATCGCTCAATATCTGTTTTACCAATCTTTTCAAAAATATTAGAAAAATTAATAAATAAATAAATTATGCACTTTCTAGAAAGCCAAAATTTACTTTTTGCTAATCAGTATGGTTTCGCAGATCTAAAGATACAGAAATAGCTCTATGCGATTTCATAACAAATATTCAAGTCAATGTTGACATCAGTAAATAATGTTGTTTACTACTAAAATTTTACAGTATTGGGATAAGGGGAAATATACACAAACTACTTCAAAGTTATTTAAGCTATCGTAAACAATTTGTTAACATTGGGGAAACAAAATGTATTTTACTATTAATAATGATTTAAAGATACTTCTTTCTTGGCTTAAATCAAATAAACTTACGCTAAATTTTACAAAATATTCTTTTATGTTTATAACTAAAAATAAAATAAATTCTATTATTAAACCCTTAACATTTAATAATGAAAATATTCAATATTCAAAAACGACAAAATTTTTAGGATCAGTTTTAGAAGAAAATTTAAATTGGAAACTATATTCGAGTATATCCAGTATATTATAAACTCGATATCTCCTTTGGTATCTGTTTTGTACAGAGCTAGATATTACATCCCTTTGAAATACATAAAAAATACATATTTTTCCTTAATGTTATCAAAATTACAATACTTAGCTTTCTGTATGGGAATATGCTTGTTTATCAAACTTAAAACCATTACGAAAATTGCAAAATAACGGTATGGCATACACAAATTACCGCATTTAATACCAACTGTTAATCTATCTAAAGCATGCTGAAGTCTAAATTTGATCAAATGGAACTATTTTCTAAAAGAAATACTCTGAAAATCACTGGACTTGCTGAAACAGACGGCGACAATAAAGATGTAGTAGGTCAGATTGTCAACTTTATAGGTGAGAAGTTGAACATACCCTGTAGTCAAAGGGACATCGATTCGGCTTTCCGTTTACGTCAAATTAGAGATGATGTATCTAAACCCTGTACAATTCTAGTGACATTTATTCAAGATTCAAAAAGAAATACGAGTGTTTAAGGTTGAATTCTCAACGTCATTCAATCTATTGCCAACTTATAACCTATTTCGCGTTGATTTTTTGAGTTTATTATTTTAATAACTAACATTTAAAGAAAATCAATATCGTGGGTAAATTATTTAGGTAGTATCTGATATATTACAAAAATATCAATTTATTTCATTGCTAATTTTGGGAGAATTGTATAGTGAAAGAACAATAAGTGACAATGACATAATAATGTTAAAAAAAATCTTACCCGATATTTTTCGCTGTACAATTCTCCTAAAATAAGTTATGAAATTCCTTGATATTTATTAAATATGTCAATTATTACCTATAGAATATCAAGTCGATACTGATTTTCCTTAAATCTTGTATAAGAGCTAGAAAAGATAAATAAATCTACGCGAAATAGGTTATAGGTTGGCAAGCATGTTGATACTCCCACCTTAACGCCAAAAACGTTTAAAAGATACAGATAATTCCATTTTGGAGGATCCTACAAAAGCAGGGTAGTCTGATTCAAAATAAGTATTTTAAATAAAATGACACAATAGAGCAAAAAAAATTTTGGTATAGACTTAAAATATGACGGGAAGCAATATTTTCTTATAACTTTTTTTCGTGTCTTTAAAAAAATGTCACTTTCGCTAGTTTAAAACTTTTAAATGACATTTGACAGGTATAACGCACGTCACAAGTCGAAAGTTTTAAGCTTTTGTTTTGTTTTGGGTCATGCAGAACCTAATGCCAAAAACAGATTCAGAAACGCATAAAAAGTTTTCCATATGGTGCAGACTTTTCCGTGGAGACTGGATATTTACCAAAATAAAACGCATTTTGATTGACTGATTGATATTTTAGTATGAAAAAATTTGCTCTTCCATGGCCACTGTCACCGAGGCGAAAAAAAACTTACTTTTCGACAGCTCAATTGTTTTTGAACTTTTTCTGGGCTGTCGGCTTTCTTTCGATCTCTTCTCGCTTTTGCCTTTAGTTGGTTCGACCTCCACATTTTTTTGTGGTTTTTGGACAGTTTTTTCTACCTGAGCACGATCGGGATTGGCTTCTTTCAATTTGACTGTCTCATTTGTTAGATAGTCTTCTACCTGAAACTCGAAATTGTAGGTAATTGCCACCAAAACGCGGGTAGGTAAAGTCGCCACAGTGGATCTTTTCCCGTGCATCATCACTTTCACGTCATCAAAATCGTATGAATCAAATTAAAATAACGAGACGAAAAAAGTCAAAACTAAGTCTAAATTCATAAAATGGACGTGCCTGCCTACCGTTTGACGTACCTACATAATATCCCGAAAAATTATTTTTAATTCCGAGTTTCTTTCAGGGTTTATTCGTACTCTAACGCAGTCTAACCCATTAATTCCCAACTAAAAATGAATTTCAATACATTTATTGAAATCTTAAACTAACATTCTATTTTAAAGGGGAATTATATTTAACAGCTGTATCTCGGAAACGAATCGTTTGCGGATCCATGATTGTTTATACAAATTTTTTTCAATATTTTTTTGGATATACCTATAGAGAATCCTTCTTTTATTATAATTTAATATATTTAAATATGTTTCTGTAACAACCTGTACTTTTAAATATAGTTTTGGGAAATAACCTAATACACAAAATAATTTATAAAAATGTTTTATTAATAATTCTCATTTGCAACGCAGTTTTCTGTTTTTATATAAATTAAATGTTTACCTCCTGAACAGATGAAATATGCTCTAAAGATCCCCCATTTGCTTTCTCAAATTCAAAGTACTCACAGAGATGGAGCACAAATTGTCGGGCTTGTGTCGTCGTGAGAGTTTTGCCCGGCATTCTCTATTATCTAAAATAAATTGACAAACAAATGTTAATACATTTAATACTTTTTTTAAAGCTTAAAATCTAGAAAAGTTTGTTATTTTATTAACTATTAAAATCGCAAAAGTCAAATTTTTGGCATCCTTTCATTTAAGGGAATTTAGCCACTGCCGTAAACTTTTCAAAGAACTTTCACGGTTAGACTATTTAAAATAAATAAATTATTATAAAAATCCATAAATACTTACCGTCAAAACAGATGGTGGGTATAATTAGCTCTAAAAAGAACTATTTTTAAAAAAAGGAACAGTTTTAAGGCACACAAATTTACAAAATACGAATTAGATTGGCAGATCGAAACAAGGTTGACAATGACGTTCTAAAATACAACGGTAGTCAACTAAACAAATAAAAAAAGTAATTAATTGACGTTTATAGTTTTATTCTTGTCTAGCAGGTTATATTATTACGGAATCTTGGAGACGTTCTTTTATACTTTTATTCAAACTTGTTACTGTAATAAATAAGGATGCAAAGTTATTAACCACGTTGAGTCCTGATCGTTGATTGATGACACACGGGAAAATATCCACTGTGGCGACTTTATTTAGCCACATTAAATAAAAGGAAAAAGAAACGAAATATTAATAAAATAAATTATCAAATACGTTTGGTCGGCACTTTCCTCGCTGTTATATCGGGTGTCTCGGATAAGAATGCACTCTTCATTGATCTTGGAAACCGTTAGAAGATACAGAGATGGTTAAAAAAAAGTTGCGTCCTACTAAATTCTACAACGTTGCGTGTTCAAATTAATCCGAATCCTTTCAAAGATATTTGGGCCAACCTGAATTTTCGCGATTTTCGTTTTTATTTTTTTCTGACTTTATTTAAAGAGATATGTCAAATTTGCATTGAATTTTTTTCTCTTTCACAAGTTGGTGTAGTTATATTTTCAATCCGGCGTTTCGTTTTCTTACAACCACCATCAACTTTGTTTTTTTAAATAGTCGGAAAATCGTATTCTATATTTTTTAAATTCCCCTCCTTGTTCCAAATCAACGATGTATCACACTTAATATTAATAACACGTTTCGCACTTAAAAACTCATCATCAATAAGAATAAATGTGTTGTGGGTCAGATACCCACTTAAATTTAAATATTGAATATTTTATTTCATGCAATCAAAACTTAATCTATTAAATTTTCGATGAAATACGGAGAGCTGTATTTTTACAAAATAAAATTGTTTAAATAAAAAGAGTCAAGAAATTCAAAGAGAGAAATAATAAAAAAGTTATAAAAAAATACTTCGCATATAAATCTTAACTAAATTTTATTGTTATACCATAACAATTGTTTCGACACTCAGTGTCTTCGTCAGATGGTTACAAATGAATGAATGATTTAAATTATCGTTAATTATAAAATTTACTCTAAATATTTACCTATTTTATTAACACTTGGAAGATTTAAAATATTAAAAAGCGGGAGGTAGGGTCCTAGCCAGTGGCGGCTTGTGACTTATTAACTTGGGGTTGCACTAAAAGCCCGCTGCAGGCGAAAAAATTTTAAGACCACGCCCAAATTTGGTCAATAATTTTTAATAAATATTTTTAAAATTTATGATTACCTACTTCGCTGGATTAATGCAGAAGTATGCTATGTCACATTTAGTACTTTATACAGGAGAAGTAAAAATCTAAATAACTTGCAAAACACTTTTTTGTGCAATAGTATCGTAATAGTATGTCCGAATCAACTGGACATAGGATTGTTCTACATGATATTGTTTTTGGCTTTTTAGATTCGATTCACAACAAATTATAGTATAATAGGTACATAAATACATCTTAGTCATTTTATCAGTCATAACCTCACAAAACAAGACGATACGTAAAATATTCGATTCTATCAGAATCTAAAAATAGGTTAATTTTACTTACCGGCTACAGTATTAGGAGCACTCGAAGCTTCTTCTTGAGTAACAGCATTATTAAAAATTTTATAGGTTCTGCTTTTATACATATTTTTTAGCTAAGAAGACAATTAACGGTTTAACGATGATCACTTTAACAGGGCAGTTCTAGTCTATGTCCAACATTAAAATGATAAAGTATTATTATGTGCATATAAATTAATACTTCTGCATTGAAATATTTCATTTGGTTGGACATTAAGCTAGTTTGATTGCAGCTATTTTTAGACTCAAGGTTAAATATAGAGATACGATATTTCTGCAGCAAATTTTATAACATTTGAACTGGACATAGGCGTGAAAACCTCAATTTCGCCAGAAATGGACATAGCATACTTCTGCATTAACCCAGCGACTTATTTTATTGGAAATGAAATAAGATAAAAATAATAAAAAAAGGCCAGTTTATTTTTCATTATTGGGTACATTGTTTAAAAGTAAAGTTCATTCTTCTGTTTTTATTTGCAGCAAACTTATCAATAACAATAAAGTCCCTAGATTTACACATTGTGGTATTGTCGAGTTTAGGTCTTCCCTCAATTTTAATTTTAATTTTTTGCTCAATACTCAATGAGCTAAAATTGTTTCTCAAATATTCCACATTCATAGTCGTTTTGGCATTAAAACTGTTCATTTTTATTAAAATAGGTCTTTACTACCCCAAAATAATAACAAAAATATAATTTTTAAATAA
Organism: Polydrusus pterygomalis; assembly: GCA_963969555.1. NCBI lineage: Eukaryota > Metazoa > Arthropoda > Insecta > Coleoptera > Curculionidae > Polydrusus > Polydrusus pterygomalis. The sequence goes on from OZ018376.1 coordinate 116,047,981, forward strand.
GAAACCCATTGTTGGTCAATTCTAAAATCTACAAAATTTTCGGGTAGGTTCTCCAAAAAAGATGAAAGTTTTATAAATTCCTCGAATTATAAATCGATGTTAATACACATATTATTGGGCCGGACGGGCGAGGACAAAATGTATCGATATTTGGTACTTAGAACATTAATTATTCGTCAAGTCGCCTAACAATTTACATACTTTTGTAATGTTTACAAAGTAATTTTTTGTCAACAGAGATTTTATATTTTTTTTATAATATATCATATTTTTTTAACTGCGCAGCCCGAGCACGGGCCCTTAAAAGAGACGTGGGCCCGGGAAATTTGCCCCCCCCCCCAGCCCCCCCCCCCCTCTTGTCAGCCCTGATTATATATACAGGGTGGTCCTTAAGTACATCAAGAAAATCTAGGATATGATTCCTGGCATCAATTTAAGTTGAAAAGTTCATATGGACTTATGCCCTAAAATGCTTACCCTCTAAGATACAGGGTGTTAAAATATTTTCCATTTTCCTTTAAAACTACCATTTTTTTCAAAAACATAGTAGAGACAACTTTTGTTCCGCTTATATCAGTAATGCATAAAAATGCATCAGAGTTTAAAAAAAAACAGTGGCGTATCACATATTTTCACAAAAAAAATATTGATGGTATCTTCATGCACGCCACTGGTGGAAGTAGGCAAACCCTTTTTTACCCAAAAAGTGCAGTTTAATACGAAATCAATCGACATCAATTTTCAATACCGTATCTTCAAGGAGTTTCGAAATTTTAAAAAAACAATTATTTTTTAAAAATATTTTAATACCCTGTATCTTAGAGGGTAAGCATTTTAGGGCATAAGTCCATATGAAGTTTTCAACTTAAATTGATGCCAGGAATCATATCCTAGATTTTCTTGATGTACTTAAGGACCACCCTGTATATATAAATTTTATTATATGAAAAAACCCTAACGGATTAAATTTAAATTTTACAAAGGAGATTGTTTAGGTCCAACTGGTCATTTAATAAAACATTTGAGCTTTTGCATTTGTTAATTTCCATACTTTCTAATAAATTAAGTTTTGTTGACTTATTTTCTAAATGTAAAATTTCAAAATTTTCATCAAAACAATAAAAAAAAAACACAGTAATTCCCATTATGCAATACATTTAAATAGTGAACAACACATTTTCGATGTAGTTTGTTCATTATTTGGCCTTTTATGCAAGTTAAATGACATTTAGAAACATTGAATTTATTGAACTCAGTGATATAAAGACAAACCGAACTAATCATTCAAATTTCTGTATTTTATTGACGTAGGAATATGTATGCAGTACATAATATAATATTAACCGATTTATGTAGATGTTATTGGTATTTAAAATATGTACGCAGTACAGAGAGTTTTCCCTAATTTATGTAATTTCTGATTATTGATATTTCCAAGATGTCCGCAGTATTTTTAGTAAACCTAATATTCAAGGAGTAGGAGTTTTCAGCTAACACTTCACAGTGCAAAGTATTGAAAATAATTAGTCTTTAAAGTAGATGTGTTTAGCTAAAGACAATTATTCTACATATCCCGCAGGGATAGTGAAAAAAGGAACTGTACTTAGTACAGAAAATATATGTTATTATTATATATCCCGCAGGGGTGGTATTAACGGAAATATGCATAATACAGAAAATGTATTCTATTATGGAAATCCCGCAGGGAAATAAATAACTAAAGAATTATTTGAGGTACAGTAAAATAGGGGGAAACTATAGACGAAAAGTGTGCATGTTGTATTTTATAAATTGATGTGTTTTTCCAATAACCGTATAACCTTGGTATGAATTAATGAAAATGTATCGTATACATTTTTGTATTAACTATTTTAAAGCAAGTGAAATAAATGTATAAAAACCCAACAAACAAGTGACTTATTATTTTCATCGACCAGCTAAAAGAATTTAGTAGATAGTTAAAAATAGATGTTCAGAAAACTATTAATTAACATATAGAGAAAAACAAAAAAAAACCCTTATATAATAAAAATATCTCGCACGTCAACCAGTAAAGCTCCCTTTCAAACAACATCTTAATACAGGGTGTCCCAGCCGTGAGTGACCCATTTTAAATGCTTATAACTTTTATACCAGTTGTGCTAGCCACCTACGGTTTACGCCATTCCTTTTTTCCAGGCATAAAGTTTTTTCTAGTTGGTACCAAATTTTGTCGACAATTATACAGTGGGAGTAAAAAAATTGCCTTTTTTCGACATCAACATTTACAACTATTTTTAATGGAACACCCTGTATATTGCAACGCAAATATTTTGTTCATACCTACCCATAAAAAAGTTTAATTACCACTCAAACAACAGATTTACTAAATACCTAACAGGGTTTTCAGCAATCAAATTTCATTTGCAAAAAGGCTGCCTTCTTTTTCTAAATATACGTAGCAACGATATACAATTTCATCCATTACGTTCTCTAACATTCTTGGAGTTATTCTTCTGGCGGCTTGAAATTCAACTTGAAAATGGTAAGTATTTTCATAGGTTTCCAGTAGACCAGATAGCCCCAGAAAAAAATACAAGGGTATAAGATCAAGAAAACGCGCAGGCCGCCGTATGGGACCGTTAGAGGCAATTAATCTATTAATAAAGCGTTCCATTAAATATTTTATATTAAAGAATTATGGGAAAGGGCTGCATCCTGCTGAAATTACATGTTTTTTATTACGGCTAAAGGAATGTTATAAAGAATATCCTCATATCAGTATTAAGAAACTCATAATATCTTTCCGAATTCCAACCACCAGGTGTTTCGATAATAAGGGTTCCGAAAATATCACACCACACATTAAAGCCAAAGCGATTTCGGGATGTGCTTATACTATGTTCGTTCTTTATTACCCAATAATATCGGTTGTGTCTATTAAATATTCCATTGTTGGAAAAGTAACTTTGATCTGAGCAAATAATAGTGTGCTGATTGTTATGGTTTCGTCACATATTCCTGTCAACCATTCACAAAACGCCATTCTTTTGTCGTAATCACCTGGTAACAAATTTGATATTTAAATTGATGATATCCTTCTTGACAAACAATTCTTTGTGCATTTGACTTTAGAACATTATGTTATTTTTCTATTGTTCTTAATCCCACAATATCATCCTCTAGTACCACTAGCAACCGGTGCTATGGATGTCTTTCGTGTCCAAAGGCGTGCGGTAAGGATGATTTTAAATTTATCATACCGAGAGGATTGTAGGCATGCGTTTATATCCTTAGGGATTCTGACCTTACCGTCACAATTCATTCTGGACTGTCTATTGTTTGTTAGAGGGAACTTGCATAAATTTAACCGACACGATGATGTCCATTCCTATCAGACGCGCAACCGAGAACATTTAGTGCCCGCATACAGACGGCTTCGGAGATGCCAGAATGGCCCTGGCTTGCTTGGAGTTCGTCTCTTCAATAAGTTGCCACATCATGTTCAGGGAGTGACCCCTTATTTTCGGTCGTACTGTTAAAAACTTTCTTCTCGGTAAGGGTATTTATAGTGTTGAGGAGTATTTTAATTGTGACTTTACTGGTTTTTAATTATAATTTTTTAAATTGTTGTGTAGTTTCAATCTGCCATCTTTATATATAAAAATTCTGTTTTTGTAACGTACCCTTTAGCCTTCTTTGTTTTTTACATTTATTTGTCGTAGTCTTGTACTTTTGAAATTATTTTACTTTTATTGACGTGTGTAAATACATTATGTATATTTGACATTAATAAACAATTTGATTTTGATTTTTTTGATTTGGTCATAACTTGTTCCAGATTGTTATCTTTTTCTGATGCAATAGTGGTTCTTCAAAAGCGCCATGCTTCTTAAGATTTCTGACTAGTCTCATAAAAACTGATTTTAGGTTGACGACTTTCGACCACTGCACAGTGCACAGTTTTTATTACTCTCAGTATAACAACAAATCATATCAAACTTTTGTTCTTTCGAATAATGCTCAATAATTTTTATTTAAAAAACTACAGACAACTCGTTAAAACCGTATAACTTTCAGCTATAATAACCCTAGGACATTGATAATGGACGAGATAATTTTAGTCGAAAGAACGTTGCCTGGTAACAACCCGACGCTGAAGGCGGAGGGTTGTTACCTTGGTTACGTGCTTGAGATACAATTATGAGGCATTGGTCAATGTCCGAGGGATATTCGGTCAGAAAATTTTTTGATAAAAAAATAAAATTTCTCGCAACCAAACAATTATTTATTTATTAAAAGTACAATTTGTAAAGGTGCAGTTATTAAAATTTAACGTAGCATTTGATTGGCTATTTTTTTCTACTATAGAAGATCCAGTACCACGCATAGTATTAATAATCTTATTGTGGTGTTCTTGGTCGATGTTTAAGTATGGTTTTATAGAATTTTGATTGTTATGACCAGTGATTTTTAGCAATTCTTGTTCTTGCACACCTTTTTTTGCCAATTCGCTAACAGCAGTTGATCTGTTTGAATGGTTTGTTATTTTTTTGTCCTTTACATTCAGACCGATAGCTTCAGCAGACGATTTTGTCCATCCATTAATAGAATTTTTTCAACAGGGACATTGTCGTACCAACTATCGGTTTCCGTTTTCCAGTGTCGATTTGGTTTTAAGAACAGCCGTGGTGAGCTTATATGTACGCCTCGTTTTGATATCGATTTATGAAACAGGCGTACAGGGCATCTTTGACTTTCACTATTGACAAATAACCAATGAACCGCCTTGGCAAGTTTTACTGAACACTGGATTATATTCAATACGATTTGTTGGAGAACCATCGTTATTTTTTTCGATTTGGAAAAAATCCAGGAGACATATGCAACTGCTTCGTCTCCTCTCTACGCTAATTCTACTGCAGCAATATGGTAGAATTTACGCATAAGACCTTCAGGGGTATTTTCATTTCAGCACAATATTATTTGGTTTACTTCAGATAAACTTAACGAAACTGAACTGGTCTTACGTTTACATGGATCTGCTTGTAATTTCTTTCTGGTTGCATCGCGGGCATCTCGGGCTGGTTTAAATACTATGCTGTTAAACGGGTCAATCATAATATCATATTCATTATAGTACTTTTCTTGTAAAATTTTGCATGAAACGTTCCACATAGTCTTTACCGTTGCTTCTTTGAAATCAGTCGCATCTTTTTTTCTCATATTAACCGCCCAATCTTTCAGTATCATTACCAGCTCTTCTACGCTTCTATGTTTATTTAACTCGTATTTGCGTTCACAGCAAAACTCCATAAATATTCCCCACGTGTATTTGTGACTGTTTCTGGTAATTTTTGGGATTGTTTCATTAACTAGCGCGTTAATGCAATGAAAATTTGCATTGCCAAAACGTGACATTTTGAAATTTATATAGTTAGAATATGAACTGTCAAAGTATTGGTGTCATAATAAATGATGCCTGGGTGTCATAGTGATTGAAAACCACCCGGAGTGTTGTTTTCCCTTAAATGTTGACATGATTGAGTGATTTATGTAAGATGATAAAGATTAACAAAATTTAATTGGCTATTTGAACTGTCAAAAAATTTTCACTTCAATGAAATTAGTTAATTTGCACTTATCGATTACATTAACCTAATCTGTCATTTAGCAAGTATTCATAATTTATTTAAACAAGTGCCTGACACAGCCCACTATTACATTTGAGACAGCTGAAAATTATTGTTTTAAATAATATAAATTGATGATTAATAATGAGTTTTTAATTGCGAAACGTGTTATTGATACGTCGTGTGATACGTCGTTGATTTTGAAGTGAGGGGGGGGGGGGGGGATTAAAAAATATTAAAATAAAATTTTTCGACTATTTAAAAAACAAAGTTGATGGTGGTTGTGAGAAAACAAAATGTAGGATTGAAAATATAATTACACAAACTCGTAAAGGAAAAAATATTGGAATAAGAATATAACCTTTATTTTGACACATCTCTTCAAATAGAGTACAGAAAAAAATAAAAACGAAATCACGAAAATACGGTTTTGACCAAATATTTTCGAAAGGATTCGTAATTTTTTAAATTTGAAAACACAACGTCGCAGAATTTAGTAGGACGCAACTGTTTTTTTATTTAACCAACCCTGTATCTTCTACGGTTTACGAGATCCCTGTAGTGTGCATTCTTAGCCGAGACACCTGGTTTTAGTTGTTGACACTGTATCAAATAGATTTTTCGAATATAAATATAAGCCTAAAGAAACATTTTAAACCAAAAAAATAAACAGTCTGTCCGGCAATGTGACAGACAAGAAGGCAAACGGACAATACATTTATTTTTTCAAGGAAATGCCATTCTTTATAATAAATGTTGCTTGCTAAGAAAATACGATTGTCAATACAGGGTGTCCAGAAAGGTAAAAATTCAAATTTTTTACAAGAGTATAGTACCACTATTCAAGAGTTATTGGCAAAATGGTATTTAAGAGAAGTGTTTTAAATCATCACATCTTCGAAGATATTATACATTACTCTTGGAAAAAAATTGATTTTTAACTGTATGGACACTATACATTTTTTTTATCGACAATTGTAATTTTTCAGCAAGCAACATTTTTATAAAGAATACCTTTTTGATTGAGACTACAATAAAAAAAAAACTTCAATTCGTAAAACCATTTCTCAAGCTCTATATTGATCATATCTTGACGGCTAAACCGATGGTTAAGATAAATAGCGTTATCATAATACTTAATGATTACCATCCAAGACTACTTACAGTTCACTGTTAAATATGAATCGAATAAAAAAATTCCGTTTTTGGATACTATAGAATGCAGAACCGACTCCGGTACAACTAAGGCTAATTAATATAAGAATTAAACTAGCTCTGGTAAACTCTAAGGCCGGCGCATGGATACTACCAAATTTTATTTAACCTACGTCATTTGTCATATCATATAAAGAGCATGAAAAGAGAAGTAGACACAGACGGTATAATAATAGACAGCAATACCAAGACCAATGAAGGTAGCATACAGATAAAAATAAAAAGGAAAGAAGAAAAAAAAACAGGCAAGAGTTTAAGAAACTTTTAGCTAGGGCAAATGTGGTAACGAAACAAAAAACCAAACATTAATAATCCTAGACATAGACGAACCCATCCAAACAGAAGAAGTACAAAATACAATAGCAAGAGAAATAAGTAAACACACGCTCTAAGCGAAGTAGACTCTCAAATAAGGGTCGCAGAAAAAGCCAATGAAAGGGGCCTTAAATATGCTTTCGTGACAACAGACATCGACACAGCACAGGAACTGCTGGCTAAGAGGAAAATAGGAGGAGGATGGAACAGATGGAGAATAAAAAAAGTGGAAACTGTTCCAAAGTGCTACATCTGCCATAGAGTAGGACATAATATAGCAATCAACTGCGGAAGAAAAAATCCAGAAGAGTCATGCCACAGGTGCGGTCAACAGAACACCAAAGAAAATACTGTTAACACGAAGAAACATGCTACCTTTGCAAGGGCGAGAGACATAGAGGTGATATCATGAAATGCCCTGAATACCGAAAACTGCTACAACAGCAGAGAAAGCGTTAAAGAAAAAAAAACGTCATTTATCGTGACTATTTTCAGATTTGAAAATTGGTTGGGGGGAGAATTGGTAGGTTTTTTACTGACTGTTTTATTAATTAAAAACTTGTTATTATAATATGATCAACTTAACGAGTGCTTAAAAGCTTCACCTAGGTTTTCTTATTATCTATATTGTTGATAATTTAAGTTTAAAAATGTCATTGAAATTTGGCAAGGAATGTAACACATTAAATTATAGTATGGTAAATATTTTAACCTTATGAGTTGTATTATAATTAAACGTTTGGATTTGACATTATCGAGATCGGCCAATGATTTGATTGGTGCTGGCGCGAAACCTTAAAATTTAAACATCTATTGAAATTAATTTAACATAACACTGACCGTATGAGATAAGATTACTAATTGAATATGTTGGACGGCTCCTGCTGCCCTCAGTATCGTGTAGAGAGCCAAATTTTCTTTGGGAAGAAAAGTACTTTCCAAGCTTTCTATAACTAGGTGCGGAAAACATTTTAGTTTGGGTCGCAGTAAGTCAACAATCTGATCAGGATTAATATTTAGAAAGCACTCCGTAACTGGAGTATTTTTTTCTTTGATTTTGCTTTGACTCTTCTCTGATGATGCTTTGCTACTTTGTTCTTTGCCAGGAGACTTCTTGCTGCTTTTCTTGGGTTTTACTGTTAAAATAGCTGTTATTTGATCCAATATTTTGTCGAATGCATTATCTGTAAATGAAAAATTAAACTGTGACTGTGCACCTTTGGTTTCTTTTTAACACTGCTAACAGTGTTATGTAAAAATAAGTCTAAAATATTTATGAAAATCACCTGTCATATTTAATTTATAATTTTGACTGTCCTAATGAGCAAGTGGGTACGTAATTAATGTACAGAAATGACAAAATATATTTCTTAAAAAGTTTAAAGTCAATTGTGCGGTTACTAAATTTTCAGAAAGATAACTTTAGTCGATTCGAAGATCTTCTTATAAGCCAGTTAACATGAATTACCCTGAAAAAATAATAATGTGTGTATAAATAACCACTGGCCCTGGGAAATCCTATGTAAATTGTGCTAGCCTCAATATTTGCTCTCCTATTAATTTTACATCAAAATTGTGTTAAGAAGGTGTCCACAAGGAGACTAAAATCTCTTAAGATTTTTGTTTCACGAGAAATTTATCTCAGATGTATTTTCACAGAATATGAGAGATTTCTATGAAACACTCGATTTGATGAATATTTCTCTCATGAGACAAGGTGTCTCTGATTGCGCTGTTTCCACAATCAATTTATATTTCAAGCAGAAAGAAACAAAACTTTGTGTTGTGTAGTGATTTTATAAAAATATATAAACAAAAAGGGCTAGACGAAGGGCTGCAGCTTATTATTACCTTGCCGTTAAGTCCCGTAGTACATAAATGAAAAGATCTCACAAATATTGGATGAGCGATTGGATTAAAAGAAGAGAAAACAAGAATATAATGGAAATATTATTAAAATAACTAGAACGGAAAGATCAGGAATGTCACAAGAACTTTCTTCGAATATTCGCTGCTGATTTTGGTTTCTGTTGATGCTCTGGAACTGGTAACGAAGGTTATATATTTTATCCTTTACTTCTTGAGCCGGAATTCCCGGAATGTTGGAAATTTCGTCCATAGCTGATTTCCGAAGATTTCGGTTTTTATAGTTTTCGGACGAGCAGTCCCACAAATATGATAGGATTCATATACTTCGATTAATTGTAGTATCATGCTTCTTGTCCAGTTAAAAGAACAGTATATTCTTTTTAAACCCCTTTTTTTACTTGAGTAACTCATTTTTGGAGAAAACCAATATTTGTTTTACGACACAACAGCGAAACTCACGTGCAGCGAGTGAAATAAATGTATCATGCAAGATTCGCAATAAATCGTGTTTCCACATTGAAACTTGTTCAAGAAATAAAACTCTTATGACACATTGTTTTACGAGATTATCGCTAGTATATCACGTGTCTCAGACCTGTTTCGACAATGAAATGAAAGTTTTCCTGAGATTTTTATTTCATAAGACAAAAATCTCATGAGATATTCTCATTGTCGATTCGCACCTTGGACTTTTTTGAAGGTCCTTATATAGTTGGCTAGCACAGACAATTTTATTATTTTATAATAAGCTAATTAAAAGTTATTTAGAGAAAATTTCTCGTAAAATTCTTTAAAATTAAATACGTTTGTGATACATATCTCAATGAAACCACCAGTAATAATAATGATAATATCAAAATAACTAGACGTCTTATTTTTGATAAGTTTCAACATGGTTTAGAGCATTCAAGAAAAATAACAATGATTAAGTGGTACTACACTAAAATTAGTTGTCGAAGAGTATCTGAAATATTTTCTGCGATGTTTCTTGGTAGACTCATTCCAAATAAAGCAAGTCCTGAATATTATTGGTAATTTTGAGCGTGAACGTACTGTTATTAATAAATGCAACTGTGCAAAATAATGATGTACTCGATGGTAGAGCACAAGAAAATAATGCAGATTTATAATTTTACTCCATGTAGAAGAATATTGGAATTAGCACCAGGCTTCTTAGCAAAAAGGGTGAGGAAATACTACGATCAAATTTTTGTTTTGAAGTTAAGGTAATTCTAAATAACGATAGGGAATACTCACACAATGTTTCTTTTACCGACGAATGCACGTTCGCATTAAACATTGAACCAAATATTCAATATGTTAGATATTATGGACTACAGCAAATGAATACGAATTTGCAAAAAACAAGACCCGATACCCTCAAAAAGTAAAAGTTTGGAAGGCATATTTGCATATCTGATTATTGGACCCTTTTTTTGGAACAAAATTTGGGGGAAAAAAGTTGAAGAATTTGCTTTTGAGAATGAAGATACTGGGTTTCAAATGGACGGTTTTCCTACCGTGCGAGCAAAAATCATTTGCATCAAAGAGCATCTAAAGACGTAATTCTTAGCCGTAAAGCTTAATACCTGTTGGGTGTCAGTAACTCCCTGAATTAACAGTCAATCAGTTATTCCGTCATCTTTGACAGTCGTTACTCGTTACAAGTAATTTGATTCATCGCTAATGTTTTCAATTTCTTGAACAATTTACACAATGGGCTTTACGGAACAGCACAAAACATTCACGGTTGAAGCGTATTTTCGAATCGGGGTTAGAGTAAATGGTGAGTGGCAATGCAATCCGGGTTTGTGCATAGACGATTTTCACGAACATTTTCCTAACGTTGCTTTTATAGCTGGAGATGTTTATCATTGCCTGAAAAGAACAGTGGCTATGTTTAGGGAAACAGGTTCTATACAACACAAAAAGGAGCAGGAAGACCATCTGTAAGAACAGAAGAACTTGTTGCAAACGTTCGTGAAATAATGAAAAATACGCCAACAAATTTTATAAGACGCCTGTCCCAAGAAGGGGGAACATCTTATGGAACATGCATGACTATTCTTAAGAAGCAGCTAAATTTATTTCTTTATAAAGTACAAGTATTCCAAGAAATACAAGCCGCAGATTTTGAAAGACGCAGGAATTACTCTCAATGATTTACCCAAAATTTATTGGAAAGAAATGATTTATTAGACCTGACATTTTTTCGGATGAAGACTGGTTCCACCTCTCCGGTTATATGAATTCTCAGAATACACGCATGTGGAGTAGTGAAAATCTTCATTTTTTTGTAGAGTCCACATTGCACCCTCAAAAAATTGGTGTCTGGTTAGCTGTTTCCCAAAGAAGAATTGTTGGTCCTATTTTTTTCCATGACACAATTACAGCACAGCGGTATAGAAACAATATTTTGAATCCATTTGTGGAGCAATTACTTGTCGACGAACTACGTTTTGGATATTTTCAACAGGACGGTGCAACCGCCCATACAGCCGCCGAAACTATTAACTACTTACGCAATATTTTCGACGTACAGATTGATCAGTTTTTGATCAGATATTGAATTCCCACCTAGATCACCTTGTTTAACGGTTAAGGATTACTTCGTTTTTCCTCATTTAAAGAACACTATTTTTAAAACACCAGTTGCAAATTTAGAACAATTTCAAGAAAGGATTATCGAAGAATGTGGTAACATTTCTCCATAGATGCTGGTCAACATTTTCGAAAATATGAAGAGACGTGTGAATTTATGCTTGGAGCATGGCGGTGGCCAATTTCAGCAATTTATGTAATTATTTTTTTTCTTCCTGTGTATTCTTACTTTAATTTTGTAAAAAACAAAAATAAATGTGCATTTGTCTACTTTTTTCTGTGGGGTTACAGTAAGTAAGTGTTGCATGTGCATTATAAAATTTTAGAACAGCTAAATATTGCAATTTTAGGGGTACACAATCGAATCTCTGTGTATTAACTTAATAATGTAGTTCTCATTATTTCGTTTCAAGTACGTGCGTTTATTAAATTAGTACAATCATTATTTTCTCTTGAATACTATTAAACATGTTGAAACTAAAAAAGAATAAAACGATAAGAACAATTTGACATTTTCATGATTATTACTGGTAGTTTCATTGAGGTAATTATTAGAGCGGTATTCAATTTTTAAGAATTAGAGCGGTATTCAATGCACCGGTGGCATATACAGTAACAGCACGCGGGCTAGAAAATCCGAGTTTCCGAAGTCCTGGCTAGTAACGGCACTCGCGCTAACAGCAGTTACAGTAATAGCACGCGAGGTATAAAAAGGTATATCGGCAATCGGTTTGTTCGTTGTTAGCAGAACATTTTTTAAAAAATCCAATTCATTTCATTAATATTTCATAAAATATTAATTAAATTTTAAAAAAATGCTCTGCTAACAACGAACAAACCGATTGCCGATATACCTTTTTATGCCTCGCGTGCTATTACTGTAACTGCTGCTAGCGCGAGTGTCGTTACTAGCCACCACTTGAGGAAGTCAGATTTTCTAGCCCGCGTGCTGTTACGCATTCTGCTGTTTAGCACACGTGCCATTACTGATTATGATTTCGGCGATCCGAGCTGAAACGAAGTTTCTAGCCCGCGTGCTGTTACTGTGTATGCGCACCGGTGCACCGGCGCACTGTGTACCTATCAAAATGTTAGAAATATTATATTTATAATAGGACCACAACAGGCATAAATTTCATACATGCATAAACGTAGACGAATAAATTCCTAATTTATCAAACAAGGTTTTTTAAACGTAAAACCGTAATTATTGTGAACCTGTCGGACATTTCGATTTTTTTTTCGAATACCATGGCCAAAAATTTGGAATTATGAATATAAAAAAAGATATAATTGATTTGCAGGAAATAATGTAGTTTACCTTCTCTTTTATTGCTAATTAATATATCAGGTTCCCAAGAAGCCACTGTTTCAAAGTGTTCACGAATTCGTCCAATAATATCATTACCAGAAGGATGAGTGGCTTCAACCAGTGACTCAATTATTAATCGGTCAATGCTATACACTGGAAATGATAATGCTATTCCAACTCCATTTGCCGTTTTAAAGTAATCTAAAATAAATTTAAAAAAATACATACTAAGCTATATGAGGAGATACATAATATATTGGAAAATCTTCATATCAAGTTACAGCGTTAATTTATGTATACATTTAATCATTGAACCAGGTATAATCGGTAAAACAAATCCAATATAGTAAAGTCGGTATAAAATATGTATAATTTCAACTAAAATTTTTCTTTATTTAAAACTAGGTACTACATTTTCCAGTTGAAAAAAGTTAAAAATTGCTTGTGTTTTACGTTAGTTAAGGTATTAAGAATAGCTTCGGTATCGTGATAGTGACTGAAGTGTGGCCAAGATGGACCCAAATGCGTCACCTCTAGTTATACTACATTATAAAAAATATTGACTGGTGTTCTAAAAACATTATGGTGCTCTTTTTTGAGTAAATAAACAATTCTGCAACAATTTTTATTTTTACCTGTCATGGGCGCACCATGGAAAATCAATAAAACGCCACTTCTCTCAATTGGCTCTACTACTTCTTTTGGTTCCGGCTCTACAATTTCTATAAAATCTGAGGAATCTTCTGACAGATAGGTAGTTGCTTTAGTAGTAAACTCGCCTTCTTCAAACCCTTCGGCCGAAATGTATTCTTAAAAAGAAGATAATTAATGATGGAGATAAAACCAGTAGATAAAAAAACTACTCTGTGTTGTGCTTAAAAATGTTAGTGAATTGTTGAATTTTTGCCATATATTCACCAGCGTTTAAATAGCAAATTTCCGTACTTATTCGGTGACTTCAAGCAGACTTTAAAGTGAATCGACTAGAAAACTGATAGCGAGCTTAAATGTTTATTTCGGGGCGGGTGCCTTTAAACAATTTTTACGCCAAGACCTATTAGGTTTATTTTATTTTACTTTACGAAACTCCCATAATCACTAATGCCCATTCGCACCGCTTTTGATTTAATACGGGATTAGATGATCCAAAACTTAATATTAATCTGGGATTAAATAGTATTTAATAAAACAATAATATAAGGTTTTGAAAAAGTAGTCCATACTCAAAGTAGAGTTAAATTATATATGCTTTTCTTTTTTCTAAATAATATAAGGGATTAACAAATTTCGGATTAAAGCTTTCGGTTGATACAGCAACGTGGCGCATAGGGATTTTCTTTTTCACCAGTATATTCGGTTCTGTGTCCAACTTCGTACTGTCATAAATGCCAAAAACACGCTGTAATTAGATATAATCAAAGGAGAGCCCACTCTGTGAGTGTGGACAAGTGGAAGACCATAACCACATATTCTTTGAATGCCCAATTAACTTCCCGTATTCTTAAATTTGCATCACTCACTACCTGGGTATTAAGGAAGAAATATCCCTTTCTATTTCGAAACAATTCCGCATCAAATCCTCCTAGAAATATGTTATTGGGTAATATAAACACTCCGACAAAAAAAACCGGCACCTAAATTTTTTTAGTAATTTCAATATGGCATAAATTTTTTATTTCTGACTTTATTGCAATAATTTTTCGCTGGGCGATAGATCTATTCATTAAAATTACGCTGCTGTTTGTTCTGATGTAATTTTGGTTGCTTAAATGTTTATATACCAGGGTAAGTAAAAATTATGTTTTTAGTCGGAAGTTTAAAAAGTCCGGTGGAAAAACACGCCAGAGAAACTTGTTGAAACATAATTTGCGATAAAGCTGGATGTATTCCTAGCATTTTGTGTTTTTTAAATCATCTGGTTATCTTGTTTCTTTTACCAGCTACGCATTTTTAATTGAAACGCTGCATTTTTCAATGTCAATAAAAATAATCAGCGTAAAATAATCAAGTTAGCTAGTGGTTACTTTATTAGATTATTTTGTCAGTGACATTATCATATTATATTATATCACAAGACCTATAAATTTAATCGATTAAACTATGCAACATATTTTGATCATGATTTTACTTGGAAAATAGTTGAACGCTCAATAATTTAATAAAAACCCGAGACTGCGAAGCGGTCGAGGGTTTTTATTTTTAAATTATTGTGCATGAAACTATTTACCAAAAAGTAAAATCATGATCAAACTATGTTGCATAGTTCGATTAAATTTATAGGTCGAGTGGTATACGGCTAGATTATTTCTTGAATAGCAAAGTGTGTACGTAAATATTACAAATTCTGACATATTTTTATCGCCTTATGTCAAAATATTTGTATAAAAATTCTATCGAAAATGGCTTATTTACTGATGAAAACCAATATTAGGTTATTCAGACGACTAAGAAATTAATGTTTCTTTATAAACTGTTGCCGAGAATTGTAAGAATTAGTGATAAACGATAAAACAAAAACCAATATGGATACGAAAGTTTAACCGCGGTTAAACAGGTCTTGGGATTTAATCAGTTATCTAAACAAAATTTATTCGAAAAATGATGGTGTCTGATTGGTCTATTTGATAATGAGGGAAATAATCAACAGTAATATCACAAGACCTTGTTTTTTTATCGGTTAAATTTTTCAGCTGTCACGAAAACTTTTTTGTTTGGAAATTTTACTAGTTGAATTTGGAAATATTTATTCTGATTAGATCACGAGAGCGAAGCTCGAGGGATTTAATCTTTGAATAAACATGCCCAAAGTTCAACGAGAAAGATTGCCAAAAAAGTTTGAGTGAAAAATGGAAAATTAAACCAATAACAAAATGATGGTCGAGTGATATTTGGCACGATTACTTCGTGAACCCCAAATGTCCCATCCATATCTATTGAGTAATAATGTTTTATATATTTCTACAGGTAGCCTGCGGTGTATTACTTGGAATAGTTATTTTTAGTAAAATTGCATAACATACCACTCAACGAAAACTGTTTAGTTTACTGCTGGCAACCAAACATACAATTATAATTGTATGTTTGGTTGCCAGCCTTATAAGCAGAAGTCAGAATTTTAGATTAGTTCTATAATAAATGACATTTGATAAGTATTTTTAAAATGTGGTGTAGGTACTTTATAAATAATAGCAACTTTATTGGAATAAACATAGATGGGTCCATTATAATATAAAAACAAGTAGGTAAATAAATATAGTACTAATGTTATTGTATTAAAATATCAGAAATTATCCGAAAAAGTTATAAAAAAATAATTGACATTGATTTATACTTTGAAATATTGTGACAGAACTAGACGGGCCAATGACGACGTTTTATCGCTAAAATCCCACGTAGTTTTATCACTATTATACTAGCTGATTGGTTAAAACGAGACGGTTTGATTGGACGAAAAGGCGAAATTGACAGGTGTACGAAATAATCAATATTAAAATCGTAATTAAAATGATGCTAACCACAGCAAACGTGGGTAAAATTATCGCTTTAATAGAAGATGGTCGAAATAAAAGTTATGTTGCCCGTACTTTATGAATTGAGCGATCTACGGTACAAGACGCTTGGAATGGATATCTCGAGACGGGAAATCATACCAGAAGGCCAGCGTCTGGAAGAAAAAAATCAACCACCTTAGCCGAGAACCGTTTCATATTGCTAAAATCATTAAGGGATCGAAGAGCTATCGCCAGTTCACTAAAACATAACCTTCAGCAGGTACGTGGAAAGAACGTTACTGAAGTAACCATAAGAAGGCGGTTAAAGGAAGCTTGGCTTAATTCCCGCAGACCTGCTGTAGCGCCTCGATTGCTTTCTCACCATCGTCAGAATCGACTTAGGTTTGCAAGGCAGCATGTTAATTGGACAGAAGAAGAGTGGCGAAACGTATTGTTCACGGACGAATCAAGCGTTTGTCTTCGATCGCCAGATGGACGTGAGCGGGTTTACCGGAGACGTAATGAAAAAAATGAGTTTCTGAACCCAATTGAGCATCTATGGGATGAATTAAAAAGACGCGTTCGTCAACGTCCCAACAAACCTAGGTACAACTTTACCAGAGCTCAGGTTAGCATTAAATAAAGAATATGAAGCTATTCCTCAAGAAAAAATAATCACTCTAATTGATTCCATGCCACGAAGAATGCAAGCTGTCATTGCGGCTAGAAGTGGACACACTAGTTATTAACATTTTATTTTTATTTTAAGTGCTCTAATGACTACTTTTAATGTTTGAAGTAAAAAATGTTTTTTAAATGCAGCGTTTCAATTAAAAATGAGTAGCTTGTAAAAGAAACAAGATAACCAGATGATTCAAAAAACAAAATGCTAGGAATACATTCAGCTTTATCGTAAATTATGTTTAAACAAGGTTCTCTGGCGTGTTTTTTCCACAGGACGTTTTAAACTTCCGACTAAAAACATCATTTTGACTTACCCTGTTATATAAACATTTAAGCAACCAAAATTACATCAGAACTAACTGCAGCGTAATTTTAATGAATAGATTTATAGCCCAGTAAAAAATCTTTGCAATAAAGTCAAAAATAAGAAAGTTATGCCATATTGAAATTATTAAAAAAAATTTAGGTGCCGTTTTTTTTTGTCGGTGAGTTTATCTGCAAATATTTTTAAAAAACTGATGTTTAATAAAATAAGTTATTTAGACTTGGAGATTGAATACGGATATGAGTGCCATCCATGCAGCCTATTACCCTCGGAAACCTGGCAATGTCGTAGTACTTGGTCTGTACATCCAATAGATCATCATTTTAGGCATATGGATATATCTAGATCTAAGACTAGCAAGCACTCTTGAAACCTTGGATATTATCATTGACGCTGTTAAGGTGTTTGATGCGGTGGGAATAATTAAGATGACTTCGATTGTAAACCATATATTCTTAACTTTACATTAAGTGGACTGTATATTTTTTAATTTTACAAAGTAAAAATGACAAGAGCAGCTGTTTGTTGGTATCTTCTTTCGCAAGTCGCGCTGTCGTCTTTTTCCTCTCATTTCAAGGGAGATGCGACGTTGCACGATTGTGCAATGTTTGGTTGATGTCGTAACATGCCGCCCCCGTTGGAAATTCATGGATCATTTTCAACAAATTTCATCAGGCAAAGGGCACACCTTGCTGACTGGACGTTTAGACGTTCCTTTATTGGTTTTGATAGAGACAACTCTAACAATATTGTCATGCCCAGGGTGCACTTCGATGATACGACCAATGGGCCACTGAAGAGGTGGAGTGTTGTCTTCTTTAATTAAAACCATTTGGCCTGTTCTTAAGTTGGGGCTGGAAGTCTTCCACTTGGAACGGGTTTGCAGACCTCCTAGGTATTCACGATGCCAACGAGCCCAAAAGTGCTGGACGAGCTGTTGGAGTCTTTCATAATCATTCAGTTTATACTGCGGCGAGTCCTCGAAGTATCGTTGTGGCAGTGTTGTTAGTTTTCGTCCGATAAGGAAATGTGATGGTGTCAAAGGGTCTAGATCATCTGGACTTTCGGAAAGAGGAATTAAGGGACGGGAATTGAGGATTGCCTCAATTTGAACAAGTATAGTATAAAATTGTTCGAATGTTAGATTAGCTTCCCCAACTATTCTACGAAGATGATATTTGCATGATTTTACACACGCTTCCCACAATCCACCAAAGTTTGGTGCACGCGGGGGAATAAAATGCCATTGTATCCTTTGTGCATTTAAATATTCCTTGACACGTAGATCGTCTACCGATGACAACAACTTATTCAACTCAGAAAGTTCATTAGCGGCACCTATAAAATTAGTGCCATTGTCAGAATAAATATCGGTCGGTAGACCTCGCCTTGAAACAAAGCGTTTTAACGAATTTAAAAAGGCCTTAGCCGACAAATCATAAACGAGTTCTAAGTGAACGGCTTTGGTGGCGAAACAAACAAAGACGCATATATAAGCCTTTACTAAAACCCGACTGCGTGTCTTTCCGTCTTTTAAGAAGTAGGGACCTGCAAGATCTATACCTATTTTCGTAAAGGGCATAGATTGTGAAACACGATCGGCCGGTAAATCACCCATTTTTGTCTCATAGGAATTAGGATTTACTCTAAAGCAACGCAGACATTTTTTCAAAATATTCCGTATGGTGCTTCTGCCTCGTACTATCCAAAATTTGTCTCGTAAACTGCATAGGACAGCTTGGGGCGAAGCGTGTAATAATCTTTCGTGTTCGTTTATAATTAGTAATTTTGTAAGAGGATTTTTGTTGGAAAGTAACACCGGGTGCTTTTGGTCAAAGGCCAACTCGGATTGCCTTATGCGACCGCCAACTCTTAATAAATTATTATCTAAGAAGGGATCCAGAGATAAGATATTACTTTTTTTTGACAATGGGATCGATCGTTTTAGATGATAAATTTCCTTTCCGAAATCTCTCGATTGTGCTATGACAATTATAGCATTTTGTGAATCATCCAATTCTTGAATGGATAGGGGACCAATAAGTTTAGGAGCTGTCTTGCGACAGTTGTTTAAAAATCTTAAACAATGAGCCATAACTCTAATTAATTTTGGCAAAGACGAATATCTATTAATGAGATCAAATTCGTTGTGTTCCGCAAATAAAGTCAAATTTGTGTTGGTACGTTTTTCTGGAATGTTTTCAATATCTATATCAACCGAATGATGCCACCCTTTTGAATCTTGAATTAACCAGTCAGGGCCGGACCACCACAATTTTGAATTACGTAAATCATTGGGACTTTGCCCTCGAGATATTATGTCTGCTGGATTCTCATTTGATTTGACATGACTCCATTTTTTTACGTCCGTTCGGGTTTGTATGGTTGAAATTCTATTAGCCACGAAGGTTTTTAGGTTATTTGGCGTAGTAGCTAACCAAGCCAAAACTATTGTCGAGTCCGTCCAATAAAACATATTAAGCGGTTTTAGTTCTAAAGACTCGACAACCTTCTCGATTAATTTAGTTAGTAAGAGAGCGCCGCATAATTCAAGTCTCGGAATTGTAATGGTTTTTAGAGGCGCTACTCTAGATTTGGCGCATAAAATTTGAGCGTAAGGAGTATTGCCTGAATCTCTAGAGACAACGTATACGCATGCGCCATAGGCAGCGTTAGACGCGTCGCAAAAGCCATGTAATTCAAACTGTTTCATGTTCATTAACGAGACATGTCGCGGAATTTCGATTTTGTTAAGGTCTAATATTTGTTTGTAAAACTGAATAAAATTGTCAAGCAAATCAGGAGGTACTATCTCATCCCAGTTTATTTTTTCCTTCCATAATTTTTGCATAATCAATTTTGCTTGTACAATAACTGGCCCTACAAGCCCTAATGGGTCGAAGATTTGTGATATGATCGAGAGAATAAATCTTTTGGTTATGCGATTACTAAATTCCTTATTGATGTTGATAGAATACCCAAGAATATCTTTTTCGGGTTCCCAAATTAACCCTAAAGTTTTAACAGTTTTATCATCAGTAATGAAATACTGTGGTAATTCGGAATTGTTGACGAAATCTAATATAGACTTATCGTTGGATGCCCATTTTCTAAGCTTAAATCCAGCAGCATTTAAAAGTTTTAAAATAACATTCTTTATATTTTTAGTCTCTTCAATTGTGGAGCCACCCGTAATTAAGTCGTCGACATAAAAGTCTTTTAAAATTACTTGACATTCCTTAGGATGCGCGATCGCGCTGTCGTAAGCGATCTGATGAAGAGCGCGGACTGCTAAGAACGCGGCCGGAGCAGTACCATAGGTAACCGTGTTTAACCTATATTCTTGTACTTCCTTTGAAGGGTCGACTCTCCAAAAAATTCGTTGAAGATCGCGATCAGAATCCTTTATATTGACCATCCTATACATTTTTTCGACGTCAGCGGTTATAACATAATTATGCATCCGAAAGCGACAAATTATTGAAAAAAGGTCATCCTGAATAGTTGGCCCTATTTTTAAAACATTATTTAGAGATAAGCCACTAGTTGTTTTACAAAAAGCGTTGTAGACTACCCTGCACTTAGTTGTTAAACTATTTTTCTTAATTACCGGATGGTGAGGCAAATAATATATTTTTGATTCGCGTTTATTTTGTTCATCGGCAAGTGTCATGTGACCTAACTCTAAATATTCCTGCATGAAATCTTCATATTGAGTCTTTAAATTTATGTCTTTATTTAATCGTTTTTCAAGACTATAAAATTGTTTAATAGCAGTTTCTTTCGAGTCTCCTAAATCGCAAATGTTATCTTTAATAGGTAAACTAACCTCGAACTTTCCCTGCTCATCGCGTTTAGTTGTCTCTATAAAATACTCTTCACACTCAATTTCTTCCTTTGAGCGCTTAGCTGCGGGTAAACACTCTTCGATCGTCCAGAATCGCTCAATTTGCTGTTCTAAATTTGTGTTAACAACGTTTAGATTGCAAGAAGTAGTTTTTGACTTATCAAGGCGTAAAGAGCCACTTATTACCCATCCTAAATGTGTTTTTTGTAAAAGAGGTAAGTTATTACCTAAAGATATTTGACCTTCAGTAATCAGAGACCAAAAAATTCCTGCGCCTAATAATATGTCTATAGGCTTTGATATATTAAAGTCATTGTCTGCTAATTTAATATTTTTAGGAATGTTGATAACTCCGTGATCAAACGTTATTGCCGGCAAATTATCGGTTATTTTATCAAGAATCAAAAAATCTAAATCCCGAAAATAATCGTTTGTTGTAGACGAAATTCTTGCTTTGGTCGATTGTCTAATGTATATTAAATTTTTGCTAATTCCAGTGACTGGAATATTAACTTCCGATTTTTTAAGCCCTAATCTTTTGGTTAAACTACTTGTAATATAATTTGATTGGCTACCGGAATCCAAAAGCACTCGACACGTTATAGGCTCTCCCTTGTTGTCAAATATCAAGACTTGCGCGGTAGAAAGTAAAACATACTTATTTGAACCTTGATTTGTCAAAGTAGTTTTAATTTGTAAATCGGCATCAAGGTTCAAATTCTCCCCTTTTAATTGGTCATGTTCAAAGTTTTCCTTACTTGTATGCTCATTACTGGTATCGTTAATTGCCGTGTATGTTTTTTGATTATTGTCTAAATTCTGAACTATATGAAGCAGAGTGTTATGATCTTTATTACATTTTTTGCAATTATAACCCTTACAATCCTTTTTGTTATGCCCTGTACGTAAACATTTTGTGCATAGGTATAATTTTCTAACTTCATTTAATCTGTTTTCTTCAGTAAGTTTTAGAAAGTCCCTACAATAATAAATCAAATGGGAACCTTTACAAAAATTACAAGTCAGGCCTTGTTGTGAAAGAAGAGTTTTATAACCTTTATAAACATTTTTTTCTTTATCAAATTTGTCAGACTTTGTATTAAAATCTATCATCTCTAAAGTTTGGCAACGCTGCATCAAGAATTTGATAATTTGCGAATACGTCGGCAGAGTAGTGACGCAGCCGCCTGCGCCTAGAGAGTTTTCCCATTCCCTCAGTGTACGCGAGTCAAGCTTTGACGAAATAATAAAAATTATCATAGCGTCCCAGGTTTGTACAGGCTGATTAAGACCTTCAAGTGAGCGTATATTTTTTTGTATTTCATCTACTAGATTTCGTAAACCTTCTTTTGATTCTTTTTTTAAGACTGGAAGATCAAAAATATTTTTTATATGATTATTTATGATAATTCTTGTGTTTTTATACCTGTCACAAATTAAGTTCCAAGCAATTATATAATTTGCATCACTTACCTGCAGAGATTGAATAGAATGTAAAGCTTCTCCTTTTAAACAAGACAATAAGTAATGAAACTTCTGACTTGAGGTCAGATTTGTATTTCTATGAATCAGAGACAGAAACGTGTCATAAAATTGTAGCCATTTATTTAAATTACCATCAAAACTAGGTAAGTTCAAAGGTGGTTACTTAATTCTTGCTAACGGATCTCCTGTAGCGATTACAGGCTGATGCTGGGTAACATTTTGAAGCGTTGCAAGATGATCATTCAGACAGCCCTTGGCCCTTGCAAAGGCAGCATAATACATGCTTTCAAACGTGTCTCTCTCAGATTCATGATTATTAGGATCGTCAATTAACTCCTCGAGTTTTGACTGACATATTTCAAAGTCCGCCAAGGATATCTCTATTTTTTCTAACCAAGCTTTTAATTCTACGTAATTGGGATTTGAGGGAAAATTATTTAAATAATTATTAAACCTTGTAACAGCACCTTTCAAGGTTCCCCTTTTATGTTTTAGCTTGCTAATTTCTTCCTCCAAAGCCATTTTGAACTAAAAGGATACTAAATTTAAAGAGCAAGGAAATAAAACACAATTTAAGTATTTAATATTAAACCTTTAACCTTCTGTGTTGATAAATGTTGTCATCATTGAAATAACGTATTAAACGCAAATTAGTAGTCGTCCGAAAATGCACTTATTATGTCGGTCAGGGTCAAACTTCCACTGACGTGTCGTTTGCTAAGAAAGCAACCAAAATTTGGAATCTAACCAAACTTTAATAACATGCACAAAGGACAAATGGTAAGAATCGTTCTTAATTCATGGAATTTAAAACTCTGAAATTATTATACTAGAGCTATGCCCCACACTAAGATAGATTGTGAGTACACTGCACAATTAAACCGAATATTATGTTTAAAATAATAATATTCATACATAAACAAGCAAAATAAAGTGGGCTAATATCATACCTTGTGCCCTAAAATTATTAATTTGCTATACTTATTCAAACAAAGAAAACTTTGAGGAAAGTAAGAAAAGGATCGGACTTACGTACGGAGTTCTACGGCTTGCGGCTTTAATGGCGGCGGCAGCGAACCCGGTCATCAAGCTTCTTTGGTCCTTTCTTTTCCTGCTAGTTCTATCTGGGTCGGTTGGACCATATGATGCGGTGGGAATAATTAAGATGACTTCGATTGTAAACCATATATTCTTAACTTTACATTAAGTGGACTGTATATTTTTTAATTTTACAAAGTAAAAATGACAAGAGCAGCTGTTTGTTGGTATCTTCTTTCGCAAGTCGCGCTGTCGTCTTTTTCCTCTCATTTCAAGGGAGATGCGACGTTGCACGATTGTGCAATGTTTGGTTGAAGTCGTAACAGTGTTCATGCCCATATAATCAGCAACTGATGATATGTGTCCTACCCCCGTTGCATAGAATCACAGAGTTGTCAGGAGTTGGTTTATTGGGGAAACACTGTCATTCCTATTAAAATATCACAAGGACTACAAAACTTAGAAAGCTAAGTTATTAGACTGGATGAGTATAAACTTTTAGTAGGAAAGCATTTCACAGTAATTCACAAGATTCAACTGGATATATTATTTCATTGAATAGAAAAAGGCCTAAATAAGTTTCAATACCAATCATGGGGATATTCCAAATGAATTTCAATTTCTGCAAGCACGGCAAGTACTGTGGCTTTCCTCAGCCTAAATCTTTGAAAAAATATCAGTCCATCAAAATCTTCAAAATAATTATTACTCCTAAGTAGAGACCCACCGAACGTTCGGTTTCGGTTTCGGCTAGTTTCGGCCAAAAAATCTAGTTTCGGTGACAGTTTCGGTTTCGGCCAAAAACCGGCCGAACCTTCGGCCATGCCGAAACTCAGTGTTTGAGAATTGTCGCGCACCGTTCGGCTAACTTTGGGTGGGTTTGTAGGCAATGTTGTCTATATAAATAATATAGATTTTTTCTTTGTCAACCCTTTTTTTTTAGTGGGAAGAATTCAATCCTTTCCCAAGATCGATCTCGTCCTATATAAAATAAATTAAATTTAAGTAATCAGTAATACAATAAAATTTTTAAGTTTCGGTTTCGGCCGAAACTGAGACCAAGGCCGAAGATTCGGTTTCGGTTTCGGCTGAAAATCTTGTTTCGGTCGGATAGTACTCCTAAGATATACCTATCTTTTTCTTGGAAAACCAAAATCGATACTATCAAGGACTTCTAAATCGTCTTCAAAAATGTTATCTTCAAAAACAAGATCAATCAATACATCCATAATTTCATTGATCAAAATACTTTAAAGTAAAAACGTGACTTGTGTGGCAAATAAAATCACAAAACTAATACCAAACGACCAAACCAAAACCAAACTCTTTTTAAGCTTACAATTGAAGGATTAGGACTTAATTCCGAAATAATTTCTTGATTTTTTAGGATTAAAATATAATCGTGGATTAGGTGATAATCTTCGATTACAAAAGGCGTTTAAGTGTAATTTAATCCCAAATCCAGTGTTAAGCAGTAATCCTGGATAACATAATGCGGTGCAAATGGCAATAAAGAGTTTTAAACTTAGTGTGGCAAAATATTTAGATCCAGTGCTGGATTTACCATTAGGCTGAGTAGGCTGGAGCCTAGGGCGGCAGATTTTAGGGGGCGGCAAATTTGGCCCAAAAAATATTTTTTTATCTTACAGAAATAAATGGTATAATCTTTATTCATGGTCGACGGGTAGTATTTTTTTAAATAAAATTTATTGTTGGCCGTGTCTGTTAATGGGGATAAAAAAAGGTAGTTGGAACTTTACTGGCTTTGCAGAAAGAAATTTTATTTTCAATAAAAATAAGTAGGTAATCATAAATTTTTAAAATATTTACTAAAAATTATTGACCAAATTTAGGCGTGGTCTTAAAAAATTTTCACCTGCGGCGCATTTCGCCTGCAGCAGGCTTTTTCTTTCCCGAACACTTCACCTGTTTCACAAACTCACGAGCCGTCACTGGTATAGGGGCGGCAAAAATTGAATAGCCTACTAGCGGCAAATTTGTAAATCCGCCACTGTTTAGATCTTAGTCTGTTTTCACCGCGGCATTATTTTAATACGTCATATAATGCTTTCGCGTTAATCCGTTAATTTGATTTTTTTGATATTAAATCGTTTAGCGAATTTAAAGAAAAACCACAGTACACCTATACACTATACACAGTATCCCGACGCGTATAAAATCTCTCTCACATTGTGACGTCACCTGAGGGAGTCAAGCGCAAGGGATTCAAACATTAAGATTTGATTTAAACATTGAAGCAGTTTACAACACATAAATATGGAAATTGCATTATTTCAGAATATAATTAGGACTAGTAAACATTATTTCTGTAAATATGCTTTAAATGACTTTAAAATATACAGAACAAATATATTATGCCATGGGCGGAATGAGTATATAAATCATGTTCATCGTTTGAAAAATCAATATAATTATAAGAAGATGTTTTAATATGTAGCAGAATCGATTAAAATCACTAGTAATATAATGTTCCAGCAGTACCTATACGCTATATAACTACCGGAATTGAAAATATAAAAACAATAACAGCTGCAGATGGAATAAAAGTAAAGTTGCTAGTTTTTTACAATGGCCCGGCAATATGTAAGGCTAGAAACGTCTCCCGCGTGTGACACAATACGCAGCCGTGTTCAAATTTCGACAGGCTAGTCGGCATACCTTGTATAGACGTATCGTAAGAAAACCCAAAAAAAATTAACAATACAAGACTTAAGTTGACTTATTCTGACAATAATTGTCATTTTAAATTTAGATTCCTTTAGTTAATATAAACGTTAAATTATAACGCATATCTTTAGGAATATTTAATATGGTGTGAGAGTAATTTTGTAGTTATTAAATTCTCGCTTATTTATTTCATCAAGCGCGGTCAAAAAATTAGTCGGACAGCAACTAAATGTGCAAAAAGTTCTACTAAAAAATTTCGAAAATCGTTGATTAAGGTAATTATTGTCTTAAAATAAATCATAATAAAACATGAAAATTTGGAACACACAAAAGGTGAAAATAGTAAAATTATTCTTAATTTATATTGATTTTATTGTGGTATAAATAGGTGTCACTGATTAACACCAAAAATGAAAGAGGGTATTTAGTGCTTTGCTAAAAAAATAATTTCTAGTGATTTATTTATTACTGTAATTTCAAAAATAAAAGTTAAGCTTTAAAATCTGTTATTGCATAAGAAACGCAATTTAAAAATGTGTCGTTAAAGTAAATCATTTAACTATGAAGAAATAAAGTGACAGCGAAATTATAAATGGATTTATTTTATATTATATAATCGATAACTTTTTCACACGGTCAATAGTTTTAAGATGAGTTGTACGAATCTTAAGCTTAATAATAATAATAGGTTTATTTAAAATTGAATAATAGGTATAATAAATATGTTTATGTTGTCTTCTATAAACTTATTTTTCAATCCCCTGAAGCTGAGCTTGTTGGGGGCAAATCTTATTTTTTGTTTTAGTATGTAAAATCATAAATCATAAATATTATGCATTAAAAATTAAGTTTTAAAGTAAAAATGTTAATTTATAGTATAAACGCAGTTCTAAATATATTACCTATAATAAAATTATTAATTTATAATTTTTAAGTAAAAAATATTACTTATATAAATTGACAGAACTAATTAATTAATTAAAGCATTTCTAAAAATATTTTCAAATTGTCTGTTTTTAATATCCCTGTTTTTATTTCAACTTTAAATTTTTTTAATGAAATCAATTTTTTAATTTTTGTTGGTAAATGATCGTTTAAATAAAAACATAAATATTTGAAATTTTTTTTGTCCTATGGACTTATTTATTTTAGGACATTTAAACCTACAAATTCATTTAAGGTGGGAGTTTCAACATGCTTGCCAACCTATAACCTATTTCGCGTATATTTATTTAATTTTTCTAGCTTTTACACAAAATTTAAATAAAATCATTATTGTCTTCATATTTTATAGGTAATAATTGACATATTAAATAAATATCAAGGAATTTCATTAAATATTTTAGGAGAATTGTATAGCGAAAAATATCGGGTAAGATTTTTTTAACATTGTTCTTTCACTATACAATTATCCCAAAATTAGCAATAAAATGAATTGATATTTTTGTTATATGTCAGATATTACCTAAATATTGTACCGACGATATTGATTTTATTCAAATGCTAGTTAATCTAATAATAAACTAAAAAAGCAACGCAAAATAGGTTATAGGTTGCCAATAGATGGAATGACGTTGAGAGTTCTACCTTAATATATGAAATCACCGTAAAGTTAAGGGAAATATTGAATAAAAAAAATGTTATTCTCCCAGAGATTACGTTGTTTGTTGAGATTACTCTAAGTCTAAGTCTTAGTCGTACATAGTGCTATTAGGTTTACTTTTGTTCGCGTTCCTCCAACCCGAATTTTAAAAGTTGTCAGAGTATGGAAAGTTTATTTAAAAATTGTATGTACGGTTTTCGAAACAATAAAATTTTTGTATACGAAAATTGTTCTGTGAACAAAGAATGCTTCACAAAAAAGTTATTGCTGTTATTGTCATAACATGTGCGAGATATTTAGCATTACTTAATTTTTTTTACATCGCCGAATGAAATTTCAGATTTTATCTAATTGGCGAAATACGCATGAGATTCTATTATACAACTAACACTAACGATGCAAAAAAATACTTTTTTTTTATAGAAACAATAATAAGAGCTCTTTATGGGTTTAAAGTCAGCATTAATGGTCATATGCAGAGTCACTCAGGACCCCTTAAGGCATTCTTAGATGAAATAGCGTTAGACGACTCTGCAACTAAAAGTATCGTTTTACACAGTAGCAAATTTGACGATAAATTTAAGCAGAAATTTGTTTACAACTAAATTTTAAGGTGTAATACACACTTTACAAATTTTATTAGAAAAATATTATAATATCTTACGAAAATATAGAAACATTTCTGTATTTTATCAAAAAAATTAATAAAAGTGCGCAAAAATATGCGCAGTAATTTAAAATAACACTTGTCAGAATCTTTTAAGAAAAGCCGAAAAAGAAAGGTTACGATGGACTGAAATTGGCATTCGGAGGTTATATTTGCTATTTCCGTGTGTTTTATAATTTGACATTGACATTTAATAATGCTTCACTGATCTTTAGTGCCCATGATTTCTTGCAAAAATTGCATCCAAATGTGTTACTGGGTCATACACATTAAAATTCCATGTAATTTTGTACATATTTTTGTTATAGATTTTTACTAATAACATTTACCATAAATTTTAACACAAAATTTGTGTTAAAATTACGCCTGTGTGAAACGGCACTAAGCACTGGAGCGATTTACCTTACTTTTTATCAAGTGTCAGTGATACACCCATGCTATTTTTGGCGCAGCCATGGCTTAAAAGAAAACAGTGTCTCGTGGCAAGTATAGATTGGTAGATAGCTGACATTAACCTGTCTATAATATATTTCAACTTACCAAGTAAAAGATTTTTTAATTCTTCTGGAGAAAATTTTGCCAATGGATCTTCAACTTCAGAACTAAAAATACAACGAATTAAAATTAGATGCATGGGTATTGTTCGCCACGTCACGTCAGTTCATTATTTGTTCGTAATAGATAAATCAGGCAAAGCGTAATCTGTTTTCTGACAGTTTATTACAGTAAAAGTTGTGTCTATTGTAATAGTATGCAGCAAATAGCGTTAGACGACTCTGCAACTAAAAGTATCGTTTTACACAGTAGCAAATTTGACGATAAATTTAAGCAGAAATTTGTTTACAACTAAATTTTAAGGTGTAATACACACTTTACAAATTTTATTAAAAAAATATTATAATATCTTACGAAAATATAGAAACATTTCTATATTTTATCAAAAAAATTAATAAAAGTGCGCAAAAATATGTGCAGTAATTTAAAATAACAGTTGTCAGAATCTTTTAAGAAAAGCCGAAAAAGAAAGGTTACGTTTGATTGAAATTGGCATTCGGAGGTTATATTTGCTATTTCCGTGTGTTTTATAATTTGACATTGACATTTAATAATGCTTTACTGATCTTTAGTGCCCATGATTTCTTGCAAATGCGTAATGCTTAATGGAAATCCTATTAGATTATAAAATTAGAAATAAATTTATAATATTCATACCCTAAAAATCAATTAGGTAAACTGTTAATTTACTAATGTTTTAAATTTTTGCATACGCGCATGTAACTTTGTTAAAATTCCCTACAAATATCTGTCTGTGAAATTAAACTATATTAATAATTATAATACAGGGTGTGTTTTTTTAAGGTCGACGAGCGGCCATATCTCGGAAACTACTGGGCATAGAAACTCAGGAAAAGAAAAATGATAATTAAAGTGGCCATGGGAAAATTCTGGAAATAATTTTTAAGTTCCGCATTTTGCCGCAAGAGGGCGTAATTGAAAAGTAAATTTTAAAATTTTACATAACTCCGAAAATTCCACATTAAGGTATATGTTTCATAACACCATTTTAAAGCTTCAATTATGCATCATTTTGGTCTTATGCTCATTGGCGTACCGACTTTAATAAGAGTGGGGGAAGCTGTAGAAAGTGTAATCATTTAAATCGCTGTAACTTATAAACGACTTATCCGATTTTAGCAAACTAAATACTGTTTGAAAGAGAAATGTATGCACTTTCACCAATCGTATTTAGTTGTCCATAATAGTTCTAAAAAAAATGCTTGTGGGCGCAATTTGTAATAATAACAGTTTTTTCGATTTTATCCCGAAAATTCAAATCATACGGTATAACTATGACATCATAATCAAAAAGTAAATAAAATTTGCAAGCAAAGATGTGAAGACCGCAGTTCGATATATTTGTTCGTTTTAGAGTTATTGCCAAAACAATAATTTTTAATACAAATTGCGCCCTCTAGCAATTTTATTAGAAACTATCTTGTACCATTGGATACGACAATTAAAGGTACTTACCTTTTTCTTCCAAACAAGCTTAAATTTAGTAAATTCGGTTAAGTCGTTTAGAAGTTACAGCGATTTTAATGTTTACACTTTCACTTGATAAGAATAAAATAAGATAAAATCGCTGTAACTTCTAAACGACTTATCCGATTTTACTAAATTTAAGCTTGTTTGGAAGTACCTTTAATTGTCGTATCCAATGGTACACGATAGTTTCTAATAAAATTGCTAGAGGGCGCAATTTATATTAAATTTATTGTTTTGGCTCTGAAACGAACAAATATATCGAACGTCTTCACATCTTTTCTTGCAAATTTCATCTACTTTTCGATTGTGATGTCATATTTATACCGTATGATTTGAATTTTCGGGATAAAATCGAAAAAACTGTTATTATTACAAATTGCGCCCTCTAGCATTTTTTTTTAGAACTATTATGGACAACTAAATACGATTGGTGAAAGTGCATACATTTATCTTCCAAACAGTTTTTAGTTTGCTAAAATCGGATAAGTCGTTTATAAGTTACAGCGATTTAAATGATTACACTTTCAACAGCTTTCCCCACTCTTATTAAAGTCGGTACGCCAATGAGCATAAGACCAAAATGATACATAATTGTCCAAGCTTAAAAATTGTGTTATCAAACATATACCTTAATGTGGAACTTTCGGAGTTATGTAAAATTTTAAAATTTACTTTTCAATTACCTCTTGCGGCAAAATGCGGAACTTAAAAATTATTTCCAGAATTTTCTCACGGCCACTTTTATTATCATTTTTCTTTTCCTGAGTTTCTATGCCCAGTAGTTTCCGAGAGATGGCCGCTCGTCGACCTTAAAAAAACACCCTGTATAACCTTACTCAATTGACAAAAAAAAAACAACATTTAACTTTTTGCACCCTAGTACAGAAACCCTAAATATTAACTGTGATCCTAGGCAGTTTTTTTTATTAAGCTTGCAGTGCAAGACAGTAACTCCAAATATGAT
Organism: Polydrusus pterygomalis; assembly: GCA_963969555.1. Classification (NCBI taxonomy): domain Eukaryota; kingdom Metazoa; phylum Arthropoda; class Insecta; order Coleoptera; family Curculionidae; genus Polydrusus; species Polydrusus pterygomalis. The sequence goes on from OZ018376.1 coordinate 116,079,743, forward strand.
TATAGATATCAATAATAAATGAGGAGCGTTCATACAAAACAAGACATGTCCTCATAAACTAATTTCGAGAAAAACGCGAAAAACATTTAGCTTTTAGGGCCTTTAAAGGAAAATTTTCTAAATTATTAAATATTATGGAGCATCGGATGAAAAGTGTTTTGCACATACTCATATTTAAAAAAAAAATATATGTAAGTGTAGAAAACTAAAAAAATTTAATGGAGATGTCTGATTTTGTCTGAACGCAAGGTGGATATGTCTCGTTTTGCGTGATCACGGTATCATTTCTTATGTTATTCGGCGTTTTTATTAAAAAACATACTTTTATTTTAAAGAAGTAATATTATTAATTTTTCTATAATACATCCGACAAAATATTTTTTAAACATTTTTATTATACAAAAAATAATACAAGCTTTCTATGAAAATTTTTGTGTATGGATATGTCTTGGTTTGTTCTATTTCTTGTAGATACAGTATCAAAGTATGATTGGATATGTCTAGTTTTGACCAGTTTGTTAAAAATCATTTTAATTTTGGATTTGTCTGATTTTGACTGAACGCGTATTATTTACATGCAAATTTAAATGGTTTTGGTCTGATTTGAACGATTTTTATGAAACGAATCGATAAAATCTTGAAAAAATACCCTAAATCCATATATATCTCATTTTATGCAAAAAGTGGATCTGTCTTGTTTTGTATGTGTAAATAGTGGTCTGTCATATTTTCTTATTAACGAATAAACTTAAACACGAAATCAACTGATATGTCATTATGCTGTGGGTACCATTGCGGTCTGAAAATATTGGTAAAAGAAAAAAAAATATGTTGCTCCAATACTATTTATGAAACCCTTTCAAAAAGTCAAGTAGTATCTATGATTCCACCTTGCTATGAGTTATTGTGAAGTTAAAGTTAAAGGTTTCTAAAATGCTCGATCTGCAGCATTCTCTTTTAGAAGATCATTTATAATTTTTTTGCGTAATACATGTATTTTTAGTATAGATCGTTAGTAAAATAATTGTCTAATCCAAGAAAAACAACTCTAAATAGGCAAGACGTTGACAAATAGCTATACCTCGCCGGTATCCTCTTATATACTATATGTTATAAAAATTACTTGTTATATTTAAACCCGTACGGCCCAAATTATTAATATCTTCTTAACGGTATGATAACTGCTAAGGATACCATTATTAAAACAATTGTTGCCATGCAAGTTATGTGATTATTAGTACTAACAGGAGTGTAATAATCAAATTGTTATAAATCTATTCTACGAGTCAAATTTTAAAAAAATGCCCGCGTTCGACACATTAAACTTTAAATATGCACGAATAAACTAAACATTTATTTGGAGGAATTATTAACTATTTTAAACTGCTTGAAATATTCGTTGTACTTGTCTGAAAAGATTGGTGTTACAAGCTATACTTTTTACCAACATTACTTACAAAAGATAAAATATTCGTTGTATATCAATGACATACGTATGTACCATTGTGCCCAAAAAAAACTGGGACAACAAAATTTTCTTTATATTCTAGCTCTTGGACTATAATAATTAAAACTTAACACATATTACCGCTGCCGTGGAAATTAATATATTCACTTATAATCTCCCTAGCAGCAGAATTATTACCGATAATTTTTTTCAAGGTCACGAATGGTTTTGTTGATAGAAAATTATTCCAAGTCGAAGACGAGGAAAATTTTCTATCAACAAAAACATGAGTGAAACCGAGAAAAAAATTATCGGGAATTAATTCTGCTGCGTGGGAGATTCGGTAAGAAAATTTCATAAATTGGAGTTTATTTTAATATGATGAGACCTACGACCTATTCTCAATAAAAATTATAAGTTAGCAATAAAATGTATTTTGATTTTATTCTGAGTGACGTTTGCCAATAGGTATAAAGCACTTCATTTTTGACAGAAAAATTATCACTTATTAACATTATTATTTTTATAGACTATCGCGATAGTCTCCCGTCGCTATAAGCAACGCAAGCAAAAAGGAGCCTTCTAATTGGTTGAAAATAAATTTTTGAAATTTTCACTTATAATCTCCCTAGCAGCAGAATTATTACCGATAATTTTTTTCAAGGTCACGAATGGTTTTGTTGATAGAAAATTATTCCGAGTCGAAGACGAGGAAAATTTTTTATCAACAAAAACATGAGTGAAACCGAGAAAAAAATTATCGGGAATTAATTTGGCTGCGTGGGAGATTCGGTAAGAAAATTTCATAAATTGGAGTTTATTTTCATATGATGAGACCTACGACCTATTCTCAATAAAAATTATAAGTTAGCAAGAAAATGTATTTTGATTTTATTCTGAGTGACGTTTGCCAAATAAAGCACTTCATTTTTGACAGAAAAATTATCACTTAATAATTTTATTAGGTTTATAGACTATCGCGATAGTCTCCCGTCGCTATATGCAACGCAAGCAAAAAGAAGCCTTCTAATTGGTTGAAAATAAATTTCTGAAATTTTCGTGTTAATTTTATTATTGTGAGAATTTCACCTGGATAATTAAATAGGTGATTTTTAAATTGCGTTATTAGAATATAAATAATATAACTTTTTCGACTTAGTTTTCAGATAGTTATCCTCTAAAGTAAAACAACGTATAAAGTATGTAACTAAACAGTTTACTTAATTATCTGACATATTTTTGCCGAGAAGGTATCAAAAATAACAAAAAAACCATTAAATATATTTTTTACATTTTATTATTTAGTCATAGAACCATTATTATTAATGGCTTTTTGAAGTCGTCGAGGCGTACTGAGAACTAAATTTCCTATATAATCCTCAGATATTAGACCTCATGATTCTCTTATATTTTTTCTATTAGTTCCTGTTGATTTCTGGGTCTGAAGTCATGTTTATATATATATTTGGTCATTTCACCCCAAACATTTTCTATGGGGTTGAGATCGGGACTCTTAGATAGCCAAGGTATAACATTTATTTCATTTTCTTGCAGATATTGCTGGACTAGTCGAGATGTATGAATTGGGGAATTGTCATGCTGAAATATGAAATTTTCTCCGTATACTGCCGTAACTTTTGGTAACATGGTGTGTCTTAATATATTGCAGTATACAGGGGCAGTGAGCCTTTCTTGCACTATTTCGCAAACTCCTAGCTTAGACCTCTCCTACTGATCAATGTCCAAATGTTTACAGAGAACCCACCACTCATATTTGTTTTATGGGTATACTGCTCATCATACCTCGCTCCTATATGGGTCTGTATACATGAATTTTTCCGTTGTTACAAGACTGAAATGTCTTTTCCTCGGAAAAAATTACTGTTTCCCATATATATTATTTTGATTGATATAGTTTTGTGCAAAATCTAGCCTTCTGTCTTTATTTACCTCTGTTAAGGAAATTTTATTGGCAACGCAACGACTCCTGATTTCTGAGCCCCGAATCCTTCGACGAGCAGTATTTGTTGAACCAGAAAAATTGGTTTCTTGAGCAGCTTTTATTGCTGTTTCAAAGAGGTTATCGGGCAAATAGTTAATAACTTCCCTATCTTGAACTTCTGTTGAAATTTTTGGGCGGCCGGAACCTTGCTTTTTTCCAATAGTTCCAGTCTCGAGTATTTTACTTTTACACAAAAGTACGGTATTTTTACTTATACAAAAAGGTTGGAATAAATTCGTTTAAAATTCAGGTGATTATTTTCTGGAAAAACGCTTGGACACGTCGATTCCTATTTTAATTACGATTTTTTTGTCATAATAAATGTGTATACAGGTTGTCTCACGAAAAATATATACCGTCAACATTGATTTTTTTAAATAGAACACGCTGTATATTATATTATTTTTAAATTCTACGATATATTTTGAACACTTTATGTAAAACATACCATATCTCCAAAATCAACGGTTTTCGATATATTGACATGTATGTAATTCTTCAGCAATATCTCTTATAGGAAGATGTTCTCTCACTCGCGTATATATACAGTGAGGACGTAAAGTCTGGAATAAATTCATTATTTAGGGAACGCTGAATGTTTTTAAAAATCGCTCGGACACGTCAATTTTGTTTTTTTAATACGCATTTTTTTCAATATTTTTTATTATACAGGGTGTCTCCGAAAGCACTCTGCTTGGACCAACTTTAATTTTTTAAATGGGAACCCCATTTTTTTTTTAATTTAAGGATTCTGTGCATAATTGTGAATATTTTTTATTTAACATGTCATTATGATTTATCGACAGTTAAAGTTCGAAAATAAATAAAACAATTGAGTATTTATCATTTTAATAAATGTTGAAAATGTTGCCCAAAGGTTAATTGGCAGTAACCTAGACGATCGAAAAATTCTTTCTGCACATTTCTGACAACTTCCGGACTGATTGACCGTATTTTTTAAACAATTCGATTCTTTAAGTCCTCCATGTCCATTGGCTTAGTTTGCAAAACTTTACCTTTAAGGTAACCCCACAGAAAAAAAATCAAGGGAGGTTAAATCAGGAGACCTCGGCGGCCATTCAATAGCTCCCCTTCTTCCAATCCATCTATTTTCAAAAGTTCGCGCTTATCTTAATACTATTTTTGAAAATAGATAGATTGCAAGGAGGGGAGCTATTGAATGGCCGCGGAGGTCTCCCGACTTAACCCCCCTTGACTTTTTTCTGTGGGTTTACCTTAAAGGTGAAGTTTTTCAAACTAAGCCAATGGACATGGAGGACTGTAAGAATCGAATTGTTCAAGAAATACGGACAATCAGTCCGGAAGTTGTCAGAAATGTGCAGAAAGAATATTTTGATCGTCTAGGTTACTGCCAATTAACCTTTGGGCAACATTTTCAACATTTATTAAAATGATAAATAATTAATTGTTGTATTTATTTTCGAACTTTAACTGTCAATAAATCATAATGACATGTTAGATAAAAAATGTTCACAATTATGCACAGAATGCTAAAATTAAAAAAAAAATTTGGGTTCCCATTTAAAAAATTAAAATTGGTCCAAGCAGAGTGCTTTCGGAGAAACCCTGTAAAAAAACAAAATCGACGTGTCCGAGCGATTTTGAAAAACATTCAGCGTTCCCTAAATAATGAATTTATTCCAGACTTTACGTCCTCACTGTATGTCGTAGTTTTATAGTGAAATCCGTCTTTTCATGAAGAATCTAGTCATATCATGAAGCGTCGGCATATTGTGTAAAAACATAAAGCTACACAATATGCCTAGGCTTTTCAAGAAGAGCCCATCACATTTCGGCGAATTGTGTATACTACAACCTGCCTAACTTTAAATATTGCGGTTTCGTGAAATCTCCACAAAGGCAAGGCATATTGTGTTTAAGTGAACTTTGCGAGCTTGTAATTAAGACATTGCTTTATATAGAGTGTACCAGTTTTAATATAGGGGTAGATATGAGTATCTAGATATTCTAACAAAAAAATTGACTTCAATAAGAAGAATAACTTCAAACATTTGTTTCTATTTATTAACACAGGGACCACTTTTGTGACATCGAGAATTACACTACAATTTTGCTTTATTGACATAGGAGGCGATAACTAGAGGAACAAATTCCGTCTAAAAGGTATATTGGCTACCGGTTTGTTCGTTGTTACCCAGAGCATTTTTTTTAATTCAATTTTTTCAACTAATATTATTTTAAAAAAATTAAATTTAATAAAATGCTCTGGGTAACAACGAACAAACCAGTTGCCAATATAGCTTTTGGACGGAATTTGTTCCTCTAGTTATCGCCTCCTATTAACATCTCGTACTTTAAGAGTGCCGCTCTTTAAATTTAGTCAGGTTATGTTACGACGTTATATGCCGAAGTGCTACGGGCTCTTCTTGAAAAGCCTAGGCAGATTGTGTAGATTCAGGTTTTTACATAATATGCCGATGCTTTATGATATGACTAGATTCTTCATGAAAAGACGAATTTCACTACGACATATACAGGGTGTCCGGAAAATATGTGTACAACGTTTGACGACATACTACTGACGTCAAAATAGGTCGATCTAAGCCGACTTAGTTATATCCAAAATTGTCTCGTTTAGCCGGTAGAGGGCGTCAAAAATTTGTAAAAATATTGGTTTTTCCTAAATTACGTGAAAATCTGCTAATCGATTTTAATGATTTTTAGTATGTAGGCTAATACTATAAAATTACGTTTTCTAGTAGTATAGTCACCGGCTGTAAATAAGTGGAAGTGTTATAAAAGTGATATAATACGTCAAAATTTCTCCTCATTTTTTATATGAACGGCGTTATGACAACCAGAGAACTCAAAGCAAACGAGAAGCGACAGGTCGACGTTTTGCGTCTCCTATTTTGGTACGCGCATGTGGCAAATAAGTTGTGTATCGCTAAAAACCATGTGCTCGTCCAAGTTGTGTTTAGTCCGCGAGCTGACGTTGCGCCTAGCTAATTGTGATATTATTTTGTTTTCGTTCTGTTACATTTGCACCTGTACTAAAAAGTAAGGTCGCTGAGTGTAGAAAATAAGCAAGTTTTCTCGGAGTATTAAGTTGTAGATCGACCGTTATCGTTGTGTGACGGTCACTGAAAAACGACCAGTCGATATCAACGACCGACAGGTATTGTCGCTTCTGGTTTGCTGTAATATTCTGTGATGACAACCCAGATATTTCTCGTTGAATGAACTGTTTTGTCAGAAGAAAATATTTACAATTATCTGCATACATCAATTATTAACAATAAAAATAAAAATAAAACAAAGTACAACAAAGTTGAAAGTATGTATTGTAAGAAACTAAGTAAAACAAAAACATTAAAATGACCGCCATCTTAATGAATACACTCCTTAAAACATGATATTGGACCCTATCTAATGTCTCGGGGTTATTAAAATGGTTGACTGCATTTAAAATCCGCTGCAATAAATCATCGCGTGTGTTTACCGGAGTCTTGTAAACTTCTGTTTTAATAGCGCCCCACAAAAAGAAGTCACACATATTTAACTCAGGAGAACGTGGTGGTCATTTTACTGGTGCATCATTGCCCCTTCCAATCCATCGGTTGGGATACTGATGATGTAAGTATTGCCGAACGGCAACGGAAAAATGGGGCGGGGCACCATTATGCATATACCACATTTCCCTCCGAAGTAAAAGGGGGAAATTTTCCATGTGTCTTGCAAAAAATTTAAATAAATATTTCCATCTAACCTGTCTGGAATAACAATGGGACCAATAAGGTAGCGATCAATAACACCTGCCCAAATATTTAATTTAAATTGATGCTGATGATGTGCAACTTTAATGGCATGTGGATTTTTATCGGAATAAATATGTTCGTTGTGCAGATTGGTTACTCCAAATCTTGTAAAGCACTCCTCGTCAGTAAACATAATTGTTCTACAAAAATTTGGATCACGGATTCTTTTGTTTCTAATAATTTGACAAAATGTAAGCCGCATGGGGGAATCAGTCGGTAATAGTTCCTGGACTTTTTGCACGTGATAAGGATGTAACAACTGTTCTTTTAAAACCTCATTGACAATCGTTTTAGGAACATGTAACTCACGTTCTAAGCGACGAGTATTGGTACTTGGTTCTTCTTCAACTCTTTCCAGAATCATCTCTTCTGTTTCCACAGTTCGAGTTGTTCGCATACGACTCCTGCCTTTAAAGTTTTTCTCAAAGCTGCCCGTTTCCCGAAGATGACGCTCGATATTGGCAAATGTTTGGTGGTTTGGTATTCGACGGTTAGGAAACCTCTCCATGTAAACCCTCTCTGACGCCCATTTCCTTGACAAAACCCGTATACCAGGAGCATGTCAACCTTCTCAGAGTTTGTATAATTTTCTATTTTTAATGGTAAAATGAACTTGTATTTCAACAATGTTGATCGTATACTTGAGTAAATTTCATAGACTGGTGACAATTTGTCAATAATTGTCAAATTATTAAATGCCATAGCAACAAGGTCACTTAAAAAATTTATGTTACAGGTAATTTGATTTTAATATTACTACTACTATTATATTATATTTATATTATATTATTAGTACTAATAATACTAAATATTGTAAATATTTTCTTCTGGCAAAACAGCTCATTCAACGAAAAATATTAAAGAGGTAAAATAGCTTTCAAATACATCCAGTCACTCTACAAAAATATCTGGGTTGTCATAACGCCGTTCATATAAAAAATGAGGAGAAATGTTGACGTATTATATCACTTTTATAACACTTCCACTTATTTACAACCGGTGACTATGCTTCTAGAAAACGTAATTTTATAATATTAGTCTACATACTAATCACTGGACAACAGCTAAAATGTTGCAGAAATAAAATCAACTAAATCTTACTATTTTAGGTGTGCTTAAATCGAAAATAAACTTTTTTTTAAATATTAGTTCACGTTTAAGAGATACGTGACGTCATGTTCCCCTAATATATTAACACTGTAACTGCGAGAACGCACGTAGTATATTTGTATTGTAATAACAATATATAGATTTTATATTGCCAAATCTACATTTTCACCAAGTTAAGGAATGGTGGATTCTTAGGGACGATCCCCTATATTCGAAATCCTAACCCCCTATTGCTTAAAATAAGAGCGATAGCCATTGAAACCCATGTAAATCCACTTTCATGTCTGCCTTGTACTGAACAGTCCCTATATAATAAAAATCTGTTTACAAAAATAAGAGAGCGAACGAAATGAGTTTTACATAAATTTACCTAAATAGGGATATTAACACAATGGCGACTTAGCCGGGACCACCCTAAAACAGGGATAATATTGAAATATTTAATTAAGCGGCAAATAAATAATGCTTTACTACCCGATTTTAAATAAATAAACGACTAAACGGATAAAAGGACCCTTGTTTATCCTCATTTCTATGGTTTACCTGAGCACAGTACTATAATGTAGGCCAATAAATCCATTAGTACCTGCTCAGTCGCATTGTGTCCTTTAACCCTATTTAGGTAATAACAAATAAAAAACTCATTAGGTTGGTTACTTAAAATTGTATATAGACTACTTATAAGTATAATTATAATGAAATGTATTTAAAAATCTATAATCCATATTTGGGGATATAAACAGGTAGGTAAGCGGAGAGGTTAGTCAGTCGAAGTTAGTAATTCAAGTCGAATAGTTAAGATTGTAAAATGCCTCGAAAGTGTGTAAACAATCCAGATCACTTCTGTTATGTTTGTGGTGAAGTGACTTTTGCGTCTCAGAAGCGATCTATGACTCCATTGATGAAAAAAGCATATCATCTTTATTTCGGTTGCAGAATAGGAGATCAAGACAAACAGTGGGCGCCACATATATGCTGTAATGCATGCGCTTCAAGTTTGACAAGCTGGTTAAATCGTAAAAACCGATCTATGCGGTTTGCTGTTCCAATGGTCTGGAGAGAGCCTACAAATCATGTTAATGATTGCTATTTCTGCATGATACCTCCTGTTAGGCAAGGCACCGATATATCCAAGAAGAAAAAGTCTGTTATTAACTGTCCAAATATACCATCTGCCATCAGACCTGTACCACATAGTGACGACCTTCCTATTCCAGAACCCCCAGAAACAGTCACTTACGAATCAGACAGCGATACAGCGTTGTGCCAAGAAGAAGATATGCCATCAACTTCAAGAGATCCCGATTTCGCACCCAGCACATCATACCGCCAACCGCACAAAATAACCCAGTCAGAATTAAACGATCTTGTGAGAGATCTAGAACTTCCAAAAAGTAAGGCTGAGTTACTAGGATCAAGATTGCAGCAGTGGAACCTGTTAGAAGAAGATGTCTCTGTAAGTGTTTTTCGTAAACGCCATAAAGGTCTAGCGCCATTTTTTGACATGGAAAATAACTTAGTTTTCTGCAATAATATTGGCGGTTTATTGGAGGCTTTAAATATAAACTACAAACCAGTGGAATGGAGATTGTTTATAGACAGTTCAAAATTAAGTTTAAAGGCAGTACTATTACATATTGGCAATATTCTTCCGTCCATTCCTGTCGGATATGCAGTTCACATGAAAGAATCATACGACAATATGAAGTTCCTATTGACAACCATAAAATATGATGAGCACCAATGGCAGATCTGTGGTGACTTAAAGGTTATTGCACTTTTACTTGGGTTGCAGCTAGGCTACACCAAGTTTTGCTGTTTTTTGTGTGAATGGGACAGTCGGGCAAGGTCACTTCATTACAATAGACGACACTGGCCCGTTCGACAATCATTAGAGCCAGGGCAAAAAAATGTACAACACATGCCATTGGTAGACTCCAAAAAGGTTTTGTTACCACCACTGCATATCAAATTGGGCCTAATGAAAAACTTTGTTAAGGCACTGAATCGAGATGGGCCAGCATTTCAGTACCTACGTCAGAAATTCCCGAGGCTAAGTGAGGCAAAAATTAAAGAAGGTATTTTTATTGGGCCACAAATTCGAAATATTCTGAAAGACGAACACTTTGACAGCACTCTAATAGATATTGAAAAAAACGCCTGGAAAGACTTTCGCCTCGTGGTAACTAATTTCTTGGGAAATAAAAAAGCTGACAATTACGTTACTCTGGTTGAAAATATGCTGTCGTCGTATCAAAAAATGGGCTGCAATATGTCTCTAAAGATCCATTTCCTACACTCTCACCTGGACTTTTTTCCTGACAACTGCGGAGCTGTAAGTGATGAGCACGGCGAACGCTTCCATCAGGACATATCAACCATGGAAAACAGATACCAGGGACACTGGAATGCTTCCATGCTTGCCGACTACTGTTGGACTCTTGTTAGAGATGCTCCAGAAACAGTTCACAAAAGAGTAGCAAAGCGACAGCGCATTTAGTGACTCTAAAGTGTAAAATTATGTAGTTTTTATTATTTTATCAAAAATAAAATAACCACTTTTTTTTTAAAACGGCAACTAAGTTTTTAATTTCATTATCATTTTTGTATTCAGCATCCCAAAGTTAACAAAAAAAATGCATTTTGATACACGATACAACCAATAACCTAAAATTTGTTGTCCAGTGAAATCATTAAAATCGATTAGAAGGTTTTCACGTAATTTAGGAAAAACCAATATTTTTACAAATTTTTGACGCCCTCTACCGGCTAAACGAGACAATTTTGGATATAACTAAGTCGGCTTAGATCGACCTATTTTGACGTCAGGAGTCTGTCGTCAAACGTTGTACACGTATTTTCCGTACACCCTGTATATATGATAGCTTTTTGTTCCACATTTAACAAAGGCAGATTTAACACTTTATAATATTTATTTAGTATTAACTACCACTTTGACAACAAATAAAAAATTTTGATAAATGACATTCAAATATCAAAGCTGAAAATTTGTAATAGGCTGGGAGGAGTTTTTTTTGTGCGCAATGGTACGTATGCGTATCACTTTATAGATACTCGGTTGTTAATTGTTGGTCTGAATAAAGGCAGTTCTACCTGAAAGGTTGTTTCCCTACCTATATTAAAACAGGGGGTTGTTAAAATGGCCGGCGGGGCGAGCACTGAGAATCGAATTTTCGAATCGCTTATTATTCCCACTGCACACAGCACATAACATTTTCTTTTTCCTAAAATACCCTTATTCCAAAGTAACTTAAATGACAAAATAATATAAAAAATAATAACCATAAAAAATGCAAGTTAATACAATTTACTTGATTAATAAAATCGATTAAAAAAATAGTATAAATATTTTAATTTAGTTAATAATAATATCTCCTTAACCCTTCAACGGCTAGCGTTACTTATATGTAACACTAAGGAAGCAACGCAAAACGTTACTTCAGCGCATTATTATTATTATTGCGAATGACAAAAGTATTCGTACGTTTGTTGTTGAAAGCTGACGGAACAACATAGTGAATTGAGTTTTTTCAGTTAGTGCAACCAAATTTTCTAAATTAGGTGCCAAAATCAAGCGTAAAGTTTAGGACGGTGAAAAATGGACCTTCGACTAGAGTATGTAATGTCTATCTTTTACTTTTAGGTTATGTTGTGTTATATTGTTATTTTACTAGTAATATAGTCTTTGCATTGCATGCTATAGTATAGTTTTTATAAAATCTAATATAATTTTTTTTATATGAGACTGTAAAAGTGAGTGTTACCTTTAGGTAACGCTAGCCGGCCATGGTATACAAAATATTGCAAATTATTAAATCGGTGTGTTTTTGAATTTAGACGTTGATTTACATTGGAAGAAGCAATTCAAATGGCACATGATGATGATCTTAATGTGGACGGAATATATATTGAGCCTCCTGATGCAAATATATTGGCGGATTACTGGATAATCTTAGCGGTCGACAATTATTGCCAAAAGCGGAGTTGGTGCTTCGAAGCGCAGTTACTGTTGATGAAGACGAACCAGAAGAAATGTTAGCGCGTGCCGCTAATGGCTCTGATGCCAATAATGTGCTTCTGCGTCCAGGACTGGACGACAGAAGAGTCAGATTGCTAAAACTAAGAAAAGGGGAGACATGGTTTCAAATATTGACAAAGAGGATGGAATTATTCTGGTAAAATGGATGGACAATAACGTAGTAACCGTGGCGTCTACATGTCATGGTATCAACCCAACCATTGAGGTCGTTCAAGTTCGGCAACCCCGATTAATTGCTGAGTACAATCGCTGCATGGGTGGAACAGACATGATGGATCAACAAATATCAAGGTACAGGATTTCAATCCGGCGAAAAAAGTGGTGGTGGGCCTGGTACCTGGCTTCTGGATGTCTCCGCAACAAATGCAAGCACTTAGAACCGCTTACTCATTTAAAATTTCGAAGGGAAATAACAGAAGCATATTATGGAACTAAATATTTGGGAAACAAAAGACTGCCAAATCCAGTGTAACACTCAACAGAGTTTCGGACAATCTGAGATATGATTGACTTGAGCACTTGCGAATCTATATTCCTAACAATAAAAGACGTCGTTGTGCTGGAGAGGGATGCATTACGAGTACCCGCATCATAATGTGTATCAAATGTATGTGGGATTATGTTTACAATGTAATGTAATCTTTCATAGAAACTAATTACGTTGCCCTTGCTTTTGTGTGCCATAAGCGGCTAGCGTTACCTATATGTAACACTAGTTTTTAACAAAAATATTAGTTTTTTCATTAAAAATTGTATAAATACCGTAATAATAAACCATTTTTGATACATGTACTGACTTCTTATCATTTTTATATTAAAAAAGTTAATCTCGCCGTTGAAGGGTTAAGGGCGAAAACAGACGGAGCGGTTTCTGTCGAGTCGGCAGCCGAGTCGGCCGCAGAAGCGGCACCTCCTAAATAAAACTATTGTATGAAACAAACTGCCGAATCGGCACATATTTTTTCTTTATAGTATTTCTGCTTATCTAATCTAATTTGTTTCTATACATAGGACATATTTTCACGATGCTGTTTTTTCTTTGTTAAAAAATTATATTTTGCTTTCATTAAGCCTTGATAATTTCTCTGAAAACCATGGTTTGCAAGTTGTTTTTATTTTATCTAACATTAATTTAATACATACATTTTCAAAAATATTGACAATTGAATTGTAATATTACCCTTACAGTATAGCTTTTCTTTTAAATACTGAAAATATTTATTATATTTAATTTAAATTATAAACAAATCGTACACGAAATGAAATATAAAATGCAATTGACAAATTTTGTGATTGTACCGCAAAAATTTAAAACAAAACCAACTTTATGCGGATGTTCGTCGTAACTGTCATTTTATCAAAGATGGCTTACTGCTGACCAATCACACTGATCACAGTGCATATATATTGAAGGTTCCGCGTTCCGCTGTCCATCTTGTCGTCCATGTGAACTAACCTTTTGGGTGTTTTCAATTCACTGAGGGCAAATAATGTACAGTGATTGGAAGATACCATAAGAAAACGAACGGCTTTATAAAAATAAATTTTAAATAGACAGCTAGTGCAATTTTAATAGAACTATTTACCTATATAAACAAAAACAAATTTATTTTTTTAATGTATAAAACTGTACATTACCGTCTTTGTTGTAAATAAGGTTGCCTCTCGGCGTTAGATTCAAACTCTGGTTCAGGTTCTTTTGAATCGATTATTTTTTTTCTTAACTTTTCCACTAAGTTTTCATATGTCTTCGTAAAAAAAGCTGGTAATATTTGCCCAGCAGTTCTCAATGGTATAAATACATGCTTCAAATTTTTATATTTTAGGTAAATTTGTATAATCATTTTTTCATCTTCGGCAGTTCTAAAATAGAATTAATTTGTCAGTTGAGTTTACCTATAAACAATAACTATATTATACCGGCTGGCGTAAATCAATTCTTTACCACGGTAGGTACAGATGGCTTGGCCTCTGTACCGCAGTAAACAATGTTACCGAAATACCGCACAAATCCCACATAAAGTCGCCACACATGATACAAAGAAAGATATGATCGATCGTATTCCCAATTCGGTCCGGTCCGCGCAATGACGTCATGTGGTGCTAACGAGATTTAAAATTACATACGATTAGCCGGTAAAAATAGAAATTTTACTGCGTATTTTGCAATTTTTGCTTTGGAAGATTTAAGTGCATATTATTTTAAGTACTTTAAGGGTTGAGGTTCATAAATCAGAACGTATTTCATGATGTTCTTGGGTTAAATGCTAACATTTAGCATATATTTGGTATCAATGAAAATAATTTTCTGCATATGCTGATATACATTTTACTTTAAAATGATTACAATTACTTACTTATTTATTTTTTCAAAATCATAAAAAAATACTCTATATTTTTTGGTCCTTCCACCTTAAGCAATAAATTGTTTGAAAAAAAATAGGTACAAATTAGACATCTTTGACATTAAACATTTTTGGAAAACAGTTTCGAGCCTTAAATGACCAAAATCAATTAATTTGCTTATTAAGATTTTTTTATGTAATAGGTAACGATAATATTTATGGAGATGTTTGTTTATAAATTTATATTCTTAACATTTGAAAAGGGGCGGACTGGAATCATTTGGCCCCGGTGGCTACATGGCCTCTATATGGCCCCAACCCTCATCAAGAATATTTTTTGAAACAAAAAAATGGTTGTTTAAATGTTTGGACCAATTGGCCCCCAAAGGCCTTCTGGCCCAGGTGGCGATGGCCACCCGCGCCAGTCCGCCACTGCATTTGACTATAATTTCACCAAGAATAAGGATGTAAAAAACTCATTCAGACATTCAAAAAAATATACTAGGACTGGTAATTATCATAATAGTAATAAAAGGTACATTAACAATTATTAAAAAATAAGGCACACATATAACAGTTTATTATTTTAAACCAATTTCGTCAAATTAAACTTTTTTATCTCACCTACGAGGAAGAGAACAATTTTTTTAAGCTAAAATTTAAATTATTTTACATTGATTTGTATCATAAATATGTAGGTATATACTTTTGCAGATAATTATAACAAATAAAAGCTGTCATATGGTCACTTATGCATAACGCCACTGCACAAGGCATATTAACAACCTATTGTCACTAACAAACAACAATAATAATCCAAAAAAACACTCAAAACTTCTTTCTGTATAACAAATATTAACAATAGTACATAAAATCAAACGTAGGTTATACGAAGCCCGCCAGAAAATTATCACCGCATGACGTAAGCGGCTGTCGATTTGGCTCCGCCCACATGCGCAATGTCATATCTCTTCTTTCTTTGTATCATGGTCGCCACAGTGAATCTTTGCCCGTGCGTCATCAATCAACGATCAGGACTCAACGTGGTTAATAACTGTGCATCCTTGTTTATTACAGTAACAAGTTTGAATAAAAGCATAAAAGAACGTCTCCAAGATTCCGCAATAATATAATGTGCTAGACAAGAATAAAACTATAAACGTCAATTAATTACTTTTTTTATTTGTTTAGTTGACAACCGTTGTATTTTAGAACGTCATTGTCAACCTTATTTTGATCTGCCAATCTAATTCGTATTTTGTAAATCTGTATGCCTTAAAACTGTTCCTTTTTCTAAAAATAGTTCTTTTTAGAGCTAATTATACCCACCATCTGTTTTGGCGGTAAGTATTTATGGATTTTTATAATACCTAATTTATTTATTTTAAATATTCTAACCGTGAAAGTTCTTTGAAAAGTTTACGGCAGTGGCTAAATTCCCTTAAATGAAAGGATGTTAAAAATTTGACTTTTGCGATTTTAATAGTCAATAAAACACCAAACTTTTCTAGATTTTAAGCTTTAAAAATAGTATTAAATATATTAACATTTGTTTGTCAATTTCTTTTAGATAATAGAGAATGCCGGGCAAAACTTAAAATAAATAATAATTTTTCGGGATATTATGTAGGTACGTCAAACAGTAGGCAGGTACGTCCATTTTATGAACTTAACTTAGTTTTGACTTTTTTCGTCTCGTAATTTTGATTTGATTCATACGATTTTGATGACGTAAAAGTGATGACGCACGGGAAAAGAACCACTGTGGCGACTTTACATTGTTTTCTACGCTGCAGATGTTTACATTATCTGTATTATAGTAAATAATGTAAGCCAAGTAACAGCGTACTGCTCATCCATTGCTTACTTCAGCAAACGCAATTGTTCAATATTTTTCACCAAAAGCACAAAATTGCTTAGAAGCGACTTGTATACCTCGCGACGCGACGGTGGTGAGCAAGAGGGTTTCGTGAAGGCTGACAAATGGATTTAAAACAATAGGCCCTTTGAACATCCATTAGTTATTAACTGTTTGCAGAGATGTTCATACGCGAAACGCCATGTCAGAACAAACAGTTTTAAATGCGTTAAAATTATTAGCTAAAGGGTTGCAAGCAGGACGACCAGCAAAGCAAGAATCCGTTATTAAACGAAAAAGGTCAAGATCTTTGCAAGCAATTATAGGTGCGTTTGAGATTGCCACTCTTTTCACTCCGAACTTACCTAAGTGCACTCCATCCATTCGTGTATTACATTCAGCCCAAAAAGAGTGAACCCGTCTCGCTGACAGGTACCTACTTTAGGAGTATGCATGCATATCTGTATGATTAAGGTTATGTTTTTGCACTTTTGGCTTAAAGCGTTTATCTTAAAAGATGTAATCCCATAACTCTGAAGTCATATGACGAAATCTACCCTCACTCCACTCTAAATCTGTTTTTAATCCCGAACGCAGCTTATAAATGCAAACAAACCCAACGCCCAATTACATTATTGGTTATGTGCAACCAAAGGTATACTACATGAAATATAGTTCTCGGAGACTTTTAGAAACGGGATCCATAACGTTTAAGAGATACACGATTTTGGTAATTTTTTTAAACATAATGTACTACACCCTATTAGTGTTTATTAAAAAGAAAGTTTACAGGATATAAAGTAGTTTTAGAAAAATAATTAGTTTAGTATCGACAACATTTATATTTTTATGACCTTATGGATTTTTTCTTACAATGTTGCCAGATGTTTAAAATGGCCTGAGAGTCTTCATATCACAGAGAGACTTAAGCATTATATTTTTTTAATATTTTTTATTAACATTTTAATTGGTAATTAATACCATATACGGTTTTGTGCAGTTGTTGCATATTTTCAAAACCTGCCTTCACTGATCAATAATACTGTAATATTATTTAAAAATAAAATCTGTTAACTAAGTACAAACCCGCCCCGATACACCTTAAAGAGCCGATCAGCGGTTATATTGTAATAATATTTAAAAATAAAATCGGTTAACTAAGTACAAACCCGCCCCGATTCACCTTTAAGAGCCGATCAGCGGTTATATTGTAATAATATTTAAAAAGAAAATCTGTTAACTAAGTACAAACCCGCCTTGATTCGTCTTTAAGAGCCGATCAGCGGTTATATTGTAATAATATTTAAAAAGAAAATCTGTCAACTAAGTTGAGTCGTCACAGTGGATCTTTTTCCGTGCGTCATCACTTTCACGTCATCAAAATCGTATGAATCAAATGAAAATTACGAAACGAAAAAAGTCAAAACGAAGTCTAAGTTCATAAAATTCCGAGTTTTGCCCGGCATTCTCTTTTATCTAAAAGAAATTGACAAACAAATGTTAATACATTTAATACTATTTTTAAATCTTAAAATCTAGAAAAGTTTGGTGTTTTATTGACTATTAAAATCTAAAAAAGTTTGGTGTTTTATTGACTATTAAAATGCCAAAACAGATGGTGGGTATAATTAGCTCTAAAAAGAACTATTTTTAGAAAAAGGAACAGTTTTAAGGCACACAAATTTACAAAATACGAATTAGATTGGCAGATCAAAACAAGGTTAACAATGACGTTCTAAAATACAACGGTAGTCAACTAAACAAATAAAAAAAGTAATTAATTGACGTTTATAGTTTTATTCTTGTCTAGCACGTTATATTATTGCGGAATCTTAGAGACGTTGTGCTTTTATTCAAACTTGTCACTGTAATAAATAAGGATGCAGAGTTATTAACCACGTTGAGTCCTGATCGTTGATTGATGACACACGGGAAAAGATCCACTGTGGCGACTGTACGTACATATGTCTAAGTAAAAATTACAAAATGACCCTTTAAATCTGACCATTTCCAATGTATACTGTATTACGTAACTTACTTATCCAATGTGGGAAAATAAATTTCCACAGGAATACCAGACAAATTTTCAATCGAAAAAAAAGTTGTGTTATCAAAGAAATTTAGCGTCGGTGGAAACCTCAACTCGGTGGGTGCGATCTTTAAAATGGTTTCTAGACCTTCTCCGAAAAGATTAACGTATATTGTCTCCTCGTTGCCTTCCATTTCTATTTGTAACGTTCTCCTAATTTTGTGAATCACAGTGGGTACAAAATAAATGTTTAGGTAAGTTTGTGCTCCTGGATCTAATTCACCCATATTTGGAGCTAGAAAAAATCCAGGTGGTTGTCCTCTTCTTGGGGATTTACTTACTGATGCGAACCATTTACATGGAACGTTACCACTAAAAGAAATAAATTACTTTTTAATAAGAACCAGTAGTTTTTAATAATCAATTATAAAATTTCACGTAAATAACATTTTTCTTAAATAAACTTAATAACTTCCAATAGCGATATTATTCTTATTCTTGTCTGTCAAATATGATTCGATTTTTTTGATTATTTTTTTTTTGTGAAATTACAATATCATACTGTCATTAATTTTTTAACAAGGGAACAGAATAGTCCTAAAAACATGGATGAATTACCTACCTAATTATTCTTTTTTTTTTTTCATCTGTTTTACACTTTCCCAGTTACAAAGCAGGTAGTAAACTGAAAATTAATATGAATAAATTCTTTAACCCTACATAATTACATAATAAGGCTAATTATTATCTAGAAAATAAACCTTGAAACACGCAGTATAAACAATATCCGTTTACATGCGTTAATCAATATATTTAGCTAAAAATTTGACAAAGAAGAACAAGTTGAAGAAAAAGAAATTGACACCATCAAAGTTGACAAATGTTAACCAAAAAATATAAAGTTTATCTAGAAGATAGTGATAATAAAAGTGTTTATCTTGCAACTAAATATTTACAAGATGACCATTATAAAAATTTCTTGAAAAATTTTAAAATTGCAACTCGAGATACAGTGGATGCAGGTAATTCCAAAGAATTAAATTCTATGTAACTATAAATTTTTACAACTTCATTAGATGTTTCAAATGTTCGAAATGGTACTGTTTAACCTGCAAACATACATAAAAAAAGGAACTTTCTGACTGTAAAAAAATGAAAAACAAAATGGCTATGTATCATATTATGTAATATAAATAAAATACTTGATGAAAAATATATATACAGTGTCACCAGTAAAGTCCGCATCATATGGGTTTTTTTTTATTAATAGCTTTATTCAAAATTTGACTTTGGCATCAAGTTCTGCTTCGGTCGAGATGAAAATTAAGCAAAAAAATAGTAGTCACGTGATTCGCATTATCTGTCAAATTTTAATTTTTTCCAAAAAATAATTCAAAAGTGGGGTTATTTCTGAAAAAATCGAAAAAAGTTATTAGAAAAAGTTTTTTTAAATGCAGTTTTTAGCCCACATGCAAAATTTCAGCTGCATAAGATAATTTTGATTTTTTACCTATATTTTGTAAATTGCACCACTTTTGCAAAATAAGACTCAACGCAACCTACATAAAACTTCTTAGTTTTGACAATGCTTTATTTCAGATACATTTTCTTTAAAGTAGCGGTATATTAAATGTGTGTTTTTCTACAAAATCAAAATTGGGCTATTAAAATTTGGTCGCATGTGATGCAAAGTTTATTTGTTTTGGACCCTGTATAAGGTAACTTCATAAAATAAGTATTTTTGAAAACGTAGTTTGTGTCTGAAAGTAATACACCTTAATATTAAGACAAAAAATAACACAGTGTCATCAGTAAATTGTTGTAAAGTGGAAAATAAATTTTAGTTTAACATAACGTGAAGTTTATCTATTTTCAACGATTTAATTTAAAACCCCTTTATTATATTTTTTATTTTTTTACTTTCAGACACAAACTACGTTTTCAAAAATATTTATTTTATGAAGTTACCTTATACAGGGTTAAAAACAAATGAACTTTGCATCACATGCGACCAAATTTTAATAGCTCAATTTTGATTTTGTAGAAAAACACACATTTAATATGTCGCTACTTTAAAGGAAATGTATCTGAAATAAAGCATTGTCAAAACTAAGAAGTTTTATGTAGGTTGCGTTGAGACTTATTTTGCAAAAGTGGTGCAATTTACAAAATATAATTTAAAAATCAAAATTATCTTATCCAGCTGAAATTTTGCATGTGGGCTAGAAACTGCATATAAAAAAACTTTTTCTAATAACTTTTTTCGATATTTTCAGAAATAACCCCACTTTTGAATTATTTTTTTGAAAAAATTAAAATTTGACAGATAATGCGAATCACGTGACTACTATTTTTTTGCTTAATTTTGATCTCGATCGAAGCAGAACTTGATGCCAAAGTCAAATTTCGAATAAAGCTGTTAATAAAAAAAAATGCCATATGATGCGGACTTTACTGGTGACACTGTATATAATGTTCAGACAATAGAAGAAGAAAAAATATTAGGTTTTTAAATAAATTATTCATGACTTCATTAAAAAAATACAATTATTGTCAACAAAATTTGAATTATTTGAAAAAGCAAATTACTTAATTAAAATAGCTCAAATAGATAGTGAACTTGAGTCGCTATACAAAAATTTGATTAAACAAATAAGAGAAAGCCTACGAAGAAACTATATTCGGAAATACTAACAAAAAAAGCAAGACCCACAATATCGAATTTACCAATCTTAACAATTTTAAAACAAAAACCACACAAAGTAGCCAAAAAACCAAACGAGAAGTGCCAGAAAATGTTAATCCTGTAGCGATTAATGTTTTAATTAAATTAAAGGTAGTAAAAATCTACGTATTTAAATAAATACATAATCAATATTGAAACCATTGGAAGTACTTTTAAAAAATTAGTGGATAAAGAAATTTCAATGGGATGAGATAAATGTAAATTTAAGGAAGCTTCTAATATCACTGTTTGTTTTAAGTGTTGTCCGTACGGACAACAAAGTCAAAAATTGTACTAACAAGCAACCTGCTGGTCATGCACTTCAGAAGAACCTAAATGTGTAATATGTATAACATCAAATAAAGAACATAACACACATTATGATTATCTGCATGAGGTCAATAGCAATAAATGTCTAATAAATGCCTATAAAATAGCTAAAATAAAAGAAAATATTAATTATTATGATTATGAATAGAGAAAACAAAATTAAAATTTTATATCTTAATGAATGCTCGATAAAGAATAAAATGGATGAAAATGAATTCCTACTTTAGGAAGAAGAAATTGATGTTTTGGTTGTAACTGAAACATGGGTTAAGAAGAATGAAAAAAGATTTTATAATTTCACAGGATTTAACGCAGTATATGCAGCAAGAGAAAGAGCAGGTGGTGGTTTGGGGTATGTTCATCAAACAACAATATAAATTTGAAATTGCAGACAAAATTGAAAGCAAAGTGTCGTTTATTGCCATCAAAATTATATATCTTGATGCTATTTTCTGTGGTATTTATAGACTTCCCTTGGTTAAAACTAAATGGTTTCTGAACTTTTTGGATAAAAAATTGGAGAATTTGGATGCACTAACAGATTGTTTTTTAATAGGTGATATGAATATGGACATTTTAAACAATAATAAATACTCATAAAGGCTTTTGGATATTTATCTCTCAAGAAATTTTAAATTATCTAAAAAAATGATTACTACCAAAGACACAACTACGAGTGCAACATTACTTGATCACCTTGTCACAAATGCAATAAAAAGGATCGAAGCAAGCCCAATTAGTGATCATAACCTAAAATTTATTTACATTTATTTCGATTCAGTAAGCAAGCAATAATATGAAATTTAACATTATCGACCAAATAAAATTTAATATTAATATATTAAAAAGTGATCTGGATAGTTTAGAAAATAATAAGCTTTGCTTTGAAGATCCTGATTATTTTATGAAGAAATTTTTAAAATATTTGCTAAAGTTTCCTACCAAGAAAATTTTAAAATAAAACTCAAACCCTTGATTCACAAAAGAATAAGCAAACATGATGACTATAATCGGGTAATTAAAAACAAAATAAAGTTGTTGAAAAAAAAATACTTTGAAGAACAAGAGAGATCAAAAAACAATATCGAAAAATTTAAACTATAATATTTCAAATTCTATAAATAAAACAAAATCAATCAACAACAATTGATTGATTACCTCATTAAAAAAAATTTTAGGCAAATAGGCAAAATAATTAATCAAAATTTTGTCTTTAAAAATGCAGAAAAATATTTCAGTAGTAGGTATCTAAGTATCTACTATTAAATATCTTAATCTTAACATAGTATAAAACAAAGTCGCTGTCGCTGTCTGTCCGTCCCTAACTATGCTTAAATCTTTAAAACTACGCAACGGATTTTGAAGCGGTTTTTTTTAATAGATAGAGTGATTCAAGAGGAAGGTTTTTATGTTTTTTATTTTTTTTTAGCCATAATTTACTGTTAAAAAAGTTTGAAAATATTGGATTCAGAGGAAAGCAATTAGAATTAATTAAAAATTATCTGAAAAATAGACCAACTTATGATCAAATAGATAAAGAAAAAAGCTATCCAAAGGTATTTAAGTATGGTGTTCCTCAAGGAACAATTTTAGGACCATTATTTTTTAATATTTATATTAATGACTCATTTAGTATAAATTTCAATGGACAAATTCATAGTTTTGCAGATGATACTACAATTTTTTATACCGATACAAATTGGGAAAACTTAAATAATAAAATTAAAAAAGATTTTAAAATTATAAAAAATTGGTTTGATAACAATTTGTTAACAATTAATTTTAATAAAACAAATTATATTCCTTTTACTTTAAACCTAAATAAATGACGACATTCAATTTTTTAAAGTTAATAAAATAAAATATTTAGGAATTATTTTTGACAGTAAATTAAATTGGAATTTTCACATAGAATACTTAAGTAAAAAATTCAGAAGTTTACTACCGATTTTTAAAAAACATTAAAATTTTTTTAAATGTAAAACATATGGAAATATTATATTACGCGTTAGTTAAAACTCATTTAAATTACGGAACTTTAGGTTGGGGAGGAATAAATAGAACTTTAGTTAAAAAATTAGAAATATTACAAAAAAGGTTTCTAAAAATTATATACAATAAAGATTATCTTTATCCTTCAAAAGAATTATATTTAGAAACAAAAAAGTTGAACATAAGACAACTTTCTGTTTATAACATCTTAATATATATTATATTTAAAAATAAAAACCTTATACAATTTAAAAACCATAATCATAATACACGTCATAAAAATGAAATAACCATAAAACCTAAAATAAATAAGTCCATAGGACAAAAAAATTTCAAATATTTATGTTTTTATTTAAACGATTATTTACCAACAAAAATAAAAAAGTGATTTCATTAAAAAAATTTAAAGTCGAAATAAAAACATGGATATTAAAAACAGACAATTTGAAAATATTTTTAGAAATGGTTTAATTAATTAATTAATATTGTTCTGAATAATTTATATAAGTAACATTTTTTACTTAAAAATTATAAATTAATAATTTTATTATAGGTAATATATTTCTTTAAAAAAGCTGCGTTTATACTATAAATTAACATTTTTACTTTAAAAAACTTGATTTTTAATGCATATTTATGATTTATGATTTTACATACTAAAACAAAAAATAAGATTTGCCCCTAACAAGCTCAGCTTCAGGGGATTGAAGAATAAGTTTATCGAAGACAACATAAACATATTTATTATATTATTAAATTTTTAAAATAAACTTATTATTATTATTATTATATGTGTAATACATGCATAATATTGTAGAGAAACACTAATAAATTAGAGTAGGGAGAACGATCGACCCAACCTAACCGGTCCCCGGTCCGTTCAATGATCGATCCGAAGCCGGAATAGACGAAGACAGACTATGTTTTATGCATGGATGTGAACTGTGGACGGGCCGGCAAACGGTTGAGTCACAGTAATCTTTTAGAGGTTTGTTCGGGTTTGTATTTATAAATCTTGACGTGAAGAAAAAGGGACGTCGTATAATGCCGGGCTGCAACGCAGGCCGGGTACACGCTAGTCTATAATAGAATAGTAAATTTTTTAGAAGAAAGAAAATTACTCTTTCCATTTCAATATGGTTTGCAGCTGCAGATATTATTAAATTTATTCAACAAAACGTTGATAGCAACCAAAAATGCAGCCTACAGTCCCTAGATTTATGTAAAGCATTTGTTACAGTCAATCACGATATTTTACTTAAATGCCTACACAATATTGGAATTAGGGGAAATATTTGTTTATTGTTAAAAAATTACTTACATAATAGAAAACAGTTTTTAAATGGAAAATGTTAAAAAGTTAACAAAAAACATAATAATAATAATAATAATAATAATAATAATAATAAGTTTATTCAAAAATTTAATAATATAATAAATATGTTTATGTTGTCTTCAATAAACTTATTCTTCAATCCCCTGAAGCTGAGCTTGTTAGGGGCAAATCTTATTTTTTGTTTTAGTATGTAAAATCATAAATCATAAATATGCATTAAAAATCAATTTTTTTAAAGTAAAAATGTTAATTTATAGTATAAACGCAGCTTTTTTGAAGAAATATATTACCTATAAAAATATTTTCAAATTGTCTGTTTTTAATATCCATGTTTTTATTTCGACTTTAAATTTTTTTAATGAAATCAATTTTTTAATTTTTGTTGGTAAATAATCGTTTAAATAAAAACATAAATATTTGAAATTTTTTTGTCCTATGGACTTATTTATTTTAGGTTTTATGGTTATTTCATTTTTATGACGTGTATTATGATTATGGTTTTTAAATTGTATAAGGTTTTTATTTTTGAATATATATATTAAGATGTTATAAATGTAAAGTTGTCTAATGTTCAACTTTTTTGTTTCTGAATATAATTGTTTTGAAGGATAAAGATAATCTTTATTGTATATAATTTTTAGAAACCTTTTTTGTAATATTTCTAATTTTTTAACTAAAGTTCTATTTATTCCTCCCCAACCTAAAATTCCGTAATTTAAATGAGTTTTAACTAACGCGTCATATAATATTTCCATATGTCTTACATTTAAAAAAATTTTAATGTTTTTAAAAATCGGTAGTAAACTTCTTAATTTTTTAATTAAGTATTCTAACTTGTGGTGTTCCGCAAAGACCAATCTTAGGATCTACTTTTTAAAATCTAATCTATCTAATTGTATAGCAAAATTAAAAATTTAAAAGGTAAAATAAACTTGTTTGCTGATGATACTACTAATGTATATTTTCATGCAGACTATGCTTTATCATTAAATTTTAATAAATCATCTTTTATGTTTATAAGTAAATCAAAATTAAAAAATAATAATATTTCTTCACTATCTTTCAATAATCATAATATAATTAAATATACTAACACAATTAAGCTTTTAGGTTTACATATTGATGAAAATTTAAGTTGGAAAAAACATATTCAATATTGAAGAAGTTTCTCTATATCTCACCAATAATTTGGTTAAAGCTAAAATTATATATCATTAAAATATTTAAAATATAAATATTATTCCATCGTTTATTCAAAGTTACAGTATTAGATTTCAATTTGGGGATTAGCGAATTTAACTACAAATCAGCCATTAAAAAGACTACAAAACAAAATAATTTAATCTATGCATAAACTTCCTTTTTTAGATCCAACAATAAATTTGTAATAACCAAACGGATATTTAAATTTAGAAAACCTTTATAAATTAAAAATATGCATTCTAATACACTTTATTATCATTAAAAAAAAACAATCGAATATAATATTTCATTCGAGCAACATTACACAACACCAGACAAAACCTTCATATTCAAACACCTATGGTAAAGAGTAGGTAGGTACTTTTGGCCAAAGATCAATATTATATAAAGGAATATCAGTTAGCAAAAAAAAATAAAAGTAAAATCAAAATTATGGCCTAAAGTATTATATTAATATTATTTTTTTATTGTAAATTGTTATTATATTATATACATTTTAAAGTAATTTCGAGAGAATTATCAATAGTTACAAAACATAATTTTTATTATTTGTGATTTAAATATTGTATATTTAATGATATGTATATTCTCTATAATGAACTTTTCAAGTTGGTTGAGAATAAAGATATATTAACAATAATAATAAATTAGAAATTATTTACACTGGTTTATAGTTTAAGATGTCACCTTTTTTGTAGACAGAGCATACCTTACAGGATTTCCATTCGCTTGGTATGCAGGCATTAATACATTTATTGAACATTAAATTTAGAGGACTTGCAAAGACTCCTGCACAGTCCGTAACAACAAACGCAAGAGGGATTTCCTCAAAATCACTTTGAATTCATTGGATGCAGACACTAACTTTCTCTACATATAAACGGTTGCTCAATATTGAGAGGAAATAATTTAATACCGTCGCGTCGTGCTGAGTATACCAAAACAAATTATAAAGAATAATATATTTTTACTTTCTTTAAAATATTCAGAGTATCCAAAATTTAGGTTTTACTAAATTTTTTTATTTTTTCACACACTACGCAGTAGGTGTGTCTGCCGATGAGGTTTAGAAGAGGACAGAAGAATAAAATTTTTAAAGATACGTTTAGAATGTTACCATACTTTATAAAAAACATTCTGCTTGTAGAAATAAATAAGATCCACGAGCTCCATACTTCCTGAAACAGTTCTAATTAATAATATTAAAAATAATAATAATAATAATAATAATATTAATAATAATAGTAATAAAGTTATTATTATCTTTTTAAATTATTTTTAAAATGAATATCAATCAATCAATTTAGAGTTAGTCGAAGTAAAATACTTGTTGTGAGTGTATAATGTGTATCAATATTTATTATTAATATGCTTAATAGATACAACTAGTTTATAAAAAGATAAACAAGGTACTGTTTTAATATATTTATATAATATAATTTTAGTTTCCAGTATCGGTTTTTGTATTTCGTTCCAGTTTTCTCTAGATTTAACCAACCACTGTTATGTTGTCAAACGTTATTTCAATTTTTACCCTACGTTCTGTATCTTCTCTAAACTCTCTCCACCTTTTGCAGCTGAATATTTTGGGTTGTCGAATATAGACCACATTGCAGAGTATACATTTAGTTATAGTCAGATCTGGTCTTAACGTGCGGATCCAAAGGTCACTGATCATATGCGTCAAATCAGACAACACAGAGGCTATCTAAATGTTGTGAGATTATTTACAAATATACCGAAGGAAGGAAAAATAGTTTCATTATTTTAGCTATCGCGAAGATAGCCACATATATACCTAATATTATTAGTTTTGTAAAAATTATGTACAGGGGAGTTGAAAAAGTTACAAAAAAATTATAAAATCGTTAATTATATACCTACTGTACCCTTTAATTAAAAACGACAATAATAAACAGTGCAATTTATTTTAACAATTTTATTACTAAAACCTAAAAATACAATGGCATTTAGTCTGATTAACTATTTCGATAATGAAAGAAAAAGTAGAAATTCGCAAACCAATATCCAGGAAACCGTAATGAAAACACTGGGAATTAGTTTAAGGACTATGCAGAATAATGTGCATGAAAAAAAAGCATAATATAATACCCAAGAATACTAAAAAATGTAAACGAAAAACACCGTTTATAATTATAGCTTAAAAACTCTCATCGTCACTTATAAAATCTGAAAAGTCCTCGTCGTCTGAGTCGTCTTCGAATGGAGCAATTATCATTGGCGCTACTTTGACATCTAGTACTTGTTCTCGATCCCACCAATCCCTTATTAATATTTCTGTATGTTTCACCGATTTCTTCCAGTACTCTTGTGTAATATGATTTAAAGAATCTTGCCAAACTATTTGTACTTGGTCGGATTTAAGACCATCACCTACATGTTTTTCATAATAAGACTTTGCACCAGCCTATATTAATTCTATTGCGTTAAACTGGCAATGATATGGCGGCAGTCGTAGAACCTCATGACCATATTCACGCAGTATTTTATCTACCGCGTATATTTTGGGTTTTTTAAAAGACTTTGCTATTGATAGGAGTTCCGATTTAAGCATATTTGGTAAAGGATTTTGGTTGTGTTTTTCCAGCCACTCATAAATATCACTTTTCCTCCAAGATGAAGTAGGCTGTTTATTTAAAATTCTTGAATGATATGATGCATTATCCAATACAATTAAAGACGGAGCATCCAAATTTGGTATCAATTGAACTTTTAACCATTTTTCAAACATTTCGCAATTCATATTATCATGGTAGTCAGCACTTTTTGATGTTGAAGAAAAAATTAAACTCGCACCCGCAACATATCCTGTTGCAGAACCGGCATGCAAAATAAAAAAACGCTTTCCCGTACCGCACCCCTTTTTCCTTTTAACACTTTTTACAGGCTCATCTTGCCAAGATTTTGAACCACTTCCATTCGAAAATATCCACGTTTCGTCTAAAAATACCACTTTTCTAAATTTCGATTTGTAACGTATATTTTTTTAAAAACTGAACACGCTGACTCACTATCTGTGGCTGCTCACATAAAAATCTTCGGTTTCAAGTCCAATTTCCAAAACACCCCGAATTTTTAATGTTTTTTGTAAAACTGGAAGAGTTACATTGGTTTTTGATTTGTATAAATCGTAAATCACATTTCGAACTCCCATTTTAATATTTTCGCTTAAATCCTCAGTCTTTGGCTTTCTTCGTTTACACTTTTTAGTATTCTTGGGTATTATGTAATGTTTTGTTTCATACACAATTTTATGCACAGTCCTTAAACTAATTCCCAGTGCTTTGGCTAATGTTTCCTGAATATTGGTTGGCGAATTTCCACGAATTTTCTTTCATTTTCGAAATAGTTTATCAGATTAAGTACCATTTTTTTTGATTGAGGATGCAAAAACCCAGAAAATTGTTTCATTTTGTCACAAACTATCAAAGTCACAAAACTGGCATATTTAAAATAAAACGTAGCTGGTGCTATTATAAGCTTTTTTAGAATCGCTGGAAAGTAAATACATATCCTTTTTTTTCATGTCAAAATGGAATAAGTCTGTCTCATTTATCTTACGTATTTTATTTAGAGGGTAAAATTAAACGCAAGTAAAGAAAACAAAAACTGAGAGTATGTCTTTCTTGAATCGTATGACCCGCACGATAAGACCAGATCCGACTATATCTTCCGTTCTTTTCCAAATCGTTTTGCATATGTCCTATACATCCCGTGTACCGAAATCGCTTAAGTAGTGTTGTAGTAGTTTACGTTTTCATGTATACATTTGATCTATTGTTGATATCAGGAATTACTTTATTGATCTAGCGGCCTTTATTAGTGCTGTTGTTCCATTATTCCTGCCATATTTTTATCATCCTGTTTTTACCTCGAAGTAACGTATCTTCTTGTGTCAGTTTATACATTTATTTTCTTTATTCTGCCATCAGATCTACTAATAGAGGGTTTGTTCACACAACTCTCCTACAACTGCTCTTCCTCGGCAGTTCCTTCCTTTCCCTTTCATATATTTGTTTAGCGTTTTGTTTATTCTTTTCTGTCGTAACCCTATTGTCTTTCAGCATTCTGGTAAGAGATCTTCTAGTCGCTGTACAATGGTTCCATTGTTCAATGTCCTCATTTCACCAGTATAGCACCGTTTTTACTCCCGTTGGTACATCTATAGTACTATTTACGTATGCTTCCTTCAGTACTTCTGCACACAGAGTGTATTTCTTTTCTTAACCTTCTCTTTGTATTCGTTTTTAATCAACTCCTCTCAGATTTGAGAGTGGATAAGAAAAGATTATGGTTCCTGATAGCAGGAGATAAGCATGCACGCAAGCAAGCAAACTACTGGCTTTAAGATTTCTCTGTAGGTGCATGAATATTTTTTTTTGTCAACATAATCTCATCCACAATCAGGTCAAGATATTTTATATTTGTAGAATAAGTCACATCCTTGATTCTTAAATACAATGCTTGGCCCTTCGATTGTGCGAACTTGACCAGTAAGATATTAAATTCAAATCATATTTAATGCCATCAAGATATCTATTAAGTCTTGGATTTGTAATATTTTCCAAAATTTTAAAGAAAGCTGGAAGTACCGAAACAAGCAAATAATAAGTAACTAATTCGTTATCACCTTTATAAATGGGAGATGCTTTAATCGTCACACAGTAAAAATAATTTACTAAAAACACATTATGGTGTGCTTTGTAAAATAAGTATTGAAATTATTAAGCTTGAATTAAAGTGCCAGAAAATGCAGAATCCCACTTAATAAAATATACATTGTCGTGAATCATAATTTTCGGACGCCCTGTATATTTTAAAGGAATTTTTATTTGTGCACACGTTAAATTAAATTATTATTTTTTAAAAACAAATTTTCTTTAGTCACTACCACTGTTGGGTTTTGTTTGGTTTAAAAATCATTGAAATCGGATACAAGTAGGTTTGGGTGGTCTTTCGTAAAGGGATAAATGGTTTTGTGTATACTTACTTATTGGTTACGATTTTCGTTTTTCTCAACACATCTCCACAATAAACCCTTTCAAAGTATAATGAATCGCTATTGACAGTTACAGAGGGCAGACTAACTTGGGCTTTTAGTTTAACCGAAATTATTGGACCATGACTCACTGTTAGACGAAAAACATCTTCAAGTTTGGTGTAAAGCTCTTTACATCTACGTTTTGTAGGTGAAAATAAAACATAAAGTTCCACAGTCTCTCCAGGCGACATTACTTTGTTACTAAATTCTATTTTGAATTCTTTTTCTAAAAGAGCTGACTTATTGTCTTCTAGCAGTGTTATGTCAGCTTTTATTGGGCCATAATTATAAATTAAAACCGTGTAACATACTGGAATATCTCTGACGACATATCCAAAGTCCACGCAATAAGAAGGAGGAATAAAATTCGGGATATACTGAATTTTGTGTCTAGTATTAGCACAATGATCTTTTAAAGGGTTCTTATTTTTTAACATGTGGTTTAAAGCCACTATCCTTTCCATTGCCAGGTTTATATCCATTAAGCTTGGGTATTGCTCCTATAAAAATATAAACTGATTAAAATACGCATACTGTATGACAAAAGAAGTCAGTATCCAAATATAACCATGAATTCAAATTCTTATTTATTCGAGAATAAGTAGGCTACAATTACACACAGTATTCCTGGATCGACGCATAAATAGATGAAAAAGACTGAAATGTTTTTAGTTCAAACTTCATCCTCTGTGGTTCAGCCTTCCTTAAATTGAAACTAACTTGTGTCATAATTTTAGTTTCGAAAATTCAAGTATGCCTTGGAAATTTACAAAAAAAGTTATTTTTTCACTAGTGACGTGCTTTTTCCGATGCTTTTTTTCTAGGAGATACGAAAACACATGTTTTGAACTTTGACAGCGTCTAGCTTTCTAACTGTACGTCTTAGAGCAAACGGCTTACATGTCCCTATCCCTAGAAAGCTAGACGCTGTCAAAGTTCAAAAATGCAATTTTTCAAGAGTCAATATCTCGGAAACTGTTAAGTATAGACTAATAATGCTTTTATTAAAAAATGTTCAGAATTTTATGCAGAATCCAAAAAAATTATATAAAATAGGGGTATCCATTTAAGATTTAGATCTTACCCCCCCCCCCTCCCTTTTAGGGGCTTCAAGTAACAAGATTGACAATATACGAAAAAAATGTCTCCCTCGAAATAAAAATCGACGGGTCCGACCGATTTTCCACATTTTCATTTTAAAGCAGGAAAATCTAGGTGGGAAGTTTTTAAATGAACACCCTGTATAAGAAATATTCATAGGAGGATGGTATAAATATGTATAATGTAAAATATCAAAGTGGACACAGAATTTTAAAATTTAACATTCTTACTCAGTTTTTCTTTCTGAGCATATTTTTTCTCGTTTTTTCTAAAAACAAATTTATCAGTGGTAAAAATTATTTTTTTGTTAATTTCCTAGTCATACCTAGGTACTTGAATTGAAATTATGACACAAATTAATTTTCACCCAAGTAGGGCAACACGTCAGAAGATGAAGTTTTAACTCAAAAAATTTTACTTTCTTTCACCTACACACTGTATAAATTATATTTTAATATTCAGTATAGTGAATAGGCCTCAAGTTTAAGTAAAAAAAATATTTAAGGCAGCAGCTACAGGACCCTAATAACTTTTTAACGAAATAAAATAAAATATAATATTACAAATAAAACAATCCAAAATGCAGGAATATTAACTGATTCACCATATTGTCAACTAAATCACACAGTAGCCCGGCATATTTTGGATTCTCGACCACTGTAAGTTGAGGTCGCGTCCCACTGTACACAGATTGGGGTCAAGTGGGGCGCAACCTCAGCGGTATTTCGACTATATAAGACGGGCCAGATTTAGCAGCAGCATCGGTGTTCATTGCCCGGTCAGTCTACTAACCGGTGACAAGCCTTGGTCTTGGCCAAGTGACGCATCTGCTCATCCAATTAACAATAGGTGACAAGCCTTGGTCTAGGCCAAGTGACGCACCTGCCATTACACTAATCGACCTACGCGGAATCATAAAGGACATGCTGATTTACCTTCTAGGGTACAGATTAAGAAGAATCCAATAGACGCCATTTTATAGATCTCCGGACTTTCATTCCTCTCCTCACGTCCCGGCCCACGAAGAGATCTTCGTGACATGACATGGTGATGGCGCCGTCGTTCGCATCCCGAGCCGTCTAATCTACATATCGATGGTAACAATTCAATATGTCGTAACTCAAAATCTCCTACTTTTCAGGAAACGATAAAAACTGTAAAATAAATATGTCGTATATCACAACTTAGTAAGGTGGGTCCAATAATGCCTAACTCAACGTTCATAGCAGACCATGTTTTTATTAATGAAAATTAACTTAATATGTATACCTGATTAACTAAAAACCAAAAATAAATCACTTAGTTATATTTTTAGCAATACAATTATATAAAATGCATGCATTAGTTGGTATTAGGACTTACCAAATCTATAATAATATCACACCTGCTGTTAAAACACCATTGACAATCGTGTCGACTTACGACAAATTGCAACCCCGTTAGATTTACGACATATTGCTTTTTGTCTCTTATTGGCCCTTTCTGCTAAACGAAAGCCAATAAGAATTTTTATAGCCATGTTTTATGATTACATTAACAGTTTAAGCGGGAAATCTCATTTTGCATGAATTCGGAGTTACGACATATTGAAGTGTTACCGTCGATATTAGACGTCACCACTAAATCATTTGTTCTACTTCAGTAATTCATGTCAGAGTACCAACTAAGAAGCAGGAGCAAATTCGTCAGCCTGTAGTACCTATCGCCAGCAGTACCAGAATCGAGACCAGCCCAGCGACTTCGCCATTCTCAAGAAATCCCAAGCTCCAAAGATCCCCTCCAATACCAGTGAAAATCGTTTTCAAGAAGTCACCTGCGGATCTACCTAACAAGCAGCTGGAAGTATCAGGAACACCACCAGGAATAGTGGCAGAGCCAAACAGCGGAAACAAGCAAACCACGTCACCACAGGACGTCATCCCACCGAGCAAATCAGCGATCAAAGACGACCAGCAGCCCACAGGCCACTTGCAACCACAGAGTAACACAGGACCTACCATCAAACCACCCCGCGAAGCATCAACCAGTCAAAAAATGAATACAACTATAACTGAAGCAATGGCAGCAGCCCGCCAAGCAGCAGTGCCACAATTTCTGTGTCCACCAACATTCCATCCAGGGCAAGGAACGGATACAAACTTCCTAAACAACTACGAGCGTTCAACATCAGCTAACGGATGGGACGACCAACTGAAACTCGCATACTTTGAAACATTCCTGGACGGCGTGGCGAGTCTATGGTTCAGACAATACAAGGAGAAGAACGGCGACAAGACATGGGCAGATATCTGCACGGCCTGCAAAAAAAGAATTTGACGACTCCAACCTCCAAAGAACACTAAAAAGGAAGGTGGAACAAAGAAAGCAAAACAATGGCGAAACGGTAAAGAACTTCTTTTACGATTTGAAGGTCCTTTACCATGAATACAAAGAAACCATGGACTTCGAGGAATTTCGCACGATGTTTGAGAATGGTCTCTCAGAAGAAACATACTACCACTACTACTGGCTGACACCTAACAAGGCCCCAGCATCAGAAGAAGAAGTAAAAAACATAGCAGCAACCATAGACAACGCTTCAGAGCTAAGACATAGACAGCAGGACGTCCCACAGGTACAGCCACCCCGACAGTTCGTCTACCAACCACAAAATCAAGGAAAAAACCAGCCACCTAGACGAACTTTATACACAAGCCGAGTATACCAAGCATCAAGAACAAGGGACAATTGGCTGATCTGCTACCACTGCAGCAAGCCGGGCCACTACGCAATAGAAAGCCGAAGCAAACAGCACCAAAACGATGGCTGACGGCGAAACCAGTAGGATTCCCGGCCGTCTGCCTGCAAGGGGGTAGTAACCAGCACGCCTTTACGGCACTATGTATAGAAGTATCCTTAAACCAAAAAAACATCACAGCAATAATAGACACTGGAGCAGAACATAGCGTGGCAATACAGCAGATTTTGTGTCCATCCGCCAAAATGTCAGGAATTGCAACAAACCTTCTAACAGCAGGAAAACACAGGGTGCCAGTTCTTGGAATAACAAATCTCCAAATAAAGATACCGACAACCAAGCGGCCATTCTTCGCCACCTGCACAGCCAGAATAATCAAGACGGCCCCAGTCCCACTAATACTAGGAATGGACTTCTTACGCCACCATGGTGCAATAATTGACCTACAACACAACACGGTCTCTCTGCAAAACAAATTCATCATACCCCTCCGTAGGAAGGGTAGCCAGCCACCACCCTCTTTGATGATACATTCGGAAGAAAAAATACCAAAACCAGACACTTGGAGGACATTCTTTGCAAAATTTAAGAAAGAACAGCCAGTACATCAATCGAAAACCACTGGATCAGTACCAATACATGGTGGCACCATTTACTACATGGCAGAAGACAAAAACGTAGACACTAATCAAAACCTAAAAGGCAGAGGCAACTTCAGAAAATGGATAGACCCTCAACAATATGGAATAATACGTCCGCAAAGGGGCCAAACAGCAGTCATACGCGAAACCCAAAGAAATGCGTTCTACCTAACGACACGACGCAAGGCCCACCACAGACCAAGCTATGCCAATTTTTTCCAATGTGTATGGAACACCAAAAATAAAGCAGAACAAATGGGAGAAAAACAACTATGCTTCCCAGCCAAGGCATTCCGGATGGACTAGCGTCAGAATAATCGGATAGTCATATACATTTTTTAAAATACCGCCATCAACATTTCCGTCTACGAAGAAGAAATCCAGCCTCAACAATCGCTAGAAGACTTCTCCAAGACACTTTTTAACATCGAAACGGATGTAGATCCCTCAAGACTTAAAGCCACGGCAGAAGAAAACGTCAACCTAAGCAACGAGGGATCGATTATTATAACACTCAACTTACCGGACTTACCAGAAGAAAAACCATACACATTCGAATTAAACACGCCACTTTTTATCAAAAATGGATGAGCCCCTACATCAAACCTATTTTTTCAAGATAATAGATGGTGTATAACGCTGAAACTAACAACGAAAAAGGCAAGACCAGTCCGTAAATACATGGCCTTAGACCATCTAACACACACGGTACCAGAAAATACGCCCGACCGCTATTTCTTAACAATTGGCGGAGGAAAAGAAATAGACGAGGAAAAGATGGTAACTTTACAAGATCACGACTTATCAGCGGTATCCAACCAAAAGATAAAACTCAAACTACAACACCTTCTGGAAGCATATAAGGACGTCTTTGCGAAACATCCAAAGTACATGGGAAGAACATTCCTAACCGAGCATAAGATAGAATTGGAGAACCCAAAACCCATCAAAAGCAGACCATACAGGGTGTCCCAAAAAGAAAGAGATTATCAACAAACAAATTCAAGACATGCTCCAGTGTAACGTAATACGGCCTTGCCACTCTCCGTATGGATCCTCTGTAGTATTGGTAAAAAAGAGAGATGGCTCCACAATATTTTGTGCGGATTATAGAAAAATTAATGCCCTAACGAAGAAATCAACATGGCCCTTACCTCAGATAGAAGATATTCTAACATACTTAGGAAACGCAAAATACTTCAGCACCCTCGACATGCTCTCGGGCTACTGGCAGGTACCCATAGAAGAAAAGTCAAAACAATATACAGCCTTTGTTGCGCAGGGTCATGGCAGCTTCGAATTTAATGTGCTCAGCTTTGGGTTATGTAACGCCCCCGCAACTTTTCAAGAATTGGCATTCGGTGACCTAAAGTGGAAAGAAGTTTTAATATACCTCGACGACATAATCATCTTTTCGCAAACTGAGGAAGAACACATAGACAAACTCAGAAAAGTGTTCCAAAGACTAAGAGAAGCAAACCTTACCTTAAAACCCAACAAATGCAAATATCTACATAACAAAGTAAAAATATTAGGCTTCAAGATAAACAAAGATGGTATCAACCCCGACGAAGAAAAAATAGAATGTGTAAAAAATTTTCCCACGCCAAAGAAAATTAAAGACCTCCAAATCTTCCTAGGCCTATGCAATTTTTATAGAAGATTCATACAGGACTTTTATCGCATAGCGAAACCACTTCACGAGGTTACGAAAAAAGGTGCATTCAAGTGGAAACTGAAACAAGAAAAAGCAATTAACGAATTAAAAAACAAACTCACAACTACGCCAACATTACAACACTACAACTCTGCCAAAGATTGCATTCTCCATTCAGACGCCAGCTTAGATGGTATCGGTGGGATCCTGCTACAAGATGACTCCAACGGAGTCCCACACCCAGTCGCCTATATAAGTCGAAGCTTGTCAAAAGCAGAAAAGAATTATTCCATTAGCGAACTTGAACTACTAGCAGTAGTATGGTCCTTAGGGTATTTACGACACCTGGTCCACGGACGGCCCATCAGAATCGTAACTGACCATCACGCGCTCTGCTGGATGGACACAATCAACAGAAGATTAGCAATCAACAGAAGATTAGCAAGATGGGCGCTAAAAATTTCCGAATTCGACTACTCGGTAGAATATAAAAAAGGTGTCTCTCACAAGGATGCAGACTGCATGTCTCGTAACCCGGTACTACCGGCCGAAACACACAGCATGGCGGATCTGAACGATATCCCAACATTTTTAATACTAGGAAACCAGTTTAAGGAGCAGCAAATGAAAGACAAAAATTTGATCAAGCTCATCAACATCCTAAAGGACCCAACCAGGACAAACGCATCCATAGGGGAACAGCGTAGAGCAAAAAGCTTCAGACTAATCGACGACACATTATACAAATCCATAAGTACAACGGCAGGGCTATCTAGCGTAGGTACCGGTAAATCCCGAAAACATGGTGGAAGAAATCCTTTGGGAATTACATGCAGTCCCT
Source organism: Polydrusus pterygomalis (assembly GCA_963969555.1). Taxonomy (NCBI): domain Eukaryota; kingdom Metazoa; phylum Arthropoda; class Insecta; order Coleoptera; family Curculionidae; genus Polydrusus; species Polydrusus pterygomalis. The sequence goes on from OZ018376.1 coordinate 116,118,019, forward strand.
ACAAGCGGACATCTAGGGATAGCAAAAACCATAAACAAGATAAAGACACGTTTACTAATAATAATAATAATAATAATATAATAATATAATAATATAATAATATAATAATATAATAATATAATAATATAATAATATAATAATATAATAATATAATAATATAATAATATAATAATATAATAATATAATAATATTATAATATAATAATATAATAATATAATAATATAATAATATAATAATATAATAATATAATAATATAATAATATAATAATATAATAATATAATAATAATAATATATAATAGCCAGCAGAACATGTTGTGCCTGTGGAGGCAAATGACCAACCACCAACTGAACAAATTAGATGCTCAACTAGAGGAAGGATCATAAAATATCCAAATAGATTTCAGCCATAGAAGATATTGTGTTAATTAAAAGGAGGACATGTTGTGATACCTACTGGAAAATACCGGGTATCACCTGAAAAAAAAACAGTAATAATTTGATAAGTTGTCAATGAATTTTTCGTTCTGAATATATTTAACTATTTATAAAATATAGTTTTATTACATAATAAAATAAATCAGGTCATCAGCACTAATAATTACAAGAAGTTTGTCATCAAGGACCCCAACACCCGATCCGACAAATGCAGGAAGTGTCAAGAATCATCAGAGACTATTCAACATATAACAGCTGACTGCACCGTGTTGGCTAATACTGACTATATGCATAATATCGTTCACCAGAAACTGGCCAACAAGTACGGCCTTCTCAACACCTATACACCGTACTATAAGTATCAGCCACAGAAGGTTCTCAAAAATGACAATTTTAGACTCTACTACGATAGGTCCATTATCACCGATAGAATGGTGACGCATAACAGGCCTGACATACTGGTGGTGGATATAAGAGTCAACTCAGTCCTTCTCGTCGACGTAGCCGTACCGAACACCCACAACGTTCTCCACAAACATCATGAAAAAATGGCCAAGTACGGAGATCTTGCCATTGAGATTAAACAGATGTGGCACTGCGAAAAAGTGGAAATAGTACCAGTTATTATATCAGCAACTGGCATAGTGTCTAATACCTTGCACGACAGCATCGCCAAGATGGGACTACCCAAGAATAAAAAGAATAAAAAATAATAATAATAAATATAAAAAATAATAATAATAATAATAATAATAATAATAATAATAATAATAATAATAATAATAAAAAGATCCAAACTTACATACTGATACATGTAGAAAATGCCACCAATATACAAAAACCATAGACCATATCACTGGTGGATGCAAAATCTTAGCAGGCACACAATATACCGAAAGGCACAACATGGCAGGAAAAATCATTCACCAGGCACTCGCAAAGACCTACAAACTAATAACAGAGTAGATACCATATTACAAATACTCCCCAACCACCATCATAGATACCAGCGAATACAAACTATACTGGGACGTAGAAATCCATACAGACAAAACAATAAGATGTAATAGACCAGACATCGTTTTCTAAAACAAAAAAGAACAAATCACCTATCTTATAGATATATCCATACCTAACGACCCCAACATTCAAACAAAGTATAGAGAGAAAATAACAAAGTATTCGGAATTAGCCATGGAAGTTCAGAGACTTTGGAAACAGAAAAAAGTAACGATCATATCATTCACCATTTCAACCACGGGCATCACCCCATACATCTTTAAGACACATCTTGAGGAACTGGGTCTCAACCCAAATATCCATACAAACATACAAAAGTTTGTCATACTTAAAACATGCAATATAGTCTGATCATTCCTTAATTCAAGCAATAGACTCTGAGACGACTTGGTACACCCCGTCATCCCAGAAAAAAAACACTAATTAAGTGAGAAAAAAAGAATATAATAATAATAATAATAATAATAATAATAATAATAATAATATTAATAATAATAAGTTTATTTAAAATTTAATAATATAATAAATAGGTTTATGTTGTCTTCTATAAACTTATTCTTTAAACCCCTGAAGCTGAGCTTGTTAGGGGCAAATCTTATTTTTTGTTTTAGTATGTAAAATCATAAATCCTAAATATGCATTAAAAATCAAGTTTTAAAATAAAAATGTTAAATTATAGTATAAACGCAGTATTTTTTGAAGAAATGTATTACCTATAATAAAATTTTTTAAATAAAAAAGATTACTTATATAAATTATTGAGAACAATATTAACTACTTAAAGCATTTCTAAAAATATTTTCAAATTGTGTGTTTTTAATATCCATGTTTTTATTTCGACTTTAAATTTTTTTAATGAAATCAATTTTTTAATTTATGTTGGTAAATAATCGTTTAAATAAAAACATAAATTCAAAAGAGTTTTGTCTGTTTCCTTCTGCCAAACCCATCCCCAGACGCGTTTCGCCGTTATTATGGCTCATCAGTGAGGCTCAGTTTGGCAGAAGGAAACAGGGCTCAAAGACAAATCACTTGTCAGGACATCTTAATTATAATAAAATTATAATTCCCGTCGATAATCGATCCTGACAAGTGATTTGTCTTTGAACCCTGTTTCCTTCTGCCAAACTGAGCCTCACTTATGAGCCGTAATAACGGCGAAACGCGTCTGGGGATGGGTTTGGCAGAAGGAAACAGACAAAACCCTTTTGAATTAATATCTGTGGTCCGGCACTTGTACCGGTTTTGAGAGCGCTCTTGCAAAATTTTCTGTTTTTACAGAATAACCCCTTTACGACTGACCTTTTCTAAGGTACCGTACTGGGACGCAAGATGTCGCACCGGGTTCTATAATTCCCGTCGATAATTGATCCTGACAAGTGATTTGTCTTTGAGCCCTGTTTCCTTCTGTCAAACTGAGTCTCACTGATGAGCCGTAATAACGGCGAAACGCGTCTGGGGATGGGTTTGGCAGAAGGAAACAGACAAAACCCTTTTGAATTAATATCTGTGGTCCGGCACTTGTACCGGTTTTGAGAGCGCTCTTGCAAAATTTTCTGTTTTTACAGAATAACCCCTTTACGACTGACCTTTTCTAAGGTACCGTACTGGGACGCAAGATGTTGCACCGGGTTCTATAATTCCCGTCGAAAAACATAAATATTTGGATTTTTTGTGTTCTATGGGTATCCTCCAACTTGCGTACGTCCAATTTGCGTACAAGGATTATTTCTTCCAACTTGCGTACATGGGTAGGTAGGTCCCGCGAACCAGGTAAAACTGCAAGAGTACATTATTCCAACTTGCGTACATACACAGGGTTTTAAACGGGCCGTAATAATACGTCCTCTCCAATCTGTTCTAAAAGGTGTATTGGCAAACGGTTTGTTCGTTGTCATCAGAGCATTTTCTTATGTCTTCACATACACAAATTTTTAAACGGACCGTAATAATACGCCCTCTCCAATCGATTCTAAAAGGTGTATTGGCAACCGGTTTGTTCGTTGTTATCAGAGCATTTTTTTATGTCTTCACATACACAGTGTTTTAAACGGCCTGTAATAATACGCCCTCTCCAATCGGTTCTAAAAGGTGTATTGGCAACCGATTTGTTCGTTGTTATCAGAGCATTTTTTTATGTCCTTAGTTTGTTTATAAGCTTCTAATATTTGTGTATGTACGCAAGTTGGAATAATGTACTCTTGCAGTTTTACCTGGTTCGCGGGACCTACCTACCCATGTACGCAAGTTGGAAGAAATAATCCTTGTACGCAAGTTGCACGTACGCAAGTTGCATATATTCGTTCTATGTACTTATTTATTTTAGGTTTCATGGTTATTTCATTTTTATGACGTGTATAAGGTTTTTATTTTTAAATATATTAAGATGTTATAAATGTAAAGTTGTCTTATGTTCAACTTTTTTGTTTCTGAATATAATTCTTTTGAAGGATAAAGATAATCTTTATTGAATATAATTTTTTTATATTAAATACACACACCGCCATAATTAGAGGAACGGTCCAAATTTACCTTAAGTTGAAAATCAATTTTCTCTTTCGATTTTCACTCGATTTCGATAGTTTTTTTTTTTAATTTTAGCTTGATTCTTCAGGAATGCTGTTGGCCCATTAACATTTTTTAACGATTTGTCTTTAGATATGATACAGGGGCGGAAACAAAGTAATGATTTTTCAGTAATTTTTGAGACACCCTGTGGAGTGACCAAGTGACAATTGGAAACATTTTATGATAATTAATTGTGACCTGATCTTTTCTGAACATTTTCTGGATTTATTCACTCTTCAGCTATAAAAACAGCTTGGTTACTATAAGATTATTATGGTATATAGCTACATCATGTCTATTTTTAATATTTAATTTAGCTTTTAAATATTTATCTTTAACTTTATTAAAATAAATATTATTATTAGCTTATTTAATGATTTTGTATTTTTCTATCCATAGGATAACCTAATATTTGATGGTTATCTAATAGCACAAAATACGGATCTGATACCAACAGTCAGGATACCTAATACCAGATACAGGTAGCCTCCCTAAGGAGTGCGCGCGCTCGCGGCACCACAGCATTCGCGGCGATGCGGGGTCGCGGTGAAGGGTAAAGGCTGGCGGAGAAATGAAGATATGCTTATCAAGCTTACGGATCTATAGATCACTGGCGCACTCTATAAAACTTCGGTGAGAGAAATCGGAACCACTGCATGCATACTTTCAAACGTCTTATCAAACTCACCGATCTCTCAACTACTAGCGCCCTCTACAAGATACATGCGGAGGAAATTATAAACAACGGTATGGGGTCTACGAAACGACTTATCAAGCTCACGCATCTACCGACTACCAGCGCCATCTACAAACTTGCGGTGGATGGTATTACAACTACTTCAGCGCTTGCGAAACGGTGATGCAGAATTGTGAGGTTATGTTATCCATTTTATTCCAGAATGCACTTTGATTATCTACTAGCGTATTTCCGAAATCTTTTTATTATGCATTGACTCAATTGACAATAATCCTGCTTCTTTTGCCATGTGGTATTTTACATTTTCCATAGCTACCAACTCCAAACGCATTATGATTTTCCAGCCATTGTAGAATTATTTGTAAATCTCGGGTTTGTTGAGTCCCTGAGTTCAATATGTTGCTTGGACTGGCCAGACTGAACATCACAAAACTTTTTTATTGCATGACATATTTCAACGGTGTATATACAGGGTTTTTCCGTATATTTTGGAGCACCCCTGGAGCTTTTATTTGAAGACCTAGAAAAAACTTTAAATTACCAAAGTTGCATGATTTCTCCTGAACTGCCAGAATTTATTATCGGACAAAACAAATGAACATCGTAAATTTGTTTAATAATGCCAATGTCGATTTTTTTAAATGGAATAATAATAAATTATATTCATTTTTTTTTAACTCCTCACTCTTTTCTGATTCCAAATATGTATATATGTTATATGTTTACTTTAGTCGTTTAGGCAAAATTGCATTTCAAAATATTGCGGATTAGAAAATCTATATTGGTGTGAGGAAAACATGATAGAACATAATGCTTATTCAGTAACAATAATTAATATAAATAATGATAATAATTTACGAAACAAACATATAACATATATAGATATTTGGAATCAGAAAAGAGTGAGGAGTTTAAAAAAAAAATAATATACAGGGTGTTCCATTTAAAAAAATCGACATTGGCATTATTAAAAAAATTTACGATGTTCATTTGTTTTGTCCGATAACAAATTCTGGCAGCTCAGGAGAAATAATGCAACTTTGGTAATTTAAAGTTTTTTCTAGGTCTTCAAATAAAAGCTCCAGGGGTGCTCCAAAATATACGGAAAAACCCTGTACATGTAGTGGGGGGTCAATAACGTAACGTAACTTCCCTGTATGTTTTGTGTCCTGCTTGCATGATGAGCACTCCCATCCACGATAAGCAATTTCTTCGTTACTATTGGAGCTACAAAGGCGCACAGAAGAACGTCCTAAAGAAAATTTTCTATAAGTTTCATAAAGAGTTTTTGTTACCTTTTGTTGCTGTTTTTTTATCGCGGTCGGTTAACTATAATTTGGTAAAAAAATTATGAAAATTTTGTATAATTTTTTTTTACCGTTATTTTTTCGTTAAAAACCTAGGAATTTTTGTACTCGCTATGACGAATTAACCAAAAAAAAAATTGTAGATCGGACCAACGGTGACTAAAATATCACCGTTTACGCTGGCGACCATGTTTTTCAGAATGGCCACTTTAGCTCACCCTTTATTTTTATTATTTAAACTTTTTGATTTAATATATAATTTATATATTTTATTTATAATACACACACCGCCATAATTAGAGAAACGGTCCAAATTTACCTTAAGTTGAAAATTAATTTTCTCTTTCGATTTTCACTCGATTTCGATAGTTTTTTTTTTAATTTTAGCTTGATTCTTCAGGAATGCTGTTGGCTTATTAACATTTTCTAACGATTTGTCTTTATATATGATACAGGGGCGGAAACAAAGTAATGATTTTTCAGTAATTTTTGAGACACCCTGTGGAGTGACCAAGTGACAATTGGAAACATTTTATGATAATTAATTGTGACCTGATCTTTTCTAAACATTTTCTGTATTTATTCACTCTGATACCTTAATTATTACGGAAAATACAGGGTTTGAAAAAGTAGAATCGGATTAAAACTGTAACAGGTCTAGACAGCAATGGATTTGTAAGAACACTTTTTATGCATTTTGTCCCTTGTTATCAAGTTAGCTAAAGTCAAAGTCAAAGCCAATGTGGAAACATCTGTAAGTTTGGCACTAAATTTGAGACGCATATTTTCTTTACATAAGTTTGTTATTTTTTCATAAGTAATTTTTTATATTTGGTTTGTTTTTCTTTAATATCGTCACCTTGTTTGTGAAACAGTCCATAATGAGTAATTTAGAACCAAAATATTTTTTATCATTAAATGTTTAAAACAAAAAATCAAAACGTACAATTAATTTTTTTAAAAAGCGGTACTTTTGTCGTTATTTTTTTCAAACCCTGTGGAGTGACCAAGTGACAATTGGAAACATTTTATGATAATTAATTGTGACCTGATTTTTTCTGAACATTTTCTGGATTTATTCACTCTGATACCTTAATTATTACGGAAAATACAGGGTTTGAAAAAAATAACGACAAAAGTACCGCTTTTTAAAAAAATTAATTGTACGTTTTGATTTTTTGTTTTAAACATTTAATGATAAAAAAATATTTTGGTTCTAAATTACTCATTATGGACTGATTCACAATCAAGGTGACGATATTAAAGAAAAACAAACCAAATATAAAAAATTACTTATGAAAAAATAACAAACTTATGTAAAGAAAATATGCGTCTCAAATTTAGTGCCAAACTTACAGATGTTTCCACATTGGCTTTGACTTTGACTTTAGCTAACTTGATACCAAGGGACAAAATGCATAAAAGTGTTCTCACAAATCCATTGCTGTCTAGACCTGTTACAGTTTTAACCTATTCTACTTTTTTCAAACCCTGTATTTTCCGTAATAATTAAGGTATCAGAGTGAATAAATACAGAAAATGTTTAGAAAAGATCAGGTCACAATTAATTATCATAAAATGTTTCCAATTGTCACTTGGTCACTCCACAGGGTGTCTCAAAAATTACTGAAAAATCATTACTTTGTTTCCGCCCCTGTATCATATATAAAGACAAATCGTTAAAAAATGTTAATAAGCCAACAGCATTCCTGAAGAATCAAGCTAAAATTAAAAAAAAACTGTCGAAATCGAGTGAAAATCGAAAGAGAAAATTAATTTTCAACTTAAGGTAAATTTGGACCGTTTCTCTAATTATGGCGGTGTGTGTATTATAAATAAAATATATAAATTATATATTAAATCAAAAAGTTTAAATAATAAAAATAAAGGGTGAGCTAAAGTGGCCATTCTGAAAAACATGGTCGCCAGCGTAAACGGTGATATTTTAGTCACCGTTGGTCCGATCTACAATTTTTTTTTGGTTAATTCGTCATAGCGAGTACAAAAATTCCTAGGTCTTTAACGAAAAAATAACGGTAAAAAAAAAATTATACAAAATTTTCATAATTTTTTTACCAAATTATAGTTAACCGACCGCGATAAAAAAACAGCAACAAAAGGTAACAAAAACTCTTTATGAAAGTTATAGAAAATTTTCTTTAGGACGTTCTTCTGTGCGCCTTTGTAGCTCCAATAGTAACGAAGAAATTGCTTATCGTGGATGGGAGTGCTCATCATGCAAGCACGACACAAAACATACAGGGAAGTTACGTTACGTTATTGGCCCCCCACTACATGTATATACACCGTTGAAATATGTGATGCAATAAAAAAGTTTTGTGATGTTCAGTCTGGCCAGTCCAAGCAACATATTGAACTCAGGGACTCAACAAACCCGAGATTTACAAATAATTCTACAATGGCTGGAAAATCATAAAGCGTTTGGCGTTGGTAGCTATGGAAAATGTGAAATACCACATGGCAAAAGAAGCAGGATTATTGTCAATTGAGTCAATGCATAATAAAAAGATTTCGGAAATACGCTAGTAGATAATCAAAGTGCATTCTGGAATAAAATGGATAACATAACCTCACAATTCTGCATCACCGTTTCGCAAGCGCTGAAGTAGTTGTAATACCATCCACCGCAAGTTTGTAGATGGCGCTGGTAGTCGGTAGATCCGTGAGCTTGATAAGTCGTTTCGTAGACCCCATACCGTTGTTTATAATTTCCTCCGCATGTATCTTGTAGAGGGCGCTAGTAGTTGAGAGATCGGTGAGTTTGATAAGACGTTTGAAAGTATGCATGCAGTGGTTCCGATTTCTCTCACCGAAGTTTTATAGAGTGCGCCAGTGATCTATAGATCCGTAAGCTTGATAAGCATATCCTCATTTCTCCGCCAGCCTTTACCCTTCACCGCGGCCCCGCAGCCCGCAACGCCGCCGCGACCCCGCATCGCCGCGAATGCTGTGGTGCCGCGAGCGCGCGCACTCCTTAGGGAGGCTACCTGTATCTGGTATTAGGTATCCTGACTGTTGGTATCAGATCCGTATTCTGTGCTATTAGATAACCATCAAATATTAGGTTATCCTATGGATAGAAAAATACAAAATCATTAAATAAGCTAATAATAATATTTATTTTAATAAAGTTAAAGATAAATATTTAAAAGCTAAATTAAATATTAAAAATAGACATGATGTAGCTATATACCATAATAATCTTATAGTAACCAAGCTGTCTTTATAGCTCTGATTATTCTTAGTTTGAGCTAAATTCCCCTGGTGTAAGATAATTGATCTCCAATTAGGTGTATCTCCATAAGATCTGTTATGAAACACAAATCTAAGGTTATAGTTTATCTTATCATGGAAATAAACATCCTTCAGAATGTAATATTAAAATAAATCTTTTGCTTGATTTAAATACAATCTGCTCCAGTTCGCGGGCCAGGTACCTATCATTCCATAATCCATCGTTATCTATAAAAATAAAGGCTTCGCTCACTCCTGTAGGCTTATTAATGTAAATAGTTTGGTAGGTATCAGGGTACAGGTATCAGGGTACAAGTATCAGGGTACAGGTATCAGGGAACAGGTATCAGGGTATAGGTACCAGGTATCAGGGTGAAGGTATGAGGTACCGTAATCCAGCTCCCTTAAGGGTTTTTGACAGGTACCAGGCACCAAAGCTCATGTACCAGGTAACAAGGCACAGGTACTAGATACCCATGATGCAGGTACCAGGTGCCAGGTGCCAAGCTACTGGTACCAGGTACCCAGGCATAGGTACCAGATACTGGAACAAGATACCCTAAGGAGTGCGCGCGCTCGCGGTGTCGCGTCATTATTTCTCTTATGACAGAGTACCTTCGCCCCCATCCTTGTTCAATAATGGTTTACTGGAAAAGGGTAATAACTCTAGTTTAATAAAACTGCTGAAACCCAAAAATTGTATTTATCCAACCAACGAAATATTATATCCCGTCGATGGGGATGGCTTTTACACCGAGTGATATATGGCACAAGCTAGCTATCTTTGAGCAAATTGCGGATTTGTATGTTTTCTAAAAAGATAATCCCTGTTGAAGTTTCTGTTCTAAGCGTAGGGTTTTATCATATATAATATCACAAGAGATAAAATTTTGTCGGCAAAATTTTCGAAAGGTATGAAAGTTTGTTGCTTGGCAATTTCGCGAATGACATTTTTGACAAAATCACGAGCCGTCAGGCGAGTGATTTTGTCGAAAATGTCATGAGCGAAATTGCTTAAAAGCAACAAACTTAAATAAATCCTTGAGAACAATTTTGCTTACACAATTTTTTCTCGAGTGGTATTCGACATGACTATTTAACTAGAAAAAAGACAAAATTTTGCCGCGGCAAAAATCACATTTGAATTTTGTCCAGGTAGGTGCAGGTAGTAATTTTGCCAGTAGAAGACCGGCCGTTGCTATGACATTTTGCCAGTGTAAAACACTCTAGTTAAATAGTCATATATAATATCACAAGAGATAAAATTTTGTCGGCAAAATTTTCGAAAGGTATGAAAGTTTGTTGCTTGGCAATTTCGCGAATGACATTTTTGACAAAATCACGAGCCGTCAGGCGAGTGATTTTGTCGAAAATGTCATGAGCGAAATTGCTTAAAAGCAACAAACTTAAATAAATCCTTGAGAACAATTTTGCTTACACAATTTTTTCTCGAGTGGTATTCGACATGACTATTTAACTAGAAAAAAGACAAAATTTTGCCGCGGCAAAAATCACATGTGAATTTTGTCCAGGTAGGTGCAGGTAGTAATTTTGCCAGTAGAAGACCGGCCGTTGCTATGACATTTTGCCAGTGTAAAACACTCTAGTTAAATAGTCACATGAGAAAAATAAATATCCTGATAGTTTTGTCATTGGTTTTGAGAGAAAATTTACATAACATTAGTAAGTATTTTAAAAAGATTGGACACGGAGATGAGGATGTCATATTCCCTATTGCTAATGTCCTCTTACTATACCAACCTCCTTTTTATACATGCCATCAGCTGATTTAATATCAGCTCATATCTTTATAAGAAAGGTAAATCAGCAGTGTACGTAGAGAAAAACCAGGAGTGAGTAGTGGTGAGAGTGGGCTCCTTGGCGTAGGAGCAAACGATAGTATCGTCGCACACTGTCAGTAAGCGACCGATCGATATATGAGTTTATAATTATTTATCTATTGTTTTAATAGATAAAAATTTTAGTACCCAGTACAGGCCTTTTTTACCTGGCACCGACCTTGTTTTGACCGAGACTGATTTTTTCCACCTGCTGAGTTGTCCATTTTTTGGGACTTGAAACTTTTCCCCGAATCACCCCCGCTGGGTAGAAAGTCGAGGTTCAAGTCGAAAGTGTTAACATGTTTCTGGTTCTTGGAAAGTTGGGATAACTGCAACACCTTATGCCCTCTTTTAGTAATTTTTATTCTATACAGTATGTAGGTATCGGCTATATGGAATAAATTCGATAATAAATACATGGGGGCGTGTCCGACATGTCAATTGGTATTTCTAGTTGCGCATTTTTTTCAATAAAAACTTTTTATACAGAGTATGTCATGTAACAGTGGCTAATACCAACTTTCTTATTTTAAATGCAACACTCTGTATATTATTCATTTTTTGGATTCTTCAGAAAATTTTAGACATATTTCATGTACAATTAATATATCTTGAACTGTTTCGGAAATATTAAGTTTATTCATATTTATTGCATTTCAGAGTTTATTTTTACTGATATGAAATAAAAAAATCGTATAAATAGTTTTGTTTACTTTTGTTTAAAACTCCTGACCTTTGCAAATTATTGTCTGTCTGCATGACAGTAGTTGTCAGTGACTTATAGTCGTTTGAATTTCGTTAGAAAAATGGTTTATTTAACAGAAATGCACAAAATAACAATTCTACAGATGATTGGTTATGGAGATAAAACACGGACACAAATGAAAGTTGCCTGCTTATTTTATGAAAAATTTACAAATTTGCCGCCAATAATTCAAGGGAAAAATAGTTAAATATAAAAGCAGTTTCGCCAGCTTGGACATATAAAGCAAATAAAGAAAAGTAGCTGCCAATGCAATAAGTGATAATACCAAATCAGAAATTATGCTTGAGTTTGAGGAAAACCCACATACTTCTAGTCAAGAAACAGCATCAATGTTTGATGTTAACCATTCATCGATTATACTGGACAACAAATTTTAGGTTATTGGTTGTATCGTGTATCAAAATGCATTTTTTTTGTTAACTTTGGGATGCTGAATACAAAAATGATAATGAAATTAAAAACTTAGTTGCCGTTTTAAAAAAAAAGTTGTTATATTTTATTTTTGATAAAATAATAAAAACTACATAATTTTACACTTTAGAGTCACTAAATGCGCTGTCGCTTTGCTACTCTTTTGTAAACTGTTTCTGGAGCATCTCTAACAAGAGTCCAACAGTAGTCGGCAAGCATGGAAGCATTCCAGTGTCCCTGGTATCTGTTTTCCATGGTTGATATGTCCTGATGGAAGCGTTCGTCGTGCTCATCACTTACAGCTCCGCAGTTGTCAGGAAAAAAGTCCAGGTGAGAGTGTAGGAAATGGATCTTTAGAGACATATTGCAGCCCATTTTTTGATACGACGACAGCATATTTTTAACCAGAGTAACGTAATTGTAAGCTTTTTTATTTCCCAAGAAATTAGTTACCACGAGGCGAAAGTCTTTCCAGGCGTTTTTTTCAATATCTGTTAGAGTGCTGTCAAAGTGTTCGTCTTTCAGAATATTTCGAATTTGTGGCCCAATAAAAATACCTTCTTTAATTTTTGCCTCACTTAGCCTCGGGAATTTCTGACGTAGGTACTGAAATGCTGGCCCATCTCGATTCAGTGCCTTAACAAAGTTTTTCATTAGGCCCAATTTGATATGCAGTGGTGGTAACAAAACCTTTTTGGAGTCTACGAATGGCATGTGTTGTACATTTTTTTGCCCTGGCTCTAATGATTGTCGAACGGGCCAGTGTCGTCTATTGTAATGACGTGACCTTGCCCGACTGTCCCATTCACACAAAAAACAGCAAAACTTGGTGTAGCCTAGCTGCAACCCAAGTAAAAGTGCAATAACCTTTAAGTTACCACAGATCTGCCATTGGTGCTCATCATATTTTATGGTTGTCAATAGGAACTTCATATTGTCGTATGATTCTTTCATGTGAACTGCATATCCGACAGGAATGGACGGAAGAATATTGCCAATATGTAATAGTACTGCCTTTAAACTTAATTTTGAACTGTCTATAAACAATCTCCATTCCACTGGTTTGAAGTTTATATTTAAAGCCTCCAATAAACCGCCAATATTATTGCAGAAAACTAAGTTATTTTCCATGTCAAAAAATGGCGCTAGACATTTATGGCGTTTACGAAAAACACTTACAGAGACATCTTCTTCTAACAGGTTCCACTGCTGCAATCTTGATCCTGGTAACTCAGCCTTACTTTTTGGAAGTTCTAGATCTCTCACAAGATCGTTTAATTCTGACTGGGTTATTTTCTGCGGTTGGCGGTATGATGTGCTGGGTGCGAAATCGGGATCTCTTGAAGTTGATGGCATATCTTCTTCTTGGCACAACGCTGTATCGCTGTCTGATTCGTAAGTGACTGTTTCTGGGGGTTCTGGAATAGGAAGGTCGTCACTATGTGGTACAGGTCTGATGGCAGATGGTATATTTGGATAGTTAATAACAGACTTTTTCTTCTTGGATATACCGATGCCTTGCCCAACAGAAGGTATCATGCAGAAATAGCAATCATTAACATGATTTGTAGGCTCTCTCCAGACCATTGGAACAGCAAACCGCATAGATCGGTTTTTACGATTTAACCAGCTTGTCAAACTTGAAGCGCATGCATTACAGCATATATGTGGCGCCCACTGTTTGTCTTGATCTCCTATTCTGCAACCGAAATAAAGATGATATGCTTTTTTCATCAATGGAGTCATAGATCGCTTCTGAGACGCAAAAGTCACTTCACCACAAACATAACAGAAGTGATATGGATTGTTTACACACTTTCGAGGCATTTTACAATCTTAACTATTCGACTTGAATTACTAACTTCGACTGACTAACCTCTTCGCTTACCTACCTGTTTATATCCCCAAATATGGATTATAGATTTTTAAATACATTTCATTATAATTATACTTATAAGTAGTCTATATACAATTTTAAGAAACCAACATAATGAGTTTTTTATTTGTTATTACCTAAATAGGGATAAAGGACACAATGCGACTGAGCAGGTACTAATGGATTTATTGGCCTACATTATAGTACTGTGCTCAGGTAAACCATAGAAATGAGGATAAACAAGGGTCCTTTTATCCGTTTTGTCGTTTATTTATTTAAAATCGGGTAGTAAAGCATTATTTATTTGCCGCTTAATTAAATATTTCAATATTATCCCTGTTTTAGGGTGGTCCCGGCTAAGTCGCCATTGTGTTAATATCCCTATTTAGGTAAATTTATGTAAAACTCATTTCGTTCGCTCTCCTATTTTTGTAAACAGATTTTTATTATATAGGGACTGTTCAGTACAAGGCAGACATGAAAGTGGATTTACATGGGTTTCAATGGCTATCGCTCTTATTTTAAGCAATAGGGGGTTGGGATTTCGAATATAGGGGATCGTCCCTAAGAATCCACCATTCCTTAACTTGGTGAAAATGTAGATTTGGCAATATAAAATCCATATATTGTTATTACAATACAAATATACTACGTGCGTTCTCGCGGTTACAGTGTTAATGACGTCACGTATCTCTTAAACGTGAACTAATATTAAAAAAAAAAACGTTTATTTTCGATTTAAGCACACCTAAAATAGTAAGATTTAGTTGATTTTATTTGTGCAACATTTTAGCTGTTGTCCAGTGTTATTCGAACATTACAAGAAAATAAAATGATACCTGCTCATGAGCTCATGGAAGACGATTTTGATAGGAAAACGTATTTTTGTGAATAAATTATGGCAATGTTTAATCACAATGTGATCCAATAAGAACATTTTTTGTTTTCTGATGAGTGCACCTTTACACTTTACGGTCATGTTAATCGTCAGAATTGCCGCTATTAGTCTAGGGAAAATCCTCACTGGATTAGAGAAGAACGTACGTAGGTAATATCCTGAAAAGGTTATTTTTTGGACAGGAATAGTTGGAGATCATTCATTTTTTATTAATGGCAATTTAAATGGCGATAATTATTTAGCACTGCTCCAAAATTATGTCTTGCTAACTTTGACAAACTTATATCCTTATCCAGCAAACCCGCAACTTCCAGCGAATATGATATGGTTTCAGCAAGATGGAGCAGCAGATCAATGTACGGCAGTACCTCAACCGAGTATTTCTAAATCGGTGGATAGGGAGGCGTGGATCGGTGGAATGGCCAGTACGATCCCCTGATCTGACGCCATTAGACTTCATATGGGGTTATGTCAAAAATATTGTATACAAAACCAAACCCCTCGACTTAGCTGGCTTAAGAAGACGAATAACGCTTGCGGTTAGATCGGTCACGCCTAAGATTAGACATTAGAAGAAATTTTTATTCAAGGTTAGGATCTTGCCAAGACGTTCGCGGCGAGCATTTTCAACATCTACATTCATGATTTTTACATTATCAAGAAATAAACAATACCTATTACTTATTAGTTTTTGAGTTAATTTTTGCAATAAATCTGAAAACACATGGTAATATTTTCCAAACAGTTAAAGATAGGTATAAGTATTGTACATGACATATGTCTAAAAAATTTTGAAGAATCAAGAATCCAAAAAATTTATATGGGGTGTTGCATTTAAAATAAGAAAGTTAGTATTGGCCACAAATACATGACACACTCTGTATAAAAAGTTTTATTGAAAAAAATGTGCAACAAGAAAGACCAATCGACGTATGCAAGCGTTTTTTCGGATACGCCCCCATGTATTTATTATCGAATTGATTCCATTTGGCTGATCCATACTGTAGGGTGTTTTAAAGTTAACAGAACTATTAAAGAAAAATGTTTGAATAAAACTAAAATTAATGTGATTGAAGAAAAAATTGTGTTGTCCGCAACAAGCAGTACCTACAGAGTTACGAGGGTTTCGAAGCACAATTTTACAAAGTTTTACGGTCTTGTTGTAACACTTCCTGTCCACCGCAGACCTCGACGGGGTCAGCCTATTACGTCTCCGCGTGGTGCAACTTGAAAGATGTTGCCGCAGAGCCGCCTAATCCACCGGGATCCACTATCAGAAGTCTCACTCCACGGGACATACCGTCCGTATTACCAAATACTCAGATTCAGGGCGTCCTCCAATCCATCCGGATCGGTATCAGACATGCGTCCCTTTGGTGGGCCATTAGATCCGCTCTGAATCTGTCCCTTGTTTCAGGAGTAGCTCACTTCTCGACAACATGCCGAAGGAATACCCGAATGATACCGAAGGAGCTCCACAGCTGTATCGTATCGAGGTCGCCTTTTACCTGCAGTGGTTGTTTTGCCATTGAGAATGCCAGTGTGAAACATTACAAAGTACGGTGGCCTGGTCAAGCAAACTAAATAAGTCCGCTAAACCTGCCTGATAGGCGCTAGGCAGCTACCTGCCAACTGCTCTAAATTAACATATATTGAGGTAAGAATCGTTTATTGTTAAGTAAAGGTTTTTAGATAATCAACATTTTATTTTAGGATGTACCACCACCAGATCCAAGTCTGGTTGGGAAATCAGTTTTTAACGGAAGAATTTGGTTAGAAGAAGAGCTGCAACGAAATGTTTCCAGTAACTACGCAGCAGTTTCTAGCACCCTCAGAGGTTAAGCCTCATTTATCGTAGATGTAGAAATTAATGCAAAAAAATGCGTGTGTTTGGAAGTCAGATGCTGAAGTGCGATGTGTCAAAAATGCTATGGGATCGACTGTAAATATGCGTGCGTTATTGAAGAAGACAATTTCGATGTTTGAATTTCTATAATCAGGATGTTACTTTACCATAATTAAAGCAATAATTATTTAAAACACTTAATTTTACGTTCTTGTTGCATTTTCATAATTTTCATTTATATTTTATTTATTATAACCACTAAACGAACAAACCTATTAAAATTGGTGCTAATTTTTTTTGGTCATTATTTGATATTTTTTCGTTAGAAACTTTATAAAACATTTTATTGTACTTATTGCTATGACGAATTAATAAAAAAAAAAACTAAAATTGGACACAAAAGTTAGTGGAACATCACCGTTAAAAGAAAACATGCTGGCGGCCATGTCTTTCAAAATGGCGACTTTGGCTCACATGGGATTTTTTGGGACTTTTAAATTTCCATTCTACACTAAAAGAGCTATCGATTACCGTTTTAAAATATTCGGAAACACTTTACTCAAAAAGTATGATTTGCCTGATATGTAATATTATTAGTTTAAACTTATCAGAAGCATTTATTTCATTGGTAAAAATTTTTGAAGGAAAGAGCCAGTACACACTAAATTTAGAATGTGGTTCTAATAGAATAATATCACTTACGTTATACGATATGTAGGTCCAGCCGTTTTTGTTCAAAAATCCCGTAGGATCCACAGGTACATCTTCATTCATACCTGTATTATCGTCACTCTGGACTGACTCTAGATATTCTGGAGTGATCCACGCTAAAGCTTTGTAACAATCACGGTCATTGAGACCCATGTCCAACCTGGGTACGCGCAAGAACACTTGACTAACCACCGCATATCCATGCACGTTTATAGTAGCTGGTTCCAGGTATCCAAACTAAAATATAATTAATATACGGTTGGTAGGGGCCGACTATACAGGGTGATCATGGTATAATAGACGTATATGATGAACCAGCTAACGAATCGATCGGTAAATGGCCATTTACATAAACGGACATGCTCTATTTAAAATATTTTTGACGATACCGCGTTGCAACTTCAATATTTTAAATGGATCACTCTGTATTTTATTTTCGAACGCCCTGTTAACTTCCTAATATATGTCTTTAACTATATCCTATACCTATCCCATACCGTTTCCAAAATAATAATTAAATTCCCATTCTTTTTTTCACGAAAAGCATAAGTTTACGCGGTGACTATAAGTATATTTTTTTTTAAATATAATTTAAACGTAAATATTACTGATTTGAAAAGCAACTTAAATTGGCTCTTTACTTTTGTAGTCTAGTCACGTCAAAAAGTTGACCAGTTAGGAATAGATATTATGTATAAAAGTAAAGAGCCAAATTAGGTAGTTTTTTTAAATAATCATATATGTACAGCGTGTTAGATTTAAAATATATACTTATGATCACCTCCACCACCAGCAACTAACTTAAGTGTATATCGCAACTAAGGTTTGAGCGTAGGATTAAAAGCGCCCTGGTATTATTTAACTATCCACCAAATTTTAGGATCTTGATGTTTTAAAGTTAAAAAAATCAACATTTTTTTAAGTTTTCTGTGGAAAAAAATTGGAATTCAATTATTATTTTAGAAATGGTAAGAGATAGGTGTAGGATAATATTAAAGAAAATTGTTTGAAAATTAATAGCGGGAGCAAACAAAATAAAATACAGGGTGCCCAACAAGCAAAATTATATTTATAATGTATGTATAATAAGCAGCTATATAATAAACGTTATTAAAATCAAATTATTTTACAGGGTTTTAAACCGTAATACAATAGCTACCGAATCAAACAGGGCCCATTTTTATAACACGTTTTAATAGTATAGTGATTGTATTATGACAGCATACGATTATTATACAATTCGTATAAGCAATAATAAAATTGTTATTTAGGGATTATTTTGGACTGCCTACTGGTTCGTCATATATATGTCGTAGGCTGATAGTGAAATCCGTCATTTTATGAAAAGCCTAGTCACTTCATGAAGCGTCGGCAGATTGTGTAAAAACATGAAATTACACGATCTGCCGCGTCACTTTATGAAGAGACCTTAACGTTTCGGCGTATTATGTGTAACACAATCTGCCTAATTTTAAATATCGTCACTTCATGTAGTACCTAACGATGTCATGTCAGTCGGCAGATTGTGTAATTCCGTCTAAAAGGTATATTGGCAACTGGTTTGTTCGGGTTCCTCAGAGCATTTTTTTTTTAAATTAAATTTGTTTAACTAATATTATTTTATAAAAATAAAAAAAATGCTCTGACAAGCCCGAACAAACCAGTTGCCAATATACCTTTTAGACGGAATTACACAATATGCCTTGTTTTTGTGGCATTTCATGAAGTGACGATATTTAAAATTAGGCAGATTGTGTTATACATAATACGCCAAAACGTCAAGGTCTCTTCATGAAGTGACGCGGCAGATCGTGTAATTTCATGTTTTTACACAATCTGCCGACGCTTCATGAAGTGACTAGGTTTTTCATGAAATGACGGATTTCATTATCAGCCTACGACATATATACAGTTTGTTTCCGGATGAAGTTGACAAGAGGAAAATGATCTTTATTATTGATTTTACGACGAAAAGTTATTCATTATAAAAAATTCTGCTTGTCGAGAAAATCAATTTACCATATAAAAATTTTAGATCAGATGTAATTTAGATATGTTGGTAAATTAATAAAACATGAAAATGCTTTAAGAGAGAAGTACCATTATTTAATATTTTAGACAAAATATTTATGAAACAAAGTTGTTTATAATCCAAAATAAAGCTTAAATTTGAAATCTGAATTGTAGCTTTTGTTTTTTATTTTTTACAATACAATGAATGAACATTCAAAATGTACAGGGTCATTCCCTATATATTGACGCATATGCTAGCCGCTTTATTAATAGAGATCTGTTTTTTAAATGGGACACCCTGTATATTATTACATTTTTAAATTCCACATAAAATTATAATTATTTTTTATTAAATGCATTATTAGTCTATACTTCATAGTTTCCGAGATATTGACTCTCGAAAAGTGACATTTTTGAACTTTGACAGCTTATAACCTTCTAACAGTACGTCTTAGAGCAAAACGGCTTACATGTCCCTATCTTCAATTTTTGTTATCTTCCCAAAAAAATCAACTTCCGGTTAAACCGGAACAACTATATTTCCTGCTTTCGAGTTACATCCGCTTTAACCAAAAGTTGCTTTTTTTGGGAAGATAATTAAAATTGAAGATAGGGACATGTAAGCCGTTTTGCTTTAAGACGTACTGTTAGAAGGTTATAAGCTGTCAAAGTTCAAAAATGTCACTTTTCGAGAGTCAATATCTCGGAAACTATGAAGTATAGACTAATAATGCATTTTATAAAAAATAATTATAATTTTATGTGGAATTTAAAAATGTAATAATATACAGGGTGTCCCATTAAAAAAACAAAATTTGTGCTAAAATTTTAAAGTTCCAACAGTCTTTTGTTTTTTCTAATAATTGTTAAAAAAAGTTAAGACCAAGATCTACAACTTTTCTCATTTTAGTTTTTTGATATCTCTATTAATAAAGCGGCTAGCATATGGGTCAATATATAGGGAATGACCCTGTACAATTTGTGGAAAAGTTATTATTCTACATAACATGTAAAGGAGGATATTATCCTCCTCCAACCTGCACACAGTTCTCCAAATCAGAAATAAATTAAATAAATAGGTCAACACTCTCAGCTTTTCAATTTGAATGTTCATAAATTCTATTGTAAAAAATAAAAAACAAAAATTAGAATTCACATTTCAAATTTTGTATTTACGCTTTATTTTGGATTATAAAAAACTTTGTTTCATAAACATTTTGTCTAAAATAATAAAAAATGGTACTTTTCTCTTAAAGCATTTTCATGTTTTTTAATTTATCAACACTAAATACACATCAGTAGATATAAAAGACGGTTTTTGCCTCTCCCCCCCCTCTTACACCCCTGCTCCCCTCGCCTACCCCCACTCCTTTCTACTCCCCCCACCCCCTCGCCTCCTTCTCCCTGTTGACCTTGACCATACACGTGGGCGAGCGTATTTTTATGGTATGCAGGTGTCTTTTATGTGACTCATTTGACCTTGAAGGATGGAGCTGCTCTTTGATGGTGTTGCCTTGACCATAATGCACGTGGGCGAGCGTATTTTTATGGTATGCAGGTGTCCTTTTATTTATGACACTATTGCGTTACAAATTTTTACACCATGAAGTATTTTTATTTCTTTATTGTCGTCATTTATTTTTTCGAAAATATCTAAAGGGGTGCAAGTCTGTTTTATTGATGTTACCTTGACCATTATTTTTTCCCAAAAGTTAGATTTGTAATATATTTTGTGTTTTGTTATACCTTCATGTTCTTCAAGGGTGTTTATAGGATTTTCACACCTTGATGGGATTTTCACACCTTGAAAGGGCTATTATAGTCGTAACAATATAGTCTGGGTCTCTTTGTTATCGGATTTTCACACCTTGATGGGAATTTCACACCTTGAAAGAGTGCAAATGCCCTTTTGTTATGTATGATTTCGAAGGCGGCATGCCTCTGTTCTTTTGTTATGGGTAATATTGAGCGCTGGCTATTTTTTTTTTCTTTGTTCGTTATTAGGGTATTTTTGGATTTCTTTTTATAGTGGATGCAGATGTCCTTTATGTAACCTTGACTACACTTTTGAGCAGATGTTTATTTATGACATTGGGTTGGGTTTATTTTCGACCTTGGAGGTACTCGGACGCAAGTGTTTGGTTTTTACGCCTTGAAGAATTTTTATTTTTTATGCTGCTTATACTGCTTGCAAACATGCTTAATTTTTCTTTCTTTGCTCATTATTTTTCTTCCTTTGATAATCTATGCTACCTCTTGTGAATGAAATCCCTTTTTTGACCAGTAGGTAAAAATTACTTAAATTTAAAAGGAGCTTTTTAGTTAATGGTGATGAATTTGGGTTAATTTATCTAGACTTGGCTGTTTTGCATCCGAAATATAATAAATAAAATATTCCAATTCACAAAGTTGGATGAAAATTAGATTTAAAGCATGTGTTGCCGAATATTGATGCAGATAAGAGCACACAAGAATTATTACTTCATCATTGTAATTCATTTTTAAAAATCACATCCAGTAGATAATACGTTTTTTTATGGAAAATTTATATTTTATAACATATTTATTTATTTTTATAGTATTATTCTTGCTATTTCTTGTTGTCGTATACGTATCAAAATGCATGCTTAATTTATGTCTAAGGATTAATAAAAATGCATATTAGCGGTAAATTTATTCTCTTATTTAATCAGACTACTATCCAAATAATGTTGTAGCATACATAAAAAGTTAACTTCTGATAAACCTTTCTTAAAATCCATTTTCCTCTCTCCATGTACTATTCTGTGATGAGTGAGAGCTTTTTAGAAGAAAAAATTGTAACTTAGTGCTTTTACGCATTCAAAATTAAAATTATATTATTTACATTTGTAGAAGAAAAAATTATAACTTAGTGCTTTTACACATTAAAAATTAAAATTATATTATTTACAAAAAGACATCACAGCTTATTACTCCTTATATCAACGAAAATACGAAAAGTTAATGAGTAGTAAACAAGATTTTTCTCTCATCATTGTAAGTAATAAAAAAAGCAGATATAGCATGTGTTTTAAAATTATAGAAAAAGCATCTGTATGTACATGAAGAGATATTCTTTATTTATATAATCAACTCGATTCCATCCATTTAACCAAACAATAGGAATGAGGATCAGCCATCGCCTTTTAATAGTTTCATGCACGTTTACACAAAAACTACTAAAGCCATCGAACTTATTTCAAGATAATATATTTTTTGTTTATTAAGCAAAGTAGCTGAAGCAATTTTTTGTGCATCTACCTTTTATGTTATTGATGCACGCCAAGACTATTTCATAAATAGTTGCAAGCGATCCGCTGTGCCGTCATAAAACTAGCAAAATTTTATAAAACGTGTAAATTTGGATAATTCAAGGATCAAATGTTGTTTATCATGTGATTTTTAGAGCTTTTATTAAGTGAAAATATTAAAATTACTAAATACGGCATATTGGCATAAATTACTGTATATTTTGAAAATAAAAGTTAAAATCTGAAAATTCAGCTGTTTGCCTTTATTGCCCTTATAGTGAAATAAATGGATTATCTAAATTTTAAAACATTCATTCAATGTGATTAATACTTATATTTTATATGTAAGATGTGGATACTCTTAAATATTTTCGGACAACCTTGAAATATTTTGAAAACCTTTATGTGTTTAGTACCCGAAGCAGATAAAATCAACTGCAACACACATTATTTAGTTTAGTTTTTTTGAAACCCGTTCCCGAGTTACAATGGCTGGCCCTAGTCTGGTTGTGGACTTCCAAGCATTCAAGATAGAAAATAATAAACTAATCCCTAATGAACTTGCTGCCTACGACGGTCATAGAATTAGTAACTATGTTTTTAAACCCCGTTTGATCTAGCCTTCCTAGGAGCAGGGGCGTACAAACAAACGAAATGGTTATTGCAACACTATCATTGCATTGATTGGGATTCCGGATTTACTCCATTTTACAAATTTGCTGATATTGTACGGAGCTTCACAGAAAATGCTGACACCATTTACGTTAAGGGCAGAGGAAAAGATGATTTTTTAAGAAAATATTCAAGCAAACCTATTATAGAGTTGGATGAGCAACCGGCCTTAGAAAAGACGTCCCTAAATGTTTCTATCATTCAAATAATGAAAATTGTGCATGTTCTTTGTTTAATGTATTTTTGTTATATTATCAACATGTAATGCAAATCTAATTTTTTAATAAATATTTAATAATACAACCAATTAGTTACTATTTAATTTATTCATATTATACACATTATAACGCATAAAATCAACTACATGTTCATAAAAGTCTGTAATGATTGTTTTTCTGCTTGGGTTTTCCAATTCCTCTAGCAGGGTACCTATCTGTTTTTCTAAGTGTCTGTTTTGTATTGATATATTATGTCCTGATGTGAAGTAACTTTGTCTACCTATACATTCTAATTCATGTACTCATTCATACACCTAAAAACTTCAATACATAATATCCTAATCTCCAAATATCCAATTAGCCACTTAGCCAAATCACCAAATATCCCAATTCCCAAATATTTCTACTGACTTTTACTTTTTGTAAGTTTTTTTCTCTTTTGTAATGTGTGTGAGTCACTTTTTAAATCAATATCGAACGGGAGAGTTTAAAAATATGACAAAATGTATAGAAGAAGAAATAAAATGTATGTAAAAGCCAAAGAATTACTATAATCTCTACCACACCTAGAATTTCAAAGATTAAAAAGCTCACCCAAGATACTCCAACGTATCTTTTTATCACCCCCCTCTTCGTCACAGAGCATACTTTTTTTTAATCCCATGCATTCAGCATGTACCCTTGTTTATTAACAAAAACCCGAAAAACCACTCGAAGAAGAAACGACACAATCAAAGTTTTAATACAACTAGCGATAAAAACTCATTTTAGCTAAAGAAACAAAAATGTTTGATCAACACACCATCGGTCGACAATGCTCGTAAGAAATATAGAAAACATGCAAATCGTAGTCTAAACAGTATAATACAAAAATATAATGTTTTACGAGCATTAGTTGTTTAAATATACTGTAAGATATCCATGTTTTTAATAAAAAAAAGGAAAAAGATTCCGCAACGGAAGGTTTACAGTGGTAAAGTATTGTAATGGGAACAGAAGAGAGGAATGATGGACATAAAACAACACAATTGCTTCTAACAAGGGTTTTTATACTGACTGAACACTCCAAGGTTATTATCTAAATTGTATAAACAGTCTTTCGAAAATAGTTTATTTGTATAATTTGTATTGTTAAATTTTTGAGCGTAAACCCATGAAGCCAGTAAGCAGTTTTGCAGACATTCTCCAAGAATAAAAGTCTTATAAATCCATTCTTCTCTTAGATAAATTAGCATTTCAAATATTATTATAATTAAAAGAAAACAGAATGTACCCCTAGTAACGAAATAATGACTTGCAACTAAACACTTTGAGATATAAGGGAAAAACAAATATTATATTATTATGCAACTTGTCAAAATACTAGATAGACTTTCAATAATTCATTATTTTTTAAAAACGTTGGTATAATAAATTGTGTTACTGCCCATATCCAAAATTTCACTTATTCCTAAACTAATGGAATTCTTAGTTAAAGATTTTTTAAGACTATTTTAAAAATGTTATTGTCACTAACCAGCATGGCTTCATAAAGGGAAACAAATTTACTAGTTTATTCTGTCCACATTTTTAATTCCCTAGAAAATGGATTTGGATGGAGGATTTTTTTTTTCAATATTAAGTGTTGAAGATACTTGTATTTTGGTTCTCTCTTTATTGCTATTGCACAACACCACGATTTTCTTTTAAAACTGGAAGAGTTACATTAGTTTTTGATTTGATTTATATAAATTACACTTTTATAGTCTTCTTCGATATTATATTTTCAGCTTTTTTCATGCTCAAGATTCTACACAGTCCTTAAACTGATTCCCAGTGCTTTTGCTACGATTTCTTGCATATTAGTTGAGGAATTTCCACTTACTCTTTCATTCTCTAAATAGTTAATTAAATTTTATATGATTGTCTTTGCTTGGAGGACTCAAAGCTCCAGAAAATTGCCTTTTATTATTCAAATTAACAAATTTATCACTTCAACTTGTTAAAGTCGCAAAATAGACATAATATGTTCATCACAAGTTTTTAGAACCACTAAAAATTATAAGTTTATTCCTTTTTCTCATGCTGAAATTATATACATTGTCTATCCTACGGATTTTACCACGAACCACAAACCGAATTTTTGTTTTTGGTCTGACAAACTATGCAATGGTTCCTAGTTTTATCACCTATATTATGATCTTATTTATCGTTAACTTGTACAGTACCTTCTTTTTTTATTCCTAATTATCATATTTTTATGTTTCCCTCCCGTTTCTCAAATCGCCAAATATTTGAATATTTCGTTATAGACAATAAAATACGAAATTATGTTAGAACAAACCTAATATGAATTTCTTTACCAGGTGTGTGTCTAATAAACCAATATACCTATTTTTCCGTTGATATTTTTAGCAATATTAAACAAAGGTAGACATATCAGATTGGTCGAATGACAATAAATACAAATCCATGGTTATATATTCAAATGATGGTATACTTTTTAGGCAGGTTTGAAGAGTTCTTCGCAAATACCCTGTTTGTTATTTGAACGCAACATTTAAATAGTATTTTACTCTTAGTAATGAATAGCATTAAACTGAATACTGTTTATAATACCGTAAAATTGTATATTGTAAACGTTGAAAACTTATATCGTTAACACGATTTCTTTTACCAAGATTAACACTGTCGTTGGTATTTAGTTGAGTTTTCATATATTTGTTCTAAATCAGAGTTTTAATCGGGTATTTATTTTATTTACTAAGTGATATGGGAAAAAACACAATTTTAAAGCAAAAAAAAACCATTAAAACCATATATTCAGTAACTTTTTTTTTTATTGTAACAAATTAATGTAGATTACATTTTACTGTTTGTAGGAAATACATATTTTATTCAATTCTTGATTTTTTTGTATCTGTATGACACAGAGCCTCCATTTGGTAAACATCTCCTTTTTGTAGAATTTTGTCTATACAGTTTAACTTTAGTTCTTGTGGTTACCTCATGTTCCTTTGTTCTACGAATATTCTTTGATATAATTGGTATTGGCTCGGACTCTTTAAGAATCATGGTATTAAAATTAACAAGTTGTGATGCTGCATACTTTATGGAAATACCCTTAACTTTACAAATTACTTCCTCTCTTTGTGTTTTAGTGAAATACACCTTAAAAGAGTAATTTTTTGGACCGCCAGAGACAAAGGATGGAATTAGAACCGTAACTATCAAGTTCGCCACTTCTAGAGAGATATATTACAGAATATGTACAGGACTAATACAGTACTCTATTATCAACACGTTCGAGATATAAATATAACTTAAAACGTGCCCGGGCTGTGACGTAAGCCACATTCACTACATTTACTGTAGGTAGAGAATTAACAGGTTTCTTCGGTGTATTCATAGCTTACCACCAATGTCTTTTCGTTAATAGCAATGTCGCTGTTTATATAAATAGCTGGATCACTAAACATAGTGAAAAATTCCGAAGGTTGGTTTATTATTTTAGGTTTTGGCTGATTTTCTCGTTGTCCAAATTTTCCTCGGAAACTGTTTAATATTAATTTAGCCTAGGATCTTAAATCGAAATAACGACGATATTGTCGCGTTCTTATTTAACATCTTCCTTTTCAAAAAAGTCTTCAATATATTTTAACTTTTGTTCTTCTGTTTGAAAATCTGTACACCAATCACTCGCTTCTTGTTTAATTTTAATAAACTTGTTCATTATAGCAGTAAATAAACCCTCTTGTCCAGAATGTTTGTTAAATCTTTGAACTTGATATTTCCATATTTCATACACTTCCAAAAGTTTGTAACCCTTTTCTACATACTTCAACACTTCCTCCAGACATTGGTGGTAAATTATGAATACACCGAAGAAACCTGTTAATTCTCTACCTACAGTAAATGTAGTGAATGCGGCTTACGTCACAGCCCGGGCACGTTTTAAGTTATATTCATATCTCGACCGTGTTGATAATAGAGTACTGTATTAGTCCTGTACAGATTCTGTAATATATCTCTCTAGAAGTGGCGAACTTGATAGTTACGGTTCTAATTCCATCCTTTGTCTCTGGCGGTCCAAAAAATTACTCTTTTAAGGTGTATTTCACTAAAACACAAAAAGAGGAAGTAATTTGTAAAGTTAAGGGTATTTCCATAAAGTATGCAGCATCACAACTTGTTAATTTTAATACCATGATTCTTAAAGAGTCCGAGCCAATACCAATTATATCAAAGAATATTCGTAGAACAAAGGAACATGAGGTAACCACAAGAACTGAAGTTAAACTGCATAGACAAAATTCTACAAAAAGGAGATGTTTACCAAATGGAGGCTCTGTGTCATACAGATACAAAAAAATCAAGAATTGAATAAAATATGTATTTCCTACAAACAGTAAAATGTAATCTACATTAATTTGTTACAATAAAAAAAAAAGTTACTGAATATATGGTTTTAATGGTTTTTTTTTGCTTTAAAATTGTGTTTTTACCCATATCACTTAGTAAATAAAATAAATACCCGATTAAAACTCTGATTTAGAGCAAATATATAAAAACTCAACTAAATACCAACGACAGTGTTAATCTTGGTAAAAGAAATCGTGTTAACAATATAAGTTTTCAACGTTTACAATATACAATTTTACGATATTACAAACAGTATTCAGTCTAATGCTATTCATTACTAAGAGTAAAATACTATTTAAATGTTGCGTTCAAATAACAAACAGGGTATTTGCGAAGAACTCTTCAAACCTGCCTAAAAAGTATACCATCATTTGAATATATAACCATGGATTTGTATTTATTGTCATTCGACCAATCTGATGTGTCTACCTTTGTTTAATATTGCTAAAAATATCAACGGAAAAATAGGTATATTGGTTTATTAGACACACACCTGGTAAAGAAATTCATATTAGGTTTGTTCTAACATATTTTCGTATTTTATTGTCTATAACGAAATATTCAAATATTTGGCGATTTGAGAAACGGGAGGGAAACATAAAAATATAATAATTAGGAATAAAAAAAGAAGGTATTGTACAAGTTAACGTTAAGTTAATAAATAAGATCATAATATAGGTGATAAAACTAGGAACCATTGCATAGTTTGTCAGACCAAAAACAAAAATTCAGTTTGTGGTTCGTGGTAAAATCCGTATTATATACAATGTATATAATTTCAGCATGAGAAAAAGGAATAAACTTATAATTTTTAGTGGTTCTAAAAAGTTGTGATGAACATATTATGTCTATTTTGTGACTTTAACAAGTTGAAGTGATAAATTTGTTAATTTGAATAATAAAAGGCAATTTTCTGGAGCTTTGAGTCCTCCAAGCAAAGACAATCATATAAAATTTAATTAACTATTTAGAGAATGAAAGAGTAAGTGGAAATTCCTCAACTAATATGCAAGAAATCGTAGCAAAAGCACTAGGAATCAGTTTAAGGACTGTGTAGAACCTTGAGCATGAAAAAAGCTGAAAATATAATATCGAAGAAGACTATAAAAGTGTAATTTATATAAATCAAATCAAAAACTAATGTAACTCTTCCAGTTTTAAAAGAAAATCGTGGTGTTGTGCAATAGCAATAAAGAGAGAACCAAAACACAAGTATCTTCAACACTTAATATTGAAAAAAAAAATCCTCCATCCAAATCCATTTTCTAGGGAATTAAAAATGTGGACAGAATAAACTAGTAAATTTGTTTCCCTTTATGAAGCCATGCTGGTTAGTGACAATAACATTTTTAAAACAGTCTTAAAAAATCTTTAACTAAGAATTCCATTAGTTTAGGAATAAGTGAAATTTTGGATATGGGCAGTAACACAATTTATTATACCAACGTTTTTAAAAAATAATGAATTATTGAAACTCTATCTAGTATTTTGACAAGTTGCATAATAATATAATATTTGTTTTTCCCTTATATCTCAAAGTGTTTAGTTGCAAGTCATTATTTCGTTACTAGGGGTACATGCTGTTTTCTTTTAATTATAATAATATTTGAAATGCTAATTTATCTAAGAGAAGAATGGATTTATAAGACTTTTATTCTTGGAGAATGTCTGCAAAACTGCTTACTGGCTTCATGGGTTTACGCTCAATAATTTAACAATACAAATTATGCAAATAAACTATTTTCGAAAGACTGTTTATACAATTTAGATAATAACCTTGGAGTGTTCAGTCAGTATAAAAACCCTTGTTAGAAGCAATTGTGTTGTTTTATGTCCATCATTCCTCTCTTCTGTTCCCATTACAATACTTTACCACTGTAAACCTTCCGTTGCGGAATCTTTTTCCTTTTTTTTATTAAAAACATGGATATCTTACAGTATATTTAAACAACTAATGCTCGTAAAACATTATATTTTTGTATTATACTGTTTAGACTACGATTTGCATGTTTTCTATATTTCTTACGAGCATTGTCGACCGATGGTGTGTTGATCAAACATTTTTGTTTCTTTAGCTAAAATGAGTTTTTATCGCTAGTTGTATTAAAACTTTGATTGTGTCGTTTCTTCTTCGAGTGGTTTTTCGGGTTTTTGATAATATACAAGGGTACATGCTGAATGCATGGGATTAAAAAAAAAGTATGCTCTGTGACGAAGAGGGTGGTGATAAAAAGATACGTTGGAGTATCTTGGGTGAGCTTTTTAATCTTTGAAATTCTAGGTGTGGTAGAGATTATAGCAATTCTTTGGCTTTTACATACATTTTATTTCTTCTTCTATACATTTTGTCATATTTTTAAACTCTCCGGTTCGATATTGATTTAAAAAGTGACTCACACACATTACAAACGAGAAAACACTTACAAAAAGTAAAAGTCAGTAGAAATATTTGGGTATTGGGATATTTGGTGATTTGGCTAAGTGGCTAATTGGATATTTGGAGATTAGGATATTATGTATTGAAGTTTTTAGGTGTATGAATGAGTACATTAATTAGAATGTATAGGTAGACAAAGTAACTTCACATCAGGACATAATATATCAACACAAAACAGACACTTAGAAAAACAGATAGGTACCCTGCTAGAGGAATTGGAAAACCCAAGCAGAAAAACAATCATTACAGACTTTTATGAACATGTAGTTGATTTTATGCGTTATAATGTATATAATATGAATAAATTAAATAGTAACTAATTGGTTGTATTATTAAATGTTTATTAAAAAATTAGGTTTGCATTACATGTTGATAATATAACAAAAATACATTAAACAAAGAACATGCACAATTTTCATTATTTGAATGATAGAAACATTTAGGGACGTCTTTTCTAAGGGCCGGTTGCTCATCCAACTCTATAATAAGTTTGCTTGAATATTTTCTTAAAAAATCATCTTTTCCTCTGCCCTTAACGTAAATGGTATCAGCATTTTCTGTCAAGCTCCGTACAATATTAGCACATTTGTAAAATGGAGTAAATCTGGAATCCCAATCAATGCAATGATAGTGTTGCACTAACCATTTCGTTTGTTTGTACGCCCCTGCTCCTAGGAAGGCTAGATCAAACGGGGTTTAAAAACATAGTTACTAATTCTATGACCGTCGTAGGCAGCAAGTTCATTAGGGATTAGTTTATTATTTTCTATCTTGAATGCTTGGAAGTCCACAACCAGACTAGGGCCAGCCATTGTAACTCGGGAACGGTTTTCAAAAAAACTAAACTAAATAATGTGTGTTGCAGTTGATTTTATCTGCTTCGGGTACTAAACACATAAAGGTTTTCAAAATATTTCAAGGTTGTCCGAAAATATTTAAGAGTATCCACATCTTACATGTAAAATATAAGTATTAAACACATTGAATGAATGTTTTAAAATTTAGATAATCGATTTATTTCACTATAAGGGCAATAAAGGCAAACAGCTGAATTTTCAGATTTTAACTTTTATTTTTAAAATATACAGTAATTTATGCCAATATGCCGTATTTAGTAATTTTAATATTTTTACTTAATAAAAGCTCTAAAAATCACATGATAAACAACATTTGATCCTTGAATTATCCAAATTTACACGTTTTATAAAATTTTGCTAGTTTTATGACGGCACAACGGATCGCTTGCAACTATTTTTGAAATAGTCTTGGCGTGCATCAATAACATAAAAGGTAGATGCACAAAAAATTGCTTCAGCTACTTTGCTTAATAAACAAAAAATATATTATCTTGAAATAAGTTCGATGGCTTTAGTAGTTTTTGTGTAAACGTACATGAAACTATTAAAAGGCGATGGCTGATCCTCATTCCTATTGTTTGGTTAAATTGATGGAATCGAGTTGATTATATAAATAAAGAATATCTCTTCATGTACATACAGATGCTTTTTCTATAATTTTAAAACACATGCTATATCTGTTTTTTTTTATTACTTACAATGATGAGAGAAAAATCTTGTTTACTACACATTAACTTTTCGTATTTTCGTTTATATAAGGAGTAATAAGCTGTGATGTCTTTTTGTAAATAATATAATTTTAATTTTGAATGTGTAAAAGCACTAAGTTATAATTTTTCTTCTAAAAATGTAAATAATATA
This sequence comes from Polydrusus pterygomalis, assembly GCA_963969555.1. Classification (NCBI taxonomy): domain Eukaryota; kingdom Metazoa; phylum Arthropoda; class Insecta; order Coleoptera; family Curculionidae; genus Polydrusus; species Polydrusus pterygomalis. The sequence continues at coordinate 116,150,382 of OZ018376.1, forward strand.
ATTTTAATTTTGATGCGTAAAAGCACTAAGTTATAATTTTTTCTTCAAAAAAGCTCTCACTCATCACAGAATAGTACATGGAGAGAGGAAAATGGATTTTAAGAAAGGTATATCAGAAGTTAACTTTTTATGTATGCTACAACATTATTTTGATAGTAGTCTGATTAAATAAGAGAATATATTTACCGCTAATATGCACTTTTATTAATCCTTAGACATAAATTAAGCATGCATTTTGATACGTATACGACAACAAGAAATAGCAAGAATAATACTATAAAAATAAATAAATATGTTATAAAATATAAATTTTCCATAAAAAAACGTATTATCTACTGGATGTGATTTTTAAAAATGAATTACAATGATGAAGTAATAATTCTTGTGTGCACTTATCTGCATCAATATTCGGCAACACATGCTTTAAATCTAATTTTCATCCAACTTTGTGAATTGGAATATTTTATTTATTATATTTCGGATGCAAAACAGCCAAGTCTAGATAAATTAACCCAAATTCATCACCATTAACTAAAAAGCTCCTTTTAAATTTAAGTAATTTTTACCTACTGGTCAAAAAAGGGATTTTATTCACAAGAGGTAGCATAGATTATCAAAGGAAGAAAAATAATGAGCAAAGAAAGAAAAATTAAGCATGTTTGCAAGCAGTCAAAGTTACCCATACAAAAGGACACTTGCACTCTTTCAATGTTAAATAATCCCATAAGAAAGAGCACAGACCCTATTTTAACAACTATAGTAGAGAACGATATATTATACCTGTACCCCATTCGATATTTTAGAACAGAATAATGTCAATAAAGAAAAAAATTCTTCAAAGTGTAAAAGGAGTAGCCGCTTTAAGAGTATACAAAACTCAACAACATAAAAACCACCTGCACCCCGAACCAACACAAGGTCATCGTAAATAAAACGTGCCTGCACCTCATTCAATATTTTAGAACAAAATTACTTCAATAAAAAATAAAAATTCTTCAAGGCGTAAAAACCAAACACTTGCGTCCGAGTACCTCCAAGGTCGAAAATAAACCCAACCCAATGTCATAAATAAACATCTGCTCAAAAGTGTAGTCAAGGTTACATAAAGGACATCTGCATCCACTATAAAAAGAAATCCAAAAATACCCTAATAACGAACAAAGAAAAAAAAAATAGCCAGCGCTCAATATTACCCATAACAAAAGAACAGAGGCATGCCGCCTTCGAAATCATGCATAACAAAAGGACAGCTGCACTCTTTCAAGGTGTGAAAATAAACCCAACCCAATGTCATAAATAAACATCTGCTCAAAAGTTTAGTCAAGGTTACATAAAACCATCAAAGAATATTTGCATCCACTATAAAAATAAATCCAAAAATACCATAATAAATAAAAAGCAAAGAAAAAAAAATAGCCAGCGCTCAATATTACCCATAACAAAAGAATAGAGGCATGCCGCCTTCGAAATCATACATAACAAAAGGGCATTTGCACTCTTTCAAGGCGTGAAATTCCCATCAAGGTGTGAAAATCCGATAACAAAGAGACCCAGACCCTATTGTTACGACTATAATAGCTCTTTCAAGGAGTGAAAATCCCATCAAGGTGTGAAAATCCTATAAACACCCTTGAAGAACATGAAGGTATAACAAAACACAAAATATATTACAAATCTAACTTTTGGGAAAAAATAATGGTCAAGGTAACATCAATAAAACAGACTTGCACCCCTTTAGATATTTTCGAAAAAATAAATGACGACTATAAAGAAATAAAAATACTTCATGGTGTAAAAATTTGTAACGCAATAGTGTCATAAATAAAAGGACACCTGCATACCATAAAAATACGCTCGCCCATGTGCATTATGGTCAAGGCAACACCATCAAAGAGCAGCTCCATCCTTCAAGGTCAAATGAGTCACATAAAAGACACCTGCATACCATAAAAATACGCTCGCCCACGTGTATGGTCAAGGTCAACAGGGAGGAGGAGGCGAGGGGGTGGGGGGAGTAGAAAGGGGTAGGCGAAAGGGGCAGGGGTGTAAGAGGGGGGGGGGGGGGAGAGGCAGAAACCGTCTTTTATATCTACTCACATCTAATCTAAAATTTTTATATGGTAAATTAATTTTCTCGACAAGCAGAATTTTTTATAAAGAATAACTTTTCGTAGTAAAATCCATAATAAAGATATTTTTCCTCTTGTCAACTCCATCCGGGGACACACTGTATTTCTAATAAGTCAAAGTTCATAATGTAAAATGCTATTAGACGCTTTATTTTTATTAGTTTCATAATGTTTTACACAGTTTTCAAGAAAAATAACAATGATGTGGTACGACATGGAAAATAGATGTCGGAAAGCATCCGAAGTGTTCTCTACAATGGTTCCTGACAGATCCATTCCAAGCAAGACCTGAATATTGTTCGTTATTAATAAATGCAACTGTTTAGAGCAAAATAATGATGTAGGTACTCGATGGCAGAGAATAATAAGAAAATAATGCAGATTTAGAACTTTTATTTCATGTAGAAAATAATGGAATTAGCAGCAGGTTTTTTGGTAAAACTGTAGGAAAGCATCACAACACAGAACTGTGCAAATTAAATAAATATAATTATAATCGGTACAAATATGAAAAACATCAAAAACTAAGACAAGATGATAAAATACGAAGAGCAAACTTGCATAGAAAAGTTTATAGGGAATTCTCAGGCAATCTTTGTTATATCGACGAATGCACACATGAAACAATGAACCAAATATTTAAAATCGTAGATATTGATGTACAGAAAATGAACACAGATTCGTACAAACAAGGACTCCATCAAAAGGAACATGGGTGGGCATATTTCGATATCAGCTTATGACCTTTTTTTGGGACAAAGTTTGTGAAAGGAAAATTGTTTTACAAAGTCAAATTGGATCTGCATTAAAATAAGTTGGTCCGTAGAATAAAGGTTTCAAATGGAAGGTTGCGTACAATGCACGAATTGGCCAGCCAGGTCTCCTGATCTTTCACCAAACTTTTACCTGTGGGTCACATTACACGTGTTATTTATAAAAATGTGCGTTATCCAAATTTGGGAGAACTAAAGATTGCAATTTCAGGAGTATGCAATTGAATCTCTGCGTATTTCCTTAATAATGTAAGAACTGAATTTTATGACCGTTTAGTATTAAACGAAGAACTGCTTGGGCCTAGGCATCTGATTAGAAAACATTTTGTTTCCATTTTAATTAGTTGTTGTCTGTTGGTGTGTGTGTTCATCATACAATGGTAGCAAAAAAAGATTACATCAGATTTCCATGGGTAGTCTGGTGGTACACCACCAAGTATATGGGTGTAGATACATTTTATTATAGTAGGATAATTTTTTTAGAACATTTTTTAATTCTGCTCATAAAACTGTAAGGTATTTGGAGGGATGATATGTACGTTCTGAATTATAGGGGCGGATTACCTCCTCTACTCTCATATATGCGCCATAATTTAAACAAACTATAAAGTGATTTTAAGTTAAATAAACGTGCTTGATAGAAAAGTGAAGGTGCTGGGCATATCTTTAAACATGCCATATTTTTATTAATTTTTGTCCAATATTTTACTTGCTGGTCGATTGGCCTTGGACATGGTCTGTGGGCTTCGGAGCTTGTTTGCGGCTCGCTGGTGGAGGGTCGACTGTCGACTGGCTGGTCTTCAAGAACTCGAGGTTCTGATAAAAATAAGGAGCGCGCAGCTTAAACAGACCCGGCGATGTAACGTGACGTTAGATGGTCCCGTAATTCCATCCGCGTTTTGGTATCGCGCCATGGCATCCGGAAGGTACTGTACGCGTTTCTACATCACGACGATATTTTTCTACTAACAGGTGTGCAGGAGATTATTAAAAGTGTTTTCCCGATGTTTCGAATCGGAAACTTTATAAACTTGAACAGTATAAATTATGCTAATTATTTACGGACAAGAATGAATGTTGTAGCATGAAAAATAAGAACATTAAAAACGGATATGCATAGTATAGGAAATAGGAAGTTTTAAAAACGTCTATTTACCTTACTGTAAAGACCACTCGGAACGCACGCCGGTATAATACTGCTATATCTTTCCAGTCCAGAGAAAATAAACAGAAACGCTCTACAGACGTAATTATTTTGATACTTTTAGCTGGCATAACTTCGTTTAGGCTTCTTATATCGATCCGACTATGAAAAAATAAGTTAGTTTACTTCTTTTACATCAAAAACGTATAATTTATTGAAGTCGCTAGGAGCAACCATTTTCGAGATAATCGGATTCGATATTTTTAATGCAAGAATGCTAAAATATTTTAAATAATTGTGTATTCGTATTAGTATTATTTATCACAGCTGGCCTTGATTAAAAACAACGACGTTTTTAATGCAACAACGTGTTACACAAAGTATCATCTGTCAAAGCTATTAATTTTCTACGTGCAATACGTAGATATTATACATTTTTAAGTAATGCCTCAACATAATTTATTTTCCAATGCGGAAATTTGCGAAATTATCTAAATTAATGAACAGTTCCCTGAACGTTGGATAGGCCGTGGTGGCCGCTTGCCTTGGCCGGCGCGAAGTCCGGATTTTAATCCAATGAATTTCTGCATTTAGGGTTATTTGAAAACCAATGTTTATAACGAGTTATAATGAGTTAAATCAAAAAATTACAAATTCTCTTAATCTGCTCAGAAATGATGAAGATCTCTTGTTTAAAGTCCGACAGTCTTTTGTAAAATGTATATCAAAATGTATTGAAGTCAATGGTGGCCATTTTGAACAATTGCTATCACGACGTTACCATTTTTATTTCTTACTATTTTGTTACTTTTAAATGTCATTAATCTAAGTATAAATAAAATTTTTGATTAGAATAAAATTAGTAATTCCGTATCCGAAAAAACGTTTTTATTAGAAAAAAATAGTCAACCTTAAGTATCTACATTCACTTTTTTTTTGGATCATATTTGTTTATTAAATTAGTCACAGACTATAATTTATATTTATGTACAGTATTGCCTTTCGGCGGATCTTGAATGAAGTGGTTGACTGCTGAATAATTATTTCATTTTAGTTGAGGTAGTGGGCAGAGGGCATCGGGAAAGTAATTACTTCTAATTTATTGAGCAGCCGTGGCTGGAATGAGCCAGTCTCTCGGTAGTCTGTACGGTTTTTGTGGGCTGGAGTGTATGTGTGATTGCGTTATGAGTGGGTTCATGGATACGTCTGTACGTTTGTAATAGTTGATAATAAGTTTGTCTATATGTTTCGTGATTGTTGGTATCTGTAAGTCATTGTGCAACGTATGAACCATCGTAAATCGTGGAGCATTTGTTATTATTCTTAAAACTTTATTTTGAAAAATTTGATTTTTTTTCATCGTTGACTTATTTACTGTGCACCAGGAGGCGATACCATAAGTAAGTACGGGTCTAACAATTGTCTTGTAAAGTAAAGTCTTTGTGCGTAAGTCTAGTCTACTTCTACTGTTGATAAGTGAGTAGATGGCGCTGAGTTGACTATTTGCTTTTCTTAAGCGTTGGTTAGCGTTGTCAGTCCAAGCCAGCCGTTTGTCAAAGCTCAGACCCAGGTATTTTACTTTTTCGCACCAGTTTAATCTGGAGTTTTTGACTTGCAATCTGGTCAGTGGAAATTTACATGTGGACCTTGAAAAATAGATGGCTTGTGTTTTAGCGTCATTAAGACGAATTTTCCACTTATCTAACCACGCCTCGATAAGCTTTATATGACGTTGTAGCTTTGAGACGATCAACCTGGGCTGTTTTGCAGTGGCGGTCATGGCGGTATCATCAGCAAACAGATATAGTTGAGTTTGACCAAATTTAGGAATATCGCTAGTATAGATATTGTACAGAGTCGGCGCAAGGGAGGAACCCTGCGGAACTCCTGCTCTAACATGTCGCACCGTCGATATCGCATTTTCTGACGATACCGCGAAAATCCTGTCTGTCAGGTATGAATGAATTACCTTTATTAAATAGTTCGGCATGCCTGCCCTTATTAACTTTAGAATGAGTCCGTTGTGCCAGACCTTATCAAATGCCTTGCTGACGTCGAAGAAGACCGCTCCTGTACTGAAACGTTTATTAAAACCATTTCGTATATTAGAAGCAAGTCTAGTGGTTTGCCTTACCGTGCAATGAGAGGATCGAAAGCCGAACTGCTCTGGTGGTAAAATGTTGTTGTTAAATATAAAATCATTAATCCGATGAAGAATAAGTTTCTCAACAACCTTGCCAAGACACGACAATAGGCTGATGGGCCTATAGCTGGTAACTAAAGATTGATCCTGCCCAGACTTTGGAATCAGAACCACTTTAGCTTTTTTCCACACTTGGGGGAAATGTCCTACTACGATAATAGCTTGGGCTATGTTTGCTATATCCGTAATCACGTTATCAGGCAAGTTCTTTAGTGCTTTATTTTTTATACCGTCGAAGCCCGGAGCCTTTTTTGGTTTAATGGATTTAATAACGTTTTTTACTTCATCCATATTAATATTCCGGATATTTTGAATGGGGTGCTCTATAGACTTATAAATACGTATCGTCCTGGAGATCTGAGCGTCCCTTACTGGATCAGATGTCGGGTTTTCGTTGAACTGTTCATAGAGACTATCCGCGAACATTTCGACTTTTTCCCTAGGATCTGAAACAATGTTGTTGGTTGTAGTATTTCTTATAAATGACATTGGCTTTATGCAGCCCCTTGTTAGCGATTTGGTCATTTTAAATATGCTATTGTCTTCGATATTAAGATCAGCTACTCTATTTTCCCATAAAGAGGATTCTTGAACTTTGAGGAGATTACGTATGAGTTGAACAGCTCTGTTCGCCTCTGCCTTTATACGCGGATCACCAGTGCGATACGCCCGGTTCATAAGTCTATTTTTTATTCTAATTTGCTCTTTGATATTATTTGATAAGACTCCGTACTTAGAGAATCTGGATATTTTTGTGGCGGAGGCTTTGGCTACAGCAGTATTGATGGCATCGGTAATATGAATCACCGCCGCATCTATATCTGCATCTGTCTGAATTGGTGGCAATGGTTCCTTTGATTCTAACAGACGCCTAAACACGGGCCAATTGGTAGACGTAATTGAAATAGACCCCTGTCCTTTGTCTTGGGGGTTGCCGTACTCTATTACGACTGGAAGATGATCAGATGTCAAGTCGTAAAGAGCAACGGGTTGGGATAAAAGGTCAGTGTTTTTTGTCACAAAAATATCCAGAATCTCCGGGAGACCATTCGGTGACGAATGAGTGTGCTCCCTCGGTGGCATAATGTGATAATTATAGTCTAGAGACTTATGGAACAAGATGCGGCCTTTCTTATTCTGGATACGGCATCCCCAGATGCGATGTTTGGCGTTCAAGTCTCCACCTATAATCATCGTTTCATTAGTATCAAAAACCTTGCCTAGACATGTGCCGTCGAAATCGACCGCCGGACTGCAGTAAACAGAGCCCAAGTGAACCCATTTGGTTTTGGTTTTCACTCGAATGAATGTACCCTCAATATGTGGACAATTGTACGGACCTGGCACGGCCTGGGCAATGATATTCTTTTTAACAAGAACCATGGTTCCCCCTTTTTGCCTTAGTGGCCTATCATTCCTGAATATCGTAAAATTAGGGAACGTGAGGCGCTCCCCTTTAAACCATGTTTCTTGTATAAATAAAATATCAATTTCGTTTTTCTCGACAAAGTTAATAATTTCAAGTTTTTTGCCTTTAAACCCGTTTATATTTATCGTAGCCAACTTAAAATAGGCAACCTCGCACTGCAAAGCCATTACTTGTTCGTTGAGGTAAACGACGCCAACATGTTTTGAATTTGCAGCTGCATTTGTTGCTGCATCATTTTTGAAAATTCGCCCAGGTACGATTGTAAAGTGGCCTGCAACGCTGTTTCCAGTGAATCTGATGCAGATTTTTCTATTGAGGACTTGTCGCTCAATTTAGAGTTTGATTGAGAGCCCCATTTGAATGTGGGTGGAGGTATGTTCGGTCTAACGGTGGTTGGAGTTCTTTTGACATTTTTATTATTATTGTACAAGTTACGTGGGTGACAGGGGCAACCTTGAAAGTTGGCAGGATGATCTCCTCCACAGTTTGCACATTTTAATAGTTCAGGAGTAAAATCTTTACACTCAAAAGAGAAATGATTTTTAGCGCATTTAAGGCATTTAATTAGAGCCGTACATTTGAACTGCGAGTGGCCATATAGCTGACATCTATGGCATTGCGAAATATTTGATTTTGATTTCTGAGATTCAACTTTGATTTTTAGACAATCCAACGCCGTTAGGTCGAAAATGCCTTTTTCAGATTTTGGCAAAATTATCAGCATGAGAGGCATAGGAGAACCATCTCGTTTGTTCCACCTAATTACTTTGGACGGGTGGAAACCCAACTCTTCTAAATCTTTCTTGACCTTCTCCTCAGACCAGGTCTCTATAACGCCCCGTATTATTATATGCAATGCTTTCTCCTCCGGGAAGCGGAAAGAGTGATACGGTATTTTCTGGCTGTCGAAAAATTTTACTATTTTAAAATAATCATTTGGAGTAGAAGGGTGGAGTTTTACTCCGCCCTCAACAGTAATTGCTTTTCCAAAGTCAATCTTATTAACTTTGAGATAGCTGGTCACTTCATTAAATTTTGATTTATCGCGCAAAACCACAGGAGGAACTCGAATTTTTTTTTGGGCTTCCCTCTGTAACATTATCATTATTTTTAGGATGGGCTGAGATAGATACTACGGTATGGCTGGAATTAGAGGTACCTGAAGCATTCGCGTTTTTATTAATAAAGTATTCTTGAAGAGACTTATTGTTCGAAACAGGCAACTTAGGCCATTCCGTAGTTGCTACCTGCTGTTTTTTAGCGTTATCTAAAGTGGTTATATTATTAGGACGTTTTCGATTTGATTTAACGAATTGAAATGATGATTTTTCATTAGTGTTCTCGACTGATAGCATCTCAGTATCCAAAGTAGGAGTAAAAGTGTTGTCTTCTGTGATGTTGTGTTGAGTAGTGATTGACGTTATGTTTGATTGGGTGTTTAGGTTATAATTTGGCATGTTTGAATAAGACGAGAGCTGACTCACTTGTCTCTCCAATTCTGTTTTTTGGTGCTGAATAGTATATTCCATCTCATTAATCCTTAACTCATAGGCACTTAGCTTAGTAATTGCCTCCTCCAGGCGTAATTTCCATTGTTTTTCACTGTTGTATAGCATCTTGGTATATCTGGCTTCAAAGGTCTTTTCCCTTTCGCTTAAATTATCTTGTGCATCCAAATGCTCTTCTTCAGATTCCGAAGATGACTCTACGGTTGTGTGGGTTGTGTGGGTTTTCCCCACCGCTGGTATCCCCCATGGCGGAACGGTAACCCTTTACGATCAAAACGAGCAAAAAAGGATCTTTTTTTTCAAAATTTGTCGAATTTTTGGCACTGACAGGAGCACTGACAATACGTGTTTTCCCTTTGAATGATGAAAGGGAACTGACATTAACTTTGACACTTAACAAATGTAGCTGATTTACAATAATTTTAAGTCAGAGATTTACCGTTGCTCGATTTTCCGCTGCCTTTGGACCACGTACTTAGTTGCATTGGACATTATGAAATGCGATTATCTCGAAAATGGTTGCTCCTAGCGACTTCAATAAGTTATACCTACGTTTTTGATTTAAAAGAAGTAAAGTAACTTATTTTTTTAATAGTCGAATTAATATAAGAAGCCTAAACAAAGTTAGGCCAGCTAATAGGAGTGCTGCTATGCAGGGCCGTAGCTACTATAGGGCGGATCAGGGCGCCGCCCTGACAGACAAATATTTTGCCCTGACAGCAAATATATTTAAAATTTTGTGTTTAGCTGTTATGTTTTCGGGTTTACTGTATTGATATTTTATTTGATAAATTTAATAATAAAAACTGATACTAACTAACTAAATAGTGATTTTTTTCGGGGATTTTTTATTACACTATTATTCTTGACATTAGTAATGTTTTAATTTACTGAATTATACCATACCTAATAATGATGTCAAAAAACGCATAAAATTAAAATCGTTGCATGTTATCAATGAGACCATGCGCATTTTATGAGATTTACTAGTGGTCATACAACGTGCAACGAAGTTAGTTTTACGAGTAGACAGGATATAAATACGCTGTTTTTCCCATAAATACAAAAAATACTTTGATAGGTACTTGATGTATAATAATTTGAGTTCCAAATAAAATGTCGCCATGACAATAAACAGTAAGGCCCTGGTACCAACGCAGGTCTGGCTACGGCCCTGCTGCTATGTCGTTTCGTTAAGAAATAATCGCAAAAATAACTAAAACAAAATTAAACCTTGACACCCTGTATCTTGGTTGTTATCAATTTTGGGATAAGGCAAGTTTAAATAAATCGCATTATTTTGCCTTAAGGAGTCTGCTATTGCTCTGTGTCCCATTACTTTTGGGACACCCTGTATATTTGGTTACACTGTTCCTCGTATAGTATACAGATTTGAGACAACAAAGACTCATTTATTAAGTTTTTGGCTTTACCGATATTGGTGACGCTATATTCACACATAGTAAAGTCGGAACAGATGAAGCACCATTCTTTGAAAATTCATTAAAATTACAAATTTAACGGTAGGAAGTAAATAAAACACGATAATAATTGAGAACCATATGTTTTTGCTAAAACAACAAAATATGTTTGCTAAATAACTTGAAACTCCAAACGTTAAATTTGACAAACTCATCCACACCATATGGTTTGATGACGCAGAGTGAATGGCGGAGATTGCTTATGTATGAAAAACAAAATAAAAAAAAAAATACTTCGGCTTTTCATCCAATTTTAAACTTTAAAAAAACTTAGAAACAACAAAGAAATAACCAAACAGTTTAACATATAAATTGTTTATTTAATTATTGTTTCAAAATTTCTTATCACATGACATGCAATCTTTAAACGCATTGTAAGTAGAATAATTATTGTGAAATCATCTTCGGCATTTAAAGCACTGAGTCCAGTCTGGATCGGGCTTAAAATGCCGGCATCTTCAAGCATCTAAAATAATAACTTAAATAATGTTGAATAACATACAGGGTGTCCCAACGATAGAGTAAAGTAAGTTTTCGCTTAACTGATAATCTTTGTGACAAAATCGTATCCGCCATAAGGTAAGGTATAAAAAGGCGCACATTTTAAAAATATTGGAAATTATACAGGGTGCGCCCAAAAAGAGGAACAAGAAAAAATGTACTTTTTTCAAATGGAACACCCTGTATATTTTTACATTTTTAAATTCCACATAAAATTATAATTATTTTTTATTAAATGTATTATTAGTCTATACTTCATAGTTTCTGAGATATTGACTCTCGAAAAGTGACATTTTTGAACTTTGACAGCTTATAACTTTCTAACAGTACGTCTTGGAGCAAAACGGCTTACATGTCCCTATCTTCAATTTTTATTATCTTCCCAAAAAAATCAACTTCCTGTTAAACCGGAACAACTATATTTCCTGCTTTCGAGTTACATCCGGTTTAACCGGAAGTTGATTTTTTTAGGAAGATAATAAAAATTGAAGATAGGGACATGTAAGCCGTTTTGCTCTAAGACGTACTGTTAGAAAGTTAAAAGCTATCAAAGTTCAAAAATGTCACTTTTCGAGAGCCAATATCTCGGAAACTATGAAGTATAGACTAATAATACATTAAATAAAAAATAATTATAATGTTATGTGGAATTTAAAAATGTAAAAATATACAGGGTGTTCCATTTGAAAAAAGTACATTTTTTCTTTTTCCGCTTTTTGGGCGCACCCTGTATAATTTCCAATATTTTTAAAATGTGCGCCTTTTTATACCTTACCTTATGGCGGATACGATTTTGTCACAAAGATTATCAGTTAAGCGAAAACTTACTTTACTCTATCGTTGGGACACCCTGTACATTTTAAACGGGTTAATGACAAATTGCTGGCAATTGACATTCAGCACACGGACTCTGATGAACAGAAAAGTCATTATCGAATCGCAAAGTAAAGTTATTTTATAAATGTGGTACTCCGATCGCTTTTTCTCTTTGTTTTGTATTGTTTTCGTCCTTCCCCTCCAGCCCCGATAGAATCGAACTGAAACGAAAATAAATTGCAGCAGAATCACATTCCGCATATGTAAAGAAAAAAGACAACCGACTAGACAAAGATGTCCTCCGTCAGTTGCCCCGTCGCGTCGTCGCGTCGAGTATTGACAATATTGACAGTGTGATTGACAGTATTGTACCTTTACCTCATAATTTTTGTTAATTTACTGTGTAGAAATATCGTTAAAAATATTGCTATACAATGGAAAATTTTGAAAAAAGGTGAAGTGCGAGTAACTTCTGACAGTTCTGACCACTGGCGCGTTTTAGTGGATTTTGCAGAACAAAATCCTGAAATAATTTCGAATAAATTCAGTAATCCGATGACAGGGAAACTTGTTGACATTAGATTTTTGCGATTTATAGGTTAATAACTATTAAATTTGTCATTGGCAACAATAAAAATCAAAAATCCCTAGTATTATTAGAAAAAAGCCGAGGACTTCCGACCTCTTATTCTATTATTAGAATCGAAATATTTTTCAAACGCTATTCAAGCGAATCGAAATTAAAAATTCTATGTATCAGAGTCTTGCTGCTGGCATAATTTATTGGCTAGATTTACCCACGGCTTTTTAGCAGTGCAACGTCTGCCTCTTTAAGTCATCTGTCCCGACTTTATCCTACTAACCTTTTGAAAATATAAAACATTTGGAGAAAATATTAAAAGCCCTGGAAAAATATAATAACTTCGTTACAGTTTTTTTATCAGAATATGGCCAAATATTACTTACTTCCAGTGTAAATGATTTTTCAAATTTTCCTGGGAACCCTGGGAAATACTTAATTTTGAATATAACACTTTGTTCAGGTAACACTTTCCCAACTTTAGGAGTAATATCCAACATTTCAGCTTGTTTGCTTAATGTCTCTTCAACGACTACTTTAAAATAAAAGCAACAGAGTCCATTGTTTGTTAATGTTAGATCGTCAGTACAAACTTCGCAAAATACCTAAAAACAAATTAAGGTATTGTTAGATTAGTCTACTTGCAACAACTCAACGTTTTTTTTAGTCATAGCAAAAACTAATTACATACTTAAAATTAATGACAATAAAAATTTAAATGCATTTGATGAACTTTTGATTTATGATCAATATTTAGTTACATTTTTGTTTTATTCAAAAACTACCCATCTTTAGAGTACACTACCACAATCCTCAGTCACTAGAGGCACCCCTAAGGACTATCAACCCTTGGTTTTGCGCTTCCATGACCTACCAATTGTGGAGTGTGTTGCTTCCTCCCCCGCATTACATGAGCTATCCAATCTAATCCGGCCTGGTTACAGGCGTGAATGGGATGTGATTGGGGGATGATACATTTTCCACTTTTCTCTAGTTTTTGCTCGACGCTGGACTCACGTCAAAATATATACTACTTAAATTCACTGGGCTCGAACCAGGTTTCTCGCCGTGACATATGTACCCACAAGCTATCGTCCTATTCTCAGTGACGGCCGCGTTAGCCTCGGAGCTACCGAAGCCGTCTAAATATAAGTTGATACCTACTCAGTATCATTTATATGCCAAACTTTATATTACTTACTTTTTTTTTTTTTTTTTTTAATACTCCTAAAAGGTGCGAAAAAAATACTACCACATATTCCTGAGGATTGAATACGACGATTAAATCCAACTTACCTCAATCCAAAAGTGGATGATTTTGGAGACACATAGTGTTAAAAGTTCAATTTTGTTTTATTTTTTTATAAATAGGTTTTTTAGTAATTGATGTATTGTTACAATATTAGGCTAGGAGGGTTTGTGGGGTAAAAAATCAAAATCTGCTCTCGTTTTTAATGTAAAATTTAGAGGGTGCCACCTGCGACACCTTGAACACATTTAAAACGAACTAACTTTTTTGAGCCACTCTGTATTAACCTTCTACTTAAACATTCTTACGCTCCGACGTATTTTACCTAAAGAAGGTATACATGGTAAGAGTTGATTTGACCAGCCGTTTATGAGATAGGGATCTGAATTTAAGAAAATATTTCGAGTATGGCCAGGTCTAAATTATTGTAATAATTGAACACAATTTGAAGCAAAGGCATTAAATTAAAATCTTTTTCACTAAAAACTAAAAAAAAAATACATAAATGTAACGTAAAAATAATAAATTTTATTCTCTAGTAAAACCAGTCAATAAGAGATTTATTAAAATGCTTGTAACAAAAGTCCAATATTACCTCAATTTTTGTGTGTACAACGATTATTATGTTTAATGGCTAATTTTTACCTCAATTAAATTAAACTAAACTAAACTAAGAAATTAAGAAGTTAAAATACCACCATCATATGGACGCATTTATACCTACAATTATTAAGGAATTAAATTAAACTAAGAAGTTGCCGAACTTTTAACTTCCTTAGTTGAATCGACATAGTTCGTGGGGCGATCGGCATAATCCGTGATTCCCGTCATGTCATTTGTTATTTCGGTGAATGTAATAAAATAATTTGTGCACATAACCCTAAATTCTTGTTTAATTTTAGAATTATTTATATTTTTAATATTTTGATTATTCCAAAAAGTTTTACGATGGTTGTTAACGACGGTACATTGATTGAATTAGTACAACAGTTCCCATGCATTTATGATAAAAAGGACAAGAATTATAAAAATAAATTATTCGGCAAAATAATTATTGTCCGATGAGGAAAATAATGTGCCAATAAGATAGGTTAGGAGCACCTTCTTCTTCTCTCGTAGATTCACTTAGTGGCTTAAGTTGAAGAAGTCGCCATCGCTTTAATTTTTTTATTTAATTTTTTCTAATTGTATAGAGGTGGCCGTTACTTGATGAAGATCCATTATAAGAACTATAAAAAATACTTCGTGTATAAATCTTCACTAAATTTATTGTTATACCATAACAATTGTTTCGACACACAGTGTCTTCGTCAGATGGTTACAAATGAATGGATGATTTAAATTATCTTAAACTATAAAATTTACTCTAAATATTTACCTATTTTATTTTATTACACTTGGAAATACCAAATAACCCAACTATCTGTTATTATTGAAGAATAGGTCATTATACAAATTTTATTAATGAAAAAACCCTAACGGATTAAATTTAAATTTAACAAAGGAGAATTGTTCAGGTCTAACTGGTCATTTAATAGAATATTTAATCTTTTGCATTTGTTAATTTCCATACTTTCTAATAAATTAAGTTTTGTTGACTTATTTTCTAAATGTAAAATCTCAAAATTTTCATGAAAACTGTGTTGTTGACTATTTAAATGTATTGCATAATGGGAATTAATGTGTTTTTTATTGTAACTATTTTTATGTTCTTTGATTATTTTTTCAAAACATCTGCCTGTTTGACCTATGTAAATTTTTGAACAACTACCGCATTTAAGTTTATAAACACCACATTTTTGATTTTTTCCGGTTTTGCTTTTATTATTTTTGATTAATGTACCCAATTTATTGTTAGTTCTATAAGCAATTTTAAAATTTTGTTTTTTCAAAAGTTTATTAACCTTGTCTGTAATGTCTCCATTATATGTAAGAGTTTTGTATTCTATTTTATTTGGTTTTAAAACTGGAAATGCTAAATTAATTGCTTTTTTATATTGTTTTTTATTGATAATGTGATCTATCATGGAAGCTTGATATCCATTGTTTATAGCTAATTGTTTGATTATATTTAATTCCTTATTATAGTTTTCTTCCGATAATGGTATAGTAATAAGTCGATGGACAAAAGAATTGAAAGCAGAAATTTTATGACAGTATGGATGATTGGATTTATTGTGTATAGTAATATCAGTATATTATGATGGTTTATGGAAAATGGAAAAATCGTGCTTATTGTTTTTCTTAGTTATAGTTAAATCTAAAAAATTTATAGATCCGTTTTGTTCTATTTCTAAAGTGAAATTTATGTTAGGATGTAAATTATTGATAAAATTTAGAAAACTTTTAAGTTGACGTTCGTGCCAATAAAACACGCTAAAATATCGTCCACGTACCTATACCAATAAAGGAATTTACTGAACATGCTATTCTGATTGATTTTATTTTCTAAGTAATCCATGAATACTTCCGCCAAAATTGGACTCAAAGGATTTCCCATTATTAACCCTTCCCTGGAAATGTACGTCGTACCATTAAATTCAAAATAATTTTGATCTAAGCAAACTGATAGTGCTTCTAAAATATCTTGTTTTACAATCGGATTGGTATTATTTTTTATAAGAAGTTCTTCTACTAAATTTATGACATCATTAGGTGGAATGCTGGGAAAAAGGTTTTGTACATCAAAAGAAATTAATTTAGCATTATCTGGAATATTTATTTTCTGTATTTTATTGACTAATTCATAAGAGTTTTTGATACTGAATTTCGATTTAAAATTACAATGTTTAGTAACAATCATTATAAGTTTATTTGATAATTTAACTGAAGGCGCTGTAATATAAGACACTACTGGTCTGATAGGCATATTATTTTTATGTAGTTTGATTAAAGAATATAATTTGGGGGTTTGAGTTTAAATTTTTCATTTTCATTAAAGATACTGAGGTATTTTATAACTTCTTTAATAAGTTTTTGAAACACTGGTGTAGGGTCGGAATTTAGTACTTGAAATTTAGTGGGATCTAAAAAACTAAGAGTTTTGGATATATACGCATTTTCGTTTATAGCTACTACTGAATTACCTTTATCTGCACGTGTAAAAATAATTTTATTTTCTACCGTTTTATTTTTAATAGATTTAACTACTGTGTAATCTTTAGAAAAATGACCATTTAAAGGTGGAACTTTGTGCGATGAAATTGTTTTTGCAATGATGTGTTTATCAAAATTGGAGTTTGTTACATTATTTAAAGCTAATTCGCATTCTACACCAAGGTACTCCTTAATTTTTGAACCATTGTTTGTTTTTAAGTTATAATTATACCCTTTTTCTAATAATGAATTTTCCTCACTAGAAAATGTAATATTTGTAAGGTTTACAAATCTATCGTAAAATTTAGGGTTTGTAAAATTAGTAGATTCTGTTTTTTTTCTGTTTTTTACAAGTATTAATTTATCTAACTTATGTCTCTGGTTTACAAACTTTTTATGAATAATACTTTCAACTTGAGATCTGATTTTATGGTCTAAGTCAAATTCTAGTCTATGTAGTCTATGAGTCAATTCACTGTGGATTACCTTAAGATAAATGTTGTAGATATCCCTTTTGTTATACTGCAAATTCCTGTCTAACTTGCACCATTTATTCAATCCATATTGTTGGGCTTTCTTGGCTGAACTTGTAGTATTATTGGTTTTAAGATTCATGTAACGAGGATGAACACTATTTTTAACGCACATGTTGTAATACCAATTATTTTGTGAGCAAACTTTACACTTCAGAAGAAATTTAAAATACCAAAGGGCTAAGAAGCTTGTGGAAGCTTGTATTAAAAATTGTATAGAGGTAGCCGTTACTTGATGAAGATCCATTATAAGAACTATAAAAAATACTTCGTGTATAAATCTTCACTAAATTTATTGTTATACCATAACAATTGTTTCGACACACAGTGATTATAAAAAATAATACCAATCCCATTGTAAAACAAGATATTTTAGAAGCACTATCAGTT
This sequence comes from Polydrusus pterygomalis, assembly GCA_963969555.1. NCBI lineage: Eukaryota > Metazoa > Arthropoda > Insecta > Coleoptera > Curculionidae > Polydrusus > Polydrusus pterygomalis. The sequence continues at coordinate 116,168,214 of OZ018376.1, forward strand.
TGCTTAGATCAAAATTATTTTGAATTTAATGGTATGACGTACATTTCCAGGGAAGGGTTAATAATGGGAAATCCTTTGAGTCCAATTTTGGCGGAAGTATTCATGGATTACTTAGAAAATAAAATCAATCAGAATAGCATGTTCAGTAAATTCCTTTATTGGTATAGGTACGTGGACGATATTTTAGCGTGTTTTATTGGCACAGAACGTCAACTTAAAAGTTTTCTAAATTTTATTAATAATTTACATCCTAACATAAATTTCACTTTAGAAATAGAACAAAACGGATCTATAAATTTTTTAGATTTAACTATAACTAAGAAAACAATAAGCACGATTTTTCCATTTTCCATAAACCATCACATACTGATATTACTATACACAATAAATCCAATCATCCATACTGTCATAAAATTTCTGCTTTCAATTCTTTTGTCCATCGACTTATTACTATACCATTATCGGAAGAAAACTATAATAAGGAATTAAATATAATCAAACAATTAGCTATAAACAATGGATATCAAGCTTCCATGATAGATCACATTATTTTTACTTTGCTTAGTTGTTTAAAAGGAAAGTACCTATTAAAGCATACTTTGACTTTGGTGAAGTTATTGCCAAGCGGGGAATTAAACGCGATATTTTTTATGGCAAATACTGAAAGACTTTGTAATTTTTTTAGGAGACGAATGAGCGGATATATGACTCTCTGGAACCCTGGTTGCGACCACGCCGGTATAGCGATGCAAGTGGTGGTGGAGAAAAAATTGTGGAGGGAGGAGTGCAATTCACAGTTCGAGTTCGACCGTCGTCAGCAGCAGTAGACTTGGCCGAGAGAATCGATATTTAACGCAAACGCACCAAAAATTCATCAACTAATTACATGCAACAGAACAATTTATATTTATACGCGAACATTACAAACAAACACAAAAATAAATCACTCAACGTAAACAAAGTGCCAGTGATGTGCAAAAAAGTGCCGTGAACTGCAATTTGTGTATAAAAACACAAACAAACCTCACAGGTACTGCACACCACAAAACCACATTCCTGGAATTCATTGAGTTCCACTAGCTCCGCCCACAAATAAAATGCTCACCAATGAGGGTGCCGAAGGCACCCAGAACTTAAAGCAAAAACCAAATGACAACACGGAGGATGAATTAATGAGCGATATAGGCAGCAACTACAGCCTAAACACTAAAATAAGGCAAGGAAAAACACTTATTAAATACCTACAGACACATAAAAGTTATTGAGGGACATGTACTGATTATTACAAACTTTGTAAAAGCAAAATTGAACGGGACAGACACAGGATTGAAATTGTCCAGCATCTTAAAAAGAAACATGCTATTAAAGCGCATATTCCAATCACCCCACCAATAATTACTAACACAACAAAAAACAAAGGGGAAACCAAAGACAAACAAACATTTAAGAGCCACTACGAAGATCTACCACTAGAAGAACGAATCAGACAAGAAAGAGAAGCCATTATACAGGGAAAAGAAATTTTTGTAAAACCGCAAGATAAAACGACAATCGTACAACAACCAATTATAACACAAGACCCCAAAACAGAAACTAAATATGGAAGAATCCTACGAACGAGACCAAATATACCGACAAAAAATAGATATGACCCACTTACAGAAGACTCCGATTCTGATATGGACATAGAAATTTCGGACAACGAATCGACGGCCCAATCAGAAATCTCACACAAGGCAAGACAAACACTAATAAAAAACAAACAGCAAAAACAAACCAAACCAACATTAGCACATAAAACAAAGGAGAACACAAAAGCAAGCAAACCCCCTCCAATTATACTAAAAGGCAATATACGTAACAAACAAGGATACAACGATTTGACAAACGAACTAAAACAAAAACTAAAGAAAGGCTTTCATTTAAAATTCACTAAAAACAACACAATTATTTACCCAGACGACACCGAAGAGTACAACAAATACAAACAAGACCTAGAACAAGAACAAGTGGAATGGCACACATATACAACAGAACAGGAAAAAACGCACGCTTTCATAATAAAGGGACTAGATCACCTACCTGATACCAATGAAATAAAGACAGAATTACAAGACAATCATGGAATTAAAATTAAAAACGTTTACATAATGCAGACAAAATACAGACCATTATATATGATAGTTACAGACACCGCAACAAAACTAAGTCAACTAGAGAAAATTAAGTATGTTAGCTATGTACGGGTACAATGGGACAGAAGGAGACAAACTACATTAATTATTCAGTGCAAGCGATGTGGTCAATGGGGTCACGCTACTTCAAACTGCCACAGACAAGAAAGATGCCTAATCTGTGTGGAGCAACATAAAACCAATCAGTGTCAACCAAACAAAGAAGTTAAGTGTATAAATTGCAACCAGGGGCATAAAACCACATCGCCACTTTGTCCAGTATACAAGTACAAAGTTGAACAAATAAACAAGAATAAAAATAAACCAACTACACCGAAATACATACCAGCCCCTTTACCTGACATTAACGCATGGAAGAACAGAAGAACAGGACAAACAATAACAGAGGCAACAAGGACAAACGGACAATAGCAAAGCAGATTTCAACAAAATAAATACCAACAAACAGAAGAAGAAAGCGACTATGACCAGAATTACCCAACTCTAACTAGAATGCGCCCGCAAAGCGAATCCCACCCTCAACGAGTACAAACTAACTTTGGCACAGCACAGGCAAGTAATCTCTTTACTGCAATGAAAGAATTCAACAGTTTAATTAACATTTCTGAATTTATACGTTTTCTCAACGATTGTAGCAGGGAACTACGGAAGGCAAATACACAAGAAGAAAGAGTTTCTATTATGATGTCTCAAATGGGAGACAATTTAAATAAATACAACATTTGTCTTCCGTAGAGCACTGAAAATAGTTAATTGGAACGCACAGAGAATGGCCCAAAAAACGGAAGAAATTAAGCACTTTTTGGTTCAGTACAAAATAGACATCATGACAATTTCAGAAACTCGGATAAGAAATAATAATATAAAATTCAGAAATTTCCAATTCTATAGGCAAGATAGAAATAACCTCGGAGGGGGCGTGGCTATACTAATTAAAAAGAATATTCCACATATATTATTGCAACAAACAAATTCAAATATCGAACACATTTCAATAAAATTAAAAAACAACATTATAATAACAAGTAGCTACGCTCCCCTCGATCAAACTTCACAGATAATGATCTGGATGCACTTTTTATTCAAGGCAACAAGGTAGTTGTTATGGGAGACTTTAACGCAAAGCATAATACATGGCATAACCAACAAAACAGACACGGAACAATACTAAATCAATACATCAACGACAACAACATACAAATATTATTTACATTAACTCCTACGCGCTATTCAACAATACAGGGACATGCACCCTCATTTCTAGACATAATTCTAAACAAGAACGTACAAAACCTACCAGAACCTGAAACACTAGACGAACTAACATCAGACCATCTCCCCATCATTCTTAACCTAGAGACTGGCATTGAAAAAGAAACCAAACAAACTACTTGGATTTACAAAAACGTTGACTGGAACAGATATAGACACATACTAAATCAAAAAACCGAAATAAATAATAATATTAACTCAATCGAACAACTAGAACACGAAGTCGACAAACTAACAAATAACATACAATTCGCTAGAAACAAAACAGCAAAGAAAGTAAACATAACACCAAAAGAAAATAAACTACCTGATGACATAACAACACTAATAAGACAAAAAAATGCAGTTAGGAAAAGATGGCAAAAACATAGAAGACAACAGGACTTAGAAATAACAAATCAACAGAAAAACGAAATAAAAAATAAAATTAAACAATACAAAAATAGGACATGGACAAATATAATCACAAACCTAAAAACATCAGACAACTCACTTTGGAAACTAATAAACCGAACAAAAAACAAACATACAACAATACCCTCTTTTACACAGGAAATTCAAACTAACAAAGAAAAAGCACAAACTCTAGCCAGACAATACGAACAAATTTGTGCTGGAAAACCAAACACCACGCAAGAACAAAATGACATAACAAAACTAACAAACAAATACACTAGGACAAAATTCCCGATCCCACCCCAAATCCTTTCAAACCTCTATACCAGCCCCAACGAGCTGGGTAGTGTAATAAGGGAGCTAAAAAACAACAAAGCACCAGGGGAAGACGAGATTGTAAATATACTAATAAAAAACATACCGCTAAAAACAAGAGTCCAATTTATGTATATCATCAACTCAATGTTTCCACTCCAACATTTCCCGGCACAGTGGAAAAGAGCATTGGTAAAACCAATATTAAAAATCGGAAAACCGGCAAACAACGCGGAATCATACAGGCCAATTGCTCTTTTGAGCTCTGTCGGGAAGGTTGCAGAAAAAATAATTCACTCGAGGATCAAAAAAATGAAGTTGGACCAGAAACTGCCGGAGGAACAATTCGGGTTCAGGGAAGGCAGGAGCACCACGCTACTTATTGCACATGTTGCACAACAAATAATGACCAAAATCAAAGCGAAACAGAGCACGGTGCTCCTGGCCCTGGATATACAACGAGCCTTCGACAGCGTATGGTACAATGGCTTAATATATAAACTAATATATTTTCACAACTTCCCAGTATATTTAGTGAATTTAATTTATTCGTATATAATGGGAAGGACACTTCAAGTAAAAGTTGAAGGCAGTCTCTCTGACGCTGTTGCACTCCACGCAGGGCTACAACAGGGAACAACCTAGCAGCTCCCTTATTCAACCTATATACAGCAGATATCCCACCATTCCCAAACTCCAATCTGGCCATTTTTGTAGACGACGTACTGCTATATGCAAGCTCGTCGTATGCAAATGTGGCCAGGCAACACATTTCCAACCATCTAAACACATTGTTGCCTTGGTATAAGAAATGGAAATTAGAAATAAACCAAGATAAGTGTGAAAGTATAGTTATATCCAGGAAAAAGACTAACATAAACATCAATGAACCCATAAAAATAAACAATATTGAAATATTACCCACAAATAAAATAAAATATTTAGGTGTCATACTAGATAGAAGACTAACTTTCATTCAAAACACCACAAATACAATACGTAAATTCAACATAGCCAACCGACAACTCTATAAACTTTTGAACAGAAAATCATGTCTTTCTTCAACAGACAAACTTACAATTTACAGACAAATAATACGACCTGTCCTTACCTATGCTGCACCAGTCTGGTGCAGCATGTCAAATACGCAATTTCAAAGACTGCAAATACTGCAAAATATAATGCTAAGATATGTAACTTCTGAAATAAAAACAGCACCCATAAGACATTTACATCAAGCAACAAACATACAATATTTTATGGATTACGTACATGACATAGCAACAAAATTCTACCATACACAAATACATAACTCAATATTAACACAAAACATAACACAACAAAGACATAACAATGACAATGTAAACAAACCGATTTACCATAGATTACCCCTATACTTCCAAAATATACATAACGATTAAAAATCACTACTAAATCAACACATAAAAACTACCCCGCCCACAAAAATCAGTCACGCCTGCTACAAATAAAATCTACCAATAAAAGTATGAATGAAGAATGAAAGGAAAGGCGAAAGGAGAATGAATGAGAACTATATGTTTTTTCTTAAAACATTTATCTAGAAATTATAACATTTTTGCTACCTGCGTACCTGAACCAAAAATAAAGCTGGTTTTTTCCTATCGTTTTCCAGCAATAACAAACTGATAAGACCGCGTAAATTCAGAAATAAATAACCCACATTTTCAAAGCCAACAGGCAAAAAATAAAAAGTATCATAGCAGTAAAGGGATTACCTCTTTACTGGCTGTTAAACAATAATTAAGATAAAGTCTTTTTTCTTATACCAAGGGTAAACAACAGCCCACCCAGCTTTGCTCGGGCGTATCCTAGATAGCATCATAATATCTATGTGAACTAATAACTGTGTAAGAACTTGACATAACATGTTAAAATATTAATTAATAAAGATATTTTAAAATAAATAAAAAGATCAAATATTCTATTAAATGACCAGTTAGACCTGAACAATTCTCCTTTGTTAAATTTAAATTTAATCCGTTAGGGTTTTTTCATTAATAAAATTTGTATAATGAACTATTCTTCAATAATAACAGATAGTTGGGTTATTTGGTATTTCCAAGTGTAATAAAATAAAATAGGTAAATATTTAGAGTAAATTTTATAGTTTAAGATAATTTAAATCATCCATTCATTTGTAACCATCTGACGAAGACACTGTGTGTCGAAACAGTTGTTATGGTATAACAATAAATTTAGTGAAAATTTATACACGAAGTATTTTTTATAGTTCTAATTTTTTCTAGTTTAGTTTACTTTAGTTTAATTTATTTGAGGTATAAATCAACCATTAAGAATTAAATTGAACTCTTTGGAGCATCTCGTCAACATTTCTCAAAGGGCCAATTCCAGTTTGAATACGTCTCCTTAATTATTCATCTTCTGTATCTACTGGCCTAGACTACCTAAGTATTTTCAAAGTTCCCCATAATTCCCATGATATCGGGGTGATATCAGGAAATCGAGCTGGCCAATTTGCGAGAACATCATTACCTCTACCTATCCATCTAATGGATACTGTTCATTCAAATAATTACGTACGTTTAACGAAAAATGTGGAGGAGTACCGTCATGCATAAACCACATTCCTCTTTAAAGTACCAAGGACAGGGGATTTAATAGGTTTGGTAAGTCGTTTCGCAGATGTTCCAAATAATTATCGCCATTTAGTTATGGTAGTAAAATGACAGGACCAATTATAAAAGTGTCTATGATTCCTGCCCACACACTGATCTTAAACTCACGCTAATAATGGGTTTCTTTAGTCGCATGAGGATTTTCTTTAGCATAGACATGGTCCATTGTACAAATTAGTTATGCCACTCCGCGTGAAACAGGTTTCATCTGTGAATAAAAATGTTCGTGAAAAGCTTCTTTTGGTGCAGTAGTTGTCCTCTGGTCAACATATTAACAGTATCTTTGCATACTCCTAGCTCTAAGCCCAATCGTCTGCTGCTGAGTTTAGGATTTTCTTCAATCCTATTTAGAATATTTTTCTCAACCTTTGGAGTTCTTACCATACGTGCACGACCATAATTAATAGAAACAGGCGCAAACCTACCCGTTTCACGACGAAGACGTCTTTCAACTGAATGTTTGCGCGAATGTTTTATGGTTTGGTAAGCTACAATTCGGAAATATTTTACTGTATACTCTACAATAATCTAAACCATTTCCTTGGCAATATCCAAAAAGCAGTAACATATCTGCCATTTTTTCGTTGTTATACTGTACGGACATGACGAGAGTAAATGTGAAAATTGTTGCACCATTTAAATGTATTTTGAATGGTTTTTTAGATTCGATTTAACACCAGTCAGTTTTTAACGCCTTAGCATCAAATTTATGTTCAATAATTATTACAATAACTTAGATCTGGCCATACATAAAGTGGATTTCTTAAATCCAGATAACTCAAAAACGGTTGCTCAAATAAACTCTTACGACGTATACCTTTTTAGGTAAAAGACGTTGAAGAATATATATGAATATTTAAAAGTACAATACAAAGTGGTTCAAAACAGTTTTAAATGTGTGCAATGGACCACAATTGACAACTCAAAAATGAGAGAAAATTTTTCACCCCACAAAACCCACCCTATCTGAATATTGTGACAATACATCAATTATTTAAAAAATTATGTATTAGAAAAAACGAAATTGAACTTTTGACACTCTGTATCTCCGAAATCATTGACTTTTGGACTAAGGTAAGTTGGGTTACATCGTCATATTTAAGCCTCAGGAATTTGTGGTAACAATCTTTTCCGCACTGCATCACCACGAAATTTCGATTTGATTCATACGGGTAAAGATCAAAGTGATTAATTATGTGGGATAGCATTAATATACCAATTTATGATTCAAATATTTCCTTGAGATAAACACTATTTAGTTATTACATTGTTTTTTATATTTGAAAAATGTCAGTTTATTTGATCCAGGGTGAACCGCTAATAATATAATATATATAAATAATTAGCGGCAAAGCTATTTGTCGGTTTAAAAAGAAATGTATTTCAATATCAATTACCTGATTTCCAAAGTTGACGCTCTTTTTATTCAGGGTGTAGGAAATTTTAGTCGATTTTCCCATTACAACCAAATGCTCTTCTTCGCCACCCAAAACTTTGCATATAGCGGTTGCCTTTACCTCTGTATTATACGGAGGACTGAATCCTATTGTAACTAAGGTATATTCATTAGGCTGCAACACCCCTAAAAATATAGTTTTAGCTGGACTTCATTTGCAAATGATTGACCTGCGATCAATCAATCCCCAATGATTAATCATTTTCTTATTAGAATTCTTGAAAGTAATACTTGTATAAATGAAACGGAAGTAAATGAATATTCATTTCATTCTATAAGGTTCGGCCTTTAATTAAAAAAATTAGTTTAGTACATTGCTATCTTTATCAATTGACCGCAACGCACCAACGAACCAGTGTGCGGAGTGGAGTGGTGAACCATAGGATTAGCTCTGCGTCGATGTTGTCTGGTCAATTTTTACTTTTACCCAACTAATTATGGTCAATACACCGATTCAGCTTTTGAATTTAATTCCGTTATTAAAGATTTCTAGCGACTTTAGGAGTGGTGAAATGTTGGTTTAATCGGCGCAGAAAGATATCTAGGATAAGTAGAAAAAAATTCCATAATTTAAAAAAAAATAGATTGCTGATGCCAAAAAACTAGCTGGCAGCGTAAGAAACTTATCTTCTGAATGGTAAAATTTTAAGAGTCGTTCCTGCCGCTTTTTATAAGCTTATCCTACCTTCGAGAATGATTGCGTCGAGTGGCCATATGTATTTTTCAAAACTAAAGAATTTGACCTTTTTAAACCGTCTCGCTAATAAGAGTATGCATTTCTACATAATTTGAGGCACTAAAGTTTTTTAAAAACGAGGATTACTCTGTGCCTATTACTGAACCTCAAAATATTAGCGCCTTGGTTCTACCCTTGAACCCCCCATACACGCTCGAGCATACTTTGCTCGTCACGAGCCCAACTTCAAACCAAGCATGTTTGTTTGATTCCATACACGTCCGAACTAAAAAGCCAACCATTTCCCAACCCAACATCAGTTGATCATCGACTGTTATTATTTAGTAAGCATCACCCATTTAATAATATAATATGGATCTTATTACTACGACAGCGATTGTGGGTGGCTTTATATGTTTAGACCAGCGAAGAAGGAGAAAACCCAGACGTGTTTGGACAAAACAATGGCTTCAAGAACGGAATAAATTTAGTCATATGACTTTTATAAGAATTGGCTGCTAACGAGTCGCAATATTTTAAAAATTATTTGCAATTGAGCGAAACGTCTTTTAAAGAGCTGCTGCAACTATAGTCTCTAGCAAAATCATCTTGCCAGCTTCCTGTTTTATTCTTTGACTTCAATACTTTTTTTTTACTCCCCCCGAAATGAAGCTCTTAGACTTTCAATTTTTGACTTTACAAATTTTTCATTAGCATCAGGGGTAATTTCTTTGCACTTTTCTATACAAGTATGCGGTAACTGTCCTTCTTCATAAGTTTGTTGCTGTACTTGTTCCTTCTTACGTCCCAAAGGGCCCTTTGTTCTCTGTATAAATTTATGAATTCAGTCGAAAACTTTTTATTGTCGCTGAACGACTTCACGACCAAATTACGCTAAATCAAGAGCCATCGAAATATATCTATCCCATTCAGCGGCTCGCACCTGGTGTAAGTAATCGTTGGGCTCCCACGGAAATGCTGGAATTGGCCAACATGCTCGGCGACTACCATATTCGTACGGACATGTTTGTGCCAAGCGCGTGTTGGTCGGTGCCATCGAGCCAAGCTCCGAGCCGAGCATTCCAACCGCCATGCGCCAACTAGGCTTGTACAACACATACACGATCAAGCATGTTGGTCCAAGCGTACTTCCAACTCTTGCTCACCCAACATGCTCGAGCGTGTATGGGGGGTTTAAAGAAGTTTGCAAACATTTTTTAAATGAAAAATGGCCCAGCGTCTGGGCTTTTCAATACATAAGCCGAGGAAGATTTAGAGCTGATATAGAAAATGCATGACCCTGTAACATTTAATGCATAATTTAAGCTTTATTCCAGAGCTGGTTTTGTAAAAGGACTCATTTTTAATAAATATGAATGTTTTTATAAATCATCAAAAATTCATATTTGTTTTTTTTATTAACACATTTACTGACAAAATTGTATGGTATATTGGGGTTTATTTTAAAATATAAATAATATAATCGTATTTTACCCACCTTCGCTAGGTTCTAGAGCAAACAACTTTTTAATATCATGATCGTCGTATTGTTTCGGAGTAATATTATCCACATCTCTTTTGGCTGTATCATGAAAAGGAGCTAGTATTGGAAAAATATGTCTCTTCATTTCTTCCAAGTATTTTTCATTATTATAATAAATATAATGTGCAGTCTCGGCGAGAAAAGACATATCGCTTTCTTCTTGTCTAATACTGTCGCTGTTTCTATGTTCAGACATTATTAACTTATCACTATCGATGTAGTTCATAAGTCTTCTTCCTGGATAAAATCTATTATGTATTTTGAAAATTTTTGCTTTTACCTATAAAACAATCGTATAAATGTTAACATAAACTAAGTAAACCTAGATATCCTACGTAAATGGTCGAAAGCAAGGGTCGAGGCCGCGATGTAAGTTCCATGAAGAGACGTGCCTTCAAAAGGATATTATCGGGTGTTAAGTGTTTATCACAGGCAACATTCGGCATAAGTCGTACAAACTTATGAGCGGTAAAATATTTTCATTGCATGGTTTCTCTTGGTTTTGTTACTTTATGATGTTAAAAACGTTAAGGTTGGGTTGCAAGGTTCTATACAGTGTGCATCAGCCAAATGGAATAAATTCGATAATAAATACATGGGGGCGTGTCCTAAAAAATGCTCGGACACGTCGATTGGGATTTCTAGTTGCGCATTTTCTTCAATAAAAACGTTCTATACAGGGTGTGTCATGTAACAGTAGTCAATACCAACTTTCTTATTTTAAATGCAATACCCTGTTCCTATATTATTTAATTTTTGGATTCTTCAGAAAATTTTAATTATATTACATGTTTCGAGTATAGAAACACTCATCATCAGGAAAATGAAGCTAATAGTAAAAAGCTGATGTTGTTAGCAGTAGAGAAAATAAGAAGTGGGACTAATCCGTAATGGAGCTTTCAATGGCACACATGAGCTTTCAATGGCACAAATGAGAAGTGAAAAAACTTATTATAGTCAAACGACAGAAAACATTTTAACACACTGAAAGGTCAAGGACCAGTTCAAAGCCACTGTGGGTGGGAACTGGTCCTTGACCTTTCAGTGTGTTGAAATGTTTTCTGTCGTTTGACTATAATAAGTTTTTTCACTCCTCATGTGTGCCATTGAAAGCTCCATTACGGATTAGTCCCACTTCTTATTTTCTCTACTGCTAACAACATCAGCTTTTTACTATTAGCTTCATTTTCCTGATGATGAGTGTTTCTACACTCGAAACATGTCGATTCTATCCTGGGTTCGCCTAGTTTCTGAATTAAAAATTGTGGAGAAAGACTTTGTGCTTTTCTTTTTTCCTATATCATTCAACTCCACTTGAACTTTAAGTATGGACTACTTCTTCAAAATTAATTTATAATATTATTTTTTGGTCCATTGGGCGCTGGCGTCTATTGAAATAAGTATTATGAGAATATGAATAAAAATTATTGATAAGGACACTAATTTATAATACACACAACATCAAAAGTCTTGGACCCCCTGTATATAATCTATTTGCTTTATGTTTATTGCGTTTTTGATGCTAGGCAAAAAACTTGAAGTATTTGGTGAATAAACAGGATGATAAATATTGACAGATAAAATATTGTTGATTTGTTATAAATTTTTAAAAAATATTGGTCAGTTTTATTGAATATTTAGCAAAGTAAATTTCATAATTTTCTTTCGAAATACGTGCGACGTGAAATTTCTGATTTTGATAGGGCAAGAATTATTGTTCTGCATGATGCTGGACATTCCAATCATCATATACACAGGATGTTAAACATTCCAAGATCACCAATTGTGCGAATAGTTCAAAGATACCAAGAATTTGGGACAGTGGAAAGAAGACCACGTAGTGGGCGTCCTCGAATAACACATGAAAGGGAGGATCGATATTTGGTTCAATATGCACGTAGACATCGAAATGCTTTAGCTCCAGCCCTTAGGGCTTACTTTCAACATACGTATCGCCGTGTTATATCGACCTCAACAGTTAGAAGAAGACTTTATCGTGCAAATCTTCGTGTGAGAAGGCCTTTAAGGGTACCTACTCTACTTCCACGACACCGAGCTGCCCGCTTACATTGAACGCGAGAGCATAACGAATGGCTTTTGCGGCAGTGGCGATGGGTCATATTCACAGATGAAACCAGAATTGGACTGCAGAGTGATGACAACAGGCAAAGGGTCTGGCGAGAGCCAAGTCGTCAAAAGAGACTAAATTTTCCTAGAGAGGTTGTTCCCTATGAAGGAGGGACAGTAATATTTTGGGGAGGAATCATGTTCGATTGTCGAACGCCTTTAATTCCTATACCTCAGAATATGACAAGAGTTTATATTGAAAGCGTCATCAGGCCCATTATTTATCCATTACGCAACGATTTGGGCGGCAATTTTATCTTCATGGACGACACAGCCCGGCCACATCGCGCAAGAACGCTAGCTCGCCGGATATAAATCCGATTAAAATTATGTGGGATTTTGTCTCCAGAGCAGTTCACCATCGCATTAACTCACCCCAAAATGCGAAAGAGTTAGTTGCAGCGGCAGTAGAGGAATGGAACAATATTCCTCAAGAAACGATCAACCGCTTCATTCTTTCAATGCACACTCATGTCAATATGCTACTCAGAAACAGAGGAGGTCATACTGACTATTGATTGATGTTAATTTTTGATAAAAAAAATGTTTTGTCAATTTTCGTTGCAATAAGTTTACTTAAAAATTGCAATATTTTTTTTATGATGTTTCAATAATTCTTTAAATTTTTTAAAAATATTGTTATTGTGAAAAATACCTTCAGAAATAAACATACTTTAAAAAACATTTACTATTTTATTTAAAAAGAAACTAAATTAAAAAATACCGGTGGGGTCCAAGACTTTTGATGTTGTGTGTATCTTCATTCAGTGATTTAAATAATTACACTTTTAGTAGCTTTCCCCACTCTTATCAAGGTCGGTACTCCAATGAGTCAGTCTTAAACCAAAATAATGCAAAATTGTCTAATGATGTATTTAGAGATATACCTTAATTGGAATTTTCGGAGAAATTTAGAATTTTAAAAATTAATTTTCAAGTGTGCCCCTTTGCGGCAGCATGCGGAACTTAATAAATAATTTCCAGAATTTTCTCATAGCCACTATAACCATAATCCCCCCCCCCCCCCCACGTTCCTATGCTTTTCGAGATATGACCGGTGGCTACCCTTAATGAATCACTCTGTATAACATTAATAGCAATATTATTTTTAAAATTTTATTAAAATTATTGGATCGTTTAGAAACGATTTTTTTTGTTTTGCAGAGGCGTCTCTGCATGCGGAACTGTAGGAGCCAAAGTAGAACGGGTCCGGCTAGAGACTTACTTTCAGAACGATTTTTTTTTTAATTTTAGGCTATTATTTAGAATTTTGTAAATATTCAGTATCAAATTTTGATGATGTCAGATGTCATTTACATTGTCTGGGAATGTACTTGTAAACTACAAGGTTTAGAAATTTATTCCAGTATTTTTATTTAATTTCAAAGTATACGATATCTAAAATATCTACCATGTACGATATAAGATAAATATATAGTGTGTCCGCGGATGTGGTCCCCAAGGGGGAAAAAATCTTTATTATTCATTTTACGACCAAAAGCCATTTTTTATAAAAAGTTCTGCTTGTTGAGAAAATGAATTCACGATAAAAAAATGTTAGATCAGATGTACAGGGTCTTCCAACGAGGACTGAACAGGGGCTCATTTTTGAGCTTCCTTGTATTTAAAGAAAAATCCAAAATAGCCAATCGATGTACTTTTTCCTGCAGAATTTAAAAATGAAACCAAAAATTTATTTGAACCAGAAACAAAAGAGTTACGCTATGGATAAGGTGTTTTTTAAATGGAACATAGCTTTTTTTATACGATTTTTGGAACGAGTGATTTTTTTTGTCCGTTCTGATTAAAATATTTAATATTGTGACAGCTATTTTTATTAAATTTTAATGTTTTATCCAGTATAATTTAACTTTAACCTGTTTGAAACATACACTAGATAATAAAGGTATAATCACCTTTTAATCCTTCAAAGTCAAAAAATTTGACAAATTTGCTATAATATTGCCGAAATGACTTTGAAGGATTCAAAGGTAATTATACCTGTATTACCTAGTGTATGTTTCAAACAGGTTAAAGTTAAATTATACTGGATAAAACAATAAAATTTAATAAAAATAGCTGTCACAATATTAAATATTTTAATCAGAACGGACAAAAGAAAAATCACTCGTTCCAAAAATCGTATAAAAAAAGCTATGTTCCATTTAAAAAACACCTTATCCATATCGTAACTCTTTTGTTTCTGGTTCAAATAAATTTTTGGTTTCATTTTTGAATTCTGCAGGAAAAAGTACATCGATTGGCTATTTTGGATTTTTCTTTAAATACAAGGAAGCTCAAAAATGAGCCCCTGTTCAATCCTCGTTGGAAGACCCTAAACAGGGTGTTAATGAATTAGAAAAATATAAAAATATATCAAGAGAGAAGTACTATTATTTATTATTTTAGACAAAATGTTTATGAAACAAAGTTGTTTATAATCCAAAATAATGCCTAAATACAAAATTTAAAATTCGAATTCTAATTTTTCTTTTTTATTTTTTACAATAGAATTTAAGAACATTCAAAATGAAAACCTTAGAGTGCTGACCTATTTATTTACTTTATTTCTAATTTGGAGAAATGTGTGCAGGTTGGAGGAGAATATGTAGAATAATAACTTTTTCCACAATTCTGCATTTTGAATGTTAAATTCTATTGTAAAAATAAAAAACAAAAATTATAATTCAGATTTCAAATTTTATATTTAGGCTTTATTTTGGATTATAAACAACTTTGTTTCATAAACATTTTGTCTAAAATAATAAACAATGGTACTTCTCTCTTGAAGAATTTTCATATTTTCCTAATTTATTAACACCTGATCTAACAGTTTTTTATTGTGCATTAATTTTCTCAACAAGCAGAACTTTTTATAAAGAATGACTTTTGGTCGTAAAATGAATAATAAAGATTTTTTCCCTCTTGGGGACCCCATCCGCGGATACACTGTATGTATACCGCACAAAAATGTTTTTTAGGCAACTGTCACAAAACATGAAGCTATACGGATTTAGAAGTGTCCCTAAAATATAACTTTTTTGGCCTTATTTACCTCACGGCCCCTTTTTTGAAAACTTTATTATGGTAGCCTACTAGAATAACAAACTTAATTTACTTTTTAAGTTATTTTCCAAATAAGAATAAAACTAGAAGGTGCGTTGCTATGCAGTTTATTTACAAGCTTTCCGTTTCTGTCAGTGTCAGTATTATAATTAAATTCAATAATCAGTACCTAAATAATAAAAATAATAAAAAGCAATATGAGTGAGAGTGCCAATCCAGATAAAAAATTTAGACGCTGCAAATGAAGCGACTTTAACGCCTGTTTGCACCACTACTACTTAAAACTGTACCTTAGATAAGGGAAACCTTGGGATAAGAGTAACCCTTATTTCCAAAAGCTTTGCACAAGTGTCACTTATCAAATTCTTAGCAAAGATTTAAAATAACTTGTCAACATTGTATTTTACCTGGATTATTTCACCGGCTATAACCTAAGAAAGCGTAGGTATATGTTTATGTCAAAGTCAAAGGGTTTATGTTTGGTCTTTATATTTCGTTGGTTGTACGGTTGTTCTAACGAAAGTATATTTTTTATTTGATTTGTGGAGAACATAAGAGAGTATGAGTTACGTTAAGGACGATAGTCTGAGAAAACGGGCACCCAACTTTTCTATTACGGAAAAAACTCTGCTATTAAATGTTATTAGCAACTTTAAAAACATTATTGAAAATAAGCAAATAAATGCAACAACATGGCGTGAAAAGGACCTGGCATGGACAAAAGTTACGGCTTCTTTTAATTCCCAAAACCAGGAAGGACACCATAGGACCAAATAAGCTCTAAAGAAGTATTATGAAAATATTAAAATGCCCATTAGAAAAGAAGTAGCCGAAGAAAAAGAAAATAAATAAAACCGGAGGAGGTACTTGTATAAAAAAAGACGATCCCTAAAGGAATTGGCCTTAAATCTTATGAATAAAAAAACGGTGATGGAGACAGTACAACTGCAGGTGTTGAGGAGCTGGTGGAACCATCTTTGTCTAATATAGTATTAGGAGAATATGTATTGACTGAGGAACATAGCTATACAGAACGCTATGATGAGGGCGATAAGATCGGAGAAGATTCATCTAAAAACCTGAAGAGAAGACCAACACAGCAGGTGAAGCCAGATTTAAATAAAGAGTATTCTGAAACTGCAAAAGTGAAAAGGCAATGCTTTGAAGAGGAACTCTTAAATATTCAAGCACGCAGAGAACACGAGCGAGCCTTGCTTGAATTAAAAAAGGAAAACTTGTTATTAGATATTGAATTAAAGAAACAACAATTATTAAAGAAATTTCATAATCAGTAATTACTTGTTTTATTGTCACATAAGGCAATTTTCATACAGAAATAGCATAATTGATGATAATACTTTAAACCTTGCTCTAAAAAATGGTAACAGTATTGAAACGCAAAACAAGAAGTTATATTTACACAGAAGTAGTTCAGCATTTACGCAGTACGTACAATTTTATTCCTTAATGTATCTAAAATAAGTATCAATTAAAGTTCTTCTGACTTGGTTTGCCAATGGCAAAACCCCGTCATTCAAAGGAGGAATGTTTGGTACTTTATCTTCCTCAATTATCTGTACAAAATGCTCTATGTCTTCTGAATCTGGTGGGTTTCTCCCATTATTAGTTCTACATATATTATAAAGTACGGCGGTGGCTTTAATTAATATTAAAATTGTATCTATTTTTAATCGGCAACCATATGCTAGGACAGGAAACCTACGTTTAAATAAAATAAGTTGATTTGTGTATTTGTAATTTTGTGAAATGTCAAATTGAATGATTTTGTTTGAGGTTAATCTGTTAAGTATCACTTAAGCTCCAGAATATCCTAAGCTTAAAAATATTTTAACTTAATTGTCACCTAACGATTAAGTACAACTTGTGCAAACCAATTCTTACACTTAAGTGATTCTTAAAGTTAAGGTCAACCTTAGTGGAAGTGGTGCAAACGGGCGTAAATGTATTACAGAAAAATCCCGGATTATCTATCTAAAACACTATAAAATTTTTATGGAATTGTGCAATGTAAAACAAACAATTAAAAAAAAAAAGTATTTTTTGCCTTTTTCATGCATAGGTCCTAAATTTTAAAATCATCAACTTTATGGTCCACCTAGTCGATGTTATAATCTACAATTATTAAAAATAACATTGATACCAGCATATTTCCAAAATTGCTTGCTTTTTTAAAAAAGAAAAGTCGGCGGTCTTTATAAGAAATAATGTAAATAAATTTCAAACAGAATTTAATATTATTAGTTTATCCATTTTAATATTAATACAATAGGTTGTCAAATCTTGCGCTCACTGAGAACTATTCCAGCTATTTATATTTAAAAACACCTGGCATCTTGGCGGCTTTGTACTACGCCGCGAACGTAAATTATAATATATATGTCGTAGGCTAATGGAAGTTTTAGGCAAATGGCATTTGTCAAGGCAAATGCTAAGGTATGGGCAACCGGTTTGTTCGTTGTTACCCAGAGCATTTTTTTTTAATTCAATTTTTCCAACTAATTAAATTTAAAAAAAAACGCTCTGGGTAACAACGAACAAACCGGTTGACGATATACCTTAGCATTTCTCCAGGCAAAAGCCATTTGCCTAAAACTACCATTAGCCTACGACATATATACCGATTGATTGGCTGTTCTACAATATTTTGGGCGGCGAAACTCTTGTATGTTGTCAGGGTTGTTCATAGCGTTTTCCATTGGTAAGTTTAGTGCACGTCAAATTTATTTCTATGTTTTACCAATAAATAACGCAATAACTATCGCACGTGGAGTTTGATAGCTCAAAGTTGTGTCTTACTTAATATTCAAGCAGTTCTATTGCCCAAGAAAACCGACTACAAAACAAAATAACTTGTTACAATGGATGATGCTTTTAAATGACAAAAACAAAGCAAACGGTCCTTTTAAGGACCACAATATAATTTAAAAGAAAATTAGTTTTATGTCCGCTTTTGATACTATTATAATAGGGTAAATTGTAACATTTCAAAATTGTGCACAAATGTGCCCGAGTAAAAATCAAGTTGGTTTTTTTTATATAGTTTTCCAGCAAATAGTTTGTTATTATAAAAAATCTTACAAATGATCAGTACCAAATCAGTTAATATTTTATTTGAAGCAAAAACAAAAATTCTCGGTAGAGATTAGGTAACTAACCAGCCAACCTGAGCTCAGCCATACGTCACATAATTAAACGAGAGCCCCGCAGACTTTATCGTGCGAGTGTCCTAGTAAGGGGACGTAGAAAAGATGCGAATAATAATATACATATACAGTGTGTCCCGCTTTTTATGAATACACCCTGATATCTCAGTTATTAATAATGCGATTTTCTTCAAATTTTGGTGTTGATTGTATGTTAGAAAAATGAAGTATTTGGCATAGTGAACACTTTTATGCATCATAGGCGTGCGGTCTTGGGGGGTAAAAACCGGGTTGATTTTTTGAGAAAAGTATATTAGGGCTTATTTTAAATAATTTTTTCTATCAGATTTAGACTCAGCATCCCAAAAAACCCCTTAATTAATATTTTCAAAATCTCAAGAGCTGATTTCAGCAGTAAAAAAATTATTTTTTAATTTGGCACTGTTTTAATAACTCCTTTATTTAAAACTATGATATCAAAATTACAAATTATATTATTTTAGATTTCTGTATTTTCAACATAACTACCTTCTAAAACAATACACTTTCCAACAATTCTTCTTAAACGTAAATTCACTTTTCTTAAAGTTTGGGGAGTAATTTCCTGACACGCTTATCTAATTCTAATGCAAAGTTTCTGTCTATTACGCGGCCTAGTAGGCCACTTTGTTTTTCAAGTACCCCCACAGATAAAAGTCACAAGGGGTAATATCCGGCGATCTGGGGGGGCCATGGTTCCAAAGGAAAATTTCTACCTCTCCACTTCACAGGAAAGTTTACATTTAGAAAGTTCCTAACTATCAGAGAATTATGTGCGGGGGCACCATCTAATTGAAAGTATAAGTTTTCTCTCTGTGCTAAAGGCAATTCCGAGGGCAATTCCATGAGAAAATCATAAAAATCACTTTGTAAAAAATGCAGAAAATTTTCTCCATTCAGGTTATCCAGGAAAAAGGGCCAACAATTCGTTCGTGAAGTGTGCCACACCACACGTTAGCTTTTTCACGGTATTGGTTTTTAGAGTTAATTACCCAATTCGGATTTTCGGCTGCCCAAAACATACAATTTTGACTAGATACCACACCGTTTGTAGTAAACGTTGCCTCGTCAGTAAACATTATGTTCTTTAGAAAATGTCTATCGTTAAAATAGTTAAGTACCTTGCAACCATAAGCAAAATTCAAACCGCCGTTCAAAATCACCATTTAACAGAGTATGTAGAAATTTTGGTTTAAATGCCCTAATCCTAATTGCGTTTCAAACACCTCCATACTTTGTTTTTCGTTAAATTCAGGATTCTCGCCACTGATTTTATACTACCATTTGGGTTGTTTTTAAATTCTGCTAAGATACGTTCGTCCTCTGGATAGCGTCTTTGATTTAAATTGTACCTCCTTGGTCTTTTCTTGAAAACCGCTCCTGGACTTGCGAACAATCTGTTGATTTTGACAGCAGTATTGTGAGAAATTGGTGCTCGATCATGATGCCTTTCATTAAATATTTTACTAACCTGACGCGAGGATCTTTCATTATTACCAAATAAGCGGATAATTTCTACTTTTTCTACAATAATTGTAAGAACTACTCTTCGGTTTTGTGCCATCTTCTTAACAGTTAAGTAAGAGTGCTTGACTTATTAACAGTTCATACGAATTACTAAATGCTAAACAAAAACTTTTGTTTCATAGCACTCTGCGATTAATTTGATCAAAAACAACACAGGCCAGCAACAGTAACACAGCGCGCGTATCTTAGCAAAATTTCGAAAAAAAAACTTAATCATAGTAGTTGCGAGGATACTGAATTCAACGAAATGATATGGAGGCGTTTGAAACGTAATAGGATCAGGACATTAAAACCAAAAAGTTAGAAATAAACAACCTATTAAAAAAAAGTGCCAAATTAAAAAATAAGTAGTTCATTTGTCACGAATGTCAATTTTCTATAAACTGGTGCTATTTATAGCAAATTGCCTTTACTGCTAAAATCATTTCTCGAGATTTTGAAAATATTAATTAAGGGGTTTTTGGGATGCTGATTCTAAATCTGATAAAAAAAATTATTTAAAATAAGCCCTAATATACTTTTCTCAAAAAAGCAACCCTTTTTGACCCCCCAAGACTATGATGCATAAAGGTGTTCACTATGCCAAATACTTCATTTTTCTAACATACAATCACCACAAAAATTTGAAGAAAATCGCATTATTAATAACTGAGATATCAGGGTGTATTCATGAAAAGCGGGACACACTGTATATTGTATTAGAAGTATGATTATTGACATGGAAATATATGTAGAATAAATAAAGACATTTTAAACAGAAACCAAAATTTAGTTTTTGTGAAATTGTTACATTTATTTAAAAAAATATACAGGGTGTTAGTGAATAAGTGCGACAAACTTCAGGGGGTGATTGTACATGAAAAAATAATGATAGTTTGCTATATAACTTTTATCCGCAAATGCTTTGATTTCCGAGATAGGGTAGATATGGTGTTAAAGTTTTTATTAAAAAGTGACGATTTATTTATTGCTCTGAAACCCATCGAGATATGCAAATGAAATTTGGTTGGTTTTAAGAGATAGTTATTACGCATTTTCTGACATGCAATTAAGAATTTTATGTTTATCATTGGCGCGCATAAGGGTAATAATCTAATTTTTTTAAAGAAAAAAATGATACGCCACTGAGATATATCAAACTAAAAACAATTTTTGAATTTCTCATTCAATTTGTGACAAAAAATCTCTTGCCTTTTTTTCGTATTGGGCGCCGTTTTTATGCAAAAAAATAAAATATCTTAACGCGTATTTTTCATTTCTTTAATACATTATCAAAAAGTATCTAATACGATAACATTAAACCAGAACAATAACAGAAAATAACTAATAAATAAATAGGCGCAAAGCTACAACAAAAATGTTGAAAATGACCTCCCTCAGACGTGATACAAGATTCAACTCTTCGTCTCATTGATTGTCGTATTCGCGCAAATATTCCTGTACGTATTTCTTATTGTCTCACAGCCGGCTATAACTCGATTCCTCAGGTCTTCAACATTTTCGACGGGAGTGGAATAAACTAACGACTTAAGAAAACCCCAAATGCAAAAATCTAGAGAATTTAAATCCGGCGATCGAGCAGGCCAATTTCCCGTACCTCCCCTACCTATCCAACGATTTGGATATACTGTATCTAAGTGATTACGTACATTAATGCTAAAATGGGCTGGTGCGCCATCATGCATGAACCAGAAGTGTTGTCTCAGCTGTAGAGGGATTTCTTCTAAAAGCGCAGGTAGCTCTTCCTGTAGGAAATTAAGGTAAGAGTCGCCTGTTAATCGTTGTGGGAGGAAATATGGACCGACTAAATGATCATCAATTACCCCAAGCCATACATTTACTGAAAACTGATACTTAAAATGAGCTTCACAGATTCCATGTGGATTATCCTCAGCCCATAAGTGATTGTTATGGAAATTTCGTATACACTGTCGTCCAAAATTAGCCTCGTCAGTAAACAAAACGCCATTTAAAAAATTAGGAATTTGAGCGATTTGATGAAGAATCCAATGGCAAAAAACTAGGCGCGGAAAAAAGTCTCTAGGTAGTACAGCTTGCACACAGAATTTTAAATACAGTGAAGTTGCTTACATTCAATATATTGGCAATTTTTCGAGTACTTGTTTCAGGTGACTCCGCAATTAACTCGAGAACTGCTTCCTCTAGTTGCACAGTTCGTACTTCTTGAGGCCGTCCGCAGTCAGCCGTTTGTTTCTTAAATGTACCATTTTCGCGCAAACGTTGGTGCAGACGAGCAAATATTATGTGATGGGGTACTCTACGTCCTGGACACAACTCAGCATACAATCGTCGAGCTTGCCGACCATTTCCATTTCTTCGACCATAAACAAAATGCATGTCTGACAATTCCGCATTTGTATAATTTTCCATTCTTTTCGATAAAAGAAAAATTATTTACTTATTAACATTAATGCTATACCAAACTAAAAGCTTAAAAATGAAGAAACTCTAATAATTTGACATTTCTTTGAAATATTCGTATTTAACAGAATGTTGACAGTAGCCTACTAGATGATGTATTAACCCTACAGTGGTCGCTACATTTTTTGCGACACGAGTGGGCGCTGCGGACTGATGTTCCACAATGGTTTTTGAGGGATATTGTGTTATATGGATAACAAATTATTAAAAAATAGATACAAAAAAAACACTCGTTTATGTTTTCAAAAGTTTACTGAGGCAAACAAAAAGGGGTTTATATACTCTATAATTAAAAAAACTCAGATTAACAGTATTAAATAGACAAAAATGTGATTTTTAGTTTTCAGTCGCTGCGGAATGTTACTCCGCAAAATGAAATTACTCAAAAAAATGTTCACTTATCGAGCACTCCACTAACACTGATTCTTTAGGACGGTATCGTCGAAAGGTACCGAGAGCATGAGAGTGGCGGGAGTTCGAATAGATGCTCAATCGTAAAATAATTAAAGCTGCGGAGCTACAGTCCGCTAGCGACCACTGTAGGGTTAAAGAAATGAAAAATACGCGTTAAGATGTTTTATTTTTCTGCATAAAAACGGCGCCCAATACGAAAAAAAGGCAAGAGAGATTTTTTGTCACAAATTGAATGAGAAATTCAAAAATTGTTTTTAGTTTGATATATCTCAGTGGCGTATCATTTTTTTCTTTAAAAAATTGAGATTATTACCCTTATGCGCGCCAATGATAAACATAAAATTCTTAATTGCACGTCAGAAAATGCGCAATAACTACCTCTTAAAACCTACCAAATTTCATTTGCATATCTCGATGGGTTTCAGAGCAATAAATAAATCGTCACTTTTTAATAAAAACTTTAACACCCTGTATCTCGGAAATCAAAGCATTTGCGGACAAAAGTTATATAGCAAACTATCATTCTTTTTTCATGTAGAATCACCCCCTGAAGTTTGTCGCATTTATTCACTAACACCCTGTATATGTATATAAAAAAATCCATAAATGCCTCGTTAATAAAATTATACAAAGGTACTTATTAAATAAGGTATAATAGTCTCGTTAACCAAGTTTGACTAATATGAATTGTACAGGGTGTTCAATGTTTAGTGTCAAACTTTACAAACTTTAAATAAATTTATTTTTATTATTTTAAATAGAAACCCCTGTATATTTTTATGTCATTCGATGCAAAATTAAAAATTAAACATTTGTCCTAATTACAACCCTATCGCGAATTCTAACGCATCAAGACTTATTTGCAGAAAACTCATTTTATCAACAACTATTCCAACAGTCATTATTATGAATAAATATCGAAAGTGAAGGTATTGAAATGTAAAATCATAAATTACTTAAATAAACGTTTCTAAAATTACCTATTAGAATATAATATGTTCGATATGTATTCCGTTCTCTTGGAGACACAAACGAAGACGAGTATAGAATTACCTTTCTACTCTTTGTAATAAGTCGGGGGTAATGTTAAATTTTTAATACCAGTGGTGCAAAACTGATATTTTTAGTTTTTATTTTTTTTCGTCTATAATACTTAATCGATTTCAATAAAATTTTAGGGGTATATTACAATACAAGGCACCCAAATAAGTAAGAAAATATACGGCATATAATCTAAAAAAATACATCCTTATAACGACACACTTTTTTGGATCACCTTGAATAAAAAAATATTTTTCCGAAATGCGCCCCAAGATACAGATAAGGTCTGCAAAATATCAAAATCCTAACTTTTAATAAGTAAGCTATAGAAGATGGGAGCTGAGGTGCAGGACCCTGTATGATACATTTTTCTCCAAGTTTGAGAACTTTCAAATAGGTCTTCTGGTATACCAATTATTGTTATCAATACTTCGATGTTTCAATTGTAAATAAAACTAACGCTGTATATTTGCAAGCCATTATGCTAATAAACCATTCAGACCCCCGTACAAATTTAAAATATGGTGGTTGCGATGGTAAAAAAACTTAGTCCTGTCCTGTCATTGTCCTCTGTCGGGCAGATCCAAGAGAGGGGGGGAAGGCAATTGTACATTTAGATTTTTTTAAATATTGGCAAAGAAATATATTCAATCGTTTCTCAAAATCAAAACATAGATTACATTTTGTATTATAATATATATTCACAAAAAATTATAGATATACACTGCACAGTGCACAGGGTGTCTCACGGTGTTTGTTGATTGGAATATTTTTGAAAGTAATGCGTTTTTAATCCTGCATCAATCGGTTATACTGGAAGTTGACGCAAACTTGCTTATTTTAAATGGAGTACCCTGTATAATATATTTTTTGTTTTGCTTTCATTATTTTCAAAGTTCTTAAAAGGTTACTTTATCCTACTCTACGTTTCTGAGAAAAAAAATTGTTGTACAGACGGGTGTCACTGTTATAGATTCAATAATTATTATTTTGTTTATCATGGCCTTTTTGCCAAAAATCACTGTTGGGGGATTTTTTGACAAACCGTAAATAGAATTAAAAAAAAAACTATTCAAGTTAGTTATAGGGACATCTTAAGTGGACAGACATTAAATCTTCTATCTAGCCTATCGATTAATAAATAACAACGTAGCATATATCTTAATAAAAGAATACGATTTTTTAAATTTATTGATAAAGATCAAAAATTATTAATTTTCCACTTCCATTATCGAGCATAATAATATCTAATTTCGCAAACGGAATTTTGAGTTTCCCTCTGTATCTTTAAAAATATATTCCATTTTAGGCGACACTATGTAAATATTAAAAATTTGAGAAAAACTAATTTATTAAACGGTTAGAGTACGGTACAAAAAGTGTCGATATAAGTTATTGGAAATGAAGAAAAGAACACAAAAAATATATTATTCAAGGTGGTATCCATTAAAATAATTAGTGACCGACCGAAGGTTCGGTTTCGGTATCGGTTTCGGCTAGTTTCGGCAAAAAAATCTATTTTCGGCCACAGTTTCGGTTTTGGCCAAAAGGCGGCCAAACCTTCGGCCATGCCGAAACTCAGTGTTCGTAAACTGTCGCGCACCGTTCGGCTAACTTTGGGTGGGTTCGTAGGCAGTGTTGTCTATACCGTGCGAGCAAAAATTATTTGCATCAAAGAGGGCTTGGATTAAAAAACGTAGGACTTGGTTTAAATCACAATGATATGGGGACGATATATCTAACCAAATCTAGGTTAAAATTTTGTCAAATTCATATTATGACATGATATATATGCCAAACTAATGAGTAATAAAATAATCAGACAAATACAAATTTATTTTTGTTATTTACAAAATTAACAAAATAAGAATATACAGAAAGAAAAAGAAAAATAATTACATGTATTCTGAGAATTCACATAACCGGAGAGGTGGAACCAGGCTTTATCCGAAAAAATGTCAGGTCTAATAAATCATTTCTTTCCAATAAATTTTGGAACCACTGAGAGTAATTCCTGCGTCTTTCAAAATCTGCGGCTTGTATTTCTTGGAATACTTGCACTTTATAAGGAAATAAATTTAGCTGCTTCTTAAGGTGGGAGTATCCACATGCTTGCCAACCTATAACCTATTTCGCGTAGATTTATTTATGTTTACTAGCTTTTATACAAAATTTAAAGAAAATCCGTATCGACTTGATATTCTATAGGTAATAATTGACATATTTAATAAATATCAAGGAATTTCATAACTTATTTTAGGAGAATTGTATCGCGAAAAATATCGGGTAAGATTTTTTTTTACATTATTATGTCATTGTCTTTCATTGTTCTTTCACTATACAATTCTCCCAAAAGTAGCAATGAAATAAATTGATATTTTTGTAATATATCAGATAAAAACCTAAATAATGTACCGACGATATTGATTTTCTTTAAATGTTAGTTATTAAAATAATAAACTCAAAAAATCAACGCGAAATAGGTTATAGGTTGGCAATAGATTAAATGACGTTGAGAATGCAACCTTAAGAATAGTCCTGCATGTTCCATAAGATCTTCCCACTTCTTGGGACAGGCGTCTTATACAATTTGTTGACGTATTTTGTATTATTTCACGAACGTTTGCAACAAGTTCTTCTGTTCTTACAGATGGTCTTCCTGCTTCTTTTTTGTGTTGTATAGAACCTGTTTTCCTAAACACAGCCAACGGTTCTTTTCAGGCAATGATAAAAATCCCCAGCAATAAAAGCAACGTTAGGAAAATGTTCGTGAAAATCGTCCATGCACAAACCCGGATTGTAGTGCCACTCACCATTTACTCTAACCCCGTTTCGAAAATACGCTTCAACCATGAATGTTTTGTGCTGTTCCGTAAAGCCCATTGTGTGAATTGTTCAAGAAATTGGAAAAATTAGCGATGAATCAAATTACTTGCAACGACTGTCAACGATGACGGAATAACTGATTGATTGTTAATTCAGGTAGTTACTGACACCCAACAGGTAATAAGCTCCAAGGCTAAGCATTACGTCCTTAGATGTAAGGCCCTCTTTGATGCAAATAATTTTTGCTCGCACGGTATAAATACATTTTTTCTGTGTCGCGACTTTTTTTTTTGTTTTTTTTTTTAGAGGATCGATCTCGTCCTATATAAAATAAATTAAATTTCAGTATACAATAAAATTTTTCAGGTTTCGGTTTCGGTTTCGTCCGAAACTGAGACAAGGCCGATGATTCGGTTTCGGTTTCGGCTGAAGATCTTGTTTCGGTCGGGCACTAAAAATAAGTAAGGTTGAGACAACTACTGGTATAACCGGAAGTGGCATAATATGGACGCTGTTATTTCATTTGAAGAGCGCGTCTCCGAAAACTCCATTATTCAAATTTGCAGGATTCACTTTGCATTACTTTCCGAAATATTCTAATGGACGACCACCGCAAAACAGCCTGTACATGGAAGTTACGTTTTGTTTATGTTATTCAGAGTTTTATTTGTAAGTTCGCTCTTGCCTAATAAATGTATGCACTTGTTTTGGAGTAACACTTTTTTGTACATTAAAACTGATAGTACGCATCTATAATTCTATACATACCTTATTGGGATTGAGGTCTTTTATCGCAATACAATCCTCAAGCCATAACCAGTTAAATGTTGCTGTCATGGCGCTTATATTTTGAATGACCACTGTCATATATGATGTCGATCCCAATGGGATGCAATGGAAGTCAACTACGCTGGGATACAATTTTATCGTGGGAAACATAACTTCTGCATTAAGGTAAATTATATTCTAAAATATATTTTTATTAGTGCCAGTTTTAAAGACAAATAATAATATGTTTTAATTTTTTAGTTGTAGATTTAAAACGACAAGTGTAAGAATATGTCAACTGAGTTAAAGATTATAAATTAGGTTAGCAATTGTAACTTTATCTGTACTGAAATATATGCTTACGCTTTTAGGATGGTTCTCAAATCCAAAAATAATTCTACCACGCTGTTTGCTTTTTCGTTTTTCTTTAATATTAGGGTGGTAATGAATTTCCTTCGTCTCTGTACTATTACACATAAGTTCTTGAACTATAGGTTGAGTATTAGAATCTCCATCCTCAATGCTGAAACTGTCACTATCGTCTATTTTTATCTTTATGTGAAGGGGTACCCCGGTTATGTTATTATATTGAAGTACATCTAAAAATCCAAAATACAATGTTTTAACATTCCTGTCCTAGTTTTTCATTGATTTCAAAAAAAGTTTAATTCGACATGTATTAAATCTTATTTTCTGGCTTAACCTAGTTTGACAATTTTTCTTTTTGCACGTATTCAAGTTTATTTCTTAGAGAATCCAATTTAAAAGCAGCTAAAAATGGTGGGTCCAATAGGAGGGACTACAATAGAGAAAATGAAGTGGCGAAAAACTTTTCTTGTTTAAAAATAAAAAGACATGCGTATAATAATATTTTACACCCTCTAAAAGGTAAAAGTATGTTATTTTCGGATATTACAATTGATTCCTAGTTAAACTTTTTGATGTTGGTCGGCGCAAATCAAGTTTTTCTAGTTAACTGTAACTGGCAAAGTTCGCAGTATCAAAAATGTACAATATTTATGATTTGCAGAATTTGAAAGATTGTTTCTTGCAGATAAATCGTGTGGTAGGCTTATGATGACCAACACTTTAATGTTACACAGGGTGGTCAGCAAATCTTGCAAAAACTTAAAAATTTTGTAAAGTAATATTTCGTCAGTAATGTTTTTTTATGTTATATCATGAGCTATTTTATAGCCTCCGTCAATATCTCAGTATTTTTTATTTTATGCCACAGTGCAAGACATAATCCTAATTTTTTTTGAATAAAGCTGTTTCGAACACAACTGAAGACAATCAGCCCGTTGATGAGTTTTTACGTAATGAGCTGTCTATTTTATGCACTCATTTGGTTTATTTATTAATTAAAAAGAAATAATACATTATTCTAAAATGTCTATCCGGTGTCCCAAATTGCCAAGCGTAGGTATGAAAAATTACGGTAATGGGCTTTTTCACTAAATTTGAATTTTTACCCTACCGCTTGGAGAAAGAAAAATAAAAGTTTCTACGATTTCAGTTTTTAATAATTTAAATTATTTACTGAGAAAATAATTAAACAAAAGACGCTTTTTAATAAAAACTCGCGAAGCCAACGATGTAGTTTATAACAAATTGACTAATCGGATTAAAGATCGACCCGCCTGCACCTACCTGAATAATATCTCGCGTCCAGGCTCCTGTTCTTATCTATCTAAGTTATCGAAATAAAAGAATTAAGAGAATAATGGGATGATGTGCTAAGTAGATTATCTCATGTTTTCAAACTTTCTGCTTTCTCAGCGTCTTTTTAATTATTTTTAGGCGGGCAAAATCGTCACTTCGCGTCCTTCCCGCAGGCGCCCGCTTGTAATAACTTAGTCAGCTAAAACTGAGTCTGGTACATCAATTGCCTTCGCTCAGTTATGGATGTGAGGTTACCTAAATCCGAGGTGGTGTGACATACCGTGCGAAGGGTGGAACGCTGAGGGTAAAATCAGCTGTAACGAGCTCCTTTAATAGATCAGGCAATCACTATATGTATAAGCGCCTTGTCCTGGTATGCCGGCTCTGCCAGGATCGACCATTATTTCCAAGCTTACTCGTGGGACTTATATGGAAGACCAAATCAAAAAAGACCGCCGAGAGCAATCGGCTTGAGCTGCTAGGGGATGATCTGGTCATCGAGGGCAGCTCACATGCAGAAAGATAAATGGAAGCAAGGAGGAAAAGCTGCTGAGATCGCCTGGCACATACCAGGCGGATTTCAAGGACAGCAAGCCTCGAAGAAATATTTCAGCTGTAGCAAAGAAGATGCGACTGTGCCAAAAGGCAAGGCATCTTCTGGGAATACTGGAGAGTAATAATCCAGCTGACCTTACAAGTAAGGATCATGGCACTATAACGTGGGCAAGAGAACTCTTGGCTCGCGACCCGTACCATGTTCCTTACACTTACCGAAAACCGGGTGCAACCCTTGAAAGAAGTGTCGCGGAAAAAAGGAGACGTTCTACTGATGAGGAGAGCACCCCGAGAGACAAAAAGAGGAAACCGTTTCCACAGCAGGGCAAAGCTGGAACGTCTTCAAGAAGACTGGCTACGGAGACCAAACAAGTTTCCGTGGCGGGCTCAAAAGGGAAGAGTTCTGCTGCGCCCAGCAGTGGACAAAGTCAGAAGAAGACTGGTATTAGAGAGCGTTTCGACAACAGAATGATGGCGGAAGCGTCTCGCAGCAGCCTTCAAGTTGCAGTAATCGACGCCGGCAACAAATGCTGGAAGATTACTTCAGACCGCTGGATTCTGGTTAAGAAGAGGCTTACAGAAATCCTTATGGAGTTTCTAATAGCCAATCCTACTCGCCAGATTCCACAATATGACACTTCGGGATGGACTAGAGGAATCAAGATCATCAACTGCACGGATGATTTTTCCTTAAACTTCTTGAACGAGATTGTCAAGAAAATCGTTGAACTCTGGGAACATGCGTGCCTGCAAGTGATCCCTCGCTCGGAACTACCAGAGTGTCCGACAGCAAGGATTTGGTTGCCGGTACCTGTAATTCCCGAAAATAGTTTACTGCCACTACTGGCTGCTCAGAATCCAAAGATTCCATGCAAGGAATGGAGGATTCTGAAAATAAAAGACACAAAACCGACAGGGAGAAGCGTCATCCTACACGGATGAGTCCCTACCCGCTAAAAAGGAAGCACAATTCAAGCTTCACTGTGGGATCAATGCTATCACAGTTAGTGTGTACAAGGGCTTTTCCAAACATACAGAGAGAAGCCCAGTAGTAGCACCAGCTGAACCCAGTCAGGATGCCACAATGACATCTGCAATAGAAGTAAAGCAGGGTGCGGTACTGGAAGTAGAACCGGCTCCTGTGATGGAGGTTGAGGTTCCAACGCCATTTAGCGATGTTGCGGGTGGTGCAGATCAACCTTCACCACAGTAAAATGGCTTCATACCATCTGGCGCTTCTTTTGGAATAGAAGGGCCTCGACGTCACCTTAATCCAGGAATCTTGGGTCAAAAACGACGTCATACATGGATCAAGGCTGAAAAACTATTCCCTGTATTACTGTAAGGGCAGAGGTAAGCGAAGAACTTGTGTTTTAGCTAATAATAAAAACAAAATATTCTTAATGCCTAATTTTAGCGATCAAGACATGACAACTGTCAAATGGGAACGTAAAGGAGGGGCACCCGTAACGTTATCATCTGTTTACATGGCCACCACGACGCTCCAATACCGTTAGCGGACGTCCAAAATATTGTGGAGTGTGCCAGGACTGAAAGAATAAACCTAATCTTGGGATGTGATGCCAACGCCCATCATACACTATGGGGAAGCACGGACGTCAATGAACGGGTGTCTTTTTAACTTTATCATTACATCTAACTTAAATAGCTGTAATAACGGTAATAGGTACACCCACATTTGTCACTGCTAATAAAGAGGAGGTTCTGGATGTTACGTTTCCAAATGAATCTAGCGATTTAACAGTCGATAACTGGAGAGTGTCCAGCGAAAATTCGTTCTCGGACCATCGCTGGGTTCTGTTCGAAGTCGGCGCATGCCAGAAAGGTTTCGCAATGCAGTCAAGTCAGTAAGAACTTATCCAGGTGCCGACATCAACTCAGACCACAATCCAGTTGTATACAGAATGGAGATCAAACTGAAGAGAGTCGACAGAAAATCCTCAAGTAAAACAGTTGATATAAGGAAACTTCACAAACCTGAAGTCAAACAAAAGGTGCAGGAATCCATCAGTAAAACCTTTACTGAAATTGACGGTCAAACCGATGACAGCTTAGAAAAGTGGAACAAACTTAAGGAAGCTATTCAAACATCATGCTCAGAACGTTTAAATAGAGAAAAAACAAAGAGAAAAGAATGGATGACCGACGAAATTCTAGAATTGATGGAGGTAAGGAGAACCTATAAAGGCAAATATCAACATAAATACCTTGAGGCGCATAAACTCATTAAGAAGAAGATAAGGGAGGCCAAGGAAGCATACCTGTGAGAAAAGTGCAATGAAATTGAAGAATACGAGAAGAAATACGATTATCACAATATGCATAAGAAGATCAAAGAGCTTACATCGAAGAAAAATTTAATCGCCGACCAACCAGCCTTCTGAATAAGAATGGAATATTAAAAACAGACATAGAAGACCTACTCGATATCTGGAAACAATACATCCAAGAGCTGTTTATTGATGCGCGACCCGACAATCATAACCCAGATGAGGTCACAGCTGGGCTACCAATTATGAAGAGCGAGATTGAGAGAGCCATCATGTCCATGAAAAATAATAAAGCCCCAGGTCCAGATAGCATCCATGTTGAGATCCTTAAAATTATGGGCGAGACGATTCCAAGCTTCCTCGATATGCTAACAAAGCTATTCAATGAAATCTACGACACTGGAGTAATACCTGAAGATTGGATGCGCTCGACATTTATCGCCATACCAAAGAAATAAAATGCCAAAACCTGCGACCAACATCGACTAATAAGCTTAATTAATCACTTAACCAAGATCTTTACAAAAGTAATACAGAACAGAATCTACGCAAAATGTGACTCTGAGGTTGGTGATTCGCAGTTCGGTTTTCGTAATGCACTTGGCACGAGAGACGCCGTATTCGCCTTGCAAGTTTTAATCCAATGCTGCAGAGACACAAATAAAGATGTATACATCTGCTTCATTGACTTTGCAAAGGCCTTCGATAGTATCAACCACGAACTTCTTATAGCCATACTAAAAAAGGTAGGTCTCGACAGTAAAGATATGGTCAGATCTGGTCTTAACGTGCGGGTCCAAAGGTGACTGATCATATGCGTCAAATCAGACAACACAGAGGCTATCAACATGTTGTGAGATTATTTACAAATATACCGAAGGAAGGAAAAATAGTTTCATTATTTTAGCTATCGCGAAGATAGCCACATATACCTAATATTATTAGTTTTGTAAAAATTATGTACAGGGGAGTTGAAAAAGTTACAAAAAAATTATATAATCGTTAATTATATACCTACTGTACCCTTTAATTAAAAACGACAATAATAAACAGTGCAATTTATTTTAACAATTTTACTACTAAAACCTAAAAATACAATGGCATTTAGTCTGATAAACTATTTCGATAATGAAAGAAAAAGTGGAAATTCGCAAACCAATATGCAGGAAACCGTAATGAAAACACTGGGAATTAGTTTAAGGACTATGCAGAATAATGTGCATGAAAAAAAAGCATAATATAATACCCAATAACACTAAAAAATGTAAACGAAAAACACCGTTTATAATTATAGCCTAAAAACTCTCATCGTCACTTATAAAATCTGAAAATTCCTTGTCCTCTGAGTTGTCTTCGAATGGAGCAATTATCATTGGCGCTACTTCGACATCTAGTACTTGTTCTCGATCCCACCAAATCCTTATTAATATTTCTGTATGTTCCACCGATTTCTTCCAGTACTCTTGTGTAATATGATCTAACGAATCTTGCCAAACTATTTGTACTTGGTCGGATTTAAAACCATCACCTACATGTTTTTCATAATAAGACTTTGCACCAGCCCATATTAATTCTATTGCGTTAAACTGGCAATGATATGGCGGCAGTCGTAGAACCTCATGACCATATTCACGCAGTATTTCATCTACCGCGTATATTTTGGGTTTTTTAAGAGACTTTGCTATTGATAGGAGTTCCGATTTAAGTATATTTGGTAAAGGATTTTGGTTGTGTTTTTCCAGCCACTCATAAATATCACTTTTCCTCCAAGATGAAGTAGGCTGTTTATTTAAAATTCTTGAATGATATGATGCATTATCTAATACAATTAAAGACGGAGCATCCAAATTTGGTATCAATTGAACTTTTTAACCATTTTTCAAACATTTCGCAATTCATATTATCATGATAGTCGGCACTTTTTGATGTTGAAGAAAAAATTTAACTCGCACCTGCAACATATCCTGTTGCAGAACCGGCATGCAAAATAATAAAACGCTTTCCCGTACCGCACCCCTTTTTCCTTTTAACACTTTTTACAGACTCATCTTGCCAAGATTTTGAACCACTTCCATTCGAAAATATCCACGTTTCGTCTAAACATACCACTTTTCTAAATTTCGATTTGTAATTGTCCGTATATTTTTTTAAAAACTGAACACGCTGATTCACTATCTGTGACTGCTCACATAAAAATGTTCGGTTACAGTCTTTTTTATAGCGAAAACCTAAATTTTTTATTAATTTTGATAACGCTTCAAGCCCAATTTCCAAAACACCCCGAATTTTTAATGTTTTTTGTAAAACTGGAAGAGTTACATTGGTTTTTGATTTGTATAAATCGTAAATCACATTTCGAACTCCCATTTTAATATTTTCGCTTAAATCCTTAGTCTTTGGCTTTCTTCGTTTACACTTTTTAGTATTCTTGGGTATTATGTTATGTTTTGTTTCATGCACAATTTTCTGCACAGCCCTTAAACTAATTCCCGCTACTTTGGCTACTGTTTCCTGAATATTGGTTGGCGAATTTCCACTTTTTCTTTCATTTTCAAAATAGTTTATCAGATTAAGTACCATTTTTTTTTGATTAGGGATGCAAAAACCCAGAAAATTGTTTCATTTTGTCACAAACTGTCAAAGTCACAAAACTGGCATATTTAAAATAAAACGTAGCTGGTGCTATCATAAGTTTTTTAGAATCGCTGGAAAGTAAATATATATCCTTTTTTTTTATATGTCAAAATGGAATAAGTCTGTCTCATTTATCTTACGTATTTTATTTAGAGGATAAAATTAAACGCAAGTAAAGAAAACAAAAACTGAGAGTATGTCTTTCTTGAATCGTATGACCCGCACGATATGACCAGATCCGACTATATAAGAATGATAGCCAACCTCTACTGGGGACAAACTGCGTGTGTGAACGCAGGTAACTACTCTACTGAAAAGGTCGAAATAAAGAAAGGTGTACGCCAGGAATGTATACTATCCCCCCTCCTGTTCAACAGATATACAGAGGAAATCTTCAGAGAAGCATTGCACGACGCTAACCTGGGCATAAAACTAAATGGTGAACTCATCAACAATATTCGATATGCTGACGACACTGCAATACTTGCCAGCAGTGTTGAAGAACTTTGACATCTACTAAGAAAGATTCAAGCCATCAGCGAACAGTACGGTTTAAAGCTCAATGTTTCAAAAACCAAATGGATGGTTATCAGTAAACGACAACAACAAGCAGAACAGCTGATACCTAATACCGAGCTAGTAGAGCAAGTCAAGAAATATTGCTATCTTGGATAATTAGTAAACTCTCAATGGGACCAATCTATAGAAATAAGATCAAGAATTGAAAAAGCGAGAACAGCGTTTAACAACATGAAATCATTACTTATTAGCAGGGATATATCCTTTCAGACAAAAATCAAATTAGCTGAGTGCTACATATTTTCAATTCTTTTATATGGGGTAGAATCATGGACGATGACAGACCGAATGATGAAGAAACTGGAGGCCTTCGAAATGTGGGTGTACCGTCGCATTTTACGAATATCGTGGACCGATCACATCACCAACGAGGAGGTTCTCCGCAGAGTCGGTAAATGGAGAGAAATCTCATTAACTGTTAAAAAACGTAAAATGGAATACCTTGGGCATATAATGCGCCATGAGAAGTATCGTATCCTGCAACTCATCTTACAAGGCAAAACAGACAGCAAAAGAGGACCGGGTAAACGAAGACATTCATGGTTGCATAACCTGCGTAAATGGTTCGGACTCACTTCAGTAGATCTTTTTCGGAGTGCAGCAAACAAAGTTAGAATAGCCATGTTAATCGCCAACGTCCGCAACGGATAGGGCACCACAAGAAGAAGAACAAGAATTATCTTTGAGAAGCTGGCAGAACCACCTGAGGATCTGTTGCCTAATACTGCTTCGATTGATAGTGCGGTCAATAAGCTAACAGAAAGTCTTATGGCAGCTTTTGTTAAAAGCTGTTCGATAATCAGACCAGCCAAGAAGACGTGGTGGAACGCAGACTTGAGTGGGCTACGACGTGACATGCGAAGGCTGTTTAATAAAGCAAAGAGCAGACGTATGGCAGACGAGAGTGCCTATAGGGAGGCTCTAAAGACGTATAAGAAAGCTATTAGAAAAGCTCAAAGGAATTCCTGTCAGGGCTACAGCGAGCGAGTGGAGAGCACAAACGAGGCCGCTAGGCTCAGAAAAGTTGTATCGAAGGAGCCAAGTGCTCCTTCCTTCCTAAGAAAAAACGATGGGGCCTTAACAGAGAGCACCTTGAACTGCTAGTAGACGCCCAGTTTCCTGGAAATACACCGGCTGCGGAAGCCCCTCTTAATCAAGGAGAACCCCCGGATTTAAACAGCATTAAATCAGTGGTCACTAGCGAGAAGCTCGAATGGGCGATTGGCTCATTCGACCCGTATAAATCACCAGGACTAGACTGAATAATGCCCGCCATGCTACAAAAGGGGAAAAAGATCCTAATACCTTAGCTCGAACACGACCTTTTAAGCAAATGGTTGCAGATCAAAAATGTTAATGTTGCAATTTCGAACGTACTCAAATCTAACCTGACAAATAAAACTTAACCCTGTTTTCTTCGGACATGACAGATAATACTTTTAAGTCAGCTGTTTTTAAGTAGCCATTTTTTATTTTCCTTATTCACATTTTTGGAACTTGTTTCTATTATTATAATTTTGGATAATTTTCTGACGTCACACACCTTGTTAGACTGTTAGTGACTCTATAAACAAATATTTGTGGTTTATAAAAACATTGTTTAAAATTAAATTAGAAAATATTTACATTGGAAATTGATATAGATCACCGACTAAATTAAGTTCCTGCTGAAATAACTCAAGCAGCTGCTGCAACTTAAATAAAAAGAAACGATTGTTGTTGTTAAAAAATATTGGTAAAAGATTTTGTCAAAATAATGTTTAAAAAATGTTGTACAAAATCCTTTGACGCGGTTGAAAAAAATCATGGAATCAAAAATTCTTAAACAGTTATTCAAGTACCTACTTTAATATATTAATTAGTTTCCGAACTATAGAATTTTTCAACTATCAAAGCAATACCATTTTTTATATCATTATCAATATTCTCATACGCCATACCCTGTGTCGGTTGTTAAAGAAATATGGTACAGTCCCAGGACTAGCCCTAGAAATAGCCTACTTTATTCTATCAGATAGTAGTACTGTGAAGTAAATGGCTATTTTTTGGGTTTAAAATGAGTCTTTAGGTTCAATATTTTAGTTATTGCATTATCCTTTATATTTGAATATTCTGACTTCTGAGTCTATTCGATTCAGGGCGAACAACTAAAAGAAATAAAATAAAAACTAGTCTTTGGACGGCCATAGCTTCCTTATAAGATATTTAAGGACCTACTTTCATATGATTCATATTTTTATATGTATAATATTTCCTAAAAATATACATATGAAATTTTCTGATACCCAATACGGCAAAACTATTCTAATACTAAACCAAAAATTCTATTTCTACCAACCTTGAGTGATACCGCTGGTTTCAGTTCCAAGCACATTAATATTAAAGTTAAATTCAGCCTGGGAAAATTCCAATTCGGGATCCTTAAATTCGGCAGATATAAAAATTTTCATGAATAATTGGGGTTGATTGGCTTTTCCTATAAAACCATGGCAATAATATTCTTCCTCACACGATTTAGGTTTCTTGGAGAAGCATTGTATTGTTAATTTAGTCTGCTGGTTTGGTGCTATTTCCAAAAACTGAGGCTCGATATTAAATATGCTAGAAAACAATTTAAAATATCTGCTAATCATTTCGAAATTTAACGAAAATTGAAACCTAGAAGAAATTGCGTAGTTCTTGTGTAAAATGAAACATGAGGTATAACAAAAAATACATATACCCATAAAACTATCCAAGGTGGACGTTTTTCGATTAATATTTGGGGCTAGATTAGTGCTAGGGGCCCAGAAATTTTATAAATTTTCCAAGGAATACTGACCGCTGCTGTTTATCGAGATATTCTTCTTTGAGTCATGATTCCATCGGTCGGAGTGGTGTATGGAGAGAATAACATCGTCCAACACGACAATCCAGACTTTAACAATTATTGTTCAAGCATTTACACCCGAAAACAATGTTAACGACGTCTTCTTTGTGGATTTCAAAGAGTAGGTACAACGTTTGGGGAGAAATGTAGGCATGATTTTAAACCGCGAAGCCAGGAAAAACTCCGACAGAAGATACTTGAAGAAGCATACCACGTCGTCTACAACTCGTCATCGACACACATACAGTGTCACCAGTAAAGTCCGCATCATATGGGATTTTTTTTTATTAATAACTTTATTCAAAATTTGACTTTGGCATCAAGTTCTGCTTCGATCGAGATGAAAATTAAGCAAAAAAATAGTAGTCACGTGATTCGCATTATCTGTCAAATCTTAATTTTTTCCAAAAAATAATTGAAAAGTGGGGTTATTTCTGAAAAAATCGATAAAAAATATTAGAAAAAGTTCCTTTAAATGCAGTTTCTAGACCACATGCAAAATTTCAGCTGCCTAAGATAATTTTGATTTTTTACCTATATTTTGTAAATTGCACCACTTTTGCAAAATAAGACTCAACGCAACCTACATAAAACTTCTTAGTTTTGACAAGGCTTTATTTCAGATACATTTTCTTTAAAGTAGTGCCATATTAAATGTGTGTTTTTCTACAAAATCAAAATTGGGTTATTAAAATTTGGTCGCATGTGATGCAAAGTTTTATTTGTTTTTGACCCTGTATAAGGTAACTTCATAAAAATAAGTATTTTTGAAAACGTAGTTTGTATTCCACACGATATTTGCTTTGTTAGTTGAATTGTGATTTTTAGAATTAAAACTTCTTAATTAAAATAAAATCTCTTGGTAAGTTTTTAAATA
The DNA here is from genome assembly GCA_963969555.1 of Polydrusus pterygomalis. Lineage (NCBI taxonomy): Eukaryota > Metazoa > Arthropoda > Insecta > Coleoptera > Curculionidae > Polydrusus > Polydrusus pterygomalis. Next base: position 116,207,629 of record OZ018376.1, read on the forward strand.
TTTATAAAGTCAAAATTAGATTTTATTTATTTTTCTAAATTATTTTTAAATGTATTTATAACCCAAAGATCCCCATATTTTCCGAAATATTTGGTATTTAAATTTTTAGTATTTTATTTTCCAACTTAAAAAACTTGGACTTAAATTATTTTCCTTAAAATAATTTCTTGGCATTCGGAATGATTTTCCAAAATTTATAAAAATTAAATTATTTTTGTTAAAATAATTTATTTAAATTCGAAAGAATTCTTAATTTAAATTTCCCACTTTGTTAAAATTCAGAATTAAATTATTTTCATATATAATATCACAAGAGATAAAATTTTGTCGGCAAAATTTTCGAAAGGTATGAAAGTTTGTTGCTTGGCAATTTCGCGAATGACATTTTTGACAAAATCACGAGCCGTCAGGCGAGTGATTTTGTCGAAAATGTCATGAGCGAAATTGCTTAAAAGCAACAAACTTAAATAAATCCTTGAGAACAATTTTGCTTACACAATTTTTTCTCGAGTGGTATTCGACATGACTATTTAACTAGAAAAAAGACAAAATTTTGACGCGGCAAAAATCACATGTGAATTTTGTCCAGGTAGGTGCAGGTAGTAATTTTGCCAGTAGAAGACCGGCCGTTGCTATGACATTTTGCCAGTGTAAAACACTCTAGTTAAATAGTCTTCAAAATAATTTATTTAATTTTTAAAATAATTTTTAATATTCATTTTCAAAACTTACAATTCAGAATTAAATTATTTTCTTCAAAATAATTTATTTCATTGTTAAATAATTTTTAGTTTATTCTTAAAACCCATAAATTCTGATTCAAATTATTTTCTTTAAAATTATTTATTTAATTTTAAACCAACTCTGATTATGCATTTTCAATTCTAAAATATTATTAGAATAATTTTTCTTAAGAAAAAGGTTTTACTCCGGAAACATTTCTCAGACCAAAACTGTGCCTCGATATTATTGAACGTTGGCGTACCCATTCTTTAGAATGATATAGTTGGTTTAAAGCAATAAATTTGACTAATTTATTATATTTGTTTTTAAAACCCATTCCCATAAATTTTAGGAAAGTGATCCCATTTCTAATATACTTATTTTTTTGATTAAGTTATTATACCGAGTTGTCACATTCGTCCGCCCTTTCTGAGTCCAAGGCAATATTATAATGTATTGCCTTTGACTTCAAACCCTTAACACTTTAAAATATTGACCAGAACTTCTTGGTTTCCTAAAAAGGTTTCTTCACGTGCGTTATGGAATGTTACGCGACCGTAACGTAAACAAGAAAGGCAGGCATACGCCTTTTTATGACCAGAAAATAAGCGCTTTCTTTACCCATGTTTTGACTAGATTTACACTAAATGCTTTAAAATACATTCGAAAATTCAAATTAATTTTGATTAGTCTTACCAACATTTTTATATAACGAACTTATGCTAACAGTAAGGCAAAATGTATTTGTTTTCATTGTGAACAAGATATTTTTGATTTTCTCACCGAATCAAAAAAAAAAATAGTATAAAAGTATAGCTTAAAGTTTCAAAATCGAAAACAAGCCCCTTGTTTAACTTAAATCATAGTACGATCCCAAAATTACGCCAACCCTTTTGGTTATAATACAATTTTGCCTGACCTGCACTTAAATATTTTTACGAAATCATAAAATACAATAAAATATGCAAACACCTAGAAATGCATTAATAATGTAAAATATTTTTTCTAAAATTTTTTTTTTAAATTAGTTTTTCTAGATTCTAGATTAATGATAAATAACTTTTAACAGTTACCCATACTAATTCAAATTCAAATTTTCTTTCCAAAATATAGCAAAACATTATAACTTTATAAAGTATAATAAAATGTGATATAAAACAATATTTTTGAGGAATTCTTCCGTAACCCCTTCATCAAAATAAATGACACGTATGTCTACCAGGTAAACGAACTTAACGTAAAAATCAAATTATTGCAAATTCTTTTATAAGCCTAAATTTTCTATTCAACTAATGAGTGAATTAATAAACATAACAAAAGTCTTTCCTCTCCCCATAATAACACCACAAATTAATACCAAAATGAAATCATATTCTCCATAATATCGTAACATTAATTAAAACGTAAGTAAAAAGGAATATAATTAATAAAGATACAGGTAAAATTAACAGAATAGAATTTCCCTTTAAATATTAAAAATTAATATCAATTAATAGATATTAATAAGATATTTCTGAATGTTTTATAGAATTTTACTTGTATTGGTCCTAAATGAACAAAAATACAACCCCAAAGACTTTTATTACCATAAAACAGACTAATGTGCCTCATAGTCTCTATTTTAATCAATAATCTTAAGTAAAAACACCCCCAGGACCTGATGATATAAATAACCAAATTTTAAAAGTCACATCCCATAACATTTCCTTAATACTTAGTTATCTTTTTAATATGACCCTTAATCAAGGTACTTTTCCAACAATACTAAAAATATCTGCAATTATTCCAATTTATAAATCTGGAGATAAAACACCATGCAATACTTATAGACCAATGTCTTTAAAAATTTTAATTAAAACTTAGACCCGTACTCTCGGCGTCTTTCCCTTAATCAAAATTTTTTTGTTAATAATTATTATGGTAATTCAAATTACTTCACCTAATCTACCTAACTATTATAACTATGACCTAGAAATAATTATGAATAATAGGTCCCAATAACCCTAATTTATAATTATATATAAAATATTTTCTACTACAAAAAATCTTATTCAAACAAGCATAAAATACTCCCTTAATGAAAACTAAAGGCTACGTTGTTCTTAAAATTAAAATTTTTTTTTTGATTATTAAGAATTTTGATTAAGTATATTAATTAGAGAATTAAATTATAAGTATAGGATGATAAACTTACTACAGACTTAAAATTATGATTATAAGCTTCTTACTATATCTATATATTCCACTATAAGATCTCTTAACTTCACCTCGTCCTCATTAAGGGGTTTCTCTAACTTAAGGTGACCCAAAATTTCGTCAGTATCCTTTTGACTAATACACCCCATAGTTTTACATTTCTTTCTCTTTTCGGGAAGCTCTACTTCTGCTTCAAACGCTCTCGCAATAACAGTTTTGGCGGAAATCGTAATATCTTTATCTGTAATATTACTTACACGTACTGGAACTTCAACATTAACACAACATAAAACTCTTGCAATCAACAACTCCTGGGGTCCATTCTCACATGGTTCTATCACTATGTGCTGGGTCTTGATCCTTAACGCCTCCTCCAAAGTGGCCATGCACACAGCTTCAGTCATTGCAGGAATTTTTCCATTATTTTTAAATTTTTCTCTTCCGAAGCACTATGAGCACACCTTGATGTACTTTCTCCCTCTTGGCTTTTTCTAAAATCACATATTCTCTCTTCTGAAGCACTAGGAGCACACCTTGCTGTACTTTCTTCCTCTTGGCTTTTTCTAAAATCACCACTTCTCTCTTCCGAAGCACTAGGAGCACACCTTGAGGTACTTTCTTCCTCTTGGCTTTTTCTAAACTCACCACTTCTATCTTCCGAAGCACTAGGAGCACACCTTGATGTACCTTCTTCCTCTTGGCTTTTTCTAAAATCACCACTTCTCTCTTCCGAAGCACTAGGAGCACACCTTGATGTACTTTCTTCCTCTTGGCTTTTTCTAAAATCACCACTTCTCTCTTCCGAAGCACTAGGAGTACACCTTGATGTACTTTCTTCCTCTTGGCTTTTTCTTAAATCGCCACTTTCACCTCGTGGCTCACAATTTACATTCCCTTGTACATATGACGTCACGAAAGCTACAGTCTTCCTAGGTCCTTCCAAATGTTCGCTAGCTAAACGTTGCTTCTTGTTACTGGAGAAATCCAAACGAGTACCATTTGTTTGAACTCCACATTCCTGCATTAATGGTACTAACGAGGAATGACTAGCATAACGATTATTTATATTGACCTCCATTTCACTAAACCTCTATGTTAAGTTTTTCAGTTCACTATGTACTTTCAGGAACATCTTTTCCACCTCAATTTTTGACAACGTCATCATCGCATCTCCATTTTCTCTGGAATATTCTTCCAATAACGGTATCTCATCTTCAAAAGCGTACATACAACAATTTCCCCAATCAATTTTTACACTATATTTTCTTAAAAAGTCTATGCCCAACAATAAATCTGCTCTGAAACTATCAGAGTCTACCACAACAAAACTATGAGTGACCTTGGTTCCACTCGTAAATGCGATTGGTAATTCCACTATTCCTAACGTTGGAATAGTATTTCCCTGTATATCTACTAAAACACTATTTGTACGTTCAATTTTAAACCCCTTGGCAATATCGGGTTTAACTAGAGATATAATGGCTCCTGAATCCACTAATGCATAATAAAAAGCGTTAGCTATTGTTACCTTAGCAACGTTGGCTGGTTTCAGAGCTTCTTCCTTTAAGCACGTATATATCCCTACCATTCTCTCGTTTATTCCCAACTTGCTTCTGGCACAGCCGGCTCCGGGGTTGTGGAGGGGCTATGTTGCGGTTTAAAGCCGGATTTTGCTGTCTGCTTGTTCCTTGCCTCGCAGGACAAAACTGTGCTATATGTCCCGGTTACTGGCAATTAAAACATCGTCGTTGAGGCGGGATTGTCTGCGGTCGCTGCGCTGCTTGTCTACTGTTCTCTGGACAGTCCCTACTATAATGTCCATTTCTTCCACATTTGAAACAGGTAGTTTGACAGTATCTAGAGGTGTGGCCTTCCTTGTTACACTTGAAACATATCATGGGTCTCCAATTTTCGTTATTAGGTCTTCCGGGTCTTCTTCCTTCCTGGTTGGCTGGGTAGCGGCGCTGCTCCACGTTTCTTTCACCAATGTTCTGCACCGCTCTGCAATCTCTGGCAGTGGACGGATGAAGGAGGTTTTCAATGGATTCCTCCCTCTCAGCATACTCCATAGCCTTGTTCAAAGTAGTCGGACTAGACGATAACACTCGCTGTTTAATCGGCATTAGCAGTCCCAGTGTGAATTGGGTCGTAATATTTTGTTCCAACCTGGTAGAAATAATTTGGTCTGTAGTATTATTTCCTGTGAGTGTTACAGTACGATTGGCTAACAGCTTCAACCTAGTCAAAAACTGGCGGCAAGTTTCTCCTGTCCGTTGACGACATTCGACAAAATTTTTCATGGCAGCTCCTTTCACATACTGACGGACGAACTGTTTTTTTAAAGAATCATTGAGTGTTGTCCATGACGTGGTGGTTTTAAGGGTTGGCTCAGACTCGATAAATTGTTTAGCTCTGTTGCGAAGCTTGAGACGAGCGATGGCCACTATTTGTTCATCGGTCCAATTGGCTAAAAGGGCGGTTTCATCAATAATTCCCAGGAAGTCGTCAATACTGCCTTGTCCCTCATTGGTAGGAATGGATTCGAACCCAATAACCACATTATTGGTCGTTACAGTTACAGGAGCTGAATTTGAAGGTGTAGTTGAGCTTGAAGCTGGTAGAGTTGACATTTTGAAACGTTTAAAGTAGCAGGTGAATTTTTATTTATTATTTCGATGCCTTTTCTGCAATGCAAGCTTATTCTTTACTAAAATTATTTTCAGATGTAAGTACTTATTGTCCATAAAATCTTCTATAATTTTTCAATTATTTTCCTTAATTGTAAATGTCAAATTTTCTCTCAAAATTCTCAAGAATTTTTTCTATTTCTGCAAATTTTTTTTTTTTTCAAAAATTTTCAGCGAATTTTTACAACCCTCTCAGAATTTTTGCAACCCCACACCTGACACCAATTGTGAAGCCTACCGCGTTACAAACTTTCAGATAAGGGAGCAAATCAAGTTGGCGGAGATAACGGGTAGGTTACAAGTACTAACTACTGTGGGTTCAATGAGTCTCGAAGGGAGCAATATTTGTCGTTGTATTTTGTTACTTACATCTGGTTTACTATTAGCTTGCCTATAGTTTCATCCGTACAAAAAGGAGCTTCACTGCAGTTTAGAAGTTCTAGCTGAAAAGTCGCACACTTTTTTCCCAGGCGATATAGAGGTACTATACGCCATCGTGACTCTATACGCAATCACTTTGTTACAGACTATTTTATTTATTACAAAAATTAGAAAAGCAGTAACACATTTTCTTCACGCTTTGACAAACACTTGGTATATTCAATATTAAATTGGAGCCACCGACATTTTACAAGTTCTTTTTCTAAGTCTAAATTATTGAAATAACATACCCATAATTTGTATTAATTTTCGCAGCACTTACTTTGTGGGCGCATATTGTTTTTAGATTTTCTAAAACCGAACCCGGAACCGACGACACTACTAAATCAGAACTTTACTTTTTATAAGATCGCGACTATTTTCCGAATTACTAGATATAACTGTGACGAACAACATGACAACTAACTTTTTATAACTCAATAATAACTCCATAATAACTCCATAATAACTCCATAATAACTAACTTTGCGGATAATTAATTTTTCTTTAAATAGTTTCGTTCCCCCATAGATCCCTCATAGATCCCCCATCGAAAACGGTGACATCAGTGTTTTCTTAAGAAATCCCCCCTTGAAAAGAATGAAATCATCAAAATTCTGCATCTAAAAATACGCTTTAGTGAATCAGTTATTAAGATCGATAATCGAGTACCTTCCGCGACTACCTACGTAGTTTCCCAAATTTTTCCGTTAAATTGGAAGGAGATCTATAGTTTATTCCTTGAACAAAGAAAATATTAAAATTATTAAAATTGTCGTGAATTTCCCATTAGAATCAAATCTCGTCTAACGGATTGAACTATATTTTATTTAGTACCTGAGTATTCGTTTTTAATTTAGATATACCGAAAGGTGATTATTGCCTACCTGTTAATCGACCAATGAATCGATATGAACTTTACGAGTGGGGACGCTGGACATCCAGTTTGGATGTCTTCCACACGATATTTGCTTTGTTAGTTGAATTGTGATTTTTAGAATTAAGACTTCTTAATTAAAATAAAATCTCTTGGTAAGTTTTTAAATATTTATAAAGTAAAAATTAGATTTTAATTATTTTTCTAAATTATTTTTAAATGTATTTATAACCCAAAGATCCCCATATTTTCCGAAATATTTGGTATTTAAATTTTTAGTATTTTATTTTCCAACTTAGAAAACTTGGCCTTAAATTATTTTCCTTATTCGGAATAATTTTCCAAAATTTATAAAACTTAAATTATTTTTGTTAAAATAGTTTATTTAAATTCGAAAAAATTCTTAATTTAAATTTCCCACTTTGTTAAAAAACAGAATTAAATTATTTTCTTCAAAATAATTTATTTAATTTTTAAAATAATTTTTAATATTCATTTTCAAAACTTACAATTCAGAATTAAATTATTTTCTTCAAAATAATTTATTTAATTTTTAAATAAATTTTCAATATTTATTTCCAAAACTTACAATTCAGAATGAAATTGTTTTCTTCAAAATAATTTATGTAAATTCAAAATTTAAAACTAACAATGCAGAATTAAATTATTTTCTTCAAAATAATTTATTTCATTGTTAAATAATTTTAAGTTTATTCTTAAAACCCATAAATTCTGATTCAAATTATTTTCTTTAAAATTATTTATTTAATTTTAAACCAACTCTGATTATGCATTTTCAATTCTAAAATATTATTAGAATAATTTTTCTTAAGAAAAAGGTTTTACTCAGGAAACATTTCTTAGACCAAAACTGTGCCTCGATATTATTGAACGTTGGCGTACCCATTCTTTAGAATGATATAGTTGGTTTAAAGCAATAAATTCGACTAATTTATTATATTTGTTTTTAAAACCCATTCCGATAAATTTTAGGAAACTGATCCCATTTCTAATATACTTATTTTTTTGATTAAGTTATTATACCGAGTTCTCACAATATTTCTAATTTTTTAACTAAAGTTTTACTTTTTTTAACTATTTATTCCTCTCCAACCTAATATTCCGCAATTTAAATGAGTTTTAACTAACGCGTAATATAATATTTCCATATGTCTTACATTTAAAATTTTTTTAATGTTTTTAAAATTCAGTAGTAAACTTCTTAATTTTTTAATTAAGTATTCTAAGTGAAAATTCCAATTTAATTTACTGTCAAAAATAATTCCTAAATATTTTATTTTATTAACTTAAAAAATTTGAATGTCTTCATTTACATCGTAGTTATGATTAAATGTATGATTTACTTCTAACAGATGGTTAGAATAATTAGAATCTGTTTTGTTTTTTATAAAACTAGCATGATGTTCATTCACCCATTTTTCGAAGTTTCGGCATGCTTGTCCGATATAAACTTTAGAGCAATCATTATATTTTAATCTGTACACACATTCCTGTAATAGACTCTGTAAAACTAGTCGAAAAGTTGTTATTAAAAAATAAAGTTAATTATGTTAAAAAACAGGAAATTCTGAATACTTTAGAGGTTTGTTTACAACAAAACTATTGCGAATTTAATGACGAATTTTATACTAGTAAAGAAGGTCCTATTATGAGTACGGGAAAGTGTTCAACCTAGGGACACCATATACATACCTAGGGACACCAATGATACCATACAGTAGGGCAATCGTCTTAATGCTATGACGCGTAACTATGCTTTAGCAACTATACTGAAGAAAACTGCAAATGGCCGCGTAATAAAATAGCAGCTGACCGCATTGTGTTTTAGTGGTGCATGAGTAAATATTTTCACAATTTTCTGCTGGTGTTTATTGTCACAAGTGTGATTAGTAAAACCTTTGCTATATTTTAAATAATAAGTAAAGTAATTATTCCATTATTTTGTAGCTGTAAAAGGCACGCAAGAAACTTGAAGGTTAGATTTTTAAGATTATTTTTAAAGAAAACTATTCCATACGTACCTAGGGACATGAAGTGATGCTGTACCTGGGGACAGTTTTGTGTCCCTATGTACATCGCAACACAATATCCCCAGGTACAAACTCACATATATTTTTTAGTTATTTGCCTGTTGGATATATTTTTTTGAAATTTTCAGATGTCTTTGAAAGAGAAAAAGGAAATATGGAAATGTTAGATCGCCAAAACTCTGTAATAGGTGAAAAAAATGCCAAAAACTCACACTTTCTTGTAGATACGAACAATTCAGATGGCTACACCTTGTAGTCTGATGATTAAATTATGAAACTGCCAGAACCTGAATCAGTAGGAACTACAAAAAGAAGCTGTTTTCACCTAAAATTTGGAGTTAACTTTTCAAACTACCTCATGCGCTAAAATCATTATATTTAGCTTAGTCGAATAGTTATTGTAAATTTAAAGTCGTTTATTTGTGACGTATTTGATGTTTGCTTAGAAGTTCGGGGTTTGTTTTAGGATAAGTGTTTTTGAAACCAGATATTTAAGGTTTAAGTATATTTTATGCCAAATTATATATTTTTTTACGAATTTCAAGTTTGTTTAGTGAAAGTTTTATTAAAGAACTACTAGATTTGTACTTAAATTAATGTTTAATAAAGCATTTTATGTCCATTAATGTCCCTAGGTAAAACACCATTTGTCCCTAGGTACATAAGTAAGTTGAACCTGGGGACAATTTCAAGAAAAACCAAAAAATAAAATTATTTGGCTGTGGGTGTCAAAAGGGTTAATTTTTGGTGCTGAATTAATTCTTTTATCTAAAACTGACGTAATGCCACGAGAATTTTTTTTTTAACAGGGGCATTTTTGGGAGGACTTAAAAAAAAGCGTCCCTAGATCGAGCACTCTCCCCTAACCCTTTAGTCCCCTACTAGCTGAAATCTTTATGAAAAATATAGGGTCTATTATTTCGAAACATCCTCTGTATAAAAAACGTCTTTCTTGGTATAGATATGTAGACGATGTATTGGCTTCTTTTATAGGTACCTACTGAAAGGCAATTAAATCAGTTTTTTGAATTCATAAATAATATACATAACAATATTAAATATACAATTAAAAAATAAATCAAAATAATTCAATTAACTTTTTAGACCTAACCATCAAAAAATCAGAAAATAATAATGATTTTTCAATATACCATAAACCTACTAACACTGATACTACTATACATAACACATATTGCCATCCAGTACAACATAAATAAGCTTCATTCTTTAGTATGATACATCGACTAGTAACATTACCTTTAAACAAAACTAATTTTCAAGCTGAATTAAATATTATTAAGCAAATTGCAGTAAATAATGTTTATTCCGCGATAACAATAGATAAAATACTAAATAAAAAATTATACAAAAAGGCTAAAAACTTAGTTTTTCCAACAGCAAACAATAATAAAAACCGAGATAAAAACAATTATAAAGTTATTTCGTACATAGGTCATATTAGCACTAAAATAAAAAACTTTTTTATAAACTTGAATATTAATATTGCTTTCAAACCTTACAATACTTTAGGGAAACACATTAAAAATAATAAAAGTAAATTGAACAAAGAAAATAAATCTGGTATTTACAAATTAAAATGTAATGATTGCTCTAAAGTTTATATCGGACAAACAGGCCGAAACTTCGAAAAACGGGTGAATGAACATTATGCTAGTTTTATAAAAAACAAAACAGATTCTAATTATTCTAACCATCTTTAGAAGTAAGTCATACATTTAATCATAACTACAATATCTTGCATATTGAAAAAAAAGTACAAAATTAAATTTGCTTGAATCCTTAGAAATAAATAGGCTTAAAAATAACAATACTCTTCTTAATGATCACTTGGATTTAAACGGATCACCTCTTTTGAATCTCTTTAAGTAGTCTGTCAACATTATTATTGGTTTTTCCAACAATTTAAATAACCTGAAAATTACCTGCAATTGTTACACCTAAGTTATACCTTTTAAAATGCCATTATTAAGTAGGGGAAGCAGGGGGAATGCCGCTCAGTTAAGGAAAAAACGCGGTATTTTTAAAAATCTTGAATTTATATTAAAAGTAAAAACAAAGAACAATAGCTCAACTCTTAAGTAATTAACATTTTAACACAAAACCTTATTATATTTCACTGACAAACAGCAGGAAAACTTACAAAAAAAACAGCATTGAGCGTCATTACCCCTGGCTATGGGTAATGCCGCTCAGGTAACCCCAAAACGACCGTTTTATATTAGATTTTGAATAAAAAATACTGCATAGACAATTCTACAAATGTGGTAACGTTATCCTTAAATAAAACGTTTAAGCAGCTTAAATTATAAAACACGTGATAAATTAATGCTAAAAGTCTTGACACTAAAAATGACCAGCGAAACAATTAGATCAGAGCGACCGAAAACAAATAGGCGCACCTCACTCTCTTTACTTTGCAAGCGGGCTGATTTTATGTCGCTGGCCTGATCAGGCGTCACCCCCACGCCTCTCATTCCAAGTGCCGTGTTTATAAGCACCGTATTTATCAAGCATTTAGGGTGAACGTCATTCCCCCGTTCTCCCCTACTCCTTTGAAGAAGCAACTGTGCTGCGAAACATGTCGAGTCAAAATAAAAATCTGTGATGTAAATGTAAGTGTAAAATTATAATTTTTTTTTATTTTTTTACCATTTATTTCACACAATTAGCAATGCATTTATTTTTATCAGTGGCTGCAAAAATGTCATAAGTTTTATTTAACAAAGCTGATTATGTGCTATGGTTTCTGCGAAACCTGATTGAGTTCAATGTAATATGTTGTTTAAATTAATAAAAGACATGTCCAGCCACGACTTTTTTCAGAATTTTGGAAAGAACTGGGAGTATACTAATGGGCCTAAAATCAGAAAGCTACGAGCACAGAATATATAGCTAGGCATTCTAGCCATATATTCTGCTACGAGAGTTTATTCTTGTTAGGTACAGGGATCACATTGGCATTCTTTCATAAATTTGGATACTTACCAGTAGGTAATAATGCATTGATTAATTGATAGATAATAAACGTTAAATGATTATTTAAAAGAGGGAGTACATATAAAGACATTTCAATACTTATACCACGAGATCCAGCTGCATTTGTGTTTATTTTGTAAACCAGTTCTTCAAAGATGTCAACAGAAATTTCGCCGAAGTTAAAATTATCATATTGACCAAAAGATTTATCGACATTATGTTTATTAATAAACTTATTATCGCTGACTGAAATATTGGGTAAAGAAATTTTAAAATAAGCCCTGAAGTCATCGGCGTTGCCAATGTCTCCCGGCGAATCATTTCTCGTAGAATTAGATCGCAGATACTTAATAGTTCGGCAAATTTTTTTAGGGTATCTCTTGAAGGTGTATTATAGAAAAGCTTTATATTTATTATTTTTAACATCGGTCTTATTACGTTTATATTTACTGAACGCCTTGTACCTAAGTGTCATCAGAAATTTTAAGTTTGGAGTTAGCCAAGGAGCTAGGGGTTTGGTGACTCTAGATGGTTTAAATGGCGTATAATTATCAAATAAATTTAAAATATTTTTAGTAAAATACCTAATCCACCATTACGTTAATAGCATGTAAGGCGTATAGAAAATCCCAATTAATTTGAGTAAGATCATGATTAAATAAATTGTAATCAAACTCAGAAAAGTCGCGGTTTGTACGAAACATGAGTGTAGGCTTAGATTTTGGTATTTTAATTTGAGAATTTATTAATTTATGGTCCCAGATACCATCCATAATAAGAAGTTTAATGTTTTCCAAACTGGCGCTTCTCAAACATTGCTGCATCACCTATTCATAATGTCACGAGCCGCCACTGGGACAAATGAAGGGATAAATACCAATATGGCCATTAAAAGTTTGAACAAACTTTTAAAATATAACAAAATGAATGGAAAACGAAATATAAGGTAGGGTTTTTAAAAAAAATATTATTAAGTAGATATACTTAATGCCAATTTTAGGGTGGAAAAATTATTGGATTTACTAGATGAAATCGTGAATGAGAAGATGTGGAAAAGGATTATCAATACTGAAAGACCAAATGCAAATAATTATCAACACAAAGTTACCGTCGAAGCTCATAAAAAAGCGGAACAAATGATAGGTAATGTAGAATTCACGGATGGTAAGTTCGAGGTACAATCTTGTACGGTAAGTGAAAAGGTTTATTTTGTATTACATAATGAGGTTTGTGATGAACACTGTAAAGCCATTTACTGCAATAGCTGTAAAATCTGTATACTATACACACATATAAATGTGAGTGTCCAAAATATTCAGTAAAAACGGCTCTGTGCAAACACATTCATGCTGTCGCCTTGTTTGAGCAGAAAAGCGAGAATGTTTTAGGACCTTCGAGTTATGAAGAACGGGAAGACGTGTTATGCATTGTTGAACCCACCCTAAGTCAGTCTCAGTACCAAGAGGAATTGAAACACTTTATGGGAGAAAGTGATTCAGGTCAAAGCTCAACAATAGATTGTGAAAGGAAACGTGAGGTATTTATACCAAATATTTTTCTAAAGCAGGACTAATTTATTTTTGTTACCTATGCCAAGGGTAACCTTGAAAAATTTTCTATAATTTTCAGTCTGCCGTTTTGTATTGTTTTAAAACAGACAAGTTTCAGTAGAAATTATTGTAAATTTATAGATTGCATTGCAAGAAGTAATTGGTTTTGGTAGAACTTTAGATGAAGTAGCATTTAATACTTTTATGGTGGAGATTGGAAAGATTAAAAATGGTATTCAAAAGAATTTAGACATATCTAAAAAGAGGAAAGCCGAAAAACAATTGTATTACCCGAATAAAAAATAATCCGGCAGGTTTGTGTACAAATGACTTCGCTCTTGGTCATGTATAACCTGATTTTTGTTTCCATTTAGTATTTCTTGCCTTTAATGGACCTTGGGAAAATTAAAGTGGTGATGGAACTAAATACATGCTTGATAATAAGTAGTATTTAAAGTAACGTAATATAAAAAAAACAACCTTAAATTAAAATTTGAAAGTAGGAATTATGATCTCAATGACTGCCATTTTGTGTCAGAAATGCCATTATCATACCTACGATGTTGACAACTTTCAGGACGATTTTTCTTTTATCTTACGTTATTGATATTTTCTATTTGTTTATGTGTATAATATACGAGCCCTGTCTTAGTGAAGTTGGCTTAACTATCAAAATTACGTGTTTTTTTTTATTAAATTTGTCATATTAGCGAAAACGTATTAAAAACTAAAATGTATTTCTGATAACATACGATATTTTTATTCAATATTAGCCTAAAATACTAGATTTTTTTGTAACAGAAAAAAATATCTTACAAATCCAAAAAAAAAACTGTTGGTTAATAAAAATCAACGAAACCAAATAGTAGCAAATCACCACTGCGTTGGGCCAACTTCACTGAGACAGGGCTCGTATACATATATGTTTATATGTAGTATACCAATAAAATATAATTTTTACATTGTATATAAGTACTGCCAAAACAGTATTTATTGTAGTTATATGTTGTTTAAGCTCAGTAATATAAAGTAGGTAAACTTGAAGTTTTTTAGTTCTTTGTGGTTCACATGCTGTTTCTCTAAACTTTCTATTTTAAAACAATATATTTACTATTTTAATAATATTTATAATAAACTTGTGATGTGGACCTACAGTGTATGTCTTGTACATATTATTGTACGATAATGCTCCGCTGAAGTCCAAGGATTATCCTTTGTTTAGTTAAAATCAATTAGTTAGTCTTAATTACAATGGCCACAATTAGCAACAATCAAGTTAAAATCAATACCTACTTTCCTAATCTTACATTATATAAAGATTAAGCCCAGACTTTTTTTTATAGTACACTGATCTGATGATGAAATCCAAAACTGAAGTTTCAGTGCAATAAGCTTTTATTTAATTACATCATTTTTTAAATATTTTAGTTCGGTTTAGTTCATTTCATTTTTACCATACTTATTTATACTTACTTAGGTTCATATGGTTATTATAGTTACTTTTAAATAATATATTGTTTTATTTGTTCTCGACTGTTTACAGTATTTACATTTACATAAATAAATATTAAGTTTTTATACTATTTTTTTTTGTTTTATTGAATTATGTTCCTATTCAAAAGAAATACCTAGTTATTATAAGGTTTAAAAAAAAGTATTTATCCTGTTTTAATATAAATAAATTAAAACCGATAATTTACCTAATAACAATCAGAAATATGCATCCTTAAATTGGAACATAATAAATGGTCCGTTTGTAATAATTTATCTTATAATGATTGATGTATAGTCTGCTGATCAAAACAATATGTTTAAGAAAATTAGTGCACACACAGTACTCTAAATAGCATTGTGCACTAAAGTAGAAGTTTACCATATATCTATGGATAGTGAGAGAATGTTGGTCAATTTTTGGTGATTATTTTTGTTATCCTTTTTAAGCATTATAGTAGATTGTATAGAACTACAAAACTATAGCAACCTATAGTCATTAGGATTAGATTTACAAAAATTTACAAAAGAAAATGTAAACTACTACTACTTATAAATAAATAAATAAAATAATAAATAAATAAATAAAATATGATTATAACCGAAATAAACAAATTATTGGAAATTTAAATTTTCGTACGGTAAGCAGAAAGCAAATGAATGGTGAATGCGCTGGAATATACAACACCGCGATGATCATACTGCAATAGAAATTTAAATTTAGCGCTTTGGAAGCCACGCCTACATGATTCTCATTGGTCGGCACAGGGTTAAAATTAATGTATGCTCTATGAAATTAACCCATTTGCGGTGAAGCGGTTCAGTTGGTAGTATACTTTGATGGTGTGTAGTCAGGGTTGCCGATTTGCCAGTAATTACTTGCTTTTGCCAGTAAAAAATACGCCTGCCAGTAATATTGCCAGTAATTTGCCAGTATTTGTTAATAGTTCCCCCCCCCCCCCAGGATTTTTTAGACCTCTATAACTTTTCATAGGCTTCAAAATACCCAAAATAAGGACTTAATACTTTTAAAATTAAAATCAGAATTTAGTATTTGGAAAAACAAAAAAAATATACAGATGCTATAGGTTCAGGGGCGGTAATTACCCCTCCCAGGAATTTTTTTTAGCGTGAATTTTTGATTTTGGGTGTGGTCGCGAAAATGTTTTCGCCTCCGGCGGTTATTGCCCTGCGGCGCAATCCCTTTGCCAGTAATTGTCAGCGTTTTGCTCTCATTCTGCCAGTAATTTTAAGTGAAACCATCGGCAACACTGTGTGTAGTTGTAGACCGCAGGAATTTTCATTGCCGATTCGCAGGTGAGATTTTATAGAGCAGCATGTTTTTCTTATTTTTGCTAAGCTTGAATAGAAACTTTTACTGGTAGAAAGTTAGTAGGGATATTGGTATTTAAGTTTTTGGTAATGATTAAGTATTATATATTGACAACATTGTGTTAAAAAAGAATTGCCCAATAACTACTAATCTTTTAGAAAAAAATACTTATACAAAAAATTGTCCATAGGTGGGGTCAATTCGGACACGATGGTTAGAAAATATAAAAAAAAAATTGGCATAAATTTTATGAATTGTACCACAGAAACGCTAGAAAAAGCATTAGCAGACATAAAAAATAAGAAAAAGAGCTTAAGGGATGCAGCAGACTATTACAAAATTCCAAAATCTACACTAAGTGACAAAAATAAGGGACAACATAAAGAAAAACAAGAAGGTCAAACGGTGCTTTCTTAGGTTGAAGAAAAACAGATTTCCCAAGGAATTACACAATTCAGTGAATGGGGTTTTCCTTTGACTCGAAATGCCATACGGCGTCTGATAAAAACATACCTTGATAGGAAAGGGCGGACAATAAAACGTTTTATAGATAACAGGCCCGGATTGGATTGGTTTTATTCATTTTTAAAAAGAAATTATATTATAACGGAGCTGATGCCCAGAATATTAAGAAGTGTCGAGCAAACGTTACCAAAGAGATCGTTCAAGATTATTTTAATAATTTATCTAACTTTTTGTTGAAAAAGTTTCTAAACTTGCCACTATTGTGTTATTCTTTAACCTTAAATATTCCATTTTGTGCTTAAAACTATATATTTTTAAATTTTAGTGTCCGAATTGACCCCAGTGTACGTTTCAATTCAATTATTCATTGAAAACCAGGGGTGTCCGAATTCACCCCACACATAGGGGCCAATTCGAACACCCTATAGATAAAAAAAACTATATGAAGAAATAAAAACGGACACACTTTTTTATCGTTAGTCGAGGCCATAAAGGCACACGAATTTGTCTGTTTTTTTTATAATTTTTTCATTAAAGTTAGTAAAGTTATTAACAAAAAACCTGAAAAATCGTCCGAATTCACCCCAAGTTACGGTACTTACAAATAGAAGAAACCATAGGTGTCGGTTAGTGGGGTACTGAGTTTTCAGGCTCCGTAACCCCGTGTGGGTTTTAATTTAAAAACCGTAAAAATTGACGAAAATTTGTACATTTTTTGAAAAATTTAAAGGAAAAGCAGCTGTACGCGTCCACGTGCTGTGACGAAGGTGAATGAAAGATTGGTTGATTGACACTTGACAGATTTACTGACAGTTAGTATGACGGAAAAAGTTTTTAATGAAAAAGAGAGAAAAATATTTGTTCATAGAGGAAAAGCTCAATCATGAACTCATCTACCTACTTACTTTTTACCAAAAATAATTTTCAAAAATTCTTTCAGTTAAATTTGATTTTAAATTTTAATTTCATTTTCTATTCTTTACAGATTACCTTCTTCAAAAAGTTTTTTCCCCACAATGTCTTATAGACACATACCCACTTAAATGTCCATTTTTTAAATAAAATATCAAATTTTTTAAAAATAACTTTCTACACCTTTTTAGAAAAGGTTTTTTCTTTCCCAGTTTATTTGGTTGGTCTAGACTCCTTTTACTGAATTCTCACATACTCAGTATGGTTAAACTTTCTTCAATTTTCTTTATATCATGTCTACTTTAAACATCAAGTTTTAATTTAATAAGAGCTCCATTAAGGTTCGACACCATTTTCTCTTTTGCTAAAACCATCAGCACCAAATATAATTTCTGTCTCCTGATGATGAACGTTTCTACGTTCGAAACATGTAGAGACTTGTGTTGAATATTTTTATTCTATTAAACTTTGTGGAGGAAGACTTTGAGTTTTTCTTTCTTTCCCACACTTTCAACTCCACTTTAAGCATGGACTATTATATTTCTTCAAATTAAAAATTCATGTCTAAATTTCGTCTATTACAGTTCCCGTCTTTAAACTTATCAATCTTAAGGATATATAAATTTTACTTTGCAGCAGTCATAACCGACAGATAACTGAAACCTTTAAAGACTGTATCCCACAGAGCAAATAATAGCTTTTATTATTAGAAAATATATCAGGCCTGATAAAATATCTACCTACCTACCCAATGGAACATTATTTTATTAAGAAGCAAATACAAATTATATTATATTATATTAAATTTTTATCTGACATGCACCAACTTTTGGCAGTGTTTAAACTTTGGTTGTGTAACTGACGAATATCCATTTGTTGCACACTTAATCGACCACACGGTATAGAATATTTTATAGCAGAATTTGATGTCTAGGGAACAAACTTAGTATTGTCGCCAACAGTTCTTCAGTATACCTGAAAACGTTAGTTCTATGGTTTTATATAATATGGTCTCTCTGTGGTATCTTAAAAAAAGGGTTTTAACATTCTCACCTATTGTAATGTCCTTATCATAAGTGGTTTTACCGGTTTAATTCCTAAACCGAAAAAGAGCCTAATATATCCGACTTACGATTAAGATTAAAGATAATAATATATAACTTACGTTGCGTAACGACACTTATGTTCTTCATCTCCCTTTAAACTTTTAAGAACAGCATCTTTGGTAAAAAATAATTTATGTAGGTGACTACTTTTGTTCGTAAGAAGAACTTCCCGGATAAAACTTTTATAGGTTAAAATGATGCCTAAATCCAGCTTTGGAAAAAGTGGAGGTTCACATACAATTGCAGTACCGATACCTTCTCCAAATACTTTAATGGTAAAAATGTCGCTGTCCTGAATTTCAAGCTGCACTGTTTCCTTAACTTTTCCTGCATTGGTAAAAAATGCCGTTATTGGAATATCCAAAGCTTTTTCTGGGGCAAGTTCAAACTGATTCTCGTCAACGTGAAATGGGTTCTTTAGTCTATTATTTTTCTGGAAATAAAGTTTAATACAATCAGTATAAATGAGACGAAACTATGAGGGGAGGGGAAGGGTGATGGGCGGCTGATACATTAAACCTCTAGAAAACACTGACTCCCGTATCCAATACCTAAGGTTTTACAGTTCAGTAAGGTGTAGTGTGGTCATTTTAAACTTTATTTTTATATTAACAATAATAAGTTTATTGGTACATGATTTATTGTACTGTAAAACCTATACGCTTTTGAAGAATTATTTTATTTTAAAAGAATCAATAGTAGAAACTTGATATTGCTGTTGATGCGCTAAAAGTTGTTAAAATCGTAATAATTTATTTTATTTAGAGTTATGAAGAAAAGTTGGTAAAAACAAACGAGCGGTGATGATGGAATTATACTAAGCGTAGTTATACTTAGTGGCAACTCAGCAAATTAATTGAGAGTTGTTACGTTTTATATTATTAAAAGGAAGAAGAAAGAATAATATTAATAGTATTATTGTTTTGGTTGTGAGTCAGTTCGAGTAACCCATTGATTTGTTGTTGTTAAGCTTTAGCCACGATAGGAACTTATATTTGAGAGGCAAGTGAATGTGTATTGCTTAGTGATGTAAATTTAAAAAAAAACGTTCTGTTTTTTAAAAAAAAAACGTGTTTTTTTTTGGAAAAAAAACAATGCGGTTTGTTTTTTTTCAAAAATGTTGTTTTTTTTCAGAATCGTTGTTTTTGCTTTATAGAAAAGAGTAAACTTTTTTTTAATGTAATAATTTTATAAAATATAATAAAGTAATCTCTATTCTATTCTCTATTTACTAATAAAGGTACATATTTATTTTATTATTCCTATTTTTAAGAAAAAGGGTTTTCCCCGAAAATAGTTCCGGCTCCGGCAGATGACGGCCGAAGGCAGAAGGCGCTGTAGTTTGCTTTGTTGCGCCAATTCATCTCATGAAAGAAAACATTGTTTTGCTGGTTGCTGGAATACTTAACCTTAACCGTAGCTGTCGCTGTCATATGATGATTTTTAATAATTTTATTAGAAATATAAAATCTCCCATTTTTCTTGTGTATTTTTAAGAATTTTGGACACAACGCACAACCAATAAATATGTTTATTTATTTTTTCCATAAAAAACAAAAAAATTATTTCTTTTTTAATTAATATGATTTTTTTTTATTTGAAAAAAAACATTGTTTTGTTTTTTTTCAGGAAAAAAACGTTTTTTTTTTAAATCGTTTTTTTTTCAAATTTGAAAAAAAACAATTTTTTACATCATTAGATTGCTGCGTTTTGGTTAGTGTATTTTTCTGTACAGGGTGATCGCGTATAATGTTACCACCCTTTAACTTCTTTGTTTGGCAATTAGAAAAAATTGTTGAATACAAAAGCTGTAGGATTTAATGTAAACTTCTTGCAAAATATATTTTCGTAGATACAGGGTGTTGCATAAAAGCGTGACAGATCAAAGTTATATTTTTTTAAATGGAATACCCTGATGTATATTGTTGCATTATTGGATTCTACGGATAATTCTAAACATAATTTATATATACCACTATATATCTAAATTGAACTGTTTTCGATTTATTGATGATTGAAAATTACTATATTATATAAGAAAATAAGGTCATTCAAGTCAAGATGTATCGTTTCCAAGGATAACAGGATGACGATACTGAACTGAATAAAGTTACCATTGTTAATATTGTTATCCATGGAAACGATACATCTCGACTTGAATGACCTTATTTTCTTATATAATATACAGTGAGGACCTAAAGTCCGTCCCCCTCCCCTCTAACTTCTAAACCGTTCGGTATATTTTAATGAAATTTTGAACAATAATATTTGAGCAAGTCTTACACTTTTTGACATACCAATGACAGCTTTAAACGTCAAGATGACAGCTGGGTCCGCTTTTGGAATATTTTTTTAAATGGAACACCCTGTATATTTTTACATTCTTAAATTCCACATAAAATTATAATTATTTTTTATGAAATGTATTATTAGTCTATACTTCATAGTTTCCGAGATATTGACTCTCGAAAAGTGACATTTTTGAACTTTGACAGCTTATAACCTTCTAACAGTACGTCTTAGAGCAAAACGGCTTACATGTCCCTATCTTCAATTTTTATTATCTTCCCAAAAAAATCAACTTCCAGTAAAACCGGAACAACTATATTTCCTGCTTTCGAGTTACATCCGGTTTAACCGGAAGTTGATTTTTTTGGGAAGATAATAAAAATTGAAGATAGGGACATGTAAGCCGTTTTGCTCTAAGACGTACTGTTGGAAAGTTATAAGCTGTCAAAGTTCAAAAATGTCACTTTTCGAGAGTCAATATCTCGGAAACTATAAAGTATAGACTAATAATGCATTTAATAAAAAATAATTATAATTTTATGTGGAATTTAAAAATGTAAAAATATACAGGGTTTTCCATTTAAAAAAATATTCCAAAAGCGGACCCAGCTGTTATCTTGACATTTAAAGATGTCATTGGTATGTCAAAAAGTGCAAGACTTGCTCAAATATTATCGTTCAAAATTTCATTAAAATATACCGAACGGTTTAGAAGTTAGAGGGGGGGGGGACGGACTTTAGGTCCTCACTGTATAGTAATTTTCAAACATCAATAAATCGAAAACGGTTCAATTTAGATATATAGTGGTATATATAAATTATGTTTAGAATTGTCCGTAAAATCCAATTATGCAACAATATACAGGGTATTCTATTTTTAAAAAATATAACTTTGATCTGTCACGCTTTTATGCAACAGGGTATCTACGAAAATATATTTTGCAAGAAGTTTACATTAAATCCTACAACTTTTGTATTTAACAGTTTTTTCTTAATGGCGAAACAAAGAAGTTAAAGGGGGGTAATATTATACGCGATCACCCTGTACAATATTAGTAAGTTTTCACTGAGCATATCAATCAAGACTTTATATTTATGTTAATAATCATTTAAATTTTGATTATCCCTTATTGTGTGTATTTTGCCTGAAAATGTTTTATAGATATTTGTTAATATCTGGAGCAGGTACTGTGCCCGTTTGTCGGTTGGTATCCATATTGGCTTGGCTGGTTATGAAAAAGAGATCTATCTTGCTCTATCGCCGTTTGTACATTGCCTTATTACTTACAAAATAAATTCGAATTTTTGCGGAAATAGGCGAATCATTAACCAAATTGAGCGATTGGGTGCACTTCTTTAAAACTTCTATTTGACCAAAATTAACTTCATCTGGATGATATGATATAACAGGCCCTTGACCGTTACAGTAAATTTTGCAGCATTGCAGCGGTACACCTCCAATTACTTTAAAACTAAAAACAGAAAAAAAAATTAATGAATTTTTTTTTTAAAAATTTAGTATTACAGCCTAAGATCTATAAATACTAAAATTGTCTCATGCGATGCTAATCGTCTTCCGTTAGCGCTACGTTACTCGCGCGCTTACTATACTTTATCTAAAACCATCCATTTATACAGTGCCTGAAAAAAAAGTTGAGTTCATATGGGAAATATAATAATTACACTTGTTGTTTTATGATAATTACACTTGTTGTATTATGGAAAGCATAATGCTCTTATTATCAGAAGTATTATGCACCTATTATTAAATGGTTGTAGATAAAATTTCTTAAGGGTAAAATAAAATAACTAATATTTTTAGGTTCGGTAATATGGGCAGGGGAACCCTCGTTTTAATTTTCGTGGAATTATCAACGTCATTCAATCTATTGCCAACCTATAACCTATTTCGCGTTATTTTTTTTAGTTTATTATTTTAATAACTAACATTTAAAGAAAATCAATATCGTCGGTACATTATTTAGGTAGTATCTGATATATTACAAAAATATCAATTTATTTCATTGCTAGTTTTGGGAAAATTGTATATTGAAACAACAATGACATAATAAAGTTAAAAAAAATTTTACCCGATATTTTTCGCTCTACAATTCTCCTAAAATAATATATAAAATTCCTTAATATTTATTTAATATGTCAATAATTACCCATAGAATATGCAGTCGATATTGATTGTATTTAAATTTTGTGTAAAAGCTAGTAAAATAAATAAATCTACGGAAAATAGGTTATTGGTTGGCAAGCATGTTGATACTACCACCTTAAAGCCACAAAAAGTGTAAAATTTTACCCTCTTATCGACAAAACGGTTCAGGACAGGTGGACAGGTCAGATTTTTTGAGTTTAAAAAAACAGATGGCCACACACGCGACGCGAGCATATAAAAGCGGACAAAATGATGCTCTCGATATTTTTCCAATCACAAGTTAAGGTCGTTACGCTGCCAGTTTTTACTTTTGTGTCGGTAATCTATGCTTTATTACAAATTATTGTATTTTTTTCTACTTCTCCTAAATATCTTCCAGCCCCGAGCAACCGCACGGTTCCCCAATCCGAAGTTGCCACCCGGTGCGTTAGAAATCTTTGAGAACGGAATTAAATCCAAACGCTGAATTAGGGTATTCGTATTATTAACAACAATTTGTTGGGTACAACTGCACATTGATCAGACACTAATCCGGACATAGCTCGTGGTGCGCTTTTGTTTCGCCAAAGCGCAGTAGAAAAACCCGATGATTGCAGTTAATAAACAAAGACAGCAACAATCTTAAATTCATAATTATTTAACGGCCGCACCATATAAAAATCTAAATATTCTTTACTTCAGTTTTATTCTTACATTTATTTCTATAAAAAGTGTTAATCAGAATATTTTCAAGCCATAAATAAATGGGGGTCTAAATAACAAATAAAGTCAGCCAACATGTCTGCAAAACATGCCATCGTATAAAAGTAAATAATAATCTGCAATGCTAGGTGAAGAAAGGGGGGAGGGTTAAGGGCAAGATATTATTGACAATATTCAAGTAAAGTTATCAGAAGGGTTATAATTATTTGGTATGATGTTGCCTGTAGAACGTGATTTATAATAATTGGTGTACATAAAACGGTGTGATGGGTTTTTCCTAAAAATAATGTCCGACAGCAGAAATGACTTGAGTGTCCACTGCTGAGACAGTTGTCGTTCGGTTTTCTGGTAATATTGTCGGATATGGATTGGTATCCTTAAAAGCGACAATATGAGAAACAACGTTCACTTGACAAGAAAAGTGACACATGCGGAAAGTGGGCGAGCTCCTAACTTTTATTACACTTTTATAAATTATATATTTGAAATGTCCGACAGAAGGAATGACTTGAGAGTCCACTACTGAAGACAGTTATCACTCGGCCTTTCACCAAACTACGTAGTACCTTTATACCAAACGTGTATGTAAATCTATAAAAGTACTCGGTAACTGAAATGATAAATAATTTTAATAATCATACGTACACGAAAATGGGGCGATATGTAACAAAATAAATTGCAGATTAACGGGGAACCAATTAAAACAGAGTGTGGTCGCAGACGAAAGATAATTATAAAAAAAGGTGGTATTTTTGGGAGGTATAGTGTCACCATTACAGTCGCAGACGTAATTGGTAACAAAAGGTAAAACAACATTGCTTATTATTGTCGCAGACATAATAGGTAATCAGAGAAATGTGTAACCATTCTGTCGCAGACAGGTGTTGGTGCAAATGGGCTAAATTATGGAAGATAGACCATCTTACACTAAGTTTTATGAAATGTAATAATTAGGGATTTTATTCTGTATGTTATTAAAGGGATATCTGATTTAATTGTTCATAAATTGTATATGGCCAAAATGCTTTTATAATAGATTAATTGTTTTTAAAACCTCTTCAATTTTCATTTACTGGTAGCGGAATATACCGCATCATGGGGAAACCGTCAGAATAAGATTAAAGCTAAAAAAATCCTAAAACCTGACAAACTTTTACCGTTGTACCAAACTTTAAAATAACCTAAATATAAACACAACGTAGACAGGATCGTACCACAATGTTTGACGATTACAGCTAGAGTGACGGATTTCTGCAGGTGATGAATACACCGTGGGTCGGTTAGTTTCAGTATCGTCTATCTCCCTAATACGCGCGATAATTCGCCATAACGCATCTTTTTCTTGCCCACAAGTGCGTTAGGTAAATTACTTTACGAATCAGTGAAAAAAAGTTAAATTTTATACACTTTCTATAGTGTGTATAGTTAGTTTTCGTAAAAAAAATCGAAACTTATCAGGTATTAACGATATAATAGATTGTAAAAATAGGTTTCCCATTTCCATTGATCTATTTGTCTGTTGGCTCGATATATCAGAAACTACTTCACGGGAAAGGGTGGAATTTTAGTTAGTTATTAACCTGCTCGAAACCCGATATTATATCAGGTTGATATATTATTATGTATAAGAATGCTAAAACTCATTACATAAAAAGTTTTTCATTATTTACTTAGATGAGCCGATTTCTCAAGTAAGTAGTACAAAAATAAAAGTTCTTAATATATACTTACCGAACAACCAACGGTACAGTAATTAATATCTCTAATAGTTATTCTAAATGATAATTAAGTATACAACTTATAAATCTCTCTGGGAAAATATTCAGTTAAGAGAAACTAAAAAGAGATAACAAACTATCCACAATATTGAAAACAGCGATATAACAATGGTAAAGAAACACTAAAAACCGGGACGTCACATCTCCCACCTCTCCCGCGTGGACCCTTCGCCCGAATACTGCACTATGAGACAACCTCATAATACAACGAAAGCAAGATAGAACGGCGAGAACCGCGTCATCTGGCGCAAAGAATTTGAATTTGAACTAAGCCCCTAATTCTCAAATCATGAAATTTCGAGGATGTATTCTCCTTATAACTTAGGCATCCACTAAGAAGGGATTTATCAAGGGAGTTAAAACGGGGGTTAAATTTTGTATAGGAATTTCTGTATCTCAGAACCTACAGTTGGTGGGGTTTAAAAATTGGTAAATAAGTTCCTTTAATAAAATAATAATAAACGTGTTTCAGGATTTTTCCAAAATTTGAGAAGGGTACATATAATTTTGCTGAAGATTGATACTATGGTTAAGCAACTACGTGTTTTGATGTTTTGGGCAATTTTGCTCCTAGGGGGTGGAAAAGTATAAAAGTTTATATTGGAAACTTACCCCCTTTATTTCTACTCCATAGGGGCAAAAGTTTCCAAAACATCAAAACACGTGCTTGCTAATTTTTACAGAGTAAGCATACTACCAAGTCTCAGCAATATTGCTTAAACTTATAGAAAGACATAATTTACCCCCTCAAAATAGACTACACCCCTTTCATCAACCGCTAGGTGAATTTTGGAAAAATCACAAAATACGTATAGTTAAATCAAAACAATTTCCGTTGCACGTCATCAATCAGCTGATAATTGAAAATCGGTCAGCAAATATAAGAAAATTAAATTTGGGCAAAAAATATATAAATTTCATGCGATATTGAATGTAAAAGAAACGTAATGTATTCTTCTTTGATACTAAGCCGCTTAAAGGAAATGTTTTTTAAATTTAACCTTTTAAAGATTAATATCATTTGAATTTTTTGGGCTAACAGTTGGCAACAGTAGTGTCAACGCGTCGGTGATGCCAGTATATTTCTTGGCGGATTTTGATTGACGTTTATTGTTTTCATTTCGTGTTTTCGTGAGTTTATTTAAGTCGTTTTTAACTAAAACTATAAATCCTTTTATAAATAGGATTAAAAACTGTTCTTTTAAGAACAACAAAGGGATGCATACACATTTCTGTTGATTACGTTGTTTACCTTTATTGAAAAATGCCGAAGCATTTCCTTACTGGGGTATTTTGATTACAAACTGGCAACACTGCTGATACTCGAAGGTATGACGTGCAACGGAAATTGTTTTGATTTAACTATATATTATTATTTTATTAAAGGAACTTATATTCCAATTTTTAAACCTCCACCAGTTGTAGTTTCTGAGATACAGAAATTCTCATAAAAATTTCTACCCCCGTTTTAACCCCTTTGGGGTGTTAATTTTCAAAAACCCCTTCTTAGTGGATGCCTTTGTTATAAGGAAAAATATCCTCGAAATTTCATGATTCTAGGATTAGGGGTTGTTAAATCCAGTTTTTTTTAATAATATACAGTATGTCTCCGTAAGTTGGAACCATATGGAAAACTTTTTTATTATTAATTTTACGAAAAAAAGTTATTCTTAATAAAAAGTTCTGCATGGTCTAAAACACAAAATGCAACTATCAAATATGGTAGACGTACCATTTTCGGCCATCACACCAGTTGCGGCCACTATTGACTATTTATCAATTTTGTAAACAAACAATGTTTATGAAGGTCATTCATAGAATTTAACCGTCAAATTTCAAATATCTAAAGAAAAGTTAAAAAAATTCTCGCTATGTGACGCTACTAGTCGACATTATATGGCGGCTTACATCTGTTTTTTTATTTTAATCATAATCAACATGGCCGGAACCGGTGTAGAAGTTTACTATAAATATCCAGATGCGGCCACCACAGTGGCCTCTACAGGGGTAAAGAATTTTTAGTAGCGGCCACTGTGGCCGGAATTAATGTGTCATATATATTTAATACTTGCGGCAGTTCAGGCCACCATGTTTTAAGGAGTAGGAACTGGATCTGTGCGATAGAATGTATTAAATTTTACTTTTGTTTCAGGAATACCATGCCAAAAACTCCAAAAAACAAAAAAAAAAAACGCCTATGATATAAAAAAAAGGTACAAATTTATTTAATTACACATCTGAGCAATTAAAAAGTGCCTCTGTGAAAATGTTATTAATTTAACTTTTCCCGAATTTGATCATGTTTCTGCAGAAAATTCAACGTTACACTGCAATGTTGAATTCATAAACTCACCTATTTTAAGCAATTTGGAAAATAATGGTTTAAATTTGAAAGCATCTATAAAAAATATATTTCAGCAAAAGATAGTAGCAAACAGAGACAGGAAATGGACATAGACAAAAGCAAAAATAATGATAAGCAAAATGTAAAAGGTGTAAGTTCCAAAGATAAAGAAATCCAACCAAACCACTTTGATATAAATTTAAACTTAGATCTTAATATGGATTGTGAAAAAAAGAATATTTTAAGTCAAACTAAGTCTTGTGATAAGGAAGCCCAACAAAAATGCTTGCAAAGCGTCACCACAGTTGATGAACCAAATATTTTACTAAAAGAAAACGAAAGCATTTCTGCAAAAACGAAGAAAATAAATATTTTAAGTAACATATTAGTGATACCTGAATTAAAGACTAACCCAGTTATAGCGTTTTAACCAGCGCGGGCTGACTCGAAAAAGAAGAAAAAAGGAACAAATTAAACTGACTGATCTTAAAAGAAAAGAAGAGAATAAAATAAAGATAATCGAAAACAAACAAAAACGAAGTGAAATCCTGAAGATAAAAGATCAATATAAAAAAAAAGACTAGCTAATAAAAAAAATACGAAAAGGAAGCTATAAAAATAGCAAGAGAGCTCTTAATAATTGAAAATGGCCAGATAAGACAGATGAAATTGTCTACAAAAAAGATGAAATAGTTTAGATTATTAACGAGCCATTCAAAGTTAATTCTAGGAGGAGTCTTTTCTGTGTCAGAAATGGTGCAATTTGAAGTGGAATAAGTTTTGATTTCTTGAATTTTTTAAAGTCTGTTATTTTATTTTTATTTTATTATTTTATTTAATACTTGACTGAATTCATTTATTTGTTTTGTTGTGTAGGATGTATTTTTTTTGTATTTGTAATATTAAAATAAAAATGTACTTTTTTTTAAACATCATGTAATTTATTTAGCTGTATGTATTTAGCCTCAACTGGTGAACAGAGTGGCCTGTACTGGTGGCTTTATGGCCGGAAATGGTGGAAAACGTTTTATTCACTTTTTACCTTCTATTCTTGTCTTTTGCAATATTTGTATCAATGGTTGCCTTTGTTTAACTAATATAGAGGCTCATGGTCAGTTTGAAATTGGTATTTGAAAGGGGTAGTTAGAAAATTATAAAATGTTAGAGGTGTGACGATATAACTGTCACGGTTAAAAATAACCGGTTATTAAGAAATAACAGTCGCTATCGGTGATCAAATATGATCTGAAGCAGTTACCAGTTATTCAATATACCAAGCGCTCGCACATCGCACTGCCGACTGAGTTCGCCGGCTCACGGCAGCCTTCTTTCGCTGCACGCTGTTATTTTCTAAATAACTGGATAAAGAATAACATGGTTATTTTAGTAATAGGATGTGAAGCAACTACTAGTGATTCATATACCAACCGATCGCACAGCACTCCGCTGCTTAAGTCGCCGGCTCATGCAGCCTTCTCTCGCTGTTAAATAACTGGATATTAAAAAATAACATGGTTATTATTAGTAATCGGATAATTTTCATATCACTTTGTGAGCGGTAACGGTATTAAGGTATAATTAATTTCCAATGAACGTTATTTCTCTGATATTTGATAGTCCTAGTTTGCAGGATGCTTATGCTTAAAGGAAAGGTGTTAAATAGTTACAAGATAATTTCACGTCTTCACTACTCTTCACGTTTAAAATTGCGAGGGAAATAGTGGATTGGTGGATAGGTTGGCAATTGTATATTCTGTAATTCCCCAAAGCGCGTTGTGGCGTTGTAGCGTTGTATTTTCTATTTATGTGTGTGTATGTCGTGAGTCGTGACCGTCGTATTGTGTGTATTTACTTAGTATACAGGGTGGCCCTTTAGTGTGGCAAAGTACAATAGCTCCGTTACTATTTCAAATACATTAAAAATATTAATACAAAAGTTGAAGGGCAGTAAGTGACTTATAACGTAAAATTATTTTTAACTCTATAGGGTGGCTCAAAAAAGCGGAACAAGAAAAAATGTACTTTTTTCAAACGGAACACCCTGTATATTTTTTCATTTTTAAATTTCACATAAAATTACAATTATTTTTTATTAAATACGTTATTAGTCTATACTTTATAGTTTCCGAGATATTGACTCTCGAAAAGTGACATTTTTGAACTTTGACAGCTTCTAACTTTCTAACAGTACGTCTTAGAGCAAAACGGCTTACATGTCCCTATCTTCAATTTTTATTATCTTCCCAAAAAATCAACTTCCAGTTAAACCGGAACGACTATATTTCCTGCTTTCGAGTAACATCCGGTTTAACCGGAAGTTGATTTTTTTGGGAAGATAATAAAAATTGAAGATAGGGACATGTAAGCCGTTTTGCTCTAAGACGTACTGTTAGAAAGTTAGAAGCTGTCAAAGTTTAAAAATGTCACTTTTCAAGAGTCAATATCTCGGAAACTATAAAGTATAGACTAATAATGTATTTAATAAAAAATAATTATAATTTTATGCGGAATTTAAAAATTAAATAATATATAGGGTGTTCCATTTGAAAAAAGTACATTTTTTATTGTTCCGCTTTTTTGAGCCACCCTATAGAGTTAAAAATAATTTTACGTTATAAGTCACTTACTGCCCTTCAACTTTTGTATTAATATTTTTAATGTATTTGAAATAGTAACGGAGCTATTGTACTTTGCCACACTAAAGGGCCACCCTGTATGATACTACATAGACTTTATGTTTATAGGTGATTTAAGTAGAGACTAGGATGTGTGGTATGTGATGGGTACAGTAACATAATATGCTGAAAATTATTATTATTCAAAATAACAGCTATTTTAATTTGGCGCCAATAAAATATTTAAAAAGAGAAAAAGTCGATTATTTAAATTGACACCTTCACCTTAGTAAATCTAATTTTTTGAAAATAACTGGTAACTGTTAAAAATAACAGTTAATTTAAAATAACAGTCACCGGTATACCGGTGATTCAAAAATAACTTTTAAGCCCACCTCTATAAAATGTATATTTAAAGGAAGCTCATGGTTTGCTTAAAGTGGCCGCTACCGGTACTTCTACCCTATATTATGAATTTTTCCCAAGAGCAAAGTACCTTTATTTTTGACAATATCGAAAATTGTTATTAAAAAAAGTTGATTAGAACTAAAAACCACGTTCAAATGTGTAATTTCACCCATTTACGATGAAAAATTATTTTTTCTTTTTTGAAACATATGTGTACAGGGTGGCCCATTAATAAGGGATGCCGGCTATATCTCGGAAACCATTAATTGTACAGCTTTCGGAAAAAAAATGTTATGAGTAAAGCGATTATGAGAAAATTCTGGAAATTACTTTCAAGTTCCTCATTTCGCCGCAAGGGGGCACAATTGAAAGTTAGTTTTTTAAATTTTAAATTTCTCCGAAAATTCCCATATTAAGGTATAACTCTGATTATATCATTGGGAAGCTTAGACAATTCTGCATCATTTTGGTTTAGGGCTCGTTGGAGTACCGATCTTGATAAGAGTGGGGAAAGCTATTGAATGTGTAAACATTAAAATCGCCGTAACTCTTAAACGACTTATCCGATTTTACTAAATTTAAGCTTGTTTGGAAGGGAAAGATAAGTACCTTCAATCGTCGTATCCAATGGTACACGATAGTTTCTAATAAAATTGCTAGAGGGCGCAATTTCTTATAATAACAGTTTTTTTGATTTTATCCCGAAAATTCAAATCATACGGTATACCTATGACATCATAATCGGAAAGTAGATGGAATTTACAAGAAAAGATGTGAAAACCGCAGTTCGATATCTTTGTTCGTTTCAGAGTTATTGCCAGAACAATAATTTTTAATACAAATTGCGCCCTCTAGCAAATTTATTAGAAACTATTGTGTACCATTGGATTCGATAATTTAAGGTACTTCCAAACAAGCTAAAATTTAGTAAAATCGGATTAGTCGTTTAGAAGTTACAGCGATTTTAATGTTTATACTTTCAATAGCTTCTCCCACTCTTATCAAGTGAAATTGTAAACATTAAAATCGCTATAACTTCTAAACAGCTTATCCGATTTTACTAAATTTAAGCTTTTTTGGAAGAAAAAGGTAAGTACCTTTAATTGTCATATCCAATGGTACACAATAGTTTCTAATAAAATTGTTAGAGGGCGCAATTTGAATTAAAAGTTATTGTTTTGGCAATAATTCTGAAACGAACAACAATATCAAACTGCGGTCTTTACATTTTTTCTTGCAAATTTAATCTACTTTCCGAATATGATGTCATAGTTATACCGTATGATTTGAATTTTCTGGATAAAATCAAAAAAACTGTTATTATTACAAATTGCGCCCTCTAGCAATTTTATTAAAAACACTATCGTGCACTGCTGGATACGACGATTGAGGGTTCTTACCTTTCCCTTCCAAACAAGCCTAAATTTAGTAAAATCGGGTAAGTCGTTTAGAAGTTACAGCGATTTTAATGTTTACACATTCAATAGCTTCCCCCACTCTTATCAATGTCGGTACGCCAACAAGCCTTAAACCAAAATGATGCAGAATTGTCTAAGGTTTCCAATGATATAATCAGAGTTATACCTTAATATGGGAATTTTCGGAGAAATTTAAAATTTAAAAAACTAATTTTCCATTGTGCCCCCTTGCGGCGAAATGAGAAACTTGAAAGTAATTTCCAGAATTTTCTCATGACCGCTTTACTCATAATTTTTTTTTTCCGAAAGCTGTACGATTAATGGTTTCCGAGATAAAGCCGGCCTCCCTTATTAAGGGGCCACCCTGTACAATAACAATGCAAATTTAACTGTACAGTAGTTACATGTATAGGATGTATATTTTCTTATTTGCAATATAAATGCATATTATGTATTTATTACGGACTTATTTAAATTGCAACATGGCTAGATAAAATTAAGAAACGAAAAGGTTATCCTGGTTTTAATACTTACAAGATATAAATGTTCATTCATAATTAATTAATATTGCGGAAAAATTATTAAAAAAATAACAAAACATATCCATAAAAAACCCATCGTAAATGGGTGTAATTACATATTTGAACGTGGTTGTTGTGTCCCTGCCTCTTTCTTTTTACGTTAGTTTTAGTCATAACTTGATAAGTACTTTTAAATATAAAATAATATTACCTTTGGTAGTTTTTTAGGATTAAGATTTTTTCTATTGCAAATAAATATGCATTTATAGGCTCGGGTTTACCGTACATTTGCATTACATTTAATACTTTTATACAGTGTCACCAGTAAAGTCCAATTTACAAAATATAGGTAAAAATCAAAATTATTTTATGCAGCTGAAATTTTGCATGTGGGCTAGAAACTGCATTTAAAAAAACTTTTTCTAATAATTTTTTTCGATATTTTAAGAAATAACCCCACTTTATTTTTTGGAAAAAATTAAAATTTAACAGGTAATGCGAATCACGTGACTACTATTTTTTTTGCTTAGTTTTCATCTCGATCGAAGCAGAACTTGATGCCAAAGTAAAATTTCGAATAAAGCTATTAATACAAAAAATCCCCTATGATGCGGACTTTATTGGTGACACTGTATATAATTATTATAACTCGATGAACCTAGATTCATTTTTCCTTTTTTTCCATTATCCTACTTTACCTATTACCCTCGTAAAAGTAAAATTGGATCGCGATGCTCGCGTCGTACTACACAAAAAAGTGTGAATAAAGAATACAAAGGAAGTAGGGTATTGTAGATTGACAGTTGTCCGGGATGGGGGCCGATGGCGGCAACATTTGACGCATGCGCGTTTCCGGTCCACCTGTGGCGTATCATTAAAATGGTAATAATAAAATGATTAATGAAATTTTATTTGACGAAGAAGAAAATAGAAAAAATATTTAGATTCATATATAGGTACCTATAAGATACGTTAAGGTTGGTGTAATAAAACAATACAACTATTTCTTTTAATTATTTATTTAAATAAGGTAACGGAGGTGAAAGGGTCATTTGTAAATATCTGGTTAAATAACTAAAAAACACCTATTATACATTTAAAAAAAATTGCAGGAAACAAATTGTTTCAGATAATAAATACTGATGAAGGCAAAATTATTGCCAAAACGTCTACGTTAAAAAATAAAAATTTAAAAAACCTTACTATTTCTTCATCAACCAAATCACAAGAAAATAATAAAATATATTATAATAATATATAGTCCTGTTTATTATATGTACCTAAATAATATTAATGAGATTTCTAGTATACAAGAAAATTGTCAAATGACAAACTATGCAAATAATACAAACATTTTATTTATTTCTAGTATCAACAACTTAACAAGTTAATTATAGATACATAAACCCCATTTCTAAAAGCTATCCTAAGCTATAATAAATATTCAATTTGCCTAAGCAGTTCATTCCTTAATTTTAATTTTTCAAAGTTTAAATTATATATTATGTCAATGTCTCCACAATATTTATTAAAATAGAGCACAGTCTTATAAGTGGTGAGTTTTTGTATAGATTTGTCCTCGGTGTAGGAATATAAAATACATGTGCGGATCTAGTATTGACTAAGTCTATTCTAAACGGAAGCAGTCCTAAGAACTCTTTATTATCTATTTTGTCTCTAATTATTTTATATAAGAAAATAATTCTTGCTTCTATACGCAATAGTCTTAAAGAAGGGAAATTAAACAAATTACACAAAAGCCCTTGATCTGTACCTCTTGGCGCATAAACTGAAAATGACTTGTAGTGCGAAAATTTTAAAAATTTACGCTGAATATATTTTAAAAGAGTAATCTTATTGGCATACTGGGGATCCCAAATAGTGCATGCATACTAAAGTTTTGTAACTACCAGGGATTAATATAAAGTTATTATGGCGTTAACATTTTTAAAGTATTTACAAGTTCTTATAATAAATCCTAGCATATAAAGACCATGAGCTTCTCGAGCAACATATTTAACAATTATGATTGAAGTAAATAATTATTGGTTTTCCAAAGATAAACTGATATTAAATAAATCAAAGACCGTTATCACCTTGTTTAAGACTAACCGATACACTTTGGAGAATCCGGAAACAGTAACCATTAATGATTGTCATATAAGATTAAAGGAAGATACTAAAATCTTAGGTGTGTTGATGGATAGTAAAATGTTCTGGAAGAGCCATGTCCTGGAAGAGCCATGTCCTGGAAGAGTTATGTCCAATATATGTTGTAACCAGATGGTGTTCCAGTTAGATTCACAGTAGGATAATTATCTTCAGGCAGGTTTTGACATGGTGTCTTATAAGATATTGCATAGGAACGTACCTTGCAAAAAAATATAAGTTTTTTAATTATCTGTTTGGCACCTTTACCAAATGACACAAAAGTACCTATAACGTGATACTACCTCTTTGTAATTTTTTTTTTATATTTTGATATGAATTTCTTTGAATTATAGAAGGTTTGGGACTAGCTTTGAATTTATTTTTTTAATCAATGGTATCTCCAGTCGTCCTCAGGTGAATATTGGGAAAATGTTTCTATCATTCTAGAAACAGCATTGTATTTAATCTTAAAATAGGCATTTCTTTGTTTATCGTACCTACACTCCCATATTTTATTACATTCTTTATCCATGGGTTAAAAATTTTAAAAGTAGATTAAATCAATAAAACATCTAAAAACTTTTATCGATACATAATTTATGAAAAAGTGACAAAGCAGCTTCCTCAGAAGCATAAATAATGCAGAATTATTTGTATTAATATTCTTAAGTACCTACCTACCTACATATTTTCCAATATATTATGTAATGACCCGATACAATAGTTTCAAAACTTCCTTTTTTTAACCTGGCTACTTCAAAAGTAGGCACTACTGCAGTTGAGACCAATCCAGCTTTCAATCTTGAAGTTCTGTCAAAGCAATCTTCAGAAAAATGCTCCGAGCAAAGAACTCTATTTCGTGTAGGATCCCAATCACTTCGGTTTACAATTTTCAACCATGCCTTTTTTCTTAGGTAATTATGTGGAAAACTAAAAACCAATAAGTATTTTTAGTTTGCTTTTCTGTAGAAATAAACAAACCCAGTCGATTAATAAATAAATAATATTTTTCTGGTTTTATAAGACGAACGCCCATGAATGACGAATGACATGCGAGGTTCGGAGGTTATGTGTATTTTGATATTAAATTAAAATATTTACATTTTTTTTTCTCTACAGATTAAAAAAGTTTATATATCTAAACATAAACTTACCGATAAAATGTAATGCCTAGTTTTTTACTTCCTAGCGTTTGGGAGCACCCACAAGCAGCACAATTAACCATATTTATGGCTTATTAATTAACCCATAATACCAACCAATTAAACTGTTTTAATCGCTGTCCAGCGCTAAAAGTATACTCCACTGTCACACTAAAGTAATTATAAGTTTACTAGAATTCGTTAAATATGGTTCTTAACTAATTAAAATGGAAATTAACTCAAAAACATCAAAGAAAGCAGAAATCACAGCTCGACCTGTCAACTAGTGTCAACCACGGTCAACCACCAAAACAAACATGGAGTCATATTTAGACATTAGATGGGGGTTCAAAATGGCCGACTTCCGTCGGTTGCGTTGTAAGGCGGTTTATGCAAAATCCTACTTCCTTTGTATTCTCAATTCGATGCTACCTACGTATCAGACGATGGAGTACGAGAGAGGAAAAGGGGAATCAAAAATCCAATCGTGAAAGTAATAAGGTACTTAGCGGTTGGTCACGGCCCATCGCCTAAAACCAGAAACCCAGTTTTCACCTATTCCCACTCACTTCCCTTGATATGCAATAAGCTAAGTCGAGTATTTTTCTTACTTTTCTTTATTGTTTATTGCGTAATTTATTTCGGGCGTATTTATACTCATTAGGTATTTGTAAACTAAAAAAAGTCAGAAGAGCGGCATCCGGGACATCCAGAAGTCTCTTCGGGGCAAAGACAAAAGAATCTCGCGATCCCTAAAAATATACAGTCCACTTTTACCTCCTGATTGGATAAGCTTTGCCTATCATAATTACACTAGACAATGATGACAGTGACTCTGACTCTGAAGATATTGAGTCTGATAGTGAAGACGACGATATTGGCAATGACTAGACAGCAAAGTGTATATCGATTTTTTATGTGGTTGTTTTATACGTACTTTGCAATGTTAAAAATTTGGGAGTTTTTTTAAAAATAAACAAAAAGTTTTATTGCTATTTTCTCCCAATTCTTCTTATTATTTTTTTTAATTTCTAATACCTAGTTACTATATAGGGTGTTTTGTAATTGAATGTCAATAATTAAGGGGGCGATTTTTGTGTTCATTTTAAAAAGAAAACTTTATATGAACGTATCTTTATTTTTGATATAGAGGGTGGTAAAGTTTTCAAAAATATAGTAGTTTTCCTATTCAGTGCGCAAAGTTATGTTTTCCCGCACGCGAAAGCAGTTAGACGAACGACGCGAAGCGGAGTTCGGATAAGCTTTAAATGCGGGAAAACTACTTTGCGCACGTGTTAGGAACAATATTTTTTCTACGAGTGAAATAACTATATATTTTTTTAATTTTAAATTTTTATTGACATCAAAAACAACTTATAAGTACTTATACCTAAATTGCCTATTTATTATTATTAATTACATTAATATGGAATGTGCAGTTGGTCGCTTTTTCTACATTTATTGCAGATCTAGCAACTAGAGGTGAAAATGTTGTAGTAGATGTAATTTCCTGGTTCATCAGTACTGTCGTGTTGCAAAAGGAAGAAATGGATCCATTCTTTGAAGTACTTGGAACTGCTTCACATTTTTTAGGGCTGCAGCTTAAAATTTTGTTGCTCAGCCCTTTTTTATAAGTTGTGGACTCATCGATGTATCCCTCAGCTACCGCAGTAGATTTCCAACCCCCCAAACGTTTTATGTCAGTGATTCCTTCTCCAGAATTGGCCAGTAACGTTGCTGATGACCTTCTGAAACTGTGCCCTGTATAGAGTTCCGGATTTGGCAGTTTTAAAAAGGCAGCTATTTCAGAAGGCATCTTTCCGAAACTATTTACTCCAACACATTGTGAAACGCATTTACCTTTTTTGTAGACTAAGAAAAAACGGTTGTTTAACGTTATCGGGCGTAAGCTTTTGTATTTTCTGTACAGTTGCAGGTAGGCTCCGTTATGAATTTCTTCCGATATTATAAAGTTTCTTGCTCTATGATTTTTTGAATTCCTAATTTTGACAATTATGAGGTTTTCTTTATCTTCAAAATCGGCTGTGGTTAAATTTGCTAGCTCTTCCCTTCGGCATGCGCCGGCAAGTCCAAAAATAGTGGCAACTTTAATTAAAAGGTAAATTTCATCTGGTGCCGAATTAATAAAACTGAATATTTCTTCCTTCGTAAATATTTTTGCTTTTTTTGGTTTAAACCCAATATTCCGCACGGCACAATACTTCGGTATAGTTTATAAGGCAACACATAAACCACCTGTCAACTTTGTCTTGTTACAATATTTTTGCATCAATATCTAAAAAAATAATAAAATAGAAGAAAAAAACGCGTCTATAATATGGTAATTTTGCTTTAAAATAAGTGTGCGGGAAAAAAAATTTCCCGCACAGGGGAAAAGTGCTACTTTGCGTATGTAAAGGTGTGCGCAAAGTAGATTCTTTGCGGTCACTCGTAGAAAAAATAGTTTTTTAATAATATCTGTAATACCACTTTATATATTTTAATAAAATTTGGCAGACATGTACTATGTATCAAGATGCATTATTTACCGTACAACAATTTTTTTTATTTCCACCAGTGGCGTTCGTACGGAATTTCACCTGCCTATTTTGGCAGACAATAATGTAACGCTACTGATTTCTCGTAAAAAAAATGTATTCCTAAAATCCCCAATCATTTCTAAACAAATTTGATTTCTAGAAATTTTTCAATCCGATGCACGGTTTTCGCCTAAAAAAAATAAAAACCTTTTCTCTGCATGATCATAACAATATCGTTAATATGACAATATCACCATGCACAGAAATAGATTTTATTTCTTAGATCAAGTTTGCTTAGAAATGAATAAGGATCTCAAAAATTATTATTGTAGTAGGCTGTGTCTGTAAGAGTTATTAATTCTGTTGTCATTATTTTGTTTGAGAGTTTATCAATATTTAAATTTGGTTTTTCGTGTCTTATTAATTTGGTGTTTAAAATATCCGAGTATTGTTATTTTGAATGATAATGGTCGGGTTTACTAATGAGGAGTTGGCAGATATGCATTACATGTATGGTTTGGCTGATGGCAGTTCGCCGGAAGCTAGGCGATTATATCAAGAGCGGTTCCCTAAAAGAGTCATACCAGATAGGCGAACATTTGCAAATGTACATAGAAGGTTGACTGAAACAGGTACTTTAATGGCAAATAATCAATTAAAAGGATCCCATCGGACTGTAAGAACTCCAAAAATTGAAAAAGCAATTTTAAATTCTATTGATGAAAATCCTGAAATAAGTACTAGAAAAATTGGACATAATCTGAATATCTCGCACGTCCTGGTTTGGAAAATTTTGCACGATTTTTTATTGTACCCGTATCATATTCAGCGGGTCCAAGCGTTACTTCCCCGAGACTTTCCCTTGCGTGTTAATTTTTGTTAGTGGTTTTTGGAGAAAATTGCACATAATCCCTTGTTTGATCATGAAATAATGTTTACAGATGAAGCTAACTTTTCCAGAAACGCAATCAGAAATTTTCACAATAACCTTATTTGGGCCGACGAAAATACCCACGCAGTTGTAGAATGTAACCAGCAAGAACAGTTTTCGGTAAATGTCTGGGGTGGAAGTGTTGGAAATTATTTAATTGGACCTTTTTTCCTGCCAGAAAGGCTAGATGGCCATAATTATCGCCGGTTTCTAGAGGAGGATTTGCCCATATTGCTAGAAGAAGTACCAATTTTAATAAGAAACAGAATATGGTTCATGCATGATGGTGCGCCCGCTCACTTTAGTGTTGTAGCAAGAGAATATTTAAATCAAACATTTAATAACCGATGGGTTGGTCATAATGGTCATGGCGGACCTTAACCATGGCCGCCTAGGTCTCCAGATTTAAATAGTTTGGACTTTTTCTTATGGGGCATCTTAAAAGTCTGGTTTACCGCACCCCAGTAAACACTTTAGAAGAGCTGAAAGATCGTATAAGAGCTTCCTTCGATTTAATAAGAAATACTGAAGGCATACTTCAAAGAGTGCGCGACAATATGAGGAAAATAGCTGAAGCGTGTATCCTTCAAGGTGGAGGGCATTTTCAACAACTTATCTAGTTTCTATGTATGTTCTTTTTTTTCACAAAGGTTTTTGTTGATTTATTAACAGACGATCCTTATTCATTTCTAAGCAAACTTGATCTAAGAAATAAAATCTATTTCTGTGCATGGTGATATTGTCATATTAACGATATTGTTGATGATCATGCAGAGAAAAGGTTTTTATTTTTTTAAGCGAAAACCGTGCATCGGATTGAAAAAATTCAAGAGATCAAATTTGTTTAGAAATGATTGGGGATTTTAGGAATACATTTATTTTTACGAGAAATCAGTACCGTTACATTAATGTCTGCCAAAATAGGCAGGTGAAATTCCGTACGAACGCCACTGGTGGAAATTAAAAAAATTGTTGTACGGTAAATAATGCATCTTGATACATAGTACATGTTTGCCAAATTTTATTAAAATATCTAAAGTGGTATTACAGATATTATTAAAAAACTATTTATTTTTGAAAACTTGACCACCCTGTATATCAAAAATAAAGACGTTTAGGAAATACGTTCATATGAAGTTTTCTTTTTAAAATGAACACAAAAATCGCCCCCTTAATTATTGACATTCAATTACAAAACACCCTGTATATTCACAAAAAAATTTAGTATTTTTAAATTGAATTTAAAACCCTAATAGTAGCACGCCCATGGATTGTGCATGTGATCTGTGGTTTGGCTTTCTCCTTACGCGTAGCTTCAGATTCAAACGACACACTGTACTAAGTATACAGTCTTTCCTGGCAAGTGTATTGGTCGACGGGGTCCAATAGAAAGGCCAGCAAGGTCACCCGATTTGACCCCGCTAGATTTTTTTCTGTGGGGCTATTTAAAATCTAAAGTATACTTTAACAGACCTAACCATATTGGTGAACTTAAAGCTCAAATAAGGCATGAGGTTAGATTAATAGAGCCCCAGGTAATCGATAACGTTTTGAAAGAATTCAAAGATCGACTTGCATATTGCCAGGAAGTTGGTGCCTGGTGGCGGTCAATTTCAACATTTATTAAAATAAAATTTAATATAGTCTATGTAAATTTTATAGACTAAATAGATGTAAATAGTTCATTTTTAATTGTAGTTTTTGTACCAGAAAAAATGTCAATACTTAGGTATATCGAAAACCGTTGATTTTGGAGATATGGTATGTTATACAAAAAGTGTTCAGAATGTATCGTAGAATTTAAAAATAATATAATATACAGAGTGTTCTATTTGAAAAATCAATGTTGACGGTATATGTTCTTCTTAAGACAACCTGCATACACATTTCTTATGTTAAAAAATTCGCAATTAAAAATAGTAATCGACATGTCCAAGCGTTTTTCCAGAAAATAATCACCTGAATTTTAACCGAATTTATTCCAACCTTTTTGAGCTCACTGTATATATTTTAAAGCGATAATATGTTCGATTCCAAGTTTGGCTTTTTCGCCAAAGTCAAACAAAATTATTCTGATTATGTCAAATAATTTCCACAATAATTCGCTGTGTACCCACAGCGATAAAATTTCCGATAAAATACATGTGTTGCCATGGTGACCTGTCAAAAAAACCCATCTTGTTTGGTTAAAAAGTACTGGTGTGGAATTCTCCGGAAAAACATCGTTATAGTCAGCTTTATATTATGTATAGATAGATAACAGTTTCAATAACTTAAATAATTATAAAAATACAGAAAAAGAAAAGCACGAAGTCTTTCTCCACAATCTTTATTAAACGAAAAACTAGGCGAACCTAGTATTACATCGACATGTTTCGAGTGTAGAAACACTCATCATCAGGAAACAAAGTGAAAATTAAAATGCTGATGTTTTTAGCAAGAGAAAATAATGGTGAGATTGAGCCGTAATGGAGCTTTTAATGGTGTACAAGAGATGTAAAATTGAAAAATCAGAAGATCAAAAATCAAGACTCCAGCATACTGAAGAGTCGAGGGTTAACGTAAAAGCACACTGTCGTGCGAAAAAAAAGATAGGGTAGTAAAAATTAGGGAGTTTTGAAAAACATATCTGTTAAAAGTATTAATAAATTACTGAAACATCCTGAGTTTTATTGAGCCCAGTCAGAAACATTTGAAAATGTTGGGGTGAGATGTAAAGAAAGAAGAGAAAAAGAAAAATTTGTTTTTTTGGTCAGATCATCTGTAAAAAAAAATAGAAAGGGGAATGTAGAAAATGAAATTTAAGAAGTGTAGTAGATTAGCTTACCTTTTAATGTAAAAGTAAAAACAGTTGGGGTACCAGGCTTTTTACGGCCCAATTACCCCGCCAGAGTCAAAGCAGACACATTGTGTGGAAAATTTTTTAAAAAAAATTTTTGTGTTCCCGTTATAGAGGTGCTACTGTAGCCAACACGTGTAGGATGGGCTACAGTAGCACCTCTATAACGGGAACACAAAAATTTTTTTTAAAAAATTTTCCACACAATGTGTCTGCTTTGACTCTGGCGGGGTAACTGGGCCGTAAAAAGCCTGGTACCCCAACTGTTTTTACTTTTACATTAAAAGGTAAGCTAATCTACTACACTTCTTAAATTTCATTTTCTACATTCCCCTTTCTATTTTTTTTTTACAGATGATCTGACCAAAAAAAACAAATTTTTCTTTTTCTCTTCTTTCTTTACATCTCACCCCAACATTTTCAAATGTTTCTGACTGGGCTCAATAAAACTCAGGATGTTTCAGTAATTTAATAATACTTTTAACAGATATGTTTTTCAAAACTCCCTAATTTTTACTACCCTATCTTTTTTTTCGCACGACAGTGTGCTTTTACGTTAACCCTCGACTCTTCAGTATGCTGGAGTCTTGATTTTTGATCTTCTGATTTTTCAATTTTACATCTCTTGTACACCATTAAAAGCTC
The DNA here is from genome assembly GCA_963969555.1 of Polydrusus pterygomalis. Classification (NCBI taxonomy): domain Eukaryota; kingdom Metazoa; phylum Arthropoda; class Insecta; order Coleoptera; family Curculionidae; genus Polydrusus; species Polydrusus pterygomalis. The sequence continues at coordinate 116,250,927 of OZ018376.1, forward strand.
CATTACGGCTCAATCTCACCATTATTTTCTCTTACTAAAAACATCAGCATTTTAATTTTCACTTTGTTTCCTGATGATGAGTGTTTCTACACTCGAAACATGTCGATGTAATACTAGGTTCGCCTAGTTTTTCGTTTAATAAAGATTGTGGAGAAAGACTTCGTGCTTTTCTTTTTCTGTATCATTTAACTCCACTTTGAGTATGGACTACTTCTTCAAAATTATAAAAATGTTAACTCACTTACTATACAGGTAGTTCGTGGGCTCCCAGAGATGTAACGATTATTTTTAAATTTATTTCCACTACTTTGCGAGCATCCATGAATATTTTAGTTTCTTCGGGTATACACTGTATCGCTTGTCCGGCATTCTAAAACAATAACTTTAAAAAATCGACTGTAACAAACGCCAACAAAACATGTTTTAGTAACTAATTGAAAAAGAATTATGGGCGCAGTCAATCAAAAATATCACTAATTCATAGTGGAGCGACATTACCATATAAGAAGCTGTTAAGACTATATCATTAATAAAGTTTATAACAAAAAAAAAACAGACTTAGGCTTCCTGAAAATTGTTATACCAAATTCGTCGACTGACAAAATGTTTACCAAATACTTTATAGAGTCAACTTTTTCTAAAAACAAAGCGTTTTGACAGTTGACACCCACAAATGATATTAACAGCTGATATTGGTTTCTTCCTAAAAGTTCCCAGTTCAAAAGTGGGCCGTAGCAAGCTTAGGCGTAAAGTTTCAGATAGTCAATTTTCTTGGTGATGTTTATTATTTAAGTTAAACTGTGAGTAGAATAAACCAGTTTAGGTTAATTAACTCTTATTATTTTCAATAACAAACATTTCGTTTATCATCATTTGCTATTATAAATTTAATATTATTAGTTTCTCCATTTTAATTACGGTACAATAGGTTGCCAAACCTTGCGCTCTCTGAGAACGAATCCAGCTATTTGTATTTAAAAACACTGTACTACGCCGCGAACGTAAATTTTAATATGACAGCGCAGCATTAAACGCGAATTATGCGACGTCGGTCCGGCGACGTTACAACCCACTTTTGCACTAATGTGGTCAATCAAATATGAGTTGGTACGACATTGGATCCGACTTGATAGTTCAACCAAATAACCAAATTTGGAGTCGAGTTGACGTTGGCTATATTCACTATTTCCGACAGATCTAGTCGACTGAAGTCGGGCGTGCTACATTTTTCTATACTATTGTTTTGTTGGTATATCTTTAGTAAAAATAAAACGACTAAGATTGAATGATGCTTATACTTTCTCTTACATTTTACATTTAAAAGAAATAGATGACGAGAAAGCAAACCGCGTAAGTAAACGTTATATTATTATGTGGTATTTTATAATATTCGAAAATAATTTTCAATGGATTGAAAACCCAAACGGAAGTAATTTTTTTTATTGATAAACATGGATGTACTGGCTTTAAAAACGGAAAGCGCCGCTCAAAAAGTGATAATTAATAAAATATTAGTAATTATTCCGAATCTGCTATTTTTTTTAAATTATATTCTTCGCTAAAACAGTAAAGCAGTAATTTATTTAACATAATTAGTAACTGTCAGTTCATTGTGTTTCCTAAAAAAAACACTCAAATAATAAAAAAAACAGCAATTTTAAGCAATGGTTACCGAGTTCATCTCCCTATAACGTTTGAACAATGGCGTGGTTGGAAACATTTCTAAAATATGTTCACTTTGGACCAGGAGTCGGGCAAGTCAAAGAAACTATACTATCAACGACCTTTTAGTAGGCTTTGGTTAAAATATTTTTAATAACATTTTATTAACTGCAGACTTCGGTCAGAAATGATATGTAACCTAGACTGCGGACGACCGGTTGTGCAAGGAAATACACTAACAGTTGACCTTAACCGACTTGTCGGTAAAAAAATTGCCTTCGTTACCAACCCGCTGTCACTTTTTAATTTTGTGCGACTTTTTTCTTCTTTCTTTCTAATTTTAACCTTCTGTGGCCGAATATTTAAACTCGCGACGAGTAGAGGTAAGCAGCTTTTTCGTTTCCATATTATCAATAATAAAATAAACAGAACCAAAACAAAAGCTCACTTTTAAGTACGAATATGACTGCTGTGCCGACGTACGGTCCAACGACTAGCAGCCTCAACTAAATACTTACCAAGAACATCGAGTCTCTTACCAACGTTGTATGAACGTTGCCCATGTGCCCAACAGTGTACTTGCTCATAGCTAGTCAGTAACCGACGTTTTACCAACGTCGGTTAGTATCCAAATCTTTGGGGTCGGGTATGCAAGGTTGGAACAACATCGATTAGACGTCGGTTTATATCTTACCGTATTTAAGTGATATTTCGACTAAATCTGTAACTACCACAACGTCGCGCTTAGTAAAACTATAGCTTGAAGTCAGAAAAATGCTGCTTGGGCAGTATACCAAGCAGAAGTTCATGCGATACAAGCATGCTGCATGCATACAAAAGAATCTTGAAAAGGGCTACCACGACCAAAAGATACATATCCTGTCGGACAGCCAAGCTGCCCTGAAGGCTCTGAACTCCTTCCGATTTACATCAAAAATCCCAATGGAGTGTCTTAACGACCTAAAAGACCTGTCAGCCAGAAACAACAAGGTTAAACTCCTATGGGTTTCTGGTCATTCAGGGATAAAAGGCAACGAAAAAGCAGATGAACTGGCAAGAACCGGATCTGCTCAAAATTTCAGGGGCCCAGAACCCGCCCTTGGAATATCAAAAAAGGTAACCAAAACAACATTAGACAGATGGGCGCAAAAGCAACATCTATCTCGATGGAACGGTACACCTGGCCAGGCACACGCACGGGCCGTTATCGATAGGCCCTCGAAGAAGCTATCAGCTGGAATGCTGCTCCTGACGCGCACTCCTCCTCAAACAAGTGACCGGCCTACTAACAGGCCATTGTCACTTAAGAAAACACCTTTAACGAATGGGAGTCTATAATGGACCCATTGAATGTAGACTTTGAGGTGAAAAGGACGAAACAGCCTCCCATATAATTTACAGCTGCGAAGCGCTTAACCGTAAAAGATTCAAAATCTTCGGAAACGTTCGACGTGGCGATAACCACCCGCACGACAAACTTGGAAGAAAACTACTGGACCTCGTAGAAGGAACAAATATTTTCTAACAAGACTGGGGCGCACAATAAGCCCGAAGGCTGCAGTGTAAGAAGCTTGGGCCACACGTCGAACCCGACCCTCCCGCCTTTAATCAACCAACCAACCAACCATGCGCAGGCGCACCACTTTCCGCTTGATTGGCTCGTAGCTACAATATTTGGGCGGCGACGAAACTCTTGTATGTTGTCAGGGTTGTTCATAGCATTATCCATTGGTAAGTTTAGTCTATGTCAGATGTATTTTTATGTTTTACCAATGAATAACGCCATAACTTTTAATCTATCGCACGTTGAGTTCGATGTTTCAATTTGAAATAAAATTAACGCTATATTTTTGCGAGCCATTATGCTGATAAACCATTTAAAACCCCCATACAAGTTTAAAATATGAAGAACTTAGCTCAATCCTATCTCTGTCGCCAATATCTTAACGTAAAATAGCCCAGACTTCAACAGTGTGCCATAAATGACAGGTGACTTGGCCACGATACGGCGTGTTCTTCGAGAAATTTGGCTTTATAAACATTTTAAGGACACATAATATAAATATTTTCTGTTTCTATCTCTGAAATCTAATAAGACTGTTTCTTTAATATTTTCACGTAATTTGCTTTGAAATTTTGTCAAGAGAAAGCATGAAGCCATCGAAGTTGGTACGCCACCTAAACACAAAACATCCTATGGAAAAAATAATTGTTAATGTATTTGTAAAAATAACATAACGAGTATCATTCTGTTAACTTTTTCTTAATATAATTACTTTTTTAAAATGTATTGATTTTTTTACTGAGTTCTCTCGACCTCTCGCGACCCCCTTACAGAGGCTTCGCGACCCCCCAGGGGGTCGCGACCCACAGGTTGAAAAACACTGGCTACAGTGTATAGTGGATAAACAGGGGAGATCTTTTGATTAACGTTAAAGAACATCCTGGATCATAAAGGCTAATCCATGATTATACAGCTAGTTTTGGAACATATTAAAAACCGAACATCTTATCTAATCTCACAGTTCTTTAAACTTATAAAAAAAAGCTTAAATTAAACTAAATAATTGGGAAAACTTAGAAATAGCAATTCTCTAATGTCTTTAACGCAAACCGGAATAAGCCTCTCTCAATATTATCTTTAAAAATTATGCCAAATTGATCGGTGATTTTTCAAAGAGATTATACCGTTCTTTAAATATTATTTCAATGCGGGAGTATCAACGTTCTTGCCAACCTATTTTAGTCTTTACACAAAATTTAAATAAAATCAATGTCGACTGCATATTCTATAGGTAATAATTGACATATTAAATAAATATCAGGGAATTTCATAAATTATGTTAGGAGAATTGTACAGCGAAAAACATCGGGCGAGGTATTTTGACATTATTATGACATTGTTCTTTTACTAGCCAATTCTCCCAAAATTAACAATGAAATAAATTAATATTTCTGGAACATGTCAGATATTATCTAAATAATGTGATTAGTTATATATAAATTATATAAATGTTAGTAAATGAAATAATAAACTAAAAAAAAACAAGGCGAAATACGTTACTGGTGGGCAATAGATTGAATGACGTTAAAAATTCCACCTTAAGTTATAAATCATTTACAGATGCATATCAACGATTTAATCTTTTTATTTTTGTTCTTTTTAAATTAACGTTTTGTTTGCCAGTTACCTCGTACGGCCTCAATGTCTACTTGGCTGTTGACATTTTATTTGCTATTTACATTTTTCTTTTAATTTGGAACCGTTTGTCATTTAACCTATAGGGGAGACCGGGGTATAATGATCCCTTTAAGGTAAAAATAGTTATACTTACAAAACTATCAGACTTCAAGGTATTAGGCTTTCACGGAAGATTCGGTATTCAATTGACTATAGTTGGATCACAAAATATCCATGAAATTTTACACCGTTTTAAAAGGGTAATGGTTTTGGCCAATCACTGCTAAAGGATCATATTACCCCAATATTAGAGGTAAGATGATCCCACCTTAAAAGATACATATTCTCTTCTGGATGGGATCTCACTATTTATAATAAAGGTTTAAAAATCAAATATAAATGCAAACTATGAATAAGATATAATAAAAAAAATATCAAACAAAAATTAACTCTAAAATTGGCAGTCAAAATAAAAAGAAACTGAACATAAGCTGTTTACTAGATTTTAAGACCACTTGTTTATTAAATCCCCGCGCTCGCGCCGCAGAAGTTGGTTGCAGAGTTTGAAGGGCTAATTTTGGGTGCCTTTTTTGAAATCCCGCGAGCCAATCATATCCGGCGATCTGTTTTGTACGGGAAAAATTATGGATAATGTATTTTTTTCGCCAATTGAAATGCTAGGTGCTGTAAATCTATTGTAGAGTAAGACCATACATTTTAGTTTCAAGGTCTAGGAAACGTTGTCGTCTTGCCACCTAAATGTTTTATGCTATATTTAGCTATTATTTTTTTTTGGCTCTGCATTTAAGGGACATTATTGATACTGCAAATATTCGAAAAGCCGTTTTATATGGCATTCTATTCACTGTAACCTCTTCTTTAGCATTTGCCATAGTCTTAGGTTCCCAGTTTTGACGCAGAGTTTTACGATGGTAAGTACGAGGCGTCCTAAAATTTTTAAAATCGCATCTATAATTATGTGGGGTAAAATGATCCCCTGATCATTTTGCCCCGCACTGAAGTGATCATTTTACCCCAAATGCATAACTAATAATTTACGGAACTTACAAATTCATTAAAATCAAATTTTGTACAAACTAATAAATGATTCTATAGCTTAAAAATACCTGATTAAAACCCATACACGTTTTTTTTTAAATGAATATACTACCTTTAGGTTTGTTTGTGCAGTTAAAAAGAGTGACCGTTATATTGAAAATACAAAAAGACAAAACACCTGCGTATTCTCCGAAAACATTACTTGGAACTATTTACAGGTGATTGTCCACGAGTAAACGTAGGCACTAAATCATAATTTCAGCTTTTTGGTAATAGATGGAGCTAATGATCTCTGAATAATTCAAGGGATCATTTCACCCCTAGGAATCATTATACCCCGGTCTCCCCTACCTTTCTTGATTGTCCAGTGAACAAAATTTTTCAACCTGTAAGTAATGTAACCAATATGTTATTAATTGAATTTTAATCAATATTGTTTTATGCACTGATGATGGTTTTTAGCCGCAACGTTTAGGCATCATTTCTAAATCAGTGAGATTTCAAAATACGCCTACGATTTGTATAAATGATTACTATGAAGAAAGTATTCTTAAAAGTAAATACGTACTATACTTGCTATGATTACCTTTACTGGGTAATATTCCACATATCCAGGCAAATCGGTTTGATTTTCAAGTGTGATTAATCTATAATATTTACAGTTTAAGAAACAGAATTTGATAGTGATTATCTCCGGGGTGCAAGCTATCCTAGGACATGAAGAGATACACTTAAAAGGAATTGTTTTGGTATACTGTCTGGAATTCCACATTATAAGAAGTATGTTCGTTTCCACTGTAGCTGGGATGTCACAGCTAAAAGTAATCTAAAAAAACAGTTAGCAAGTAAAATGTGTATCTTTGTGAAGGATTTGTACTACACAGAATAAAAATATTGCAAATAGCATAGGTACAGGGGGATTGATAATTAAAGCCTCCAATTTCGAAAAGTTCACTTTTTTAAAAGTTTTCTAATAAATCAGACGATTTTTTTCAAACAGTATTTTGAAAACAATATTCTCTCACATTAAAAACGTTTGATTTTCATTCGTGCAATGCGTTTTGGTTCTCATCAATCGTCTTCGTCTTAGTAACAGTTATATCGTTCGAGCAAAAATTATTTGCATCAAAGAGGGCTTGGATTAAAAAACGTAGGGCTTGGTTTAAATCACAATGATATGGGGACAATATATCTAACCAAATCTAGGTTAAAATTTTGTCAAATTCATATTATGACATGATATGCCAAACTAATGAGTAATAAAATAAGTAGACAAATACAATTTTATTTTTGTGGTTTACAAAATTAACAAAGTAAGAATATACAGAAAGAAAAAGAAAAATAATTACATTAATTGCTGAAGTTGGCCTCCGCCATGCTCCAAGCATAAATTCACACGTCTCTTCATATTTTCGAAAGTGTTGACCAGCATCTCTGGAGAAATGTTACCACGTTCTTGGATAATCCTTTCTTGTAATTGTTCTAAATTTGCAACTGGTGTTTTAAAAATAGTGTTCTTTAAATGAGGAAAAACGAAGTAATCCATAACCGTTAAACAAGGTGATCTAGGTGGGAATTCAATGTCTGATCGAAAACTGATCAATCTGTCGTCGAAAAAAATGGGTAAGTAGTTAATAGTTTTGGCAGCTGTATGGGCGATTGCCCCGTTCTGTTAAAAATATCCAAAACGTAGTTCGTCGTCAAGTACTTGCTCCAAAAATGGATTCAAAATATTGTCTCTATACCACTGTGCTGTAACTGTGTCATGAAAAAAAATGGGACCAACAATTCTTCTTTGGGAAACAGCTAACCAGACACCAATTTTTTGAGGGTGCCATGTGGACACCATTGAGAGTAATTCCTGCGTCTTTCAAAATTTGCGGCTTGTATTTCTTGGAATACTTGCACTTTATAAAGAAATAAATTTAGCTGCTTCTTAAGAATAGTCCTGCATGTTCCATAAGATCTCCCCACTTCTTGGGACAGGCGAGGCGTCTTAAACAATTTGTTGGCGTATTTTGCATTATTTCAAGAACGTTTGCAACAAGTTCTTCTGTTCTTATAGATGGTCTTTCAGCTCCTTTTTGTGTTGTATAGAACCTGTTTCCCTAAATACAGCCACGGTTCTTTTCAGGCAATGATAAAAATCCCCAGCGATAAAAGCAAACGTTAGGAAAATGTTCGTGAAAATCGTCCATGCACAAACCCGGATTGTATTGCCACTCCCCATTTTCTCTAACCCCGTTCCGAAAATACGCTTCAACCATGAATGTTTTGTGCTGTTCCGTAAAGCCCATTGTGTGAATTGTTCAGGAAATTGGAAAAATTAGCGATAAATCAAATTACTTGTAACGACTGTCAAATTGATTGTTACTTCAGGTAGTTACTGACACCCAACAGGTATTATTAGGCTCTACGGCTAAGCATTACGTCCTTAGATGCAAGGCCCTCTTTGAAGCAAATAATTTTTGCTCGCACGGTATAAATGTTACAACGTATTTTAGATAATTATATTTTTTGACTAATACTTTCATTGATTTTGTCAATTTTGGATTAAATTAAGTAATTTAATAAAATAGGGAATGGAAGTTGTCATTTATAATCTCCCTAGCAGCAGAATTATTACCGATCATTTTTTTCAAGGTCATGAATGGTTTTGTTGATAGAAAATTATTCCGACTCGAAGACGAGGAAAATTTTCTATCAACAAAAACATGAGTGAAACCGAGAAAAAAATTATCGGGAATTAATTCTGCTGCGTGGGAGATTCGGTAAGAAAATTTCATAAATTGGAGTTTATTATTTATTTATTATTATAAGTTAGCAACAAAATGTATTTTGATTTTATTCTGAGTGACGTTTGCCATAAAAAATAAAGCACTTCATTTTTGACAGAAAAAATTATCACTTATTAATTTTATTAGGTTTATAGACTATCACTTATAATCACCCTAGTGCTCGAATTATTTCCGGAAATTTTTCCGAAGGAACGCATTTTCTGAAAATTTTCCCGAGTCGCAAACGAGGGAAAATTTTCTAGAAAAATGCGTGACTGAGGAAGAATTTCCGGATATTAATTCAAGGAAGCGGGGGATTCGGTAAGAAAATTTCACTTTCAAATTTCATAATTATGGGAATACTTAAACTTTCAAAAAAAAGTTTCCTCACCGTTTAGTTAAACGAAATGCAAAAAATATAAGTGAAAATTATCCTTTTTATTTATTTTTACTACATTTTATTTACTAAAACAAAGGGAAAGCATAGTATAGTCTAGTTTAGGCTAGTTATGCCAGATAAAACAACTTTTAAAATCTAGGTAGATAGTAGATACCACAGTCAAGTAGGCTTAGGCTTGTGATGTCAAAATCGTCTCTGCTATACGTCACGTCGACAGTTATTTCTTAAACGTGCTTCTTTAGTTCACAATAATTAAATCATGACAGTAAACAATCAAGAAACTAATTTTAAGCCCTACGGTGTTTGTAAATCTTGATCTGAAATAGGGGACATTAATATGTCTCATAAAAATTTAAAGTAAGTATTTGCAATGTTTAATGGAAAAAACTGAATTAAATCCCCATCAAGAAAACCTTTTCTCAGCTATCCAGAAGATTTTGGAGGAAGATATCCCATCCTTTTTAAGAAAAACCAGAATTCAGCAGAACAAAATTGCATCCAAATATTACATCTATTATATTAAACATAGACATCTGATAGAAGTGGAAAGGGAAGATAACCATTATCCTTGTTATTCTCCATTACGAAGAGAAGAGTTCGAACCAGAATTCCAAAAATATTTAGCCTTAATGAAAGAAATATTTGGTAAATAAATATTTGTATTTATTTAGTATTATAAAATGAATAAAAACATTAAATACCAAAATTTGATCCTGAATACTGATTTTCGGATCATATGATAGCTGTCAAGAAAAAATTTTCACTTATTAATTTTGTTCGCCTAGCTTGGCAGGCGGAGAAAAATTTCCGAAAAATTTGAAGGTTGTCATTGGTAACTGTCGAAATGAAAGTGTGTGATTGGCTTAGAATGACAGGTGTGAAATTTTCGCGGTAGTCTCCCGTCGCTATAAGCAACGCAAACAAAATGGAGACTTCTAATTGGGTAAAAATAAATTTATGAAATTTTCATTGTTATAAACTCTTTGTTATGCCAAACGTATTTTAGGGAAGAGCCACGGAATTAGCTGGTAGCTGGAGTCAGTGACACCGGGGGATGGTATGCAATCAGATTTTAACAAAAAGCGCCGCAGACGGAACCTTCTAGCAAGAATTTGCATAATTTTTAAAAATATATCTACCCAAAGTGTCCCAAATTACAAAGAGTATGATAAAATTAAGATAATTGAGTTATTCAAACTGAAAACGTTCAAAATTAATAAAAAATTTTGGCAAGCAGCCGTTTTTAACACTGATGTTAAAATTTAGACACCGAGACATTATTTCATATTAAATTTTTATTCTAATCAGGAGCTATAATTAAATTTTAACCAATTATTTTAAATAAAATACCTTTAACTTTATACCGGATGTCCTAAACCATGTAAATTCGTTATTAAAACTGAAACGTTTTAGCTTAAAAATAACCACGAGCCGTAATTTAATAAAATAATTATATATCCCGAACCACCGCAACTCATTCGCAATACCTATACCTTTGAAAAGATGGAGGGAGTCAAGTTGAGGACGAAATGTAAATTTTGCCACCTTCAAATATTGATTTCCCTAAATTTTCACATCAAAATAATTTTATTAAAGTTTTTTTAAGGTCATTGTATGATCAACTCGCACACCAAATTTTACTAATTTCTAATAAGCCAATTAAAAGTTATTTAGAAAAAACTCTCGTAAAATTCTTAAAATTTAAATACTGCGGTAATCCATACCTCAATAAAAAAAAACACCACCAATAATAAGTATGTATAATGTCGACTAGACCTTTTATCTTAACTAGGTTTAACATGTTTTGCAGTATTCAAGAAAAATATAGCAATGATTAAGTGATTCTTCCTAATCATAATATCTTTACAGATGTGTTGTGACCCATATTAACGAGGTTCAATGTTTTGGATGGCTCTGTTGACTGCATCTCGCCATTTTTCTCGATTAGATGACATGTAAGCCGCTTGTGGGAGAGTAGCATCTAATAATTTTTTGGTAACATCCACCCATCTATTTGGTGATCGGCCACGCCTTCTGTTTCCTTCAGGTTTTTCCTGTACAATAAGCCTCTCCATAATATATGCTCATTCCGATTGATGTGTCTGAACAATGTAAGAATTCGGGAGTACACGATACTGGACAAACGTTTTGACGGACGTATTTCTTGCAGAACCGAAGCATTTGTTCTATGTGCGGTCCAGGATACTCTCAACATTCGTCGCCACGCCCACATCTGAAATACATCAATCCGACGACGATCTAGTTCTTTGACAGTCCAAGATTCTGAAGCATATAGAAAGACCGAAAAGACTTACTAGATTGATTTTAATTTGTTTTGTGATATTCCGATCCCTCCATACTTTATTTAACTGTGTCATTGCTGTCCTAGCAAGCTGAATACGCCGTCTTATTTCGCCATCACATCCCCCGGTATTTTCTATTAAGGCTTCAAGATAGACGTTATCACCACAAAACTGTTGACAACTTCACAGTCTCTAATAGTCCGAGTTTCAGGGTAGTTGTTATTTTCTCTATCAATGATCATAATTTTGGTTTTATTATAATTTATGTTTAGACCGTAAAGAGCACTGACATCTTAAAGTCTCTTCAGGAGTTCCAGAATTTCTCTTTGAGAGGAAGCTATCAAGGTCGTATCATCGGCAAACCTTAAGTTAGACAGTTTTGTGCCGCCAATATTTACTCCACCATGCCAATCCTCTAGAACCTGTCTCATAATAAATTCGCTATATATATTAAAAAGAAGCGGCGAGAGAACACACCCCTGTCTCACACCCTTGCATGTTGTACCTTTATCAGACAAGCATTTATCAACCCTAACCCGTGCAGAATTGTTATCATATAATTGTTGTATGAGATACACTAAATGGTCTGGGACACCCATTGACAGCAAAATAGACCAGAGCTTTTCCCATTTTACATTATCAAAAGCTTTGCTATAATCGACAAAAAAATTTAGATTTTTTAGATAAAAAGATTAAGTGATACTATATGGAAAATAGTTATCTCTGCAATGTTTCCAGATATATCCAAGCAAAACAACAATCCTAAATATTGTTCATAAGTTTGAGAATCTTCTTCTTCTTTTGCATACACATTAATGGATGTTTGCGACCACAATTTCCATGGCTTCTCTATCTCTGGCCGTGTGTATCAGTGTTTGAATGTCATTCATGCCCGTCCATTGTCTCACATTCCTCAACCATGACATCTTCTTTCGTCCTAGTCCTCTTCTACCCTCGATCTTGCCCTCAATAATCAGTTGCAGAAATTGATATTTATGATTACGCATTATGTGGCCCAGGTATGCTGTCTTCCTTTTTTTTATAATGATGAGGAGTTCGCGGTCTTTGTTAATACGCCTCAGAACGTCCTCGTTTCTTATTTTAGCTGTCCATGGTATCTTGAGAATTCTTCGATATATCCACATTTCAAATGCCTCCAGTTTGTTTATAGTTTTTATTTTCAGAGTCCAACCTTCCACATCATACAGGAGTATCGACCAAACATAACAACTCACAAATCTTAGTCGAAGACCAAGGTCAAAGTCGCCACAAGTGACCACTTTTTTAAATTTCAGGAATGCGCCCCGGCCTGCTCGATTCTGCATTCAATTTCCTTGTCTGATGACCATTCCTCATAGAGCCATGTTCCCAAGTACTTAAATTTTTCTACTCGTTCTAAGAGTTATGTTAAGCTGGCATCTCTAAATGTGTCTACCTCCCTCGTGACAACCATGAACCTAGTATTCTTTGTGTTTATGTTTAATCCCATATCTTGGCTATAATCTCCCACTATATTAACCAGTCGTTGCAGATCATCCATGTTGTCTGCGATCAGAACTGTGTCGTCCGCATAGCGTATGTTATTTATCCAGAGTCCATTGACTTCGAGTTTGAGAGTATAGGTATTGTAATTCATAAATGAAACTGCTTAGAGCAAAATAATGATCTACTGGATGGTACAGCACACGAAAATAATGTAGATTTAGAACTTTTGCTCCATGTAGAAGAAAATAATGGAACTAGCGCCAAGCTTCTTGGCAAAACTGTAGAAAAGCATCACTCCACAGTACATGCTGCATAAATTACATAAGTATAAATAAATAGCATTCATGTAAATGTCAAGACCATAAGGAATTGAGGAAAGTTGATGAAATACAAAGTTCAAACTTTTGGTTCGAAGTTATGGAAAGGGTAATTACCGATAGAGAATCCTCTCGCATTAAAGATATGGGAGTAGAGAAAATGAACACAGATTTAAAAGTAAATGTTTGGGCGGGCATATTTGGACATCGGGTTATCGAACCTTTTTTCTTTAACAAAATTTGGGAAAAGATATTTTTTTGGAACTTTTACAAATAAAAATTGAACCTGCATTAGAATCCGAATTGAGAGTAGCAAAATTTGCATGATATTTCACAAGGTCAGTCTGGCGGCGCACCATCCAGTTATAAATTGATGGAAAATGTCCTACCTAAAACGATGTAGATATCTACAGCACATCTACAAAAGAAAATGTGTTAATTATCTGAAGAAAGAAATTGGTGGATTACAGTCGGAAAATTTTTTTTTCAGCTATGTAGTTGCAATTACGACCAATCAATATTTAGTTTTATGTTACCTATTGATATTTTTATCACTACTCGACTGTGTCTTCGTTTAGTATCCAGTAAAATTTTTGAACAACCCAATATAAGTCAATTACTTTAAAATTTAAGTAGGTACTTATCTACATGCATTGGTAGAATTATCTACTTGTTTTCACAAATTATTGATACTTACTTAATAATTAAGTACTCGCATATAGGCATATTACCAGTACTTACAGCAACATAGGCTTTAAATTGCAAAGATATTGTACTAAAGGAGAATTATTTTTAAGTTACCGTAAGTTGGATTCGACTGTGTGGATCCACTGCGCCAGAGAGCGGAAATATTTCGAGAACGTCTTTGAATTGATGATCAATCTCTATCTCGAAACATATTACTACTCGTGAATCATTTTCCAAATGAACCTCTCTCGTGTGCTTCAGCCCTAGAAATTAATATAATTTTTAAATGTAATTTCTGACGTAGGTAGTACCTACACTGGCTAATGATGACCCAACTTATAAACTTGATATATAAATAATGAAAGAGGCCTATGTTATATTCTACAGCTTGAAAAAAAACTAGTTCTTGTTACATATTTCTCAAAACGGCACTAAGTTTTTTTTTTATTAACAAATTCCCAACGAACTTTAAAAACACATATTTTTAATTTATATAAATTTTCTAAGGTTAAATATCCCAGTGGTTTGTATAAATTTATTGTGGGTTTCAAAAAGGGAAGCTTGTATATACATTTAATAAGTTTATTTTGTAATTTTTTTAAAGGTTTTATTATTGTAGAGGTATCAGATCCCCATATTGAAGTTAAATATTGCAATTTAGAATAAATTAGAGATTAATAAATATTTTTCATGAGAAGTGTAAATAATGTCTAATTTTGTATAAGGAGATATATTTTTTTCTAATATATTCGATATGTGTTTTCCAACTTAAAATTTCATCTATATATAGTCCCAAAAGCTTAATAGAATTAGCATATTTAATGATGTTATTATCAAATATTATTTTTTTTGGTAGCAAGTTGTTTATTTTTGTTTTAGTAATAAATGCAAAAGAAGATTTTGTAAAATAATTGATAATTTATATGACTAAAGCCAGGAAAAAATTATGTTTAAATAATTTTTTATTTGATTTTGAATGTTAAAATAATCATCGCCAAAGTAAATAATAGTTGTATCATCAACAAATAATTGTATCTTGCCATTTAATTTTAATTTAGATATGCTGTTATTATACAGGGTGATTCAAAAGTACTTTGACAAACTTCGGGAGGTAATTGCTGGCAATATTTTAACATGAAAAGTTCTTATAAACAGTGGTCCTTGGCGACTTCGTTACGGAGATACAGGGTGTTGAAATGTTAAAAGAAATAGTAATAATTTTTAAATAACTCCTTAACGAGTTACTTTTTTTTTATGAAATTTTGTGAATTAAATAAGCATCTAAGGACACTTATTTTTAAAGTACAACACGTTCGTAAATTTAACCAGTGGCGTCGGTACAAAATGTTACTATCATATTTTTTGTGAAAACTATGCTACACCACTGACTTATTTTATTTTAACTTTTTTTTTATAAATCCCCCCTTTATTTATAACAAAAAAGATCACGTGTGTTTTTTTGATACGAGGAACGGTTTAAGCGTAAATGATTATTTTATTTGAATATACACAAATATTAAAAAATGTGTTTTAAACTGATCAACCACTCAAATATTTATTACAGTATTTTAACGAATACCTACAAACATACTTACTAATAAACAAATATGTATATGCCTAAGGAAGGTATCTGAGGATGCCTATTTTCTAAGTATAACACGTTTTCAGTGGCATACATATTTATTTATTAGTATGTTATTTTTTAATATTTTGTATTTTGACAAGGCGGCTTTGGAAATGCTTTTTTTGTCGATAAATTAAAATATATTTGACAGTTAGTTACCATTAAAAATAACAAAACTGAATAAATAAAACTCAGTGGTAACTAACTATCAAATATATTTTAATTTATCGACAAAAAAAAAGCATTTCCAAAGCCGCCTTGTCAAAATACAAAATATTAAAAAATAACATACTAATAAATAAATATGTATGCCACTGAAAACGTGTTATACTTAGAAAATAGGCATCGTCAGATACCTTCCTTAGGCATATACATATTTGTTTATTAGTAAGTATGTATGTAGGTATTCGTTAAAATACTGTAATAAATATTTGAGTGGTTGATCAGTTTAAAACACATTTTTTAATATTTGTGTATATTCAAATAAAATAATCATTTACGCTTAAACCGTCCCTCGTATCAAAAAAACACACGTGATCTTTTTGTTCTAAATAAAGGGGGAATTTATAAAAAAAAAGTTAAAATAAAATAAGTCAGTGGTGTGGCCTAGTTTTCACAAAAAATATGATAGTAACATTTTGTACCGACGCCACTGGTTAAATTTACGAACGTGTTGTACTTTGAAAATAAGTGTCCTTAAATGCTTATTTAGTTCACTAAATTTCATAAAAAAAAAAATAACTCGTTCAGGAGTTATTTAAAAATTATTACTATTTCTTTTAACATTTCAACACCCTGTATCTCCGTAACGAAGTCGCCAAGAACCACTGTTTATAAGAACTTTTCGTGTTAAAATATTACCAGCAATTACCTCCCGAAGTTTGTCAAAGTACTTTTGAATCACCCTGTATATTAAAAATAATATTGGACCTAAATTTGACCCTTGCGGAACACCACATTTAATATTTTTTTGAGTGCTTTTGCTGTTATTAATTTCAACTTATTGTATTCTTCTGCTTAAATAACTTTCAAACCAATTATAAATATTTCTCCTTATGCCAATGGTATGAATTATTTGTAATAAAATATTACGGTTAACTGTATCAAATGCCTTAGATAATAAACAGCATTTGATCATTGAATATCTGTTTTTATATCCATAACAGCAATAATTTCAGTATCTCTAGATTTTCTAAAACCATGTTGACAATCAGAAATTAAATTTTGATTATCTAAGAAATCTGTTAATTTGTTGTTTATAACTTTTTCTAAAATTTTCGAAAAAACTGGCAAAGCTGATATTGGCCGATAATTATTTCGATCATTTTTTGCATTTGCTTTAAAAACTGGTGATACTTTATCTAGTTTCATTTTATATGGAAAATACCATTTTTAATAGGTAATTTAGTTAGATTATGTAAAACTGGCGTTATTTCTGATTTGACTTTCTTAATAATTTTAACCGATATTTCGTCAAAACCGCTTGCTTTTTTAAGTTAAGGTCATCTATGATCTCTTCGATTTCATCCTTGCATATGTTGAGCATTTTTTTTCCACCTCTTTGGTTGGGTCAAAATCGTATTTTCTTCGTCACTGCTTCTGTCTCCGTATTTCTTAGTGGACTCTGCCGCTATGAAGTTGCTGTATTGTTGTGCAAACTGTCACAGCTCTATCAACAGTCGACTTCTTTCAATTTTACACAGTTTAGAAACACTGTGCAGGGTTTCTGTGGGAAATATTTTAAGTTTCAAGATGGAGTCAAATTTTTTGGGGTCCAACCAAGAGCAATCCTGTAATATCTCTTTGTTTGCTCAAAATCTTTCTTCAATACTCATCCTCGTACAGTCTAAAATATCAAAATATACAATTTTGTAATGTTGGACTGTTGAATTAGAGTCAGCTTCATCTTTTGATTTTTCACCGGGCATCAATTTTCTCTTTGACGTTCTTTTTCTCTAAAAGTCCAACTCTAACTCGACATCAATGTCATTTTCGTCTAGCTTAAGATTAACTGCACTTGCATAGGTTTTTGTTTTTGCGTACAATACTTCAAAATTCGCATCATTCCTTTTGTCTTTAACTTGCTGGAGCAGTGTTTGTACTAAGTTCCAAGTTAAAGCATAATCAATGGTTTTACTTTGCAAATACTTAGAAGCAGGGGAAGTAACGAAAAACAAATCTAATAAAACCAACGACATAAACAAGTTTTGAAATTTGGACCATTGACTTATCAGGTTTCTTGCTGTGAATCGAGATTTGCTGTCAAAATTTCCATCAGAGATTTCTTTAAAAACAGAAATAAAATTAAAAGAATTTAGCTGAATTTACACTGTCTTCACTAATTAAGAATTCTTCATCAACAATTGATGAAAGAGCCTTATGTTTGCTCCACCCGTTGCTCCTATTTTTTGCAATCTGTACAACTTGTCATGAGCAGTACGTTTTCTTTTTGTTTTCTTTTTGTTTTCTTTTTGTTTTCTTTTTGTTTCCTTTTCCCAGACGGCCATTCTCATTTTTTTTTGATTTTTTGTACGTTGTGTTTGGGGCCCCTCGGGCCCGGGGCCCTCCACGATCGCGGACCTGCGGACCTGGCCAGTCCGGGCCTGGTTGCAACGTAGATGACAATCAATGTAATAAAGAATATATTTTCCTCAAAAAATAATATGGTCCGTTCGCACTCTTGTTCACATCGCCTGACATACTGTACAGTGTCACCAGTAATAGTCCGCATCATATGGAATTTTTTTTTATTAATAGCTTTATTCGAAATTTGACTTTGGCATCAAGCTATGCTTTGATCGAGATGAAAATGAAGCAAAAAAATAGTATTTTGCGGAAGTAGTCCATTATCTCAAAGTGGAGCTGTATAGATATAAAGAAATTAAACCCACAGTCGTCTCCACAAATACTTATATTAAAACAGTTAGATTAACTTGGTGTACATGTTTCGGTACTAGGGAGTACCATCATCAGCACCGAAGGGCTAAAATAAATATAAAAAGAATAGAAAGAGGAAGGAGAAGTCAGATTAACGTACTTACCCCAAGTGCCACTATTACAAGCAATGTAAACGAAATGTAAAAGATTTAAAAAATAAAAATAAAAACTAAAAACTTGAATAAGACGAGGACATTTTGATTGTTGGACGAAAACAGATTAAAAAGTTTAAAGTAAAATAAAATTCTAAAGGAATTAATTTTCTTCCTCTGCCCTACATCGTAAACAAATAACAAGCTGATTGTGATTGTACTGAAAGTCAAACGGAGGATATAAAAGGTCAAAGTAGTGACATCTAACAAAGTCAAGTAAAAGTAGTAAGTACCCAATAATAATGGGAACTGACGTCAAAAGTGTAAAACGTGGTTCTTGGAGCAAGAAACGGGCATCTAGTGGCGATAGTAAAACGAACAAAACACAGTTGTCGGCAAGAAGGCGAGTAACCCGCCATGACAAAGGTAAGGTTTCAAACCGCAAGATGGATGGGCGGCGCGCCATCATCCAGAACAAGTAAGGTCAGAAACAAACTAGTAATTCCAACATTCGACAATAGAGGGAGTAGGAGGAGGGTATAAAATTAAAGTGGCCATCTAGAAGTCAAAGTCCAAATTAGAATTCGGAGAGAAGGAAGGTAACGGTTATTAAAAAAGTTCATGTGTTAGTTAAATTGAAAGCTTTCTGGTGGTAATAGTAGATGGAGTAACTTATGTTATTTATATTTATTTCTAAATAGAATAATTTTTACAAAGACAAAAGGAAAGGGTTAAAAGTGGTGTAATTAAAGGAAAAACCTAAGAGATTCAAGGTAGGGAAGACAAGAGAAGATAACTTGGTCGTTAACACAGTTGAGGTTTTTATTGAGAAGAGCCTTATGGATTTCCATCATTTCAAGAAGGTTAAGTTTGCCGCCCTTGTTACAGGAATGAAGGAGTTTAGTGTTATTCAATGGGTCAAAAGAGTGGTTATTGCAGAGGATATGAGAAGCAAAACTGGATTTGAAGTTGTGGTTAGAGAAATCAGTATTTCGGAATTTATTTATTTCTTTAAAGTGCTCGTTCACTCGGGTTGAAAGTTTGCGCCCTGTTTGGCCAATATAGCAGACATTACAGTCATCACAAGAGAGTTGATAAACACCCGACTTATCTAGTAGAGAAATTTTATCTTTGGAGTTGATCAAAAATTGACCAATATTGTGGTTAGTTTGGAAAGCAATAGAAATGTTGAACTTATTTAGAATATTTTTAGCTGTAAAAGAAATGTTACCCAAAAAGGGTAAAATGTAGAAACTTTTTGGTTCTCTAGGGGTTGGAGTCACTAAATTTTTGTTAACAAATTTAATAGTAAATTTGTAATAAATCTTATTAATGATCCTAAGGGGAAATTGGTTATTAACAGCAACTTGTCTAATGTAGTTTAATTCTTTTTGAAAATAATGATGGGTTAATGGTAAAGAAAAAAGTCTATGAAAAGCTGTATTGAAAAAGGCAAATTTGTGTTGAGGAGGGTGGTTAGAATTAAAAGGGATGATAGAATCAGTGGTGGTGGGTTTATGAAAAATTGAAAACTGAAGACTGTTATTGACTTTATGGATTGTTAAATCAAGAAAGTTGATAGACTTATTTTGTTCAATTTCTAAAGTAAATTTGATGGAGGGGTGTAAAGAGTTCAAAAATGAAAACAAAATGTGGATATCACCAAGGGAACCATCAAATAACAGCAAAATGTCATCGACATACCTGTAATAGAATAATATTTTAGGAGAGAGGCGGTGTTGCTGTAATTTAGATTCTAAGGAAGCCATAAAAAACTCAGCCATGAGGGGGGAGAGGCTCGAGCCCATGGCTAGGCCGGACTTTTGAGTGTAGTATTTATTGTTGAAAATAAAAAAGTTCTGTTTCAGAACAATGTCAATTAGTCTGCATAAATCTATGATCTGTGAGGGGTTTAAATTTGAATTATTAGACAAGTGGTTCTCAATTAGGTTTAAGCAATCTGTAGGGGGAATACTGGGAAATAAGTTTTTGACGTCAAAGGAAATTAACAGGGCGGAGTTGGGGACAAAAACGTCCTTGATTTTATCAGTGAGCGACTTGGAATTCTTTATGGCATAAGTGTTCTGAAACGAAGTAAGATCTGGAAGGATATTATTAAGCCAAGCAGAGAGTTTAGAAACCGGGGAGTTGATGAAAGAAACCACAGGTCTAATAGGGCAGTTAGGTTTGTGTATCTTGGGGAGGCCATATAAACGGGGAGTGAAAGGGTTCATGACCGAAAGAGAATTTACGTTACTATTGAGAAATGTTAGGGTGTTATTGCAATCTTTGATGACTTTACTGACTCTAGTATTAAAGGAGGTGGTGGGATTGTAGTTTAGTTCAGAGAAATCGTCTGACAGAAGAAAATCGTTGACTTTTTCTATATATTGGTTCTTGTGAAGAACTACAACACAATTACCCTTGTCGGCCTTGGAAACTATCAAGTCCTCTTCGAGAATTGTGGTTTTAAGATTTTTAAGGGTTTTGAGGTTTGGGGATTGGTGGGAAGGCGGAGTACCGGAGAGAAGAAAGTTGTAGTACTTATTAAAGGATGTGGCCAGTTCACTCCGTATAACATTGGCGTTATCAACCCTTGAGCGTTCTAAGGCTCTTTCACAATCAACAGCCAAAATTTGTAGGTTTAGAGGACTAGGGGTAAAATGAATATTAAATTTAAGGCCTGATTGTAAAATGTTAAGTTCATCTAGAGAGAAATTGAAGTTACTGAGGTTCAAAACTCTGTCATGGAAAACAAAGTCAGAAAATTTACCCTCTGGGGGTTGAAGGTTGTCATATTCTCTTTGGAAGTCGGAGTTGTTAAAAAATTCGGATTGAAAGTTGTTATTTGAAACAGAGGAGGAATTAAGGGTGGAATTGAAAGGTTGAGAGTTATTGTGAATGTTGTGATGAAAAGATAGGTTATTAATTTTATTGCGGATACGGTAGAATTTAAGCTTACCCTTGTCTTCTACAAAATCAAGAAATTGAGAGTATATAACATCAAATTCGATTGGATGTAGTAAAGTAGAAAGTTTCAAATGTAGTTGTTTGAGCTTTTGTTCAATGAGGGCTAATCTGAAGAAGAGTTTCTTGATTTCATCTTTGAGCCACAACTTCTTTGCCAAATAGACGGCTCTCCTGGCAGAAGGGTGGTTCTGTCCTGAGCGTATAGAGATGTAGTTGGGGAAGGTATTCCTTCTTAGGCACTCGGAATTGAACCATATGTCCAGCTTGGTGGATTTTCTATTCAACAGGTTGTTCTTAAATTCTCGGACTATAAAAGCCTGACTGGCTGTTTCAATTTTGCGGAAGTAGTCCATTATCTCAAACATTTCTCAATAGTAACGTAAATTCTCTTTCGGTCATGAACCCTTTCACTCCCCGTTTATATGGCCTCCCCAAGATACACAAACCTAACTGCCCTATTAGACCTGTGGTTTCTTTCATCAACTCCCCGGTTTCTAAACTCTCTGCTTGGCTTAATAATATCCTTCCAGATCTTACTTCGTTTCAGAACACTTATGCCATAAAGAATTCCAAGTCGCTCACTGATAAAATCAAGGACGTTTTTGTCCCCAACTCCGCCCTGTTAATTTCCTTTGACGTCAAAAACTTATTTCCCAGTATTCCCCCTACAGATTGCTTAAACCTAATTGAGAACCACTTGTCTAATAATTCAAATTTAAACCCCTCACAGATCATAGATTTATGCAGACTAATTGACATTGTTCTGAAACAGAACTTTTTTATTTTCAACAATAAATACTACACTCAAAAGTCCGGCCTAGCCATGGGCTCGAGCCTCTCCCCCCTCATGGCTGAGTTTTTTATGGCTTCCTTAGAATCTAAATTACAGCAACACCGCCTCTCTCCTAAAATATTATTCTATTACAGGTATGTCGATGACATTTTGCTGTTATTTGATGGTTCCCTTGGTGATATCCACATTTTGTTTTCATTTTTGAACTCTTTACACCCCTCCATCAAATTTACTTTAGAAATTGAACAAAATAAGTCTATCAACTTTCTTGATTTAACAATCCATAAAGTCAATAACAGTCTTCAGTTTTCAATTTTTCATAAACCCACCACCACTGATTCTATCATCCCTTTTAATTCTAACCACCCTCCTCAACACAAATTTGCCTTTTTCAATACAGCTTTTCATAGACTTTTTTCTTTACCATTAACCCATCATTATTTTCAAAAAGAATTAAACTACATTAGACAAGTTGCTGTTAATAACCAATTTCCCCTTAGGATCATTAATAAGATTTATTACAAATTTACTATTAAATTTGTTAACAAAAATTTAGTGACTCCAACCCCTAGAGAACCAAAAAGTTTCTACATTTTACCCTTTTTGGGTAACATGTCTTTTACAGCTAAAAATATTCTAAATAAGTTCAACATTTCTATTGCTTTCCAAACTAACCACAATATTGGTCAATTTTTGATCAACTCCAAAGATAAAATTTCTCTACTAGATAAGTCGGGTGTTTATCAACTCTCTTGTGATGACTGTAATGTCTGCTATATTGGCCAAACAGGGCGCAAACTTTCAACCCGAGTGAACGAGCACTTTAAAGAAATAAATAAATTCCGAAATACTGATTTCTCTAACCACAACTTCAAATCCAGTTTTGCTTCTCACATCCTCTGCAATAACCACTCTTTTGACCCATTGAATAACACTAAACTCCTTCATTCCTGTAACAAGGGCGGCAAACTTAACCTTCTTGAAATGATGGAAATCCATAAGGCTCTTCTCAATAAAAACCTCAACTGTGTTAACGACCAAGTTATCTTCTCTTGTCTTCCCTACCTTGAATCTCTTAGGTTTTTCCTTTAATTACACCACTTTTAACCCTTTCCTTTTGTCTTTGTAAAAATTATTCTATTTAGAAATAAATATAAATAACATAAGTTACTCCATCTACTATTACCACCAGAAAGCTTTCAATTTAACTAACACATGAACTTTTTTAATAACCGTTACCTTCCTTCCCTCCGAATTCTAATTTGGACTTTGACTTCTAGATGGCCACTTTAATTTTATACCCTCCTCCTACTCCCTCTATTGTCGAATGTTGGAATTACTAGTTTGTTTCTGACCTTACTTGTTCTGGATGATGGCGCGCCGCCCATCCATCTTGCGGTTTGAAACCTTACCTTTGTCATGGCGGGTTACTCGCCTTCTTGCCGACAACTGTGTTTTGTTCGTTTTACTATCGCCACTAGATGCCCGTTTCTTGCTCCAAGAACCACGTTTTACACTTTTGACGTCAGTTCCCATTATTATTGGGTACTTACTACTTTTACTTGACTTTGTTAGATGTCACTACTTTGACCTTTTATATCCTCCGTTTGACTTTCAGTACAATCACAATCAGCTTGTTATTTGTTTACGATGTAGGGCAGAGGAAGAAAATTAATTCCTTTAGAATTTTATTTTACTTTAAACTTTTTAATCTGTTTTCGTCCAACAATCAAAATGTCCTCGTCTTATTCAAGTTTTTAGTTTTTATTTTTATTTTTTAAATCTTTTACATTTCGTTTACATTGCTTGTAATAGTGGCACTTGGGGTAAGTACGTTAATCTGACTTCTCCTTCCTCTTTCTATTCTTTTTATATTTCTTTTAGCCCTTCGGTGCTGATGATGGTACTCCCTAGTACCGAAACATGTACACCAAGTTAATCTAACTGTTTTAATATAAGTATTTGTGGAGACGACTGTGGGTTTAATTTCTTTATAAAAAAATAGTAGTCACGTGATTCGCATTATCTGTCAAATTTTAATTTTTTCCAAAAAATAAATTAAAATTTTTAAAAATATCGAAAAAAGTTATTAGAAAAAGTATTTTTAAATGCAGTTTTTAGTCCACAGGCAAAATTTCAGCTGCATAAGATAATTTTGATTTTTTTAACTATATTTTGTAAATTGCACCACCTTTGCAAAATAAGACTCAACGCAACCTACATAAAACTTCTTAGTTTTGATAATGCTTTATTTCAGCTACATTTTCTTTAAAGTAGCGCCATATTAAATGTGTGTTTTTCTACAAAATCAAAATTGGGCTATTAAAATTTGGTCGCATGTGATGCAAAGTTTATTTGTTTTGGACCCTGTATAAGGTAACTTCCTAAAATAAGTATTTTTGAAAACGTAATTTGTGTCTGAAAGTAATGGACCTTAATATTAAGACAAAAAATAACACAGTGTCATCAGTAAAGTGTTCATTAAGATGGGAGTATCAACATGCTTGCCAACATGTAACCAATTTCGCCTAGATTTATTAATATTTTCTAGCTTTTACACAAAATTTAAATAAAATCGGTATCGACTTTATATTCTATAGGTAATAATTGACATATTTAATAAATATCAAGGAATTTCATAACTTATTTTAGGAGAATTGTATAGCGAAAAATATCGGGTAAGATTTTTTTTAACATTATTATGTCATTGTTCGTTCATGTATATACAATTCTCCCCAAATTAGCAATGAAATAAATTGATATTTTTTTAATATATCAGATATTACTTAAGTAATGTGCCGACAATACTGATTTTATTTAAATGTTACTCAATAAATAATAAACTTGAAAAAATAACGCGAAATAGGTTATAGGTTGGCAATAGATTGAATGACGCTGAGAACACCTGTACTGGAACTATCGGGTTTACTTGTGAATTAAGAATTTAGAGGATTTGTATAAATATGTATATTAAATTAAACACTACATTTTTGGTAGGTATATACAGCCTCTACTGTCACTAAGACTGAAACTCTTACTAAGACTAAGACTCTGACTTTTACTAAGAACTAGACTAGTTTCCTATATCTAATCAGTCTTTATAAATACTAAAACTAATTTGAACTTAAACTTGAACTGTAAAGGTATTTGTCATTGTTATAGTAAATGTTTTATTAACAATTATTATAATATGGGTTCATACCCTATATCAATGAATTATGTGATTATAGCAATAACAAATATCTAAACATTAAAAATAACATTAAATATACAATTATAGGGTTAAGGTAAAATAGGGGTAAAAACCCTTATTTTTACCCTACACACCACCTTAAGTAGAAAGTAAATTTTAGTTTAACTTAACGTAAAGTTTATCTATTTTCAACGATTTAATTTAAAACCCCCTTAACTTTTTTTTTTATTTTTTTACTTTCAGACACAAACTACGTTTTCAAAAATACTTATTTTATGAAGTTACCTTATACAGGGTCAAAAACAAATGAACTTTGCATCACATGCGACCAAGTTTTAATAACCCAATTTTGATTTTGTAGAAAAACACACATTTAATATGGCGCTACTTTAAAGAAAATGTATCTGAACTAAAGCATTGTAAAAACTAAGAAGTTTTATGTAGGTTGCGTTAAGTCTTATTTTGCACAAGTAGTGCAAGTTACAAAATATAGCTAAAAAATAAAAATTATCTTATGCAGCTGAAATTTTGCATCTGAGCTAGAAACTGCATTTAAAAGACTTTTTCTAATAACATTTTTCGATATTTTCAGAAATAACCCCACTTTTGAATTATTTTTTGGAAAAAATTAAAATTTGACAGATAATGCGAATCACGTGACTACTATTTTTTTGCTTAATTTTCATCTCGATCGAAGCAAAACTTGATGCCAAAGTCAAATTTTGAATAAAGCTGTTAATAAAAAAAACTCCCATATGATG
Organism: Polydrusus pterygomalis; assembly: GCA_963969555.1. Taxonomy (NCBI): domain Eukaryota; kingdom Metazoa; phylum Arthropoda; class Insecta; order Coleoptera; family Curculionidae; genus Polydrusus; species Polydrusus pterygomalis. Next base: position 116,277,168 of record OZ018376.1, read on the forward strand.
GGGACTTTACTGGTGACACTGTATATCATGGGATTAACGACTATTTTATTATCTTGTGCTATTAGTGCTATTATTGGCAGCTCGTATGTCAAACTTCGCCGTAAATGATTAAACACGTATTTTTAGCCCTTGGTATATAATAATATTATACTATATTTCAACTTTTTTTACAGTACCTACAGATACCTATGAGTTTTTTTAACTAGACTACTACCTTTTGCCACCTTACAAACTAAAAGTATTATCACCTGTAACAATAGAAACCAAATATGTCAGTCATCTGACAAGTGTAAAAGTGTTGTTACTGCTATTCCAAATATGTTAGTTTATTGTCTTATTTTACTTTTTATCAAGAGTTTCAATGCCGAGGACAAATTTGTACGATCTTTGGAAGAAAATTTTTTAAAAGTAAAAGGATTAACCGAACAACAATCTATTATTGAACTAAACATGGAAAACTTCCAACTGTTGGTAAATGTAAACTCTAAAAACTATTCCGTTATAGTGATGTTTACTGCGTTACCACCACAAAACATTTTTTGCGAAATTTGCCCGTTGGCTTCCAACCAATACACTGCTGTTTTTAATTCTTTCAGAAAAACTCCAGAATACCAACGAGGAATGATACTTTTTGCTACAATCGAATTAGCCAATACACGGGCTATATTTGAGCTGCTTCAAGTCGACCAAGTACCAACTTTTATACATTTTCCACCACATGAAAAATATAACAAAGAAAGGAAACATAATGTTCAAAAGGATGGTGTTCTTTCTGAAAGCATTGCCAACTGGATCGGTCGTGAGACAGGAATATGGATAAAAACTTTGTATAAACCAAAAGTTACAAAACAGTTTGACTTACCAATGGAAGAAAAATTTAAAAAAATAAAATTATTAACAGAAAAGACATCTATTATCAAGCTAGATTTAGAAACTTTTGAACAGTTGACAAATGTAAATAATAAAAACTATTCCGTAATAGTAATGTTTACAGCATTACCACCAAAGAGTTCTATTTGTGGAATATGTGCATTTGCTTTTCGAGAGTACACTACTATGGTCAAGTCGTTTGAAAAATCTTCGGAATATCAGCGACACCGAGATAACCTGTTTTTTGCCGTGGTTGAATTTGCCGATTCGAAAACTATATTTGAACTTAGTAAAGTTGATCAGGTACCCACTTTCTTACATTTTCCACCATACAGCTTACCCAGAATAGAAAACAAAATGAATGTTCGAAAATATGGAGTAACTTCTAGAAGTATAGCCAAATGGATTGTACGTGAGACAGAGGTATGGATAAAGATTCAATACGAACCGGATTATGAAAAACTATTTGATTGGGCAGCAATGATAGGTTCAACCGCAGTATTTTTATACTTTAAAAAGAAATGGTTACAATGTAGCCAGCTTTGGATGACGTTGGCTGTATTGTTTTCACTTTTAATGTCTTCTGGATTTATGTGGAACCAGATCCATAAAACTGGGGCATTTTTTCAAGATATTCAGCATATGAACGGCGAATTGATAGATCCACGAGAAAGAAAACAAACTACAGTAGAATGTTATCTTATTATGGCAATAAATGGTATCACAGTGTGGGGCATAATCATAATGATTTACTCAAAGCACGGAATAAAAAACGCAAGAGAACGTTCTATAGCTTCTCTGATTGGACTTATTATGGTAACGTTGTCTTTTTCCTTGTTACTACGGATTGTAAAAATAAAAAATCCACATTATCCTTTCAGTTTTATGCTTTGATAAACTAGTAATGTAGAACAATAAAATTATTGTAAAATAATGTGTAATGTTTTTTATTATAAATTATTTTATATCAAATTCATTTTTAGAAAACAAGCCCTAAAGAGCCGTCTAAATAGATAATGGTTAGTGGTTTACTGGTTTAAACTAAATGTAAAAATAAAACCGCTAACATGAATGCAATTTTGAAATTTTCCGTAAATTTGGGAAAATAGTTATTTACATTACTAGATGCGAAAGTTAATTTTTTGGTGTGAGGAGGTTTTTGAACTGCCGAGGCAAAGCCGAGGTGATTTAATACCTCCGACCACCAAAAAAGGCTTTCGAATCGTGTAATGTATTAAATTTTTTCTACTACTGTTCTCTGATCAATATATTATTAAGTAATAAACTTTGATTTTATTCAAATTAAAATGATAAAATAAATTTTTTTTTCACCTATAAAATAATCCATGACAACTAGTTATTTGAGTATTGTTGACAACTAGTTATTTGAGTACTGTCAGAGTCTGTCAGTTCGATTTTTTTGTCCTGGCACCGAAAGTATTACTTTCATAGCTAGCAACATACTTTCGTAGCTAGCAACGGATAATATTCAGGTAACTGTAACATTTACTTTTGTTTTCTTTCGTGTTGCTAGGGAAGGAAAGTTAATTTATTTATACAGTAGTAGAAAATAGTTATTTACATTACAAGCTGCGAAAGTTCACTTTTTGGTGCGAGGTGTGTTTAAATAGCCGAGGCGAAGCATAGCGTAGCCGAGGGTATTTAAATACTCCGAGCACCTGAAAGGGCTTTTGCAGCGTGTAATGTATTAAACTTTTCATTCTTCCCTCTCGATTTCTTAAAACACACACATTCAAATTTGATGCTGGAAATCCTCAATCGATTGTAATAAAATGGGTAAAGGCGGCTTACGGTCATAAAAACAGCCAGGTTGTTAACGTTACTAAGGTAACCTTCATGTCAATAAAAAAAAATATTTTGGCAGTTATCAAATAATATTATTGAATAGTGATGTTATGATAGTTGATAAGTTTTGTATTTGCCGAGAATTTGACAAAACATGAATTCTATTCAAGAAGCAGCGAATATTGCGTGTAGAAGTTTGTTACCGGACAAATCTAAAGATCGGTACAATCAAGCCTATGAAAGTTTCATTAAATGGTGTACAACTAAAGATGTGTTGACATTACTAATTTGACATTTTTATTGTTTTCGTCGTCCAGGGCACGAAAGTTTTTCATACCTAGCAACCGATCACCTCGCATGTTTTACTTTCGCTTTCGCTTGCCCTTTTAAAACAGAAAAGTATATTTTCGTGGAGGGGAGAATGAAAAGATATATTATTAAAGTGGGCTCAGTAGCACCTTGAAAACTAAATTTCTTTGGATGGGTTTATTAATCGAATAAGAAATATATATAAAAGTTTTTAGAAATTTAACAAAGCACATTGGTAAGTCCTTGTTTTTGTTATATAGCGTGTCCACGGATAGAGTTAAAACGTATAAGCAACTTTTAAATTATCCACCGGTTTCTGCGGTAGTGGCAGAATTTCAATTATGGATTGCTAAATGGAAACGTGAAGTAAAAAAGTCTGTAAAATACCTGAATTACCTACTTCCTCATATAATTAATAATTGTGATTCTGATTTATTCCCCAATATTAAGATTCTTCTTCAAATACTTGCTACACCAGTGGCGGCTCCTCGAAGGAGGCAGAGAGGCTAAGCCTCCTCAGCATTCTTGCCCTCCTAAATATTTGATTTACTTAAATATTAACAATAACTTTTAAATCTTTTAATTTACAACGGGCAATTGTAATTTCAATATTATCCCCATTTAATATTTTCTTCACAGTCTGACAACAGCGCAGGAGGCTGTTTTTGAATTTTATCACCATGATTCCCTAAGTGATGTGTATTACGCAACAAAATTGTGTCAAACGCATATCAATTTCTAACTTATTTAGTAAAATTGGCAACATCTAATGGAAAACAAGCTCAACCAATAACAATAACGTGTCTTCTTGACGTCAGACGTCCGACCTCGACCGAAAAGTGCAGCATCCCCACCCGACACCTGTTCGTTTTTTAGTTTAAAGTTTAAAGGGCGTGTGATGTCAGTATTGTCATCCCGCGCATTTCGGCATTTACTGGAAATTGCATCGGTTAGATATTTTATTTGTTTTTAAAATAAGACAATCTATAATATAGTGCAAAATGAGTGCGGTCGGTAATTTAGAGTGTAATCTCGATTGTAATTTAGTGGAACATTTCTTAACAGACTCAAACGCGTTTAATTCCCTGAGTTACGAAAACAAACTCATAGTAAAAAATGGACGCCAACAGCCAGAATTACGAGGTCTAGGAAGTACAGGTAAAGAAAAACAAACTCGTCGATTTAAAACAGACCATTACAAAAATTATTTATGGCTGACTGGATCCGAGGTAAGAAATAAGTTATTTTGTTGGTATTGTTTACTATTTTCTCCTGATATTTCGTCCTTCTGGGGTAAGCTGGGGTTTAACGATTTAAAAAATTTAACACGCGGCCTTGAAAGACACGATAAATCACAGGAACATATATCGTCAAGTGTTAAATTTAAGTTATTGGGAAAGCAAAATATTATAAATGTTATTGATTCCGCTCGATTACGTGAGATAGAAAATCATAATAATAAGGTTAAAGAAAATCGGGAAATCTTAACAAAATTAATCGATTTTATTTTATATTTATCATGTCAAGATTTAGGTTTTCGAGGACACGACGAATCTGAGGGATCTTTAAATAAGGGTAATTTTAAAGAATTAATAGATTTGTTTTGCAAGTACGATAATAAACTACGAGATTTTATGAGTAGTTCTTCGGTGTTTTCAGGAACATCAAAGACAATTCAGAATGAACTAATATATTCAATTAACTGCATTTTGCAAAATTTTATTGACGAGGAATTACTAAATGTACCTGTATTTTCGTGGCAAGTTGACGAAACAACAGACATAACTTGTAAATCTCAATTATCTATTGTTTGTCGTTATGTTAAAAACGGCGGTATTATAGAAAGATTTTTGGGTTTTCACGATGTAAGTTCGGGAAGAACGGCCGAAGATTTGTTTAATCTTTTAAAAACAAAATTCCAAAAATTTGATTTTGAGCACAAACTGGTTGCTCAGACTTACGACGGCGCATCTGTAATGGCGGGACATTTAAGTGGATTACAAACAAAAGTAAAGTCCGTTGCGCCTCAAGCTATTTTTACGCACTGCTACGCACATAATATGAATTTAGTTTTGAGTAATGCTTGCAATTTTATTAAAGAAGTTAGAATTTTTTTTTCAAATGTGTCAGCTTTTTCAACATTTTTTTCAAAGTCAACAAAACGTTCAGAAGTTCTAAATAAGATAGTGGAGAGTAGAATACCCACCAATGCTCCAACAAGGTGGAATTTTACGTCACGGGCGGTCTTTACAATTTGTCAACATAGGGAAAAATTAATAGAAGCATTTGATTACATACTAAATAGCGATGAGTTTAATACAGACAAAATTACTATTAATGCCGCATCAGGCTTAAAATCGTATTTAGAAAACGAAGAGTTTTTATTTTTTCTTAATACTTTTAAATTAATATTTGAGCAAACAGATATTGTTTTTCAAATTTTGCAGCATAAGATGACTGACATTGTTTATTCAAGAAACCGTTTAAAGTCTCTTCTAGAAAAAATTTCCAGTTATCGCAATGATGAAAATTGTTTTAACTCTCTGTTTTATACTTTTTTTACCTCAAATACAAGCCATGATGCAAAAAGACGAAAAACGTATAATTTTGAAGATAAGAAACTTCATTATAAGCAGCTATTCAATGACATTTTAGATACTACAAAAGGCCAGATTGAACTAAGATTTTCAGATTTGCATGAATTACAATTTTTTGACTTAATGAATAAAAATCTTTTTTTAAGTTTTTCAGAAAATTTCCCAACTAATCTTTTAGATAGTTTGTGTCTAAGGTACAACTTTATAAAAAAAGACATATTAAAAAATGAACTTTCTGTCATATACTCAGACAAGGATATGTTAGGTCAATTTGAGAATCACGCAGATACAATAAAATACATGTTTGATAATGACCTACAGCAAGTTTTACCACAGACTTATGAGCTGCTCTGTTTGATTGTTACTATACCTGTTACTTCAGCATCAGTTGAAAGATCATTTTCGACCCTTAAGAGAATAAAAACTTATTTACGGAACACCATGAGTCAAGATCGCTTATGCAATGTTAGTATAATATCCATAGAAAAAGAATTTATTAAACGTTTAAAACTAGACAACTCATTTTACGAAAAAATTTTAGACCATTTTGCAGGTACAAAAGAGCGAAGAATATCACTATTATATAAAAAAACTTAAGAAAAGAACGTAAGTAGGTACTTAGGTATGTAGGTATTTATTAAAATTCTTTGTTTCTGAAATTTGGTTCTTTTTTCAAGCGGCATACCTACCTATGTAAAGTAGTGTTTAAACTTAACTTTATGGATATATTTTTAAATGATTTTTAGTCTCAGTGTGTGCATGGTAAAAACAACCAATCCAGCGCCAAAAACCTAATTACTTTTATTAAATAGTAATTTTTCATAATTAAAACCCGAAAAGCGACAAATAATCCGATTATGACATAAAATAGTTATTTTCTATAACTAAATAAAACCCGATTTGCGACAAATTACCCTATTGTAAAAAACCAGCTATTATAATAGCTGAGGTAAAAGAAATTCGTAAGAAGGCAAGAAGAAAGAAAATGATAGTGAGTGTAGTTTGCGTAGTATTCGAGTGACTACGTAGTTAGTAAACAAAAAATAAAAAATGCCTACCAAAAAAATTTTCCTACCACACAAGAACTTACTACACACAACACTGCACCAATACACACACCTACACCAACATAAGTAAGTTCTTAGCTAGTAACAGATCACATAAAGCTTACTTCTGCTCAGACCAGCGCTGTTGGTACTCTCCCAGAAATAGCGGGGTCCCCATTGCGGAAATGCGTGGGCACCAAATATCTCAGCTGGGCACAAACAACACAAACATAAACACTAACACGCTACTGCCCAGATCAGCACCGTCTCATCTGAGCACAAACATCGCAAACACAAACACTAACAAAGTAAGCTTATTATTTAGTTAGACGACAAAGCCAGCTTAAGTACACCGTGTGCCCAAAGCGTTGGCGAGTATGACGCAAAGTACGCACTAGGCGTGCAGAGCCGAAATACCGAACCGAGTGGTCTGAAGGTTTGTACGCTCGGAAACGCGCGAAAACCGCAGGAACACGGTGAGTTTAGTCGGTAGGCGGCTGTCCTTCAGGGGGTTGAATCCGACACTCCTCTGCTAGTATCCCGCAGGGGGTTAGTCTTTAGAAGATTCTCATCGAAAACAAAAAAAAAAAAAATTGTAGGTAGGTATTTGATTTTTAGTGTAGCTTATTTTTAACAGTTTTTTTTTATAGTGAATTTTGAGCGTGGTCCCGAAAATTTTTCTCCCTACACTATCCTGCTCGTCTCTTTGTAGGTAGGTAAATATTTTAGTTTTTAGTTTAACTTGTTTTTAAAATTTTTTTTCAGAGTAAATTTTTGATTTTGGGCGTGGTCCCGAAAATTTTTCTCCCGACACTATCCTGCTTGTCTCTTTGTAGGTAGGTAGATATTTCAGTTTTTAGTTTAACGTATTTTTAAAAATAATTTTCAGAGTGAATTATTGATTTTGGGCGTGGTCGCGAAAATTTTTCGCCTGCGGCGCAATTTCGCGCCTGCGGCGCTGTTTCGCGCCTGCGGCGCTTCATTTCTGGAACTTAGCCTCCCCATCTAAATCAGTCACGAGCCGCCACTGTGCTACACTACCTGTAAGTGCAGCAACAGCGGAAAGGTCCTTCTCGACTCTACGTAGCGTTAAAACGTGGCTTAGAGCAAGCATAGTTGTAGAGGAACGCCTCACTGGCTTGGCTTTGTTGAACATCCATAAAAAAATAATCATAGACGTTGATGAAGTTATAACCAGATTTGGAAATAACAAACAAAGAAAATTAGAATTTGTGATTTAAGAATCAATGCCATGTTATGTATACTTTTTATTTTATTTTATCAAGTGTAGAATTTTTTTGTTCTTAATATTTGGGAATAAATGGGGTTTAACCAAAATTTCTACTTGGTTTTAAAAGTAAACACACGACTATTTATATATGTATATTATATTTTGTATAGTCGATAACGAACGTGGCAATTTTTCAAAATATTGGGATAAAACATATTATAGGAAAGAAAAAAGATAGGGGAGTTTGGCCTAAAATGACATACTTGGCTAAAACGACATAGTTCGGGTTTTTACCTAAATACTCGCAATGGAAACTTACGATGATTGGTGTAGGTGCTGTATGCGCGTGTTAGTCGTCCTGTGTTAGTTAAACTGGGTTTGTGTATGTTTTTTACGACATTTTGCCGAAAAACGTTAAGGTAGGTCTATAAGTTTTTTATATGTATTTCTTCTTAATCTATTATTAAATACGTTAAGTCAAATATTGCAAATTTTTATGGAAACACATAAGGGATAAAGCATTTACCATATACTAGCCTGTTTTTTTCTAAATTTTTGTTTTAGGAAGCAGCTTAGATATTAGTTTTAATAAAATAAAAATGGCTGGTTTTTTTTATAACGCAAGTGAAACAACAAACCATCCTTTAGCTGCCGAAGCTGAACCGGTCTTAGAAAAGCAAGCAATGAGAGCGAATGTACAATGCCTTATCCCTTTCATCCCTGAACACAAATCGTGTAGCACACATAGTATAACTTCTGGTAATCTTGAAGCCGGTCCTTCAACAAGTTACATTGTTTCTGAATCTTGTCAAAATAAATGCTTTTTATCGCTATCAGCTGCAGCTTCGTCTACAAGAGTAAGTGTGGCAGTAATATCGCCCATTCCTGTAGCGACTCGTCAAAACAGAGCGAAAATAAAAAATATGCAAGGAGCTGCTGACATGATGAGCAGTCCGTTTCTTTTGGAGGCTCGAAAAAAGGCTAAAGAAACGTTGGCAAAAGAATGGCGAAAATCAGCCAGAAGTGTTAAGCAGCGGGTAACTTTCGATACAGAAGACGCCTATGCAGAACCGGATCCATTTAATGATGAAAGTAATGAGGATGATGCATCTTGCCTCTACTGTACAGAGCTATATTCCAAATCAAAAATAACCGACACTTGGATAAGGTGCATGATATGTAAACAGTGGGTACATTGTGACTGTGCCGGCGTTACCAGAAAAAGTAGGCTATTTGTTTGTGATGTATGCAAGTAATTAGATAAAACATGTAATAAAAAAAATGACAATTTTGCAGTATGTCATTTTACCTGAATATCTGCCTAAAATGACACACTGGTAATTTTTTTATCATACATTTTTTAAATGCATTTATTAGAGGTCTAAAATACTCTAGTTCGTAAGATACACGCAATGTATATATCCTAACGTATCTATTTTACTTCTTGAAAAGTAATATTTCTTGTTACTAATTTTTTTCAGAGCAAAAAACAAAATGGTATGTCATTTTAGGCCCAACTCCCCTACTAATTTCAGCTGTATATTTTTTCTTTTTTTGAATTCACTTTAACATTAATTTACATGCATATATTATCCTTTCTAATGTAAAGTTTATCATTGGAAATTTTCTCGCCTATAGCGCATTCTCTGTCAAACGTTGGGCATGGTCGCAAAAATTTTTCGCCTGCGGCGCTTTTTACTTCGTTTATATGATGATGACCCCCCCCCTAAAGCAAAGTTCTGGATCCGCGTCTGGCCGAGTTGGATGACGCCGATTAAAATATCTTTATGCGTAAAGTCGTGCAGCATCGATTCAACTCTTTCTACATTCTCCAAACACTTACAACATATCAACTTTTTCACTCCTTGTAAAACTATTATTTTTCATGTTTTTTAAACAACAAACTGATTTACTTTGGCAGAAGCTGTCGGCATGTCAATTTTCTTCAAGGCATGATTTTGTGGTATCAGTTTTGCTGATCACAGGGTACTTGATACATTTAAATCTTAATGTATTCCCAAAGGATGCCTTATTTAAGGAAAGTTCCAAGTTAACTTTTTAAAGTTTTTTAATGGCAGCTTTTCTAAAACTGAATAGTGTATGGTATCAAAATAATCGTAATAAAATTCTCTTTTTTCTTAAACCGACGATCGAGCCACCATGTTGCCGTTTAAAAAAATGAGTTATACAACTTTAAAGATTAAATTTTACATAGCACATATCATTGGACCACAAAATAGTAAAATTGTATTTTTCCCAAGATTAAAGAACTGAAATAAGTGATTTTAAGGTATTCATAGCCCTCTAGAGAAAACAATAAATTTGGAAAAAAATATTTTCTTGGTGACAAAAAGTGACAAGTGACACATTCTTTATTAAGTATTTAAAATGTCATATGGAGTAAAAAAAAGGAAAAATATACCAGGTGTCCCATTTAAAAATTGAAAGTTAATGTCACTTCCGGTTAAACCGGAAGTTTCATAATGTTGAGTCACCTGTCAAAGAATGCAGTTTTATGTCGTATACAACAAATCTCCCGAATTTTATTTCATTATCTTGAAAAACAAATAAATTAAATGGGCGAACCACCTTCCGTGGACACCCGGTATGTATTAAGAACAGTAAGGACGATAGGACTATTAATGTACTGATCAATGCAACACTGAGCGTAGCGAATATTGTCTGAGATCAGTAAATCCTTACATTTCGGGATGCCTATACAATTTTTTGTACGACTGATATGAAGAACTAAGCAATTTTTTTTTAAATCGTTCTGCTTTCATAATTTATTTTCTAATAATAATTATTGATGAAAACTATTATGTTGATTTGTTGTTGCCATGTATTGGCTTGTTACTATCTGGTACTTTTGTTAAACCTGTCACGTAGTTTTTGTCAAACGCGAATTTTTTCGACAATAATTTTTGCTTTTGTAATTTTGAAAAGAACTCTTTTTAAAATTAATTGATTCAGCCGATACTAGGTGGAAATCCATAATAATAGTATTATGATGATCTCATAATACTCTTTTTAAAGTTAAAAAGAGTAAAAATTCTGATATTAAAGAGGCTTGGAAGATCGGATGCTCAGCAATTATACCAGATAGATCGTAGGAAAGGTGTGAAAATACATACCAAGGTTTAAAGAACTGGTTGGGGAAAAGATATGCAAATACTTCAAGCGAAGCAAACTAAATGTTATATAATAATAAAAAAATTCAATAAAAATTGGTCAGTAATGGTTCTGTTTTTTTTCTTGTATTTTTTCAGAAAAATTTCCGAGTATTATGTCTAATTTTACTTACCGTTCACTGAACGGTAAGAAATTTACTTACAAACAACAAGTTTTGGAAAGCAATCAATAAACTTAAAAAATACACTTACCTACAGAAACCGTACCAAGGTCGAGGGCTTCAGGAATACACTTGAGCAATGGACAAACCACAGTGCCCCTGTAAAAATAGTATAGATATGTCAAAATAAAGGTCACATTCTGATTGCCATTTTTCTCCGTTACAAATTGGTGTAATTAGATTTTCAGTCCGACGTTTCGTTGTTTCACAACTACCATCAACTTTGTTTTTTTAAATAGTAGGAAAGTTTCATTTTACTATTTTTAAATTCCACTCCTCATTCCAAATTTAACGACGTATCACACCTAGTATTGATAACACGTTTCGCACTTAAAAACTCATCATCAAAAAGAATAAGTACAAATTTATCTTGCATAAACATTCCATTGTTTTTAAAGCCAACTAGAAATGAGTTGCCTCTGAAAAACAACAAATTTTTATTAAATATACGGGTTTTTACGAAGGCGTAGAAGGGCCACATAAATTTATTTTTTTTAAATTCCGACTTTAAACTCGGAATATTATTGTGAATTATATTGTTTATATTGTAATATTATGTGTTTCATATTTCTTTTCTATGATAATTTCTAAAAACTCAACAAATATCGTATGGCACTAATTGACTACCTTTACTTAAACTGAAAACGCCATTTCTTTATTTCAAGTTTTTGGGGCAAAAAATTAAATCGTAAACTTTCTATATTTTAATAGCGTTAAAAAGGGTGTGGCACTAAAAAAATTTTTGTGTGCGATACATTTTTTGTGAAGGAAAGAAAGAAAGGAAGACAGAAAGAAAGATAGTAGGGTTTAAGTTAAGCCCCCAAAAAAACTGTCAGGCTAGTGGCGCCTCTGTTGGCAGGTGGCATCTATAAACAAGCGAAAATATGTAAAGAAATAAAGTTACATGGTTAATCATTTTACACTTTATCGTTTATATAGGTACCACCTACACTATTATATTATAGCACTGAAATACACTTCTATTTGGGATGCCGAAACTTACGAAAAATACAATGTTGTTAAATTCCTAGTTTAAAGTCGGAATTTAGTAAAATAAAAATAAAATTTATGTGGCCCTTCTACGCCTTCTAGACCAAGGCTGAACCCTTTGAAAATGGTAAAAAGTGAAAGAAAAAAATAGTACGATAAAACCCATTGGAAAAGGAAGAGAATATAACAAAAATGAAAGGAAAAATAATTTACGGGCGATCCGAGGTCGGGAAGTGGAAAGGGGTGAGTTTTTAAGGGTAGAAAAGGATTTATCTCGATTTCCGGCAAAACTACATGTCCTATGGAAAAACATTTTATCGTAGGTAATAAAAAGATCTACAACTTTTGTATTTACACTTTTTTCACATAACCTCAAAATTTATGTGAAAAATTGAAATAAACAAGTTTTTGGTTTTTATTTTTATCTTTTACAAAAAAATTTTTTTATACACGAAATTTGGTGAAACTCTGAAAACTTACCTTTTTATGTCCCAAACACACTGTACTTTTTTTTATTTAAAATATTTATTTTTTAACCTTATTTTGACTTAATATCGAAAAAGCACTCTAATTTTTAATCGAAAATTCTCACGTCAAAATATCTGCTTTTTTAAAAAAGTCGGTGGGCTTTTGTTCCTTGAAATCTCTACTTTCTAATGGTGTAAAAAATATATACATTACTATGGTAAATGTTCTCAAAAAATGCAAAGAAACGAAAAAAACTCAAATCCGAATTTTTTTAAAGTCATTATGTACAATTTTGAGCTATTTATTAAAATGTATACTTTAATTATTCGAAAAACGTAAGATTCCATGTTACATTGATAAACAAAAAATTGCAAGTCGAAATATACTACCATAAGTTAATAAAGTTAATAATATTTAATAAGACGTTCGTTCCTTTGCATTTTTTGAGAAGATTTACCTAGTTACCTATATAGTAATGTATATTTTTTTACACCATCAGAAAGTAGAGATTTCAAGGAACAAAAAGTCCACCGACTTTTTTACAAAAGCAGATATTTTGACGTGAGAATTTTCGATTGAAAATTAGGGTGCTTTTTCGATATTAAGTCAAAATAAGGTTAAAAAATAAATTATTTAAATCAAAAAAAAATTACAGTGTGTTTGGGACGTAGAAAGGTAAGTTTTCATCAAATTTCGTGTATAAAAAATTTTTTTTTGTAAAAGATAAAAATAAAAAACCAAAAACTTGGTTATTTCAATTTTTCACGTAAATTTTGAGGTTATGTGAAAAAAGTGTAAATACAAAAGTTATAGATCTTTTTATTACCTACAACTTTGCTAGTCAATGTTTTTCCAAAGGACTTGTAGTTTTGCCGAAAATCGAGATAAATCGTTTTCTACCCTTAAAAACTCACCCCCTTCCAATTCCCGACCTCGGATCGCCCGTAAATTATTTTTCCTTTAATTTTTGTTATATTCTCTTTCTATTCCAATGGGTTTCATCCTACTATTATTTTTTTTTGGTTTCAAAAATTATCGACCCTCGTCTATTCGTAGGTTTTAAAACCAAATTTGTACCGTGCGAGCAAAAATTATTTCCATTAAAGAGGGCTTGGATTAAAAAACGTAGGGCTTAGTTTAGATCATAATGATATGGGGACGAATATCTAACCAAATCTAGGTTAAAATTTTGTCAAATTCATATCATGACATGATATGCCAAACTAATGAGTAAGAAAATAAGTAGACAAATACAAATTTATTTTTGTTGTTTACAAAATTAACAAAGTAAGAATATACAGAAAGAAAAAGAAAAATAATTACATAAATTGCTGAAATTGGTCACCGCCGTGCTCCAAGCATAAATTCACACGTTTCTTCATATTTTCGAAAGTGTTGACCAGCATCTCTGGAGATGGATGATGAATGGAGCATGATGGAGATAGATTATTGAATAATCTTCCCACTTCTTGGGACAGGCGTCTTATACAATTTGTTGGCGTATTTTGCATTATTTCACGAACATTTGCAACAAGTTCTTCTGTTTTTACAAATGGTCTTTCTGCTCCTTTTTTGTGTTGTATAGAACCTGTTTCCCTAAACACAGCCACGGTTCTTTTCAGGCAATGATAAAAATCTTCAGCAATAAAAGCAACGCTAGGAAAATTTTCGTGAAAATCGTCCATGCACAAACCCGGATTGTATTGCCACTCACCATTTACTCTAACCCCCTTTCGAAAATACGCTTCAACCATGAATGTTTTGTGCTGTTCCGTAAAGCCCATTGTGTGAATTGTTCAAGAAATTGGAAAAATTAGCGATGAATTAAATTACTTGTAAGGACTGTCAAAGATGACGGAATATCTGATTGATTGTTAATTCAGGAGTTACTAACACCCAACAGGTATTAAGCTTTACGGGTAAGCATTACGTCCTTAGATGCAAGGCCCTCTTTGATGCAAATAAGTTTTGCTCGCACGGTATGTTGAGTTTATTTTTCTATTAAAATTAAATGCACTTTTATTCGCCGCTACCCATAAAAAAATTTGACAATTACCACGCAAAGAACAGATTTACTAAATTCCTAACAGTATTTTCAACAATCAAATTTATTTAATTCCATTTTTAAAAAGGCCACCTTCTTTTTCTAAACATAAGTAGCAACGATATGCAATTTCATCCATTACGTTCTCTAACATTCTTGGAGTTATTCTTCTAATGGCGGATTGAACTTCAGCTTGAAGTTGGTCACTATTTTTATAGGTTTACCAGTAGACTTTATTTTTAAGATAACCCAAGAAAAAAATCCAAGGGTGTATGGTCAGAAGAACGCCCGCACAGGCCACCGTATGGGGCAATTAATCCATTGGTAAAGCGTTCCGTTCAATTTTCCATATTATAGCGAGAATTATGGGGAGGGGCTCCATCCTGCTGCAACCACATTTTGGATAATGTTTCATAATTTTTATAAAAAAAAACTATAATAGACAGACTCGTCAAAAACACAAAACTTTCCCTTCGAAGAAATTAGATAAGAATTGCACTCACCCTAACGATTACATTGACTTAATCTGTCATTTAGCAAGTATTTACAATTTACTGGCACAGCTTATTACTATTACACTAGAGACAGCTGAAAATTAGCTTAGGTTACGGACACTGAAAATAACATAATTTTAAATAACATGAATTTGATGATGAGTTTTTAAATGCGAAACGTATTATTATTACTAGATCTAATACGTCGTTAAATTTGGAATGAGGAGGGGAATTTAAAAATAATAAAATAAAATTTTCAAACTATTTAAAATTAAAAAAATCAATTTGATGATGGTTGTGACAAAACGAAGCGTCGGATTAAAAATGTAATTACACCATCTTGTAAAGGACAAAATATGGCAATGAGAATGTAACCTATAGAATGCGAAACGTATTATTATTACTAGATGTAATACGTCGTTAAATTTGGAATGAAGAGGGGAATAATTTAAAAATAATATTTTCAAACTATTTAAAATTAAAAAAATCAATTTGATGATGGTTGTGACAAAACGAAGCGTCGGATTAAAAATGTAATTACACCATCTTGTAAAGGACAAAATATGGCAATGAGAATGTAACCTTTAGTTCTGTATGTGTGTAGGTAGGCAAGAATTGTTTTTTTCGATTTTTTTTTTAAATATCCTGGCTTTACCGATATGTATACACTTTGAATAATACTAGGATTGAAATAACATTTTTCTACGGATGCTATGAAATGTTCCACTTTTCTCATCGCTTCCATACGTTCAAAACCGAGTATTTCTCACGCAGTAAGAAATATCCGCCATTAGAGTGAGAAATAATTTCTCACTTGTTTTTATGATAAGCCAAGTAAGCCATAACGACGCAACGCCGACGATTAGCGCGCAATATCTACTTAGGCCATGAAACCATTTGCCGGCGTTTCCATAACAACACAACCGAAACACTGAACAATTATTTCTGTCACCTTGCCAAACGGGAATAGTTTTATTGTTTTTTACACTAAAACAGTTCAGATTTGTTAGATATTGATTATAATGGAATACGAAGATTTAGAGTTTGAAAATACACCTCCTCATATTGTTCAAAAAGCATCCGATGTTTGTAATAATTTGCTACCAAGCACATCAAGACAAAAATATGAAATCGCTTACAGTAACTTTATGGACTGGAGAATGCAAGCCAAGGTGAATTCTTTTTCTGAAGACACTTTGTTAGTTTATTTTGAAGAGTTATCAAGAAAATTAAAACCATCAACATTATGGCCCCAGTACTCAATGCTGGGGAGTACCATAATTATTAAGAACTGTGTTGATATATCAAAATACGCAAAACTACGCGCATTTTTGAAACGAAAATCAGAAAAATATCATCCAAAACAATCAAAAACCTTAACTCCTGAAGAAATTCAACAATTTCTAAAAGATGCACCTGATGAAAAGTATTTGCTGATAAAGGTATGTTTAAAAAAAATGTATACATCTTATGGAAGATTGCATTTTTGGTTTTAATATCAAGCTGCTTTAGCTATTGGCCTTAACAGGGGCATGCCGTTGTGACGAATTGCGAAAATTACATGGAAGATTTCAATTCGGCCCTTCTAATAAAATTATCCGATACTAAAAACTTTACAGTCACAGGAGTATTTTACCAAATTTACAAAAAATATGCAGAGCTTCGACCATGCACGGACGAGACCCGTTTTTTTTAATTTACCAAAATGGCAAATGCACAAAACAGCCCGTAGGAATAAATAAATTTGGCACCATGGCGAAAGATATAGCGAAATTTTTGCAATTACCGAATTCAGAATTATATACAGGCCACTGTTTCCGAAGGTCATCTGCGACTATTTTAGTTAATGCAGGAGCAGATCTTTTAACTGTAAAACGCCATGGGGGTTGGAAATCCAGCAATGTTGCTGAATCTTATATCGATAACTCTATAGCTAACAAAATAAAAATATCAAAAATTATAGTAGAATCGATTCAGCCTCCAGCGCCACTAGAACCTAAATACAACAATGCTTTGGAAGCTCAGTACGTTTCCCCATCAACTTCAACTTCGACCTCGGCTAATATTTCAATTACCGAAAATGTGTTGAAACGAAACGATCTACCAGGAATTACTTTCCAAAATTGTACAAGTATAACTGTTAATTACAATTTTAAGTAAAATATTAAAATGAATTAATGTAATTTGAATTATGTATTTTAATTCTGAACCTCGTTTTGAACACATAAAAACAACGCATCCGTAGAAAAAGTACAGTGTACGACACGTGAGAAAATCACATAATTTCTCCCTCACTTGATTTGCAACAAACTTCTGCGCTCGGGAGAAAAATGTAATTTTTCTCACTTGTTGTACAATATATTAATTGAATGGAAATAGGGAACTTTCCAATTTTTTTTTTTTCGATAATATGATTTAGTTAGGCCTGAAAAAAGTATTCCCCAATTATTACTCCTTAAAAATCAGTAATACCTTGGTAAAAATTCGCGCGTTTCGCGCGTGTCGAAAGCTTTTCAAGCGACCTCTTAAGCGCGCCAAGCCCGATGACGTAACGAAGTATGACTTATCCGTCATCCGTCATCCTGACCGGTGGCCGAGCAACCGGGTTTGCATTTGGATTGCCGTGTCTTATTGTTGTGTCGCTTGACGCGTGGATGTCATCATGACAAATAATACTTCGTGACGTCACGACCCGTTTTTACCCGCTTGGGATAATTTGAATTTTGGGGCAGTTTTAAATCTTTCTAGCGGTCTTTTGGGATGAAATATGTTGTTTTTTTTGCTGCCATATGTTTTATGACAATATATACATATGATTTATAGAATTTTTTCACCATTTAAAATTTTTGTCAAGTTCCCTATTGGTAATTTCGGTTTGATTTAAAACGAGGTTTTGTCGGTATACTCGGATTTGCAAAAATATCATTTACTTGGGCTAATCGTATTGAAATACCTGTCCTTGAGTATTTCATTATTGTATGTACGGTTTAAAAGGTGCGCTAAATTTTTCGAAATAATATTATGTATATTTAATATGTAACAGAATGTTGAGTCTGCAACAAAGATGGCAGTAACTTTTGTGTAAACCATTAAATTTTCTTTAACTTTATTTAAACAAAAATCCCATTGATAACTTAATTTCACTCATAACTTTTTGGACCAATCAGATTTCACAAATTGGTTGTTTTTTTCAATTTTAATGCGATAAAACCGTTTCCCTAATGAAAAAAACAGTAAAAAAAACACTAGTAGTATCTAGTAGACAGCACTAAATAAGGAAAATTAGTTGGCAGTTTTATGGACAGTTTTAATTGAAAAGCTAAATATTAATGATGCATCTGCGGTGCAACAAGTTGTAAGTATGTCCAAAAGATTCTGAAAAACATTTTCATGCGTGCCACATTTTGTTGCACCAGGTCCCGAATGAAAATTACATCTTTAAAAAGTTATCGGTTTAAGTATACTTAAGTACTTTTTTCTGACAAGTAATGTCAAAGTGCATTTAACTGTTAAATCTGATGTTTTCCCATGACCGCCTTTTTATTTATAACACTTTATTATATGTAGTATTTTTTTATTTTATTTTGTCTCGATAAGACGGACACAAGAAGAGACGTACATAGAAGTAAAAAACGGGACAATATAAAAATGGCAGAAAAGATGGATCAACAAATAAATGAAATGTGTACCATGTGAACAACTAAGAATGGTCGTCGGCTATATCTCAGAAACTGGAAGTCCTAGAGCTTTTAAGTAAAATATTTTTTAGTAAAAGTGCCCAAAAGAAAATGTTGGAAATTATTTTCGAGTTTCTAAACTCACCGCTAGAGGGCGTAAATCCAAAATTTTCCATTTTTTAAAGGGTACACCCTGTATGTTTTTAAATTTTCAAATTCCACATAAAATTATAATTATTTTTTATTAAATGCATCATTAGTCTATACTTCATAGTTTCCGAGATATTGACTCTCGAAAAGTGACATTTTTAAATTTTGACAGCTTCTAACTTTCTAACAGTACGTCTTAGAGCAAAACGGCTTACATGTCCCTATCTTCAATTTTTATTATCTTCCCAAAAAAATCAACTTCCGGTTAAACCGGATGTAACTCGAAAGCAGGAAATATAGTTGTTCCGGTTTAACTGGAAGTTGATTTTTTTGGGAAGATAATAAACATTGAAGAAGGGTCATGTAAGCCGTTTTGCTCTAAGACATACTGTTAAAAAGTTAGAAGCTGTCAAAGTTCAAAAATATCACTTTTCGAGAGTCAATATCTCGGAAACTATGAAGTATAGACTAATAATGCATTTAATAAAAAATAATTATAATTTTATGTGGAATTTGAAAATTTAAAAACACAAGGGTGTACCCTTCAAAAAATGGAAAATTTTGGATTTACGCCCTCTAGCGGTGAGTTTAGAAACTCGAAAATAATTTCCAACATTTTTTTTTGGGCACTTTTACTAAAACATATTTTACTTAAAAGCTCTATGACTTCCAGTTTCTGAGATATAGCCGACGACCATTCTTAGTGGTTCACCCGGTACATAAAAACGTGGACTAATATGTTACTTAGGAGATTTCGGGACAAGGATGTATAGGATATACGCAAATGGCTTTGGAAAATACACAATTTCAGCTGCAAAAGATGGAAAGGGCGACAACATAATGGTAAGATCATCAGATCATCATGATTAAATCTAGAGAAAACTGGACCGAAATACAAAAAATGTTTAAAACGATACTGGAAATTAAAGAACGCGGAGAATGGCATAAGCAACAGAGGAAGAATACAAACCCAAACCGAAAATTAAACGAATGTAAGAAAATGGCAGGATATAGAGAAAGAAAGGGTGCCAAAAGAATAATAATAATAATAATAATAATAATAATAATAATAATAATAATAATAATAATAATAATAATAATAATAATCTTACGTGAATATACACTGCAAACGATCTTGCGATTCTTCCACGATAAAATCTAGAGTTTCAAGAAAGTCTCCCTGCACGTCCGAGTAAAAAACAATAACAAATGCTTGCGTAGAATCTGGTTCCAGGATTAATGACTTTGGAAGACAATCTATGACTCCTCCCCAGTCTGTTGTATTGGGTTGATAGGTTACTGTAGCAGATATTATTCCTATAATGCAAGAGGTCTTTATTAGGGTGAATTGTGTAAAACGATATAACTTAAGGTGGAATTATCAACGTCATTCAATTTATTGCCAACCAATAACCTATTTCGCCTTGTTTTTCTTAGTTTATTATTTTATTGACTAAGATTTAAATAAAATCAATATCGTCTGCACATTATTTAGGTAATATCTGATATATTACAAAAATATTAATTTATTTCATTGCTTATTTTGGGAGAATTGTGAAAGAACAATGACAAAATAATGTTAAAAAAAAATCTTAACCGATATTTTTCGATATAGGTACAATTCTCCTTAAATAACTTATAACTTATGAAATTCCTTGATATTTATTTAACATGTTAATTATTACCTATAGAATATGAAGACGATATTGATTTTCTTTAAATGTGGTTTAAAAGTTAGAAAACATAAATAAATCTGCGCGAAATAGGTTATAGGTTGGAAAGCATGTTGATACTCCCACCTTAATAAGCTTGGCCGAAAAAAAAGTTAGTTAACGGGGTAGATACAATTTTTATGCGACCATTTGGCATATTCAACGATTTGGCTTACCGTTTTTTAACCATATGTTATACAGTGTGGTCAATTAAGGGTACAGCCGAAATTTAAATATACCTACTTGGTGCATGTCCGATAACTATATCAGGTGCACTTAGAATGACCAAAGAGTAATTACACTAATAAGAGGCGAAAGAAGGCCGTTTACCGAAAACAAAATTTGTATGCGCATGCGCAAAATTGACGTTTCTCTGGACGTCTATTCTCGAACTAGGTGAGCGATCATTTCAAGAGAAGTGACTACTTTTTCTCTTGAAAATGTTTAAACTGTATTCTTGAAACTTATTACTTATCTCTTAAACTTATTACTTAAACTATTTATTCATTTACATACGATGTGAGCATGTGATGTGAATGGCCCCTTCTCTCGAGAGAGCCTTCACTTCTCTTAAGTTGGAGAATAGGGGTCCTGGTGGTATTTCAATAAAATTTGCTGTGTCAGATTCTACTGTCAATTAGTGTCAATCGTGTTTTGGCTACGAAATTGTAGACAAAGTTGTAATTTTTACTTTTTGAGTACAAAAACGTTTAAGTGATCCTAATCCGTAATTTGTGGATACAATTTTGAAAGATTCTAGTAACAAAAATACTATGGCATTTCTGTCTGTTGGTAAACGGCAAGTTAAGGTTATGAGGTTAAGGTGAGTATGGCTGGATCCACAAACATCCGTGATACGCATCCGTTGTGTACCACATGATTAATCTGAACCAATGAAATTTTAGGGAAAAAAATTTCATTGGTTCATATTAATCATGTGGTACACAACGGATGCGTATCACGGATGTATGTGGATCCAGCATTAGGGGTATCAAGGTCACAATATCAGGTTACATCAACTTCAAAGAAGCCGACAAAGCTTTCGCCTCTTATTAGTGTAATTACTCTTTGGAATGACTTCAGTAAAACAACATACAGGGTAGAGCAAAAATATGAAAATTGTTCAAGAGTAAAGTAGCCCTATATTGAAAAATAGATGAAAGAACTTATTAAGAAAATAGAATTAAAAAATATGTCAAATATAAAATCATAGCATAAAATTAAATCAATAACTATTTAAATTAATCTCGTATAATGATTTTTTATATATTTATTTATAATACCTTTTCAAATTAACCACACTTCTGAGCATCTGTCATCAAATTTGTAAAATTTAATTAAATTAATATTTTTTAAGTAACCAAAAATTAATGTTCGTTGCAAAGTTACTAAACATAAGACATACATTCTTCGAATATTAATGTAGCTATATTAAGGACGAAATCAGGATTGAAATTGACAACACGATCGTGCCAGTAAAGGACAATGTTCGCAATTTGGGTGTGATTTTTGATAGTGATTTAAGGTTTAGTGCACACATTTCCAACTGTATACAAAAGTAATTTATTAGACTTAAACTGCTATATCACCTGCGCCATTTCTTATCCCAAAGGGTTAAGTTACTACTATGCGATTCTCTAGTACTCTCTGTCTTTAACCATGGCGACGTCCTATATGGAAATTGTATTAATGCTAAAGATATGCGACGAATTCAACTTGTTCAAAATTCTTGTTTAAGGCTTGTTTACGGAGTACGAAAATATCAGCATATCTCCCACAAACTAATAGAGTCGCGGTGGTTGAACATGGCGGAGAGAAGAGAACTGCATCACCTATGTTTATTTCATAAAATTATAAATCTTAAACGCCCCTCATATTTATATAAACGAGTTATTTTCCGAACACATGTACATAACCTTAATATTAGAGCTAAAAATAAAATAACACCACCATATCATCGAACTGCCATTTTTGAGCGCAGTTTTTCGTATAATATAGCCAAATTCTACAACTCTGTGCCAGAGACTTTTAAGGAGCTTTTCCAATCTGCTTTTAGAAAAAAGTACACTAAATATATAATGAATAGAAGATAGTAAGATAGGGACCTTATATCCTATATTGCCGATCCTGCTCTGCCTAATAATTACTCATAATTGTTCTTTTGTTCTTAAATATAACATAAATCACCTTTACATGACAAAATGTGTTTATTTTTTTCTACAAAGGTTGAGTTTGATCAGGGAGGTATCCTGGGATACCTCATCTGAACTTCGCCTTTTTCTGAGGACCATTATTTTAGTCTTAACAAATATGTATACATATAATATGTACTGTGGAAGTCAGAAATAAAGACATTTATTATTATTATTATTATTATTATTATATAAAAAAAAAACTTATTACTATAGAAGTCGATCCCGTGTGGAATCTAAAAAAAAATTCAAATAAGACAAACAACCGAAACCCACTTTTTTTTTATTAAAATAAACAGGGGAAAAGCTATTTCTTATGCTGACGACACTGTTCTTGTATTTACTGGTAGTGACAATAAGAGGTTTCTTGATTGTGCAAAACTGGTTACAAACCTATAAAATGACGTTGAATCTGACAAAAACTAATTATGTAGCTACTCAAACATTTTAATTGATGATTATTGAAGTAAGTGAAGTCCAGTATATAAAATATCTTATGAATAGGAAAGAAAAAACAAAAAGTCTTCCTTCACAAAATTTAATAGAATTAAAAAAATTTGTTCAAAGGTCTCAACATATTTCGAATGCAGAAACGTTCATCATCAGGAGACAGAAAAATATTTTGCTAATGGTTTTAGCAGAAGAGAAAATGATAAGTGGCAAAAAACCCTAATGGAGCTTTTATGGGATCAAAAATTGAATTGTTGAAATGACATAATGTGAGAAAAAAATAGAAATAAAAATAAGTTAAGACATACTGAGTATGTGAAAAAGTCAGTTAAAAGGGTCTAAAACAACCAAAAAGACTGGGGAAGCAGGAAACACACTTCTAAAAAAGAGATGTCAAAAAGGGTTTTTTAAATAAAAATAAGTAGGTATGTTAAGTACTTTAGGACATTGTAAAAGAAATAAATTTTTTATGTATAGAAATTAGGTAAGCGTCATGTATTTGAAATGAAACGACTTTTTTAGAAAAAGCGGTTTGGGGAGGGGATACCGGGGTTGGAAGTCACATTTTTTTTTCTTTTATATTTTTTGTCTCCATTTTCCTAGTTTAGCAATAGCATTTGTATATCAATAGATAGTGCATTCATTCTAGTTTCAAAAGACATCAATACTTTATGTCTAACACCACCACCAACTGAGGAAACATTACAATTTTTATGAAAAGGAAAAAGTGAGACTTGTAACCCCGTGTCAGGGATGGTTGTCACATTGTGCGAGGAAGGTAGTCACATGGTAAATTAAAGTGGAAATAAATACGTTTATTCAAATCAAACTAATTTTTATTGAAGAAATATGGTTGTAGGTACTAAATTACCTAGTGTATCCAAAAAAATAACGAAAAATGTTTTATTCATAATAAAATACAAAATATGCTTAACTCTAATAACGTCTAGGGGAGATCCGGCTATGATGGCATACTGGCTATGATGGCACACTAGCATTTTCTCTTATCCTGTAATGTTAGGAACGACACAATAGGCAACCAACAATTCATTTGGTTAGTTTACATACAATGTTCAACGGGTTCGTGTCGTTGTCACTATTTTTTGAAAATAAACTGAAAAATTTATTTATTAGTGATTGAAAAACATTTTTTTGGTAAGTAAATAATCTATTATTTGATATAGCAGTGAAAAAATGTAAAGTTTTTGTAATATACAGGTAAAGTGGTATTCTAACCTTAAATTTTCATGTGACAGCAAGCGATGGGAGTGTTCAATTATTTAATTCGGCGCGGTTTATTTAGGCATGTAGATTCGGATATGATGGCATAGTGTGCCAACATAGACGGAATTCCTTATATTCACTTTCACGATGCCGAGAAAGCTGGATTCGATGTCAAAGTTGTCACAAGTGGAGCCACACCGAATGTGCTGGGGTCAGCTCCAAAACCAAATCCTTTATTTGCGAAATATGTGTTTAGTTGTTTATGTTTCTATGTCATTATATATTTAGTTATTTATGTTTCTATTAGGAAAACATTTCATTATAAGTTGTTAAAATGCTTTTCCATTTTTTAAATAAAAATATTGAAACTTTTTGAAACTATGCCATCATACCCGAGGTCTAGATATGATGGCACACTAAGATAAAAAAAATAAATCTTATTTTTACACTTCAAGTTTAGAACCAGGGTGTTTATTAACACTCCAAATAAATGGTACAGTAGGGCTCTATATCTAATAAGAATTTCAAATTTTTATCTTTAACGGTATCTAATTTATCGACTATTAAAAAAATGTATGCCATCACAGCCGGATCTCCCCTATCAAACTAGAGACTAGAGAATCGGTTAACAATGAAATATATTTATTCATAATAAAAACAAACTTCTATCAAAAAAATAGGTCAACAAAAATAAAAAATATAATCATAATAAAAAACAGAATAAGCTTAACGCATCAGGGGGGTTGGTTGTCACACGTGACTACCAGCCCCCGGCAACGTGAGACAACCGACCCCAAGCGACGTTTTTCAAAATATCCTCCCGAAATAAGTTCAAATTAATATTTATTTAAAAAATCGTATAACCATATTATAAAGTACACATTAAACATCAAAGATACACAAAAAATTATATTAATATTCAATATTTAGGTATAATTACGATACTCAATACAGATGCACAAAAAATTACTTTTAATACGCAAAAAAAAAAAACGCACGTGTCTCCGTCACGACATTTCAGAACGGACTAAAGTGAAGTTTAAAGAGATGTATCGCAACCACGAGTCTTCGACGCCGGTCAACAAACTTATTCGTTCACGCAGTTTTCTGTTATGGCCGCTGTGACAACCAACCCGTGAGACAACCAACCCCGGTCTCCCCTACTGAATGTTAAAGTTCAGTAACCCAAACAGACATTAATTTCCATTTACAGAAAATAACTACAAATTTATTAGTTTTACGAAATATATCAATAAAAAAATCGTTTCATTTCAAATACATGACGCTTACCTAATTTCTATACATACAAAATTTCTATATTTTACAATGCCTAAAGGGGCTTCTAAACGGGCCACATTTATACGGCAATATGTTGCTGCAATAGTATAGCTGAAAGTTGCCGGAAACATTGCCGGCCATATGCAGAAATATATTGCAATATAATTCGGATGGCCCGGCAATGTAGCCAAATATGTTTACTATTTTGAATGTGTTGCCAATGTTGCCATATGGTTGCCGGTCGATCGCTCCTCCATCGAACATACTTGCAATATTGCCGAGCCTTCTCTCGTTTTATCTCGCTTCTTTTAATGCGCATTGTGCGTATCATTTTGGAGAGCATATTATATCGACTAAATTAAGCAAATACGATGATTACACTCATGCTCAAGCGGAATATAAAATAATGAAAATTTTGTATCAATGTGATATGTAGCTACCGAAATCGAACTTTGTCTACAAACATCCAGAGCATTAACTACAACGACAGATCTGGTGCCCTGCACTTCACATAGTCAGTATACAGATATCTCCAATCCATACTCACCACCGCAGAACATTTTTGAGAAAAATAATTATGTTAGTATTCCTTCCTATCAACTTGCGAACAATATGGCCTCGGAGACTGTACCTTACGTGGCTAGGAATCATGACAATTAAAAAAGAAGTTTAAACACTTATGAGACCCTGATGGCTTCAGTTGCTGACGATTATTTATAATTATTTATTAACAAAATAAAATATTTTTGACTTTGACCTTTATGTATTCTTGTAATCCCTCTATTAAAGCTATACAAACTTCTGGAATAATTACTGAAATTGAAGAATCGGATACTCTAAACAAATACATTAGACTATTATATAAATCTCCAGTCGCCAAATATCGCAGAGTTATCGTTAATCTTGTCGTAATTGGTATTGAGGTTCTCATGTTTGTATCTTCTTTTTTTATTCTTCGTCCAATTTTATTTAATAGGAACTCGAAGTAACTTTTTGCCAATCTTGTAAAGTTTTTGAATAAATATTTATCAAGTATTAATTCTTGACTTAAGTTATTTATGATATCACGCCTATTTAAGTAAGGTCAAATCCACCTTCTTCTCTTTTTTTTTGTTATTGTTTAGTTTAGAGTAATAAAAGTAAAAGCCGTTGCAACAGGAACAATTTTGTCAGCCATTATTGCCTTGACTGTGGCCCGTTTATAGGTATATTATGGGCTATATTGTTGCAGCAATATTACCGGGATGTATAGTGCCATATATATTGTTGCAACATTGTGATGTACATATTGCCGGGCTATAGTTTGATAATATTGCAGCCATATATTGCAAAAAAATGTTGCCCATTTAGAAGCACCTTTAAAGACATACTTATTTTCATTAAAAAAATCCTTGTTGATATCTTATTGATATCTATTAGAAGTGTTTCCTGTTTCCCCGGTCTTTTTGGTTGTTTTAGACCCTTTCAACTGACTTTTTCACATATTCAGTATGTTTTAGTTATTTTCATTTCTATTTTTTCTCGCATCATGTCATTTCAACAATTCAATCTTTGATGCCATAAAAGCTCCATTAAGGTTTTTTACCACTTATCATTTTCTCTTCTGCTAAAACCATCAGCAATATATTTTTCTGTCTTCTGATGATGAACGTTTCTGCGTTCGAAACATGTAGAGACCTTTGAACAAAATTTTTTTATTCTATTAAATTTTGTGGAGGAAGTTTTTACAGTCCTATTCATAGTTTAAACTCCACTTTAAGCATGGACTATTTCTTTAAATATCTTGGAGTTATTTTCTATAAATATTTTAAATGGCCCAAGTAAACAAAAATGAAAACATTTTTGAAACGTACTCATTTTAAATGGCGCTTTGCACGTGTTTCCGAGCGATTGGTTCTAGTTGTGACTTTCGCTATTTCGACGCATATGAAAATATTTATGGAAAATGTGTCGAAAATGTTATATCAAATGTATTTATTCTTAATCTTAGATGGCGCTGTTTGAAGATGTAAAAATGGACACTATTATATAGTTATTAATGATACTAGTTTGACATGATGACTGAAGGTCAAGCCATGTGTTGCTGATAATTGTGAGCTCCTGCTTAAACTTCAAAAAGTAGTGGTTTTTTTTGGAAATTAATTTTCAAAAAGTGTATAGTGTTATTGAAAGTCGTTTTAATTCTCTTCCTGATACCTTTTTTTCTCATTATTCTTTTAATTAGTGGTCATAATCAGTCAAGAAAAGGTTGTTGCCAGATTCCGGAGAAATCTAATATTTCGCGTCGATAAAGTTGTGACCAGGAACTTCAATAGTTGTTTTTAATTACGTTATCTGTCTTTTGCTAAGTGACGAAATGAGCAAAAATACCAGAAGTGCTTCTGCCAGTGAAGATCCCAATGAGAAACTGATCACTAAAGTCTGTGCAACTTTCCTTGGGCAAATTAGAGTAGAATTTGACCTTAGGTTTTCCAAGCTAGAGGAGAAAATGACACAGGTTAGCAATGACATAAAGTCTCTTAACTCAAATATAGTGAAAAATACCAAAGCCATTAAGTCCTTGGAAGAGAATGTGGATTCAATTGAACAGTTTTCGAAAAGAAATGCATTACGCTTTCTTGGAATACCCGAGGAAGACGGTGAAGATGTTGCTGGCTTAGTCACTGGGTTTATCAATACCAACCTAAATATCTCATGTACTTCCCGAGATATCGACTGTGCCTTTCGAGTCGGTAACAATAGGAACCCTAATGAGAACCCACGTATAATTATGGTGAATTTTGTTCAAAATATTAAAAGAAATGAGGTTTTCAATGCAAAAAAGGTTTTGAAAGACTCTAAATACTCTATTTTTGAGGATTTAACCAAACTCAGATACAATTTGCTAATGAATTCAAAAAAACAGCACGGTAAAAACAAAGTGTGGTCCGCCAACGGAAAAATTATGATGTGGAGTGACGCAGAAAATAAAAAAGTTATTATTTCGCAATAAGAAAGTGTTTTATGAAAACTCTTCTAAAATTATTGACTACGACTTAATCGAGACGGTAGGGATAGTATGAGATCGTACACGCTGTTCTCTTGATAAAATCTATATTTACATTAACCGTTAATCCGACCCTTTTTTGCTAAATATATTATCTTACTTGCTATAAACCCTTTCTTATAATAAAAAGTAGGAAATAAATTGAAGGCATTTTAACTAAAATATGAGGCAGGCATATTATTTATTAAAATATATGCCGTCCTGCAATTTTAAAGTTTATATTCTTGGGTCATTTAGGCCCGGTCTTGAAGGTTGTAGTCAAAGTTGTAGTTAACTATCCTACTGTTATTTTTCCTACTTCTTAGATATTTTAGCTATTTACTATTTTTAAAGTAGGATTACATGACTATGGATATTTGTTCATTTGTTCCACACAAGTATTCATTTTTATTATTATTTAAAAAAAAATAAAAAAAAATTGTTTTCTAAAACTTAAATGTTTTTATTACTTCTTATTGTAACTAAGCCAAAGCACTAAGCACATTTATTACTTTTATCCCATATGATAAATTGTACTAAATTTGAATTAAGCAGTCTAAACTGTAATATGCGAAATACATGGATAGATTTTTCACATTTTAATGTTCGATCTTTATGTGCTGATTTTGATTTATTTAGTGACGTCCTAGCTGAAGGATCTTTTGATGTCATTGGTCTCTCAGAAACCTGGCTTAACTCTGATATTAATAGTGATGGCTTAGCAATTCAAAACTTTAAATTGATACGAAATGATCGCATTGGTCGCGGCGGCGGGGTTGCTTTTTACATAAAAAATGAGCTAAAATATTCCGTTTTGAACATCGATAATAACGTTAATAGCCCTTTAGAACAACTCTGGATTATAATTAAGCTTGGAGGTAAGAAGTTGTGCTTGGGAACGCTCTATAGACCCCCTAACTCAAATGTATATCAATGCCTGGATGATCTAGAAAACTCGTTGGTAAGTATCACACCTGAATATGATTTTATTGCCTTTGGTGGTGATCTTAATATTGATTTTTTAAATACTAACAATACGAACTACCAACATCTAAGTAATTTGTTAAATAAATATGGTTTACATCAGTGCATTACTGAACCGACTCGCGTTTCGAATAACTCTAGTACTCTTATTGATTTATTGATTTGCTCGGAACAAGAGTTTGTCGATAATGCTAAAACTCTTAACATGGATGATATCTCTGATCACAAACTGGTAAACTTTCAAATAAAAATAATAAAAAACAAACCTAAACCAATGTTTCGCACTTATCGGGATTTTTCTAATTTTGATTATAATTCTTTTGTTTATGATCTTAGTCTTATTAATTGGAATTTTTTATATACATTGGATGATGTGGATGTCATGGTTGACTATTTTAATAGAAATGTTTTGTATTTATTTGACATACATGCACCTTTTAAAACATCAAGGATAACTAAACCACCTGCCCCCTGGCTTACGCCCAATTTGAAATACATGATGAAACTTAGGGATAAGGCACTATCAAAGTATAAACGTAATAAAACGGATATAACATGGAATGATTATAAGCGCATACGCAACCAAGTTAATATAACTGTTAAGGCGGAGAAAAAGGCCTTCTTGCAATATACTTTTAAAAAAGATCCAAGAAACTTTTGGCGTACTATAAAGTATCTCAACCTGGGACATACTGCTGATAAAAACAAATCTTCAGCTGAGATAGGATGCGCAAATGATTTTGTGGAGTATTTTCAAAATTCAGTTCCAAATGTTACAGCTAATAATAGTGAATTTATAGACCAAAATTATGTGGGTAAATTCTTTGGCAACTATGACAAATTTGTTTTTTCTGAGGTCACTGGCGAGGTAGTTGAGAAACTTGCAAATAAAATAAAAACCAACGCGGTTGGTTATGATGGCATAGGGCTTAAAATGTTACTATACACACTTCCCCATTTAAACAATTATTTAGCTTTCATCATTAACAAATGTCTATCTCTGGGAAAATATCCAAATCTTTGGAAATATGCTAATATTAGTCCTATCCCCAAAAAGTCCAATCCAACAGAACTAGCCGATTTTCGACCTATAAGTATATTGCCCACTGTTTCCAAAATTCTGGAAAAAATCGTGGCCGAGCAACTTAAACTTTTTTTGGACTCAAATAACATTCTACCTTCCACTCAATCGGGGTTTCGCAGTAATCACAGCACAACAACAGCTTTACTTAAAGTTACTGATGACATTTTTACAGCCAATGACAAAAATCAGTGCAGTTGTCTCGTTTTGCTGGACTATAGTAAGGCTTTTGATACTATAGACCATGAAATACTGCATAAAAAACTTAAATATTTTGGATTGGGAGATATGGCTCTACAGTTTTTCCAGGACTATTTTAGAAATAGACAACAGAGAGTTCTAACAGATCGCGAGGCTTCTGAGTTTGTACCAGTTAATAAAGGCGTTGCGCAGGGAAGTATCCTGGGACCCTTAATCTTTTCTATTTATACTGCTGATTTTTCCAAATTTTTAAAATTTTGTTTATCACACCAGTATGCAGATGATACGCAAATATATTTCTCTTTTTTTCTCTATCAACTTATTATATCAGTATACAAAATTAACAGTGACTTAGAGTTGGTTTCCCAGGTGTCTAAAGCGCATAAATTGGTTTTGAACGCAGTTAAGACTCAGCTTATGGTATTTGGCAAGGGTAAAGAAACTGTTATACATGATCCGTTATTTAAAATTTCTATGAACAACGTTGACCTAGGGCCTTCTACTGACTGTCGAAACCTTGGGTTATTGTTGGATCCAGAGCTGAGATTTTCTGTTCATGTCTCAAAATTACTGCAAAGGACCTATGCCAAAATTAAACTTCTCTATATGCACAAAGATGTATTCGATTCTGGGACAAAACTTAGGCTATGTAATTCTCTAATTCTATCTCAATTAAGCTATTGCGACGTAGTTTACTGGCCGGCGCTTCTACAAGTAGATAAAAATAGTCTTCAAAAACTTCAAAATACATGTTTAAGATTTAGCTATGGGATACGAAAATACGACCATATAACTCCTGCTCTCCAGGAATCTGGCTGGCTAAATATGCAAGAAAGATATATGCTACACATTGCAAGTTTAGTGTTCTCCATTGAAACGACCGGATCTCCTAAATATTTATATGAGAAACTTATCAGAGGCTCGGATATCCATGATAGGCAAACCCGTTTTCGAGACCTGTATAGCGTTCCAAAGCACAGTTCTGCCCTTTTTCAGCGTTCATTTTCTTACAATGCCGTCAATATTTTTAATTCTCTTCCCAATGACATCAAAACAGCGTCTAGCTCAAATAAATTTCGTAAAGAATTAAAAAAATATATTATTACTAATCGAAACTAACATAAATATTTCTGTTTGTATCTAATGATATTCTCTATTTAAAGTCTCAGCACAGAAAGAATTTTTGAAAATTTTTATTATTATATTTACTTTTGTTAAAATTATTATATACCTTACTTACTAATAAAATTATTAATACTTACTGATTTATATATAGAATTTATTTATTATTAATAACTGTTTATTTCTTTCTAATTTATTATTATTTCCAGCACTATATATTGTAAAATAATATTTTTGATATTCAATTCCAAGGAAGGTGGTTGTATGAGCAGCAGCGTTGGATACCGCCACCCTTCATCACAATTTTTGTAAATTGTATTTACATTGAAAATAAAGGCATTTATTATTATTATTATTATTATTATAATGAAACGCGTGCAACGTTAAACCACGAGGCGTTAGCCGAGTGGTTTAATTGCACAAGTTTCATTAACAAAGTTCATATCGAACGTATATCATTAATAACTATAATAGCGTCCATTTTGACATCTTCAAAATTTCATTAATATCAGATAACGTTTTTGTAATTTTAAAAACTTTCAGGTATCCATATTAGTCGATATCATGGTAACCGCATTTTTGATTGTTTCAATTTCGATTTTGACAACGTCATTATTGCCGTCTAAATTTCTATTGTATGCAAAGTGTTGGCCAACAATAATTTAAATAGGGGAGATTCTGAATCCGAAAGTGTCCCTTCGGATGTTTATATTAAATAAATGCAATCCGTTTTTCTAAGTAATAATAACAAATAAATAGTTTGCACCGACTTTCTTTTTGTTTTAGTATCTTAACATTTGGATGTTATTATGAATTCATAATGGCACTGAGTGCTATTATGAAGGTCATAATGACATCTAAATGATAATGCTAAATACGGCATAATGGCACTGTCGTAGATTAAGAAACGGGCGATGGTAAACTCGGCCGCTTTAAGAGATTATGTACACGGAGAGAAAGTTATAATACACCGTAAAAGAAAAATAATACCATTTATTATAATTTATGGTAGTATATAGGACCATAATCCAGGATAATATCGTTTACAATATTATTATTATAGTTCATTTAGTGAAAGGTATTATTTTTGGTAATATAACTTACTACCCAATATAGTATTAAAATGAACTATTCTTATAATACATTTTAGTATATCTTAATATCTTATAGTAATATTATGTAGAATACTATTTTGTAATCTTCATAATAGGTTATATTAAAATTTATAATAAGGTTTACTAAATATAAGAATATTTTGTAATGATAAATATTATTTATTCTTATTGCTTGTATTATATCGTTTCTTAACCTTTATTATCTGCGAATAATTGGATGTATTATAATTTATTATAAGATTTACTATTTGAATATTATACAGGGTATTCGCACTAGTGCTGGGCAAAAATTTGATATATCGATATTTATCGATAATTATCGATAATTATCGATTTTTTTGAATATCGATATTTGATATTGGATTTTTAATATCGCCCAGCCCTGGTCTTGACCTTAATCGAAATATATAATAGCCTGTATTGTAAATCATCCATCAGTTTGACCTGCCTTTAGTCCTGTGCTGGGTTATAATCAACCTTGGACTTTGGGAAATTTTGACACTAAAAAAAATTCTAAAATATTTTAATTCAGTATTTTTATTCAAAACATATTTTAATTCATTTTAAAGAAATAGTCCATGCTCAAAGTGGAGTTAAAAGTATGGAAGAGGAAAGGACAATACAAAGTCTTTCTCCACAACTTTATTAAAACAGTTTAGAAAAAACTGTTCTTGAAATTCAACATGTTTCGATTGTAGAAACACCAATCGTCAGGAAACGTGAAGTGAAATAACATAAGCTGATGTTATTAGCAAAAGAGAGAATAAAATGTGCTATTTTACCCTAATGGAGCTTTAATAAAGTGCAAAAATGCGTGAATGTGAGAAATTAGGAAAGCAAAAGAGCTAAGTAAGCATATACTGAAAATATAGGTTTCCAATATTTCACTACATGAAATAGGCGAGACTAAGAGAGTACTTTACTTCAATGTAGTGCTTGCAGTAAAGTCCTCTCGTAGTCTCCCCTATTTCATGTAGTAAAATCTTTGAAACCTATATTTTCGGTAGTTAGCTCTTTTGCTTTCCTAATCTCTCATTTTCACGCATTTTTGAACTTTATTAAAGATCCATTAGTGTTAAATACCACATTTTATTTTCTCTTTTGCTAATAACATCAGCATATGTTATTTTACTTCACGTTTCCTGATAATGGGTGTTTCTACACTCAAAACATGTTGAATTTCAAGAACAGTTTTTTCTAAACTTTTCTAATAAACTTGTAGGGAAAGACTTTGGGTTTTCCTTTCCTCTTCCATATTTTAATTCAGTTTGGAGTTACATAATAATTGAACAAATAAACTTAAATATTTAATTAACGTTTAAAAGGCAAAAAGCATAATATGCGTGCACCAGGTAACCTAAAAGTATCTACAAAACAAGGTTGGTACACAATAACTAATAAAAAAATGTATAAAACAGATTTTATACTGTAATAGAAACAAAAATAGAAAATATTAAGTATAACATTGTTAAATGAAAACAAAAAGAAATTATGTAGGGGAACCTGGTCAACAGGGATCCACTCGGGAACAGTGAACCACACCGAAATTGAGAAATCTACGTTATCTACGTTACAAATTATTTATTTGGTAGAAACGGTCACAAGGTAATCCGCTTTTGACCCCTTATGGTACGTCCACACGGGCGGAAATCACGGAGAAGCGCAAATCCGCCGTTTTTAGCGGAACTTCTCCACGTCGAATTTAAAAACTAGGGCGTATGGTAAACAACTAACCTAAAAAAATAGAACCTATAACCTTGCTTTTTACATTTTTTTTAGTTAGCTAGTTGAGCTCGATGTGATTTAAAAGAATAAAACTCTCAATCTGTTAATTATGAACTCTTTACACGCTTTTATTAGCTATAGAATAGGTGCACTTGTAGTTAAATACAAAAAATGCAATAACATAACCAGAAATGCTTTTCGGCTTTTCGCAATCTATCAATTGTATTTAAAGACTAAAGAAACCGAAAAAGAAAAAGCACAAAGGAAGTGCTGGGTCAAGGATATCAGAAGATCAAAGACAGTTGCATAGTGTCAGCAATAATTTAATAAAATATATGTTTGAAAGAGACAGCGAAAAGTTGTACAACTTGTAAACAACAAACTAACCTAACAATTCCGCAAAAAGTTAAACAAAACCAACTTTTGGCGGATCATCGGCGTAACTGTCATTTCTTAAAGATGGCCGACTGCTGGCCAATCGCATAGCTTATTTAGGTTCCGCTTCTCCGCCTTTTCCGCGTGGCCTTTCCATTAGTCCCTCAGTCAAGCTGCGCTAGTTGTAAAAGGTATACTTGGCGGAGAAGAAAGTTTGTTTTCGCGTGAAAGATTGTAATATTTTTAAGTAACTTTCTAGCACTGTCTAAAAACTTAAATTAAACAAATTTGGTCCTCTTTTGTTACAAATGTTGTTAATAAAAAAATTTTTATTTATTATTGGTTTTTATTTCATTATTGTCTATAGGAATATGTTTGGTTATTTATCGGTTATTCACTGTTAAAATTAACAAAATACCTATAGCACTAATCACAGCACAGGTTTAAAACGCGCCAAAAACGGGAGCTCCTGGCGACGCGACGCTTTACCTTCGAAAGGTTCTGAGCAGACTGAATGGGATTAAGATAGTATAAGATTAATGCCGTTGGTATGACAAATATTAATATATGATATTGTAAATCGTACGGCATAGATTTAGTAAAAAGTCGTGATTTATTATAAATAGATAGTACCACATACAAGTTTGTTATTTTAAAGACAGTTTTAAAAGATTATATGTATTATTTTTTATTATAAAATAGTTTAACTTGTTCTGGGTAGTACTGCTTATTATAATTTTTAATAAATTGCACTACTTCTTAAGTAATAATTCATTATTATAATAAATTATTGTACATGGTATTACTTTTTATTGAAATTGTTTTTAGTGTAATTTTATGTTAATAGATACAATAATGTAATTTTATAATTTAGGGTAATTATAATACAGCGTACTAAAAATATTTTACAAGAAATTATAATAAAGCTAATTTTCTCCGTGTACTAATCCCACAGGTAAACTCGTCCTGGTAGAAATTTTATGCCTTAATCTTCATAGGTAAACTCGGCCGGCAGGTGACCCTAATTATGATTTACGCCCTCTCCAATCGGTTCCAAAAGTGTATTGGCAACCGGTTTGTTCGTTGTTATGAGCATTTTTTTAAATTTTAAATATTTGTTATACTGAACTGGTTGCAAATAACCCTAGTTATCATATTAAAATTAAAATAGGAAAACCACATACTTTTAATTTATATCACTAGAAGTACTAACAGTAAACATTTTCGTTACCCTAACACAATTAGTACAGTTGAAGTAATCTCGGCCGCTTTAGATACGTGTGCTAATGGCCACAACTTATATACCTGGGCGACCAGGCCGAGTTTACCTGTACAGCTTAAGACCTTATTTTGACCGCGAGGATTAAAATATCTTAAGCGGCCGAGTTTACCTCTGCCCTAAGAAACAAATAATTCGAATTACCTACTATTGTTGATTTCTTGGTTTTATTGTGCTAGTGTCTTTCGACACTTTTACACACTTGTTGGGTCTGAAATGAAAAAAAGACAAATGTGTCCTTGGATGGACGTTAGTGTTTTTTAATTTGTATGTATTTTGGAGATTAAAAAAAAATTTTTTTCGTAAGAAAAAGAAAATTTTTTTCCAAAATTTTTGGTTTTTGAAAATCAACCAAGTTTTTTAGGCTTGATTAATTTTTGTTGATTGATTCCGTAATCAATCAACTTGTCAGACATTCAAGCTAGGCTTGAAGTTTTGTGATGTTATTTTGTGTTTTTCTTGTTTTTTTTAAGTAATAGGTGCATTTATGCTCCTCAGTACTCTTTTGTACGTCTTTTGTTTAAAAATCTTTCATTGTTTCTACTTTAAGGTCGCGGTGAATCGCCGCTTCCCTAATGTAGTGGGGTGCGTTGGTGATTGCCCTAAGAATTTGATTTTGAAAAACTTGAAGACGATGCCTGCGTGTTTTAGGAGCATTTCCCCATGCTATACTTCCGTATAGCACGGCGGGGCGCACTACTGGTTTGTATAGTAGCGTCTTGTTTTTAAGTGACAGTTTGCTTTTTCTAGACAGGAGTGGATATAGGTGACCGAAAGCTTGCTTTCCGATTTTGATTTTGTTGTCGAAATGTGGGGCCCCAGTGAGCTTTTTATCGAGAGTGACGCCAAGGTATTTTAGGGTGTCACTCCATGGGATTTCGATGTTGTCTAGGTCAAGGTTTTCGATATTGATGTTATTATTTCTCTTGTTGGAAATGAGAATGGCTTGAGTTTTTTCAGCGTTAACTTTTATTTTCCATTTTTGAAAATAGTCAACAAGTGTGTTAAGCTGATTTTGCAAACATCTTTGGATATGTGCTAGATTTTTGTGTGTGCACGTCATCGCTGTATCGTCAGCAAAGATGTATGGCTCGACGAATGGTGTTTTTGGCATGTCCGCAGTATACAGGATGTATGTAACTGGGGCAATTGGGGAACCTTGGGGAACGCCCGCTTCAATATCACGTACGTCTGACAAAATACCGTTTACACGGGTTTGAAATTTTCTATCTTGGAGACAGGATATTTCCAAGATAGAGCAGGTTGTGGAATAGAAGAAAAATAATATGAAAACGAAATAATTTTGACATAATGCATTTGTGTACACACTTTATCGACCATATGAAATAAGCTGCTTTTAAAAAACGTTTCGCGGTCTGCTGCCTCAGTGGTAAAGTTATGAAGAAAACTCCTAGTTACTCATAACTTTCAAGCTTAGATACAGCCAATTGAGAATGGTACTTGAAAAGCAGCTTTTCAAAGTTATAGCAACTCCATCAAATCATTCTTTTGATCATTGATAGCAATGCCAAACAAATCAAGGCAGTCAAGCAGTTGTTTTCAAGCTGCATACTGACTGGAAAAAGTATGATCATTTTTTTTTTAATTTATGGATGTACAGTTGACGACAGATAATTTCGTACCTACTCTAAACTGTGACACTGTACATGCAACTGTTTTACCTTTATTACCTTTGTAACATATCTGTCAAAGTAGTCAGTAGGTATTAAACCCCGGTTCTGGGTCTCCTCCTCCTCCTCCTCCTCCCCCCTCGCCTACCCTCCCTGTTGACCTTGACCATACACGTGGGCGAGCGTATTTTTATGGTATGCAGGTGTTCATTCGACCTTGAAAGATGCAACTACTCTTTGTTAATTTGACCTTGACCATACATCTGGACGAGGGTATTTTTATGGTATGCAGGTGTCTTTTATGTGACTCATTTGACCTTGAAGGATGGAGCTGCTCTTTGATGGTGCTACCTTGGCGTGGACGAGGGTATTTTTATGGTATGCAGGCACCCTTTTATTTATGACACTGTTGCATTACAAATTTTTACACCATGAAGTATTTTTATTTCTTTATTGTCGTAATTTAGTTGTTCGAAAATATCTAAAGGGATGCAAGTCTGTTTTATTGATGTTACCTTGACCATTATTTTTTCCCAAAAGTTAGATTTATAATATATTTTGTGTTTTGTTATACCTTCACGTTCTTGAAGGGTGTTTATGGGATTTTCACACCTTAATGGGATTTTTCACACCTTGAAAGAGCTATTATAGTCGTAACAATAGGGTCTGGGTCTCTTTGTTATCGGATTTTCACACCTTGATGGGATTTTCACACCTTGAAAAAGTGCAGATATCCTTTTGTTATGTATGATTTCGAAGGCGGCATGGACCTTTTGTTATGAATAATATTGAGCGCTGGCTATTTTTTTTCTTTGCTTTTTATTTATTAGGGTATTTTTGGATTTCTTTTTATATTGACTACACTTTTGAGCAGATGTTTATTTATGATATTGGGTTGGGTTTATTTACGACCTTGGACGTGACCGGACGCAGGTGTTTGTGTCTACATTGTGTTAGACCTACTATAAAAAGGGAGGATGACTTGGATATTTCAGTATTTGCTTGTCAATCGTTCGTGTAAGAGTTCCTATCTGTTACCATGAATAAATACGTGTGCGAAGAATGTGGTAAATCATTTACGCGAAGTGATAACATGTTGCGTCATAAAAAAAACTCATG
The DNA here is from genome assembly GCA_963969555.1 of Polydrusus pterygomalis. Taxonomy (NCBI): domain Eukaryota; kingdom Metazoa; phylum Arthropoda; class Insecta; order Coleoptera; family Curculionidae; genus Polydrusus; species Polydrusus pterygomalis. The sequence goes on from OZ018376.1 coordinate 116,316,715, forward strand.
TAGATTAAGATTCGATAATGTGGGTGGAGAGAAACGACGCAGACTAGATGGTAGTGCTTCGTCATAACGTATGCAAACTTGTGCAGCATGTAATGTTACTTTAATAGCGGATCAGATGGCAGCTCATCAAAGAACATTACAACATAGAAATAATGCTTGTTCACCAATTTCTCAAAATGTGCAAATTATTGATACTGCATTTAAAAACAGAATTACAGGAGAGAAACGACGCAGACTAGATGATAGTGCTTCATCATCACGTATGCAGACTTGTGCTGCATGTAATGTAACTTTACCAGCGAATCAGATGGCAGCTCATCAAAGAACATTACAACATAGAAATAATGCTTGTACACCATTTTCTCAAAATGTGCAAATTATTGATACTGCATTTAAAAACAGAATCACAACCTACCGCGTAAATAGTGATAATGAGCATATAGACTTTACAGCATTCTTCGAAGAATTAAGGTCGAAAGTGTTAGATCTAATAAGTCAATTGGTGGTAGTACACCGTTCACTTAAAATAAATATGGTTGTGGTAGGACGATACAATTTACCATCACAAGAAATTGTAAGTGAAAAATCCTTTAATACAGCAAATGAGGTAGTTGATGCAGGTAGCGATTTAAATATGGTGTACGAGATATTTACTGAAGCAATGAAAACCCAGTCAACTGAATTTCAAGAAAAAGATTCAGGTATGTTAAAAGTTTTAGTGTTTTGATGGAAAGGGTATTAATTGTGTGTTGTTTTCTTTTACAGGATGGGCATTGGAGAAAATACTCTACCTCGAAATTAATATTAACAACTACAGTCCGATGAGAGGGTCGTCGTACATCGCATTACCACGTCCAATTCAGACTAAGAAGGCCATTATTAATGTAAATAATCAAGATGAGTGCTGTTTTGCATGGGCTGTAGTGTCAGCTTTATTTCCCGCCACAACAATGACATCGCAGATATCATCTTATCCTGATTACTCTGACGTTCTTAACTTCACAGGTATGGATTTTCCAGTAAAGTTACGCGATATAAAAAAATTTGAAGAAATGAATAATATTTCAGTGAATGTGTATGGTTTAGAATCTTTATTTGAGGCTAAAAAGGTAAAATATGAAATTGTCGGACCACTATATTATTCGGGACAAAAACGCGTAAATCATGTTAATTTGCTGTTAATAACAAAAGATTGCAATGTGAAAGATAATAATAGACACAATTGTGATAAAAATTGTTCAAAAACTCATTATTGCTGGATTAAGGATTTATCACGTTTAGTGTCTAGTCAAATATCACATAATGAATCTAAAATATTCTTTTGCGATGGTTGTTTAACCTATTTTAGTTCAGAAAATAAATTAGCAGAACATCAACAATATGATTGTAACCATATATATTCACTGACTCCTACATTGGATTTTAAAACTGATAAATTTGGAAATAATGTACCTGAAAACATTTTAAAATTTGAAAACATTGAGAAACAAATGCGAGTTCCGTTTGTAGTGTATGCAGACTTTGAGTCTATTTTAAAACCGGTTGTAAATGTGGAACCGAACCCTACAAATTCTTACACAATGCAAAGCTTCAAGCATGAGCCATACTCTTTTTCGTATTTAATTAAATGTTCTTTTGACGACTCAATTTCCAAGTTTGAGTTATATAGGGGGGTTGATGCGGCTCAAGTTTTTGTTTCCCGGATTGAAAACGATTTAAGGTTTTTCTATAATACATATTTAAAGGATATAAAAAAAATGAAAGATTTAACTGATCAGGAAAAGGAAGAGTTCACAAATGCTACGATTTGCGGTATATGTGAACACCCTTTTACCGATACAGATGTGAAAGTAAGAGATCACTGTCACATAACTGGGGAAAAAAGATTTGGTGCCGCACACTCTATTTGTAATTTAAATTACAAATTACCTAATTTTATCCCAATAATTTTTCACAATTTAAGTGGTTACGATTGCCATCTTTTTATAAAAGAATTGTGTAAACATGGGGATAGAATTGAAGTAGTAGCTCAAAGTAAAGAAAAGTATGTGACGTTTACAAAGAACATTTACGTGCACGATTATGTTGATAAAAAGAGCGGTATTACCAAACATAAATATTTAAAGTTACGATTTATCGATAGCTTTAAATTTTTATCATCTTCCTTGGAGAATTTAGGCAATGGCTTAGATATCACTGAATTTAGAGAAACAAGAAAGTTTTTTCCCAACACTGATCAATTTAATATGATGCGCAGAAAAGGGGTTTTTCGATATAGTTTCGTAGATTCCATTGAAAAAATGAACAATACAACACTTCCATTAAAAAACGAATTTTATGATAGTTTACGCGAAGAGCACATTAGCGATGAGAGTTATGAACGAGCTAAAGAAGTATGGCATATGTTTGGGTGTAAGAATTTGAGGGAATACTCGGATTTGTACCTCAAGTCAGATGTATTATTATTAACGGATGTTTTTGAGCAGTTTCGAGATATGTGTTTACGTGTTTATAAGCTTGACCCTGCTCAGTACTACACACTTCCAGGTTTATCATTCGATTGTATGCTGCGTATGACAAGGTAGAGTTAGAACTACTGACTGACATAGACACAATTAATTTTTTTAAAAAGGGTATTCGCGGTGGCTTAAGTCAGTGTACGGAACGAAAGCATATTGCCAACAATTTATATTTACCAAACTACGATGCAACAAAACCATCTTCATTTATAACATATATTGATGCTACAAACCTATACGGTCATAGTATGTCGCAGGCATTACCATTTGGTGGTTTCAAGTGGCTATCACAACGTGAAATAATTGATTTAAATATTCTGGCGATTGACGATAACAGCCCCCAAGGTTATGTTCTCGAAGTGGATGTGCATTATCCAGAACATTTACATGATGCTCATGCCGATCTTCCATTTTTAGTGGAAAACATAGTCCCTCCTACAGAAACAGCGAAGCTACCAAAGCTAATACCGAATTTAAATGATAAAAAGCGGTACATAGTACATTATAGAACGTTGAAACAAGCCATCAATAACGGCCTAATGGTAATGCAAACGCATCGAGTTTTAAAATTTGATCAATCCAAATGGTTAAAAAAGTACATAGATTTTAATACTGAATTGCGAAATAAATCAACAACGAAATTTGGTAAAGATTTATTTAAGTTAATGATTAACGCAAATTTTGGCAAAACAATGGAAAATGTGGAGAATCGTAAAGATATAAAGTTAATAACATCTTGGGATAATAGTGTCGGTAGAGTAGGTGCTAGAGCTTTAATCGCTCGCCCTAATTTTAAAAGCGCTTCAATATTTTCAGAAGATCTAGTAGCAATTCATATGGGTAAAACAAAAGTAATTTACAATAAACCAATTTATATTGGATTCTCCATATTGGACATGTCAAAAACAATTATTTACGATTTTTTTTACAATTTTATTAAGGCAAAGTTTGGTAATAATGCTTCCTTGCTATACACTGACACGGATTCCCTTATACTAAAAATTTTTTCAGATGATTTCTATCGCGTTATTTCAGAGAATCCGGAAAAATTTGATACATCAAATTATCCTGAACAAAATTTGTTTAATATTAAGAAAAGTAAATCGGTATTGGGTAGAATGAAGGATGAATTTCCAGGTGATCCGATAACATGTTTTTACGGTACTGGGGCAAAAGCTTACTATGTTAGCTCGTTAAACAATGAATTAAAAAAGGCCAAGGGTATTAAAAAATATGTTGTCGAAAATCAACTGCACCTGGAAGATTATCAAAAAATAGTAGAGCGAGGCGGCCTTATATTTAGAAAAATGAAAACTTTTCGTAGTATTAAACACGATATATATACGGAAGTTATAAATAAAGTTGCTCTTTCCCACAACGACGACAAACGTTACATTATTCCATCAACGACAAAAACTTTACCTTGGGGCCATCAAGACATTGAATTTTATAAAACCAACCCCGAGGATAATTTGGAAATTTTGCTTAAAGTTATCGAATCTATTAATTCAGATGAAGATTTGTAAATATTTACATCCTTTTGGAAAGTCCATATTTGCTTGCTTTTATATTTTAAATTTATTGCTTATTATGTTAAAATTATATGAAACATTGTAATTATGACACTTAATTTTTACTATAATTTTACATGTAGAATAAGTATGGATGATGTCATAGTTTTATATAATCACTTTATTTATATACATTATAGCTAGTTATTTTATTTCCATTTTTACAAATTGTTAGGATAAAATAGATCTTTCCGTTTACGTTTCTTGTCACTTTTCGTAAATGACATACCACATTTTTGATATGTATGTACTCTTCAATTTCTATAAAAGAAATCAGAAGATTTTCTATATTAACGTTTAATAACACACAATTGTTTAAAAAAAAAATTGTTTTACCTAATCTAAACATGATGGTAATGCAAATACCAAATTAGTGGGATAACTTATTATGTTAGAGTTATACGATCGTAATGTATTGTAGGTTAGATATATTTATGATCGAATTATTATGTATAGATAAAATTTGTTTAAGTATCCCTGTAAGTTTTTGTAAAAAATATAGTTTAGGTTATAGTGTAGTTTAAGTTTGTATATAAATGTATAAAAATAGTTAGATTACGTATAGCATTTAGTTTTTTTTTTCTTTTTTTTAAAAGAATAGAACTTCATTGAAATAAACTGATGATTATTTAAACCATTTTTGTTGTTGTTTTATTTATAGTATCTAGTTAAATAGAAAATATATTAAATATTTTTACATGCCAGTGCAGTTCCTTGCATTAATAGGAATTTCATCAAGATAGGTTTCTTGATAGAAAACTATATATGTTTTTAGAGGACGAGAGTCTTACAAAAATACATGTACATCTCTATCAGGTGTTATATGTTAATATTAAAAAGTTGCTAATATTTCAACATTTTATCAAACTTAATGGATTTTTCGAAGTTGTATGGAACACAAGATGTAAACATGGAATGCATTTCTTATTAGTTACAAAAAATAAAACATGAAATATCTATTTAATCGGTTTATTTCTATACTTTACAAAAATAATATTAACTTAAAAACTAATACATCGATTTATTAGTAACGGAACCATTTAATATATTGTAGCTTAAGAATGCATCGTGAATTATCAGTGCGTATACTTTAGTGTCTTTAGGAAATTTGTTCTTGCGTGTTTCAAACTCCAACTTCACATCCACTGTTGATGATTTAATCGCTTCTGGTTGATGACTGCAATCGATTACGAACACTGGGTTATTTAGATATTCAGCAAAACTCATCATAGGATCATTGATTTCTCGTTGGTAGTAGCTTATTTGAAAATTCTCATAGTTGTAATATGCTGGTGCATACAGTTTCTTCGCAAAATCCAAATTCCATTTTTCATAAGGAAATACCGTAGAGTTTAGATACAGACGAATATCACTGATATCAGCTGTAGTAAATTGAGTAGCATCCTTTTCTCTATTATCCAAAGAAGTGGTTGATTGGAACCCAATAATCAAGTATCTTGGTTTTTCGAGATTCGTACTTGTCCTTAAGGCCCACACATCTGATGATGTTTGACGCAAAGCAGGTAATTCGTAAAGATCCCATTTACGATATACCATTGGAATGGTTGCATTATTTCCGCCTTTATTAATACGGGACAATATTTTCAATTTTTGCTGGTCATCGGGAATAATGTGACGAATTTTCCACTCAATTTTTTCGATTGTAATGTCTGCATCTACTTCACCAATGTAACAATTGGTAAAAGTACGGGCGATAATAAAAATCAACTCTTGTTTAATGTTAAAAATTCCCTTTGTATAATCCTCGGCAAAACCCATCAGATATTTTAGAGGCAACTTTCCCGAAAACATCTTGCTTACTGGATCAAAAATACATTGGTTTTCATCAGTCAAGCCTCATCCACACGCCATAAGAGTGTTTTTTTGACAAGCACCCAACGACGTCATAGCTTTCAATGTTGAAGTAATTCCAGGTTTGCGAACGACGGCAACTTGTTCACCACCCATTTCATAGCGAATTTCATCAAACAGAAAGGCGATTGCATTATTTGATAGATAACATTTTTTCGTTACATCTTTAGATTTAAATTTTCTTTCGATGTATATGTAACTGTCTGATATATCCAAAATTATGTCCTGAAAGTGTACTGGTATGCGAATTTCATCAGAATTGCTAAACGCTGGAGAACCATATGGTTTGTATGTATGTTCTTGTAAGCTAACGATGGAATGATTGAAAATGGGTTCGGTAAAAACTTCAATTTTGTCACTGGTGCTAGCCATTTTTCTATTTTCGTACTTTTAAACCAATCGATTGTAGAAATTTGAAATCTTTAGCTGACAGCTGTTTATGAAACAAACGTCCTTCCAATCTAACGTCTGGATTATGAATGACTCTGGAATGTGTAATATGTTTACTTTTATGTTTAATGGCAGTCGATTTTTTAGTGTTCATCAACATATTTAGTTGGCGATTATAGCAGAAACCCATATTTTATGATAGTCTTTTCAATTCAAGTTTAACAATAATTTTCTCACCTCGAAAATTTATCAAATCACCGTTATCGTCCAAGATGCGTAGAGTAATGTTCTCTATTGACTGGCGTCCTTCGGGCAGTATCGGCATATAAATATTATTTTGGGGTTCTTTGGAAATTTTATAACCCGGCTCCACATCAATGTCGAATTCAAATAATGTGTGACTTTCTTTAGAGTTCAGATATGCTCCCGAAATTATGTTACAATCCACCCTTATAATACGCACTTTCATTATGTCCACATTACTGGTTGATTCATGAAGTTTCCCACTCTCTAACACGACTCGTCCAAAACCCAATAGTTCACCGATACTGTTTTCTCCACTGAAATCGATATCGTACAACGACTTGAGTTCACATTTTAATGTATTATTGTTGGCTGATAACGAAAAAAAATCCATACAATCTTCTTGTTTACAGGATTCTTTTAAACTTGCATACATGGATTTCGCAATTTCATTAACTTCATAGGCTCCTGGTAGAATCCTCACATTTATAAGCTTCTGGCTATAATTTTTTCTGTATTTAAAATAACAATTACTTTCATCGACATTGAAAATTGAATTATACGTATAAAATCCCAACAATGCGAGACCATACTTATGGGCTGGATTCAATTCGACGGGCGGGCAAAAGTCTGCACTTAAAACACTTGTGTGTCCTGTTAGTGTGAATGTGTAAGACATGACTGTTGATGAAACATATTATGCTACTATTTTTATTGTGGTTTGCAGCAGTTTAACGGATTTAAGCTTAGGTTTCGTCTCACTCCATTCGCTGTTTCGGTTTTTATCTTTACATCACTGATTTTACAATAACAACAAAATAGCTTTTTAGGTGTCGGTCCGTCTCCTTCATCACCACCCAAACAAGTTTCACTGTTGTAATGCTCGTTACAGTACTGATATTTTAACATGTCGCTGTCCGTTTTCATATGTGCGGGTAACTTATTCCAAACTAGTGCGATTTCATTTGGAGCTAATGCAATCATCACTTCCTTTGGCATATTTCCTAACTGTTTTGCAGACATTTTGTTCAATCCACCGACTTGACGAAATTCGTTAAGTGATATCAACATTTTAGTGTAGTTATCACAATCCATTTGTGGTGTCACTTACGTTGATGCCATCATAGTTTTTTATTTTCCGAGAGAAACTTCAAACACAAATGTCCACACCAGACTGTCCCAAAATCTTGCTGTCGCTCATATGTATAGTAAATTTTCTTTGACGCTTCGGGCCCCCTTTGCAGATAATGCACCAATTCGATGGGTGGGGGTAAATCCCCAAAGCTATCATAATATGTTACATTTAATCGGTTTTTTCTGTATGCCACCCAATGAGTCCCACCTCCCGATATACTATCCAAATTAATAATTGCAACTTCGTAACGTTTCGGTCCTCGCAGAGGCAGCGCATCTCTCATATACACCCCTCGAAAATGTGGTATTTTCATTTGCAACGTATACTTTTCTAGTTCGATATTGGATAGCGGTCTTCGAGGTAGGGTTTCAATTAGTTTTTTGAATTTCCACCGTTGTTATTCAAATACAAGCTTATGCCGTTACGATATGGTTTAAGGAATAGTCCATTTCCTTTTGAACATAGACGTAAGGTGGCACCTGTTTTTTCAGCACTTGCATTTTTTACAGTCTTTAAAGCACGTACAATCCCTGCTGCACCTCCTGCTAGGGACCCCAAAGCTGACAATCCTGCGAATATCGGTATTAGCGGTAATAATCCACCAATTTTAGGGATTGGTATTATTCTGGGAGTACGAATTTTCCGTTTACCACCTGCTGACTTTAAAGATTTACGTGCTGCTGTTACAGCTATTTTCGATGCTTGCATTAGATTTTTTTCAAGAACCTTTTTTCTCCTGCAACCGCTTTCAGTAATTGAGATCGAATTGGTTGTCTCAAAGCAGATCCAAAAGCTTTCTTGGGTTGTTGACGTCTTCGTCGCGGTAGCCGTTGTTTATTTCGACTAGACGATGGCATACCCATACCGAAATGTTGTTTTGCTTTCATAATATTCGTTACTATCCAAGCTGCAGCCTTTTCTTTTATACTAGCCTCCTTCGATTTTACTCTTTTCCAAGCACTTTGCTCGAGTTCGTAATCGGCTTGGTGTCGCGCACTTAAATCTTCGCTGTTATGCAAATAAGCTAAGTCGTGTTTTTTGCATGCGGCATCCAATGGATTTATTCCCAGATCACCACGTTTAACACGTTTTACTACTTTGGTACCGGGTCCACAATATTGATAACCGGGGATATGCAACTCAACTGGTAACTTATTAATAAGTGAATTAACAATACCAGCTCCAGTCTTACTTGATAAACGAGAGCGTCTACTTCGCTTGACGGATGACATCTGAATGATTGTCTACGTGAAAACAATAAGTAAATATAGTAAAAATGAAAATTGTGGAGCTTAAACAGAAACTGCCAGTTGATAATCTTGATGAAAAGGTTGGATCTGGACACGATCAGAAAGTATTAAGAAGGCATGGGGCGCTGCTTCCATCATCTATTCGCGGATTGCTAATTGGACCGTCGAATTGTGGAAAAACCAATGTTATGATTTCACTGTTAACCCACCCATTGGGGTTACGTTATGAAAATGTTTACATTTACTCAAAGTCGTTATATCAACCGAAATATGAATATTTAAGAAAAATTCTAACACCGATTAAAGGTCTTGGATACTACACTTTTAGCGATGGAAATAATATAGTGGAACCATCAGATGCAAAACCAAACTCTGTATTCATTTTTGATGATGTTATGTGTGAGAAGCAGGATGTCATAAGATCATACTTCAGTATGGGGCGACACAAAAACGTGGACGCCTTTTACTTAGCCCAAACATATTCACGTGTTCCGAAGCAACTAGTGCGAGATAATGCCAACTTTATTATAATGTTTAAACAGGACGAGATGAATATGCGACATATATTTTCCGATCATGTTTCACCCGATCTAATGTTTCCACAATTTCAAGAGATGTGTGTCAAATGTTGGGACAATAAGTATGGTTTTTTAGTTATCGATAAAGATAGTGAAGTAAATGCGGGAAGATATCGCAAGGGATTTGATAGCTTTATATATTTATAGATGTAACCCTAGAGGTTCATTTCACCATTGACCGTTAATTTGAAAACACAATGAATGAAGAAATCGATTTAAAACGTAAGCTATTGGAAACTACCAATGCGGTGAGAAAAAAATTTAAACAAATTAAAGCAGTTAGGGAGCAAAGTCATGTCGATTTAGAAAAGTTTTACGAGCCGATTACCAAACCGCTATCATCCATATCAAATGTAGTGAAACAACGGCAGCAGCAGCAGCAGCAGCGGCAGTCTCCACCACAATCAATATCAACTCAAAAATCAGACACTAAAACTAAACCAATAAGTCACCACACTTTAAGCAAAACTAGGGACTTATCAAATATAACAATTGATGTATCGGATGAAGAAAAATCTGATGAATTACCGATGGAATTATTTCAAACATCTACACCAAAGCATAGCCAGTACGAATCGGTTTTTGCAACACCCTCTCCATCAAACCAGTCGGAACAAACATCAAATGCATCTAGTGCATCTACATCACCTTCTAAACGTATTCACACCTATTTATTAGGTTACAAAAGCAGCCATCTCACTATGATACCGTTTACGGCGTTCATTATGGCCAAGGAAAAAATAATAAAGAAAAAACCTAAATCGGTAACATAGAAGTGCGTTTTACTAATGGACAAGTTGCGTTATATGAAAACGATAGAAATATTGCTATATTTGATGGTAATATTGATCTTTATGATCTGATTTTCCTAAAATCACCACGAATCCTGGGCAAAGAAGATGAATTGAATAAAGACACTCTTCAGGCTTACAAAGATATTTTGGATGTAACAAATGCTGCATACGTCAAGTATGATAAAAATAAAGGTTTAAGAGAAACTAGATGGTTAAAATATAGACAAATCATTAAACCATTAATGGAGGAAACTAAACTTGGGGCTGGAGTGTGTCAAAAAAAGATAGTTAAAATTCGGTTGCCAGTAAAAAAGACATTATCATCAAAGAAATCTCAATATGTCTATTGGAATAAACCCAGTGAGTTGGTGGATCGATTACGCTTATTGTGGAGTTCAAAACTAGCCGGACACACAGGACATGATAATGAAATTATGTCAATTATTGAGGAACTTCGAGAAGAAGAAATAATATATTAAGTATTACAATTAGTTGCATAAATTAGTGTAGAGTAAGTCTTTGGATAAGATACTATGGATCCTAGCCCCGAAAAAATTAAAATTGTTAATGAACTACATAGAAATGCGAGAAAAAATTTTACTAGAAGACATACCATAATAAAGGGATATAAAGATTTGTGGCAAATTGATTTGGCTGAAATGCAACAATACGCTGATGAAAACGATGGTTTCCGTTACATTGTCGTCTGTATAAACTGTTACTCGAAATTTGTTTATACTAGAGCTGTTAAAAACAAGACCGGTGTTGAAGTTACTAATGCGATGAAGAGCATAATTGAAGAGGCCTCATATACACCATGCAATTTGAATAGTGATCAAGGAAAAGAATTTTATAATAGTAACTTTCAAGCTCTTATGAAAAAATATAATATAAACCATTATTCCACCTACAGTACAAAGAAAGCTGCTATTGTTGAACGTATTATACGAACTCTAAAAAATAGTTTGTACAAGCAATTCTCAGCTAGGGGATCATACAGATGGTTGCAAATATTATCATCTATAACGAAAGCTTATAACAACACTAAACATCGAACTATTGGAATGAAACCGAAAGATGTAAAAGAAGATACGCAAATTAATGCCTATGACTATTTGAAAATATTTCCCAAAAAAAGAAAATATCGTTTGGGTGATATTGTTCGTATTAGCAAATATAAGAGTATATTTGACAAAGGATATACACCTTCTTGGTCAACGGAACTATTTAAAATATCAAAAGTTAATATAACCAACCCGCCTACATACCTATTGGAATCATTGGAAGGTCAACCGATTAAAGGATGTTTTTATGAACAGGAGTTGCAGAAAACAAACAGCCCAGGTGTTTATTTAGTGGAAAAAATTCTAAGGAAACGTAAGAAGAATCATATTGATCAGTTGTTTGTAAAATGGTTGGGGTTTCCAAACCAAGCTAACTCTTGGATAAATAAGTCTAATATTGTATAAATCCATCTTTTCATATTATTCATCATGAAGAAAGTAACATTTAAAGAAGAAATACATACAGTGCACCTAACATTTGTTTGGACATTTGCATATAGACAGGCTCGAAAAAGCAACTTTCAACAGCTTAGGGCTGATAGAGAGCGTTTTCAAAGAAGAATAAACCAAATGGAAATAGCTTTGGCAAACGTTTTGGATTGGGATTATAGAAAAAAAATATATAGAGAACGATTTGTTAATAATAATTAAGTTTATAATAATAATTAAGTCTAATATATTTTATGTAAAATGATATTGTATATTTTCTAACTGGAGAAATAAAAATATATTATTTTTACAAATACGTATTTTATTTTCTAAATGTGTTACAAACAGCTATTACATTATATCAATACATTTGTTTTAATGTAAAATATGAATATATGAAACAAAAATCTTGGCATTGCTTTTGGTTTTATCTTCTTTGCAGTGTTGATCGGAATCTTTGTTTTTCATCATCTTCATCGAAAACTCTTTTTTTGCATCAACCAGTGAAGATGGATGTTCAATACTTGACTTTTGGTTTTCCTGTCCTTGGGACGACTAAGTAGGTGGGTGTTTTTGTTCGTCCTTTCTCAAGGGCTACAATTCTCATCTCAAGGTCTGAGATAATCTTATTAGTTTTTTCCTCAAAATCATTTTGAATTTTATTGAAATGGGGGAAGTAATCCTTATTCATTGCTTCAAATACCTGTTTGCGTAAAGTGTGAATTTCATTAAAAACATATATTCGAGTTGTTGCATCATTATCTTTAGTTGGGTTCGCAACATTTGATAAAGTCTTTCCATCAATGTCATATTGTCCGTCTGAGGTTAGTTTAAAACCAATACCAGGTAAAGCACGCACTAATTGTACTTGTTGTTGTTGATTTACCCTATGACGCCCAAATTTATCAATTGTGTTGTTTACACGACCCATTTTTCTTAACAACTAATCTGTTTTTAATATAACATTTCCTTATATATATATATATATATGCTTATTTATGTACTAGGATAAATAAAACATTGTTTTATACACACATAATTTATTTACAATTTTGGTTATAATAAATTATATTAACACAGTTACTACACCAATCATTAATTGCTTCCCCAGTACTGTCGGCACCACCGCCGCAACACACATACAAGGAATTTTATTTTTCTTCTTCTGCGACTTCTACTTCTTTTTCTTCATCTTCTTGTGCTTTATTCAATTCTTCTTTGCTTTCTTTAATCCCCAAGTTGCTGGTATCAGTTTCATCTTTGTTATGGTCACCATCATCGTCTACGTCCATCTTACCATAATTTAACAATGTTTCTTTTGAAATATTTGGAATGTCAATAAGAAACTTTTCCAGTTGTTCATTAAACATACCGGTACAAAATTCATCTAAACCAATGGAACCATATATGAATTTTTGGCAAAGATGAGCTCCAACTGTAAAATGTATTGAATCCACCATGTCCTTTTTGTATTGACTTGGATTAAAACCCAAACCAAAACCGGACTCGTCACTGGTTGCTTCAAGAGCTTCTTCGCCCATATCACGTAATATATATGATAATTCACTAATATATGAATCTTGGGTGAGTCTAATCGCATCTTCGTCACACATCTTAAATAGAAAATACTTTAAATGATTGTGTATGTCTTTCCTTACACGTGTGTTGCATTTCATTATTATATTACATATTTAGCTAATGATTAAATACTATGATAAACAATATGGTTAAATAAAAATTTTAAAAAGTTTACTCCAAGCAACCAAAATTTATAATTGCTCGTGTAATATTTCCTGTTCCACTTGAACTCTGCCCCAAATAAGTTAATGTATATTGATCGTTTGACATATTTACAATATCAATAAAATCAGCAGTAATCACATCAACAGTACGTTTAGGTAAAAATGATTGAAATGTTGTATTAAGCAATGAATCGTATAATGTGGCAACAATAGTTTTACCAAAGCGTGTTGTGGTTGACACTATTTTTTTAATAGTATAAACTTTTCCAACCTCTAAGGTTGAAAGCCTTCTACGCTCAGGAAATTTCGTATCTTTGTTTATCATATTATTAATTTCACCCAAGGTTTGCTGTGAAATGCTCATTATTGAAATATGTAATAAAACAATAAATTACCTTTAATATACACTTTCGGCACACACACACAATACAAATAAAATATTTCTATTCACTTGACAAGGTACCAGTTATTACTACTGCGATACTTGTGTGACTATGAACACTTTACTAATTCGTCCATCTTTTTATTGGAGTTTTCAAGGTCGACGACATAAAAAATAATGGTAGGGGGAGTAGCCGCTTTAAGAGTATACAAAACTCAACAACATAAAAACCACCTGCACCCCGAACCAACACAAGGTCATCGTAAATGAAACGTGCCTGCACCTCATTCAATATTTTCGAACAAAATTACGTCAAGTAAAAAATAAAAATTCTTCAAGGCGTAAAAACCAAACACTTGCGTCCGAGCACGTCCAAGGTCGAAAATAAACCCAACCCAAAGTCATAAATAAACATCTGCTTAAAAGTTTAGTCAAGGTTACATAAAGGACATCTGCATCCACTATAAAAATAAATCCAAGAATACCTAAATAACGAACAAAGTAAGAAAAATAGCCAGCGCTCAATATTACTCATAACAAAAGAACAACGCCGCCTTCGAAATCATACATAACAAAAGGGCAGTTGCACTCTTTCAAGGTGTGAAAATCCCATCAAGGTGTGAAAATCCGATAACAAAGAGACCCAGACCCTATTGTTACGACTATAATAGCTCTTTCAAGGTGTGAAAATCCCATCAAGGTGTGAAAATCCCATAAACACCCTTGAAGAACATGAAGGTATAACAAAACAAAAAATATATTACAAATCTAACTTTTGGGAAAAAATAATGGTCAAGGTAACATCAATGAAACAGACTTGCATCCCTTTAGATATTTTCGAACAACTAAATTACGACAATAAAGAAATAAAAATACTTCATGGTGTAAAAATTTGTAATGCAACAGTGTCATAAATAAAAGGGTGCCTGCATACCATAAAAATACCCTCGTCCACGCCAAGGTAGCACCATCAAAGAGCAGCTCCATCCTTCAAGGTCAAATGAGTCACATAAAAGACACCTGCATACCATAAAAATACCCTCGTCCAGATGTATGGTCAAGGTCAAATTAACAAAGAGTAGTTGCATCTTTCAAGGTCGAATGAACACCTGCATACCATAAAAATACGCTCGCCCACGTGTATGGTCAAGGTCAACAAGGAGGGTAGGCGAGGGGGGAGGAGGAGGAGGAGGCCCAGAATCCGGGTTTAATACCTACTGTAGTCATAATCTTATTTGATTTAAAAATGCCTCATTTAAGTATTATTGAAAAAGCAAGAATAATATGTTTAGTAGAAATAGAATGGTCTTATGGAAAAATAGCTGATCATTTTAGAGTACCTGGAAGTACTGTTCAAGGAATTGTAAAAAATAGCGCTAGGTCTGTTGGGTCTGGTTTAAACAATAGAAAATCATCAAATAAAAAAGACCGAAATTTGGTGGCGTATTTAAGACAAAATCCATTAATTTGAAACTGCAAAATCCGCTATGCACATAACAGGATTCCCTGCTTCATCTAGAACTGCGCAACGCCGAGAAATTTGGGAAGGGCTAACTCCGGATTACACCAGAAGTATTATTTTGTCAATGCCAAGACGATTACGATTAATGTTAGAATCCAATGGCGCAGCAATTAAATATTAGTATTTTGTTTGTTGTTTGTTAATAAATTTACCTTTTTTGGCTTTATACTTTTGTAGTTTTCTTGGAATTATTTTATAATTTTCCTATTTCGCGACTGTAATTTAAACACAAAAATATTTAGAAATAACCATTATTACTTATGGTAAAAAATCGTACGTACAATAATTTACAGCTATATCTATAGCTGGTGTTCTATCCAAGTATAAGCAGCAAGGTAAGAAACCCGTTTTACCCAATTTTGTTGTAATTGAGTTATGTATGGGCCATGGGTGGAGTATACGAATTTATATGTCGCCGAGACACGTCAAAGGAATTGCGAAAGGGGACAACTTTTTAACCGAAAACTACTTCACCCCCTTTTACCCTCTGCCCCCCGGGGTCATCCCCTTAAAAATTTTAAATGACAAGGGGTATCAAGTAATAGCTTGTTTAAAAGGTCTTTCAAAGTGCTTTATTTTAACGTTTGATTTTTTTAAATCGGTCGATTCGTTTTCGATAAAATTAGAAAAATCTTTATTTATCTTAATTTGTTCAGATAGAAAAAAAAACACACGAAAATATCACTTTTTATTTCAATAAGTGTTCACAATGTTGCCCGTTATTGGCCAAACAATGATATAGGCGATGTTCAAATTCCTGACGGACATTTTCAAAGACATGTTGTGGGAGATCATGGCAGCTTTCGATGATGCGTTGACGAAGTTCTTCCAAACTTGCAGGTTGAGGAGTGAACACAATAGACCTCAAATGGCCCCATTGAAAAAGGTCTAATGGCGTCAAGTCAGGAGATCTAAGAAGCCATTCTATAGGCCCTCTTCGCCCTATCCATTTATCTGGAAACTCGTCGTCTAGCCATTGCCGAACCGGAAGAACATAGTGAGGAGGAGCGCCGTCTTGCTGGAAATATATTTCAGTCTCATCAAGTATAGGATTTCCATCGTCTTCGATTTGGTTTTCAATGGTTTCAGTGATAAGCGGATTGATGGTATTTTCCAACATATTTATCTAAATAAATGCCTCCATTTAAATTCATATTAATAAACAATGGTCCAATCACTTTGTTTCCTAAAATGCCTGCCCATACATTAATTTTTTGGGGGTACTGAGTATGCCCTTCTACAAAAGCATGAGGATTTTCATTGCTCCAATACCTGCAGTTATGCTTATTAACAAATCCATTTAGATAAAATGTGCATTCATCACTGAAGCAGATATTCTTTACATGAATGGTATTATCATTAATCGCTGCAGTCATTTCTTCACAAAACTCAACTCGCCTATCGAAATCATCTTCGGTTAACTCTTACAATATTTTCATTTTGAATGGATGAAATTTATGCAATTTAGTAACTGTGTGTACAGAGCCTAATGAAATACCAGTCGCATCAACAATTTTGCGTAATGAAATATTAGGATTTATACCAAAATGACCCAAAACTTCAACTTGAGCGGCTTCATCCAAAACTCTACGATGATTACGTTTTTTATTTGCAACAGATCCAGTTTGAGTAAATTTAGTAACAAGGTCCAAAACACACCTATGCGAAGTTATCTTTTCCGGATGTCTGGCGTTAAATGTGACGGCAGTTTGCCGAGCACATTGATTTTGGGCACCATAAATTAGAATAATTTCCACTCTTTCGGCTAGTGTGTAAACCATTTTGGAAGTAAAATCTGAATCAATAAATTAATTTTCACTATCCCAAGATTGTCACAAAGGTAATTGACAGCAAATTAAATTATTTCTTTTCCTTAGCAACTATAAAAAACTAAACAGGTATAAGAATAAATACATATTATCTGTGTTGATAAAAAGAAGGTGGAAAAAAATTCGAGTTGTTATTTGGTTGCTGCCACGTCTAATCTTCCGAATTGCAATTGCTGTTTATGTTGGGTTTTGAACACTTATTAAAATAAAAAGTGATATTTGTGTGTGTGTTTTTTTTCTATCTGAACAAATTAAGATAAATAAAGATTTTTCTAATTTTCTCGAAAACGAATCGACCTATTTTAAAAAATCAAACGTCAAAATAAAGCACTTTGAAAGATCTTTCAAACAAGCTAGTACTTGATACCCTTGTCATTTAAAATTTTTAAGGGGATGACCCGGGGGGCATAGGGTAAAAGGGGGTGAAGTAGTTTTTGGTTAAAAAGTTGTTCCCTTTGGCAAATCTTTTGACGTGTCTCGGCGTTTTTCTTTTTACCAGTGGTTTTCGATAAATCCGTGGTGGGAAGTTTTTAAATGAACACCCTGTATATATTTTTACCATAGTGATAGTAAATAATTTTGTATGGTACCTACTATCCTCTAGAATCGTCATTATTTAAAGGTAAAAAATAACATTAAACATTTGCTTATTTGAGAAATGTCTTGTTCCTACAGAAGTTGTAATTGCTAACAAATGTATACCTTTATTTTTAATAGCTAGTTCATACTGATGTTTGTCGGTTAAGTATATCTGGGATGCATTTAATCTTTTCACGCACAGCATTACTGGCGGTCCGATTCCATTTCCCAACAGGGTAATCCGCACCCGTTTTTCAGTTCCTTCAATATCCAGATAGGCTGCGCATTCGTAACAAATATTTTGTTGTGGACCAAAAATGATGGAAAACTCGAGATCTGATTTTGGTAGTATTCTACCCACCTGAAAGAGAAAGAGATTAGATTATTGGCATGTTTAGTGCAGACTGTACCCAGTAAATTTTTATTAATCCGTTATAAAACCATAAATATATCAGCTTAGAAATTAGTTGTTTAGTAAATAATTCAATATTTTAAAACTAAAACCCATAGAAATTTTTATTTTTACATGGTAAATGTGGTAGAACAAAATCAAAATTTAGTGCAAAATCCCATTGCTGTTTGGTCTTCCTACTACCAAGCATACGTGCACGGATTAACTTAACTATGTACTGGTAAAATTTGTTATTTTTAATCTTTCGAAAAAAGTGTTATTCTTCGTAATATATTTTGCTGGTTACGATACGATTCAAATTAAAAAAAAAACATTTTTGTTGTACCGTGCGAGCAAAAAGTATTTGCATCAAAGAGGGCTTGGATTAAAAAACGTATTGCTTGGTTTAGATCACAATGATATGGGGACGATATATCTAACCAAATCTAGGTTAAAATTTTGTCAAATTTATTATATGACATGATATGCCAAACTAATGAGTAATAAAATAAGTAGACAAGCAAATTTATTTTTATTGTTTACAAAATTAACAAAGTAAGAATATACAGAAAGAAAAAGAAAAATAATTACATAAATTGCTAAAATTGGCCACCGCCATCTTTCCACTTCTTGGGACAGGCTTATTATACAATTCGTTGGCGAATTTTGCATTATTTCACGAGCATTTGCAACAAGCTCTTCTGTTCTTACAGATGGTCTTCCTGTTCCTTTTTTTGTGTTGTATAGAACCTGTTTCCCTAAACACAGCCACGGTTCTTTTCAGGCAATGATAAAAATCCCCAGCAATAAAAGCAACGTTACGAAAATGTTCGTGAAAATCGGCCATGCACAAGCCCGGATTATATTGCCACTCACCATTTACTCAAACCCGAACAAACCCCGTTTTGAAAATACGCTTCAACCATGAATGTTTTGTGCTGTTCCGTAAAGCCCATTGTGTGAATTGTTTAAGAAATTGAACAAATTAGCGATGAATCAAATTACTTGTAACGACTGTCAAAGATGACGGAATAACTGATTGATTGTTAATTCAGGTAGTTACTGACACCCAACAGGTATTAAGCTCTACGGCTAAGCATTACGTCCTTAGATGCAAGGCCCTCTTTGATGCAAATAATTTTTGCTCGCACGGTACAGACTACGCAGAAACTGTTAAAATTTCGATGTTTTTTTTAAATCAAGCATTTTTTTAAATGAAGCAACAGAATGACAAAACTAATAAATAAATACTTAGATATAATAGCCCAGTACGTGGGTATCAAAAAGGGGTGTTTGAATGCAAAAGGTGGTGTAGTAGCGATTTTTTAGTATGTTGTTGGGCTTGGGGCCCTAATGAAAATCCAAGTTTTCGACCTCGAGGCGCATGCGCTCGAGCCGCCATCTTGGATTTTAGGTACAAAAATTTGATTTTTTGACAATAACTCAAAAACGGTGACTTTTACGACAAAGGATATTCTATACAAAGTTAAAGAGGACAAAATTACCTACATTTTTCCAGAAATTTTTTTTTCAGCACACCTATGTTAGGAGTTACAGCTCCGTGAAGTTACACTATTTGAAAAAAAAATTAAAAAAAAAAATTGGCTGTTAATAACTAAAATAAATAATTTGTAGTTAGTCCATGCTTAAAGTGGAGTTGAAAGTATAGAATAGTAAGAAAAAACTAAAAGTCTTCCTCCACAAAATTTTGTGAAAGAATATAAATAATTTAAACAAATACAAATCATATTGAAATAATTTTTAAAGAGACTCTATCGAGAGAGGGTCATAAATAACCTTCCGTGCATCGAGTCTGTATGCGTCATTGTGCCATGTGTCATGTGTCATGTCTAGCTTGCAGAAGGTTACGCTGTTATAATGGAAAATTTCCAAAAAACAAAAACATAGAATTTAAGTCTTAAAAGCCCAAGGGCAATAAATGTAGATAGTAATAAATGTAAAGTTTAAAAATTTTAAAATTCCTAAAATACAATTTCACACCTTGCAAAGACAAACATATTATACAATAAACACTTCAGTATATGAAAAGAGAATAAAATAGACAGAACAAAAGCGAGACAAGGAGTGTCAATCCCCTAGCAATCAGTAAGCAGCAATGTTTAGTGGTAGAGGAAATAACTTACTGCCATGGCATATCATCGTCAAAATATTCATTGACAGTTTAATAGGCCTTTCTAATAAGTACCGATTTTATTTTTATTTTGAAGGATTTGCCATTTAATTCCCTTATTTCCCGAGGAGTTTTATTGTAAATTTCTATTAAATTAAATTCTACATTTCTTTGAATGAAGCTGAAATTATACTTTGTATTCTTTTAATTTGTTTTATTTCTTGTGTCGCGTGAGTGTTCTCTGATATGTTCGGAAAAAATATCTGAATTCTCCCTTACAAAGATCAAACATTCATAAATTTATGTCGATATAACTTTCATTATGCGATTCTCTATAAATTTAGTTTTACATGTTTACATGTTTCAACTATGTTCATGTTGAAAATAAGATTCAAGTGCATAGTTTTTTTTATAATTATGTAAAACTATAATGATATATAATAAGAATAATAAAATAAAACTCAACCAAAATTAAGGTTCCGCATTTTTTTTTCAAATAGTGCAACTTCACGGAGCTGTAACTCCTAACATATGTGTGCTACAAAAAATTTTTTTTTTAAAAAACTGTACTAAATTTTGTTCTCTTTAACTTTGTATAGAATATCTTTTGTCGTAAAAGCCACCGTTTTTGACTTATTGTCAAAAAATCAAATTTTTGTACCTAAAATCCAAGATGGCGGCTCGAGCGCATGCGCCTCGAGGTCGAAAATTTGGATTTTTCATTAGGGCCCCAAGCCTAACAACATACTAAAAAATCGCTACTACACCACCTATTGCATTCAAAAAACCCCCACGTACTGGGCTATAAATAATTTATATAATATAGGTAAAAATTTGCAAATTTATTCATTCTTTACTTTGAAAACAAAAAATTTCAATCATAATCGTTTACAAAAATTCACGATGTTTACAGACATGACACTAGACAAACTAACTAGTTAAAAACGATTAAAATATTTATAATTTTGGAAAACTGTCATTGATATAGTAGAATGGATTAGTATCATATAATAATTTTCCCGAACATATTAAAACAGTAAAGTAAAAAGGCCCTCATGTAAATTTCATTTAAAAAAAATATTAACCAATTTTTTTTTGTTCTTTATTAAATTATAGCTCACCAAGTATACTCAGTTATATTGATCAAATATTTATACTAAACTTGTTACCTATTTTAACTGTCTTTTTTATGCCAATTTAATAGTAATTGTTCTGGTTATTTTTATACATTGTGTTTCGCTTTGGATGATACCTACGTTAGACATAATATACGATGAACCAGCTAACGCATCGATTTGAAAAGTTGATCATTTACATGAATGAACATGCTCTATTTATCAAAAATATTTTTGACGATGTTACAGTGTTGCCATTTCTACCAAAAATTAGTAGCAACTTCGATATTTTCGATGGAACACCCTGTATTTTATTTTATTTTTGAACCTCCTAATAATTTCCTAACAACTTTCTTTAATATATAATTAATTTGTGTTTGGCTACATGCTTGGTGAAACGTTCCATTGCACAGGAAGAAAAAATAATAACTACTTGTTATGTTTCACAAATTCAATCAGTTTCCTGACACGTGTTTCGGCCCTTATGGGTCATTGTCAAAGGAGTACAAGAAGATACTAAATTCTACGTGACATTACAAAGCTATTTATATCATACTAGCTTGTACCCGGCCTGCGTTGCAGTGCTTTCTCTGAGATAATAAGGCGAGTTCACCATCACGTCAAGATTTATAAATACAAACCCGAACAAACCTCTAAATTTATCAGTGTTTCTCTACAATATTATGCATGTATTATACATAAAAACCTTCCTCTTGAATCACTCTATCTATTAAAAAAAAACGCTTCAAAATCCGTTGCGCAGTTTTAAAGATTTAAGCACATATGAAAGGGGACAGACGGGCGACAGCGACTTTGTTTTATACTATGTTAAGATTAAGATTATGGTAACTATAAACATGTCATAAAATTAAAATTAGGATTAGAAGATTAAATGGTCAATTGGTTAAAAGTCCTTGGATATTATGTGTTTGTGTAATAAAAATACTAAAATGCTAAAATAGAAACTAAAAACAAATTTTTTCCAAAGTGGGGTCTACCAAATGGAATGCGACAACTGCGATGCTATCTACATTGGACAAACAGGTAGAAATTTTGACACCAGGCTTAAAGAACACAAAACATCTATTTAAAAAAAATAACACAGTGTTAGTTGATCACTGCATAAAAAACAATCACTCAATCTCTAGCAACATAAAACCCATATACATACACAATAAAAGCAGAAAACTAAATCTACTAGAAACAATAGCTATCAAAAAAGCCATGCATAAAAAAACAAATGTAATGTTGAATGATGAAAGAGTTTTGGACTTCCATTGTCTTTATTTGTTTTAAATCACAACGTTTCAACTGGTAAGTATCTCCAGTCGTCTTTAGGTGAATGTATTCACCTGAGGACGACTCCTTCTTCTAGATATGTAGGTATGTGATTGTTAGAGTAATTAAAAATTATTAAACTTCTTTGAAATATGCATTACTTATTTCCGCACGTCTGTAGAAAACTATTGTACCTGACACGTGCGGAAAATGTTTTCCCTGCACTCGGCTGCTTCACCGAACTCTGCTATGCGTCGTTTGGTGAACGGCAGACTCACTTGTTAGGTAAATAGCTATTTTCTACAGACGTGTGGAAAGTTTTTTCGGCACGATTATGTCAAAATGAATAATATATCAATATCACTTTTCGGTTACCTACCATGTTAATTTTAAGAAAGAATACGTTTTTTTAACAGTTTCCTATAACTTAATGTAGTTATTACTTTTTTCTCAGAATTAGTTACTGTTACATAATATGTATGTGATTGTTATAGTTAATTAAAAATTATTCAATTTCTTTGAAATATGTGTTATTTATTTCCGCACGTCTGTAGAAAAACTATTGTAACTGACACGTGCGGAAAATGTTTTCCCTGCACGCGTCGTTCGGTGAGCGGCAGACTCGTGCGGAAAAATTCATTTCCCGCACTTGTTAGGTAAACAGCTATTTTGGTCGGGAGTAGGTAAATGAAATAAAAGGGACCAAAAGAAGCCAATTTTTTTTACAAAAGGTAAGGTGTTAAAGCTATTTAATATTTTAACAAGTCTTTAGGATACATTTTCAATACCATAACACTTGAAGATTGAAGTACATGCTCATATTCTTAACGATATGAACTTTCTTAATCTCTCTCTGACACCTTTTATAAACGTACAATTTTTTGACACATGATAAAAAATCTTAAATCTGTATTTCTTGTGATACATAAATACTGTAATTGAAGACGTTAGTGGATAAAGGTGACATGTCATTATTATTATTATTATTATTATTATTATTATTATTATTATTATTATTATTATTATTATTATTATTATTATTATTATTATTATTATTATTATTATTATTATTATTATTATTATTATTATTATTATTATTATTATTATTATTATTATTATTATTATTATTATTATTATTATTATTATTATTATTATTATTATTATTATTATTATTATTATTATTATTATTATTATTATTATTATTATTATTATTATTATTATTATTATTATTATTATTATTATTATTATTATTATTATTATTATTATTATTATTATTATTATTATTATTATTATTATTATTATTATTATTATTATTATTATTATTATTATTATTATTATTATTATTATTATTATTATTATTATTATTATTATTATTATTATTATTATTATTATTATTATTATTATTATTATTATTATTATTATTATTATTATTATTATTATTATTATTATTATTATTATTATTATTATTATTATTATTATTATTATTATTATTATTATTATTATTATTATTATTATTATTATTATTATTATTATTATTATTATTATTATTATTATTATTATTATTATTATTATTATTATTATTATTATTATTATTATTATTATTATTATTATTATTATTATTATTATTATTATTATTATTATTATTATTATTATTATTATTATTATTATTATTATTATTATTATTATTATTATTATTATTATTATTATTATTATTATTATTATTATTATTATTATTATTATTATTATTATTATTATTATTATTATTATTATTATTATTATTATTATTATTATTATTATTATTATTATTATTATTATTATTATTATTATTATTATTATTATTATTATTATTATTATTATTATTATTATTATTATTATTATTATTATTATTATTATTATTATTATTATTATTATTATTATTATTATTATTATTATTATTAATATTAATATTAATATTAATATTATTATTATTATTATTATTATTTTATTTTTTTTTTATTATTATGTTTGAGTGACCACCATCTTTAAAAAAAATCTTTTATTATAAAGAAAGTTGCATTTAAAGTGTACTATTAGTAAGATCTATACCAGGTATACTCAAAAAGTAGAAAAAGTAGTTTAAAAAAAAATGCGACATAACACCTTTCTCCACTTATGTCTTCAATTTGTTAAAACTTTTTAAAGTGTAACTTACTTTTCTTTTCATTTATTTTTCTTACCGTTGGAATAATATCGAAAAAACCTGATTTAAACAAAAACTTCTCTTTTTGATTTGCAAAAAACTCTTTTTTTTCATCCTCTAAAATGCGCTTATAAATATCAGCATGGGCGTCTCTATCTACAATTTCCAAATATTCTAATTTTTTATATTGTGGCATCTGATAATCTCTCATCGTTTCCATTAAACCAAGCATTTTGTTAAATTCCTCTTCCTCCCGTTTTTCTTCATACATTTTCCAGGCAAAATTAAAAGTATAATCACTAGTATTGTGAAGCACAAGCGTACTTCTTCTTGATAGTCCCATATACACGTCCTCAAATACTACAAGTTTTCTTTCCAATTCTATTCTAGCACTTGATACCTAAAAATGTCAATGTGGCAACAGCGATATAAATGTAAGATTCTCCAAACAAAATTCGACCAATGAAATACCGAATTACATATTTAATGCACATAGGTTCTTTGGATTTACAGTACAGAATTCCGACTAAGATGGACCTTGACCCTTCTATTTTCCTAATAAAAGGAATTTGTTTATCAAGCATACTGTCAGCGGCGCACCCAGGATTTTATGTTAGGGGGGGCCCGCTAACCAGTGCCGGAAGCAAAATTTTTAATAAACTTTTAAGTCACGCATTTTTCTAGAACTTTGGAGCTTTTTTAACAGGTACTCTTGGAAGATCGCAATAGCCTAGTTCAATCGAGGTAAATATCTAAAAAAATTGACTTTAAAATATCCACTTTAATAATTATTCCGGACAAAACATACCACTCTTTTTACCAAATAAAATATAGGTAATAGTAATGACGACATATCCATAACACAAATATATTTATTTAAAAATATAAATTAGTACAAAGCACAACAATAAACAATATTTTATAAATAATAGAAACCAAAACTTTTTTATAACACCTTTGCATTTGTTAAATATGTAAATCTAATTTTCTTCGACCCTTAGAAAGTTTATTTAAAATTTCTTCACAAGAAACAGGAACATTCTTATGAATAAATAAATTTGCCAAACTATTAAGTCTTACTTTCCCGGTGGAATTTCTTAAAAGTACGATTTTAAGTACTTTAATGTGGAAAATGACCTTTGAGAGGTACTGGTGGTGAAGGGTAACAAAAATTTGCAAAAGTTTTTTATATTGGGAAATATCATACATACATATACATACAGGGGTTTTCCGTATATTTTGGAGCACCCCTGGAGCTTTTATTTGAAGACCTAGAAAAAACTTTAAATTACCAAAGTTGCATGATTTCTCCTGAACCGCCAGAATTTGTTATCGGCCAAAACAAATGAACATCGTAAATTTGTTTAATAATGCCAATGTCGATTTTTTAAAATGGATGGGATTAATTTTTTTTAACTCCTCACTCTTTTCTGATTCCAAATATGTATATATGTTATATGTTTACTTTAGTCGTTTAGGCAAAATTTCATTTCAAAATATTGCGGATTAGAAAATCTATATTGGTGTGAGGAAAACATGCTAGAACATAATGCTTATTCAGTAACAATAATTAATATAAATAATGATAATAATTTATGAAACAAACATATAGCATATATACATATTTGGAATCAGAAAAGAGTGGGGAGTTTAAAAAAAAAATTAATATACAGGGTGTTTCATTTAAAAAAATCGACATTGGCATTATTAAACAAATTTACGATGCTCATTTGTTTTGTCCGATAACAAATTCTGGCAGTTCAGGAGAAATCATGCAACTTTGGTAATTTAAAGTTTTTTCTAGGTCTTCAAATAAAAGCTCCAGGGGTGCTCCAAAATATACGGAAAAACCCTGTACATATTGAATATATAGCTTAAACATATCGGAGGGTATTTCTTTGCTATCTGTAAACTTGTCGTTCCATAATTTAAATTCGCATATTAGAATGCGTTCATTATAAAAATTTTCAAAAAATTAATAATTTGCATAAAAAGAATGAAGGCTGAGAAAGCTTTGCAAATTTTCTACTTGTTTATTGGGACGGGGCAATAAACAGTTAAATAGCAAAATAATTTCCCTGTGTTTAATGAATCGATCGTCTAGGTTGGTAATAAGTGAATCTAAGGTATACTGTACAAAAGTAATAAAAATTATATCGTTCTTTGTATCGCGCTTGGAAATTAAGGTTTTTTTTTAGCGGGTTAGTGGGTATAGTTAAAGTCAATTTCATTGGGGGTTTTGGGGGGGGCCAAGGCCCCCTTGGCCCCCCCCCTGGGTGCGCCACTGCATACTGTAGAAACGAACAAATCGCGGATGCGTTGCCTGATTTCCTGATTAAATCAGGCCAAGGCTATTATTAATTAAAAATGATTTAGTTTTTTTTCTACACTAAACTTACCTATTTATATTCTCAAAAAATTCAGTACCATTTGAGAGATGATTTTATTGCGAACACGATAATATTAGATTGCCTGAGCAAAATCAATCAAGACTCACGGAGGTCGCGCTTTTTAAAGTCCGATGTGCGACATAGGACATAGCAGCGTGTACGTGTAAGTAAGGCAACTACCAAGTGAACGAGAGTGTTCAAGCTCTTTTCTCCGTGCAATCGAGAAATGCCTACGACTCAACAGCTGAAAATATTTTTTAGAGTACGTTATATAAAAATACCGCGAGCCCCGCTGCCACAGCGATGATTTTAAGGTCCATGTTATCATTTAACATACATATGGATTTTTATGCTTCACACGTTGCGTTGGTTCCAACCGCTTTCCACACACCATCACACTATTCATTTTCAAATAACAAATTACCGAAGAAAGGTCTGCATCTACTTTCGAAAAATCAAAAAAATTACCTGCACACTGATTAGAGGAATTCTTGCACATTTCGACTTTGTCGTTTAATTTATTACCTGAATAATAAATTACCCAGCATATACTTTTATCATACCTTATTAAATGTGAGAAATGTAACTGGCCCCAGCTTTAAGCATTTAAAACGAAAAAAATTAAACTTTTAAAAATAAACAATATGAGGCCATTGTCCGCAATTTGTTCATTTATACAGTATGTTTGATAAGAAAAATACCTTTTGCTAGGAAAAAGATGAGTAAAGGTCGATATTAGACTATAACCTACTTTTAAATACACGAAATAATATTATAATTGTACATAAATTAGATAAAGTTTGTGATTACAGCTAAAAAATATAACGAAAACACTGTACTAAAGTTTAATATTTGGTAATATTGTGAATTAACTTGACATGCATAAAAAACAAGTAGCAGTTTCATCGAATTTAGCCGCCTACTACTGGTGCCTGCCAGTGGCGCAACCAGAAATTTCGTTCGGGGGGGTTGTAATCTCATGCGGCGAAGGCGCTCTTGAAAATTTTTTTGGGTGCCACGCCCTTTTTTGGGTAAAATACGTATGATAGACGAGAGCGACAGCCCCCTAAAATAATAATAATAATAATAATAAAAAGTTTATTCAATAAATATAGGTACATATAATAAAATATCTGCAATAATACGCCGCTGGCCCTAACTAAATATTTATGAAAAAAAAATTAGAGATTTCATTTTAATTAGTAAAAATGTATTTAAAATAAGTAACGCATATATTAATCATACTTATACTAAAACAAAACAAAAACCTTATACAATAAGTTGTAGGTAATCACTAATAATACTAGTATTAAAGTAAAATTCTTCGTTTTGTTTTTGCCATTTCGTCCAGAATTTTTTCCACGGTAATATCCGAGGTTATATCAATATCGTAGTTCGCATAAAGAACTGCCAAACCATTTAATCTGTCGGACTCGCAAACTACTTAACAACCAACGTATCAACGATAATTAGGTAAATACAAAAGCAACAAACCTCAATAAATAAAATTCACAATAATTCGGTGTACAAAAGGGTAGCGGGTAGAAACATCGCTTTCAAATTAACGGACAGCTCGAGCTAAGGCTGGGTCCACATACATCCGTGATACGCATCCGTTGTGTACCACATAATTAATATGAACCAATGAAATTTTATTTCCCTAAAATTTCATTGGCTCCTATCAATCATGTGGTACACAACGGATGCGTATCACGGATGTATGTGGATCCAGCCTTAGTCGTGAGTGTCACGTGCCAATATGACGTTCGGGATACATTGTTGTCAGACGTAGTATAATTTCACTATTGATAACATGATTGATGTAAATTATGTGGCTGAATATAAAATATTAGTAAAAGGCGTGACATGAAAAATTGGTTTGCAATTAAACGAATAGCCTAAGTTTCTAAGCTCGGGGGAGGGGGGGCAGCCCGGTAGCCCCCCCCCCCTGATTGCGCCGCTGGTGCCTGCAGTACTAATAATAAAATTAAAACGATGCAACTTAGAGAATATTATCTTGAAAATTTCATAAATTTATTTTCAACAAATTAGAAAGCTCCTTTTTGTTTACGTTGCTTATAGCAACGGAAGATTATCGCGATAATTTTGTTAGTTCCCATTAACTTAATTAAATTAATAAGTGATAATTTTTCTGTCAAAAAAAAGTGCTTTAGGGTAAAGGTCGGGAATGCCGGCCATGAAGGTAATACCGGCCACTAGATTTTTCTATTGTAAACTTAGCCTTAGCCGCTCATACCGGCTGCGCCACCTGTTGTAGCTATATATTCTGTGGTACTGTCAAAATAAAAAATTGGTGAATTTCTATCTAGTTAGGCTTTTTATGTTTAGTCAGGAAATAATCTTGCCAAACATCATTCGTGCATCTAATTTTTCCTATGAAAAAATTCAAATAACTCGTTGACAAGTAATTTTGTTTGAAACAAAACCTCGCGTATAAAAAGCCTCGTCTTCGACTTGGCTTTTTTATACAACGATCGTGTTTTGTCAACAAATTACTTGTCAACTCGTTTTTCCAACAAACCCGACAAATGGCGATTTCTTTATGACTGATCTAAATGTTGATATTTTGGATTTATGTAAGGTCTCTGCATCATTTTTAAGAACCTATTTTGGATTATTGAAGATTTTAATACGGTAAGTTTGAATTGTGACAACAAATAAGAAAATAATATAAAATAAGATTTATATCTGGTGTTTCCTAAATGACGTTCACCCCTATAAGTTTTTTATATTTATATAGATATTAAAATGAAATTTTAAGATTATGTATAAGAGATGAGTCTGCATTTATTGGCATAATTTTTTATTTGTTAGCACTTCCGGTTTGACCGGAAGTGACCTTGACATTGGTATTTTAAATGGGACATATTGTATATTTTTACTTATTTGGATTCAGCATAACAGTATGAGTGAAATGACACCACACTTGTCATTTTTTGACGTGTTATAACATTTTTATGTTTATTTTTTATTTTCAATCTAGAGTGCTACAAATTAATTAAGTAAATCTGTTAATTTATAGTCAAGTAGTATATGAAAATTAAAATGATGTCATAATAATTAACTTTCTAGGTTTCACAAGCGTTTAAAAAATGAAATTTTGTTTTCTTGACATTTACTCCATTTTTCGAAATGGAACGATGGTGGTTCACTCAGTGGCGCACCCAGGGGGGGGGGCCAAGGGGGCCTTGCCCCCCCCCCAAAAACCCCAATGAAATTGACTTCAACTTACTATACCCACTAACCCACTAAAAAAAACTTTAATTTTCAGGCGCGATACAAAGAACGATATAATTTTTATTACTTTTGTTCAGTATTATACACTGAGGAAAATAATTTGTAGCCATTACTAAAAATTTAGTGACCACAGCAAAATTTTTCATTAAAATAGGGGACAGCAAGGTGGATGACTTATAACAACTAAATCAAGTTTGCTGGAATAGATTAGTAGCTACAACTATAGGATTTAGTAGATAACGAACTTATGTTGTTATGTTTACTAAATGGTTTTAGTTACAGTTACTAAAAAAACTGAGTTAGCACAGCTAATATATATATATATTCGTTACAAGTAGGTGGTTTGTTAAAGCTATAATATCATTTAGTTGCAGGAACTAAGCGTAGATGTTAACGTTACTAATAAATTATATAATAGTAACTAAATTATGTGGTTAACCCAAATTGGGTGTTTAGTGAATACAAATAAAAATATTAGCTAAAAAGTAACCACAAAGTTTTTTTTATTTGGCAACGATTGCACGCACCTTCAGTCCCCTAAGGCCTTATTATATAAGGGCATCTTAACAGTATCTCAAGTGAACCTTTAACTTGAACCTTTCCATAAAAATCACATTGTCGTTAAATACAGGTTTTTGTTTGGAACTGGCAGCAACGAAAAGCTTACTCTAGTCACCACAGCAAAAAGCATTTCGCTGTCCCCTATTTAACAAGAGTTCTATGCTGCATTAGAAAAATATTTGTTACGGCTACACATACAACTTGTAGATAAAATCCACTGTAATTGCATGTGTGTATCGCAACCGAAAAGCTCGGTATACAGCAGAAAAAACTCTAAGCAGCAAAGCGTAATTTGCTGGAGCTTTTCTGTAACCACCAATAAAACCATTTTACTGATGTTGAAGCTTTTCGTCTAAAATATATTGCTGCCAGTTTCAAACAGAAACAATATTTAATTTAACTGCAATGTGATATTTATAAAAAAAAACTTTAAGTACCAGTAAAGGTTCAGTTGAGCTGATGTTAAAAAGCCTTTTCATTCGGCCTAAGGAAACTGAAGGTGTGTGCAACAGTAGATACCAAATAAAACACTTTAACTTGGCTGTTTAACTAGTTGATCAAAATTTGTCTTTGTTTCTGGGAGTAACTTATTCAATATATCTATACGTCAAAAAACTTTAAATTTCCGAGAGATGATTACAATAACTGATCTCACTCGTGAAGCCTTCACTGATAGCTTGTAGATGAAATTTCATTTCAGATAGATTAAATTATTTTTAAGGCTTTCTAGTTGAGGTAGGTAATTACTTCCCTAAAGCAAAAAGTTTGTTTTCTCTTCAACTTAAAATACAAAAATATTTTTTTTCAGTTTTTAAAATTTTTATTAAATAAATAACATGGATAAATCCTATAACACAACACAACCTTACCTTCAAATGCATCTAGAGGGGTTTAAAGCCCCCATTCTAACAATAAAAATCTGTAATACATCAATATAAACTATATTAAATAAATTCTGTAATACATCACTATAAACTATAATAAATAAATAACACTTTATAGATACACATACACAGCGCGGCAAGAACCACCTGATTCACCTGAACCATGCACACGTATCGAAGCACGGAGAAGAAATGATTGTTACCGCGTGGATTACCAATGATCGCGTGCGCGATCGGGTAAATTAACTAAATATTTAGTAATGGCTACCATATTTTTCGTTACGACAACTTAAGGCATTATTTAAAATATATATTTTTTTAGTTGTCACAAGTATAACAAAATTTTACGCCCTTGTTAGTTATCACAACAAAGGATGTATTTACCGCAAGTCTACCAAATAAATTTTTGGCGTACAGCCTACTAAATCGATTAGTAATTGTAAGTGGAGGGCAAAAAATATATTTGTTAGTCCCTGTAAATAGCTTTGCCGTATTATGGTAACTAAGTCTGCGGACATTTTTAGTAGCTACAACTAAAAAAAATCAACTAGGTAATTTAGTTGGCTGGTTTTTCTTAGTGTAAGTAGAAAATTTGCAAAGCTTTCTCAGCCTTCATTCTTCTTATGCAAATTATTCATTTTTTGAAAATTTTAATAATGAAAGCATTCTAATATGAGAATTTAAATTATGGAACGACAAGTTTACAGATAGCAAAGAAATACCCTCCGATATGTTTAAGCTATATATTCAATGTAATGGTATGATATTTCCCAATATAAAAACTTTTGCAAATTTTTGTTACTCTTCCCGTCACCGCCAGTACCTCTGAAAGGTCATTTTCCACATTAAAGTACTTAAAATCGTACTTAAGAAATTCCACCGGGCAAGTAAGACTTAATGGTTTGGCAAATTTATTTATTCATAAGAATGTTCCTGTTTCTTGTGAAGAAATTTTAAATAAACTTTCTAAGGGTCGATGAAAATTAGATTGACACATTTAACAAATGCAAAGGTGTTATAAAAAAGTTTTGGTTTCTATTATTTATAAAATATTGTTTATTGTTGTTCTTTGTACTAATTTATATTTTTAAATAAATATATTTGTTCGAAAAGGTTTTGTCTGTTTCCTTCCGCCAAACCCATCCCCAGACGCGTTTCGCCGTTATTACGGCTCATCAGTGAGGCTCAGTTTGGCAGAAGGAAACAGGGCTTAAAGACAAATCACTTGTCAGGATCGATTATCAACGGGATTTATAAAACCCAGTGCGACATCTTGCGTCCCAGTACGGTACCTTAGAAAAGGTCAGTCGTAAAGGGTTATTCTGTAAAAACAGAAAATTTTGCAAGATGCCCTCAAAACCGGTATAAGTGCCGGACTACAGATATTCGAATTAATAAACACGCTGAAGTCATAGTATTAAATAAACCTGGCAAGAAAAAGAAATTCCCCCAGAACTATAGACCAATTAGCCCATTGTCAGCACTCAGTAAAGTGACTGAAAGAGTCATCAATAATAGGCTAAAAGAAGAAATAGAGATGCTAAATACGTTACCAGACGAACAGTTCGGTTTCAGAAACGCACACTCAGCAGCAGGGGAGGTTCTAGACCCAAAAAATTGGGGGGGCACCACATTGGCGCAGCCACAATTTTTGGTAGACTTCGCTTGATTGTATTTCTCTCGAGATATTTTAAAGTTTTTTTCAGAAATGTTGGAGGGTCCTGGGCCCCCCAGCCCCCCCCCCCCCCCGTAGAACCGTCCCTGCTCAGCAGAAGAACAAGTACTGAGGATAGTGGAAACAGTAGGTAACGAAAGAATTCCAAGAAAAGAAGTCCACTGGAGTGGTATTCCTAGACGTAGCCAGAGCCTTTGATAGGGTATGGCATCAAGGCCTAGTATACAAGATGGCAACAACATGAATACTCAGAAAAAATATGCAATATAAATCAGAGTTATTTGCAAGAGAGAACGTTCAGTGTCAAAATAGGACAGAAAAAATCAGAAACTAGAATGCTAGAAGCAGGAGTGCCACAGGGATCAGTACTAGGCCCCCAATTGTATTTAATATACACAAGTGACATACCAAAAACACCGGGAGCCTTCCTGGGTATGTTCGCGGATGATACAGTTGTAGCCATCAAGCATAGAAATATTGAAATAGTCTGTAGACGACTTCAAGAGGAAGTCGACAGACTAATACAGTGGTGCATAAGATGGAAAATAAAAATAAATGGAGAGAAAAGTCAGGCTATAATGCTTCAGAAAAAAAGATCAATTCCAGAAAGGAACATAATGATCGAAGAAGAGGAGGTCCAATGGACCAAAGAAGTAAAATACTTAGGAATAACCCTAGATACCGGACTAGTATGGGAAAAGCACATTAAAAGTGCAATAAAGAAAACAAAAGCAGGAATGGGTAGACTATATCCACTAATAGGCCCAAAAAGTAAGATGAGTCTAAAAACAAAGCTGATAATGATAAAAGCGGTAGCTAGACCACAACTGACCTACGGGTCAGCAGCGTGGGGCTATGCAGCCAAATCACATATGAAACGGCTAGAAGCCACGGAAAACAGCTACCTAAGAAAAGCGGTATTAGCAGAATGGTTTGTAAGGAACGAGCAAATACATAGAGACCTAGAATGGGAATCTATTACGACCTTTATGAGAAGAAAAGCAGTTCAAGTATTCGAGAAAGCGATAACTCATTCCAATGACGAATTAAGAGGATTAGTGGATTTTGATCCTATACAAGATGCCGAAAGAATGAAGGTATATTATAAGCGACCGAAAAATCAGCTATTATAATAGCTTGAGTGAAATAAAATTCGCAAGGATTCTAAGAAGTAAAAAGAAAGAAGAATGAAAATGGCGAGTAAGTAGTTGCGTAGTGTCCGTGTAGATAGTAAACAAAAAAACAAAAAAAAATGCCTACCAAAAAAATCTACCTACCACACAAGTACTTACTACACACAACACTGCACCAATACACACACCTACACCAACGTAAGTAAGTTCTTAGCTAGTAACCGATCACATAAAGCTTACTTCTGCTCAGACCAGCGCTGTTGGTACTCTCCCAGAAATAGCGGGGTCCCCATTGCGGAAATGCGTAGGCACCAAATACCTCAGCTGGGCACAAACAACACAAAGATAAACACCCACACAGCAAGCAATAGCTTGCTACTGCCCAGATCAGCACCGTCTCGTCTGAGCACAAACATCGCAAACACAAACAGTAACACAGTAAGCTTCTAGTACTTAGTTAGAGGACAAAGCCAGCTTAAGTACATCGTGTACCTAAAGCGTTGGCGAGTACGAGGCAAAGCACGCATTAGGCGTGCAGTACTGAAATACCGAACCGAGTGGTCTGAAGGTTTATACGCCTATGGCGCGGAAACCGCAGGAACACGGTGAGTTTAGTCGGTAGGCGGCTCCATCAGGGTTAAATTCGACACTTCTTTGCTAGTATCCCGCAGGGGGTTAGTCTTTAGAAGATTCTCATCGAAAAAAAAAAATCACCTACGCCAGGGATAGATAAAGTTAAGTAATAATATTTGTATACTTCTTAATCACAAACAGCGCACAGACAAGTATTTACTTACCAAGGTGTGCAGTTAAAAATAGCCTTGAACTAAACATAAGTAATGCACAAATATATTTTTAAAAATTGTAAACAATTTAAGTAATATATTATTATTATTATTATTATTATTATTATTATTATTATTATTATTATTATTATTATTATTATTAACTTTATTTTATATTTTTAAATCTCAATACCATATGGACAGTGTATTATCGAATTCTAGAACTTTTCTTCCTTCCCAAGAAATCTCAGATCTCAGATAGTATACGAACAAAAATGTGTGTTCTACCGTGAGTAAAACAAAATACTCTACGCACTAGCTCGTAAAGTGAAATGTTTATTTTTTGATCTATACTATATATTTGCCGATAGTAGAAAAAATAGTGTATGCAATTAGTGCTTAAAGTGCATTTTTTTAATCATGATATTTGCGTAAGAATTCCCATTCGTAAAAAAAGACCTACTTTACATACTTGTTGCATAAATAACTATTTTCTCAAGGCAAAAAAATCATATTTTTTAGATAAAGTGCACTTTGGATTTTTTAGTATTATCCGAGATTAGGTTTCGAACTTCTTTCCTAATAACATCTTGACTTTTTTTTTTTTAATTTTTTTATTTATAACTGACCCCTAAACAGTAATGTGTTTACTGGTACCAGGGCCTTAAATTTACAATTTATTGTATTTACAATCAAATATTATAAAATATACATACTATAAATTATTTAAATAGGAACTATTTTAGGTTTAAGTCTTTGATTGTAGGTACTTTCTGAGATCACGACGCATGCTTTCCTTGGTTGGTAATGCTGTTATAATTTCTGAGATGGAGTTAAATGCTTGAATGCTTCGGAAAATTGGCGAGTCCTGTGCAGTTTTAGTTCTTACATATTCATTTCTCAGTTGATTTTTTGTTCTTATATTATGGCTGTGTGTTAGTTTAACTTGCTTCAATTCTGTATTTGTTTTTTGAATTTTATTTTTAATTGAATAAATTAGTTTCACCTGTTCACATGTTTTGATTGTATTTAATTTCCAAATTTTATTATTGTACAGATCTGCATCGGTTTAATGAGTATATTGATTTAATGGCTTTGTTTTGAGTCATTTCCTTTCTTTACCAAAACGAGAAATTTTAAAATATAATAAACATTTTATCTAAATAAAGAATAATTATTACACCGATGCGATGACAGTCCGTTGCTAAGAAAACAACTATCTTATTTTTTCTTATTCATGGATTACTATGTTATTTCCAATGTTTTTAATTCATAATAAAAATGTCAAACTTTGGAGTAATAGTTTACTAGGCGCGAATTTTCAAATAATTCGCGACCTCGAAAAAATTTTCGAAAATAATTCATGCTCTTAGGAGATTTCAAGTGATAATAAACCCTGCCCCTGCATCTCTAAACAAGCATCTATACGGGTTGTGATAAATTTTATAAAAGCAACAGCAACAAAATTGTTCAGAAAAACTCTACAAGTAGCAATAGATAAGTATGATTTAAAATTCTTACCTCACATTCCAAATCTGTTGCTACACACAGTTCATTTTTGAAATATGTTTTTAGTCGGCCGCAATTAAGTCCAGTAACAGTAGGATAACAAACATATTTCATTTCTAAGATTCCTTTAGGTGGAATTATAGCTCGAAGAATTTCACATGAAAATGGATGCTCAAGGTTATGAACGAATTCCAGTTTAACGATTCCGGTATTCTTGAGTACTACAGTTGATGTACATTGAACTTTTACTAATGTAGGTGTAAAAACAATTTTGTCAGGCATCATGACCATTGGGCGAGGTCCAAGCCCTAAAAAGTATGCCAGGGTAAAGGTATATGGGTGTCCGGTAACTTATGGGCCATAGAGCAACTGGAGATAGTAGATATAAAAATATGTCTTTTGAGCCAAATTTGCCCAAGTAAAATGTTAGAGGTTAAAGAGATACAGGGTGTTGAAAGTGAAAATTAATTTTCGAAAAATGATGATCATTTTGAAACGGTTTAAGATATCGAATTCAAAATCGGTATAACTAGGTTTTCGAGAGTGAGAAATTCGAATTTGGTGTTAATTTCAAGATACTCCCTAGAGGGCGCTTGCTACGTGCTTCATGTTGAACTAATTCATCCATATTTTTTTTAACCGTGCAGTTACTAGTATTTATACTTTAAACTATAAAAGAACCTACATTTTTACGTAAAAAAGGACTCTTAGTCGATCTCGATATCTCAAGCCGTTACCCAGATTCTAGGACTTGATGATAAAAAGGCAGAAAAAAAAACAAAATGAAAATATTGGAAACTATTAAAAATTTGTTTTAATTCACTTTAGTAAATGTTGAAAGTGTCCACCGTTTACTTCAATACATTTTCTTAAGCTTTTTAACAAATGACGTCTCACATTCAGGAAGATATTTTGATTATCTCCTATATCAATGGCGGCTTCTTGCATTTTTTGTTCAAGTTCTTCCCGTGTATTGGATTCATCACCATATACCAAATCCTTTATGTGACCCCACAGATAAACTCTCTCTAATCACTCATCTAACTGGTTAATATCTGGGCTACGCGGTGGCCAAGGAAATTCGCTACCGCGACCAATCCACCGATGTAGAAAACGCTGATTTAAATGATTTCGAACAGGAACTGCAAAGTGTGCTGGGGCACCATCTTGCATGTACCACATATTGTGTCTTATGTTCAGAGGTATATCATCCAGAAGGTAAAGTATTGTTATAGGAGATAATCAAAATATCTTCCTGAATGTGAGACGTCATTTGTTAAAAAGCTTAAGAAAATGTATTGAAGTAAACGGTGGACACTTTCAACATTTACTAAAGTGAATTAAAACAAATTTTTAATAGTTTCCAATATTTTCATTTTGTTTTTTTTCCGCCTTTTTATCATCAAGTCCTAGGATCTGGGTAACGGCTTGAGATATCGAGATCGACCAGGAGTACCTTTTTTACGTAAAAAGGTAGGTTCTTTTATAGTTTAAAGTATAAATACTAGTAACTGCACGGTTAAAAAAAATATGGATGAATTAGTTTAACATGAAGCACGTAGCAAGCGCCCTCTAGGGAGTATCTTGAAATTAACACCAAATTCGAATTTCTCACTCTCGAAAACCT
This sequence comes from Polydrusus pterygomalis, assembly GCA_963969555.1. Taxonomy (NCBI): domain Eukaryota; kingdom Metazoa; phylum Arthropoda; class Insecta; order Coleoptera; family Curculionidae; genus Polydrusus; species Polydrusus pterygomalis. The sequence continues at coordinate 116,355,530 of OZ018376.1, forward strand.
AGTTATACCGATTTTGAATTCGATATCTTAAACCGTTTCAAAATTATCATCATTTTTCGAAAATTAATTTTCACTTTCAACACCCTGTATCTCTTTCCCCTCTAACATTTTACTTGGGCAAATTTGGCTCAAAAGACATATTTTTATATCTACTATCCCCAGTTGCTCTATGGCCCATAAGTTACCGGACACTCTGTATAATTATTGGCTTCAAATAAAGTTAAAAGTCTTTATTAAATTTAACATAATGCATCTTTATATTATACAGTGAGGACCTAAAGTCCGTCCCCCCCTCTAACTTCTTAACCGTTCGGTATATTTTAATGAAATTTTGAACGATAATTTTTGAGCAAGTCTTGCACTTTTTGACACACCAATGACAGCTTTAAATGTCAAGATGACAGCTGGGTCCGCTTTTGGAATATTTTTTTAAATGGAACACCGTGTATATTTTTACATTTTTAAATTCCACATAAAATTATAATTATTTTTTATTAAATGCATTATTAGTCTATACTTCATAGTTTCCGAGATATTGACTCTCGAAAAGTGACATTTTTGAACTTTGACAGCTTATAACCTTCTAACAGTACGTCTTAGAGCAAAACGGCTTACATGTCCCTATCTTCAATTTTTATTATCTTCCCAAAAAAATCAACTTCCAGTTAAACCGGAACAACTATATTTCCTGCTTTCGAGTTACATCCGGTTTAACCGAAAGTTGATTTTTTTGGGAAGATAATAAAAATTGAAGATAGGGACATGTAAGCCGTTTTGCTCTAAGACGTACTGTTAGAAGGTTATAAGCTGTCAAAGTTCAAAAATGTCACTTTTCGAGAGTCAATATCTCGGAAACTATGAAGTATAGACTAATAATACATTTAATAAAAAATTATTATAATTTTATGTGGAATTTAAAAATGTAAAAATATACAGGATGTTCCATTTTAAAAAATATTCCAAAAGCGGACCCAGCTGTCATCTTGACATTTAAAGCTGTCATTGGTATGTCAAAAAGTGCAAGACTTGATCAAATATTATCGTTCAAAATTTCATTAAAATATGCCGAACGGTTTAGAAGTTAGAGGGGGGGGGGGACGGACTTTAGGTCCTCACTGTATAATTAAAATTTATTAATACTAGTAGAGTGCGTTTGAAGTTCGTCCTATTTTTTAAACGGAAATTTCTTACCATAAACGGGAACAGTGAAGGATTCTTCGTCGCCTATAATGTTAACTTCTCTAACATAGTCCCTCATTGAGTCATTAGGCAAGAACGTAATGTAAATTGTGTAAGACATTCCTGGAGCAATTCTAGTTTGGTGATTCGTTTTACTATTCATCGATATATGAAAGTATGATGACGTTTCAAATTGTATTTGTATGTTTTTTGGAACCTAAAATAAAATTTAAAAAAAGTAGTACACTTAGAGACCCCGTACACTAAGCAACACTAAATAGTTGGCTATCTTTTTAGTCCTGTCACAAACGGAAAAACAACAGAACTATGGGCGGATTCACCGAGAACATTATTTCTGGCCTTCGCACTAGGTGATAGAAAAGTGGCGTTAGAGAATTTCAGTCATCAGCAATACGATGGTGGAAGGGGTAAAGAAATAGACGTAATTTTAAGCATAGGAAAGAGACCAGTCCTTTATGATAAAAAGGGAGTATAGGAATAAAGATGATAAAGAGAAGTTATAAAGCCCATTAACCCCATTTGCTCCCTTTTCTTTAAATTGACAATGACATCCTAAATTAGAGCCTATTGAAAACATATCAATAATAAAATCTTCCTTAAGAGCCACAAAATTTTTCTATAACAATTAACAAGACGTCGCGAAAGCATAAGATTTGAACACAAACAGACCAAAACCGGCGTGATCCTATTACAAACGGTGGCGGCTCGTAATGAAGGGCCCTGGGGCGCCGCCCTCCCTGAAATTATTTCAAACGGAATCCAAAAATACTTTACTTAAAAAACCAATAACGCAATGTACGTAAGCAATCAATTAAAATAATTTAAACCAAACATAGTCATATTCCAACGGGCAAGTTATACCGAATGAGCATTTTCTATTCGCACAGGCAAGCGCGGGTGGCCGATTATCCGTCCCGCTTCAACGCGACTATTAAGTCGATGCTATGACTACGGACGCGACAAACAGTTATTTTATTAGTCAGCCGAGCGGCTGATTATAATGTTATCTTTAATTCGATAACCTAACCACAAGAGAACAACTTAGAAATAGGAAGCAATACCCGATGTCGGATTGCACAAAGGTTACAATAATTTCCTAATCAGGTAACTTTGACTGTTACAGTAATGATATTGACAAACATAATTTAATCACAATCAAAGTGGCTCGGTTAGCTTTTGTACAATTCTTGTATAAGTTTGTACAGGTTTGCACTAGTTTTGCATTAGTTAATACAGGTTTGTTCATTTTTGTACAAGGTTTTATACGTTTATACATGAGTGTATACATATCTCTATGAACGTGTACAAACTTGTACCAGTGCGTACAAACATGTACACACTTATACAACCTTGTACACACTTATACAAACTTGTACACAATTTTACAAACGTGTACAAACTTGTACACAATTATTCAATCTTGTACAAAAACTATTCAAAAAGCTAACCCAGCCACTTTTAAGTAAATTATGTTTGTCAATGTCACAGTCAAAAGTTGTCTGAGTAGTTAATTATTGGTAAATAACTTTGTGCAATGTAACATAACTGTCTGTAAAATTTCAACTTCCTGGACATATGATGACAGGGAGTTTATAGAAGGATTAGAAGTTGTCGAGGGGAAAATAGCCAGATAGGCTAACGTTGGTTCTTAACGGGGCGTCGTCGATTTTGCCTTTGGCTTATGATTAAATTATTTCATTTGTTTTGTGTGCAATTAATATAGTTTGTCTTAATTGAAAACATTTGTACCTATTTAAATACTATTCTTACAGAGCAGCGGCGGGATATCCCTCACTATTCGCAAGAGATTGTGTGTTTTGTTTTAAGTGCCTTGTGTAAATAATAGTTTTGTGTATAGGCTGTGTCAAGTTTAGGATTAAGAAAGACTCATCTGTAAATCTTATCATGGGGAAACGAAAGTATAATAAACGGAACGCGAGTTCGTCTAGCAGTACCTGCTCTTCGAGTAGCTCTGAAAGTAACTCAGTGGGTCGCTATAAAAAAAAAGTAGAAAATCCCGACGCAAGGAGCGACGCAGCCCTGGCGTCAAAAGTGTCGTTATGGATGTTACGCGACAAGGAAATAATGAATTGTCATCGACTCTGTGTAGCCAAACACCAGAGCGTACTATATCAACGCCCATACAAAATACTACTGTAGTACAGGCTACAGTCGTAGACGCTACGCAAAGTAGTAGTACTATGTAGGGAAGTGAAAAAGAGCGAATAAGAATTTTGGAAGATATAGTCTTGAAACTGCTACAGAACGACAAGAAAACACCCCATGTGACGATACGAGCTGATTCTATTCCTAAATTTTTACCAGGTAAACCATACATGAGTTGTGCTCGATGGCTAGAAAAAATAGAACAGTTAACATCCATCAATAAATGGGATGAATCGACTATGATCTACCACATGCAGACTAGGCTAAGAGGTTTTGCACAGACTTGGTATCATAATTTAGATACATATAACCATAATTGGGAAAATTGGAAAGAACTTTTGATAATTGCTTTTTCCGATCATCAAGATTTTCCATCTGCTCTTAAATCATTAATAAAAAGGCACAAGTTACCGGACGAAAAGTGGAAACAATACTTTTTCGAGAAAATGCAACTATTACGCCAGTGCGAAATTGTTGGCAAAAATGCAGTTGCAATGATAATAGATGGCATTAATGACCCAAATATACAAGCCGGGGCAAAAGCTGGAAGATATGCAACTCCAGTAGAAATGTACAAATAATATATTTCAACTCTCTCCGACGACGTTAGACCATCAAAACACAGAGAGGTCGAAAATAAAATTAACAATAATATGTTTTACCGAGATGTCAAATTACAAAATAACGGAAAGTCGCGCAGAAATAAATGTTATAATTGTGGTGACTTTGGCCATTTTCAGCGCGATTGCAGAAAACCAAGAAAGGAGTGCTCCGTATGTAAAAGACTTGGACATACTGTGGCCGAATGCCAGCCCAGTAACTCTAAAATGCTTTGATTTGCGAAATTAATAAAAATCTAAATTCCCAATATTTAGATGTTACCTGCCTAGTAAATGATCACCCCTTACATGGATATATTGACACTAGGTGTGAAGTCATTACTATTAGGGACAGAGAGGCACGTCAAAATGGACTAAAATGGGAGCCTTGCAATATTTCCATAAATGGATATGGAGGAGGAAAAGCTATGGAATTAGGAAAAGCTGAAGTTAATCTACAGGTAGATTTATTTTCTGCCAAGGTTCCTGTAATTATTGTACCTGAGACTTTGCAAAATATTGGACAGACATTTCTGAATATTACGGGGGCAGTACTACTATTAAGAAATGGAAAGTTAAAGATCTTCAGTTCTAAAATGGCATCCCTACCTGAAGTTGACGAATTACCACCTCCAATCATCAAGTTGGTGTGCCAAAAAGCAGCCGTCATACCACCCAATCATATTGGAATGCTTAGCTGCCGCCCTAGAGAATAGTATACGGGTGATATATTTATTGACATTCATCGATCATTTAAACCACATGGCGAATACGTTATTCCTAGATGTGTTACATCCACTACTTCGGCCACCGTACCCTATTATAATGCTTCGGCCAAACCAATTAGTTTCGACGTGGAACAATTAGTTGTACGAGGAGTCCCTTGTATTCCTGACGTAGGAAACGACGAGGTTTCTCAGGTGAGCATTTTTACAGTATCTAAGAAAAATTTAATAAAATTTACAACTCATGATTTAGAAAAACAAGTTGTTAATAATATCGGTGAGCAGAATATTAATACACCGCTCAACACGCTTAACGAGTATCGCGATTGTTTTGCTCAAAATGTAAACGAATTGGGGTGCATAAAAGGGGTGGAAATGGAAATTGTTTTGAAGGATGATAAACCTGTGACGTACAGGCCCTTATCGTCTTTCATTTCAAGAAAAACAAAAAGTTCAAGAAATGGTTGAGGATTTGTTGGATTGTGGTATAATACAAGAGTCACATTCGCCTTATGCCAGTCCTATAGTACTAGTTAAGAAAAAGAACGGAAAAACAAGAAATTGTGTAGATTATCGTGCTCTTAACCTTAAATGTGCCAAAGACAATTGGCCCAAGCGCAGAACAGACGATCACCTCGAAATATTATCAAATGCAAAGTTCTTTACAACATTGGACATGGCCAGTGGGTATCATCAAATACCTATTGCGGAAAATTCTAGAGACAAAACGGCATTCGTAACACCAGATGGCCAATATGAATATTTGCGCATGCCCTTTGGTTTGGTAAACGCACCAGCATTATTCCAAAGATCGGTTAGCCACATATTAGGAAGCATAAAACACGTAACTGTCTTGGCCTATCTTGACGATATTCTTGTTCCCAGTTTAGACTTTCAATTTGGTTTAAATGCATTGAAAGAAATATTAAATGCTTTCAGACATTATGGCGCTACGCTTAGACTTAGTAAATGTTATTTTTTAAAGACCGAAATAGACTATTTAGGACACGAACTTAGCGCAGAAGGAGTTCGTCCAGGAGTAGAGAAAACAAGAGCCGTAGAACAGTTCCCAATACCGAGAAGTCAGACAATTTTTAGTCCTCGCTAGTTATTTTCGAAAATATGTTAAAGGTTTCGCACAAATAGCTAATCCATTAACTACTTTAACCAAGAGAGATATTTGTTTTACTTGGGGAGAAGATCAACAACAAGCTTTCCATACGATTAAAGAACACCTCATAAAAAGACCTATTCTAGCAATATACAATCCTAAACTACAAACAGAACTACACACGGATGCTTCAAGTCGAGGTTTGGGAGGTATTTTGTTACAATGGCAGAAAGACGGAAATTTGAAACCGGTGATGTATTATAGCAGACAAACAACGCAAATGGAACGAAAATATCATTCCTATGAACTGGAAACTTTAGCGGTTGTCTGTTCACTCCAAACATTTAGGGTATATCTATTAGGACTAAATTTCAAAGTAATAACTGACTGTAATGCTCTACGGACTGCTATGACAAAACGTGATCTAATACCTAGAATAGCCCGTTGGTGGCTTGTAGCACAGGAGTATGACTTTACAGTAGAGTACTGGCCTGGTACAAAAATGTCTCACGTGGATGCCCTTAGTCGAAATCCGGTTGAAAAAGAAACAGATGCTCCAACTGTGGATATACTCGAAGTTAATGTTCCAGAGGAAGATTGGATTCTCTCAGCCCAGCTACAAGATGAGCACTACAAATATGTTGTTAACGTGCTAACCAAAACACCCACCGATGCCGACGAAAAATGCATACATAAAGAATATGCCATCGAAAATCAACGATTATATAAGAAAACAGATAGTGGTCTGAAATGGTATGTCCCCAAGAGAGCAAGACGGACATTGGCCACTTATTATCACGATAAAAGAGGTCATCTAGCTACAGAAAAGACATTGAAAGCAATGACCGATTATTATTGGTTCCCGAGAATGAAAAAATATATTCACAGATATATATCATTGTTAAGAGTGTTTATATAATAAAATACCATCTGGAAAGAAGGAAGGTTTTCTTCATCCAATAGAAAAGGTATCTACGCCTATGGATACTATACACGTAGATCATTTAGGTCCCTTCGTAAAGAGCACGAAAGGAAATAACTATTTGATAGTAGTTGTAGAAGCTTTTACGATATACCTCATACTGAAAGCTGTGGCAACAACAAAAACTGGACCACTGATAAAATTTTTGGAGGATGATTTTGGTACGTTTGGAACGCCCAGACGCATTATCTGTGACCGATGAGCCTGTTATACGAGCAAGGTATTCCACGACTTCACGAAAAAGTTTTAGGAGGAATTAAGGTGGTGCTAAACGCAACGGCAACACCGTGGGCCAACGACCAGGTTGAATGCTATAACCGAACGATTTTGGCTTCCCCATCAACGATGGTTGATGACGAGAGGAAGTGGGATCGACATATTGATTCGATACGATTCGGACTCAATTCGTCGGTGCACAGCGTTACTGGAAAAAGCCCACACGAGCTTCTTTTTGGGTATAAACCAAGAGGTAAGGACGACGCGTTCCTTACATACGAAATAAGTCACCACGAAAGTGACCACAATATAGGTGAGATTCGAAGAAAAGCTGCAGGAATATTACGAATGCACAACGTGTGCGAAAGGCATATTACGATGCCAAACGAAAACGCTGTCAGATCTACGAAGTGGGTAGGCAGGTAGTTCTACGAAAGAACATTGTTGCCAACGATGGCAATCGTAAGAAACTGCTACCTAAGTACAGCGGTCCTTACGTTGTGACGAAAGTACTTGATCATGACAGATACATAGTTGGAGATCTTCCAGGAAAACGACGAGCTTGTAAGAAATATAAATGTGTCTGCTCAGTAGTAGACAAATTAAAACCTTATACTGCTACTATGGAGAACTAGAGGGTAGGAGGCCGATCGACAATGGCAGCATTTTCAAATTTTGTCCCGGTTTTTTGGTTAGTTCGCTATTGGCCGATAGATGCTGTGACGGTTTTTTCTCAGGGTTTATTTTTATTTGTGGGTTTAGACCAATAAAACTCAGAGCATGCCAGTAAATTTACTTTTAATTGGAGACAGGCTTTCTTGCTTCTTTTATCTTTTTGGTAAATCTGGAAACACATATAAAAATAAGGTAAGTCCCAGATAGGTAACCATTTTTCTAAGAACATAATAAAGAGTAAGCATTTTTAATATCAACTTAATTACAGAGAAATTTAAAACTCAGTAAAATACCTCAATATTATGAACTGCAACATTTTATTTGAGAATTAGATATAATAAGGAAATTCACCTACCTGGTACTTAGCGTGAAACTTTTAATTAGGGTAAAACCTTGAGAAACAATAAAAAGAAATCCTACCCTTTAAACGAAAACTGTAAAGTAAACCGAAAGTAGATAGTAGATTCCTGTTTACTATAACATAACTTAACGGCAATTCTAAAAAGGTAGAAAACACAATAAGTCCACGGTATATTTGCAAGAAAAATGACAACAAACATTGTCCAGACTTATAAAACAAGAAAAGCCAAACCAAAGGTAAGAATTAGGGAAATTCTGCCTCAATGCTCTCGCGTCGCATGTGGGCTGGTGTTGTCTTCTTCTTCTTCGTTTTTTACTTTTACTTTTGACAAATTGACATTTTATTTTCGAAAGAACAAATGACGTTTGAAGACAAGACGAGACAAATAACGTTGTATTGTAATTGATTTCCATATTTATAATGAGTAATGGTACAATTTATAAAAGTAGAGTTTGCTTTGTGTCGGGGTGTAAGACAGGATCTTTTTCAGAGAGGAAACGCAGCCAAATAAGTCTCTTTCTAGCTCCAAAGGTATAGCTAGAATGTTTAATACCCTGTATTTTAAAAACCAAGCATCATTGGAACTTTATACAGGCTAGTTTACTAATAAGTATAATAAAGTAAGTGTAAATTCATATAAAAGTCCTTATGTGTTCCTTAAAGAACTAATTTAAATAAAAATAGTTATCGCGTCCATAAGAAACCATTTATTTGATAGCTCACTTCGAACACGAGCGCCATCTTACGGCGACTAGTAAAGCTGAATTACCGATGCAAATTTGGGACCGAATCCAATCAAAAAGCAGACACATTAAAACCTTATACTGCTACACACGATTGTAGTAGTAGTAAGGTAAACTCCGACGTGGAGTAGGTTCTTATAATTTTTTTTTTCATTTTTGTTTATTGTTTTAGTTAAATTTTATTAACCAAAAATGATTTTAAGACTGTGTACTCAATTTAGCTATTTATATACGATTTACCCTGTCTCTGTGTCCACAGTTTTAAAGTACAACATGTAAACTATACGAAATTGCTAATTAGGACAATTTTATGGTTTTCAGGCCCATTGAGGTTTCCGAGGGCGGAAATATTAGTAGTATGGCCGACTGTAACGCGACACCTTTAAGAAAAGACCATAAAAATAAATAAGCATCGAAACGGCACCACATGAAATATGATGACAGGGTGTTTATAGAAAGATTAGAAGTTGTCGAGAGGAAATTGCCAGACAGTCTAACGTTGGTTCTTAACGGGGCGTCGTCGGTTTTGCCTTTGGCTTATGATTATATTATTTCATTTGTTTTTTGTGCAATTAATATAGTTTGTCTTAATTAAAAACATTTGTATCTATTTAAATACTATTCCTTCATAATATTAAATACTATTTCCATATAAGTCCTCACACCGGTTTAAAGGTCCATCCCTACCTAATATCCGCACCCTACTCATCACTTATACATAATTTTTTAAATTACGATTAGAAACGTTCAAGCCAATTCTCTATAGCAAATTTGTGCGATTGTAGAAATATGCTAATACTTTTAACACAAAACATACATCCATAAACTTTGTTCTAATGTTGGCTTTATAGTAGTCCTGGGAAATTAATCCCAATTTTAAAGGCTGCAGCCCATAAAAACTTACTTTGGACTCGTTCAATAATGTCAGCATATTATATACAGGGTAAAATTTTTTACTTTTTGGGGGTATAAACCGCCCGCGACTTTTTTTTTAAATGTAAGGGACGCATTTACTTCTTACTATAAAGTAACGGTTTAAACAGTACAAGTACAAAATGCTACAACAGATAAGTATTCAGTTCTCAACCGACAGTTGACCCGAGATATTCGACAGGTAAACACGGTTTTCTTATCGCGTTAAGGTAAAAAAAAGGGTATATAAAAGTGAAAAAGTGAGCAATGGGACTTAAGCGAATCAATACAACCTCGCTGGATTTTAAAAGAGTAAAAAAAACCGTCACCATTAACACTACATATTATATGAACGAACGAAAAAAAAGTTTAAATTAACAGAGGATCAAATTGTAGGCATTCAATATGATCATCTGAAATCCAAAGTATTTCTCAAACTAATAAGTGGACATTTGTTACAACAGATAAATTAATGATAATGATGAAATTATAATTTTTAAAGATGAAGAGGGCCAAGAACATAAAGTATATATACAGGAACACGCAGAGGAGACCATGGTGAGAACTGGAAAACTCAAAAATAAAAAAAAACTGGAAGAGTACGGAACAGTACGAACAATTAAAAATGACTATTAAAAAGGAGTAGGATTACTTAAAGTAGATACCGGGATAGGAACGGCAATAATGACAATTTTTAAAAAAACATACCCTCCTATATAGCAATAGATGGAGAAACGTCAATAATAACATATTATAACCAGACGAGAACATGTATGGTGTATGAAAGTACTGGACATGAACGCCGAGAGTGTCCAAAGGTATCATTTAATAGAACGAAACGAATTCGGAGACCTAATGCTCCGGTTGCACCCGCTCTGTCGGGGGAAACCGCACTTGACTGAAACAACCCATCATATGCTAGTGTAAGTATGGGGGCAGTACAAATAAATGAGAATAGGGAAGAAACCCCAAATCAAGGTAACTTGTACCCACAAATAATAGTCAACTATCCAGAGCAGGAACAGGATACCCACCAATCCCCTCCTGATTCCTCCCCCGATTTAATAGAGGAAACCCAAGAAATATTAAAATATACCGCAAATAATAGTAAATGGAAATTCAAGGAAGTACAAAACGCAAGTTTAGAAGAAGAAAAGAAAATACATAAATTTAAAATAAAATATAAAGGAAATACAGCTGAAATAGTGAACCCGTCGACTGATGAGAGCAGCGTTCATAAAAACAAGAACAAAAATGCTAGAAATATGGATATTAATTAAAAGGACTTTGAGTATGATAAATAGGGAGAATAAGACTTTGAACAAAAACATTTTCTGCTTTTGACGTAATTTTTCGAAAGAAACAAAACTAGTATTGTCTCTTAAAACTGTTTATTTAGAATTAAGGGTATCAAAAACAGTACTTAATTGAAATTTAATTTGTATATTTTATATTTTTATTGTTTGTTTGAATTAGTTAAATGTCATTGTTTAAAGAAAAAATGTGATATTAGATTAATAAAGATTTTATTTAAAAAAAAAACGAAAATAAAGTTATCATTGGAATGCGGCATCAAGTAAACAAACAACCTTACCAATAACATGTTTAATTTTTTTTTAACAGTTTGCGCTGGCAAAACCAAGGTTCTAATATTAATTGTTGCTTAAATGGCCAGTTTTTTTTCTGGCTTTTTAGATTACCGAAATGCAAAAGAAAATAGTGAGTCGTATTCCCTTTCCAACGAGCTACCACAGTACATACCTTTACATTTGAAAAAATAAGTTGCGGGAGGTTTTTACCCCAAAAAGAGGGATACATTTTATTAAATAATGAAAAAGGTTTGCCAAACTAAAAATAAACGCTGCCGTAGTTCTGTATTTTTTCAACAAAAAAAGAGGCTTCCTAATATTGAATTTATTCCAATTAAAAATTCCACCCTATTAATGCTTGGTAGTAGGGAGTCCAAACAAGACTCATAGAAACAGTTTTTAGTCCACCAATGACAGATCTTGACAATGTCTACAAATAAAACTTATAATATTTTCAGACTATTTTGAGAAATTCATACAATATGATCGTTGAAGCATACACATCAAAGTAAACTTTTAAATCTTTTACTATATATTATTTATATTTATATTACTTACTACAATTTACTTGCTGTAATTTACAGAATTATGGTCAAATAAATATCTATATTATTCAAGTTCAATAATATTATAAATAATAATATGGTAAGATTATGTTGGAATCCTTGCGACCTTTTTATAAAAACTAATGTGGCAATATTGTGCTTGAGACCCCTTGAGAATCAATTTGCAGAACCCCTTTATCCCGGACTATTTTGTATAACTTGAAGTCAACCTTCTGTCGTGCAAAACAAAATAACATAAACTACATCATTAATGGAAATGTTAAACAAAAGTGGTGAGCGGTGAGAACCTCGTGGAACCCAAGAGTGGACCATTAATAATTCCGACATGTAAATATTATTATTATAACGAAATAAGATAATTATTGATGCCTATTTTTAAGCCCAATAGCCCCCCATACACCAGCGGATAACTTAACGAATTTGATATGACACGAGCCAAATACGCCGATAAAACTTTACGTGTATGTGGCGAGCCAAGCTTCCTCGGACCGTGTAATATCTGCCACGGATGAAATCAGCCGGTTTTAACCCGTCAATAGATTAGCTAGGTTAATTTGTCATCATCATAAAAAGTCATCCAACTTGGTTTAAGTTTAAATTAAAATAATAATAACAAATAATGTCTGCCGATTCATGTTAGGGGAGACCGGGGGAATGACGCGCACCTAAGCAGAATTACTCCTAAATTATTAAATATTTTTATCTATGACGTAATTTTTTGTATCAGAAGTGTTAATACAATACACAAACTATTGCAACTTTGGAAATCAAACATTTCTTTTTGTAATGTCCATTATCACAAAAGAATAAAAATTAGTGCCTGCGCGGTATTACCCGGGCATTTAGGGGAATGTCACGCAGTAAAGTGTTTCAATACAGTTTAACTAAGACTTTATTATACATAAAATACAGGTATGTAGGTAACCCAAATAATAAAAAAATATAATAGTGAGCAAAGAAATAAAGAATCATTATTGTATACTAACATAAAAAACTCATTCCAACAGATACTTAGGTAAGAAAAACAACTGTTAGCAACAGTAGTCACAAAGGTAGACTTTTCCTTTTTCTTTTCCACTACAAGCGGCGTGTGCCCACTTTGAGCAGAAAGTGCAACGATACCAGACCTCGTTGTCCCTTCCAAACTCTCCGCAGATTAAACAGATATCATCTTCATGGGTTGGGGTAATACCGCGCAGCGCGCTATTCCCCCATTATTATACGCGGTATTTCCCCGGGAGATATTTTCCAACCAAAAAATGTAATTCAAGAAAAGTACTTACATTTTATTGGTGATCACTTAGGACAACACTTCTATAGGCCCTAGCAAGTGAAAATAAAATACATCTTCTTTAAATATGCACACTTACTAATAATTATCAACCGATTGATTTGCACAAAAGATAGATCAAAAATCCATTTAGCACAAACACGTTCGCTGTTGGTTAACGACTGCCGGCAATTATTCCAAACTATTGACGCGTACTTGACATGGCTACGGCAACAATTCGTGATATACACCTGTGCATTCCTAGTTGCAGTTTTTTCTACAGTGGCCTGCGCGGTATTTCCCCGGTCTCCCCTACTTATCAAAAGAGTTTATAACGGAATTTATTAACATTTACCAAAGTTATCCATATTTGTGGCAAGTAAAATGCAAAGCTTACATGAACGAAAATTTGAAAAATAAGGCATATAACCATACTTAACAAATGTCTAAGTCAAAGTCATTTTTTAAAGTCGACGAGCCAAATTCGGCTGCCCAAAAATGACGAGAGTTTTGATACGTGCCGGGCCTAGTTCGCAGACCAAACCGAACGGATGAAATCGTTCCAACTTATATGTTGGTGTATGGGGGCCTATTAGGAGTATTATGTTGCAGCGTAAGTAACGCAACTTCATTACAGTTAACGTATTGAGAGAGATATTATGTTAAAGTAGTTCCAGTTCTTACCGTCTTTTGATTTGTTATCGTAAGCGAAGTCGTATAGGTAATTCCCTTTTTAAAGTTTTGAAATATGATCGCTTCCGGGCATCTGCTGAATGTATCTTTTTTGGTACCAATTTTATATTTCCTGGTAGGACTTCGTAATTTTTCTAAGCACTCTTCCGTTGTTCGCTTCAATGCAGCAATAATTACCGAAGGTTTTACCTAAAATGCAACGATAAGGAACACATTTATTTATTCTAATAAATGTGATACTCCAATATAAGGTTTAAATAAACAAAATAGTATAAGATTATAGGTACAGTGTGAGTTTGTAACTAATAAATTCAAAAAATTTTGAATTTTTTTTTTGGAAAAATTATTTGGCATGGGCACATTTTAAATTGTGGCATTTTTATAAAAAAAATATTGAAAAAGTGTGTCCCAAATTAGAGATTATATGACGATATAGATAGGTAAATCTTTTAAATGGCAACCCTAGTTTTTTATTGACTATTTTAAAAGTTTTTTAAGTTATACATAATTATTAAATTTCAAGTTTTTATTCCTTGTCAAATTTAATGTTGACGAGTTGAAAGTACGAATAAGACATGAGTGTAGGTTAATGTCTCCCGAAGTAATTAGCAATTTTGAAAACGAGTTTTACTTGCGTTTAGCCAAATAGTGAATGGACAACATTTTGAGCATTTATTGACGAAAAGCATTAAAGATGTCTAGAAGGTTTTTCTATTTTTAAATTAATTTAATTTTTGTTTGTTTATTATCTTATAAATGACTAGGAATAAAAATTTTAAATTTTATACTTGGTTATCAAAGTGCCCCAAAAAATGAGAAATATGTTAAAAGTGCCAAACTATATGGAACGTAAGTAGTAATTTTTTCTTAAGGTGATTCTTATTTTTTTTCTAGTTTTCAAATTATTAATTTTAAATTAATTAATAAATATATATATATTCGGAAGTTCTTACCAAATGGGAAACTTTTTTATTATTAATTTTACGAAAAAAAAGTATTCTTTATAAAAAGCTCTGCATGGTCTAAAACCTAAAATGCAACCATCAAATATCGAAATTTTCCAGTCATATACGAGGTTTGTCAAAAAATGTGAATTTTTCCCAAGAATGTGAATTTTTCCCAAGAGTAAGGTATCTTTATTATTGACATTATCAAAAATTGTTATTAAAAAAAGTTGATCAGTATGTGCAATTATACGCATTTATGTTGAAAAATTATTTTATTGATTTCTTATTAATTATTTAATTTTTTAATTATTTAATTAATTTAATGCGTGTTATTGCATATTTGGTGGTTTTTAGTTCTGACTGGAAAATTTCGATATTTGATGGTTGAATTTTAGGTTTTAGACCATGCAGAGCTTTTTATAAAGAATTTTTTTTTTCATAAAATTAATAATAAAAAAGTTTCCCATTTGGTAAGAACTTCCGAATAGATAGATAGGTAGATATTTATTCGTGTTATAATCAATACAAATTTTACACACGTCAAAACAATGTTAAAACCAACAAATGGAATATTAACAGAAAAATATTACAATTAAAAAAAAAATAGAAACAAAATGACAGTAAATAATAAAAACTAAAATAAAAACTATTATATAATATATAATAGTTATATAAAAACTATTATATATAGTATTCACACTAATACACATCACATCAACAAACTAATAACGACTTAGATTCGCCGTGAGAAATTCATCAATCGAATAAAAACTTTCGTTTTATTAAGGGTAAATTTATTTATTTTTAATTTATGTTTATATTTTATTTCTAAATAGAATAATTTTTATAAAAAAAAAATATTAAACCTAGGGTGATATACACATTATACTTTATTTTAATTTTAAATTGTAAAAAAGTTAGCTCTTTAGGTGCAAAGTTAATTTGTTAAAGAATCGAGAAGCATAAAAGTTAAACGAATAACGACTTCTTGAGGCGTAAAGAATCCGGTGCTATAAGAGAGGCATGTCTTGTGTTATGGTTATGTATGTTACTATGTCGATCAAACAAATTCGTCTTTTCGTGTATCCATAGTAAACATTGGAATATATATGTTAGCAGTATTTTCCTTTACCCCGTAACTCATCAGTTAGAAAAGCCCCACATGCGCAGTCAGGACGGACGAGTCGCACGAATCAGGGGAAGCGCGGCAGTCTGGGCAGAGAGATCAAAGGCGAGGTAGCGCGCGCCATAAAATATTGTATTAAGGTTGGCAATAAATAACCGAGTGAGATAATTAAGACTTTTATTGGGGTTAAAACAACCCTACCGTTAACATCAGAAGTGGGATGACCCCCGTGAAGTGATTAGACAGTAAAGTTGTGTAGTTATAGTTTGTAAAAATGGCGGAACACGCGGAAGACAATTGCTCGCGTCGTGACAGTGAGGTCTCTGTAACCTCTGGACCTAAGTAATAAGGGTGACGTTGAAAAATCGGCCACAAGTGCAAAATGTTCTCAGGTACAATGGCAAGAAACTTTAATTAACTTAGTTGCCGTAGAGCAACAACAAATTGTTGAATTAACAAAACAGACAAAGGCGATGTCGTCATCCTCGCCGCCAACGCCCAACCTTCCCGTAGCAGATGGATCGAATACGCAGGTGTCAACATTTGGACATGGGTACCCAACATTTAAGTTAACCAGCTACGATCCGGACGATAGCGCATACGCAGTTAATGAATGGCTGGAAGATGCTACGAACTACGAAGTTAAAAAAAAACGAGTTAAATGTGAGCGATAACCTAAAATCGCGGTAGTCGATATTGTTGTGACTGGCGACCAATTCGCCGAACCTGGGATAACTTTTGTGCTGACCTCATCACCGCTTTTCCCGATAAGGAAACGCCAGGCGCTCGAGCTTTTAAAGCTGCGACGTTAAGAAGCCATGATTGTGATTCTTTATGTGATTACGGAAATCAGAAACTTCGGAGCGTATACAGGTTTTATGACAAATTGCCATGGGACAAAGTTTTGAGTATGATTGAATATGGCTTGGATCACGTAGAAGCGCATGCCTCGTTGCATATACAAGCACCGCGGTCTGAACGTGAATTCATGATAATACTAAGCGAATTTGATGCTCGCCGCTCTAGTTCATTAAAAATGCCCAGACACGAAGAAGTTACGAGAACACCTAAATGGAAAAGCGAGCGACAACCAAGAGAACACCGAGACACAGAATATTCTAAGCCAAGTAAATTTTTTAAAGGAGCCTGCTTTAAATGTTGCCGTCAGGGCCATCAACAGAACGCTTGTAATTCAATAACGAAAGACTTATCCAAAGAAGCCAGTCGTGATAAGTCTGAAACAGCTACCAGTATACCTTCTTGCACGCATTGTAAAAAAAATGGGACATACCCAACTGCTGGTATAAGCACGGGAAGCCAAAGAAAACATTTGTGTTAAAAAAAATGACGCCATCTGAATAAAATGCCAATAGCTACATTGCTGTGCCGTGACCAATCTCCATCATTTTCGTACCTTATTGGCAGCGGGGCTGATATATCAATAATCAAACAATCAGTTGTGAACACACTAAATGGTGTAATTACATTGGATACAAACCAAAGTGCATGTATGGGGTTTGGAGCCCAAGTTGTTTATCCCATAGGTAATTGTGACGTGATAATTGTCTTGCCGGCGGTAACATTATAGATAAATTTTACAGTAGTACCCAATAATGTTATCCCAGACGATATTGATGTTATTGTTGGATGATGTCATAAGTCGACCTTGTTTACGTGTGGAGAAAAATGCTGACGGACTCGAATTACACTATAATCTGCACGACCTACCGAAAGTGTTTACAATAAAAAGGTCGGATGAAATAAAAATAAATCAAATAGGATTAGACGAAGGTTTAACATTAAAAATAAAGAATTTATTGATAAATTATAAGAATAAAACACCAGACCATGTTACTACAGGGAAATTGTCAATTAAATTAAAAGATAGTACTCTAGTGGCGTATCGTCCACGACGATTGGCCTACTGTAAGAAATAAAGGGACGCTGACGCTCTTGAAATACGATACACAGACCTTATTGATGGGATCTCGCCCGACGAAACCCATAAACTTTGTTTTTATTACGTTATGTATACTCTTAAGTTAGGTAGGTATAGGAAAACGTTATGAGTTCAGTGTTACGAAAATACCGAGACGATACGTTTGGTGTATGTTTGAATATAGGTTTATTTGGACATAATAAAAAGTATAGTTCATCTTTAATATTGTTCTATATTCTTACACTACCAAGAAAGAACTCAAGTTAAGAAAATAGTCGATGAACTTTTAAGTAACGGAACCATTCGCAAAATACTCCACAACGAGAGATATGTACTACAAGGGCAAGGGCGGCGGACCACCGTAGCGGCTCATCAACATTTAAGACGTTGACCTTCCAAGTAATGAAAACAAAAAGTAAGTGATATTTTATTTGTATTAAATAAATGAAAAAGTAAAAATTATGAGACGATAGTGGCAATCCCACTATGCGTAGAAAGAAGGTGGCAATCCCACCTTGGTAAACGGCGAGACGGTAGTGGCGATCCCACTATGCGTAGAAAGAAGGTGGCAATCCCACTATGCGTGTAAAAGGTGGCAATCTCACCTTGGTAAACGACGAGACGGTAGTGGCAATCCCACTATGCGCAAAAGGTACATGATAAGAGAAGTACCACTATGTCTAATAGGTGGCAGTACCGCCTAGAGAAATGATAATAGGATAGTGGCACTACTATGCTGGGTATGGTAGCTCAGTAGTAGAGCTGACGTATTTTGCCGCGGCAACCCGTGTTCGAATCTTAAAAGGATGAATGCAGTATGTCACTGGTTTAGTCCTGAATACGACTCACTGACTAGGACGGATAATCCTGCTCCTTAGGGGACTAATGGATAAACTAGTGCATACACGTGGTTCGGATCCGACGCTGCAGTGGCGTTGCATGACGTTGTGGCAATCCCGCAAAACGAGTATAATGACAGGAACGTGGCGATTCCACGTTGCCTAGAGAATTGTGGCGGTCCCACAATAAAATAGTGATAAAAGTATCTAGGTTATTTTGGTAATACAACAATACTTATTTTATTTGAAAGGTCTAATGAATAGTTTCATTTTTAGTTTGCATTCATGTCAGGTGGCAATACCACCTAAGTTAACTGTTAGAATTTAAGGAAGCCATTAATGGCTGTATTATAACCAAACGTAGATAAAAGAAATCGTAGAAACAAAAATGCTGTTCCGATGTTTTGTATTTTCAGATGAAATGCGGTGCGAGGACACCCCGATTGCAGGATAGCCGTGTTAGCAGTATTTTCCTTTACCCCGTAACTCATCAGTTAGAAAAGCCTTACATGAGTCAGGACGGACGAGTCGCACGAATCAGGGGAAGCGCGGCAGCACCCCGGTGAAGCTTAAATGGACGATTTCGCAATACAGTAGAAAGAGAAAGAAGAGAGAGAGAGGGGTGTTAGTGTGCCCGCCGGCCATCAGGGCAAATTAGCGCTGTTGTCGCCAGCTGGCCGTGTAACCGGGTTCTGTCGCATATTTTTGACGTATAAAAAAGAAGGACAGTTATATTCTAACCTACTATAACGCTTCCCAAACTGCGCCAGGTGCTAATTGGAACAAACCAGCCAGCCGCCAGCCCGCCATCCATGTCATGTCACAACTGTAAATTTTTCTTGTCCACGTTTTTTTCTGAGGAAATTAATTATTTTTTTATTATCATTTTAATATACAATTCTATTAGTTTCTATTCTAGAAAACTTCGCCGATGTGTGTAATCTTTCAGTTATTATTCCAGCCTACTATGCAGGTAATTATGTTTTATTGTTTATCAAATTGATTTTACACTTCCTTACTTTTTTTTTATATAGGAATATAGGAAATGTAAGTTTACAATAAATAAATTAACATGAAATGTTTCACATACATAATAGGTGTTGGTTAACAAGCCAATCTTAACAAAATATCACTGGACAACCTGCAGATAACTGCAACACATTTGTGCCCGAGGTAATACCTAACAATCTATCAGTTACGAACAGATAAGTTTAGTCTCTTGAAATAATAATTTTAACATTTTTGTTTTACTGAGTGGATTAAAAATTATAACATAATGGCACAAAGATAATGGTTTGAGCTAACTCGATAAGTATATACTTGGCCATCGGCCATATTTTATAGAGAAATTTAATGTCTACCCGATACTGTTTCTTTTGTTTCAGAGAATGCTGTAAGAATCACCTGATAGTTTATGGATCTTTTAGTACGTGTCTCAATGCATCCTAGTGCTTGTGTTTTATACAGTATTTGTGATAATATTATATGCATTGAGACAATTCCAGATGAGTGAGACCTGTGAGACGTAACATAAGGACATTAGTTTATTCTAAACAGTTATTTTTTGTTATGGTTGTCAATGCAGTTTTTATTTATAAATAAACGTAGAAAACATTATTTACGATAAAGTGCTTCCATCTTTATTTTCTAAATCTTGGTTAATATAAAAATGTGCATTATTTATTCCATAAAATAAAAACTTTTGTGGGTCTTTTTATTGATTTAATTTGTGGTTTAATAATATTTATATTGAATCACAAATTAAATCAATACAAACTCGTTCAAAAGTTAATAATTAAATTGAAAAGTCCTAACACCACTGTTCAAATTTCCCGCCATTGCGCCTCTGATGGCCGGCGGGCACACTAACACCCCTCTCTCTCTCTTCTTTCTCCCTCTACTGTGTTGCGATTTTTTAACAAGGAGTTAACATTTCTAACCCTATAAATTTTCTTTGCGCGGCAGTCTGGGCAGAGAGATCGAAGGCGAGGTAGCGCGCGATATAAAATATTGTATTAAGGTTGGCAATAAATAACCGAGTAAGATAATTAAGACTTTTATTGGGGTTAAAACAACCCTACCGTTATATATGGACATAATTTTTAGAATTGTAAAATAATTTTTGACATCTGCGCGGAAAAGTAAATAACCCTTTATTATTCGAACGACCTTTCTCTGAAGGCTAAAAAGTTTGCTAGTATGAGGGAAGTGTCCTCATACAAGGATTCCGTAGGTTAAGTGGGAGTGAAAGAGAGTAAAATAAGCAGTCATACATGTTACCATGAATGGCCTCCCGCTGTAAATTTCTGAAGAGAAAAAGGCTTTTAGAGATTTTATTTGATATAAGTTGATTAGTATCGAACCAGAGGGAGGCCCTTAACTGCGCCTCACCCGTATCATGTTTAAGATCAATAACATTATTATCTTCATTAGTCAAAGTCGCATCATCAGCAGTATTAAATTATGCAAAGCTCGGTGTAAGAATTTCTCGTTCTTATATAAGACTAGCGTGTACCCGGCCTGCGTTGCAGCCCGGCATTATACGACGTGAGATAATAAGGCGAACAAACCTCAAACTCAACCGTTTGCCGGCCCGTCCACAATTCACATCCATGCATAAAGCATAGTCTGTCTTCGTCTATTCCGGCTTCGGTGCTTCGGATCGATCGTTGACCGGGCCGGGGACCGGTTAGGTTGGGTCGTTCGTTCTCCCTACTCTAATTTATCAGTGTTTATCAATGTTTCTCTATAATATTATGCATGTATTATACATAAAACCTTTCTCTTGAATCACTCTATCTATTAAAAAAAAATGCTTCAAAATCCGTTGCGTAGTTTTAAAGATTTAAGCACATATAGGGACAGGACGGGCGATAGCGACTTTGTTTTATACTATGTTAAGATTTTGCATGTAGCCACCGCGTTGTCGCCAAGAAATAAAGTTCGGAAGGGACTGAAGCGTAAACGATTGGATTTTACATCAAAAACAAACAATTTTTATTTAGGAATTGTGACAGTTTAACGCATCAAATATTTCAAATTTTAACAGCACATTACGATGTAAAAAAGTGTTCGTTTCTTTTATTTTTTAATAATTAGTAAAAATATAGGTACCTACGAGTAAGTATTTTTTGATTTTTTTTTGATTCCTGATGAAGACGGTAAGTTTAAATTATTTATATAGCATATATTTTTTTTAGTAACATCGGATAACTTTAATCAGTCACAAGTAGGGATGTGCCATTTGAAAATTTCAAAACTGAGAAAAAAGTTTATTAGATCTAGGTGAAAATCACAGAATATTAACAGCAAGCAGAAGCGACAATACCTGTCGGTACCTTTGATATCGACTGGTCGTTTTTCAGTGACCTTCACACAACGATAACGGTCGATCCACAACTTAATACTCCGAGAAACCTTGCTTATTTTCTACACTGAACGACATTACTTTTTAGTACAGGTGCAAATGTTATAACTTGATTTATTTTTCAAACATAAAAACTTAAAAAAAGTTGTAAATTTGTTAGTCTTGGGAATTAAGAATATTATTGAAGTAGAAAATGAAAAAAATTATTATATTAAAAAACCTTTAAAATTTCTAACGCTTTTACAGATTTGTTTGAGTTTCCTTCGATTTGTGACGGGCAAAAATATGTACTTATATATAAACATGTTATAACATAAATGTCATAAATTATAGAACACTATTAGGTACGTCAAAATATATCGTGACTAGGTATACGTAGATATGGGGTGGCGTGAGATAAATATCATTTTATTAAAACGTCAGTAATTTGTTACACAGTTTTTTGCGCTTTAAAAACTACAGTGACGTTTTTGACAATTGCTTTAGTGTCATACTTACTTACCCATGGATAAAAAAAATGTGGTCCTTCGGGGATTAAAAAAAAGTTAATTCACCCTGAATAAGTAAAAAGCTGTTGTAAAAAAACAAAAATTTTATTCAGAAATACATGTTAATTCTGAAATTACTAGAGGAATAATAATTACATATTGTTTTACATTTGCCTATTTAAAAAATCTTATATATGTGATAAAATTCGTGGCTTTCGTATAACTTTTTAAGTTCTGCATGTCCCTAAACAAAAAAGAGCATAGGCAAAACTAGTAAATATTGCGCTGTACACGAGGGAGAGGTGAGAACGTTAAATTCGCTCAAGAATAAAGTGCCCTTATTTTTCACTGTAGAAAATTTTGTTATAAGGAAATGTTGTTTGCACTTAAAAGTTATCCATCAATACCAAATTTCAGCTCGTTACCACAAAAAAAGTGTTTTTACT
This sequence comes from Polydrusus pterygomalis, assembly GCA_963969555.1. Lineage (NCBI taxonomy): Eukaryota > Metazoa > Arthropoda > Insecta > Coleoptera > Curculionidae > Polydrusus > Polydrusus pterygomalis. Next base: position 116,378,490 of record OZ018376.1, read on the forward strand.
TTTTTTTACGCCCCCTCGTATAACGAATCGATAGAAGCTATGCAACCTATAAATTCAATTTTTTAACACCTCTTGGGCAATTAGACACATAACTTACTTAAATTTGTTTAAATACGCGAGAACTGGACGTTTAATAAAATATCGTCAAAAATAATTCAACTTTTCTGGTGTTTAAACCCTTACAATAAAATTCGTTTTCATTTAAATCTAGTAGCCATGAAAAATATGTATATTTGTGCTACCGAGCTAAAATTTGGTGTATTTGGATAAGTTTAAAGTGCAAACAACATTTCCTAATAAAAAAAAATTTCCACAGTGAAAAATAAGGGCAATTTATTCTTGAGTGAATTTAACGTTTTCACCTCTTCCTCGTATACGGCGCAATATTTACTAGTTTCGTCTATGCTCTTTTTTGCTTAAGGACTTGCAGAACTTTTCAACCGCCAAAAAAATTTGGTAAGTCTTTAAATAAAAAAGAATCCTTTGGTGCGAACTTTCTGCCGGTCACTGTATAAAGCATACAAACCTGACAATATAATAATTTTTTTGGGAGGCTCTCCTAATGAAGGAATAATTTCTTCAGGCATTTCTTCACATGTTGGCGAAAGGTTAGAAAACTTTGTGGGTACTGCTTGCGGAAATAAGGTTTTTTTAATGGTTGCACTTCTTGAAAAATATTTTTCTTCGAAATGGTTTTCACAAAGCCGATAGTTTTTGTGTGCATTTATAATCTTTGGCAATAAATCTGGCCCACTGCAGGCGCCTATCTTCAATTTTGCACTATAACAAAATATTGTATTTAAAGCAACATAATATCCATTATTTCTACCCCTTTTAAAATAAATCTACCCAAAAACTATTTTAACCAGACCTTTACAACTTATATCTTATTATTTTATTTTATCATATCAACAATTATTCGCGATTAAACATAAAAACATAAGGAAACTAATAAGCTCCATCCTTATTTATCAAGTATGTTAAAAATATGTACCTTCATCCCAAAAAACTTTAAGATTAAAAATTTTAAATCTATTATCCATATTATAATTAATTGATTATCATAATAATTACCGTTCGTACTCCTTTGGAAAACTAAATAAACTTAATCCTTGGCCGGTTTTGACTGAACAATACGGGTAGGCACAATAATATCCAGACCGTTTACAACACAGAACGAAAACAAAATAATATCACAATTAGCTAGGCGCAACGTCAGCTCACGGACTAAACACAATTTAGACGAGCACATGTTTTTTAGCGATACACAACATCTTTGCGACATGCGCGTACCAAAACAGGACCCGCAAAACGCCGAGCTGTCGCTTCTCGTTGGCTGTGTGTTCTCTGGTGAAAATACACTTACTTTAATTAAAAAGTTCACCACATATAGTGACTAGTGAAGGGTTCACTTGGCCTAAGTAAATGGCAAATGCTGAAATAGTTTACCTAGAACTAGTAAACACAAATAAACAGGTGTGCTTAGAAATTCGTTATCTGATCTAAATGAACTGTTCACTTGGAATAAGTAACCCATTTATTAAATTATGTACCTTTAACCAATAAACCATTTATTTAAAATACACAAATTGTTTGGTTAGAATTAGTGAAAGGGATAAGGATAAGGGATACCCGTAAAAGCGGAAATATGATCTTCTAAATTCCAATTTATTAACAAATACTCCATATTAGAACACTCCATAATAGTATAGTCACCGCGATGTCCAATACGGCAACAAAAATATATATATATAATATACAGCAACAGAGCACCAAACAATCCGACCGACTTCGCCTAGGACGAAAAGAAAATGATAAATTGTATATCGTATTGCGTGCGACGCCACGAGTTTCGAGTTTTATCCTGCCGAAGTGAAGCGGGAGCGGCTAAAAGCGAACCGAACATTGACGAATGGCCAAACAAGTGAACTGGACACTTTATTTAAGCAACCAAGTTTACTTAGGAGAATATTTTGGTTTACTTATTTAAAGTAAACTTTTTTACATGTCTTAATTTATCCAAAACAAGTGAACACCAGTTTAAATTAGGTCTACAGTATAATTAAAAATTATATGTTTACTAAAAACAAATAAACATTGTTTACTAATTTATTAGATCCAACTAAACCGATTGTAGCTAATTTGTTTTACTTGCTTTAAATAAACTAAATTTCTATATTAAATGAAATATTAGCCGGTGTAAGTAAACTTTTCCCAGCTACCACAGTTTACTTGGAGCTATTTTCTCAGTGAAATGAAATTTTCACATTTGAAATTTTTAAAAGTGAAATATTTTACTTAGCATAAAAAGTGAAATTTCAGTGAAAACTTTGAAAATTTCAAGTAAAACTTTCACCTTATAAATTTCATAAATTTCAGTGAAAGTTTCGCAAAAATTTCACATGCGACTGCCCCTTTATTTATTAAAATAGAACGGTTCCCGAAATAGCCAATCCGTAGCATACCTTCGCTGCGTGCCACACGTGTATTACGCCGGTAGGGACGTGCCATTTGAAAATTTCAAAAGTGAAACTTTCACCTCATAAATTTCAGTGAAAGTTTCGCAAAAATTTCACATGCGACTGCCCAACTGATGAGAGTAATTTAACTTTACATGATACAGACTCCAGTTTAGGGCCAGAATCATTTAGTGATCAAGAAAACGATCAATAATTTGTCTTCATTGTTAAAGAAAAATATGCAGTATAAAGTAGCAAGTAGCTCATTTTAAATTCTACTTTTGTTCCTTTTCTTATCAGAATATTTTTGTTTATTTTTTATTGAACTAATAAAGTGACTAAACGGAAAAGGTACGTTTTTTCTATTACGAGAATGCCATTACTGTTGCAGTCAATCTGAGGAAACTTTCACATTATTACTTGTGGTACAGGAATTAAGCCCGGCATTCAGTCTTACAATAATGGAAACTTATGTGAAAGTTTCACCGAAATTTTTACTGAAAATTTCACTGAAATTGAATGCCTGGGTGAAAGTTTCATAACTTTCAATAAATTTCGCGAAAAATTCATTTTGCGTGAAAGTTTCGCGAAAATTTCATATATTTCATTAATTTCATGAAAATTTCCAAGTGAAATTTCAAAGTAGGCTGAAAGTTAAATTTATACGTATTTTTAAAATTACCATATAAGAAAACCACGTAAATGCGAATTTTACATCAGAGTCTTAAAGAAGGAATATCTTAAAAACAAACCGTTTCCATTAAAAATCGTTTTTAGTTTCGTAGTCTACCCCCTAAAATTTATTATTACTAAAAAAATCATTCTGGCCTGGTGTTCGTTGCACAATTATCCATTTTGCTTCTTCGGTCCACTTTGGCTGGGTTTACTAAATATTAACTTCGAATCTATACAACTCATTGACTGAAACCTGCTTGTTCATTTATATTACCTTATTAACAAGAACGGAACCCTAAATACTAGCAAATAATGTAAACCTGCTTACCCCGTGCTTAATTTCTTTATAGCTCATGTCGAGTAGAAAAGGCATAACTTGCCTACTACTAATACTAAACGTTTCTGGGCACCCAACAATCGTATCCTCGTCCTCCATGATTAATAAATACAATTTATTAATAAAAAAAGGAATGATAACTTTACATGTGTTTGACAATATTTGTCAAATTTGTTACCACAGCGATCATTGCACCTTTAAATAATTAGATCCGCTAAATATTGTATATTGTTAAGTTGTAAGTAGCTGATTGATGGATTTTCTCCGGTAGCGTAGGTAAGACGATGAACACGTAAGATGTTTCAAGACTAAGCGGGTTGAATTCTTCGGCAGGTAAGATGATAAACACACAAGATGTCTCAAGACTAAACGGATTGGATTTCTTTGGCAGGTAAGATAAACAAACAAGGTGTCTCAAGACTAAGCGGATTGGATTTCTTCGGTAGGTAAGACCAAAGAGTAATGTACTGATTAATACATTACTCTTTGGTAAGACGATAAACACACAACTTGTCTCAAGACTAAGCGGATTGGATTTCTACGACAGGTAAGACGACAAACATACAAGGTGTCTCAAGGCTAAGCGAATTAGATTTCTTTGGCAGGTAAGAGACGATAAACACACAAAGTGCCTCAAGACTAAGGGGATGGGATTTTTTCTTCTGCAGGTAAAACAATTACACACAAGGTGTTTCAAGACTAAGCGGATTGGATTTCTTCGGTAGGTAAACATACAACATAGGTTTACATAATGTACAATGATGGTGAAAATACAAACTTAACCGACGTAACTAATACCATAGAGGATTTAAGAAGCATATGCCGTCCACTTCAAAAGATCATACAAAAATAGCGTCACTTCTAATGGAAGCAGAAAACATAGAAGAGAAAGGTGAGGTATTAGATACAATTAAAAAAAGTACTACATCAAACACAGCATTAACTCCTGAGTCTGTTAGACCATATCCAAAAGCAGAGATATTAAAGGCAGTAAAAAGGCGACCTAAAGGCAATCAGGGAAAGTCGAGAAAAAAATAGAATAGAGGAAATTGATGAAGGCAAATTGGCGAAGCGGAAGAATATATTGGAAAAACAGAAGAGGAAGTTGGAAGGACCTAGTCAGGAAACTAATTCTTTATTAGGTACCAAATGATTTAATTAAGGTGAAAAAAATTAAGATAGCAAAGAAGAAATTATTTGACAGCTCTAGCAGCGAATCAGATATTAACTACAGCGAAACAGACGACAATTTAAGCTTTGGGTCTCTGGACTACAATGACGATATCGAAATAAACAGTTTTATTTTAGTTAAATTCACTTTAAAAAATGCTTTCATGCATTATGTCGGTTATGTGCAAAATATTATTTCTCACAAATTATATGAGGATAGGCGTAGAGCAAAAACTAATAAGTTTTATTTTCCGCAAGTGGAGGACATTGATAAATGTAGCCGGGATAGCATTTCAGCTATACTTAAAAATGCCGTTAAGGCGAGAAGAGACTCGAGCTTAACATTTCATTATAATTTTACCAGTCTTAATGTAAAATAGTTCGTTTACACAAACTTTAGGACATGTTTAAAATACTTATCTCTATAGCGGTACCTACCTGATAGTTCTAAAGTTTATTTTTAGTATAGTATATTATCTTTTAGTGTATTCTGTTTTTATTGTTATTTGCAATTTGCGATGTTTGACTAATAAAATAGACAGCTGCCTTACTGTTTTATTAAAGAATTTTAGTCAATATTTTGATATTGTAATGCCCTGCCCTTTTCCTATCTTTTATTTTGTCGGGAGCTTCCAAAATATTATAAGGCAGCAGCACTGCAGAATTAGAAGGGGAGCAGTGTCGGCCCTAGAGTACGTACTATCAGTAAAACAAGAGTACCTATTTGATGTAAAATATTTATTGCAACATATAGCAAATGGATAAATAGACAAATGGTGCAATGGTAAAAGTTAAGCGAAATTTTTGTTTAGTATATCAACTGGCAAAATGTAACAAAAAAATATTAATTAAATAGTCACTTTTTCTACCTAGTTCCCGCACTGCACTTTTCACTGTTTGGAACTGCTGGTAAAAATCAGAGAGCCACCCACTAAGCTTTACAAGGATATACTAAAACGCTAAGGTAGAATAGAATAGAATAGAATAGAATAGAATAGAATAGAATAGAATAGAATAGAATAGAATAGAATAGAATAGAATAGAATAGAATAGAATAGAATAGAATAGAATAGAATAGAATAGAATAGAATAGAATAGAATAGAATAGAATAGAATAGAATAGAATAGAATAGAATAGAATAGAATAGAATAGAATAGAATAGAATAGAATAGAATAGAATAGAATAGAATAGAATAGGAATAGAATAGAATAGAACTTTATTTCATATTATGTTTCACAATACATATCATAAAGACATAAAAGAAATGACGTCACAAGATTACATTACTATAAGTTTTACATAAGTATTTTTCCTGGTTTTACATATTAAAGTAATCTTCAATTTTATACGGTTCCAGTCCAATTAGAAGTTTTTTAGTCTCCAATTTAAAAAGCACTCACTTGCAAACCCTAAAATCAGGTTTTTAATTACCCCCTTTTTGAACTGTATAACTCTGGTATGGATTGAGAACTGCTTTGTTAATTTCAAATATTTCAGGTCTTCTGCTTACTGGATGACTGCCTTAGTTAGGACGAGGGGTGGTATTTATAAGAATGCGTAGGTATGTATGAGGCCCCACCGCTAGAGTTGGTTAGAAAAGAACCGAACAGGTTCTTTAGAACAGGTTAGAGAAAGCCTGTTCAGTGAACTGTTCTTTGTAAAAGAACTGGACCGGTTCTTTCGATAGACTTGTGACAGATGATTGCGCTCGCTTAACCTATTCAACCGACTCGGCAGCCGCAGACACGGCACGCCGCGCTGCGCGCTCTGTTCACCACGGGGATAAATGTGGGATTGGGCAACCCGCAACATCTTGCCACCGGATATGTCAGCTACCTGGCCATATTTGAACGTATGTGCAAAAGCAATTGAGACGTACGTGCGAATAAAATTTGACATTGTTGACGTTTCGTTTTCGTAACCTTTCGTTTTTTAGACCGCCTTGTGGAATTGTTTTATTTTTTTTGTGGTTTTTATCGCACCGGCATTATTATTTATGTTAAAAATGTCACTGAAGTTCTTAGTATTTCTCTGAGTAAGTACTAAATATTGTAATATAATTATTAAGCTAAAAATTTTGCACCCGAGAATATTCCATTTACTTCCAAATATTAATGTTTCTTGGAGGGATGATTTTTTATAACCTTTGAAATTGAAAGTCTGTACCTGACTGTGAAACTTGCTAATTTATATTCTAGCGACGTAACTAATCAGTATTTATTTGTTTCATTTAAAAAAATATGATGAAAATACTAGACTACCCAGTAAACCAAAGCTGGCGGTAAAAGTTCGGCCGCCTTCCGGCACTGACGGGAAATCGACGGCTCTTGTTACCGATTACTGGCCGCTTCTGGCTATCGCGTTACCTTCCATGCGTCGAACTAGCATGGCTAATAGTCTGCCACCCGATGGTGGTAGTAGCGCAGCACATGAGAAACGGACCTTATCTTTCGAATCGGACACGGTTAGAAGATATCTCGCCGGTTGTGACAAAAGAGTCGACGTGCCGCGTACCACCCGCGCGCGGGTAGCTGACTACTACGTTCCTCGTTTTACTTGTTTGGCCACGGCTAATCGCAAGCCAGCCGCGTATTTTTGAAATTCGCGCCGTTCTGCTTCTGCGAAAGAACTGACACTTGACAAGTGAATGACGGTAGACAGAACATTAAAATTATTTTTCCATGAGCACGAGGCGTTCCTTTATTATTATAAAAGCTACATTTCTCAAGAAGATTCAGTGCCTGTAGGCAGAATACAGGATTCATCATTAGACGAACTTACTGATTTCCAAGATAAAAATACACCCCTCAGACAGATGATTCAGTACCAGAAAACAAAACTATAAGTGAGTTTAAGTTTCATACCTATATAATTTTATTGTAAATTTTTTTATACCTCTGTTACTCTCATAATATGTAAAGTTGAAAGTGTTAAAACAAAAAAATAGTGCATGCTTGGCTATTCTTTGTATGCAGTATTTTATAGTATATAAACTTAAGGTTGAATTCTCAACGTCATTCAATCTATTGCCAACCTATAACCTATTTCGCGTTGATTTTTTGAGTTTATTATTTTAATAACTAACATTTAAAGAAAATCAATATCGTCGGTACATTATTTAGGTAGTATCTGATATATTACAAAAAATCAATTTATTTCATTGCTAATTTTGGGAGAATTGTATAGTGAAAGAACAATGAGTGACAATGACATAATAATCTTTAAAAAAATCTTACCCGATATTTTTCGCTATACAATTCTCCTAAAATAAGTTATGAAATTCCTTGATATTTATTAAATATGTCAATTATTACCTATAGAATATCAAGTCGATACTGATTTTCTTTAAATTTTGTATGAAAGCTAGAAAATATAAATAAATCTACGCGAAATAGGTTATAGGTTGGCAAGCATGGTGATACTCCCACCTTAACCAAACCAAATGGTTTTTAGGTGCTGTACGAAGAAATCCAATAACGTCCAATGCAACAAATTCAGATATTGTTATGACCATTAGAAACTGGACAGGGAAGGCGGGCGGATGAGTCGCAAAAAAAAAATAATAAAAAGTTATGTGTAAATGAATCAGAATAACGTCTTATATTTGCAGGGTTTGTTAAACAATAAAACTGTTGTTTTCTACTTTACGGTGAGTTTTAATGGTAAGAGTTCCCTCTAACCATGCGCGGTCCCTCGCTGGTATTTAAATGAATTGCCAGCGAACCGTCCGCGGTCTCGTCGAGATGCCGCGCGCTAACCAAATCTGTTCAGCCCGCGGCTCAGTGGTAAAAAGTAGCGTCTGTACCGCACAACCAGGGTTCGTTATGTAGCTATTAAGCCGCCCGGCGGCCAAGCGGTCATGCCCTACCTCCACGCCGCCGATATTGTAGCTGGCGGCCCGACACCGACGTTTCGGCAATGCGCCTTCTGTCCACCTCCGGAGCTTTCATGTCGTGTTTACTGGGATACTTATGCCAGTGACAACCTAGTTCGCTTACTCGATGTAATTCCTCGAGAAATTGTATTGTTTCCTTAATAATAGTGGCATTGCTCACTTAGAAGATAAATTTTTAGATATTTATGGAAATGAATTTCAAAAATTTAACTTCTGTGAGCAAGACGACATATGTAATGAAATTGTTAAATTATATGTTCGATTAACAGTTTACAAATATTTAAGAGATAAAAATAATCAAAATCAAACTTTAAGTGCTGGACACTATAAAAAGCATAGCATTTTTAATAAAAGTAAAGTTAATGACCCCAGTAATAAAAGATTTAAAACCAATTAAACAATTTTCTCAGTTTCTATTTAAAAATAATTCTTGTATTAAAACATTTTACTAATGTATGAGATTATTCTGCCCAATTTTTTTTTTTTTTTCATGTTAATGCATACCTTCAAGACTAGCCCAATGTTGACCTCCACCGGATTAAGACTTGCCCCACATGAAGACCTAATTTTAATAATGACCAGCAAAATTGAAAAGCATAGGCAAGGAAGCCGTTGAACGACACCACTGTGACTCTAAACTTGTACCTACTAAGAAGGGTGATATAAGAATCACTGGTAGATACCTTAGATGCTTCCTTGGCTTATATTTTTGTACAGGCCCAGGAAGTTAGTCGACTCTGAATACCACCTTTAATCCCTTAGGAAACTTTTATTTTTGATAGTACAATGTTCCGTAACTAGTTCGTACCAGAAGTTCATATAGTTATCAAAATTCGTCTTGTGTTAGACTCATTGGAAGTTATGTCTTCTGCATTAAGATCTTTTTTGATCTAAAATTGAAATAAATTATAAACAAAATATGGTCGTTTTTTAAAAAAAGTCTTATTGTTTTTTATAGTAAATTAATTTTTTAATGTTGTTTGCTTTGCTGTTTTTAATCATCTAGAATAAACATAATTTTTCTCAGAAAATTAAGAAGCAAAGTAATAAAACATTAAAAAATTAATTTACTTACCTGCAATTAAAATTCAGCATTCCCCTGCCTTCCTCACCCCCTGCCACCTAAGATGGCGATCGGTTAAACGTCATTCCCGTTTCGTTCAATTAACATGCAAATAACGTTTCTCTTAGTTGGTGTTTTGTGCTGTTCACAGAACACCGCTGCATCGTGTATGTGCTCTCACTGCTCTCTGTTCCCAGCCTGCTCCACGCCGCATGAAAAAGAACAGACTGTTCTTTCTACCCAATTGTTCTTTGAGTAGGTTCGGTTCTTTAAGAGAGTGAGATTCGACCGGACACGGTGACGGGGACCGGAGACCGCTGATGACGCTGATCTGGCAGGAGTGGCAGGCTAAACGACGCGATGGCGCGGTTAGAAATTTTTGAAATTTACCGGGAATCTTGGTGTGTTTGCTGTTTTCTTCGCGTTCGCTCGGCTCGGCTCGGCTCAGTTATTTCTTTTCTGTGTACTAAATTGTATTGTACTGTACAGATAATTAAAAATTATATCCGCTCTTTTCTTCCGCTTCCTATTAAGAATAATATTAATATACCAAGTGAGTAAGTGACAATAATTTATCTTGTGATCAAAAGAACAGGTGAACAGGTTTGCGGAACAGGTTCCTATAACCGAACTGTTCGAACCTGTTCAGCAATTTACCTGTTCTTTAACATCACTACCCACCGCGCGCTGTCTTGAAATTTTTAAGTTTTAAGGAATGCGGCAAACACGACTCGGGGTCAAAGTATAGTTTCTAGAATTTTCAATCTTGCGTAAAAATTGGTATGTTGTTTTTCTCGAAGTATCTTTGCAAATCAAGTTCATGGCCAAATATTTAACCTGTCCAAGGTTCAGCTTGAAATTTTTTTGGCGAAGTCGCGGAGATGTGTTCTTGAACCTAACAATTTTTTTCTTAGAATATTACCTGGTTTTTGGTATGCAAAAGCCGCGTTCGGCAATTACCTCAGACCGCTTGGATTGATTTAAATCGTTCGTTTATGACATCTAAATGGAGGGGAAATAAATCTCAACAGTTCGGCAATTAAAATCGGAGCGCTCCGAGGATAATCTTTTTGCTCGGAGTATTTTGACCGAGGAAAGCGATTAATCTCAGCTGAATTTGTGAGGTTAAGTTTAATGTTTATATTTAGGTTTAAAATTTTGGTAGTTTGATTAAACAAAGCCTTTATTTTTCTGTGATTTGACTGAAAATAATATGCAGGAAGTGGAACTATATGATATGTGGAAGAACAAAAAATTTCCAGGGTTTTCATCATCTTCATCGGTAAATATAATCCAATAATACCAGCTGGTATTAGATCCATAGACAAGCGAGTTGCGCGCTCTATTAGATCGCTGGGAACCCTCAAAAAATTTAAACCGGCTGTGAAGGCGTTTTTGCTGGAAAAAGCCGACTATACAGTGACCGAATTTTTTGACGATCGTTTTTAATAATTTTGTAGGTCTTGTTTAAGTTTTATCATTTTAAATATTAGTATTGACTTATTTGTTGTATGTCATTTTAAATATTAGTATTGACTTTGTTGTAATTGTACCTATATTCCTTTTTTGCTGTTTATTATTGTTATTATATATATTTGTGTTTTTGGTAGATATGTTTAAGTGTATGTATTTTGTAATTTATTTGTTCACATGTTTATATTTATTTTTATTTACCTATTGTTAATGTAAGGACACACTTTGTCAATAAGAATGTAATTTTCTTTGAACAATAAAGTATATTGATTGATTAATTTGATGTCCATGAACAATAATCACTACGCATTGTTCAATAGTCACATTTATCTGATTCATACTCATATCGTGAAGAAATTAAATAAAAATTTGTAATGTATAAACTATAAAAGAGGAGGTTAGGTTTATCGATGCCATAAAACAAACATAAATAAACACCCTCGTCACGTCACCCACAAATCAAATTCTAAGCCTCGTTCGTTTATTACCGATCGCTCCGTCTAATCTAGAGTCACGTGACTAAAAATCGCTCCGTATCCAGATTATAATACCGAACGCGCCTAAAACAAAAAGGAATCTGTAGAATGGCACGTTGCTTAACTTGTTTATTCCAAAATTTTGGGGGGGAATGATTGACTTTGAAGAACTTTAGATTTTTAGTATTCAGTTGTAAGCTCAGTGGCGGATTTACAAATTTGCCGCTAGTAGGCTATTCAATTTTTGCCGCCCCTATACCAGTGACGGCTCGTGAGTTGTGAAACAGGTGAAGTGTTCGGGAAAGAAAAAGCCCGCGGTAGGCGAAATGCGCCGCGGGCGAAAATTTTTAAGACCACGCCCAAATTGGATTAATAATTTTTAGTAAATATTTTAAAAATTTATGATTACCTACTTATTTTATTGAAAATTAAATTTCTTTCTGCAAAACCAGTAAAGTTCCAATTACCTTTTTTTATCCCTATTAACAGACACGGCCAACAATAAAGTTTATTTTAAAAAATATTACCCGTCGACCATGAATAAAGATTGTACCATTTATTTCTGTAAGATAAAAAAAAAATTTTGGGCCAAATTTGCCGCCCCCTAAAATCTGCCGCCCTAGGCTCCAGCCTACCCAGCCTAATGGTAAATCCAACACACTGTAAGCTCCAGTGATGCTAGTGTACCTACCTACTTGCTTACTACAAGAATAAAAGGTACTTATTTAATGGTGTTTCTTTTTAACTTCCCTTTTCAAAAGCGTTTGATAATAATTAGTATTAAAAAAAACTTTTATTTAATTTACTGTGCCCTGCCCAGGTCATCACAATATGCCTAACCTACCCCACTCTATGGCCGAACGTACCCCCATATGGGGCACATTCAGACATTATGCAATTTTTTTTTGTTGACCAACAGAAATGTTAGTAAGATAGTTTCATCATAATAGCTGATTGAAATTGTTTTATTAAGACCAAATTAACCTACTTTTAACTGTATATTTATTCTTACATTTTTTAAAGACTTTTTTATACTGCAACAATCAATGGGGCCAAATGTGCCCCACTCTCCCCTACTCCAGCTATTTAACCTATTTTGATTTATTGTAAAATTTAATATATATTTTTAAGGTATTATTAGAAATGTAAATTAAAAAATTAGAATTTTTATTAAATTATTAATATCTTTTTCTCAAATTTTTACTATAATGTGGATGTTCTGATCTGTTCTGGTCAGAGAGTGTCGTAAAACTATCTTTCTGGCCAATATATACTTGTTAGCTTTTCTTTCTTTATTGAAGAAGTACGAGGGTTTAATTTTACCATTGGGGCATCCCTCATGACCTCTGGTAGGCTGTCGATAACCCTTAGGTCTAATTAAATTCTCGATTTGTATGGTAGAAATGAGTTGATTGCACTCCGTATCGCCTGTGGGGTAGTAATCTTCTTAAGCGTCAACCAGTCGTTTCTTTTAGGCCGTTTTGATCGGTCTAAGTGTTCGGCTGTGTGTTGTTGGGTTAGGATCTGGCTGCCTGGGAAGTGACTCTGCGCCAGTAGCTCCAATGTTTCTTTCCTGGATTCAGTAAAGGAGCCGTCTGGTCGCATTAGCGATCCCCTCTCCTTGGCTGGCTCTCTAGATAGAATCTTGTGAATTCTTGTGCTGCTATGTGTGTCAGACACACTTTCGCAGAACCTTCTTCAAGAGTATCTTTTTGCTCTGCGGATGTTTAAGTTGTAGTTGGTCAGAGCTGATCTGTAAAGGACCCATTCGCCCGACTCTTTAGCTCGGTTAAATAGTCGGCGGACTTCTCTTCTTTGATTGTCCAGCGATTTATTCCACCAAGACACGTTTCTGTTGTCTTTTTTTTTGTTTTCAGTGGACAGTTTTCGTGATATGAAGATAATACTGCAGCTTTTAATTGCTCCGCAGCAATCTCTATATGATCGCGATTGTTGATTGTAATCAGACCGTTCTGAAGATGGTTCGTCAGAGACAGTGTATATCCGTCTTTGTCGATACTTCTTTTATCTCGGTACTGAGTTATGGGTCTGGTCCCTGCTACAATATTGTATAGTATGTGCCTGTGATCCGAACATGACGTTTCAGAGGACACATGCCAATTTTGTATTTTATTGCTTAAAAAATTTGTGCTGATTGTTAGATCTAGTACCTCTTTTCTATTTACAGTGATAAAGGTTGGTTCTGAACCTACGTTATTTACTATTAGTTGCTCCCCCAATAAGTAATTAAAAAGTGACTCACCTCTGGGATTGATGTCCGTGCTGCCCCACGCTATGTGGTGCGCGTTCGCATCACACCCAATGATAAGTTGCCTGTTGTTCCTCTTGCAGTAGGCGATTAGTTCACGCACTACTGTTGGAGGTGGTTCTTCTACATCTCTGTCTCCAGGAAAGTATGCTGAGCAGACGATTATTTCCGTCGTGCTACCTCCCTCCTGATATGTGGCACTGATTGTTACCACATCTTGAGAGCAGAAACCTGAAAGTACAAAGTAGTTAATGGTATTTCTGATTAGGATACAAGCTCTGGGTTTTACTCCAGAGTTGACTGCTATTACCTTTCCAGATGTATTACTCAGGCCGGTTACTCGGCCTGTGTTGGAGGTCCATGGCTCATGTCTATGAGCTCTTTAGTGAATATCTTGCTAAGCACATACGTAGATGCCTTAGCATGCTGCAGATTTGCCTGCAGCAGTTTAATCTGACTAGTCAGTGTGTTTTGGTCCGGAGGAGTGTGTTGTTGTTTAGTTAGAAGCAGGACCGGTAGACGGTCCTGCTTTGTCTGGTCATCCGGAGGGCGGTTTTTCGTCCTTGTTCGTTGGTTTGCGTCCGCCCTTTTTGACCAGTGCCGGCCTGTTGGGAATGGATTTGCCCTTTTCCTTCACGTCGGCAGTGGTTTGTCGAGCTGCATCTTTTGGAGTGGGTTTTCCTTCTCCTTTGGATGCAGCTTTATTAGGTTTTGTTTTTGGAGGCGGTTTTATTCCGCTAACTCCGTGTGGGGGGGGGGGGGGGGGCTTTCGAGCTTCTGTACCCTTTGGTTGTTCTCGCCCTGGTTCTTTTCCAGTACGAGATTTTGGGCGGAATTGCACCTGCCCAAAACCAAAGTAGGGTCTGAAGTTCACCCCCTGCAGTGCTGACATGGACATTTCATCGATTGAAAATGTCCATGTTTGTCCAGGACCTGAATTTTCCCGATGAAGAAGGTAGTTATCCGTCCGTCCATTCTCGGGTGTTTAGGCCATGGTTCATTTTTCTCAATCTGGTGAGCACCTCCTCGGACGTAAGCCGTTGATCGGCCTCGTCGTCGGGAAGGTATGCTATGCAGATATGAGGTTTGGGCAGATCTTTGCCTTGAACGAACTTGATGTTCGTTCCCTCAAATGGTTGCAGATCTTTCGTTAAGTCTTGCAACCATTGTCGGCTGGCTTCGTCAGCACATATAATCTGAAGCCATCCAGGCCGATGTGAGCAGCTCTGGAATCGTGCCTGTGGCCCTCCATCAGGTATTTTGTTAACAGCTTTAAGTACTGCCTGCTGTACCTTCTTCAGCTGTTCGTTTGTGAGAGCAGTTGCGGGGTAGTCAGGATGGATTAGTCCTGTCCTGATTCCTGCAATTGCTGCCCCATAAGTGGGTTTGGGTTGCCCCTCTTCCTCCTTATGTTTTTTCGCCGGTTGTTCTGGCGTGCTGATGTCGGATCGCGATCGCTTGCTTCCCCCAGCGGCATTGGAGTGAGATTGTACTCTCTCCTGCTGTGGGTTCGGCTCGCTTTCGTCCTCCAACACCTTTTTCAGTGCTGTAGCGTATGGCATACCACTTTTCAGGAGACGACTGAGACGTTTCCTTTTGGAGGTGGTAAGCCGTTGGCGCTTCAGCTTGAGGTTTGCAAGCGCATTGACTGCTTCTTCCTCGTTAGGTTTGGGAGACTTAAGTAGTTCCTTTTCCTGATCCGAGGAGAATTCTGGAGCCGATTCGTTACCTTCCACTGTCAATGGTGACGGATTGATTCGATTCACCGGAGTCAGAGTCGGGTTAGAGTCGGCTCCTGTTGATGAAAATGGATTGGTCGCATCTTCATTATCGTTTGGAGTTTGATTATCAAACTCCATTGGTTCCACAGTTACCTGTAGATTAAGGGTCCTGCCTCCCTCATTAGGCTTATTATTATTATTTACTTGCTCTTCCATTCAATTCCCACGAGTAGCTAGGGAAAGGGTGGTCCACCACGGTAGAGCCCCGCATACCGTGGCAAGGCTAGATACTCTAGTAGGGCGCCCTGCCTCCTAGAGGCTCCGTTCAAAACACATGTTTAAGGCACACGTGTTATTCATTCATCGGCACGGTTCGCATAACACCTTGAATTAAGCCTTGTGTCCCTCTTAGTTTCGGCTCCCTGCCTGGCGTCCCCGTTGAGCTAACGCTAAACTAGGACGCCAGGGAGTCCCTACTCGGCCCAACCACGACGATGACTTGGGGACACATGGTGGGATTATATCTATTACAAACAATAGTCAACAAAAAATATTAGTGCAACAGTCAGTGAAGGTGAATAAAATTAATCCAGAAGAAAAACTTGTGGTCGAAATATGCTGTAAAAGCAGACCAATTTACGATCGCCCAAATTGTGCTGACGAATGGCGCTCACCCACAGAATACGGATTTCTTCCGTATTCTGTGCGCTTACCGCAGCCGGTGCCAAAAAGAAGGGAAACCCAGTGAAGGTAAAACATAACCTCTATACCATAGTTAAAATTTAATTTGTATTATATTTAATAAGTATTTGTAATTGTTTATTTTTCTAAAATGCCCCTTCCTGCTGCTTTGGCTGCCAAACTTGCTAAGAGAGGAATTATAACACGTAAGAAATTGTCCTACGGTTAAATAGATAGATACTATTTTACATATGTTTTTAGCCAAACAGAAGCCCGTTGAGCCTGTAAAAAAGCCAGATTTTAAAGGCTTACTAACATGTCCAAACAAAAGTAATATATTTCATGAATGCAACCAATGGTGTGAAACACACTGGAAAGGTGTACCTACACCAGACTCCAAATATGTCCGTAATATGCAGAAACTCCTTGTAAAATACCCGTTATCATTGAATTGGACAGAAATATTTGATAAAGGCATGTAAGTAACTGTTTGTTAGACCTCAAATGTGCTTAATAGAGGTTAGTCTAAGTTTTAGAGTTTATACAACTCTAGGAAGTTTCAGAAATTATGCTTGCCTAATTTGTTTATTCTTGTCCCAAGAATTTAAGGCAACTTGAATTTTTAATATATTATTGATAATAAGTAATCATCAATTATAACTGGCAGTGAAGGTATTTCAATTTCAAATTTATTGGTAAAAAGAAAAATGCATCTCATTGATACGTCAAGTAGGTAACACTTTACACAACTAGTTCTAAAAAGTAAAAAATAAAGTAAATTAACAGTTCCTACCTATATAATATATAATGAATGACAAAACATATTACAGAGTACCCAAATGCTATTCTCTCTCACAGCCTGTTGGAATTCCCTTGTTGAATAGGGAGTACTTACTTACCTAGTTGTTATTAAATATTTTTTTAGATGTTTCTTAAATAGTTCGAAATTCAGCTGCCTAAACAAAGGTGGTAGCATATTAAATAAGTCAATAGCTATATTGTTGTTTTTATGTAGTCTAAGTTAAGGTTTTAAAATATTATTATGTTCTTTATTGGTTTCCCCCAAAAGGCTATCAATTTAAGTCCTTCAGCCGCAGTACATTACATAAAAAACCAGAGAAGAAAAAAAAGCAAGAAACCAAATGTCAAAACCAAAAAAAAAACAATACATACAATAGGTATTATCCCTAAAATGTGTGTCATGCTGATAAAAGTTATTACTATGTGTGTTGTGGTGGTGGATGTGTTTTTTTAAGTAACATAGAATAGGTATATAGAAATAAACTGACCAAACAGTCATGATTAAATGTCAAGAAAAGTAGACCCTGCAACTATCAGTGGCTTTAATTTTAGCGATTATTCTAACCACACAATTTTGCTTTAAAAACACCCTTTGAAGATTAGTGTCTGCAGCGCATCCCCACACCAAGACCCCATATGTCATTCTGGAATGGAAGACTATGTTAGGCAATCAATGCCGATTCCTGAACAGCTGTGAATTGTATTTTATGCAATGCTTAAATAAAAGAAGAATGTTTATCACATAAGGAATTAATATAGTCATGCCATGACAAAGCTGAATCCAATTGAAGGCTCAGAAATTTATGTGTTACATTATTTAAATTTAACTGATCTGTCTTTGACTCAATTAACAGCTCCGGTTTTTTTGCCATTCCAAAGAAATACCTCTGCGACACATGCTCTCATCGCAGGTTCAATTTAACCTGATATTGCACGATGTTGCTGACTGTTTAGTGTAAGACTACAGATTAGTGTGTGCAACTTTGCTGAAAAGGGGCGTCAATATTTAAAAATAAATCTGTATATAATTACTCTATTTTTCCAAATACTCCACTTGACCCTGCCAGTAGATACCTACTGTTTTTTTTGTAAAATTACTATTTTGTAATATGGTGTTACACAAAAACATACTGCCTAATATGAATTTATGGTTTACTAATATTGTTTAAAATTAAATAAAGATACCTAATCAAATTAAAACAATCTTTATTATAATATGCGAAATTAACTAACAAGTCGTCCCTATATATGCACTCAAAGTTGGTATTGTATATGTCTCATGTAAGATCAATTTTGGAATTTTCAAACGTAGTTCATAGTTTGGTTACCATACCAAATTTTTGAAATACTGTTGTTTAGAACAGGTATAAACTTAAGTAATGATCAAACCATGTTCTCCTTAAGTAATCTACGTATGATTGCTTGTGGAAGAGAGTTGGGATTTCAGCAACAGCGAACAGATATCATGATAACCTAGATCCCTAAATAACTTTTTGTGCCAGGAGAGTTATTTTAGGCTGGTTGTTTCAAATAACATAATAAAATATAAATTGTAATAATGTAACTTGAAACTGTTGTACCTACTGAAAGGTGAACAAAAAAAATAATTTTTTCCGTTTACTGCAAATAATATTGTAATTTATTTATTAATTATGTCTACTAAATACTTAGTGTATTTTATAAAAATTTTAGTGGTCGTTACTACTACTGGAATATAGAAAATGATCTGGTAACATGGCTACCTCCTAAACATCCAAAGGCCGTTTTAACAAAGAGTGCATCAAAACTAAGAGAAAAGCGGCTTCAGGAACAAAAGGAAAAGAAACTGAAAGAAAAACAAGAATTATCTAGAAAGGATAATGAGAAGAGCAGCGACAAGGAACGCGATAAAGACTCTGAGGATGATGACAGAAGTTATCGGTCGAAATATTCTGATAGGAGAGATCGAGACAGAGATAGAGAGAGGTATATAACCTTGCTTTATTTATGTGTTTGAATTTTTTAAATGTTAAGGTTGGAGTATCAACATTCCTGCCAACCTATAACCTATTTTGCTAACATTTATTTATTTTTTCTAGCTTTTATACAAAATTTAAATAAAATCAATATCGACTTCAATATCAAGGAGTTTCATAAATTATTTTAGGATAATTGTATAGCGAAATCGGGTAAAATTTTTTGTGACATTATTGTCATTGTTTTCGTCCACTATATAATTCTCCCAAAATTAGCAATGAAATTTTTAAATTGATATTTGTGTAATATGTCAGATATTACCTAAATAATGTGTCGACGATATTGATTTTATTTAAATATTAGGTAATAAAATAATAAACCAAAAACAAACAAGTAAGTTGGCAATAGATTGAATGCCGTTAAGAATTCCACCTCAAGGGAAGGATTAGACTACTAACGTCTAGAAAAATTACATACCTCGTATATCTGTTCTCTTTAAACATATTTGAAAAAGTTATATGCAGTAGATTGACATATTTTTTTGAGAAATTTTTATTTATAGCTGACAATCAAAATGGTTTTAAAAGGGGAAAGTCTACGATAAGAGCAATCTATTACACAATTTCAAGTTTAGTAGATTCATTGAATAAAAAAAAAATACGTCGGCAATGTGCATGGACTTGTCAAATGCCTTTGACAGTGTCAATCACAACATATTGTGCTTAAAAATAGGAACTTATGGGATCCAGGGGAATGCAATTGATTTAATTTGATCTAAGTAGTACAAAATGATGATATGGTAGACCTATAAAATCGGTGTTAACAGAGGTGTTCCTCAAGAATCTATTTTGGGCCCATAAAAAGGCCCAAAGAATGATTCTGAAAGTAATCTTTGACATGACAATAGTTCCATATGACCTGAATTATTTATTCGGTGACATGTATTATTTTATGACAGAATTAGGTTAAATAATGGTAATTTACCACATGCCTAGCTAACGATGTTAGGCAGAATTCACACCAAAGCAATTGGCAACATACAATGAGCAACAAGCGATAGGCAATATCGCATCGCGTTTGTATTCACATTGACTCGATAAAATATTTAGTTATTTATTAGACATCCAAAATGTCGGTGTTAATGTAGTGATTGCGTTTTATATATTACGAAAAATACGAAGTAAGGTCAAAAAATGGAAACGTCGGTATTGGGTGCGACCTTGTCATTTGCAAAATATAGTTCATTCAGTGAGTGTGGTTGCTAAAGAAATGAGTTTAGATCCTGAGGTATTTAAAAGTTTCTACAGGATGAATAGACAGTTTCTGAATTTTACTAAGACTTGTTTCTCCAATACTGCAAGAAGGAGTCGTTACTTGCATAATCATACAAGCAGGGATAGTATTCAATATTTTGCACAAACAAAATATTCTTGTTTCTGTTTGTTTCTGTTTTTTCTTCGGACATTTCGAAGCAATTCGCAACTAGCAACACAACCGAAATATTGCTTGCGATACAGAACGCCGTTTGCCGGGCAATATTTTATAAGGCGATATCAGTATCGTTTCGGTGTAAACAAGTTGCAATCAATACAAAGCTTTTATAAGCAGAGTGGTATAGGCAACTCAGATCGCGCATCGCTTATTGCTTGTTGCCAATTGCTTTGGTGTGAATTCCGCCTTAGAAAATCAACTTTGAGGACGGATTTTTATTGTTTCTCGAGCCAGGTCCAGACCAACTGAGCGAGCGAGAGCAAGATCATGTTTATATGAATGCTCACGTGGTGTAGACGGAGTTTGAGGCGAGCGAATTCTTGCGCGCTCGCGCTCTATGATGATCCGCGCGATGTCGGTACTTCAAAGGAAAATCGTGTTCTTGCATTTTCAGTCCGGAGGACATTTGAAGTTTATAATTTCGCTCTTGACAGATTTTTTGGATGTTTGTTTAGTTTTGCAGTAGAAAAATGAAGTAATAATAATAATAATAATAATCTTTATTTAGCACTTGGCTAGTTATTGCTAAGAAAAAAAATTACATAATATGTTAGTTACAAAAATATAAAACCTAATCTACGTGTCCTTTAAATAATGAAATACCTTTCTTGTAAAAACCCCCAAACTATTTGTATTCTTAATACTCTCCGGGAGGTCATTAAAAAGGCGAACTCCCTCAAAAAACAACGAGTTTTGTAAAGATGTAGTCTTAACCGTCTCAATGTTGTAGTGGTGCCCAGAGCGAATGTTATAATCGTGAAAATTTGATCTTTTCTTAAGAAAAGCATTAAAATATCTCGGTAACTGCCCATGTTCTATTTTATATATTAGAACTAAATTCGCCCTTCTGATGCTTTGTTCGACAGACAGCCAATTCAAACTATGTAACATGCTTCTTACTGGGGTATACCTATTGCATTTGAGAATAATTCGCATAATCTTATTTTGCTGAATCTGCAGTCTACATATATTTTCCTGAGTACAAGATATTAATAAGGAACAGCAGTAATTACAGTGGGGCAAAATAATTGTGTTATAAACAAGTGTTCTGGTCCACTGGGATAAATAATTTGAAATGCGACCGAAGAAAACAAACTTTTTTCCTAATTTTTTACAAAGATAATCCACCTGATTAGCAAAAGTAAGCTGAGGATCTAAAAAAACTCCCAAATATTTTATTTCCGACACAAAGGTAATTTCAGATTCATTTATGTTAAGGGCTAATCCTGATTCAGCATATTTCTTACAATTTCCTTTTGAACCTATTACCATACATTTTGTCTTTGATGTGTTCAGTTTTAATTTATTTTGACAAAGCCAGTCATACAATATTTGAAGTTCCCTGTTCAAAATATCAGTTATTTCCCTAAAATTATTCCCTGATACACAAATAAGGGTATCATCAGCAAATAAATTAACAAACGAATTTTTTAGGGCTATATGGATATCATTAACATAAATAACAAACAGTAAGGGACCCAGCACACTTCCCTGTGGAACACCCCATTTATTTTCCCTTTTACTAGATAGTTTATCGTCCACTCTAGTCATTTGATACCTGTCACTTAAATAATCTTTAATACAATCTAATGCCTTGCCATTTACACCATATCGTCGTAACTTTTTTATTAGAATTCCACGATCGATTGTTTCAAACGCACGCTGCAAGTCTACAAATACACCAAGCACCACTTTTCCTTCATTTAGTTCTTTTCGCCACGTTGCACATACGTATTGCAGTGCTGACTCGCAAGAATGGCCACTCCTAAATCCAGACTGTCCCACAAACAATAACTGATTCCTTTCAAAATAGTTCCTTAGTTGTCGACAGGCAATTGTTTCAATGATCTTATCTACCACGGGCAGTAAGTTAATTGGCCTAAATTCGGATGGAGTTTTAGGTCTAGAAACTTTAGGTATAGGAATTATAACACTATTTTTTATTTCATCTGGTATCTTCCCAGTTTGTAAGGAGGTATTAACTAAGTAAAGAAGAGGATATCCTATCACACAGAAAAGGTCCTTAACCAATTTAATGTTTAAAGATTCATCACTGGTACTTTTATTTTTAAACCCAAAAACAATTTTTTTTAGTTCCGAAAAATTTATAGGTTTGAAACCGGCAAAGGTATGTTCATTTCTATCTATATTACATTTCCAATGTTTCTTTTCTATGCTATTTGAAATTTCATCTATACTGTCCGCATAGAACCTATTAAAATTCTCCTCCATAGACCCATCATAAGTTCCACAGTCGATATCCGTGAGAACTATTTGTTTATTGTTATTTCCTACCGGGTCTTTTAGTGTTCTCCACATTTTCTTTCCATCTCCTTTGCACCTGTCTATGTTGTGATCATAATACTTTGTTTTTTCAAGACAAGTGGTCAAATGAAAATGTCTTGCAATTAATAGAAGGATATAGAGCGCGACCTGTATTGTGGGATTCAACAAACAAATACTACTAAGTTTAAATAATGCAACGATTTTGTCTGACATAATGACAACTGAGAACCTCGATCAATGGCGAACATCAAACTAATCTTCTCTATCTCTAACTTTTGCGATCAGTTCTGGTCTAACTCAACTCGTGGAAGAACCAACGCGAATTCCAGACCGAGATGGAGATTTTGCTAGTCTTTTAGATCTCTTTTTGACATCCAACCCTGACCTATACACAGTCACCGTTCATCCTCCATTAGGATCTTCCGATCACAAACTTATTTCAACTCTAAGCGAGCTGCCAATTTGTTTTGAACAACCTCCTAAACCTCGTAAAATTTGGCACTACACATCAGCTAGTTGGGAAGACCTAAGGGACCATTTTCGCACTTTTCCTTGGCTGAAAGTATGCTTCTCTTCAGATGATCCATCCGCTTGTGCTCAAGAGGTCTCCGATGTCATTCTTACTGGCATGGAAGCCTTTATTCCTTTCTCCAAGAAGCGCCCTTCGAATGGCAAACCCTGGTTTAGCAAGAACTGCGAGCGTGCTGTCAGAGCTAAAAATCTAGCTTACCGACAATGGCGTAAAAATCCTACCGATGTGAATCGCACCATCTTTGTTACCGCTCGAAACCAGTGCAAGCAAACGATAGATCAAAACAAAGAGGCTTACAACATGAGGATCAAAAATAAACTTCTCGCCAGTCCTAACGGATCTAGGTCCTTTTGGTCAGTCGCTAAGGCCGTCAGTCAAAATTTTACCAAATCAAATATTCCACCGCTAACACGTTCTGACGGCACAATAGCAACCACGGCTGAAGATAAAGCGAACTTACTCGCAGAACTCTTTGCTTCACACTCCACGGTAGACTTTCAGGGAAAAACACCCCCGAACATTCCAGCAGTTCGATCGGAAATGACTGATATCGTATTCCGTCAGCGTCCTGTCAAACGAATTCTGAAGGGGCTCGATGCCAAAAAAGCTTCTGGTCCAGATGAAATTCCTATTATAGTGCTCAAAAAATGCGCCGATGAACTCACACCAGTATTTTGTAGACTTTTTAACTTATCCTACAAAAAAGGAATATTTCCATCTTGCTGGAAAAAGGCGCGAGTCCAGCCTATACCAAAGAAAGGCAAGAAAACCCTGCCAAACAACTATCGACCAGTCGCATTGCTTTCAGTTATATCAAAGGTGATGGAGAAAGCTATTAACCAACAACTTATAAAATACCTGGAAGGCCTTAAAATTATCAGCGACCATCAGTATGGTTTTCGTAAGTCCAGATCAACAGGAGACCTGCTAGCCTATGTCACTCATCTTTGGAGCAACGCAATCGAACATCATGGGGAGTCCCGGGCTATTGCACTGGACATCTCTAAAGCCTTTGACCGTGTCTGGCACGAGGGGCTCCTAAGCAAACTGCGTTCTTATGGTATGCCCGGTCGATTTTGTTCATGGTTGTCTAGCTTCCTCAAGGACCGCTCTCTGCAAGTGGCGATTGACGGGTTTCTCTCAGACACCTTCACCATCAATGCTGGTGTTCCTCAAGGGTCCATATTATCTCCCACTCTCTTCTTACTGTACATTAACGACCTTCTAGCGAAAACAGAAAATCCATTATATTGCTTTGCTGACGACAGCACACTTATCTCATCTTTTACTTTAAAACCTCAAACATCGGCTACTGACGCACATCTTCGCAGACAACATGAGGTATCACGCCTCAATAAAGACCTGGAAGAAATTTTGTCTTGGGGTGACAGTAACCAAGTCGAATTTAACGCTCAAAAAACCCAGGCTGCAGTTTTCTCTAAGAAGGTCAACATTGCAGAACCCGATATCGTTATGGCAGGACACGCAATTCCACTGACCTCGTCTATTAATTTGCTGGGTGTCAACCTGGGAGGAAATATGTCTTGGCATAATCACGTAGTGGCAATCGCCAGGGCAGCTTCTCAGAAGCTCGGTATACTTTTCCGTACCAAAAAGTTGTATACACCTCAACAACTTTTGACACTCTATAAAGCCCAGATTCGACCATCACTGGAATACTGCTCTCATATCTGGAGTTCTGCGCCGAAGCATACCCTTCGGTTGTTGGATTCCATCCAAAGGAGAGCCGTTCGTCTAATCGGCGACCACGAGCTGACTAAGAACCTCGACAGCTTAGAACATCGAAGACAGGTTGGTGATTTGGCTCTCTTCTACAGATATTTTCATGGCAAGTGTTCGACAGATATTACCCGCTCGATTCCACCTAGAGTAATGCATAGCAGAAACACACGACGAACCACTGCCGCCCATCCCTATGTGGTTCAACTTAGTACACCCCGAACATCATCGTTTCAGAACTCTTTCATTTGGAGGACGTCATCTTTGTGGAACGGCCTTTCTGAGACCGTGTTTCCAACCCAATATAACCTCCAACGATTCAAGAAAAACGTAAATCGCTTTCTTCGTACACGCACCGCTCCCAGAGCGCCTTAAAGGATTTTCCTATAGTGCTTGTGCTCGATCATAAAAAAAAAAAAAAAAAAAAAAAAAAAAAAAAAATCGCTGGGTATAGACGGAAGCAGATCATGTGCTTGCGAACACCAGCAATCGTGAGAGAATAATCGCTCTCGCTCGCTCAATTGGCCTGGACCCGGCTTCGGATACAAACAAATGTGTGGTATCGCTATACACAAAAGAGAAATGTAGTTGCAAAGCGCACAACTATTTGCTATTGGAAACAGATCAAAAACATAAACGCATAAAATTATCGACAGTTTGACGAAAGAAACGGAAATATAGGGCTGGAAGAAAATATACAAAGCATGTTAACGTTGTTAGAACAGCTAATAAGGCAAGGAGCCTCGCTAAAAAACATCGAAAAAACTTTTTATCTCATTCCTACTATAAAAAATTAGATAAAACGTCGTTCTTATTTCATGTTAGTAAGTGTGAATATTTTCTTTCATAAATCGATTTGGAGCGATGGACCGGTAATAGCTGTGGTTATACCCTTGGTTAACCTTGAATTTGCCCTTTTGAAGATATTACGTCACGCGACAAAAGAAACGCTTGAACGAGAAAAAGTTTTTACCGGTTATAACTGTCAAATTTGTTTTTGATTATACATAACCACATTTTTTTTGGCGCTTGGTAAGCGGTTTTGTGCAGGTGCAAGCAAAAGGCAGTATAAAGTATATTTCTTTGTCACAAAGCGTATCTATAAATGATATATCAGTGTAATGGATCCTTTACCATTAAGCGTGATTAGTGATTGGGACCGAGAAGAGGGCATAATTTTAACCGTTTATTATTAGAAGCCGTATTTAAGTCGTCCACGACTATGGTATAATAATTTCCTTCGAAATTTATGTTAAGCTGATAGGTATTGTTCCATATTATTTATTGACATTTAAAACGCTGATAAACACAACACTACAAATAAAAAGAGACGAAGAATAAAAAACACCTCTCCAGCAAGGTTATTACCGGTCCAAGAAAGGACAGCACATGACGTAGCGAAGGGCTTAGCCATGACGTCATTCATCACCGAAAAGTTATAACCACACTACAACGCCAGTGGTAAAAACCAATTTGGAATATTTATAACCGGTCCATCGCTCCAAATCGATTATAATTACCATTATTTAACCTAATTCCTGTCATAAAATAATACCTTTCACTCAGTGGCGGCTCGTTAATGAAGGGCTCTGGGGCGCCGCCCTCCCTGCAATTATTTCAAACAGAATCCAAAAATACTTTACTTAAAAAGCCAATAAAGCAATGTATGTAAGCAATCCATTAAAAAATAATTCAAACCAAACATAGCCCTATTCCAGCGGGTAGGTTATACTAAGCGCGGGCATAATTCAAACCAAACATAGCCCTATTCCAACGGGCAGGTTATACTCATAGACAAGCGAGTTGCGCGCTCTCAAGCGGGCGACCGATTATTCGTCCCGATTCAACGCGAGTTCTCGATGAGTTGCCATGACGATGGAGCCGTGACGTCACCTACACATCGCACAACGAGCGGCCACGAATGATCTCCAATTTTCCGCGCCCAACAGCTGTTCGCGAATCGCGATGCCACGGTAGAATAATTGATATAATGTTATGTACTCTGACGAGGCGACCTGTCGATCCCGCTGATGTTTTGTTTATTTATTTTGTCAAAAATTTTTACAAATTTACTATAATATTGCCGAAATGACTTTGAAGAATTCAAAGGTGATTATACCTTTATTACCTAGTGTATGTTTCAAACAGGTTAAAGTTAAATTATACTGGATAAAACATTAAAATTTAATAAAAAAAGCTGTCACAATATTAAATATTTTAATCAGAACGGACAAAAAAAAATCACTCGTTCCAAAAATCGTATAAAAAAAGCTATGTTCCATTTAAAAAACACCTTATCCATATCGTAACTCTTTTGTTTCTGGTTCAAATAACTTTTTTGTTTCATTTTTGAATTCTGCAGGAAAAAGTACATCGATTGGCTATTTTGGATTTTTCTTTAAATACAAGGAAGCTCAAAAATGAGCCCCTGTTCAGTCCTCGTTGGAAGACCCTGTACAAGTGCAATCAAAATGTAAAAGTAAGGCACAGTTTACGCGTAAGTTTGACAAAGAAATATATAATAAAAATCCTGGATATGCGGTTGTGACTGTTGTGAGGACAAAAATTCTTTTTTTTTGTTTCGTGTGTCTTCTTTTCGACGGGGATGATAATTGGACTATAAATGGGGTGCAGGACTTAAATCATCTTTCAGAGAAAATAAAAAACATGAAAATAGTGCAAAACATCGTCATAACGTGGTAAGTTTTGAGATGTTAGGACAAACTAATATTTTAACTTGTTTAAGTAGTGCTTATGCCGATGAAATTAAAATTCACAACGAGAAAGTTAGAAAAAACAGACACGTACTTTCGAAAACAATAGACATTTTAAACTTTTTTTTATTTAAAGCCAGCGCCCCTCCGACTCGCTAGTCACGAGCCGCCACTGCTTTCACTGTACTCAATGACATACGGAGCTCTTTTCAAACCCTCCTTTAAGGGTTATTTTTTTTAATCCGTTACCGTATAATTAAATTATTGTAACGATTTGTAAAAAGAATTATGTTTTTGTATTTACCATTAAAAATAATATGTATAAGAAATAATAGATCCTACAAACTAAATTTATCTGATCGCTTTAGAAAGAGGTGTACCTTTACCTGATGGTAAAATAATAAACGTCAACCCTAGTTTATTTAAAAGATGAAATGTTGCGCTTTTATTTGAGTCCACGATAGCCTACGACGCACGTATAGGAAATCACCGCTGAGCTACAAGTCCCCAGTTAGTGTACCCTGTCATAAGGCACGTTGGGAGGCGTCAACCCAGTGCATTACCTACGGCTAATGGGTCTTTTTCATGCGGCACATTCCAATGAACCCTATTGTTCATGTCAGAAGATCACTTTTTGTATTTGTTTCAAAAATAGGCAAAATTAAAAAAAAATTATGACCCTCTTGTAATAGGGCACACGTTCAATTTATATTTTATGAACAGTGTACCCCCCTACCTTTTCATGGTGGATTCTTCAGGTCGGGTTCTCCTACTATTAGTTCTTGATACTAGATCAAACTCAACAAATAAAACTTTTAATTTATTTATAGGGACGATAGACGAAACAAAAGAGATAGAGATGATCGTCATCGTAGAGATAGAGACAAAAGATCGAAAAGAGATGACCAGTTAGATCCAATGGATCCTGCTGCATACTCGGACGTTCCCCAGGGGACTTGGAGCGACGGTCTTGAAACAAACAAAGCTAGAGCTGACAACACTGCTTCGGGAGTTTTGTTCCAACAACGGCCATATCCCGCCCCAGGAGCTGTTCTGGCAGCGAATAAGGAAAAAGAAGAAAAAGAGAGAAAAAAGTAATAGATTCGTTTGCAGGTTTAAGAGTTTAAGGTTGATAGTTTTAATGACATGAATGGCATAAAAGAACGTTGTTTATTACTATTGTTTTATTTTCCTTAAAGGCAATTTATTACCGGCCACCATTAATATCTGCGATTACTAAGTAGGTACTCATCTTTGTAAATAAGAAAAGAAAATCCCAAACCCACCAGAAAAATTATGGATTCATAAAAAAATTGAGAAATTCCTATAATTTCTTCAATACATTACTAATGTGTGACCACCTTAAATTTCGTATGGGATTTCCTATGTTGCACCAGCTCATATACACGGTGCTACAAATGCTTAACACGAAGATAGTTAAATTGAGGAAAAGTTGCGTATTTTATTTTGCTGAAAGAAAATAGTAAATATTCCGAATACCTACGGAGAAATCAGAAAAAGGAAAATAGAATCATTCAGTTTTGGTTCTTAAATTTGACTTGGGAAGGAAACAAAAAACATGCTTTCATAACCAGTTTTTATGTTCTACAAGATAATGTTACGGCTCTAGGTATTATTATTTCAATAAAATTCTAGTCAGATTTACCATAGCCTCAGACCATGGCCATACTAAAGGCATGAGATATATATATTTTTTTTTTAAATGGATATTCTTATTTATTTTACAATTATAACATTTACCAGAATGCCTATGGTTATGTCCCTAGCCCTCGAAATATTGTAAAACAAAAAGTGGCATTGCTCTCGAATGAAAAAAATATACATTTAAGTAGCAGTAGCGTAAAAATGGAACAAAAATTTTAAGGTTGGGCAAAAACTAAAACGGATGCTAAACTATTATCTAGTAATAATTTTTTCCAAAAACACCTCGATAGGTCTGTAACAATGATCTGCTAGTCTGTAATAATTATGATATTTAATTCTAAAGAGCTAGGGCCGGTAAAAAAGGATAACTTTTAAAATACTGATGTCTTATTTGATGACAAAACGTTAAAATTTGAAAATACTTTATATTTCTTAACTCCCTTAAACGGTATTTAAAATTCCAGGTCCGTATTTAAAAAATTGACTTGATGATGGTATCTAAAGAGCGGTCGGAAAAGTCGAATTAGTAACAACATCTTGTAAAACATAAAAGCGGCTATAAAAGTGTTTTTTGTTTTTCCCAAGTCAAAAATTAAAAATCAAAACCGAATTTTTCAGTTTTTTTTTCGGATATCTCCATAGGTATTCGGAATATTCGCAAGTTTGCATCAATTCGTAACTCTTATCGTTTTCCAGATCCCTATACACACACGAATTTGTAGCAGCTTTCCTGGACATTTTTTTACCACAATCACATCTATTAAAAGTGCTCTAA
The DNA here is from genome assembly GCA_963969555.1 of Polydrusus pterygomalis. Taxonomy (NCBI): domain Eukaryota; kingdom Metazoa; phylum Arthropoda; class Insecta; order Coleoptera; family Curculionidae; genus Polydrusus; species Polydrusus pterygomalis. Next base: position 116,408,671 of record OZ018376.1, read on the forward strand.
AATATTTTTATCACTAGTGGCGAAAGTATGTACCTCTAAAAAATTGCTTATTTTTATAAATGTAAACAGATGACTTATAATATATTCGAATTAACGTCGCTGGACTTAAAAATGTTCTATTTTTTTTGCGAGTGAAAATCTGCGAGGCTGCAAAGGACGCCCCATGCATATTGGAGAACGGAATCATAATCCAAAACAATAGTTATATCATTTGTGTATAGAATGCACACAATAGGTCCAAGAATTGAACCCTGTGGCACCCCCCATGGTAATGTTAATTGTATTTGACTGTCTTCCGAGAGTTTCTCACCTGCTCAATATAGGTTAAACTTAACTTATCTGAAGTACTTTAAAAATGCTACATTTTATCAAAAAAGAAATTAGATTACTAAAAATAAGGGTTAAACAACTAAACACATTTTCATTACTTTATGGGTTTATTTTTGTGTGATTTCAAATTAGGTATACCCTTATTTGTTATAAATTAACCAACCATTTGGTAATTGAAAAACATTTTTATTAAAAAGGGAATCATTTTTTACAATGGTATTTAATACAACTACTTAGATTTAAGAAAACTAATGCTATTTCTGTTTTCCCAGTAAATTATTACTTTCAGCACAACCTTCTGCATATCAACAGCTAACTACAACAAGGATGTGCTTCTAGCCATTAAAAAAATGCACATTCATTTCGAATGAAAATCAAATTTTCAGGATTCTAATTTCCTGCGCTTAAAGATGAAATTTTATTTTTATCGAAGTGCAATATTTTTTTGGTTCTTCACAAAACTTATACAGGTTGATTCACAGTAAGTGGTCTATTATAAAATGTCAGAAATCAGTAGACTTATTTTACTGGTTATTGACATTGTTTGTTATGTATTATTTATATATTTAGTCAAATCCAATATTGATAATATTTCTCTGCTGTGAGGTATTTTGTGTAAGTAATAAGATGTCTAGTATGTCAATTATCCCGAAGAAATTATTGTTGATTCACCACTAGGCAACTTTGATCGTGAGTATATCATTTCGGCTAATGCCATTTTAACAGTTAAAGTGTTGTTATAGTTAAATGCCGCTCAAAATCTTTGTGCAACCCGACATTAACCTAATGTTCTGGTATACAAAATGTGTTTAAAATCTCGAGTAAAATCCCAAAACGCCTTATTAAACCGACAGAAACATTAAAATATATATTTTTTAAAGTTAGCAGGTAATTATGATCAGTTTTAAAGTTTCATTATGATAAGTATTTTAGTTTCCAACATCTAATAGGACTAAATCTGGGGAAAGGGAATGTGTCAATAATTACAGAAGCATTTCTAAGCAGTCAGCAATTCCTAAACGCAGAGTGTCTAGGAGCCGGGAAATCCGGGAAAAAAACGGGTATTTTACAAAGCCGGAAAAAACCGGGGATTCGACAGGAAAATTAAGTTTAAGCCGGGAATTTTGAATGAGCAGATAATTTCGAACTTAAAAATTTGAAGTAGGTACTCGGGCACTCCTATTTTTAAAATAGATGTTTTTAAAAAATACAAGAATGGTTTATATTGCAACCTTAAAAAAGTCCAAGGGATTGATTTAGGATATGGGACTAGAGCGGCTATCAAAAAATGCGTCGGAGTTAAAGATAAAGAAATGATGATCTTTCGCCAGGATTGTCGAAACTGCTTGATGTATACAGTTTCCAAACTTTTGGAAAAATGTCCGTTAGCATATAAATTAACTAAAGCTATAAGAGATCCAAAAAAATCCTTGCAACTGATGTCCAAAGCATTTGAAATTTTGTTAAATTCAAACAGATGCAATGCGACTAAATTGGAAGAAGCAGATAGAGAATTTAGACATTCTTACTGATCATTCAGTCAATCAGACTATGATAAATAAAATGAAAAATTATTCCAGATGTAACAGAGTAGATGACTTTTGGATGAAATCCATCACAAATGACAGTTTAAAAAACGTGGTGCAACTTCTTGTAACATTCTCATGGAAATGCCACAGAAGAAAGGGGATTTTCTGTTAATAAGGAGATTTTGGTGGAAAATTTAAAAGAAAAGTCCCTTATAGGCCAAAGATTAGTGTACGATTCACTACAAAAAATTGGAGGAGTTCAAACTATGGACATTATATACAAAATCCATGATACTTTCTATGAGAAATGCCTATTCAATGTACAACACAGCACAAAAAGGCAAAAGAGGTTGACAGTGACTTGAAAAAAGCAGAAAAAAGAAAGCTTCAGAAGAACTGGAAACTAAAAATTAATATATTATTCAAAATTACAATACTTAGCTTCTGCATGGGGATCTGCTTGTTTATCAAACTTAAAACCATTACAAAAATTGCAAAATAAAGTTATTAAATGTATACACAAATTACCACATTTAGAACCAACTGTAAATCTATATAGACCGAAAGGGTATTTACACGTTCAAAACATTTATAAATTAAAAATTTGTATTCTAATTCACTCTATTATTTTAAAAGAAAAAAAATCAAACATAACACTTCAGGAGAATAAGACATTACATGATTATAACACCAGACATTGTATAAATTATCAAACTGTGCCAGTAAAAATTTCGGAAAAAAATCGCTTTTATATGACGGAATAATAAAATAACAATCTTCCAAAAAATATCAGAAAAATTAAAAAATTGACAACTTTTAAAAAACAATTAAATTATTACTTATTTATTTTTTTTTTTTTTTTTAATGGTTATAATTTTCTATATTATGTTGTCACTTTCTATGTAATGAACTGTAAAAGTTAGTTTGGAATAAAGACATTTTGAAAGTTAAAAAGAAAAAAATTATCGAACAATCACAAAAGATTTGGCAGCTGTAGAACAAGAAATCGTAAAATTAAAAAAGTAACTATATTATTTGGTTGTGCTTAAGCCATGTGCTTTTCAAATAAATGTTTTAAAATTTAACAACGAAAGTGTAGTTAATTTAGGAAAACCCAGCCGGGAAATTTTCAAAAACCGACCGGGAATTAGTCGGGAATTTTGTTTTCGATTTTTGCTAGACACCCTGTAAAACTGCTTGATGGCCTTGTATATTATGATCAGTTAAGCTGGAAATGTAAGCAGTTTATTGATAATCGTCAACACGGTTTTATTAGTGGAAGATCTACTGTTTCAAACCTAGTCTCAAATGAGACTGCCCTGCTGGGCGCCTTGGAGGGGGGTTGTCGGGTGGATGCGATCTGCACTGACTTCTCCAAGGCGTTTGATAGGGTGAATCATAAATTGCTTGTTGCCAAACTCAGTGCGATCGGTTTTGGTACGCAATCGGTGAGATGGTTTCAGAGCTTTTTGATAGGACGTACACAGAGGGTTAGGATTGGACATTTTGAATCTGATAGCATAGAGGTGACCTCTGGTGTGCCTCAGAGTGGCCACTGTTCGCCTCTATTGTTTAACCTATTTCTCTGTGACATTGAAAATTACATTGGTTGCAGCGATCATCTGGTCTATGCCGACGATCTCAAAATATTTAGAATTGTAAACGATGAAGGTGACTCCACATTACTACAAGAATCTTTAACATCCTTTGTAGAATGGTCCGAACTCAACGGACTTTCCATAAACCCTACTAAATGTTCTTCTATTTGTTTTTCTAAACACAAGAATAGAAAATGACAATCCTACGTATAACATTAAAGGTAACGAATTGAATGTCGTCAACTCAATTAAGAATTTGGGGGTATTTTTTGATTCGGAAATTACTTTTAGGGATCATATAAAACACAACAGGAAAAGCTCTCCAGGTATTGGGCTTCATTTTTAGGGTTGGTAAAGATCTGTCGGTCGACTCACTTCGTCTACTGTATTGCTCACTAGTAAGATCTCATTTGGAATATGCCTCAGTTGTGTGGTCACCATTCTACAACATCTATAAAGAACAACTTGAGAGAGTTCAACGAAAGTTTTTTAAATACTGTGCTTACAAGCTTAACATGAATAATAGACTCGAAAAGGTTCAACAACATCTTCATCTTCCAACCCTTGAGTACAGAAGAAAAACTTCGTACCTGAACTTCATTTACAAATTAATTAATGGTTATACAGTAAGGACCTAAAGTCCGCCCCCCCCCCCCCCCCCCCCCTCTAACTTCTAAATCGTTCGGTATATTTTAATGAAATTTTGAACGATAATATTTGAGTTCTAACAGTACGTCTTAGAGCCAAACGGTTTACATGTCCCTATCTTCAATTTTTATTATCTTCCCAAAAAATCAACTTCCGGTTAAACCGGATGTAACTCGAAAGCAGGAAATATAGTTGTATTCTCTTTGAATGTACATAGGACTAATTACGGCGCTCATTCTCCTCTAACCCGTAGCCTAGCAGTTTTAAATGCCTATCCTGAAATTGATCCCTTCGGAAGCTCACTCAACAGGTTCCAAAACAGTATTATGCGATCAAAAATATGAATAAGTGTTATGTTTGGACATATTTAGATATTTAAATTACTGTTAATATTTGTATGATTAGATTATTTCAATTAGAAATGTAAATTTATAAATGGGGCATCCCGTATATTGTTAATAAATAAATAAATAAATAAAAAATATTTAAAAAAAGTAATTTTAATGTCTATTGATTTCTTCCAAATCTTGACATTTCACTAATCTGTGATTTATTATAATGTAAAACTAACTTAAAAAATCAATCAATTTATAACCAACACTATCTAAAATGCTAATTATATAAAATACACCTACAATATGTATATAAAATACAAATTTATGTACAATTTTAATCAAGCATAAAGTGGATGAATAATTTACTAACCTAGTTATATCTAAAAAAAAAGTTGCTTTTAACAATCACATAACCAACCCAGGGTCGCCTATCTCACAAGCAGTGGGTTTAGTTTTTTTTAAAGCTTAACAGAAACATTTCAGATGCTTTTAAAAAATTATATATAAAAAATACTTCTCAATTTAGACTGCGCCAATAAAAATCTTTGTTGGCCACGACTTTTATTTTCAAGTAGCGGGGAAATAAGAAGTTTGGTACGATAAATTAACTTGAAGCTATATAAGTTTTTGGGGATTTCTATTAACAACACGAAGTTACTTTTAAGTGGTCCGGGGAAATCCAGAAGAAAGAAAAAGCCAGTCACCTAAAACAAAAGCTGTTAGGTACGTCAAAATGCACTTTCTCCTCAACCAGGAAAGTCTAATCGTGCAATAGGGAGAAGGGGGAGTAGAGTATCTTTGGGAAGTAAGTTTTCGAATCATCTTAAAGTGCTAAGATAGGTCACATGGACTTATTGTGAGGAGGGCTATCAATGGAACTCCACCCTATCTAAAAAAAAGAAAAACCCTTTTTCGACTTTCCTGGTTAAGGAGTAAGTGCATTTTGACGTGACAGTTTTTCTCTTTTGAGACTGGCTTTTCCTTTCTTCTCGATTTTCACAGCAACAAAATGGCTTTGTTTTGTTAGGAGTCCCCAAAAAGTCGACCTATAAAATAGGGAGTAGCCAAATTAGGACAAAAAAAAATATTTTACTGAAATAGTCACCATTAACATTTCTATGGGCATATTAATTTAAAGAGTAACAGAATTCTGTAAAAATTCAATATGGCCGCCACAAGAAATAGTGAAGTTCTGGTATGGAATGTAAATGAAAAACACGACAATCGGCAATTTCTGTTATGATAAAAATATTGAAAAAAAAGTGATAACATAATATAAAGTAATTTGACAGCAGTCAAGTATTGGGTGAACGATCCATTAATTTTCCCAAGAATAAGCCTTGGTGATTTTTAATAAAAAACGCTATAAAATTACAATTTTCAGGAAAAACTAAAATTTAAAAAACTTGCATTCATTAAGGAAAAATTCCATATTTCGTAGTAAAAGACTATACCAGAGTTGATAATCAGATACAGAAAAATTCTACAGTTTTTTAATTCTCTTAAATTTTCTCGAAAATCGTCACTATATCTGTTTACCTCTACCACTCTCCCTAAAAGATTTTTATGCGCTACTCCCCATGCCAAAAAACTAAATTCGCCTTGACCTAATACCTAATTTAAGATTTGCGCCCCTCAAAATGCAACACAGTGCAATTATGTCATAATCTCTCCAGAAGGCATACAGGCATAGTGTTTAGTAAATAAGAACGGAAAAATTTTGCATTTATATTGCAGCAAACCAAAGCTTTCAGATAGTAGGTAGCAGCTCTATAGTAAAATCACTTTTTGCCAAAAAAAAATTATTTTTTATACAAGCCTAATTTTGATCAATGTGGAACACCTTTGACGTCAAAAATTATAGTAAAATATAAAAATAAAGCTGACTAAAATAAATATCACCGCTCTTTTTGCTCACAGATACGCGAAACAAACTTTATATTCCAAGTAACAACAAATCGCCCAGAGATTTATGGCCCGATGCGACGTGTTCCTTTGACATAATGAAAAGTCCTCTGGTACTTCATAGCCTAAGAACTGGCGACATTTTTACTTAAGGCCCTATCACGCAGCCACACGACAGAAACAAGCACAGCAGTGTATATATTTAAATGCAAGCACGCACACGACGCTGTACGACAAGTCATTTCAGCATTTCTGCTGAGAAAGTCGAAAAAAGTTGTCTGGCGACCTAACGTCGGCCTTTCTAGGGCACACAGAGCCCTACAAGGAGGTAACTTCAAGCCATTTCAGTAAGTTGATATATTCTGCAAATTATTTATTTATATATATTTTTTTTTAAATTGAATGCCAGGCACTTGGCGCAGTCTTAAGGGTATGCCAGACCGTCATAAGGGAGCTGCAGTTTAGCATTTATGTCAGAACGTTACTAAAATCGCGTTCGGAAGCAAAACCGTTACAGAACACAATTTTTTTTCTAATTTCTGAGGTCTCAGGGAAACAATTTGGCTCTCCTGAAAAATATTAAAAAGAAATTCATTGTTAATAAGATACTAAAGAAAATTATGAGAAAGACCCCCTTTAAATAGTCCTTAAACTGTGACAGAAATTAAACATATAGACGAAGACTGTGCAATTCAAAATTTATTTCTTCGATCATTCCTGAAATTTTACACTTTCGCAATTATGTGATTATTAGAATCCATTACATTCTTAAGGGACAACTCGTCAATATCACAAAGTGACCAAACTTAAACGTAGTATAGGTTACGTCACTTATACAAATGACGAAATGTCTAAAGAAAATTAATTATAAAAAATAATACATTATTATCGTCAACTAAATAGGAATTTAAAAAATGTCTATTAACAATGTTTAAAACTACTTACTCATGACATACTTCCCTCAACATACCTTAGGTATACATATTCTAAAATAATTTACACATAAATATGAAAATTTAATGTTTTAGAAACCTAATATCTTTAATTTCAATTACAAAAATTTTCTTTTTTTTCCTTATTTAGTAAGATGTGCTGCCCAGAGAAAGAACTGAAAAGTGCGGAAAAAATAAAAATATTTTATTTTTTTGTGACATTATTTCTCATTGGCGATTCAATGCTCCTTGTATAACAACAAATTGTCACTAAATTCGGAAACAGTAAAAAATAATAGGGATTTAGTAGAGGGTAGATGGTACCTACATTAAATAATATTTTTTCGGGCATACTATAAGTAGTTGTCAAATGAATTACCCAAGAAACTTGATTAACCCCACAGCGTATATATATATAAAGTGTTAGCTTATATTAAATTTATTGTATTACAATTATGCCGTTATCGGATGGACAAAAACAACAAAATACAAATTTCGTGTTTAGTTTTAATGTTTATGCCATCCATACTGACATTATTACTAATAATATATTTTTACCTTATGCCAAAACCAAAATTACAAATTTTCACAAGAAAATTAATACAGCTTTAATTATTTGAAACTTGTCACATACATATCCGCACTAGAATGTAAATCCAAAGCTCTTAATTTTCTTAATTGGTCAATTTTTTCCACATGTAGATTTCAAAAACTGACTATAGGACAATTATTTAGACGCAAAATATGTATGTAATAACTATCATACTGATAATACCTACGGAAAATTTAATGGAAAAGCCGGGAAATGACAATAAAATTTCGGGTACCTCTCGATCTTAGTGGATAATCCGAGAAATGGCAATGAACTTTTCGAACCCACTCGATTATCTTTTAAGTTACGAAGAAAGTAAGTTTGGATTATAGTAGCAACTAGTTTTTTCTGTGTACCTTTATTTATTTAGAGAATATACTTATAAAATGGATATCTGTTTTTTAAAACCATATTAAGCTTTCAAAAATACTTAATTTTATATTATTTATCTTGGGCACTTATACAGGGTGTCCCAGATAAGAATGCACTCTACAGGGATCTCGTAAACCATAGGAGATACAGAGATGGTTAAATTAGAGAAAAGTTGCGCATTACTGAATCCTGCAACGTCATGTTTTCAAATTTAAAAAATTCCGAATGCTTCCGAAGATATTTGGATAAAACCGAATTTTCGCGATTTCGTTTTAATTGATTTATGATTCTATTTAAAGAGACATGTCAAAATAAATTTTACATTCTCATTGCCACTTTTTCTCCCCTACAAGATGGTTTAATTACATTTTTGATCCGACGTTTCGTTTAGTCACAACCATCATCAACTTTGTTATTTTAAATAGTAGGAAAATTTTATTTTATGCTTAATAAATTCTACGTTTTATTCTAAATCTAACGGTGTATCATATTTATTATTTATTAGACGTTTCGATATAGAAAAACACATCATCAATGAAAATAGGCACATTATCGAAAATATTTTTGTTTTTATTGTTGTATTTAAACACTTGTTGGATTTTAAAACATTTTTTTAAAAGAAACTTATAACAAAACATAATATCTAATAAACTTATTTGAAAAATGCAACAAGTAATAAATAATTTTAATTGTTATGTTTTTTTATTAAATTTTTAACTGTTGCATTGTGCAGTGAAATTTAAAATAATGGAACATTATTCTAACGAAGAACAATTTGACATGATTTGCTGTTACATCGAGAGTCATAAGAATTGTGCGCAAAAACATAATAATAATTACCAAATTTAAAACTAACAGGTCTCTGTAACTAAGTGACAGATCCAAAGAAACTATTTAAACTATTGCGAACGTCAATCAATTTCATAGCCACCCATATGATGCCGAATTTAAATGGTACGTTCTGTTTAAATATTATCATGCATTTTTTTTTGATAAAAAATAATTGTATTTAATAATTAAAATTAATTATTACTTGTTGCATTTTTCAGATAATTTTTATTAGATATTATGTTTTGTTATAAGTTTCTTTTAAAAAATGTTTTAAAACCCAACTAGTGTTTAAATACAACAATAAAAACAAAAATATTTTCGATAATGTGCCTATTTTCATTGACGATGTGTTTTTCTATATCGAAACGTCTAATAAATAATAAGTATGATACACCGTTAGATTTAGAATAAAACGTAGAATTTATTAAGCATAAAATAAAATTTTCCGACTATTTAAAATAACAAAGTTGATGATGGTTGTGACTAAACGAAACTTCTGATCAAAAATGTAATTAAACCATTTTGTAGGGGAGAAAAAGTGGCAATAAGAATGTAAAATTTATTTTGACATGTCTCTTCAAATAGAATCATAAATCAATTAAAACGAAATCGCGAAAATTCGGTTTAATCCAAATATCTTCGGAAGCATTTGGAATTTTTTACATTTGAAAACATGACGTTGCAGGATTCAGTAATGCGCAACTTTTCTCTAATGTAACCATCTCTGTATCTCCTATGGTTTACGAGATCCCTGTAGAGTGCATTCTTATCTGGGACATCCTGTATTATATTTTATTAAATTAGGTGTAATACAGTGGCAGTTTCTATATCCTTGTTGTACCAGCAGGTGTGACAGGGGAAATCGCGAATGTAATAGGAAAATTCGTACAATTTGAGTGTGCTCCGTTGCCTGTTAATTAATGTAATATTTGTTATTTGTTGTCGTGCTTTATATTTTTAATTATATTTTAATAAAAATTAAGTTTTACTGCGAATATGACTGTAGATGTGAAATATTTAAGAAATAATGTGGCTCTGTGAATTTAGAGCAGAAAATTGCAATTAAAAATGCGGGACAACCTACTCTAAACTTTACAAAAATAGTTTTTAACTATGGACAGGTGTGTTAATCTATGATTTTGTTATGATGCTTTATTATATTTATTTCTGATTAAAAACAAACGATTGTATTAGTTTTATATAGTACCCCTAAGGGATAAACGATGGAAAATGCAATACATATATAAAATTCCATAGAGACCTACAAGCTCTACGCCAGTTTTGAAATATCTTTATTTAATTGGGTCTATTGTTTATAAATGGCAACAATTTGATTTTATTTATTCTTTTAATATTAGTGGAAGAAATCCTTTATTTTTGTATCGTTTCAATAAGTTTTTTCATTTAAACAGAATTTATCATATTCAGCACTATCCTGAATTAGAACCCGTCGTAAAAGCATTAAGTGTCCTACAGCCAGTTTTTTAAAATAATATAACACAGGTAAATATTTGACCAATCGATGACCTTGCCAGTTATTTTTAATGAAATTGTAAATGTAATAAGAAACAATTTCAATTGGCCCAAACCTTTAAAAAGTTATAGTTTCGAACTTACCACCATTTGAAAATCTTATTTTCAAAATGGTAGCATTTTGTGACTTGTTCGAATGCTTCTGTCTTAAAAGCAATGAAGGAAGCATCTTAAATATTAATATATTCCTTCAAATATACTTTTTAAAATCTTTTCTTACTTTAGCTTTTTTAAAACTTGGCTCCACTAAAGGCGTGTTCTAAATAACTTTTTCTATAACACATTCAGATCCAATATTAACGGCAGCACCATCTTTTGCAGTTTGGAAAAAGTTCACTGGATAGCATTAAAACTCTTTTCAATAATTACTTAGAAAGCGTCAACGCGCCTAAAGCAATATTAAAGAAAAACAATTAATCAAAATATCAGTGAGATCATAAAACCTAATTAAAAGTTTGAAATGTAAAGTTCTCCGCTGAGGTATACGTCGTTGAAGTTTGTACTGTAGAATAAACCACCGAATCGCCTTCATGGAAGGTACTCGAGGTATTAACTACCTCGTGTTTATCCATATCCTCCTCCACTTGGGATATATTAAAACTACCTATTTCCGTTTTTAACTTAATTTCTTCACCGTCAGCCCCTTGGATTACCGTCGGTAAAGTCACTAATCCCAATTGACCGCCGGGCAGTTCTACTATTTTATTACTACTGTCAATTATTAATGGTTGCCCATCGTTTTGTATTTTAATGTTACCCATGATGCCCATTAATATTCTTTGCGGTTGAGTCTGAAGCTGTGATATTTGAGGTTGATCTAGTATTTGCTGGGGCTGGTTTTGAAGTTGCTGATCGCCTTGTTGAAGACCTTCTTCTAGTTTAACCATCCGCTTCATTCCGAATGTTTTAAACCTTATTGGCATGGGCTCGACTGCAGACGTCACAGGTTCCACCCTGCAAAAAATAAAATATTTATGATGCACGTTTATAACGTATGTGCTCAAACCCGAAAATATTGATTTTTAAGTCGTATAGTGCACACTGATCAATTATCTATAGAATCACTCCAATGAAGTTATTGTTTGGTAAAAAACAATCTAAAATACACCAAATTATACAGAATATTCAAGAATACAATGCACTTCAGAATGATTTAGATGAGCTATTTAAAGTGGTCTCATGAAAATGCACTTTATCTCAACATTTCAAGTGATCACACATTTTCCAGAAACAAAAAATTTGAAAGATTAATTTATAAATGAACAAGAAAAGCCTAAAACGGAATTTGGAAGTTAAAGATTTGTAGATTATCTTTAATAGTGAACTAAACTTTAGAAGTCAACGCCATAACAAGGCAATACATGCTTGGATTTATTCTTCGCAATAGTAAGAATTTCTCTACGAAACATCATCTACGTCCATCTTTGGAGAATGGGTCGGTAATTTGATCCCTTACTGTATTGGGCGAGCGCAAGCTTTTAAAACTGTAATAAATATCTCAGACCTTGTATATTTTGAAAAGTGTAGAACGTTGGATTCTCAAACTTTAAAGGCATGTTAATATTGTCAAGAACTCATGTTTCTGTTATGGAATTAACCATGGCCCTCTAAGATGTTGGAGTAGACAGACAGATATCCGGCCATGGAAACATTTCGTGACAGATCCAGGAATCCGGGCTATTGAGTGACGCCCGGAGCTCGCTTGTCAAACTTGCAGTTCATTAATAAACAAACCAATGTCAATTTGGCTTTGATTAACGAACCGATAGACGGCAATGAAATAATTAACAATGAGCGTCCATGATCCTAAAACGATTTGTCGCTGAATCTTTTCTACAAAATGGCGTTATCGGTTCTTATGTCATTTATTATAACAGGGCATTTTTTTTAAATACGGACGTGGAGTTTTTAATTTTATTTATACAGGGTGTCCCAAAAGTAATGGGACACAGAGCAACAGCAGACTCCTTAAGGCGAAATAATGAGATTTTTTTAAACTTGCCTTATCCCAAAATTGATAACAACCAAGATACAGTGTGTCAAAGTTTTAATTTTGTTTTCGTTTCTTTGCGATTATTTCTTAATGAAACGACATAGCAGCACAAAATTAAAGATTTTGGGTTTTTTTGAGGTGAGGAATTCAAAATTATTTATAGTTTTTGTGTAACCAGTAAAGGGCGCTGCCTACGATAAGACCCACTCTTTTAGCTGGCATAACTTTGTTTAGGCTTCTTATATCGATCCGACTATTAAAAAAATAAGTAACTTTACTTCTTTTACATCAAAAACGTATAACTTATTGAAGTCGCTAGGAGCAAGCATTTTCGAGATAATCGCATTCGATATTTTTAATGCAGGAATGCTAAAATATTTAAAATAATTTTATTGTGTATTCGTATTAGTATTATTTATCACAGCTGGCCTTGATTAAAAACAACGACGTTTCTAAGGCAACACCATGTTACACAAAGTATCATCTGTCAAAGTTATTAATTTTTTACGTACAATACGTAGATATTATAAATTTTTTAGTAATGCCTCGACATAATTTATTTCTCAATGCGGAAATGTGCGAAATGAACAGTTCCCTGAACGTTGGATAGGCCGTGGTGGCCACTTGCCTTTGATGGCGCGAAGTCCGGATTTTAATCCAATGAATTTCTGCATTTAGGGTTATTTGAAAACCAATGCAAATAACAGTTTAATAAACAACCTTGATGAGTTAAATCAAAAAATAAAAAATTTTCCTAATCTGCTCAGAAATGATGAAGAAGATCTCTTGTTTAAAGTCTGACAGTCTTTTGTAAAACGTATAGCGAAATGTATTAAGGTCAATGGTGGCCATTTTGAACAAAAACTATCACGACGTTACCATTTTTATTTCTAACTACTTTGTTACTTTTAAATGTTATTAAACTAAGTATTAAATAAAATTTTTGATTAGAATAAAATTAGTAATTCCGTATACGTTACGAAAAAACGTTTTTATTAGAAAAAAATAGTCAACCTTAAGTATCTACATTAACTTTGACACTTAGCAAATGTAGCTGATTTACAATAATTTTAAGTCAGAAATTCACCGTTGCTCGATTTTCCGTTGCTTTTGGACCACGTACTTAGTTGCATTGGACTTATGAAATGCGATTATTTCGAAAATGGTTGCTCCTAGCGACTTCAATAACTTATACGTTTTTGATAAAAGAAGTAAAGTAACTTATTTTATTTCATTTTGTCCGGTAAATCAACTTACCATGAACTCATTTGCGGCTGGTAAGTGGAACATTACAGTATCAGGTACTGTAATGTATTGCCTAGCAACCATCTTTTGTTTTTAGAAATAATGACTTTTTACTTTGGATTTTTGACAAGTTGTCACTTAAAATTATAGGAAACAAAATGTTCAAGTGCACATATTGAACATTAATTATTTAATTCATCATATATACATTAAACTAAATTAAACTTGGAATATAATAATACCTATAAGTATAAGTTTTTAAAACTTATAATAACAGTAACTGTCATAATTCAAAGCAAAATAAAGGCAATCATGGCCGACTATAAAAATGAGTTCCACGCCCCGACTAGTATTTATTGGAAAATCGCTATTTTGGCAGCATGCCTTACTATAAAAATATACTTTTTTCTACCAACTTTAGTAAATGAAAAATGTTACGCAACTACAGAATAGGCTCTCTTTTACAATTTTTTAAATATTTTGCTTAACTAAAGTTAGTAATTTTTATTTTGTTTTGACTATATATTTATCGATTCCAAGTAACTCTGTTTAGATGCTTTAACCTGTAAAATTATTTTTTCTACCAACTTTGGTAAATGAAAAATATTACGCAACTACAGAATAGACTCTCTTTTACAATTTTTTAAATATTTTGCTTAACTAAAGTTAGTAATTTTTTTTATATTTAAACTATATCCAGTGATACCAATTAATATTGCCAATAATATTTTAAAATTTGTAATAAACATTTTTATTAAATCTTTTTAAAAAGGATTATAATGACGAAATGAAATAAAATATCATACGATACACGTCCGTTAGGTGTTATTACAGCACTCGTTTATATTCCAGACTCGGCTCCTACGTCGCCTCGTCCGTAAACCAACTCGTACTGTAATAAGTCGCCTACCGGCCTTGTAACGTAAAATACTATTTTTAATAGTCGGATCGATATAAGAAGCCTAAACAAACTTATGCCAGCTAAAAGGAGTGGGCCATGCCGTAGGCAGCGCCCTCTACTGGTTACACAAAAACTCTGGATAATTTTGAATTCCTCACCTCAAAAAACCCCAAACCCTCAATTTTGTGCTGCTATAGTGGATTTCACCTTAGTTTTTAATGCTTTGACGTCTCTCTTGTCAAACATATTAGCCAACACGTGATTTTAAAATCCCTAATTCTATAAACGGCTTTCAGGCACGGGCATTGGCTAGATTAACAAGAGATGGATATATAAGTGACCGTATAGTTACATGTACATGACGAAGATGCATACTACACAGTTCAATACGTTGCCCTTCAATGAGCTCAAACTCGTCAAAAGCACGGCATCACGTTAGTATGTGCATCTTTGTCTTACGCATTTGCTCTCGCATATCTCTTTTCGTACTTCATTAATTCGATTGTCTCGTCGCGTTCTTTAAATATCACAGAGCCGCATTGGGACACACCGAGCACCGCGTGCATTTTGCTGTTAATTCTTGATCGTTCGTGTTATTGTTTTTGGTAATTTTCAGACAGCATTTTGCTTATATTTCGTGCGTATTAGACTTTTTGGCTTTAAACTGCCGGACTGTGTGTATTTGTGACGTGTTTCTTTTTATGCAAAAGTAAGTAAATAATTATTAATGTCTCGGACGGTGACGACGACATCGACAGCTTGTCAGATGAAGACCAAAAATAATAGGGACCTTGCAACAAAATTAAATTTGAAAACCACAGTGAACCATTATGCTAAAATAAGTTTTACATACAGTTGTATTGAAGAGTGCTTCAGGTATCTGTTCTGCAAACGCATGGACAAAAATCTTTTTTTGTAGTATCTTCTTACATTATTTTTTCTTTATTCATTAAAAAAAAATACCTAATTCGATAACATTACAAACTTTTGTTGTTTTATTATAAACCAACGAAAAGTTAGACCTATTGTAAACTTCAAACTCTTTAGAACCTAGTCTAAAGCAAAAAATATCTATACCCGTGAATAAGAAAATAAAAAAGTAAACAATAAGCTATTAAATATAATATATAGATTTTTTCAACTTAACACTGCATGGTCTAAAATCAAATTAAAAAACAAAATTATTCTTTAATAAAAAACGTAGTTAATTATTGATGATACTAGATTCACGACTGCCCCTTGTATATTTTTTATTGTACTAAATTAAGAGTGTGTTTTTACCAAAATAACAGCACTTTATTATATTATGAATAAAAATTAAATGAAATTGTTTTTCTGATATTCTATCCTATTTCCATTCCCCTTCAGTGTTTTTTTTTTTAAATATCTTAAAAATTGCTTAGGTAATTCTCGTTTCCATCCATAATTACAACTACAAATAAATTGACCCATGTTCACACATAATTTTTAAGTCCGGCCCTGGCCAATCCTTACGTTCTGTAAAAAGAAATGTTATAAATGACATGTGTCAGCGGCGGCCATTAAAAACTAAGGTGAAATCCACTATATGTCGTTTCGTTAAGAAATAATCGCAAAAAAACGAAAACAAAATTAAAACTTTGACTCCTTGTATCTTGGTTGTTATCAATTCTGGGATAAGGCAAGTTTAAATAAATCCCATTATTTCGCCTTAAGGAGTCTGCTGTTGTTATGTGTCCCATTACTTTTGGGACACCCTGTATATAGTTATTTTTATGCATGTTAATTTTTTTCGAAAAAGCGAAATTGGTGTCTTAGTTATATTAACAAAAAGTGCAACCCGTTTTAAGAACTTTTCTCGATTAAATAATGTCTGTCTAAATTTATAATTTCTATTTTAAAATACTATAAGAAAAATCCTACTAATAAATTTATTCAACAGAAAACTTGCCTGTGTCCGCCCTTTAAATCAGGCTGCGTTTCCATCCAATGACCAGTCTGTCTCCGGTGGTTCTTCAACTGGCCGGACTGGATAAACCTAGCCGGACACACGCCGCAAGCGTAAGGACGCGCTCCCGTGTGTCTGCGCATGTGTAACGCCAAGTCGTTCGACTGAGTGAAGGCTCTGGAACATATGTTGCACACGTAAGGGCGTTCACCGGTGTGTACTCTGCTGTGCCGGAGCTGGAAAATATTAAAACTTTATTTTAAATTTCTCTTATCGGCATGACTTTTGCCGACTATGACTAGGCCAAAGTTATAAGAGCAATCATTCGCCATTTCGTTTTTTGATCAATATTTTGTTACTTTTTCGTTTTATTCAAAAAACGGCCAAATACCCATCTTTGGACTACAATTCCTTACAGTTTCATGTTAAAAAGTTTGGATTTATAAATTAATAAAAGCAGAAAAAGTAATATGGGCAAATTTGACAAAATTTATTTTTTACTTTTATTAAGTTATCAAATATTTTTTTTTACTTAAAATTAGAAATTAGGTAAAAGCTACCCAAAGACGGGTATTTGGCCGCTTTTCAGAGAAAACAAAATATTGATAAGAAAATGAATTGACGAAAAAATATATGATTCACTTTTAAATTTTATAAATGAGTTTTATTTATTTATCAGTAAATTTAAATTAATTAAAAATTTCATACTGATTTTTAAAAACAAAATGTTTAATCCCATGATACCTTTTACCCTAACTAAACTACTTATTTCTGACTTCATTAACAGTATAAAAATAATAATTAAAAATTAAAAAAAACGCCCTTGTATTTTACTTGTTCACATGCATCCGTCCGAAAAATCATAACCTTTACCAGGGGTAAATCAAATTGACTAAATTAATTTACGACGTGCCGTTAGTTAAGTTAGATAAGTCAACTAACTTTAGAATCCGTGAACATAAAACCAGCCCGACCAAATTATTTACGATTATTTCAACAAAAAGGAATTTTGGAATGTTATCTTCACTAGTCTATAACGAAATCAAAATGTATAATGACTTACCCACAAACATTAAACGCATTAAAAAAGTCTATAACTATTTTTTATTTAAAAAAATATTTCTTAAAAAAATTGTAAACAAGTAAAAACAGTAATTTTCTTTATTAGGTACATATACATTTTTTACTATTACTTTTAATGTTGAGTTAATTTTAATTAGTTTTCTTATGGTCCTGTAATAAACCTGTAGTTGATTGGAAATAATAAAATAATTTAACGTTATTGTATTTTTTTTTGGTTTTCCTTTAAATTCATGAGGAAATAAGTTTTTGATTGTCTTTTTCTTTTAATAGAACTAAAATTATTTTACTTACATCCAGGTAAAATTATTTATCGGTAAGACGATTTAATTGGAAAAAATCAAATTAACGCGAAAACGTCATATTATGGCGTATTAAAACAAAATGGCATGGTGAAAACACAACTGGGAGACAACAATAAAAATATTTGGACTGTTTAAATTTAGTAAATACGGGTAAAAATATCTATAACATTTTAAGTAAAATTAAAAAATAAAATAGGGTGATCTATTTAACGAATGCATATTTGTTCTGTGACTGTTTTTTTTGTCACCCTGTATTATATTAAAACATCTGGACTGTGTATCATAAAGTTTAATGTTTTTTCATGGTTTTAAGTTGCACACCAATAGAGATCACCCTGTATAACAGTTAAAACCGCTTGAACCATATTCTTCATTTGGAATTTTTTTAAACCGATTTTAAATTCTTCTCCGAATAAATAAGTACCTATTTTCAAAAGAGCTTGTGTTTTATTTCACTAAGTAAATCGTTTATATAATAAGTAAGTATAATAATATAAGTTAAATAGTAATAAGTATGTAAGTTATACAGTGTGTCCGAAATTCAAGTCTCTATATGGGTATCTCGCTTAATAGATGAGATAGAAAGTTGGTTAAATAGGAAATATTGTAGAGAATTTAATGCCGATCTCGAATCCTTTTTCAAAATAATCAAAAGTTTTGTAGTTTTTTACTTATTAAACAAAAACTAAAAATGGCGCATTTCGTTTTTTTTTAAATAGGGGCTTAACGGTTAATTTGACATATCCCAAAGTGTTACATTCTTAAGACACTTTTTAGGGAAGAACATTTCTGTACAAAAAGAAAATGCAGATTGTCTTTTGTTTGTGAGTTACCCACAGTAACTTTGTTATTTCTTATGGCGGCCATCTTGGATTTGTACATAAAATTATTTCTCTTTGAATTACCTTTTAGACGATGTGCCACATGCTACCAAAATTTTGGAGAAATACTCTTAAATTATTTAAAAAAACAGTTGCAAACATGCATCTAACATAGCAGATAGTAATTAAACCATTTAAAGCACCTCTTAAACCTTTCTTTTTTTAGAATACAGTTTCTTACAAGATCCTTAAATTCTAAACCTGCCCTAACCTAACCAAAACCAAGTAGGATAACTTAAAACAAAAAACATTTATCAATAGCCTGCAAGTCCTGCAACTAATTTAGTTATTAAAAAATGGCAAGATAAGACACATTCATAAACGATCTAAGAATTTAAAATGTGTTTTTCAATTCCAAATATCTAGCAGAAGCTAGTTCAGCATTTCGGTGTGATTGCATATAAATGGCAAATAAATAGGCACTTTATTTTTTCTAATATTGCATACCATGGCCTACCATGTAAAAATATCATGGCCTTTTTACCATGCAAAAATATCACGGCCTACCATGTAACAATAATCCTTCCGTTATTATTTATGATTATACCAAATAATTTTAATGTAATAATACTTAAGTTGGCCAAATTAAAAAAGGTTTGCATTTTTTTTCTGATCTATTTTTTCTAATATTTTAACTAAATGTATAATTTCAAACAAAAAAAGACGCGATTTTTAGTTGAAAGCCCTATTTTTTCTAATTAAATTTTTTTTTGTTTCATTCCGATTAAGATTTTTTTTATCGCGGCGTTGCCAAACCTATTTAAGACCGTAGATAAAAAATGCGTTAACTATTTTATTGGCTAGAAAACAATGATTATTTGGGGCAGAAAAGTTTTCGTTATTAAACTACTACCTTTGGATGTACTACCATGCTATGTTAGATCCATGCGCTGTTGCCAAGTTAACGATAAAACTGGTTTTTTAATAATTTAAGAGTATTTCTCCAAAATTTTGGTAGCATGTGGCACATCGTTTAAAAGGTAATTCAAAGAGAAATAATTTTATGTACAAATCCAAGATGGCCGCCATAAGAAATAACAAAGTTACTGTGGGTAACTCACAAACAAAAGACAATCTGCATTTTCTTTTTGTACAGAAATATTCTTCCCTAAAAAGTGTCTTAAGGACTTTGGGATATGTCAAATTAACCGTTAAGCCCCTATTTAAAAAAAACGAAATGCGCCATTTTTAGTTTTTGTTTAATAAGTGAAAAACTACAAGACTTTTAATAATTTTGAAAAAGGATTCGAGATCGGCAATAAATTTTCTAAAATATTCCCCATTTAACCAACTTTCTATCTCATCTATTAAGCGAGATACCCATTTAGAGACTTGAATTTCGGACACACTGTATAGATATATTCAAGAAGTTAGTCCATTCTCTAAGTGGTTAAATATTTAAATGAAGAAATAAAAAGTATGTCTAAACCACAAATATCTTTAAACAAATTTAAGGACATGTTTCAAGCTTAGAGAGGGTCATTATCAGCAGTTGGGGAAAATAGTGCAGGGTTAAGCTTCAACATAATGATAGCTCGATGTATAGGAGAAATATTCTCAGAAGAAAGGTAATTTATAGATTACACAAAATAATAAATGATAGCTGAGAAAGAGGAGTAACCCCACCCCGGCAACAAAATATTTCAGTCTTAGTTTACACATACTAAAGAAAAAAATTTGGGGTAATTATATATACCTACCATAGTTGTAACATAGTGGAACAACCAGAATAAACCTAACATTTTTTAAAATTTAGTCGGAGCAAAAGACCTTATCTTAACTCCCACTCATTCATCTAACATAAACCGAAAACTAATAGCATGATAAAAAATCTTTTAAGATTATGTAGTAAAAAAAAAGCAGAGAACCAATCCAAAAAGTACTAATCAGGAAAAATGATAGACTTTATGTAAGTTTAAATCGAGGGGGAAATCACTGGGGTATTTTAGTGTACAAAGTAAGAAATTGCAGGGGCATTTCGAGGTATTTCGGGGAATTTAGAGGTATTTCGGGGAATTTAGAGGTATTTCGTCGAATTTCAAGGTATTTCGGGGGAATTTCAAGGTATTTCGGGGGAATTTCAAGGTATTTCGGGGTATAAACGTATTTTTCATAATATTTATTAATATCTTCTACAATTTGGCAACGTTGTTGTAAATGTAATCGGCCGAATTTTGCTGGGAATTTCAAGAGCGCTTTGGGGAATTGCAGGGAATTTCGGGGAACTTTTGGGGAATTGCAGAAAAATTAAAGGAATTTCCAAGGTATTAAAATTTAGGGTATTTCGGGGAATTTCAAAAAATTTTGGGTAATATCGGGGAATTTTTTCTGAAAGGGGAATTTCAGTGTACACATTTTTTTAGTGATTTCCCCCTCGGTTTAAATAGAGCCGCATTATTTGTCGCTTTAAAATTCGGTTGGGCAGTGAGGTAAAAAAACCATCAGTCGGCGTAACCTTGTAAGATTTGAAAAATTGTCGGTTTAAAGTGTAAAATAATTTTTCAATTTCTACTTAGTGGTAAATTTTAGTAATACGTATTTCAGTGGAAAAGCTTTTTCATAAAAATCAATTAAAAAACGATTAGTGACCAGCTGAAGCAAGATCGAAGTAAGTTAGTAAGTTAATAACCATAGCCGGTTGATTTGCTCAACAGCGCTTAAGGCCGGTCTGATAAAATTTAAATCATGTCACTTCGTTTTCTAAAAGATTGGTCCCATATATGCGCGCCTAGATCTATTTTCAATACTAAAATGTTCTTTGTCGCTTCATGTCATTTCCTTTTACCCTCTTAATACTTTTTAGAATTTCTTAACGATGAGACCACCTCGGGAAGCTACTCCACCACGCGCAATATGAATCGGTAAAATCGGTTTGACCAAAAAAAAGTTATGTGTAAACAAGTATTTTGTTAAAAGCCCCTTCCTCCTTTTTTAACCCAGTTAAAACTTACCAATTTGTTACTTTTGTTAAATGACTTTCCACACAAAGTACATAAGTAGGGTTTCTCTCCAGAGTGTGTCCTTTCATGACATTTAAGGTCGTGCGACCTTGGAAACCCTTTTCCACATTCATTACACTTGTAGGGTCTTTCGCCGGTATGTCGCCTCATATGCACTATCTACAAAAAAAACATTTTCTACGGTAAAACAGAAATTAACAAAACAGTCAGTTTCTCTAAAGGGTGTGCAAGTGTTGTAATTTTTCCTTAGTAAATATAAATATTGTAAAAAAAATATTAGAAACGTTAGGATAAACAATTTAAAATTATGAAGTGAAGCTTGCTGAAATGATTTCGTTACATATTTCATCAGCAGTATTTCTTAAAAGAGCAGCACATTGTTGCACTGTTGGAAAGCACTTACCATATTACTGGAATTATTGAATTCTTTACCACAATAAACACACAAATGTAATTTGGCATTGTCCTTAAGCCCAGTGTGTATTCTTTGGTGGGTTTTTAGATTATCTAACCTATTGAACGCTTTACCGCATTCAATACACACATGCCTTTTATCCTGCATCAGATGGGTTTTTGTATGTCTTGCTAAATGATCTGATCTACAAATATAAAACACATAATGCATAATAAAAGTTAGGGGTCAAAATATAATGAAATTCCATGTACAGTTACAGCCATTAAATCTTGGGCGGAACCTTTTTAGCTTTGTAACATTTACACATACACCTCATTTTACTATAAGTATACCTGTAATACCTGTTGAACAAAGTATCTATTAAAAATGTCATTATAGAATAAATGTCACAGTTTTAATTTATGAAAAATGCCAAATTTAACGACCCAGCAGAAAGTTTTAATAATTCATTATATTGAGCAGGAAGATTGGTCTGAAAGGGGAGTTTCAGAAAGGCTCAACATCCCAAAGAGTACGGTTAATTTTTTCAAAACAAAGTGGCAAGAAACGCATTCCTTGGAAAGAAGACCTGGAAGTGGTGGTCCCAAACAATCCAATGAAGAACATGATAACAATCTGGTCAACATATTAAGGGACCAACCTTTTAAATCCATTGTAATGGCTAAAATAGAAATAAACTTCCCGGGATCGGTGAGAACAGCTCGACGAAGGGTTAGAGAAATCTCTGAATTACGCTGTCATCCAGCAACTAAAAAGCCATTTTTAACTACCGAAAATAAGGAACATAAGGTTTTTCGTTACAGTATTACTTGGAACCTCTAGTTTTCTGGGAAAAGGTAATATTTACAGACGAGAAAGTGTTTCAGTCTTGCTACAACGGAAGACTAAGAGTATATAGGCCTCCAAGAACTCGATTCGATGAAAGATTTACCCAAAAGGATCGAAATAGTGGTCGATTTTCTGTAAACGTCTGGGCATGGATGAGTGCTCAAGGATTTGGTGTGTGTCACTTTATTGAAGGGCGATTTAATACAGAGGTATACATGAATATTTTACAAAATACCATGTTACCTTCTGTATTAGAAGGATTTCCAGGAAGGGATTTTATCTATCAGCAAGATAATTGTCCCATTCACACGGCCCGACAAGTAAGGGAATGGATGAATCAGGAACAAATTATCATTTTACCATAGCCCTCACGCAGTCCGGATTTAAATGTAATGGAAAATGTGAGAATAATTTTAGGCCACAAAATTTGAACGAATTAAAAAATAAAATTGCACAAGCTTGGAATGAGTTAAATCGGGACTTCGCAAGGGCTTTGGTAACTTCAATGCCTAGAAGGATAAACTCTGTCTTGGATAAAGGGGGAGCCGCGCTAAAATATTAAAATTTGATTAATTATAATAATATGATGTATTGTAAATAGGTACCGATTGAATTTGTTATAGTTTTATAGTGTGTTAATTTTTCGAAATAATAAAAAAAAGTTCTGATACCTTTTGGTAATTACTAATGATTAAATATAAATTAAGGTAAAAGAGCAATTTACCAAAAATTAGTAAAAAGTCAAAATCTGACAGATTTGCTGCCCGAGATTTAATGGCCGTAACTGTACATATTTGTCACATATGGGACAAAACTCTAAGTATACCGGGTGATGTACCGCTAGACTGGAAATGGAAAACTCCATGTAAAAATTTTGCTAAAATTTGACTTCCCTATTAATGTTACATCAAATTTTCTTTTTAATTAACTCCCAACCAACTCTTTATAAGTTTATTACAGGGATAACAATATATAAAAATAACAAGACTTCTTTCTCATTATTCTAACTTAGTATACAGGGTGATTCACGGTGTATGGAACGTTAGACGTTTCTGACGAACCAGTAAACGAATCGTTCTGAAAATTTGGTCGCGTACATAAACGGACATGCTCTACCAACCTAAAATATTTTTAACAATACAGTGTTGCCGCTTCCACGCAAAAATAATAGTAACTTCGATTTTTTAAATGCAACACCATATATTTTATTTTATTTTCGAAACCCCCATTACTTTCCTTACAATTTTTATTAACTCTATTCTATACTTATCTCTTACCGTTTCTAAGATATAAATTAATTTCCGTTTTTTTTGTCCGAAAACTTCACTTTTAAAAATGCTGATAATTTTGAACTCTAAAACAGTGAAATCCTGAAATTTGGTAAATAATTAACTAATACCATAGGGCTTTTTGCCATAGTCCCAAATCTTAGTTGCAATATACAGGGTGGTTGAAAAATACACTTATTCTGGTAACTTGAAAAAGTGACCATAAGTCCTTTTTTTCAAATGTAACATCCTGTATATTATTACGGATTTGAAAAGCTTCTAAAATTTCACTTCATTCATGTATATCATAACTGGTTTAACCATTTTTATGACGTATTAAGCATAATTTGTTAAATTTTCTATACAATTCAATTTTTATTCGGTTATTAGTAAGTTAGTCATAACAAAAACTCATGTTTACGTATGTTACTATGGTTATCGTTTTGACATTTCATTAAGTTTAGATACAAGATAGAAATACACTTTAAAGTCATGGAAGAAAACTATACAAATACAAATGCAGTTTTTATGAATTTATTTATTTTATTTGGACAATGTGTGTTTGCATTAACATGCAAAAAACATTAAAACTAATTTTTTCTTGAAATCCATGCAGTCAACACCCGCATATTAAAGTGTTTGGATGTAAACGGCCAGCGTTTTAAACATCTGTTAAAATAGCATTTTATTAGTTATAATTTTTGTAGTCTTTTATTATTTGACTACCTAGTTAACATTTAATAAAATTGTTCTGGATCCTTATGAATTTTCTAAGATTCATTGGCGGTAAATTAGAGTACATTTCGTTAAACTTTATACATGTCCTGGCGATAATTCTATCACATTGTCCAAATAAAATAAATAAATTCATAAAAATTGCATTTGTATAGTTTTCTTCCATGACTTTAAACTGTATTTCTATCTTGTATTTAAACTTAATGAAATGTCAAAACGATGACCATAGTAACATACGTAAACATCAGTTTTTGTCATGGCTAACTTACTAATAACCGAATAAAAATTGAATTGTATAGATTATACAACTCAATGTACATAATTCCCATATAGCTCGAGAGGCTTAATAAGTGATAAGCCTTTGGGATTATCGCTTTTGGTGGAACGATTGTTACTGTCATGGTAACACATAATAAAATATTTAATTTTGACATAATTTTTAAAAAAATGTCAAACCAAACGAGATTTGGAAGTGTGTCGCACTGGAGTAAATAATAGCCAGGTAAAAGTATTATTCGGTAATCCCGAAACATATTGTGGTATTACATTCGAAAATTTAACAAATTATGCTTAATACGTCAAAAAAATGGTTAAACCAGTTAGTTAGGTACAGGTATGATATACAAGAATGAAGTGAAATTTTAGCAGCTTTTCAAATCCGTAATAATATACAGGATGTTACATTTGAAAAAAAGGACTTATGGTCACTTTTTCAAGTTACCAGAATAAGTGTATTTTTCGACCACCCTGTATATTGCAACTAAGATTTGGGACTATGGCAAAGAGCCCTATGGTATTAGTTAACTATTTACCAAATTTCAGGGTTTCAGTGTTTTAGAGTTCAAAATTATCAGCATTTTTAAGTGACGTTTTCGGACCAAAAAAAACGGAAATTAATTTATATCTTAGAAAGGGTAAGAGATAAGTATAGAGTAGAGTTAATAAAAATTGTAAGGAAAGTAAAGGGGGTTTCGAAAATAAAATATATGGTGTTGCATTTAAAAAATCGAAGTTACTATTATTTTTGCGTGGAAGCGGCAACACTGTATTGTTAAAAATATTTTATGTTGGTAGAGCATGTCCTTTTATGTACGCGACCAAATTCTCAGAACGATTCCTTTACTGGTTCGTCAGAAACGTCTAACGTTCCATCCACCGTGAATCACCCTGTATACGTATGTTGGCGGCATATTATGGGAAACTTTTTTTATTATTAATTTTACGAAAAAAAGTTATTCTTTATAAAAAGTTCTGCACGGTCCAAAACCTAAAACGCAACCATCAGATATCAAATTTTATCAGTCGTATACGAGGTTTGTCAAAAAATGTGATTTTTGCTCTAGAGTCGGAAAAAATAGTTTTTTAATGTAAATACACAATGTTGAATATTTGAAAGTTATTTTTAATTCTAAACATCTTTTCTTGATAAAAATGCTCGATATTGTCAAAAATAAAGGTACTTTACTCTAGAGCAAAAATCACATTTTTTGACAAACCTCGTATACGACTGATAAAATTTGATATCTGATGGTTGCGTTTTAGGTTTTGGACCGTGCAGAACTTTTTATAAAGAATAACTTTTTTTCGTAAAATTAATAATAAAAAAGTTTCCCATATGCCGCAAACTTACGTAGAAACACAGTACGTATGTATAAAAAAAAGACAGTTAAAACATAAAGATTTGTATACACGATCTATCAATCTAATTGATTATCGCCTCAATGAGGTATAAATTAATGAAGAAAGAAAAATTAGGTTAGAAAATATTTTTTTTAATGAAATTTAAATAAGTGAAGTTTTTTTTTAAATATGTTTTTGTCTCAAGAGAACATAATGACACACGTGGATTCGGCCAGTTGTCAAGCGTTTTCTTGTTACTAGGGGGCGTGCCTACGTCCGTTAACTTGTTTGATAAAAGAGTGTAGTCGCAGGATTAGGGAGAGCGTTTTTAGGCCCTTCTTCTGACACAGTCGGCATTATGAGGTAAATTTGACGGGTTTATTTAAGGTTTCGTAAATATTTTTTTAAGGTTATTTTGTAATAGTTAATAGCAAGTTAGCCAGAAGTTTGGCAACGTCGCTCTTGGCTCTCCCTATGCTTGCGACTAGACTGGTCTCTGGTCTCGCTAACCGCTGTGCTCTCTCTCACAACCCTTCAATAAGATAAATGGTTTTACTTAAGAGTGCACCATCAAATTTTACGTTGAAATTCGTCAAATGAACTTAAATTTAAATCGGTTCATAAAGAATTTTTAAATCGTTTAAAAACATTTAAATAAAGTAAGAATCCATTTATCTTTCAATTTTAAAATATCATGGGATGAAAACTATAACAAAAACTTTTAAAATGCCAACATGTAAAGTAAAATGTATTGAGGTTTACGGTCTGCTTTTGCCAAAACCAAATATATTTAACATTAATTTTTGGAAATTTTTGTTACCTACCTTGAAAATACAGATTCACATATTGAACATTTATGTTGACCTTCCTCCGTCACTTCTTGGTGAAGTTTTAAATGCCTTATAAGATGTTCACCTCTACTAAATTGTTTGTTACATGTTGTACATACATAAGGCTTGTTAATGTGTTGCTGCTCGATGTGCGCTTTAAGCATTTCCTCGGTAAAGAATGCCTGTTGAAAGAAAAATAAATTGCATGTAACAACAATGTTAAGGGCAAAGTTTAGCAAAGCCATGGGCTGAAGCAGCTATTCTTACACTTATCCCTTATGAGAATTACACAGCTTACGCTTAAAAAAGCACCCGATTAAACTTACAATAGAGAAATTAGTTACAATTGGGGTTGAGATGACAATAACATTAATTTTAATGATTTCTTAAAGGTAATAATACTTAAGTTATCTGAAGAAAAAGGTAGACTATTATACATAGTTGCGGAACAGTAGGAAAAACATTTCTGAAACATGGATGTTCGATGCAGAGGAATATGAAGCGAAATTCGAGATCTGACATTAACAGAGTGAGAGTCCAACCGCATTGAGAATTTGGTAAGCGATAAGATGGTTTCTTAAATAATAGGATTCGATGTACAAACGTAAGGAAAATAAGCTTCGCACGGTTCTGCATACTGAGCCTGTGAAATTGAGATATGTAAGGAGAACCGTGCTCTTTGCGCAAGCCCAAAACATCTGCAACAAGCATTTTGTACCTTTTGAATTCTTCTCCTATCAAAAGCATTCAAATAGTTGCTATAAACAACCGCGCCGTAATTAAACAGAGATAAGACCAAAGTGTCACAAAGAAGTTTTTTATGTTATTATTAAAACAATGTCAATTTTATATGCATACTAGCGACCCGCCCCGACTTCGCACGCGGGTCTAAAATGTGTTTATTTACGACATCATATTAGAAACCTCTAAATTTATCAGTGTTTCTCTACAATATTATGCATATATTATACATATAAACCTTCCTCTTGAATCACTCTATCTATTAAAAAAAAAACGCTTCAAAATCCGTTGCGTAGTTTTAAAGATTTAAGCATACATAGAGACGGACAGACAGCGACAGCGACTTTGTTTTATACTATGTAGTGATAAAAACTTAAGAGAAAAGTAAGCACGCGAAAGCAAGCTGCTGCTATACTGAGTAAATTTTAGTTTTCCATCTGAGATTAATCTCAAACTCTTCGCACTATCCTGGCGAGGCAAGACATTATCTCCTAGCCGCGAATTCATTAAGTGAATTGTTTCCGCTTTTGTTGACGAATATAATGATACTGCACTTAGCTGGGTTAAGAACTAAGTTGTGGCGTAGTCAAAAAGATCTAATTGTTTCCAGGTCCGTGTTCAAGTTGGCACAGGCCGTAATGATATCCCTCGGATCTAAGCAAATATACAACTGCGTGTCATCAGCATACGCTTGGATGTACACAATGTACTTAAAAAAATCATTATTTTACTGAGCATATTTTAAACTGAGTCTACAAGCTTTATAACGAACTATAAATATCAACTATCAACTTTTTAGACTTTTAACTGAATCTTTAGAATTTACCACAGGAATAATTCAAGAAAATATTAACAACGTTGTTACTTTATATTTATACGGGTCTAGTAACCTTGACAAAAATAAAAACTTTTGCATTTCACAGCAACGGACTTTTTAAATTACTATTACTTAGAAACTACTTATGTTAGAAACGTACGTTCTGAGCAATTAGATAAATAATGAATTTCTACACGAAATGGTAAAATAAATATAGGGTATTCTATTAAAAAAAAATACTTGTTGAATGTCTACACCTTTTCCACTTGTATTTTTGAAACAGTCAATTTAATTTCAGAAAGCGCCATTTTTATATCAGATTTCTCACTTTAATTTCTAAAAGCACAATTTGTATTTCAGGTTTGTCACTTCCGTTAATTTAAAAGCAATAAAGGCAATTAAAAAGTTAAACATTTTTTAAAAAGTTAAAAGGTTATTCACGTCCACGTTTCCACGTGCTGGGGCACCTCTTGCGGTGTTACTGAGGTTTAATGCTCAGTACCCCAAAAACGATTTTTACCAAGTAATCTTATTGTGATACTACAATTTTATCCTCATAATGTCTTACAGACATATGTTTGATAAGTTTTTTTTTAATTTAAATAATCTTCGACACCTTAGAAAGGTTTTTTCTTCTTCCCCACTTTTTCAAGTACTCAGTATGGTTTAACCATTATCAATTTTCTTCATATCATGTTTCTTCTACACTTTAATTTTTTAAGTCCATAAAAGCTTCATTAAGGTTCTAATTTTCTCTTTTGCTAACACCATCAGCATAAAATAAATTTTTCTGTCTCCTGATGATGAACGTTTCTACGTGCGAAACATGTAGAGACCTTTGAATAATTTTTTATTCTATTAAATTTTGTGGAGGAAGACTTTTAGTTTTTTTTTTTCCCTTATATTTAATTGTTTACTTAGCTCCACCGTAGGAAAATATTATATTTTCCTCGATTTGCGGAAGCAACTACCTACCATTTCCCGGCCCCTCTTCGTATGTTTTTATCCGTATTTCTCTATGGATGACAACTCCTCTACAAATTGGGCAAGTTGCTTCTACTGCTACAGCTTCCCTCTCAGTGAAAATAAATTCTATGCATCTTCCATGGAAAATGTGTTGGCATGACTGGTTTGCATCGATGGACGACATATTACACAATTATCTTGCAGTTACATATCACGTAATGAGAGCAAAAATAAAACTTAGCACATTACGCTCGACAATATCAAAAAAATTAAATTATTTCCATAACAATGATATACGTGGTTTTTTTATACCCGGGGATCCATAAAAAGGTTTTTAGCTTATTTTAAATTTCTAAAATACATTTGATGCTTTCTGAAATATATATAGAAAAGGTGTAGTATCTATAAGACATACAACGACACATATATTTTTTAAAAATTCGAAATATTAAATCGTCAACAACAATCAAAAAATTCCAAAATATATAAGGCATTCCATTTAAAATA
This sequence comes from Polydrusus pterygomalis, assembly GCA_963969555.1. Classification (NCBI taxonomy): domain Eukaryota; kingdom Metazoa; phylum Arthropoda; class Insecta; order Coleoptera; family Curculionidae; genus Polydrusus; species Polydrusus pterygomalis. Next base: position 116,439,295 of record OZ018376.1, read on the forward strand.
CCAATGCAAAGGCTAACTTCAGTATAACCGGAAGTGCTGGTTAAGTAAAAATCCTTACTAAAAAGATCAGTATCTCTTATTGCTAGTACCAGTATTGGGACCCTGCATGCTATTAAGAAATTAACACATACCTGATCGCACCTATCACACTTATGTGTCAGCACAGCTCTATGTAACGTCATATGCCTAGTCAGGTGATTAGCACGGGCAAACTCTGCTTGGCACACGTGGCAAGTATGAATCTTTATTTTCCTCTTTGACGACAGTTCGTCCAGGGACAATTCCAATCCGTCAGATGGTTCCAGTTTTTCTATATTTGGAAAATTTGGATCCAAGGGCTCTCCATTGTTTTCGTAGTTCTCAATATTTGTATCTTTAAAAAAATGTATAGTCTTGTAATTTTAAATTAAGACTTCATTACTGTGCTATGTGTGAAATCGTGATAAAAAAAAATGTTGTTGGCAGCATCATTGCTTTTTATTGACTGTAACTTCGTAGCGATCGACGCGCACCATTCATTTTGGTTTTTTGAATACGTTTAATTTTGTTTGTTCTGAATCACTTTATCAACCATGTTACATTATTTGTTGGAACTTATATCAAATATTTCTGTGGGTTATTCTTGTTTTAGGTTATGTAAGTCGATTCTACTTAAGCTACGTTTGTTTCGTATTATTTTCGATACATTTTGCATTACACATTAATTATAGCTACATAATATACGAAACATTATAGAAACCCAATACTAGAAATTGTGTCTCGTCTCCATTTTGAACCAGAATAATATTTCGCCTTCTGGAGGCCATTTAGGAGGACGAATTACTAAATTACATGGTAAAATTAATTTCGTCGATGCTTCTTGTTTCTCTTTTGCAGTTACTGTGAAAAGTGAAATAAATCATGCCTTATAGAAAATACACTGGTGACAAATGCATTGTGGCGAAACTTTTTCATCTTCATATTGTTTTTTTTTCTATTTCACAACCTGCAGGTAATTCGAATTATTTGTTTACTTATGTGTCCATTTTGACATCTTCAAACAGCGCCCTCTAAGATTAAGAATAAACACATTCGATATAACATTTTCGACCTATTTTCCATAAAAGTTTCGATTATGCGTCAAAACAGCGAAAGTCGCAGCTAGTACCAACCACTTGGAACCACTTGCACTCATAGATAATTTACCTTTGGATACGTACAGGGTTATCCAACCAAGACTAGACAAGGCAATTTTTTGACTTTTACTGTACTTTTATAAAAAAAACTGAAATAGCCATCTTAAGTCATTTTCTCCCGCGAATTCGAATATCTTCAGCAAAAAACAATTGAACATCAAACAAAAGTACTAGGGGTCACTTTGATATTTTTTTAAATGGAACACCCTGTATATTTTTACATTTTTAAATTCCACATAAAAATATAATTATTTTTTATTAAATGCACTATTAGTCTATACTTCATAGTTTCCAAGATATTGACTTTCGAAAAGTGACATTTTTGAAATTTGACAGCTTATAACTTTCTAACAGTACGTCTTAGAGCAAAACGGCTTACATATCCCTATCTTCAATTTTTATTATCTTCCCAAAAAAATCAACTTCCGGTTAAACCGGATGTAACTCGAAAGAAGGAAATATAGTTGTTCCGGTTTAACTGGAAGTTGATATTTTTGGGAAGATAATAAAAATTGAAGATAGGGACATGTGAGCCGTTTTGCTCTAAGACGTACTGTTAGAAAGTTATAAGCTGTCAAAGTTCAAAAATGTCACTTTTCGAGAGTCAATATCTCGGAAACTATGAAGTATAGACTAATAGTGCATTTAATAAAAAATAATTATAATTTTATGTGGAATTTAAAAATGTAAAAATATACAGGGTGTTCCATTTAAAAAAATATCAAAGTGACCCCTAGTACTTTTGTTTGATGTTCAATTGTTTTTTGCTGAAGATATTCGAATTCGCGGGAGAAAATGACTTAAGATGGCTATTTCAGTTTTTTTATAAAAGTACAGGAAAAGTCAAAAAATCGCCTTGTCTAGTCTTGGTTGGATAACCCTGTACAGCTTATCTTCTGCGCAAACAAAAGTTACGTTTTATGGGTGAAAAAATACGTCCGAGCGCATGACTCGCCGGTCAGTTGGCTTCCTTCTGGACACCTTCGTGTGGATTCCTTGTAGTTGTCTTAGCTATCGTGGATTGTGGGTGTTTAATATTTATGGATTTCTAGTTTTTGTGTATTTTAGTGAATTGTGTCTGGTATTGTGAGAAAATTAATTCTGTCAAAGTTACTGGTTGGTTAATTTTTTGGTTAAAATCTGTACATCCCGACATTAAGCTTTTAATAAACCCAAAACGGGTCAACTTCTCGGGCAAAAACTTTTCAAATTCTTGAACACGAAATTTATCTTGAAAATGTTTCACACGTACCCAATTAGTTTTTGCCAAATTGTAAAAATCAATACAAGTTATATACCAACTAATATTTGACTTGAGGTTAGGTACGCGATAACACCGTAGATTGGTTATTTTGCTGGTTTTGTTTGTTTTTATATTCGATTTTATAAGACTAGTTTAATTCACTTGTTCTTGTTCTCTTTCTTTTCGAACTAAAAACACGACGACGAATCATTTTAAAACAAATTTTAGAAACAAACCCTTAAAAACAATTTTCTATCCTCAAAATCTGATAAGGTTTGCAACTACTAAAAATGTCAGAAATCACTACCTTTTTTCCCAACTTGATCAAAAATTGGGAAGAAATTTCAATTTTTTGGCAAGAATTTAAATTTTAAAGCCCAGACCTGTCTATTTTCCCATTCGTCAAACGATAATGTTGCAGTGCGCATGTCTAATAGTGTCCAGCTTTGTTTACATGCGCGAGGCCATAAATCTGCCACTTTCAAGATTATTGTTTGCTTATCCAAAGGTAAATTGTCTATGCTTGTACTAGCGCCATTTAAAATCTGTACGCTTCGAAAATGTTTCCAAATTTGTAGCCGACAGTGTCCTCCTTGTGTCAAAAATAAGAACATAGGTTTCGATGCATTTACCAAAATGTGTCTAAAATGCTACTTGGGTGTATTACCATATATGACGTTCATATTCCTATGAATTTAAAAAAAATGTGCGAAGAGATCGAAAACCAAGGTATTAAAATATTAGTTAAAGATTTTTGGTTTTTTAGAGTTTTTATTTGTTATAATTTAGCTTTTTACCATGTACGTGAGAGTGGTCAGCCCCTGTATCTGATAACCATACTTACCATTTATAGTTATTTTTGGAAAAATATGCCTACAAAGGACCGTTTCTAATTTTGACCAAGATTTATCGTATCTCCTAAAAGCATTCTTACAAAATAAATAATAATTTTTTTTAAATATTTTGAATCAAATACCATTATGTAGGGTACAAAAAATGGTCATAAATAGAATGTATTTCTTTTAAGCACTTAATTATTGAGGGTGGAGATTACCGGTTGTTTAAGTGTGAAATATCTGGGAGTTTTTATACAGTTGCATGAAGTGGGATGAACACATGAATTACACAGTTAAAAAAAATACGATCTCTGCTATACAAATTTAAATACCTGAAACAGATATTCACACGCGAACAGCTACTTATGGGCTTGTGGAACACCATCTTCGATATGGAAAAGCGGACTGGGGGGGTGTTATTAATAACTACTTGTCTAATTTACAAAAAATACAAAAATGGATTATAAAATTAATATTTAACAAGGAGTATAAATACTAGGCTGGGCCGAAAAAGTGAAAAATTGGAAATTGCCTCGGAAATTGCAAATGGTATATTTGCCAATATCTGACTATACAGCTAAAAGTAATTTGTGGAAAATTTTATTAAATTCCGTAAATGTTTCGCCGCGCCCCTGTGACCTTAAAAATTAGTAAAAAGGCCGATTTTTCAATATTTAATATTTTTTAAATCCAAAATTATAATTTTTTTGTGACTTCATGTGGATGTGGCAATGTGTATAAAAATAATTTTTTCAATAAAATATTTTTTTGTTGGATGGACATTACAAATTTGTCTCTGAAAACGTTAAATTACGTGTAAATGAAGATTTTGATGACAAATTTGTAATTTCCATCCAACAGAAAAATATTTTATTGAAAAAATTATTTTTATACACATTCCCACATCCACAAGAAGTCACAAAAAAATTATAATTTTGGATTTAAAAAATATTAAATATTGAAAAATCGGCCTTTTTACTAATTTTCAAGGTCACAGGGGCGCGGCGAAACATTTACGGATTTTAATAAAATTTTCCACAAATTACTTTTAGATGTATAGTCAGATATTGGCAAATATACCATTTGCAATTTCCAATTTTTCACTTTTTCGGCCCAGCCTAATAGATACCCTATAGAAAGTTTGTTCGGTGAGAGTGGAATTTTTGACTTACGACAGTTGTTTTGTTTACAAATTTTAATCAGGCAGTTTAAAAACAAAAAAGAATTATGGGAAAGAAAGAAAAACTCAAAGTCTTCCTCCACAAAGTTTAATAGAATAAAAATATTCAACACAAGTCTCTACATGTTTCGAACGTAGAAACGTTCATCATCAGGAGACATAAATTATATTTGGTGCTGATGGTTTTAGCAAAAGAGAAAATGGTGTAGAACCTTAATGGAGCTTTTATTTAATTAAAACTTGATGTTTAAAGTAGACATGATATAAAGAAAATTGAATAAAGTTTAACCATACTGAGTATGTGAGAGGTCAGTAACTGGGGTCTAAACCAACCAAATAAACTGGGAAAGAAAAAACCTTTTCTAAAAAGGTGTCGAAAGTTGTTTTAAAAAAATTTTCGACACCTTTTTTAGAAAAGGTTTTTTCTGTCCCAGTTTATTTGGTTGGTTTAGACCCCAGTTACTGACCTCTCACATACTCAGTATGGTTAAACTTTATTCAATTTTCATGACTACTTTAAACATCAAGTTTTAATTAAATAACAGCTCCATTAAGGTTCTACACCATTTTCTCTTTTGCTAAAACCATCAGCACCAAATATAATTTCTGTCTCCTGATGATGAACGTTACTACGTTCGAAACATGTAGAGACTTGTGTTGAATATTTTTATTCTATTAAACTTTGTGGAGGAAGACTTTTGAGTTTTTCTTTCTTTCCCATACTTTCAACTCCACTTTAAGCATGGACTATTTCTTCAAATTAAAAAAGAATTAGTTAAAATAGATTACACTATTACACATATGTTACAAGGGCTAAAGATCACTTATCAAGAGTACCTAAAGTAAACAGAACGATTGTGCAAAAAATTTATTTTTTTCTAGCACCAAAAATATTTAACACCATACCTGCAGAACTTAAAAAAATTAATTCATTTACCTTATTTAGGATTAAATTTAAAAAATGGATACAATCAAAAAACAGGCTGGAGGTTCATAGCCTAATTGATTTAAAAAATGTTAATAATTGGTAGGTTATTTTCATGAATCTCCTTATAAACCAATTATATTTTTTTGTATTGTTCTCTGTTAACCTGGTCGTATAAAAAGTATGCGCACAAGTTCGAAAGGACAACGCCTTAAACCAATTTATTTGTAGATTAAGTAGATTCGTTAATTTTTATGTATATTACAAATAAAATTTTAATTTGAATTTAAATAACGTATTTTTATTTTAGGCAAATAATTATATTTTTATTTTTAGCCTTAAGCGCAAACACTAGTGATGCATTCGTCATTTCATTTTCTTATGAATATTTCTTTTAATTTTCGATATCACCAAAAAGCGGCCACATAGTTTGGGTTAGCAATTACCGACAGTTTTAAGTTTAAAAAAAATTATTTGATAAATTAATAAAAGCATAAAAGGAAATTTTCTCAAATTTGCGCATATTTCTGTTTCTGCTTTTATTCATTTATAAATCCAACCTTTTAACGTAATACTATAGGTAATTGTACTCTTAATTGGTATTGGACCGATTTTTTGATAAAACGAAGAAGTAACGAAATATTGATCAAAAAACGAAATGTCGATGGCGTTACTAGTGTTTGCTCTTAATTTTGCCTTTTCAAAAATTTTCTTTTTAGACCCTAATAATGGATAATTTTATTAAAATTAAATTAAAACCTAAAAACCTTTTTGAAATACTTTTTTTTTATAATATCTTATCTAATACCAATTTTCAACAATTTTTTTTTATTATTTTCTCGCCAAACGAGTAGTGAGAGTGAGTCAAATGTCAAAATGAATTTTTAGGATATCCATTATGCAGAGCAATCGAAATTCTTTTTCACATGTGGCCAACTTTATGCGGGCTACTGTGTGTATCAACATATTTTATAGTGTTTGTTTGAAGGTTGTAGACAATGATGTATCTTGAGTAATAGATGTGTTTTGGACTGCCATTGCCTTTAGTTTTTCATATCACAACGTTTCAACTGGTAAGTATCTCCAGTCGTCTTCAGGTGAATACTAAACAAATTATAGGCTCGTAGCTTTATAACTTGTTTAGTATTCACCTGAAGACGACTGGAGATACTTTACTTACCAGTTGAAACGTTGTGATATGAAAAACTAAAGGCAATGGAAGTCCAAAACACATATATTACTCAAAAAAACATATTTTATGTATTATAAATAACACGCAGTTATTGTACTGTCTGTGATATCTTGTTCCTGTATACCGGGTGTTTCTTAATTTAAAAGACGTTCACCCCTATAACTTTTCTGTATTTATAGATTTTAAAATGAATTTATTGGCATAATTTTCAATTTGTTAGCACTGACCTTGACTTTGATATTTTAAATGGGACATTATGTGTGAAATGACACCTCACTTGTCATTTTTGACGTCTTATAACATTTTTATGTTTGTTTTTTATTTTCAATCTAGAGTGCTACAAATTAATTAAATCTGTTAATTTATAGTCAAGTAGTATATGAAAATTAGAATTATGTCATATTAATTGACTTTCTAAGTTTCACACGCGTTTAAAAAATTAAATTTTGTTTTCTTGACGTTTACTGCATTTTTCCAAACGGAACAATGGTAGTTCACTAGGATATTTAAAACGAGCCTTTTTTTTCAACAATTTGATACCATACACTCCTATGCTATTTTAAAATCGACAAGAAAAAATTTGCCTTAAGTCCCAATCGCAAATTTAAAATCGTTATGCATTATTGCCACCCTGTCTTTTCTAAAAAAAAATAAAGACGGCTTTGAAAAACAATGGAATGGTTTTGAAAACCAATATGGTTTTAAATTAAAATTGTAATGTCATTCGTTTATCAAACTTACATTGTAAATTTAGTTTTACTAGACATGAACAAATTGATATGCTCCTAATTTTTGGAGTGACCAGAAAAATTATTCTGAAGCCGCAAGATTGTATGTATATTGTATGTTTTATAAACTAATGACATTACAACTTTAAATTGAAGCCATATTGCTTTTCAAAACCATTCCATTGTTTTTCAAAACCGTCTTTATATTTCTTTACAAAAGAGAGGGCAGCAATTAATGCATAACGCTTTTAAATTTGCGATTTGGATTTAAGGCAAATATATCAGTGTCAATTTTAAAATAGCATGGGAGTGTATGGTATCAAATTGTTGGAAAAAAAATGCTCGTTTTAAATATCCTAGTGAACCACCATCGTTCCATTTGGAAAAATGGAGTAAACGTCAAGAAAAAAAATTTCCGTTTTTAAACGCTTGTGAAACTTAGAAAGTCAAGTATTATGACATAATTTTAATTTATATATACTACTTGACTATAAATTAACAGATTTAATTAATTTGTAGCACTCTAGATTGAAAATAAAAAATAAACAAAAAAATGTTATAACACGTCAAAAAATTACAAGTGAGGTGTCATTTCACTCATAATGTTTTGCTGCACCCAAATAAGTAAACATATACAAGATGTCCCATTTAAAAATATCAAAGTCAAGGTCACTTCCGGTCAAACCGGAAGTGCTAACAAATGGAAAATTATGCCAATAAATGCAGACTCATCTCTTATGCATAATCTCAAAATTTCATTTTACAAATATAAAAAAGTTATAGGGGTGAACGTCTTTTGAGAAACACCCGGTATATGGGGTGTTCTGTTATTGGGGTTGAACGTCTTTTGAGAAACATCCGGTATATGGGGTGTTATGTAGCTAACAGAATTCCAATTCACATTCCAAACTTATAAAAATTTTACCTCCATTCTCTTCTACCAGGTCTGCATTTTCATATTGGCTCGTCTTTCCACATATTCCATCTATAGTCTTTTCTGTATCACTGTCAACGTCTGACATACCATGTTCAACCTGCATGTGATGGGCAAAGCTTTTCTTGTATTTAAATTTACGATCACAGAATTCACATTCTCTAGTCTATAAAAAAAAAACATTCAAATCATAGATGTTTGAAAGATATAGAAATGCTGGAAGAAATAGTTCAGAGAAAAGCAACCAAAACTCCTATAGAAACAAGGGATTTGTAATTATGATAAAAAATATTTACAAAAGAAAATTTACTGAAAAGACAAAAATTTAGTTCTTAAAAATTGTAATTTAGTTAAAACGATGTTATAGTTAAAAACAATTAACAAAAATTTTAACATTTTATAGTAGTATATGAAGAGAAGTGTATTAGTTCACCGGATTTAGCCGCTTTAAAAGAGCAATGCTATTGGTACAATTTACGTTGGTTACACATTGGGCGGTTTTCGCACTTGCTGTTGCCGCTGAAGAGATCTGGTGTGTTTACACATTTAGCGAAAAAATACCGCCGATTTTCAGCGGGTATATTACCACAGTCCCACAGTTGTCAGTTGCATTGTTGGGAGTGGCTGTTTGGTTTATATTGTATTGTTTAGATTGTTGTGTAGAAATAGTTTAGTCATTTTTACTACACAAATTATAAAATGGACAGGCAACAACTTATTCTGGCTCTGTTGTTATACCGTCAAAGGAGGAAGAGGCAAAGAAAAAATCGTCTTATTTGGATCCATCCAATAAACCTGAGAAGAAAAGAAGTTGGAGCATTTTATACCTTGTTTGAAGTTTTAAGTCATTTGACGAGTTACTAGATCATCTGAAAGATAGCATACAAAGAAGAAATGCCCAACACAACAGCTACTGGCAACGTTGAGAACGATAACAAACCGTCGAATATGTAGACGCGCATTTGATCACATACGCCACTATGTTGACGAGAGCGGCACAATTTCCGCCGGAGTACTGGCAGTGTAGCAGTAGCGGCTGCACAACGACCGCCATTGGCACCCCTGCCGCGCGGGAATTATGCCGCACAGTGTGAAAGCTTCCATTTGATTCTTTATACTACTGCCCGAATGACGGCGACGGCAAGTTTGCCGCCACGGCGAAAACCGCCCAATGTGTAACCAGCGTTAGAGTTGGGGGATGGTCCATTGGCCGGTCAATTGACAACTAGCTATTTGACCAGTCAAATTCGGTCAAAATATTGTAGTATTTTATTTGGGTTTTAACAATTCGCTATCAACATTATTTATGAATTGGCAGTTGACCTACACCCTATACCAGTCCCAAAATTTCTACGATCGTGCAATATCGGCATCGTTTAACTTTAAAATGTCTTTATTCCAAACTAACTTTTACAGTTCATTACATGGAAAGTGACAACATAATATAGAAAATAATAACCATTAAAAAAAATTACAATAAAAAAAATGGAAGTTAATCCAATTTAATTTATTAATAAAATCAATTAAAAAAAATAGTATAATAAATAATTTAATTTAGTAAATACCTCTTTAATTGTTTTTTAAAAGTTGCCAATTTTTTTATTATTCTGATATTTTTTGGAAGATTGTTATATTTTATTATTCGGTCATATAAAATATAATATATATTATACAGTGTGTGTATAAAGTCTGGAAACGGCTTAATAACATCACAATTTACTGGCCGATTTAAACCAAATTTGGTACAGTTGTGTAAGAGGATCTAACGCACCGAATGACGATATTGACGTTGTTGCCAGCTTTTTATTTGTCTGGAATTCGAACGAATTTTATATTTTTAAATAAATAACACCCAGTATATGTTTACATTTTTAAATTCCACATAAAATTATAATTATTTTTTACTAAATGCATTATTAGTATATACTTCATAGTTTCCGAGATATTGACTCTCGAAAAGTGACATTTTTGAACTTTGACAGCTTATAACTTTCTAACAGTACGTCTTAGAGCAAAACGGCTTACATGTCCCTATCTTCAATTATTATTATCTTCCCAAAAAAATCAACTTCCAGTTAAACCGGAACAACTATATTTCCTGCTTTTGAGTTACATCCGGTTTTACCGGAAGATGATTTTTTTGGGAAGATACTAAAAATTGAAGATAGGGACATGTAAGCCGTTTTGCTCTAAGACGTACTGTTAAAAAGTTATAAGCTGTCAAAGTTCAAAAATGTCACTTTTCGAGAGTCAATATCTCGGAAACTATGAAGTATAGACTAATAATGTATTTAATAAAAAATAATTATAATTTTATGTGGAATTTAAAAATGTAAAAATATACTGGGTGTTATATTTAAAAATATAAAATTCGTTCGAATTCCAGACAAACTAAAAAGCTGGCAACAACGCCAATATCGTCATTCGGTGCGTTAGATCCTCTTACACAACTGTACCAAGTTTGGTTTAAATCGGCCAGTAAATTGTGATGTTATTAAGCCGTTTCCAGACTTTATACACACACTGTATATTACGGCACGACAGACGGCAGCTCGTTTGTTTGGTTGTTCCCGATCTCCCACGGAGAGATCGCAGAGCTTAACAATTATGTTCATATTATTATCATTATTATTGTGATAATTTGTTAGCGTTTGAACAAATAATAATACAAATAATTTTTAATTACTTGTTTGTTTTATTTTATTTTCAAATTTATTTTGGTCAGTTGACCAGTCAATTTACCTTTTTATCTCCTTTAACTTTGCTCTTTCCTTTGATAATTCCATGAGAACGTAAATGCCTATTCAGATGACTCATTTTTGTAAAAGACTTATCGCAATGCTAAAATAAGAGAAATATTGTGATTTAAATCCAGTCGTTTTTAATGTGCACGCATCCATTATAACTAAAAGAACTTCCTCCTTCAACAATTTTATTAGATATGTCAAGTAAAAAGTAAATTATTCACAAACTTGCACGTTACAATACCAGAGTCAACATCAAGAACTCTTGTTTTAAAACAACACCATGGAAATTAAAATTTGCAGAATTTTAAAATGTAAGAGGGAATATTGAAAAAAAAAATCAAAGTAGCATAAGTAGGGTCAGCCACAATGATTGTTGGAGGTCATACTAGCAGCGGTCATAAGGATCTCTTATTCGCAACTTCTTCATGGTCTGGCGGGGCCTTAAGGTCACCGGTTCAGTGTTTTAAAAGTAGTTTAATAAATCTATTTTTTATAATAATATAATAAGTGACCGTCATAAAGTTAACTACATATGGGATTTTTATCGAAGGAAAAATGAAAAAACATGTGTATGCCAATTATATCTGCATAATGGGTAATTTAAAAATTAATTTTTGATATTTGTCACGTGAGTACTGGTTTGACGGAAAAATTGTAAAAAAAAATGTAGTTGTGAAAATTGGTATTAGATGACGAGATATCCAAAAAAGTTATTTGAAAGAGACGTTTAGATTTTAATTTTTTGCTCGTTTACAAAGTTTGATACAAGTTCTTACTCTACTTAAGGTCAGTCTCTGTATCGGACAACCATATTTTTACCATTTGTCGAAATCTTGGCCAAAATTAGAAAAAAGGGTCCTTTGTAAGCATATTGTTCTAAAAATAACTATGATTGGTCGATACAGGGGCTGACCTTACTTAAGTACATGGTAAAAAGCTACATTTAAATACAATCTTTAAGAAATAACACATTCTCGTAATATTGTATATTTGTCGAACTGTTACAAAAAATTATTTTTCAAATTTTTGCATCAAACTTCATAACTTGCATAATTAAAATCTGAACATCTTTTCCAAATAACATTTTTCGATATCTCGTCATCTAAAGGTCGATTTATAAACTCTCGCTGGCGTTGTCGTTGGCGCTAGCGTTCGCAGTTGACGTTCGTAGACGGCATTTATAAACTTGGAGTTGGTCGTTGGCGTCGTTCGTGTTAACATAACCTAACACTATAATTTGTTTCAACAGCGGAGTGGTTATAAAAAAGTTATTAGTAAAGAAATTAAGAAATGTATTTATCAAATCATTTAAGTTTGGGTGTAGTTTTATGCCATTATGTGGTAAAGCCACGAACGTTATAATTTTTCTTTATGACGTTTATGGGTAAAGCTTAGCAAAAGGCCAACTTCACGTCATCTAAATAATGAAATGCTATTGGCTAACGTCGCTGCTACGGATATGCTACTAAGGCCAGCGCCGAAAAGTTAAACTTGGACCAAGTCGAACGCCAGCTGACGCCAACGCCAGCGAAGTTTATAAACAGTTGCATTATATTTCCATTGTTTAACTACCAGCGCGAACGCCAGCGCCGGCGCCAACGGCGAACGTCGAGTTTATAAATCCAGCTTTATACAAATTTTCATGACAAAATATACTTTTTAAATTTTCTCGTCAAGAGTAGTCATGTGTCAAAAATGTCAAAATGAATTCTTAAGTTGCTCATTATGCAGATTTGGCATAAAAAATGTTTCCCATAAAATGCCGGTCACTGTATTTATATAAACCTTGTTAAAACGGTAACGTTATTTTTCAGTAATTTTATAACGGTCAGGCTGTATATTCAAAACCTCTTTGTGGCATTACTTTTTTTTTTAAATAATAAATAAATAGTATTTATCATAATATATAAAAATACTGACTGATGAAGTGACGTTAACCATTATTTCTGCCCCTTTAAATAATGCAAAATAACCATACACATATACCTTTAGATCAGCAATCAATAATCACGAAAGTGACAAATTTATGGCCTTGCGCATGTAAACAAAGCCTAACATACACGGGCACGCGCACTGCAAAATTCTCATTTAACGAATGAAAAGATCGATAGGCTTTCAAATTAAAGGGTCTTACTAAAAGCTTAATGTTGTGGTGCCCATCAGATTTTAAGCCCATATTCCAACCTATACGGGGATAAACAGGCCCAATATCAAATTTGGGACAGTAAATAACTAAACTTGAAATCGAACCTATACCCTATTTTAACCACATCTATGAGAACACTGTATACAAGCTGTAAAAGCCTAGCGTAAGGACCATTACTCTATGTACATAGTTTTAATAGACAATCATAAGTTATGGTATAACAGTGAAAATATATAGCAACCAAAGGAAACTGAAAAAACAGAGTCATCTCCCGAATAAATTAAGCTACTCTTTTTGGCAATGCCTCATTTTAGGAGGGAAGGAGTTATGTGTCCACTGATCCATGAACATACAACAAGCATGGGTTCATACCTTTGACCCGAGCAATGTTAGCACCATCAGCAGTTTGCTGCCTACATCAACATTTATACCGTGCGAGCAGCCCGGTCGTAGCTCAGTGGTAGAGATACCTCTTATGGCCGTGGCGATCCGGAATCGATTCCCGAAGTGGGCATACGCATAATAAAAAAAGTATGACCGAATTTTAGTTGGTTGATGTAAGATCGTCTTTCGGAGGAGACGTAAAGCTGTCGGTCCCGGCCATCTCTGGTCGTTAAGTCACGATAGAGGCGCTTGCGCGACCTGAAAACTCTAGCACCAGACTTGAGCACCACAAGTTACACGAACTTTACTTTTTTTACCGTGCGAGCAAAAATTATTTGCATCAAAGAGGGCCTTGTATCTAAGGACGTAATGCTTAGCCGTAGAGCTTAATACCTGTTGGGTGTCAGTAACTACCTGAATTAACAAGCAATCAGTTATTCCGTCATCTTCGACAGTCGTTACAAGTAATTTGATTCATCGCTAATTTTTCCAATTTCTTGAACAAATTCACACAATGGGCTTTACGGAACAGCACAAAACATTCATGGTTGAAGCTTATTTTCGAAACGAGGTTAGAGTAAATGGTGAGTGGCAATACAATCAAATTGAATTCCCACCTAGATCACCTTGTTTAACGGTTATGGATTACTTCGTTTTTCCTCATTTAAAGAACACTGTTTTAAAAACACCAGTTGCAAATTTAGAACAATTACAAGAAAGGATTATCCAAGAATGTGGTAACATTTCTCCAGAGATGCTGGTCAACACTTTCGAAAATATGAAGAGACACGTGAAATTATGCTTGGAGCATGGCGGGCAATTTCAACAATTTATGTAATTGTGTTTCTTTTTCTTTCTGTATATTCTTACTTTGTTAATTTTGCAAACAACAAAAATAAATTTCTATTTGTCTACTTATTTTATTACTCATTAGTTTGGCATATCATGTCATAATATGAATTTGAAAAATTTTTAACCTAGATTTGGTTAGATATTATCGTCCCCATATCATTGTGATCTAAACCAAGCCCTAGGTTTTTTTAATCCAAGCCCTCTTTGGTGCAAATAATTTTTGCTCGCACGGTAGTTAGCTGCTTTTAATTATTTGTAAATAGATTAGTCTTGAATTGTTTCTGTACCTTGTAACTGGAAATTTTGAAATAAAATTAGATTTAAAAAAATCTATTTTGACAAATTAACTAATTAACTTATATTATCTCTACAAGTAGATATGAGCCCTAGTTAAGTGTGGTATAATTAAAATATAAATAAAACAAATTTAATTATTGTAGACAATTTTTTTTTAATCAAAATTGTGCAGTTTTTATTGTTTTAATATTTACGGTTAAGGAAACAATAAATAAAATATATAACATTATATAGTTACCACCAACCATTTTCTTTATTGTTGACACCAACAGCAACAAAACTTATTTTTCTGTCTCTTGATAATGAGCGTTTTTACGCTCGAAATATGTCGAGACTGTCTTTCTTTTGTTCCCATACTAACTCCACTTTGAACATGAACTATTTCTTTAAATTTACGTGTAAGTTATATAATATAAATATATAAATCCATTATGTAACAATGATCCGAATTATCGTTTTTCAAAGTTACTGTTTATCTTTATGGTTTGTAAAAATGTTGTCTAGTGTTGTGGGTACGTAAATCATAAACATTAAAAATTATGTTCGAAATTTTTTCTTGCTAAATTAGAGACCATAAATATACAAAATTTTAAATTATATAAATTATTTATATCACAGTATGCAGTTGGCGGTACCAGGATCAAGACTGCTATTATTTGCTGACGATACAAACACGGCTGAGTCCGATGAATGCGTGGACATAGTAAGAATGAGAATGAGGGAGTGTCTGAAAGAGCTGGACATCTGGTTCAGATCTAATAAACTGACGCTGAATGAAACTAAGACAGAAAGCATAGTGTTCGGTCTCAGGGAACTGCCGAATGAGAATGCTGAGGAGGTGAAATTCCTAGGCATGTACCTTGATCCGTCTTTGAAGTTTGAGGCACATGTGGATCACACTGCAGAACGCCTCACCAAAAGTATATTTCTCCTAAAAAACCTCGTGAGAATCATGCCGGGGGCTTTACTTCTTCAGGCCTTCCATGCTCTCTTCCAGTCTGCGGCGGTGTATGGAATTTTGGTGTGGGGATATTCGACACATCTAAGTAGAATTTTTGCATTACAACGTAGGGCTGTGCATGTGATACTTAACATGGAATATAGAGAGGATGTAAGGACAGCTTTCATAAGACATGGTATTATGACCATACCTTGTCAATACATATGAATGTCTCATGCACTGCTATAAAAATGTTGAACAGTATAACTCCAATCAGACTTACCACGATTACCCTACAAGACAGGCACATCAAATAAGACCGGAATATTTAAGATTGGAAAAGTCACGCATCTCATTAAATTATTACTCTCCAACTTTCTACAACAAACTTCCTGCCCACTATAGGAATATGCCACAGAGGCAGTTTAAGAATAGTGTAAAGAGGCTTTTGGTGCAAAATGCCTTTTATAATAGTACTGAATTCTTGGAGCATGATTTCGAGTAGGACAGGTGCAGTGTGATTTCATTTTTATTTCATTTTGTTGTAAAATTTTAATTAGTAATTTTTTGATGTGTTGTGACTATGGAGGACTTGAGGTAGGAGGCCGAACGCAATGCATTGGATTCGGTCCCAAATTAGCATCGGTAATTCAGCTTTACGAGTCGCCGTATGATGGCGCTCGTGTTCGAAGTGGGCTATCAAATAAATGGTTTCTTATGGACGCGATAACTATTTTTATTTAAATTAGTTCTTTAAGGAACAAATAAGGACTTTTATATGAATTTACACTTACTTTGTTATACTTATCAGTAAACTCGGCCTGTATAAGGTTCCAACGATGCTTCGTTTTTAAAATACAGGAACATTCTAGCTAGAGGGTTTTACGTTCGGAGCTAGAAAGATACTTATTTGGCTGCGTTTCATCTCTGAAGAAGATCCTGTCTTACACCCCGACACAAAGCAAACTCAACTTTTATAAATTGTACCATTATTCATTATAAATATGGAAATTAATTACAATACAACGTTATTTGTCTTGTCTTGCCTTCAAACGTTATTTGTTATTTCGAAAAATAAAATGTCAATTGTCAAAAGTAAAGTTTAAAAACTATGGAGGATCTAGTTTTCCATATTAAAAACGAGGAAGGAGAAGACAACATCAGCCCACTTCGGACGCGAGAGCCATCTATCGGCCAATAGCGAACTAACCAAAAAACCGGGACAGAATTTGAAAATGCTGCCATTGTCGATCGGCCTCCTACCCTCTAGTTCTCCATAGTTGTGACTTAATTCAAATTTGACATTAAGATTCCTAAAAAAAAACAGTTTTCTTTTTAATAGAAATTTTATTTTTAATAGATTATATTTATTGACGTCGGTAAAATTTTGTGTAAAAATTCATAGCCGTAATATATGATTTGATTTGATTTTGATTTATATAAATTTATGGTTGGTTCTAAGTGCGAAAGTAAAATAATAAGAAAATGTGTATTCCGGCTCTGACCATAATTCAAGATGTGTAAACATATTGTTACTAGAAATGTCATATGACAATGGCGGCCATTTCAAACTAAGGTGATATTCACTATGCCTAATAGCAAAGAATACAAGAAATCGACAAAGAAAACGTAACAACAAAAATTGCGCCGAGCCGGTTATAGTGTATTTATATGATGTCGATGAAAAAGGAAAACCTAATAACAAGATGGTTGTGCGCATGCCCATTTCTGTTGGGCGCAAAGGAATCTGATCGGCGAGCCGTGTGTACAATGGCATTTTGTCACCCATAAAACTTTTTGCGCACGAGATAAGCTGTACGGATCTAAAGATATATGTCTATGAAAATAGCACTTCTTTAAAAGAACTCAACAAAATTTTTAAAATAACGTGAGTAAATGATCTCCATTTGTTCTGCAAAAGCGCGGTCCCCAAATTTCTTCCGTTTCCCTTACTTCAAAAATAGTTTTATATAATAATATAACGTTAGATGTTACCTTGCACTTGGCCAGATCCGAGCCAGTATGCCTTCTCATGTGTATTCTCAAACCACAATAAGTAGTAAGTATCTTGCTGCATTCTTTGCATTCATATAGAGTACCATCCTAAAAATATTTGATTTATTAGAGCTAGGAATAAACTTTAAAGCTCTACTATACAGGGTGTAGTTAGATTCGGGAGCGTAATATACACGCAAAAACAATTTGAAAAAACCCATATGTTCTTATTCGATAATCATTTGTTTTCAAGTTATAGCGTAATACCAAATAAAGAAAAGTTCATTCATTTTCCTACTCATAGCGTTCTTTTAATAAATGTTCAAAAACACCGCCATTGACTTCTAAACATTTTCTGCTTAGTCTACGAAGATTGGGGTCTTCTAATTGCTTCATGTCTTTCTTCTTTAAAATTGGCTGCAGTAATTCTAATACGTCGAATTAGTGCATCCCGAGGTACACTTCATTTTTAAACCAGCCCCATAAACAATAATCTAGTGCTGTGAGGTCTGGAGATCTTGGAGGTTAATTAATAGGACCACCGCGACCAATCCAACGCCCTGGAAATGTTTCGTCTAAATGTTGCTTGACCTGACGAGCAAAATGTGCAGGAGCTCCATTATGCTGGTAATACATTTGCCTTCTGATATTTACAGGAACATCCTCTAGTAGTCTTTGTAACTCATGTTGTAAAAAATTTAGGTAGTTGTCTCCTGTGAGGCGATTCTCCAAAATGAAATGACCAATTAAATAGCTATCGAGCATACCACACCACACGTTAACCGAAAACTTATGTTAAAAATTACTTTCAACTGTTGCGTGGGGATTTTCGTCTGACCATACATGAGAGTTACGAGTATTATTAATACCGTCACGGGTGAATGTTGCTTCATCTGTAAAAAGTATAATATGCGATACAACACGATGATTATTTATCCACCGACAAAATTCAATACGTTTAGCATAATCTTCCGGTTTTAGATGCTGTACTCTCTGTACATGGTATGGATATAAGCCTTGCGCGTAGAGTGTGTTTAATACTCTTTTTTGTGAATTGAGTACCAATTCTTCGTGAGCTGGTCGTTGCATTTTCTTCTACTAAATCCAGAATATTTTCTACTTCTCCTAAACCTTGTCGAGTAACTCGTTCAGATGTAATGTTGGCACTGGGAAGCTTACCATTCTCGCACAAATTGTTAAAAACTCTAATAAACACGTTTCTAGTCGGATGTCTGTGATGTGGATACCGTTGACGATATTCTTCAACAGCAGCTGTAGCACTTCCATTACAGAAACCATAAATAAACACCATATTTGCATATTCTAAATTTGAATAAGTATTTGGCATTTTTTAACACTTTAATCACTCAAACTTGAAAATAAAAGTTTAATTACTGCCACCATACACAGACACATTGTCAAGACAACATAGATGTCAAATAGTTTAGAGTCTTGAGCATGGCATACTCTAATTACGTTAAAATTTTGATAAAAGTGGAACGTAAAAAAAAAATTGATATTGCGCTATAACTTGAAAACCCATTGGGACCCATTTTATTTTTGCTGTTCATTAATGACATTGGTTTAATTTTTTCCGTGTGCCGTTTTTTAATGTATGCAGATGATCTTAAGTTTTATTTTATAATTAGGAGTATATTCGATTGCCTCATTGTCTGGTGCAATTTTGTGAAAGAAATTTTCTGAACTTAAATGTAAGTAAATGTAAGGTTATGAGATTTTATAAAAAGCAGAACCCCATTACCTTCGATTACCATATTAACCATACTACCTTGAGTATGTTACCACCATATGTGACTTAGGGGTAACTTTTGATAGGGAATTAAGAATGAAGCTTTACTAGTCATGTTGATGGCATTGTGATAAAGGCATTTAGAATGCTAGGCTTTATTAAAAGAATGTGTGATCTTGTAAATGATACCAAAGCAATAAAAACTTTATATAATAGTTTAGTAAGGAGTTTATTAGAATATAATAGCATAGTATGGTCACCTGCGTATGCTTATCATATCGACCGCATTGAGAGAGCTCAAGCCAAGTTTGTTAAGTTCTTTCTATGGAAGCAGCGTTTTCCTTATGAGGAGATACCCCATGTGGTCAGGCGTCAGCTGGCTGGATGCCAGAGTCTAGAGTCTCGCAGAAAAAATGCAATGATTGTGTTCCTATTTAAGCTCGTTAATGGTCATATAGATTGCAGTGGCTTATTGTCACTTCTAAATTTCAGAGTTTCCACCCGCCCAACGCGTTTGGGGTATTTGTTTGTTGATAATTTTCACCGCACAAATTACGGGCGTAGCGCGTTTGTTGATCGAATTGTCAGAACCTACAATGAGAATTATCTGGACTTTGACATCCTTCAGCTTAGTCTGGGTCAACTGAAGCGCTTATTTGGTAATAGTCTTACGTAAATGATTGTTGTTCTTGCCTGCATTACTGATTGTTTTATTTTTTTTTAAGTTTGTGAGTTGTAAGCAATTACAGTTTTTAAGCTTGTGAACTTGTTTCGTATATGTAGTTTTACTAAACGTGTTTCTCTTCTATGTATATATGTATTATTTTTGTGTTCTATTGGTACCATTTGGATTTTTATATCTGTAGTTGTACTTGAGAAATAAATAAATAAATAAATAAACAAATGAATATCGGATAAGAACATATGGGTTTTTTACATTGTTTTCGCGTGTATAATACACTCCTGAAATTTGGTCCGTTCTTCCCGACTCACCCTGTATAGTGGGCAGACTGAAAGCACGTAGTTGTGTTATATAAGAAACGCAACAATAATCTGATTACATTTAAAAGAGCAAGGTAATTCCAATGACCCTGTACTACGATTCTTAACGGCCAACATAGAAACTTAAAAATAAATTCAAGCATTTCACTTGATCACTTTCGTCATAAATACTTTTTTTTCGCAAGCCGGCGTCTCCTTTTAGTTGTACACTCGAATTTGTTTTTTATTTAATTGCAATTTATAGAGATGTACCCACCTTCTTTCCAGGTGGTCTTCCTCTTCGTTTCTTTTCTTTCACCACGACAAAATCTTCATCTTTATCATCGTCGTTATTGCCGAAACCTTCGTCATTACCAATCAAATTATCATCGTCATCGCTAAATGGAAACTGACTAAGCGGAATGTCCATGGCATCAATTTCCTATAAAAAACAAGGTGACCAAATTGTAAATTAAAAATGTGTTGTTGACTATGATTCAGGACAGTCCTGAATAATATCAATCCTTCCCAATTCTCGCTTCATTCAAATCGAACCCTACACCATCATTAATAATGACAGTAATATTGGCATTCCTAATGTAATTACTTGCTTGCTTTAGTACTTTTAGGTATGCCGAGAAAAGATCGCGTAGGTTCTCCAAAAAATGTGTAAAAACTGTATTCAATTTTCAAAAAAAAACTATTCATTTTGGAAAATATTCAAAGTATGGGTGTACAACTAATATTAATTACAAAAGTGACTAAGAGAAATTGCTGAAAATTATTATTGTCTAGGTTGTCCGCTAGGGGCCGTAACTATAGTGACCACACATAAGGCGGGATTTTCTCAAAAATCTTTTTAGTAAACATGTATAAAGGTGGCATTTTTTTAAACTAATGAAAATTCTGAATAATTTTCGTTTCTTCGTTTTCGGTTTACCTTTTTGTTTAAAGGGGGCAGGAGAGGACAAATATTGATATGCAATTTTGGCTTGGTTTATCAGAATTTGACAAATTTGAACTCGCTAAATAGGGATTCTTTTGTTTAATCAATTTAATAAAGAACGACGTTGTTTTGAATTCCGTTGCGACAGCTAAAGGGCGCTGTTTAGCAGAACCAACAATTTCTTCATTTTTCTCAAAAATTTTAAATGCAACGATATATCTTTAAAGCAAAAAGAAGACTATATTTAAGAAGAATATATGTGCAAACCGCAATACAATATATTTTTTAAATCCGAAGTAATGGTAAATATAATATAAAAATAGGCTTCATAAGAACAAACTGACGTTTTAATACGGTATTTGAAAGCAAGACGGTACAAATATCATACCCTTGTATCTTGTACAACGCTACTTCTTAAAATTATTGTTTTGTAAATTGAAATTATTTACAAGAGAAATAATAGAGGATGGTTGCATTAATAAAACAAATTGCTGTAAAAGTGGGCTGTGAAACAAAACAAAATGGAAGAAGGCATTGATTTAAAATATGGAATAGTACGTGTCAAGATTAAATGGGTTAAACTTTGATTTATTTCCTTAAAATTTTAAGCACGCCAAACGCCTCTGCATTTGAGGTCGGCATTTTGACGCAGCACAAATTTTAAGGAAACTAATCAAAATTTAACTTATTAAAACTTTGACACATACTATTTCATATTTTAAATTAGAGCCTTATTCCCTTTTTTGTTTCACAGCCTACCTAAAATTTTACTGCAATTTGTTTCATTAATGCAACCATCCTCTTATTTTTGTTGTAAATAATTTAAATTTACAGATTATTAAAGTTTAGAAGACACAATGGTATGGTATTTGTACCTTTTTGCCTACAAATACCGTATGAAAACGTCAGCTTGTTCTTATGGACCTCATTTTTGCATTATATCTTCCATATCTCCGGTTTAAAAAATATATTGGCTTGCGGTTTTACAGATATTCTTCTTTTTGCTTAAGTTAATACATATATATATATATCGTTGTATTTAAACTTTTCAAGAAAAATGGCGAAATTGTTGATTCTGCTAATTAGTGCCCTCTACCTCTACCTAGTGTAATAATATTTTGGAGAATATTCTCGAGAATATTCTCAAGTTAGAGAATTTTCTGAGAATGGTAAGAAAACCACTAGAAATGGCAATAAAAAGAAATTAAAAATTACCTATTCTGCTTATTTTCGGCAAATGTCAAACGGCGTTAATCAAACAAAACGTAAAGAAATAAATTTTTTATTTAAAAAACATAACATACCTTCCCAAGAATAACTAAAAACTAAAAAAAAAAACAGTCAAATAAAGACAGATCACATTTAACTATTAAAAACATGGGACTAGCATAGCATAGCATATATAGATATATGCTTCTAGGGGATTTCCCTGAATTGCCAGACGTAAAACACTGTTGCCAGAGTTATAGAAAAAGTTAGAGAAACTCAAAATTTTAAAAATTATTGCAAAATTTTTCAGTGTAAATCGAGGCGGTGTAAATTATGTAGAAAAACTTCTCTAGAGAATATTCTCGGGAGAATTTCTTACAGAGAATATTCCCGTTCTCGAGAATATTCTCTCGAGAATATTCTCCTCTCACATCACTACCTCTACCTGTCGCACCGGAATTCAAATCGACTTCGTTTTTTATAAAATTGATAAAACAAAAGAATCCCTATTAAGCGAGTTCAAATTTATCAAATTCCGATAAGCCAAACCAAAGTTGTGAATATTTTTGCATAGCAATATTTGTCCCCTCCTCCCCCTGCTAAACAAAAAGTTAGAGCAAAAACTCAAAAACAAAAGCTATCCATAATTTTCATTGGATTAAAAAACCGCTACCTTTGATACATGTTTACTATGAGGATTTTCGAGAAAATCTTGCTTTTTGTTTGGCCACTATAGTTACGCCCCCTAGCGGACAACCTAGACGCTTAATAATAATTTCCAGCAATAATTTTTCTTAATCACTTTTGTAGCAAATATTTTGTCCGCAAGCCGTACGGTAAACGGTTTCCAAGATACAGCCGGCGTCCCTCTCTTATTGTACATCCGGTACAAAGCAATTTTTTCAAAATTTTGCTTACCATAAAGTTTATTTATTTAACATTTATTAATCAACAAAAACGTACATCAGTTTAGGAAGGTACAACCTCTGCCATAATAATATGGAAATGAATAATTATATTTAAACTGGTGCCTTGGCGAAATACATTGGAAAAGGACTCCAGACCAGACCAAATGCACCGCACGTCAGTAATCGAAACGAAAATCTTAGCTTAATTCGACTTTTACCGCCAATATCCGGCCGGCAAGTTTTAACAGCCGTTGAAAAGTAGTTAAAATTGAGGTTCTGATGTAACGGGATTAGTTCAGCTTTTGTAAGTAGGTTTAGTGAAAAATATCGCTTGTAACAACAATCGTTTTGGGGCAGGAACGACGAATCTTTCTACAGAAAATGTGTACTCGGAATAAAGGACTTTTTTTTTATATTTATTTAAATATAATAAGTTATTTCCATAACAACTTGTATATAAATTTTTCTCTCTAATAAACTTGATAAGTTTGGAGGTAAATAAATATAAAAAAATTATTAAAGTGAATATCGCTTGCAAACTGCAGCATATTTTAAGCTAAGAGGCGTTACGTTACCTTTGCCTTAACTAGTTCCAATAAATCGAGTTTACTATCATTTGCTTCAACTTTGTTATTCTTGTCAAGTTGTTCATTACTCCTTGTTTCTTCCATTTTAACTGAATCATCTTCTTTTTCCCTTTTGACTTCAATAATAATTTTTTCTTTTTCTGATTCTTTTTTTGCTTTCTTCTCAATCTAAATTATAGGATCGGTGAATGGTGTTAAATACACGGTGTATTAAAAGGCATATTGAAATCTTAGCACTAAGCATAATTAACTGAACTTTTTAGAAACGTGTTTTTACCTTTCTGTAAGAAAATCGAGGTACATTTCTGTTCATAAAAAACCCGTACAAGTCTTATAATTAGTTTTTGTATTATATTAGCGATTTAGAACAGACTTTTGTGACTGATGATTCGTTTAGGTTAAATGTTTGACTTTCCGACACATATCAACAATAGGGAACTTTCCAATTTTTTTTTTCAATATGATTTAGTTAGGCCTAAAGAAATATTCCCAATTACACTGGACAACAAATTTTAGGTTATTGGTTGTATCGTGTATCAAAATGCAATTTTTTGTTAACTTTGGGATGCTGAATACAAAAATGATAATGAAATTAAAAACTTAGTTGCCGTTTTAAAAAAAAAGTGGTTATATTTTATTTTTGATAAAATAATAAAAACTACATAATTTTACACTTTAGAGTCACTAAATGCGCTGTCGCTTTGCTACTCTTTTGTGAACTGTTTCTGGAGCATCTCTAACAAGAGTACAACAGTAGTCGGCAAGCATGGAAGCATTCCAGTGTCCCTGGTATCTGTTTTCCATGGTTGATATGTCCTGATGGAAGCGTTCGCCGTGCTTATCACTTACAGCTCCGCAGTTGTCAGGAAAAAAGTCCAGGTGAGAGTGTAGGAAATGGATCTTTAGAGACATATTGCAGCCCATTTTTTGATACGACGACAGCATATTTTCAACCAGAGTAACGTAATTGTCAGCTTTTTTATTTCCCAAGAAATTAGTTACCACGAGGCGAAAGTCTTTCCAGGCGTTTTTTTCAATATCTGTTAGAGTGCTGTCAAAGTGTTCGTCTTTCAGAATATTTCGAATTTGTGGCCCAATAAAAATACCTTCTTTAATTTTTGCCTCACTTAGCCTCGGGAATTTCTGACGTAGGTACTGAAATGCTGGCCCATCTCGATTCAGTGCCTTAACAAAGTTTTTCATTAGGCCCAATTTGATATGCAGTGGTGGTAACAAAACCTTTTTGGAGTCTACCAATGGCATGTGTTGTACATTTTTTTGCCCTGGCTCTAATGATTGTCGAACGGGCCAGTGTCGTCTATTGTAATGAAGTGACCTTGCCCGACTGTCCCATTCACACAAAAAACAGCAAAACTTGGTGTAGCCTAGCTGCAACCCAAGTAAAAGTGCAATAACCTTTAAGTCACCACAGATCTGCCATTGGTGCTCATCATATTTTATGGTTGTCAATAGGAACTTCATATTGTCGTATGATTCTTTCATGTGAACTGCATATCCGACAGGAATGGACGGAAGAATATTGCCAATATGTAATAGTACTGCCTTTAAACTTAATTTTGAACTGTCTATAAACAATCTCCATTCCACTGGTTTGTAGTTTATATTTAAAGCCTCCAATAAACCGCCAATATTATTGCAGAAAACTAAGTTATTTTCCATGTCAAAAAATGGCGCTAGACCTTTATGGCGTTTACGAAAAACACTTACAGAGACATCTTCTTCTAACAGGTTCCACTGCTGCAATCTTGATCCTAGTAACTCAGCCTTACGTTTTGGAAGTTCTAGATCTCTCACAAGATCGTTTAATTCTGACTGGGTTATTTTGTGCGGTTGGCGGTATGATGTGCTGGGTGCGAAATCGGGATCTCTTGAAGTTGATGGCATATCTTCTTCTTGGCACAACGCTGTATCGCTGTCTGATTCGTAAGTGACTGTTTCTGGGGGTTCTGGAATAGGAAGGTCGTCACTATGTGGTACAGGTCTGATGGCAGATGGTATATTTGGATAGTTAATAACAGACTTTTTCTTCTTGGATATACCGGTGCCTTGCCCAACAGGAGGTATCATGCAGAAATAGCAATCATTAACATGATTTGTAGGCTCTCTCCAGACCATTGGAACAGCAAACCGCATAGATCGGTTTTTATGATTTAACCAGCTTGTCAAACTTGAAGCGCATGCATTACAGCATATATGTGGCGCCCACTGTTTGTCTAGATCTCCTATTCTGCAACCGAAATAAAGATGATATGCTTTTTTCATCAATGGAGTCATAGATCGCTTCTGAGACGCAAAAGTCACTTCACCACAAACATAACAGAAGTGATCTGGATTGTTTACACACTTTCGAGGCATTTTACAATCTTAACTATTCGACTTGAATTACTAACTTCGACTGACTAACCTCTCCGCTTACCTACCTGTTTATATCCCCAAATATGGATTATAGATTTTTAAATACATTTCATTATAATTATACTTATAAGTAGTCTATATACAATTTTAAGAAACCAACATAATGAGTTTTTTATTTGTTATTACCTAAATAGGGATAAAGGACACAATGCGACTGAGCAGGTACTAATGGATTTATTGGCCTACATTATAGTACTGTGCTTAGGTAAACCATAGAAATGAGGATAAACAAGGGTCCTTTTATCCGTTTAGTCGTTTATTTATTTAAAATCGGGTAGTAAAGCATTATTTATTTGCCGCTTAATTAAATATTTCAATATTATCCCTGTTTTAGGGTGGTCCCGGCTAAGTCGCCATTGTGTTAATATCCATATTTAGGTAAATTTATGTAAAACTCATTTCGTTCGCTCTCTTATTTTTGTAAACAGATTTTTATTATATAGGGACTGTTCAGTACAAGGCAGACATGAAAGTGGATTTACATGGGTTTCAATGGCTATCGCTCTTATTTTAAGCAATAGGGGGTTAGGATTTCGAATATAGGGGATCGTCCCTAAGAATCCACCATTCCTTAACTTGGTGAAAATGTAGATTTGGCAATATAAAATCCATATATTGTTATTACAATACAAATATACTACGTGCGTTCTCGCGGTTACAGTGTTAATATATTAGGGGAACATGACGTCACGTATCTCTTAAACGTGAACTAATATTTAAAAAAAAAGTTTATTTTCGATTTAAGCACACCTAAAATAGTAAGATTTAGTTGATTTTATTTCTGCAACATTTTAGCTGTTGTCCAGTGTTATTACTCCTTAAAAATCAGTAATATCTTGGTTCTTTTTTGAAGTTTCGCGCGTGTCAAAAGCATTTCAATGACCTCTTAAGCGCGCCAAGCCCGATGACGTCAGGAAGTATGACTTTCCGTCATCTGTCATCCTGGCCGGTGGCCGAGCGACCGAGTTTGCATTTGGATTGCCGTGTGTTCTTGTTATTGTATTGTTGTTTTAAGGTGGAATTCTCAACGTCGTTTAATTTATTGCCAACCTATAACCTATTTCGTGGATGTCGCACACGAATTGCACTTCTTGACGTCACGACCCGTTTTTACCCGCTTGGGATAATTTGAATTTTGGGGCATTTTTACATCTTGCTAGCGGTTTTTTGGGACGAAATATGTTGTTTTTTTTTGGTGCCATATGTTTGATGACAATATATACTTATGATTTATAAAATTTTTTCCCATTTAAAATTTTTGTCAGGTTCCCTATTGCTGCTGTGTACTGTATAACAACCTGCCAGACCCATTGAAGGTCACCGAGCCTAAATGTTTAAAAAAAAGGCTTAAAGAGTATTAAATTTACTTGTTGTTATATTATTTATTTACTACATATTTATTACTATTTTTAACAAACACAATTTCTATTATCATATCTAAATTGTCAATAATTTGCTCTTTTGGTGTTCCTAATGGCTCTCTGTACTTCTGCTTTAAACAAATGTTATATTTATTTTAGGAAAAGCTGATGTCTATTATAAACTCTATATATTTTAGTAAGATCAATAAAGCTCCTTTAGAAGTAAAAAGGTATATTATGACAAAAATAAAAAAGAACACATCATTACAAATTAGGTGTACGTTTTTTTAATGAACAGAACTGTACATATAATTTTTTTTAATATAATAAGTAATAATATTTTTACTGCATTTTGGATTTTACTCAAGATTTGAATAACAGTTTAAACTGAATAGGTTTAAGATATTGCATTTATTTTATTTCGACGCGCTGTAGCATCTTAAACTGCGTGCAGGTATTTATATTTTAGTTTATAATTTCCTATCTGTTTTTGTCAAAAATTAATAACTTCGGTTTGTTCTAGGTTCACCGAAAATTTACCTTTTGGGTAAAAAGTAAAAACCAATAGAAAAATATACAGACAGTTGTTTTTCAGACGTCTCGTTATGATGCTATATTTTTGTTAAGCCGTATTGTAACAGAGATATAATTTTTCTAAAATTCAGCCTCAATTACGTCCAGTGCCAAAATGAATAAAGGTTTACCAAAACTTTTTTAACATAAGCTGTACTTAATTTGACCATATATACTTTTACTAACTTGGCAGTTCTAATCTAATTCTCGTCTTAATCAAAATACGACACCATTGGGTCAATCAAAAAGATAAGAGTTAGAATTGTCCAGTAAGTGAGAGAAACGTCAAGTAGTCGCACTGACAAGTTTAAGTCAAGTTAATGTCATAAAACGAAATATTTTGGAAAAACTGAGGTTGTGAGGTCCATACTACTTTAAACAACGTAATGCACAATATTTGGAGGCATATTTTTAATGATTAGCGACAAGAAAGCTTTACTAGCTTAAATTGCCATTATCTTGACTTAAATAATGGATTCTGAATTCTGACCTTTATTTTCTTTTCTACGTTCGAAACAGTGGCGGCTTGACAGGGGAGACACCGTCTCCCCTGCTATAAAAAAATAATAGTACCTTATTTTCATGTAACAGTTTTGTCAATGCTTTGTATAAAAAATGTGAATAAGATGTCTATTATTTAATGTAGTTTGGTACGATAAATGCGAAATTAACTTAAAGCAAACCACAGAGTCTAAATATAGGGGCTTTAATAGCAAGATATCAAGATTACAAACTAAACTACAAAATAGAAAAAATTTGTACCTACCGCTTCTATGTGGATTTTCATATGCTTATAAAGATCCGCAGATATTGAAAACTTTTGAGCACATATTTTGCATGACTGTTTTTTTCCAAGTCTATCATGAGTTTTCATGTGCCTCATTAAATGGTTGGTCCGTGTATATTTTGAGGGACATATTGGACAATATCTAAAATGTTAATTTAGCAAATACTCATACAGAAGTTTATACTCTAAAATATTTATAATACAATAAAAGCTGCTTAAAATCTACTAAACTAAGGGATAAAAAATATTAAACTATGAGTAGCATATGTACTCAAATATATAGTTATTACAGTAATAATACCATGGGGTTATTAGAATAATTCAGTTTATTTATTTATTATGAAATTTACGGGTAACCCCATTTTTACAATGTTTCTATACAGGCTGTCCGGAAATGACGATAAAAAATTTTAAGGTATGATTCTACATAAAAAGATATGAAAAAAAGTTTATATTAACATAGGTCCGGAAATGCTTCCAGAGGGAGCTACAGGCCCTTGAAGATGGTGTCATAAAAGTGTTTTTTTTTATTTAATTTATTAGGATCTACTTACAATACAGGAATTAACTTCTACGTATAAGTTAGAGTGATTGGAGGTCACTCTTTAAAAATATCAGGTGACCCATAATGGCAACCAGTGGCGTGGGAACAAAGGGGTGGTTAGTTATTTAGGGTTATATTTTTTTTTCGCCGAGTGTATTTTCTCTATCTTTTAAATAAATTATGATTCATTGAACATCTTTAAGTAAAAAAGGTTCCCTTGGTATAAAGTCGTATAGTCGACCGTTTTCGAGATAAACGGACTTTCATGCTCAGATTTTTTTTTTGAGTAATAATTTTATTAATAAAAATACCAACAAATCAATAACAAAATAATAAACAACGCTGTCCCTAAATTTTTAAATCCTTTTCAATGTTATTATAAATTTTATAATAAGTGTTGAAAATGATTTCCGTTCATTTCAATTAATTTGAATTAAGCCAACTATGATTTGTTGCGAAGCGCTTGGTATCCTATCCTATGCGTTACATTTTTAAATGAAGTTTTTGGTGGAATCCACAGGTGAATTTAAAAATGTACCCAATGTAGTAGGTACCAGTAAATTTGTTTTTCTTTTTGGCAATGGGTGTAAAAGAATAACTACATTTTAAAATAGTATTTAAGCATCTTCTTATTTTTATTACATAGCCTGTTTACTGTATTTACGCACTGCAGTCGTCCTTTTAAGTCTAATATGTTCAACAAACTTTAAGCTTTCATCAAACCATATACCAAGATCCTTTATTAAATTTGTGTAGTTCAGCGGTTCGTTATTTATAGTGTAAGAAGATACCACTTTTTTTCCACCTTTGAAAAAACTAATATAAAAACATTTGACAGT
This sequence comes from Polydrusus pterygomalis, assembly GCA_963969555.1. Classification (NCBI taxonomy): domain Eukaryota; kingdom Metazoa; phylum Arthropoda; class Insecta; order Coleoptera; family Curculionidae; genus Polydrusus; species Polydrusus pterygomalis. Next base: position 116,469,790 of record OZ018376.1, read on the forward strand.
ATTCAACATAAGATCGTTTGTTACCGACCACTCCCACAGTGTATCTAGATCTTTTTGCAACAATACAACGTCATTCAAACTCTCAATCTTCCTATACAACTTAAAGTCATCTGCAAACATACTACCATTAGAATACAATAGCCTCGGTATAATATTATTCACAAACAGTATGAAACAGTTTTCAAGCAATGGAAACCAAATACTTTCAGTTTAGTAGCTTTATTTTTTCGTGTACATTTTTGCTAATGTTCAATTAAATTCTTTTGCTAAATTAAATTTGCATTCTTCCTCAATTCCTTCAATTTTTTAGGGGGTCGAATATTGGCTCCCCTATTAATTTAAGAGGGAAATGATATTGTGATTTACTAAAGAGCGTTGAGAGTTGTGCCCTAGAAAAATGTTGTGAGTGTCTTTCGGTAAGTCAGTTAAGAGTAAATGATAAAAGTTTTTAGAGCTATTAGGGCTGGTACTTTCAGTCCTGATTAACTCAATTGATACGTGGTTACATTAATATGACGTTTGGAATACGTCAACACTTATTTATTTCCGTCACCCTGACCTATTCCAAACGTCATATTAAAGTAACCACGTATCAATTGAGTTAATCAGGACTGAAAGTACCAGCCAATAGAAGACCAAATTTAACCTGCTTTTAATGATGCTGTCCGTGAAAATCAGGATGTCCGCGAATATTTCAACAATGCTTTTAATATTACTTAACTTATTATATATTAATAGTTCTAACATACAATCAGTTGGCCAGCCAGACCGCCAGATCTATCTCCAATTTTTTTTTCTGGGCTATGTAAAAACTAGGCTTTATGGACAGAAAAAATACGAATATTTAATTGAGCTAAGAAACGCTATTTCTACAGAACGCAATAGAACATCAAAACACCAACTGTCACCGCGGAACGGTAAGAAGGGAATATCATGAATTCATGACTGGTTTGGATATTGGCTAACAGGTAGTGAAGGATTATTCGAACATTTAAATAAAACTTAAATTTATGTTGATCAAGTAACATACAGTGAGGACCCAAAGTCCGTCCCCCCCCCCTCTAACTTCTAAACCGTTCGGTATATTTTAATGAAATTTTGAACGATAATATTTGAGCAAGTCTTGCACTTTTTGACATACCAATGACAGCTTTAAATGTCAAGATGACAGCTAGGTCCGCTTTTGGAATATTTTTTTTTAAATGGAACACCCTGTATATTTTTACATTTTTAAATTCCACATAAAATTATAATTATTTTTTATTAAATGCATTATTAGTCTATACTTCATAGTTTCCGAGATATTGACTCTCGAAGTGACATTTTTGAACTTTGACAGCTTATAACCTTCTAACAGTACGTCTTAGAGCAAAACGGCTTACATGTCCCTATCTTTAATTTTTATTATCTTCCCAAAAAAATCAACTTCCGGTTAAACCGGATGTAACTCGAAAGCAGGAAATATAGTTGTTCCGGTTTAACTGGAAGTTGATTTTTGTGGGAAGATAATAAAAATTGAAGATAGGGACATGTAAGCCGTTTTGCTCTAAGACGTACTGTTAGAAGGTTATAAGCTGTCAAATTTCAAAAATGTCACTTTTCGAGAGTCAATATCTCGGAAACTATGAAGTATAGACTAATAATGCATTTAATAAAAAATAATTATAATTTTATGTGGAATTTAAAAATGTAAAAATATACAGGGTGTTCCATTTAAAAAAAAATATTCCAAAAGCGGACCCAGCTGTCATCTTGACATTTAAAGCTGTCATTGGTATGTCAAAAAGTGCAAGACTTGCTCAAATATTATCGTTCAAAACTTCATTAAAATATACCGAACGGTTTATGAGTTAGAGGGGGGGGGGGCTTTAGGTCCTCACTGTATATTTTTCATAATAGAGTATTATTATTATTATTAATATTATTAATATTATTATTATTATTATTATTATTATTAATATTATTAATATTATTAATATTATTAATATTATTATTATTATTATTATTATTATTATTATTATTATTATTATTATTATTATTATTATTATTATTATTATTATTATTATTATTATTATTATTATTATTATTATTATTATTATTATTATTATTATTATTATTATTATTATTATTATTATTATTATTATTATTATTATTAGGTTTAGGCGGCTAAGCCGTTCAAACCACTACTGTCTTTAAATTGGCTCTTGCATGTTTGTTTTCAAGGAGTCGTAGAGGTTCTTGAACTGGTTTGTTGAGCGAGCGTTTACTACTTCCCTGGGTAGATCATTCCATTCTCTGTTAATTCTGTTGCATAGGAAGTGCTATCGGCAAGTTTCCTGAAGCGATCTCTTGTGAGTTTGTAGTTATGTCCTCGTAACCGTTGGTCTCTGTTTACAGAAAAGAAGTTGATATTTGTGGTATAATGGCCATGTAGGATTTTGTACGTTTCAATGTGGTCTCCACGGAGTCTTCTGTGTTGGAGGGAGGTTAGGTTTAGTTTTTTCATTCTTTCCTCGTAAGCTAGGTGTTTCAAGGTTGGAGCTAGTTTTGTTATTCGGCGTTGTGTTTGTTCCAGGGCATGGATGTCCTTGGCAAAGTATGGGTTCCATACCGGAGCTGCATAGTCTAGAATTGGTCTTATGTAAGTTTTGTATATCCGTTCTAGTAATTGTGAGGAGAGGGTTCTGAAGGTTCCGGACACCATGTACGTTATTGAATTTGCTTTTTTGAATATGTTTCCCACGTGTGTTGCCCACTTAAGGTCTTTTGCGATTGTGACTCCTAAGTCTTTATGGTATTCTGCCGATTTTATTTGTTCGCCATTTATGATGTATGTTCTGGCTGGATTGTTTGAGCCCACATTGAGGACTTTACATTTGCTTACGTTTAAACTGTAAGTTCCATTTTGTGCACCACTCCTCAATTCTGGTAAGGTCTCTAACTAGCGTGTCATATTGTCTACCTGGGTTGTTGTATATTTTTGTGTCGTCGGCGAACATAGATGTAGTGGATTCCAGGTCCTTTGGTAGATCAATATAGATAGTTTTGTAATGTTAAATATGATTATTTTTTTTTTCTTGCAAACTTTTAACTTACTTTTAAATAAATGCTACTAAAGCAGCAATAATGAATTATTGGTACAGTTCAAATCATTTCGAAAATGTCCCTGGCGTCATTAGGTTTGCATACCTTTAGGCCATCTTCGAAATGATTTCTTTAATTTAACAGACAAATTTTGTGTAAAATTATTAATTTAAAATGTAATTTTTAAAATTATCAGGTGATTTTGGCATGTTCACTACCACTTTCAGATGAATCGAAAATTATTTTCCATGCATATTTAAATGTTACCAACTCATAAGTAGGCTTTTTGACTTTAGAATGTTAAAATATTTTAAAATTTGCCTATCAATGTTATTTTGACATTGTAAAAAATAGATTTGAAGCGTATTAGTCAATAGTCAATAGTCAAGTATTGCTAAAATATCTGGTGTTTTTATTATGGCTTAACACGGGGTAAACAATAATTAAGTATTACAAATTTACAACAACTTTTTACGTTTGCACAAAAAGCAATTAGTTCTGGATTCAATTCTCAGCGATGACATAAAAGAAAAACCTTTGTCTGCACGCTGATGCATATTTTTAATTACTAAAGTAAAGTTTGGTTCCTTTTAAGGCATCTACTTTCAGTTCATGAATCACTTATAATAAGTGACATTGTTAGAAAACTATAATGTAATACTGAAGTGATCTATGTTGATTTTTTTATTCTATGGTTTAGCTGTGTCTTTCACCTATAGATACTATTTTTCATTTCAAATCTCTTTATTGTTTACATTAAACCGGTGTCAAATGGAGGTTTCGTACTCAGTACAAGTTCAAATAACGCCAACAAATTTAAAGAACTTGCGTCACAAAAACTTTCCGACAACTACGAAATCAGGGAATTAAGAGGAGTACAACCGGCGGTCCGAATTGTTGGATTGTCTCAAAAATATGAAGAAGAAGCCTTTTTGCAATGTATTAGAACACAGAATTCCAACATTTTTACGTCATCCTCGCAGTGCAAATTTTTAAAAACATGGCCTACTAAAAAAAATAATTTAATTTTTCAGGTTGATTTACAGCTAGACGCGGTAACATTTAAAAAAATTACAGATATTGGTAAGCTGGTTATTGGTTTGGATAATTGTACTGTTTATGAGGCACTTTCTGTTCCACGTTGTTTTAAATGTAACGGTTTTTATCATACATCCAAATTCTGTAAAAAGGCCTTGACTTGTCCTCTATGTTCAGGTCAGCATGACATTGCTGATTGCAATGTTACCCAAGAGCGATATAAATGTGTCAATTGCCTTCACATAAAGGAAAAGCAGAAACTGAATATATCTGAAAATCACGCTGTTTGGGATTACAGTAACTGTTTTGCATACAAACAAACGTTGGAACAGGTGAGATTCGATATTTTTGGATCTGCCAAATAGCCATCACTGAACTCCTTATGTGAAACGAACCAATTATTTTCGAATCTTGGAAGTAATGTAAACACTGCCTCCGCGCATGCAGTGGAATTTACTGCGAACTTTAATCGGCCAAAAAAATGTACATTATCAATTTATTATCAGAATGTGCGAGGTCTAAGAAGCAAAACGAGCGATCTTTTTAACTCCATTTCAGCTGTAGATTTTGATATACTTGCTTTTTCGGAAACGTGGTTGGACTCGGGCATTCTGAACACCGAACTATGCGATCACCGGTATTCAGTGTACCGCGCGGATAGAAGATATCGGCAACTTGGTTGTACCAGGGGGGGCGGTGTACTTTTAGCAATAAAAAACAATTACACTGTCTCAACTTTAAAAATTAATAATATTCCTGCCGGTATTGATTTTCTTGGGGTGAAAATAACTCTTAATTTCTGCTCCTTTTATTTACTTTTGACGTATATACCGCCTAACACTAATATTGATGATTATAATCAATTTTTTGATATTGTAAGTACTCTAGAATATCTATACGAGTCAAAAATAATATTTTTGGGTGATTTTAATCTGCCTGATTTTTCTAATACCATATCCGGTGATTATGTTACTGACAAAACTCTAAGCTTTATTGACTTTATGCAATTTTTTAACCTTACACAATATAACTCTGTAACCAATAATAACAATCGTTTGCTGGATCTGGTATTGTGTAATCCAACGTTATTTCCATGTAGGGTTGAAAGGGCTGAGGATGTTCTCCTTCCTGAGGATAGTCATCATCCTTCCCTAATCTTGTGTTGCGATTTGGAACTTGATAAAAAATGTAATAAACAGAAAATTAGTAATATTTACTACAACTTTAGGCGGGCGAATTTTGTGGATCTCTACATTCAGTTTGGTAATGTTAACTGGGACTTCCTAGACCAGGTTGAAGACGTGAATTCAGCTTGTAATTTATTGTACTCCGAAATCTATAAAACCCTTGATATTTTTGTACCTAAAACTGTTAGACGTAGGAAAAATTATCCTCCTTGGTTTAATTCTCCCATTATCAAATTAATTAAAAATAAGTTCAAAGCTTGGAAAAGGTATAAACTAACGAAGGCTCGTACGGATTTGTTAGATTTCAGGCAGCTAAGGCGACAAATTAAACATAATATAAGATATGCATATAAACAATATTGCGAAAATATGGAAAATCGTATCTCGTCTGACCCATCCAACTTTTGGCAATTAATAAACAATAAGAAACATAATAAACAACTTCCAGAAGTAATGACAATGGGTGATAATAACTTTAAAGATCATAGTGAAATTGCAAATGCTTTCGCCGAATTCTTTCAGAATTCATATGTTTTACCAACTCCGGTCGCCGATGGGGTAACTTTTAATTCCACTGATTCTCTCTCAATTAACAGTGCTACTGAGGATGATGTTCTGCGTTGCTTGAAAAAGATGAAGCCTAAAGCAACTGTGGGTCCTGATAAAATACCGTCTTTCCTCTTACGTGATTGTGCATACGTCTTTGCAAAACCTCTTTGTAAAATATTTAATTTGGCCCTAAAAACCTCATGCTATCCTGATACTTGGAAAAAATCCAAAATAACTCCTGTATATAAAAAAGGTGATAAAACCAAAATCGAGAACTACAGACCAATAAGTATCATCAATAATTTTTCCAAATGTTTTGAAATGTTTCTTCATGAAAATTTGTACTTCCAAGTTAAGAGTAAGCTGTCGGATAAACAACACGGTTTTGTTAAGGGCAAATCTACAACATCCAACTTAGTTTGTTTTACACAATTTGTGGCTGAAGCCTTTGATCAGAACTGTCAGGTTGATGTTATTTTTACAGATTTTTCTAAGGCATTTGATAGATTGGACCACAAAATTTTACTTAATAAACTCAGCTCGTTTGGTATCTCAGATAATCTTATAAAGTTTTTCCATTCTTATCTAAATGAACGACAACAAATAGTGGAGTGCGGTGGCCAATCGTCTGTTCCATTGGATGCTACATCGGGTGTACCACAGGGGTCCATTTTGGGTCCTTTAATGTTTATAATATTTATTAATGATATAGTTAATAATCTTGACAGTGATGGTCTTCTTTATGCCGATGACAAGAAAATCTATGCTCGCATTCGTACCCTGGCAGACTGTAAAAAACTTCAATTGTCCATTGACATGATATATAGATGGTGTGTTCAAAATAAATTGCCGTTAAATATCAGTAAGTGTAACATAATGACCTTTTCATTAAAACGACATACCATTGTGTATGATTACAAAATTAATAACATTACAGTGGACAGAGCTGAGACTTTTCGCGATTTGGGTGTATTATTTGACAATAAACTATCTTTTGTTCCCCACATAAATGACCTTGTTGCCTCCTGTCATAGATCCTTAGGATTTATAATAAGACATTCTCGTGATTTTTTAAATTGTCATACACTAAAAATACTTTTTTATGCATTTGTAAGATCTAAATTGGAGTACGCCTCGGTTGTATGGTCTCCATATTATCAAGTGCACCTTAATCGCATTGAAAGGGTCCAACGACGTTTTCTAAAATATCTAAGTTTTAAAATTGATGGTCAGTATCCTGAAATCGGTATTCTAGAAGAAGCTCTATTGCAAAGGCACTCGTTTTGCTCCTTAGAAGATCGACGTACAGTTTCCCAACTTAAATTTCTTCACAACATCTTGCATAATAGAGTTGAATGCAGTGATATATTAGAAAACCTGCAATTCCTCGTCCCTAGAACACGTCATTCCCACACTTTTTATGTACCAACCGCGCGTACCAATATCTGTAAATACTCCCCTATTTATCGATTGTGCAACACATACAATCTGCACCAAAATAGATTTGACATTTTTAGCTGTGGTTTATCCAGTATAAATCTAAATTAGCGTGTTAGTGTCTTTTTAGGCATAATTAATCCGCATCAATATAATAATTTAAGTCTAAATTGTTATCTCACATTTTTGAATTATTGTTATATTATTACCTATTTTATTTTAAACAGCCTATATACCCATTTGTTAATTGGTTCATTGTAACTGTGAAATGGTGTAAAATAAATAAATAAATAAATAAATAAATGTATTTTACATTGCATATCTTATACTAATTTACAATTTATATTGTATTATGTTCTTCCTGATTTTATAATTACCAGGGATGCGCCCTGCAATGCAAGGTGGCTGTTGTTGGCCGTGGTATAAGATTAATGCATTTGATTTTATTTAGGCAGCCAGTTCCAGTAACCTTCTACGGCTATGTGTGAATTCAGTTTTTATTTTATTTTGAAAACATTTTTGATGGTTAATATTATTTAAATGCACGAGTTTGTATTTGGCTTTACTGGAAAAACAAACGAAAAACCAGCTTGATTCTTACCTATCAGGTACTATCGTAACGTAATATTATTAATAAGATTTTAATGTTTGGTTTCATTAATGTAAACAACACATTCTGGACGTCGCGAAACTTGACGCCGAAGTATTGTTTGGGTCAATGGCGCGTACGATGCCGCAATTATGAGGACGTCAGCGAATTTTCTGTCGAGATGTTTTTGTAGGTGCATGTTTTTATTTAGGGTTTTTATACAGGATGTGGTTTTTAAAGTGGAAATAGGATTTTTAAATTTTTATTATTATAAACTAAGGGTAGTTTTTGAATGTAAGGGGTAGTGGATGAGGTATTCGTCATATTTTTGTTGTTATAGCATTTTATGGCTGAGTATTATAAAAATTTTGTTGTATTGTCTTGTACGTATTATATTATGTATGGTGTGTTTGTTATCTGGTGCTTTTGTTATGTTGAGCTTTTAATTATTTTGGAAATAAATTGGAAGTTTTGAATGTATTGGTTTATGTATACGGTATTCGTCATATCTTAGGTTTGTTATTTGTTGTGTCAGTCTTGAGTTTTGTGGTTGAGTGTTGTAAAACTTTGTTGCATTTTGTCGTACGTATTCTGTTATGTAAGATGTGTTTGTTGCCTGGTGTAGTTGTCGTACTGGGGTTTCTCTTGGTGCCAGTAGAATTTGTCTTAATACTTTATTTTGTAATATTTGTAGTTTTTTGAAATGATAGTTTGCCATGCTACACCAGACTGGTCCTGCGTACGTCAGTATTGGTCTTATGCATTGGTTGTATATTATTTGTTTGTTTGTAGGTGATAGGGGGGATCTGTAGTTTAGTAGTTTGTATAGTCTTTGGGTAACTGCGTAATATTTTTGTACTAATTTCGTTGTATTTTATTGGAATCTTATGTTTTGTCTAGTGTTACTCCAAGATATTTTAAATTGTCTTTCGGTATTATTTGTCTGTTATTTATTGTTATATTTTGGTTAATGTGGTCATTTGTTCGGTTTCTTGTCAGTATTAAACATTCGCATTTATCTTCATTTAGCTCCAATTTCCACTTTTTGTACCATGGAATTAGGGTTCGAAGGTGGTTTGTTATGTGTTGTCTGGCCACATTTGCGTAGTACGAACTAGCGTGTAAGAGTACGTCATCGACAAAAATGGCCAGTTGGGAATTTGGGTGGGATGGAATGTCGGCTGTATACATGTTAAATAAGGGCCCTGCCAATGTAGTGCCTTGTTGTAGACCGGCATGCAATTTTACTGGGTCTGAGAGGTTACTTTCCACCCTGACCGTTAGTGTTCTGTCTGTTATGTATGAGTGAATTAGTGTGATAAAGTGTAATGGGAAATTGTGTTGAGTAATGAGTTTAAAGAGCAATCCGTTGAGCCATACGCTGTCGAAGGCCTTTCGGATGTCCAGGGAAAGGAGTACCGTATTTTGTTCTATTTCCATTCTTTCTATGGCTTTTTGAACTACATGCGCCACCAGTAGTACGGCTCCTCTTCCTGTCCTGAATCCAAACTGCTCCTCTGGCAGTTTCTGGTCCAATTTCATGCTCTTTATTCTTAGGTGTATAGTTTTCTCTGCAACCCTTCCAAGCGCGCTTACTAGTGAAATTGGCCTATATGAGTCTGGTCTGTTGTGCTTTTCCAGGTTTTAAAATCGGTTCTATTATTGCGCTTTTCCAAGCGCTCGGGAAGTGTTGTAGGAGAAATGTTGTGTTTATTATGTGTACAAGTTGTATTAGTGATTTTCGTGGCATGTTTCTGATCAGGATATTTGCAACCTCATCCCCTCCCGGGGCCTTGTTATTTGGCAGTTTCCTTATTATTGTAGCCAGTTCACGGGGATTGGTGTATAGGGTAGGTAAGAGCGAGGGTGGGATAGGGTATTTTTGTATAGTGAATAAGTTTGCTATTCTTGTTACCTCATTCTGTTCATTTGTCATGTTAGGTTGCCCTGCGCATATATCTGGTCGGCTAGAGTTTGTGCTTTTTGTTGGTTGTTTTGTGGATTGTTTGTGAATGATGGTATTGTTATTTGTTGGTTTTTTGTTCTTTTGAGAATTTTCCATAGTGAATTGTCTCTTATATTTAAATTTGTTATTATGTCTGTCCAGGTATGATTTTTGTACTGTTTTATTCTTTGTTTTATTTCCGTTTGTAATTGGTTTATTTCATGTCTGTCTTGTGGTACTTTATTTCTTTGCCATCTTTTTCTTAGCGCGTTTTTTAATTGGATTAGTTGTATTATGTCAATTGGTAATTTCTTTTGTTTATTTTCTATTGTTATTTTTGTGGCGGTTTTGTTTCTTGCGTGTTGTATGTTGTTTGTTAGTTTGTTTACTTCGTTTTCTAGGTCCTGTATTGTTGTTATGTCACTATTAATTATTGTTTTTTGATTAAGTATTTGTCTATATTTATTCCAGTTTGCGTTTTTGTATAGTCAAGAAGTTTGTTTAATGTCTTTTGTTGCGTCTGTTTGCCAGTTTATTAGTATCGACAGGTGGTCAGATGACAAGTCATTTATTACGGTAGAGTCAGGTATATTTTGTATGTTTTTGTTTAATATTATGTCCAGCCTGGATGGTGTATGTCCTGTGCTTGGGTAAAATGTTGGTTGGTCTGGCATGATGAGTTGGATGTCGTTATTGTCTATATAGTTTTTTAATATTGTACCTTTTCTATTTGTGTGCCTATGTTGCCAAAATATATGTTTGGTATTAAAGTCACCTAATATTATTAATCTGTTTCCTGCGTTAAATAAGGTGTCTAGGTCTGCGTCTGTATACTGTCCTCGTGGTGGTGAGTAACATGAGTATATAAGTACATTGTTTGATAGTTTTAGTCCTATATGTTCTATTTGTATGTTAGTTTGCTGCAGTACAGAATGAGGTATGTTGTTTTTTATGATTAGGGCCACGCCCCCTCCAATATTGTTATCTCTATCTTTGCGGTGTACCTGATAGTTACGAATTTTAAATTTGGTTGAGTTTTTGTTTCGTTAATAGATAATATATCGATTTTATATTTGGATAAAAAATATTTTATTTCGTCTATTTTTCAGTTAATCCCGTTAGCATTCCAGTGTGCAATTCTTAGTGAACTACGGAAGGCTAATGTTGTACTTATTTAAGTCACCCAACATCATGGTTGAAACACGTTGTTCTTGTGTGTTTGCTTTGCGTAGTTCACTAGAACAGTCGTTTAAGAATCTGATAAATTCTTTAATATTAATTAAGCTGTTGAATTCACGCATAGCACTAAAAAGGTCACTTGCCTGATTTAATCCTAGCTCCTGTGTTTGGCCATTATTTGCATTGCGTTGTGGGCGTGTCCCTGGTAGTTCGGGGAAGGCGTCGTGGTTTCTGCTTGGGGGTGCTTTGCTGGTACTTGGTTGTTCCTGTTGTCTAATGTAGGTCTGGTCGTCTACGTCGTTGTCACTTGCCCTAACAGTTGAGCCACTTGCCCTGGCTGTCCATGGATTTGTCGTTGGTATTGGCGCCGGTATAAATTTTTGCTGTTTTTGGTTTTTGTTTTTCTGTATAATATTTGCCTTGTACTTGTATACTGGGCATGTTGGTGAATTTGCTCTGTGATTGTTTTTACAGTTGACGCATTTTGGTTCTTTATTTGGTTGGCATTCCGATGTGTAGTGGTCTTCGGAGCAATGGAGGCATTTGGGTTGTCTGTAGCAATTTGATGTCGCATGGCCCCACTGTCCACATCTTTTACATTGGATAATCATGAGATTTTGCTTGCTTCGTTCCCAGGTTACATGTACAAAGTTAAGGTATTTAATTTTTTCAAGTTGGGTGAGTTTGTGTGTTGCGTCGGTGATTAGCATATATAGCGGTCTGTAATTTGTCTTCTTATGTCTTTGGCCATTATTCCGTGTTCTTTTTGTAGTTCCTGGATTTCTGGCATATGGTCCAGTCCTTTTATGATAAAAGCGTATATCTTTTCCTCTTGCGTGGCATAGGTGTGGAATTCAATTTGGTCCTTTTCTATCTGTTGTTTGTATGTTTTATAGTCGTTGTGGTCGTTGATATATATTATTGTGTTGTTTTTTGTGTATTTAATGTTATATCCGTGTTTCACAGCAAATTTTAAGTCATCTGTCAAGCTTTGGAATCCATTTTTTGTTTGTACTACCCCTTTTAGGATTATTGGTGGCGGTTTAATTTCTTTTGGTACATTTTTCGTTGTTTGGTTTTGTTCTTGATGTGTTCTTATTTGTGGTTTTGTTGTTTTCTTTATTGTTTGTTTAGTTTGTTATTGATATTGATGCTGATTCATTGTCTGTTGATTCAATGTCCATATCCGTTTCTGAGTCGTCTGTTAGTGATTGAAATATGTTTCTTAGTTGCATTTTTGGTCTTTCTTGAAGTATGTTCTTGTATTTAGAGATTGGGGTTGGGTTTCTCGGTTTTATAAATATTTCCCTGCCATTCATAAAATCATTTCTTTCTTTTTCAATTCTCTCCGTTAACGTAAGGTTTTGGTTTTCTATTGCTGGTTCGGTTATTTTATTTATTTGTTCGAAGGTTTGTTGTCCAATTTTTTATCGTTAATGTTGGCGGGGATTGGGGAATTATTTCCTTTATTGCATGTTTTAATTTAAGGTGAGTTAGGACGTCTTTCCTGTGTTTGTCCCGTTCTGTTTTTGTCTTGCATAGTTTGTAGTACAGCGAGCAGGTGTTACAGTAGCTCTTATGATTCAATAGATGTTTTATTAGAGTTTTCCTTGGTTTTTTGTTGCTTGAGTTGCTGTTTCTGCTGCTTGCTGTGCTTCTGTTATAGTCATTATCGGTTTCTGGTGGTTGCTGTTGTGTACTTTGCTGTTGGTCATCTTCCATGCAGTCATTTTCGTTGTTTTGGGTGCCAGAGGCACCCTCTCTGGGTTATCCATTAATATTAGTTTATATTTCTTATTTTGTTTTGGTTTGCTTTTACTAACTTTAAACAACACAAACGGGAAACGTCGCGATACGCGAGCAGTGTTGTCGGGTCAGTGATACGTTACGCGTGCGGCTAGGTCGCAGTTCGTTGAACTGTATTACCGGCGATCGGGTCGACGGACGGAATTGCTTGCTCGCTTCGCTCGTAGGTGCTCATGCGACGACGGACGAACTACTACATTATTAGAAAACTTTAATGTAACTGAAGTGATCTATGTTGATTTTTTTATTCTATGGTTTAGCTGTGTCTTCCACCTATAGATACTACAATAACAAATAAACCTTTGACATCATCATAATATGTACGTTAAAAGTTTGCAGTATGGAAAAGCAGCGGTAAGGGATTCGCCAAGATCGGCCATTTTGCAGCCCTATGAGTATGACGTTGTGTATTTAATTTTCGTCTGTGTTTGTTTAATAGTTTTTCTGCAGTTTTGGTTAATTTAATTGTTTTATTCGTATAGAATTTGAGCCCTGAACCGATACATCAACACGACGTCACTGCGCACTGGTGATAAATCATGCGTTAATGCTTATAATAGCATGGTCACATGGAAAGGTAGATGACAGCGGAATTCACTACCGATCTCACACAGCTCCTCGCGACATCTCTTCAATAAAAAAAATGTTGTCAAGATATTTTTGTAGCACTTATGATTAGTGCCATCTATAGGTGGTAGACCATTGACAAGGTTGGCAAATTACTTGGACAAAAAGATGACCTGGTAATAAGTATATAATTTTCAATTAAATTAGCAAAAATGCTTACCTCATTCCATCACCTGTATGTTGACGTAAATGTACCCTTAAGCCCTTCTTGGTAGAAAGAGTTTTCATACAATAAGTGCATGTTAGCTCAGCAAGTGAATCTTCAGTGCCACGTTTGCGTTTAACCAATGGCAAATCATCATCATCCTAAAAAAGTTTCCATAATATATGTTTGTACATAGATAATGACACAGTGATACTGGAAGCAAGATTGAAAAGCAGCAAGAGTTCTTCAGTTTCTTTCAGTTTAAACGTATAAAAATGTACACACCTATTCACTACAGTTTTAAATTTAGTTCATCAAAATATTTAGATCTTATAGTCTCACAGTTGTATTTTCCCGTGTCATTGTTTTAATACGCCATAATATGTCGTTTTCGCGTTAATTTGAATTTTTTGCAATTACATCGTTTTACCGATGAATAATTTTACCGGGATGTCGTTGTCTAAAGTCAAAGTCAAATAATCTATATTTCAAAAAATACTTAAAAGTATTTAACAAATGGCGTCAAAAGTACAATAAAATAAAATAAAATAGAATACAATACAATATAAATAAAAACAACCACAACAACAACACCTAGCACTACTGATAAATGGCTGTGAGGCATTGATATTTGCTGACGACCTAAAACTATATTTAAAAATATGCAAAATTATCGACTGCTCTATTATCCAGGAAAATCTAAATAAAATATATGAATGGTCCAAGAATAACAGGTTGCACTTTAATGTATCCAAGTGCTTTGTGCTCAGCTACTGCAAAAAGAAGGTTATTGTCGATTACGATTACAAAATTAATGGATTACCCCTAACTCGAGTGACAGAAATGAAAGACCTTGGAGTCATTTTTGACTCCCATCTTACATTTAGGCCTCATATAGCAGCAGTGACAGGGAGGGCCTCAAGGATGTACGGTTTCATCGTCAGAAACTGTACCTTGTTTACAAATAAAGACTGTATCAGAGGACTGTATGTTTCTCACATAAGAAGTATCCTGGAATATGCCACCATAATCTGGAATCCATATTATAAAAACCACACATACCAAAGAGAAAAAATACAAAACAAATTCCTAAGATACATGTACTACAAAGAAACTGGAATCTATCAATTTGATATACCAAAAACCGAGATTATGACTACCCATCGCCTTAAGAGTTTGGAATGTCGCAGAGTTATAACATCATTAATGTTTCTGCACAGATTACTGCATAATCAGATCGATGACCCTCACCTACTAGGACTAATAAATCTCAATGTATCACCACATAGGACAAGGAACCCTGTAACCTTATATGTTCAAAGAGCCCGTACTAACTATTATAGTAATTCTCCAATTATTGTAATGTGCAAATTTTATAACAAAATCCGCGATAATTGTGATATATTTAATATAAGTGCAACTAATTTTAAGAAATTACTCTACGAAATTACTTAACTATAACTTAGGTTAATTTTCCTACTTTATACAGAGCAACAGCCCCCCGAAGGCCGCAACAGCCCCCCGAGGCCGCAACAGCCCCCCCGACAACCTGTTGGGGAAGCTGACATAACGGCCTATTAGTCCTTAATTTATCTAAGGTTGTGATATAACTGTTATTTTTTATCTGTTTTTTTTTTTGTTATATACATATCAACTTTTGTAACCAAGTGGACTAATAAACGTCTTATTATTATTATCATTATTATTGGATGTAAATCTGTAAAGTTTGTAATAAATAAATAAATAAAATGGAAACAGAAACCTCTAGAGGACTGAACAATTAAAATTTAAAAATCCTTAAGACACAAACTCAGCAACGGCAACTTATTAGTTATATTAAAAGAAATAGTACGCGTCAAAAAACGTTTTTCTTTGTGATTTTACAGAAAACCCTAAAAAAATTGTGGCTCATGTCCCAAAACTTATATAGGCCAAATTGGTAGATCATTTAAAACGAGAATTTTGGAACATAGAAGAAGTTTTCTTAGTCAAAAAACCGACTCTACTTATTCTAATCGTCTTTTACAAGAACAACATAATTTTGATAACAAATTTAAAATTTTACATATTGAAAACAAGGGTCAAAAACTTAATCTTTTAAAAAGTTTAGAAATAAATCGATTGAAAAATTCCGGTGCATTATGAAACGACCAATTAGAACTGAATAGTTTCCCTTTGCTAAATCTGTGTCAATAATCTAAATAGGGTTCTTTGGATTTTCCATAAGATTAAGATATATTATACAGACAACAATATTTAAGTTTACAATACATTACAAGAACATATAATTAAATACTTAAACTTGTAACGTGTATACCTGTATTGAGTAATTAAGATCTAGACCATTTTGTTATTGTACTGAAATAAAATTAGTTAGCACCATACACCCGAAGAAGCAACAATGTAGCGAAACGCGTAGTGTAAAGAAAAAGTTTTTTCAATTAAAGTGGAAATTTGACAAAATAAATTGTCTTTCATTGAATTCTTGTTTACGTCAAAAATTGCATATTATTATGTAGAGGTCGACCGATATGATTTTTTTGGCCGATACCGATAAGTGTATGGCCGATACCGATATATATCGATCTATAGGCCAATACAATCAAACACCAACGAATTATTTACGTTTAACTGTGACAACGTAGTACTCCAATTTTTTTTAAGCAATATTTTTAGCGAACAAATGTTTTCAGAGGCTGGACTTAATAATATATATATATTAATAATTTCTGCAAAAAGAAATAAATTGAAACCAGATACAGCTGATTCTTTGATATTTTTACATCATAATTTACAAATATTAAGTAACTTAAACTAAACGCTATTTTTCCTGCTGCGAAAAGTGTTCAATAAAGTTTTTGTCAATTATTTAAAGACTTTATTGTGTATTTATATTATTTAATTATTTTTTTAGCAGCAGAATATATCGGCATAACGGCCGATATGACCGATATATCTGTATCGATATCGGTCGATCTCTATTATTATGTAGTATGTATATATAAGACACCTCAGTTTTTATAAGAAATGTATTATTTCATCTGGGGATTTATAGACAATTTTTATATTAATTATGTGTCCCAAAAATATGTAACTATTTTATTAAAAACAAACCAACAACTTAAGGGTGCTAGAGGAAGAAAGCATTTTTTGGAAAAATATTTAAAAAATAACACATTAATATTGTTTTTTTAAAAAAAATTGTACAAGATTTTAAAAAATTATTAAAAGGACGCAATAATAGATGAACAAAATAATGACAATTAAGTGAGGATAGAGGAAAAGTCCTATCGTCCTTCTTAAAAATTTAATAAGCCTACGCGTTTCGGCCTAAATGGCCATCATTTGTAAGAAGTAACAAAAGAAAAATATTTTTTAACTAAGTAGATACTTATAAAATTATAAATCTTGAAACAAGGTCACATTAAAATACACGATAAAATTAATACATAAAAACAACAAGTGTACTTACAGAACTTAAAGTCTGTCACAAATGACAAAAAAGAGACCTACCTCCTCCTCTACCCATACCAGCCTCTTCACAAGTTCAACGCTCTTTATATTATAATGCGAAAAAAATATTTAACCACCTACCCAACAACATAAGATCTTTAACTTCTTCTAATAAATTTCGATTTGAGGTAAAAAAGAAATTATTATCCAAGGCATACTATGGAATTGAGGAGTATTTCCATGATAGATGGTGATCCGTTTTAGTTGTTCTGTTACACTTGTTAGTATTGTATATTGTTGATGTTATAATAGCACTGATTAGGGTTTTATTACTGATCTTTCTAATGTTCTCTCTGTGGTTTTGTTTTCTTATATGTATATACCTAGTTGTTGGAGTGTAGAAATATCTTGGACTTTCTAGCATAAGAAATTTTAGAATTTAGGGCTCGCTTTGTCAACAAGATTTATTCTTTCGACAATAAAGCATTTTTTGACTTTGACTTTGAGACACACTTAGGGTTGGGCATATTTAACGTGAGCGAGGATTTGAAATTTCAAGTTGAAATTTTCATGAAATTTATGAAACTTATGAAATTTCTGCGAAACTTTCGAAATTTATGAAATTTTTGTGAAATTTATGAAACTTAAAAAAATCTTAAATGTAAAAAATTCATTGAAATTTATGAAATTTTTATTGAAATTTTCATTAAATTTTATTTTCTGTTGTATCTGGTATTTTATTTTTTTAAAACTAGTAAGTACCTACCTACATAGGTACTAAAATATAAGTACGAAATAAAAAAATATCTAAAGTAATCTGAAAAATTAATTTATTTGTCGTATTCGTCCATTGACATTTTGTCTTCATCATCCATTGACACTGGACCTAAGCATGGAAAGGTCTGTGAAAGTTTCACTGAAATTTATGAAATTTTGTTCAAAACAGAAAATTTCATTTGAAACTTTCAAATGGCCCAACTAGACCTAGACTTTTGCCGTTATTCTGTTTTTATATATTTAGACTTTTTTCTTGTAATGTTTGTTTTGTAATTACCTAAGTACCTAGTTTAAAGTGAATTTTATTGCCTATTATTTTAAAGTGAATTTTTATTAATTTTTTTTTTAAACTAATTGTAATTTTGTGTATTAGCCAAAAAAAGGAGTAATAATAATAGAATACAACTGCTAATAACCAGTCAAATTCAATAACACATCAGTAACATGGAATACTTTTATTCATTCCTTTACAGGCACTACAGTTTTTTCAGTTTTGGAAGTCATAAGCTGTAAGTTAACATATGTTTCATGCTTTTAGAAATAAACTCGGTAATAAACTAAGAAAACATTGTGAATCCCAGATGGTTTCCATGTAAATTTGGAATCTCATGTAGTGTAGCATGCATGGCCTTGAGAATATGGGTTACTTACAAGTTATGCTAATAGACTTGAAAATGCCAGTGCATCCCTAAATAACTTTAAATCCTCTGGGAGGAGGGTTATTTTAAGCTGATGTGTAAAATAAAAAAGGAATATGAACTGTACCTAACATATAACGTTGTAAACCTTAAATAAATATTCCAACTGACCCATTTAAATAAAATGGAAAAGTAACAAAGTATTGGCAAAAAAATTAAATGGAACACACATTATGTGTAATAAATCTTAAAGGAGTTAGTTAAAAATACTTATTACCTCATCAAACAAGCCTTCATGCAAGTCTGGTTGAATAATAATGTCCTCTTCCTTATTTGGTTTACCATCCTGCTGATTGGTAAGTTCCCTTAAGGCTGTGTCTGACTTTTCACACTGTTGCTTAAACTCAAAGGCTAAACTTAACTTGCCCTCACAAGTATGACAAAGTAAGTATGGCAAGCCATCACCTGTTATTACCTGTGTAATTAAAAAAATACCAAAAAATGTATTTGCCTACTAATTTTAACATTAGCTAGATCTAAGGTTCACTTGGTGCACATATAGTGTATTATAAAAGACCGTATAAAAAATAAGTAGATAGGTAAGTACATAAGTATTTCTTTTTTATGGACAATTAAAAATATCATTTAGACTATAATTTTCTAATTTGTTCAGGTTTGCTCCTTTTATAACTTAGATATTGTAAAGTAATGTAAATCTTATAGGGCCAAGTATTGTGCTTCAAAAGGTTCATAACTATTTGTCAATATTTTTGCTGTTTCTTTTAGGAAATGAGTAAAGATGGTGGGTACAACAATGTTTCAAAAATTGGGTCATATCTAACACAATCCGAATTGGTCGAAATGGTGCATTAAGCAAAAACTAATTTGGAGGAAATAATATTTGTGTCTAATCTATGACATGTAAAAAGTAAAATTAATTTACCTCTACAGAAGCACAAGCCATCAGCATATCGGAAAGAAGCATTGTATCGTCTGCCGGACCTGCCGTTTTTTCGAAGACATTATTCATTTCTTCGCTTTCACACATACAGGACCGACATATTTTGTCTATCATTAACTGAATATCTTCGGGAATCATCTTGATTTTTATAATTAAAAATATTTAGAACGCTACAAGAATAACATAACGATGCTGTCACAAGTCACCAGTCTGTCACCAACAACAAGAGACATTTCGACATTTGACAAGCTTGACATTCTTTTGACAATCGATGACATGACAACTATGACCACAGAAAAATAAAGGGTTTGTCCATATGACCACAGAATAAAGATGACGAAGCTTATTGCGAAGAGAAACAACTCGTTTAAAAATAGTTTCCTGTTTTTTCGATAATTAATATATGCTCTTCCTTTTAGATTCTGTGGCAGCCGCTACCAAAGGGAAAACCGGGAACCGCTTTACCTTTATCCGTTATCGGACAAATTTATATTTTGATCTATTTGTACGACTATTGGATTGTAATTGTTATGTTTATGTTAACTTAACACGTATGTTAATCACAACTTCTTACCAACAGTGATACGCTTTATAATTCCTGTTTTTTTCTGGTTTTATCCTTTTAGATTTAAGAAAACAGTTTATGCATAATACCTAGTACATATTATACAAGATAATTGAAGTGGGTTTCTTAATAATTAACATTAATTTTTTTATTGAATTCGCTGTTGAGAACAGGGTTTATTTTCACCGGATACTGTACCAGTTTAAACAATTATTTATAATTTAAAAAAAGCCATCTTTTTCTATATCTATAACATGACAAACAAAAAGGAATCGGCTCCTGGAGAAGGTATACGTTCCGTGAAAACCACAAGTTTATTTAGAGTTGTGAATTTTGAACTCTACACCAAACCGGTAAGAAATTAAATCTACCCATTTTTTTCATATTAAAAATAAAGATATAATACAAAACGGTTGGGCCCAACTATTTATATTAATGAGGTTGTCAACTTGCCCACACGTCCTGAAATGAAATGTGCACATAGGACTGGTCAAAACAAATCCTGCATGTGCAAGGAGTAATTAAATAAAGCATGTGATCAAGCATCTTAACATAGTATAAAACAAAGTC
The DNA here is from genome assembly GCA_963969555.1 of Polydrusus pterygomalis. Lineage (NCBI taxonomy): Eukaryota > Metazoa > Arthropoda > Insecta > Coleoptera > Curculionidae > Polydrusus > Polydrusus pterygomalis. The sequence continues at coordinate 116,490,340 of OZ018376.1, forward strand.
GCTGTCTGTCCCCTTATATGCTTAAATCTTTAAAACTACGCAACGGATTTTGAAGCGGTTTTTTTTAATAGATAGAGTGATTCAAGGGGAAGGTTTTTATGTATAACTAGCGACCCGCCCCGGCTTCGCACGGGTGCAATTTCAGAAAGATGCCGGGTACTAATATATCGGGTTTGTATTTATACCAGCGGGTTGCAACGCATGCCGGATACACGCTAGTTTTAATATAAAGTAACAACACATTTTGCAAATGATACCTACATGTTTGTTAATTGTTTTTTTGTTTTATAGAATATCGTGATTATGAGCATAGGACTTGTAGCTCTAGCGGGTTGTGTGGGGTACATTGCTTATATGAGACAAAAATATGAAGGATTAGGATATTATGGTGTAATTAAAGATGATGGGTCTGAAGAATTTGTAAAGAAAAAATCGAGATGGGACTAATATTTTTGTTTTATATTCTTTGTTATTGTATTTGTACATAGAACTTTAGTTTGTAAGTAGTAAAATTTAACTTATTACAAAGTATGATTTTTTCAGTGGTTAAGTGTGTATTATGTGGTGTATTCTTATTCCTAGCAATAATAATTTTGCCTGATCTATTGCACTATAATAAATCCAACTTTTTGCATTTCTACAAGGAATAGAGGAATAAGACGGGCCTACCCTTCCATGTCTATTGTTGAATTGTAGAATACGGAAAGTTATAAAGGCAAGCAACTGGGGACGATCAATCTTACCATGTACCAGTTTAAAAATACACAGGGAAGCAGAAAATATGGACATTTAAGTAGGTATAATAGATACTTTGCTTCTTTTAAACAGCAAAGCAAAGTAAAACCCTTTGCTTAGCTTAAGATGTTAATGTAACGGTTTGCGAACAACTTAGTAGGTATAATTGTATGACAAATAGAGGGGCGTACTTAACCGCGCCAAGGGGAGTGGAGTTAAATTTTGAAAAGGAAGGAAAGTAGCCGTTGGCTATGCAATACTATTTTAACAGGAATGACAGAGTAAGCCTGACGTGATTGCAGTGGCGTAGCTACCGGGGGGGCTGCGGGGGCAACGCCCCTCGGCGCCAAGAAAAAATAGGCGCCGCTCCGTTTTTTCTTAATAAATCAGTTTAACTGATTTTTTAAATATTTGTAATACAATCAAACTGGGCCTTCGTCCGCCAGCCGCCTACAGCCTTATTATTACAAACACTAACTGGCACATCAGCAAATTGTAAAGGCGCCCGCGTAAGGGAGGCAGTCGGCTCGTGACGCTCGTGTGACGTGTCGGCAGTATAGGCATTCGATTTCCTAGACAAAACAAAAACATTCGGAGAATCATCGGCGTTTATCGCGGTGATGATTTTTTTTTGTTTATATTAGTTAAGACATATTAGGGAATAAAGGCGAAGGTAAGTAACTAATATCACAGAATATATTTGCGTAGCTATATATTCTGTGCTAATATTCAAAGCAAAAACTGAAAATTATTTATCCACTAATAAATCTGTGGTACTAAGGCAGAACCCGATATGTCAACAAAAATCCATTTTCCAAATTTAAAGTAAAGAATAAAGTTGTTTGTTTGCCTAGTAATAAGTACCTGGGTGTCTAGGTCCTTGTATTTACAATGGTATTACTTTTGTTCACAAACAGTTTCTTACAGAAAATCAAAGGAATGAGGTAACAAGTCCAGTAAGCAAGACGGTAGAAAGTAGGCAAACACGATATGGAATCGCAATACGCGACATGTCAATTTTATTGGTGAAACTAAAGAGGGAAAAACACGATATATCCAACTAATCTAAATATCTTCGTTATCCGGAAAAATGTTACCTTCAAATGCCACAAGCGAAAAGGATGTTTATTGAAAAATATTTTAATGGACTTGCCAAGTTACTGTAAATGCAATCTTAATTTCGGCGATATCGCGAACTTTAAAATTCGTGTTCTAAAAAATCAAGTATTTTGACATATCGGGTTTTGCCTTAGTACCACAGAAATATACTTAAGTAATAATATTTAATAACATCATTTATTTTTCTGATGTTCAGAAAACCCAATATGGAAACAAAATGAAGTCGAGTGGTTGGGAAAATTTAAAAAGAAAAAGAGAGCAAGAAGATAAAAGGGGAAACTTGCCCAAAATTACTAGTTTCTTTTCATCTAAGGAGGTGGCATCTGGATCTGGTTTAATTAACTTAGGTAGCTGTGACCCAAAATATAGGTTTATTTTAGTAATACTCCCATATGTCCATAGGCGTAGTTAGATGGTCAACAATGGGGGTGCTGAAGTCCAGTGGCAGCTCGTGACATGTTAACGTGGGGGTGTACAAAAAACCCTCCGCAGGCGAAATGCGCCGCAAGCGAATAAATTTTTAAGACCACGCCCAAATTTCGTCAATAATTTTTAGTAAATATTTTAATGTGATGTTAATAGCAGGTTTAGGTATTTCAATGTTTTTGACAATCACTTTCTCCTCCAACGGTAACTTGCTAAAAGATTTTTTCAAAAATTCCACGGTATATTTTATATCCGACGACGCACTCATTGTTTTTTCGTGTTTATTTAACTTTAAACTTTAATTGAATTTAATAAAACCATATTAAACCTTGATAAACAAAAAAAATAGTCAAAATACCGGCTAAAAATTTCCGCAAATTTGAACAACTACGACTGGTTAAATTTAAATTATCAAATTAATGCTGAATTGCAGAACATGACATACACAAGCTATTATGCCGCTCTCGTATTTTACGAGATTTTTATGATCATAGACCCGCTCTGACAAGTAAACTGGGCGTGAACTACACGGTACACGGAGAGAAATTTTGAACAGAATCCGCAACTACCTAAATATACTTGAATTTGTACCAGAATTCGAATGCTTGAAATATTAATATGAAAAATTCATTACATATAATGTACCTATATTATAAAAATAGGTTAGTTCTAAAATTAGCCTATATATTGTAAATGTTTTTTGGGGGTGCTAATTTAGATTTCGGGGGTGCTTAGCACCCCCAAGTACCCCCCTAACTACGCCTATGCATATGTATCGTATTATACCGGACTACTGTATTATTATTTTTGACTAAATATTGACATTAAATGCCGTGAAAAGATCCAAGAAAGGGGGTGGCACCCAAAAAAATTTTGCCTCTGGCGTGTTGCCTGCCGGCAGCTTATTTGGAACTTGATTAATTTTTAAGCGCCAGCCTGTATGTTCGCCCCCCGGCGCCCATATTTCTAGCTATGCCACTGCGTGATTGGTCGATTAGGTTGCCATTTGTAAAAATGGCGGCTAGTCAACAAATCACTTCTTACGACCTATTTACATTAGATGTATGCAAAAAAATGGCCTCTAAGGCATGCGCTTTGGTGACTTTCTGACCAGCTTATGCAATGTTTCTTGCATCACGCGAAATTATGAAATGTTCTAATTCGATAGCAAATATAACATGACATTTTAGTCATTGTTCTAACTACTATTTTTAATACCAATCTGTTAAAAAAAGAAAATGTAACCGCCACAAAGTATTTGTGTTTTGGATCGTTAGGTGCAGTTTTTTGTTAACTTTGGGAATATTAGGATCAGTATAACATAGACCTCCATAAGAGGTTTTGGACCTAACAGATAACGTCACGGACCTGTCCACCAGTGGCGGATCCAGGGGGGTGCCCCTCCCTAAGTTTATAAAAAATTGTCAAAACACAACCAAAACTTTCCATTTAATAGGCAAAATAAGCAGACAGCAAGAGATTTTTTTTCGTTTCAAGTTTGTTTTTGTTTCTTATTTTGTAACTGAAACAATTTCGTTTTTATTTTATTAATAAATGTTACCATAAAATTAGCTGATATCGGATGAATTTTTAAAGTTTGTTATCTGTCGTCGGGATACTTGCATAAAAATAATTGCTTCATTCCTAAAAAGCACGCTATATTATATTCTGTGGTAAACAGTCATGCAATGCAATCAATTGCCTCCCTATATCTTGCATGCATCAACTGGCACCTAATGTAAACGGACTTTTTAAAAATAGGTACGCTGTTAAAAAATTTTTTACGCCGGTGATGTAATGCTCAGGTGCCAGATGATTGGGTGGGAGTTAGTCAGATGCGGTTAGGGTTGCCAACCCTCCCGATTTAGGCGGGAGGCTACCGATTTTTCAATAAACCTCCCGACTAACATATTATATCTCCCGCTTTTCCTTTTTTTTTATACTTCTAGCTCAGAAAAATACATATTAAAGTCAGAAAAATAATTACATGTCTATTTTGGAAAAAAAAGAAACTTACAAAACAAAATCCTACTTATTAATGGAGTAAGAAATATTTAACATATATACCATATTTATGATATGGCGAAAACGCAAAAAATATATCGGCACCTCCCGCTTTTTGTTTTCTGAAATCTGGCAACCCTAGATGCGGATCCAGGATTTTCTTCAGGAGGTCGCATAAAAAAAGGTACATAATTAAAACTAAGTAATTTTTTTATCGTCAACCGTCAGTAAAGCCGTACAATCAGAGTGATTTCCGGAAGTAAACGAAAACTTTATTTTATTGTAAAATAAAATACTTTACCTGCCGCAAATACGGCAGATATAGTTATTTATCGTCAACCGTCAGTAAAGTCGTACATTATCAGAGTGATTTCCGGAAGTAAACGAACACTTTATTTTATTGTAAAATAAAATACTTTACCTGCCGCAAATTAGTAACTTTGACAATTTTGACATTTATTATTTAAAAATCGTCTGTCACTGTCACGCCTCTCCCTTTATAATAAAATTCGATGAGTTATACCTCAATTTTTTATATTATAAATTCTAAACGGTTGGCGATAAAATGTTGTATGCACCACGTCAGTAAAGTGTCTTTATCGACTCGCCTGTTATTCGCCTCGCTCGCTCATCTCATAATTTCAGACTCGTTCGATAAAGAATCACTTTACTGCCTTGGTACATAAATAACTATTATACTACAAGGGAGGCAGGTAATACTTACCAGTCGAGGACATAGTTTGCGCCCGAGCGACAGCGAGTCCGAGACTGGTCAAGAATACTGCCTCCCGAGTTTTGTATTATATTTTTTCTACTCCAGTTCCCTCAAATTAAAAAAAAAATGTTTTTTAATTTTATAATTTGAGCTATCCAACTGAAATACCCTGTATGTATGACAGGTTTCCTAGTGTTGACACGTTGATTGCTATGGAATTCATAATCAAACAAACGTTCTGTCAGTGTCAGTTTTTTTAAGAAATCGAAAAAATGGATATCGATGCAGTTGCGAATGCAGCTTGCGCTGCTCTATTACCTCAGAAATCGAAGGAACGGTTCAATCGGTGTTACAAGAACTTCAAGGATTGGTGCAGTATTAATGCAAGTGATGAAAGAGTCACCGAGAATTCTATGCTGGCGTACTTTGTACTTCCCTAGGGAGGTAAAACGTACTTACCTCCCTCAAATCAGTATCAAAATGAAGTACTTACCGAGTAAGGAGTAGAAAAAATACTTTTACCCTCCGCAAATTAGTGACTTTGACATTTATTAATCAAAAATCGTTTGTCACTGTCACGCCTTTCCCTATTACAGCTCGATAATAGTTTTATTGCGATGAGTTATTCCTCAATTTTTTATATTATAAATTCTGAACGGTTGGCGGTAAAATTTTGTATGCACCACGTCAGTAAAGTGTCTTTATCGACTCGCCTGTTATTCGCTCATCTCATAATTTCAGACTCGTCCGATAAAGAATCATTTTACTGCCTTGGTACATAAATAACTATTATCGTAACATTTATTAATATATTAAAAACAAAAAAGTTACAAAATACGAAACAAAAATAAATCTTAAAGAAAAAATATAAGAATTCTCTTGGGTCTGGGTGGTCTCCGGGTCCGGTGTCATATAAAGCCCGACAAATCGTATACTTCTTCTTTCTTGGGTTTTAACGTGTTAGTGCCGTTGAGCACTTTTACACACTTTGGGTTTTCTGAAAATTAAAAGACAAATTGTCCTTTGGGGGGACGTTAGTGTTTCTGTAGAGTGTAATTTTTTGGAAATACATTTTTTCCGAAGAAAAATTTTTTTTTTTACTTTTTGAAAATTGATCAAATTTTTTGGGTTTGATCAATTTTTGTTGTCATACAATAGTATAATAGGAGCATTGATTTTTTTTTTAATTTTGGCAGCCGAAGCTGTGTACTTACCTACTTCTTCTTTCTTGGGTTTTAACGTGTTAGTGCCGTTGAGCACTTTTACATACTTTGGGTTTTCTAAAAATTAAAGGACAAATTGTCCTTTGGGGGGGGACGTTAGTGTTTCTGTAGAGTGTAATTTTTTGTTTTCAAAAAAAAATTTTACTTTTTGAAAATTGATCAAATTTTTTGGGTTTGATCAATTTTTGTTGTCATACAATCAAGCATGGCTTGACGATTATATAGGATGTTGTTTTTGTGTTTTTTATGTTATTGTATAATAGGAGCATTTATGCTCCTATTTCGGATATTGAGCAGATTTGGGGCGGGATTTATGGGAAATGAATTTTGAATTAATTGATTTGGGTGAAACTGTTTTTTCCTAAAAAACTCAATATGTCTTTTGTTTAGGAATTCTTGAATTGTTTCTACTTTAAGGTCGCGGTGGATCGCCGCTCCCCTAATGTAGTAGGGCGCGTTTGTGATGGCCATAAGAATTTTATTTTGAAGTGTTTGAAGACGTTTTCTTCGTGTTTTAGGTGCTTGACACCATGCTATGCTTCCGTATAGTATGGAGGGGCGCACTACTTGTTTGTATAGTAGCGTCTTGTTTTTAAGTGACAGTTTGCTTTTGCGACCCAGGAGAGGATATAGGCGGCCAAACGCTTGCTTTCCGCTTTTGATTTTATTGTCAAAATGGGGGGCCCATGAGAGCTTTTTGTCAAGAGTGACACCGAGGTATTTTAGGGTGTTGCTCCAAGGTATTTCAGTGTTGTCTAGTTCAAGATTTTGGATATTGATGTTGTTTATTCTCTTGTTGGAAATGAGAATGGCTTGAGTTTTTTCAGCGTTAACTTTTATTTTCCATTTTTGAAAATAGTCAATAAGCGTGTTAATCTGATTTTGTAAACATCTTTGAATGTGTGCAAGGTTTTTATGGGTGCACGTCATGGCCGTATCGTCAGCAAGGATGTATTGCTCGACGAAAGGCGTTTTTGGCATGTCCGCAGTATACACAATGTATGAAACTGGGGCAATTGGGGAACGCTCGCTTCAATATCGCGTACGTCTGACAAAATGCCGTTTACACGGGTTTGGAATTTTCTATATTTGAGGTATGAAATAATGAATTTTGTGAAATTTATGTTTATATTATAAACATAATGGAGTTTGTATGCGAGGCCGTCGTGCCAAACTTTGTCGGAAGCTTTGGAAATGTCTAGAGCTACCATGCCTGTGGAGGCCTGGTGCTGCAGACCGTCTGTGGCTGTGCCGATTATAGTCTAGCAAGTTGGTCTTCGGTCGAATGACCGTGGCGAAAGCCAAACTGCTCATCTTGAAATCATCAGAAAATTTTTTTCTGAGATTTTTGCTATGGACGAGATGAGGCTTATGGGTCTCCAATTTTCGGGAAAGTGCGATTTTGATTAGGTTTTGCAATCCAGTATTACAATCGCTGTTTTCCACGTGTCTGGATATACGTGGTTTTTAAACATGAAGTTTATGATCATTGCGATGTTATCAATGACGTTATCCGGCAGGTTTTTCAGCGCTGTGTTACTGACTGCGTCCTTACCCGGGGCTTTTTTGGGTTTAGTGATGTGAATTTGTGCTTTTACTTCCTCAGAATTTGTGGGGCGTACTTTGGGGGGGGGGGGGGGGGGCGGTTGGGGAAAAATTCTCGGGATTTCTGAGGCAAGACTCTACACGGTTTTCCCAGTCGATGTCGTCATCAACTGAAGTGTTCAGGCGAAAGTCGTCCGAGTAAACCATTCCGCCTGCGCCGTGCAGAGGGGGCACTTGGGTTGTTTTATTTTTGTTGAAGTGTTTTTAAATATGCCAGAGTGAATTGTCTTCTGGACTTAGTGAGTTTAAGCGGATTTCCCACTTATAGTTACGAAACTCCAGAATCAGGGTTTTTATGTTATTTGTCAGGCGTGACGCTTCTCTATTGAATTGAGGGTTCAGGGTGGTTTTTGCTCTGCGACGAAGACGATTGCGCTCTCTGATCATTATCCTTGGATTTTTTTTTAAACAGGTGTGCGGGAGTGAGGCAATTTCCTGATCTCATTCTGCACATTGTTGTTATGTGTTTTCTTTTGCAGTACTTTACTTTCTGAAACCAAGGGACTTTTGGAGGATCTTTTTGAATGGTAAAGTAAGCAACCCCCTTGACAGCTTATGAAGTAAAAATGACAAGAGCGTCAAATTACTGGCTTCTACTTCGTTTGGGTGGCCTTAGTGGTGAAACTAACCGGCCAAAATCACAGCTTGGAGAGTGGTGATCTCTTGTAGATCAAAATAAAATCCCCAGTCGAGGGTAAGCAGGTTATAACATGCCCCTCCATAAAGTAATTTCTTTCAGGTCCTGAAAAGTTTTAGAAAACCAAAAACCCAAACGAACAACTGACATAAAAATCCGTGTTTCACCCAAACAAACCCTTTATTTTGCTGTGGTTTCACCTTAGATCACAGGACACAAGAGCCGTATTCGATTGGGAAAGTGATTTGGATCGATCTGATTTTAAAAATCAGCTGGGATCACTTTGACCGTGCGATCACTTACCAATCGAACACAAATCAGATCAGTTGGAATCAGTTAGATCGATCCGGATCGATCTGAGCCTGCGAATCGAATACGCCTAAGACCTCTATATTCTCCAATTTAAAAAAGGTGAATGCTCTCTTGCGAGAAGGAACTATTCTCTCGCTGTAAAAATTCCGTATTCTCCAGCATTCGGAGGTCCTAGTGATGTTATCAATATTTTCGAGTTTAAATGATAAAGTTACACGAAACAATATAACTTTATTACTATCAGTAAAAACATTTAATAAATAAATGTTTATTTACTGCATGCCTTGCCATTTAAACTTTACAAAACATCTAATATAAAAAAATGAATACAGATTTAAAATTAAGTAAAACATGTATATATAGGTACCTATACCTAAATATTAATATCTAGTTATTTTAAACTACATGTAGGTACATAAAACCAAAAACAGTGAAAAAGCTGCTACATTAAAAAATGCCTCGTCCATGAGGCCTTGCATGCTGCATTTTCTTCATCATCTTCTATATGATTATTAGTTGACGGATTAAAAAGTCCTCATCATCAAATACCACTGCCATGTCGTCAAAATGTCACAAACGCAAAGAAAATTCGACAAATAAAAATGTATTAGAATTGCAATAACAAATACAAAAATATAACCTACATTCTACAATTTTTAAAAGCTCAACCACTAATTTTTTGGCGCATGCTTATCAACGCACTTCTCATGACCTGATCTTGTAGAAATTTTTGAGAGAATCGATAGTTCTCCCAACTTTCGATGAAAATGAATAGTCATTTTAAGTTTCAAGAATACAGTTTAAACATTTTTAAAAGTAAAAGTAATCACTTCTTTTGAAATGATCATTCGCCTATTTCGAGAATAGACGTCCTGAACTGATTTTTAAAATCAGATCGATCCAAATCTCTGTGCCAATCGAACACTTCTCTAGTTACTTATGATTGTTGGGGGCCAGGATTATAAAATCAGAAAATTTCTAAATTTGCATAATTCGAATGTACGTAAACTTGTTTCACGGTCTATACAGACTCGCGATCCTCACGTTCAAAGATAATGTATATAACACTTTTTGAGGGGTACGTAGCTGTGTTCTTTATATGCGGGCCGCAAAGTCCCAAGAATACCCCGTTCCACACCATGGGGCTAGAAGGGTAGGTTCTACCGTATTGTTTGGTCGAATGTATGCGGACATTATTCGGATCTTCTGGCTTTGGTATATATGAACAGAAATGGCAGTAGCTTCTATTGTGTTCGGTGGTGTTGTTTTGATGTTGGTCTATGTATTTTCTTGCAAGTATGGTGATGCCCCTCTTTTCTCCGTCCAGTCTATCGGCACCGTGGCAGGTGTTTGCAATGCTGGTTTTAGGAAGGTTTCCTGCAGTAGCAGGATGTCTATCTCGTATTTTTCCACGAATCTTTGGGTTTGCAGGTGTACCTTCGCAGTTTGAGAATTTGGCTGGTGTGTCTTTTGTTTGTTGGCATGCGTGTGTGCATGGGATGATTTTCTGTCCATTTTACATATTTTGGCTGAGCTTTGTTAAGTTTGAGGTATCAAAAAATCTGACAGTTGTAGCACTGGGTGCTTTCTGCTCTTGGTTCTTTAGACCTCTATTTTAGTTCTCATTTTGAGAAGTTCATGTGAATGTTTATATAGATACAAGTTAAATTGTAATTATTCTAATTTGATGTAGGTACTTACTATAATACTTACCTGTAATTTAATTCGCAAACCTATAGTTCCTAGTTGGTAATATTGTTAGTCGCTATACGTGCCAAAATATTAGTGGGTATAGTTGTTTCGAGGGGTTTTATAAAATGTGGCTTTTTACGATGTTAATAAATGTATTTAAGTAAATATTAAGAAGCTGTTTTTTGCTGCACTTTTACAGAATATGCTGGATGGTCAACAAGGAGACCTATTAGGTTGCAGATGGGATTTTCTTCTGGTATGAAAGTATTGTCTTTGTGTACCCATCCTGTTACTGATTTGGGGTAGAAGCCAAGCATTTCGAATAATTTTTTTATTTCATCCTCCGTTATGGTTTCCAAAATGCCTCTTGCTATTGTATGTGTCATTCTTCTTCAAGTTGATAGGAATGGTAAGGTTTTTCTTTTTGTCAAAAAATTTAAAGATTTTTCTGTAATCGTTCTCAGAAGAAGTATTACATCCTTCTACTAGAAGGATGTATTTTGACCCCCTCTGGAATTGGTGTTGAGTGGCCATAGCTTATTCCCTTTTCGTTGAAATGTGCCGTGATGGTGTTGTATTTGGTTTTATACCTCAAAACGATGCGTGGTATTTTAGTCATGTTTGGCTGTGTCGTGGCGGTTTTTGGTGCCGTGGCGGTATTTGTCAGGGTCGTTGATCGCTGAATTTGAGTTTTGGATTTTCGCTGGCTCACTTTGTTTGGCTGCACTCCTTTGGTTCTGCGAACGGGGTCTCATCTTCGTCCATGACTTTTGGATTGGCTTGGTTTAGTGGTGAAATTTGCAACCTGAAGTTTGAGTAGCCGTATTTCTTCGTTTTTGATCAGTATTGTTTGAATTCCTGATTTTTTGTTCTAGAAGTGCTTTGAATTGGCACTTCAGGCCTGTTTCAATATCGTTTTACATTTCTTCCAGCTGTTGCTGGTACTAAAGTAGAAGTTGCTGCATGTCTGTTTTCGCCGTCATTTTCGCTTTGGTTGGTCGTCTTAATACGGACCTTCGTATTCTATCGGAGATCGACTGGCTGCTATGAGAGATTCGAGAGAACTCTGTTGTACCAAAAAAAATGTATAGGGTTAGAAATGTTAACTCCATGTTCAAAAATCGCAACACAATAGAGAGAGAAAGAAGAGAGAGAGAGAGAGAGAGGGGGGTGTTAGTGTGCTTGCTGGCCACCAGTGGCGCAATGTCGGGAAATTTGAACGGCGGTTTAAGAACTTTTGAATTTTATTATTAACTTTTGAACGAGTTTTTATTGAGTTAATTTGTGATTCAATATTTATATTAAATATAGCTCAAACCATTATCCTTGTGCCATCATGTTGCTCGATGTACAATATTCCTTAAAACAAACTAATTAGCCTTAAATAATATACAATATACTTCTAATCTACTCCCCAGCAAACAGTGTTATTAGGCAAGGTAAAGATTTGGTATTGGCAATGTTGGCTTCATGATGGCAAAATGTTGCCAATACATTATTCTTAAATTTGCAACAATGGCAAACATGCATAAATCCTCAATAAAAAATATGCATTGGTCCATCATTCCAAAAAAGGTAATCCTAACTTTTTTAACTTGCCAATGAATTTAAACTACATTTTTTTTACAGAAATGCCAATATTATTTAACATCAGGCAGCCCGGTAATGTCCCATTACATTTTCTTTGATAATGCATGTGTGAATGCGTGTAACTACTCTACGATTAAAAATTAAATGATAAATTATTTCTAACGTCTTAAATGTATTTATATTGTGCATTTCCGCCTATGAATTTCTTATAGCAGGCAACCGCAGTAAATGCCCATTTCCGATATCGCGACAAAGAATGAGTAAATGCATTTTGTTAGCCTAAATATGGCCTAAAAATGTTAATCTTTTTCTTAATTTATAAATCCCGCGCTTTAACTGTGTGACATGATAATATCATTGGTCTCACGTTAATCTGCATTGGTAGATGATTGGTCGCGAAGCGTGATTATGGGAATGGGGTTAGAAATATCTTTAGTTTGTTTGTAGTACTCTTGTTTTCAGGTTCGACCGATTTCACGGTAAATTTTCTAATCATTATAGGTATTATTATAAGTTTTTCTCTCCGATTTCCTGCAACCTAAGTATACCTATACAATAAATAAAAAGCGAACTTTGAATTTAAACCAGATACAATATTAATATTATCATGAAGTCCTTTACCAACACAGGCAGTTGAAGCTTTACCTATGGTTAAAACAACGTTAAAACGCAGACGCCATTTCTCGACGGGGGATTCAGCCCGTTTTGTGCTTTAGTTGCTTACTGCCTTTTTTTCTGCAGAAGAATGACGGATACGTGAGAGTGGAATAATAAATCGCCAAAGTAAGTATTTTTTTATACTTATTGGAAACAGTTATACTATGATATAGGTACCTTTATAATAATACACAAAACATATGTTTAAAACTACCAGTAAATCCACAAAAAAATTGTATGGCCGTGAAGCTTAAAATAATAATTCTACGATTTTTTTTTTAGGTAAATGTTCTGAAACTTCAGGACGGCGAAGATTCCACAGACACAACTAGGAGGGTTATGACCAAGTTAAATGGACACGACTTTGCCTTGCTAATAAATTGATCGGGAAGAAATAATAAGCCGCCATTTTATTCCTTTATACATTGAATATCACTATTTTACCTACACATAAAAGATGTAATTTAACAGGTATTGCATATGTAAATATTTTTGAATACATATTATGTACAGAAACGCTGGTGCTTTATTTTTACCATTTAACATGTAAAGGCTAAATAATATTGCCGTGATTTGCCCAGCAAGGCAAAGTGCCTGGCGGCCTACTGACGGCCAGCGGGTCAAAAAGATACATTTGCGGTAATGGCTGCCAATACTGTGCCAATGAACAAGGAGGGCAATGCCAATGCTTTAAAAGCGTTTTGCCTGCATGGCATGTTTGCTGGGTCAGTAAAACAAAACTGTTAAAAAATTATCATTTCAAGAGCCTAATGGGTACTTGTACGAACTTTCTCCTAACTGTAGTTTAACTAAACGACGTTTTAAACATAAACGTTAGTTAAATTAATTTGTGTTGTACCGCTTCCAACTAACCGAAGATTAGTTAAACCACAAAATTTAGGTATTTTCGACTTGTAGCTAACTTTCGGGCAATAAAAGGCTAGGGTTAGTTCTTGGTCCTTGGTTATTTTTTAAACTTTTTAAATTAAAGAAGGGCAAATAAATAATTTGAAATGGAATCGGAGAATAAAAAGAAGGTCATCCAATCGATAAATAAATATTGTGGCGAAGTATAAAGATGTGATTGAAAACAAAAAGACAGATTCTGTTACTACCAAAGAAAAAAGTGTCTTCTTCCCCAGAGATGCCTTAATTAAAAGATGTTACGAAAATAGAAATACACTTTTGAGGGGAGGGATCTACAGGCATTTTTACGTACTGAGGGTACACCCTGCAATGCAATCACAGTACAGTGCCAGTGTCCATCCCAATATAGTTTAGTTAGTCAGTCAATGAGTTTAGGTGACCACACTGACCACCAGTTCCATAATATATATCTGAGTGCTAATAAAACCTAATTTATGGGGGGGACACTATTTATTTGTAGAAAATTTAGGTAATTTAACATTTTATGATATTGACTAGTCGTATGAGTCGTATAATATACTTACGAATTATTTGGATATTCTAATTCATGTTCTATGTTCTCCAGCACCATTAAAGAGTTTCCCTTATATAAACGAAATTTTCTAAAAAAGTTTTAATCATTCGCTTCTTCAAAATAATTTCGACGTTGAAGTACGCGCCTGGGGAAACCCTGTTCAATAAGCTCCAATATTTCCAAGTCATCGTCGAATATATCTCCATATTCAATATTCATTTTTGTGTGGACAGATTTAAAAAATAAGATAATTCTGTTCATTGACCTATCCTAACAGTACGTGTTAAACCTGATTTTCCAAGTTAAACCATCAATTATCGGGGTTTAAGTTAGTCAAAGATTAAAACGAAATAAACTACGTTTAAAAAGTGGTGCAAGACAATTTTCGAAGTTAAACTTAGTTTAGTTTTAAACTATAGTTAAATAGGCTTGTTGCAACTACCCATAAAACTATCAGTTCGTAACTGATAAGATTGTTAGGTATTAAAGTGTATACGATCTTAGTTGAGACAGACAAAAAAACTAAAAAAAATTTGATTACAGACTTGTCAAGTCCACGTGGACTATCTTGGAACATCTGTATAGGGAGCGATCAATACACATTTGGTTATATTTGTATTGTAGTTTCAGTGTGATGCAGTAAATTGATCTTACCCCCAATATTTATATTGTCTCAACTGACTTCGTATGAAGTATACCTCGTTCACAAATCTGTTGCAGTTGTCTACCGACTGCCCAAAGATAATTTGATAATATTGGCTTATAAACTAATTATAAATGAATATGTGAAACATTTCATGTTAATTTATTTATTGTAAACTTAAATTTCCAATATAAAAAATAGGTACTTATAAGTGTAAAATCAATTTGATAGACAGGGGCGGCTCGTGGTATTTGAAAGAGGTCGAGGCACAGTTGAAAAAAAATTTTTTAGCAAGGTTAGATTTTAAAGTTTAGACAAGTTTTTTAAATCGCTATAACCACATTTTGACCAAACTTTGTCGCTATTATTTGTTGCAAACAGAATAGGTACACGGCCAGCAAAATAATTTGTTTAACGTTACACTACCAGTAAGCCAGTCGTACTTTTCGTACCAAGTGTTTTGAAAGCTCCGATTTGATTTACCCACCCCACCGATAGTAACAAGACGTTTACTCAAATCTGGAACAGGTCGCTTTACTTCTTTTATTACTATGTACAATTTATCTTTATAGGAATTACTTGAAAATTCTGCTGATTTACTAAAAAATTAACAAGTTCACAATGTAGGATTGCGAATGTTTACATTTACCTGGGGAAGTTGTGACGCTGTGCTAGGTCCCGCTGAATCCATTTTTCGCTAGTAAGCACAAAACAAATGAACTAATAAGTAATAAAAGTAATGTAATATTAATATTTTAGAAAAATCACTGCCCACTGTTGGAAAAAAAGCAAAACAAAAATCAGTACGGAAAACCACAAAAGTATTTACCGAAAACTATAATAAAATACAATGCACTATGCACTCTCTTTAAACTTTCAACGACAACCTGTTAATCTAATAGTAGCATTTTTCGAAATACCGTGTCGCGGCGTTCATCTTTATAGATTAGATTAGTCCCCTCGCGTTCGCATTACATTTACGTAGAGAGTTGAGGCTGGGCTCAGAAAAATGTTTTTATGCGCTATTTAAAGCTAGATTCGACTGGACTATTACGGGTATCATACATTACATTACTAATAGGTACGCTAGATAAGGAAGCGGGAGTAGGGATGCACAAAATTCGAAATACATCGAAAATCGATATATTGAATTTTGACCCATCGATGTAGCAAAAACATCGACATTAATCCATCGATATTGAAAAAATATTGACCGAAAAACATCGATATATCGAATTTTTTTTCGCAATTTGCAATAAAAACAAATAAAACGCTGCTTGTAGCAGAAGATGAGTTACGCGTCTTTATATACTTAATGAAACGTTGTTTAATAATAGGTCTTTAAAAACTCTTACCTATTTAACACTTTAAAAACTAATAATGTGTACCTCAAAGTGATTTTTTACATCTGGAGCGACCTTAGTTCATAAAGCACGGCTTTTATTATTTACAGGTTGGCAGCCCCAATACGCGCCGCGCCGTAATTTCCCTAGTAATTAGCGCCAGTGCATGAAACAAAGAAATTAAGATGGCGCTAGAAAGTAGTAAAATAGTTAAAATATATTTTTTATATCTATAAAAAAAATCTATAAAAAATACTAAATGATCCCAATTTTTTGGTTTAATAACTTTGAAAACCATGTATTTTAAGAAACATCGATACTTTGATATATCGATCTAACCTCCATCGATGTCATGAAACATCGAGTCAAAATCCATCGATGTAAAAACATCGATATATTGCTCCGATATATCGATGTTTTCGATATATCGAAAACCATCGTGCATCCCTAAGTTCCTTCAATGACACCTGGTATAAGTATTCGTTGAATGACACCCTATTACCTCATGGCAGTATGAACGTTACGGAATTGCTTCCTTGCAACTATAAACAGTGTAATATATTAGAGTGAACTTTTGATATTGCAAGAAATATTTGGAATCTTATGTTTCGTAATGGTAAGCTAAATAAATATTATCACTCGCACATAAGACAAAAAATTCGTAAATTGGTGAACAATACGTGCGTTATCATTTTTAAACATGTAAGATATAACAAAAAGGGAATTATTACTATTAACGCAATTTGTAAACATAATGTTTACAAATGCAAAAAGTTTAGGTTACTAATTAATCAAAATAATCTGGATGTTAACGTTTACAGTTCTTCTAATAACTTTTGTCATAAAAGTAAACTTTCGTCTTTTGTCATGGGCGTTGAGAGAGATGTCCTCAAACAAAAACTTTTAACTAAAAAACCGAATCTTGTCAAAAGACAAGACATAATAATGTCAAATCCTAAAGTTATTAAGAAAGGGTTGAATTTACAGGTAATAAAGTCTGATCCAACTTATCGTAAAGCAAGATCTGAAGCCCTAGCCTCATTCGATAAACATTTGAACGATTTATTTGATATTATGTTGATGCAAAAGCAAAAGGATCACCCGGAATATATACAGGAGGTTTCAATCCCATTCTCTATAAAAGTGTTTAGTAGGGAGCAGGTGTATCTCATAGAAAGTCAAAAGGTTATTGACACCTTACCAATTTTATATTTTGACGCAACTGGCACCGTAGTCAGAAATCCAAAGAACTTGATTAAAAAAAGGGTCTATTTATATTCTGGTGTTATTTCGCTAATTTCCACAAATCGAATTGTTCCTGTATGTGAAATGATTTCAAGTATGCATTATAGTAAAAACATATATTTTTTCCTATATGCTTTTAAATTATTTTGTAAAGAAATTAGTAAGTGGCCATTGTTTTCATCTGTAGTTAGTGATTTCAGCTTTGCTAATCTGCATGCTATAATGAGAGCATTTAATAATATATCATTAAAATCTTACCTAAATTTAACTTTTGAAATTTGTAATGGTAGTAAATTACCTGCCAGTCTTATAACTGTTCATTTGTGTTGTGCACATTTTCTTAAGTTAATATATAGGGACGCCAAAAAATGTTACAATAATGTAAACAGTGAAAACGTTGTTAAAGATTTGTTAGGTAAATGCATTGAGTTGAAAACTATTGAAGATGTTAACGAGTGGGTTTGTAATATGAAAATTCTTCTAACTTCTCGTTTTAAAAATGATACAGTAACAAGAGCTTTTGAGAGTTTAACAAAGTTGCTGTCAAGCTGTACATTTGATGGGAAAAATGTATCTTGTGACGGTGACATTAATGATGAAGAGTTTAATGAGTTTAATGAAAACTATGAGGTGTTATATAAGTCGAGTCCATTTTATAAACATTTTTATTCTAATGTTGAAAATACCATAATTTCATCTGATGGTAGCGAAGTTAATGCTATGTTAAACCATGAATTTTTCAATATAATTTTAAATA
Source organism: Polydrusus pterygomalis (assembly GCA_963969555.1). Lineage (NCBI taxonomy): Eukaryota > Metazoa > Arthropoda > Insecta > Coleoptera > Curculionidae > Polydrusus > Polydrusus pterygomalis. The sequence goes on from OZ018376.1 coordinate 116,508,484, forward strand.
AATACTTACCGTACTGTCCGTTGTGGTCTGGTATTATAATTTCGAAGCGTCATTCTGTGGATAGGTTAAGTACCTAATAGTTACATAGAAAACTATTTTGGTAACCTTAAAAAGAATGTCCTTGAATTACAACAAAATTTAAAAGCTTCAAGGTATGTTAGGAAAAGTAGGGAATACGTTCTAGCATGTTATAAAGAAGTACAGCTAGATATCCCTAAGTCTGGTCTAACAAGGCAAAAAAGAAAAAATGCAGATGACGAAGAAAATGCTAAAGAAACGTGGAATAAAAAAATTAAGAAGGTTAATACACACTTTGATGGTAGCTTTTTAAAACTACCTAAAGTCACCATGACACAAACAGCTGATAACTCTGAAGAATGTTGCATATATTGTAAGTTACCTACTTTAAATGAATCATTAAATAAGTTATATCCGTCAGATTGAACACAGTGCTTAATCGTATTCAAAGACATTCCATTGGCATAAGTCGTTTTATGGATTTCATTGTAGTATCTCATAAAATTTTCAAATTTGGCATATTTTGACTTTATATGGTATTTTTCCATACCCTGTGGATCAAGGAAACAAAAGGTGTTATTTTTAAAATCAACCAATACTAAAGTAAAATGTTCGTTTAAACATAAAGGGAAAGCCAACTTATGGGACGTAATACATAAATATTTAGCATGATTCCTCAACTCTTCTTCAGTTGAATTAGGTTTAAAAATTGAAGTACTTCAAACTATACGAGATATTAAAACTAACTCCGCACCAGGTGAAGATTCCATCACTAAAAAAGATATACTTCAATTACTTGACATTATAAATGACAAAATAGTCTTGTTAACAAACAAAGTATTATCCAGTGGTGTTTTCCCGGAGGAACTTAAAGTGGCAAAGATTATACCAGTTTATAAAAGTGGAAATCACAGCGAGCTAAATAATTATAGGCCTATATCAATTTTAAATACGTTTTCTAAAATAGTTGAAAAAATAATCAAAAATAGGCTAATACAATTTATCGAAACAAAATTTAATTTCGATTCATATCAGTACGGCTTCCAGAAGCAGAGTGGTGTACTAGGTACGACAGTGGATTTACTGGAATACATTACATCTGAGTTGGATCAAAATAAATATGTAACTGTAGTGTATATTGATTTGAAAAAGGCCTTTGACACTGTGGACATAGACATGCTGCTCAAAAAATTATATAAAATGGGAATAAGAGGAGTTGCCTACAGCCTGATGCAATCTTACTCAAAAAACAGACAGCACTATACAACTATCAATGGACGGACCAGCTCTACTGCCACGGTAAATGTTGGAGTGCCTCAAGGATCTATACTTGGCCCCCTAGAATACTTGCTATATGTACACAATCTAAAATATGCCGGACTTAAAGCCAGATATTTCATGTTTGCTGATGACACCGCCCTTGTTTATTCAGATAACGATGTAAAAAATTTAGAAACAAAAATAAATCAAGACCTGCGGATCTACTATAAATGGTTGTGTAATAATAAACTTACTCTAAATGCTGAAAAAACAGTATATATGACCTTTAAACAAAAAAATAAACCGTATAGTGCTTTAAATCTGTATCTAAAAAATGTGAAATTAAAAAATGTTACCCACCATAAATACTTAGGACTTATAATAGATGATGGATTGACTTGGTCGAAACATATAACCAGTATGCTATCAAAAATAGCACCAATGGTTGGTGTTATAAGAAGGTGCTCAAGTTACTTAAATAATAAAACTAGAACTATGTTGTATAGCGGCTTCATTGAACCACACTTAAGGTACTTAATTCCATGTTGGGGAAATGCTGGACAATACCTGCTCGACAAAGTACAACGATCACAAAACAAGGCTATTAAGGCACTATATAACATGAACTATTATACTTCTTCAGAAGCCATTTACAACGAAACAAAAATACTAAGCATAAACAAATTGAGGACTCTCGAACAAACAAAGCTAATATGCAACATAAAAACAAAAAACATTAAAATAAACTCTGAACTAAAACAAGCAAACGAATTCTACCAATATAACATAAGACAAAAAATGAATTATCGTACTGATTTTGCAAGAACCAAGAAAGCTCAGGATTCTCCAATTTATAGAAGCATTCAAACATATAATACCATGCCTCACGAAGTTACATCACTCACTGAAAGAAAGAAACTATGTCACGAACTAAAAACATATTTAAACTCAAACTAATAGACTCACTTACCTACTGTTTGCTATAATTTGAATTATATATTAATATTATATTACTATAAAATTTGTAACCTACCTTACCTATTGTAAATACTTAATGATTAGGCCTTATTATCAGTATTGTTACTGTTTCAAGGTCAGAAATAAATAAATTAAAAAAAAAAAAAAAAAAAAAAAAAAAAAAAAAAAAAAAAAAAAAAACTGCCAATACAGTCTTCAACAATTTGAAAGACATTGTTAGTATCTATTTGAAATTAACATCTTTAAACATATACGATTTCAATCGGTTACATGTGGCGACATAATAGCTTTGATAAAACTGATATGTTTTGAATGGCAAAGTGCCATCGACTTTCTTGTAATAATTTACGTCGTCAACTAAGCCATTTGGAAGTAATTTTATTTCTCTAAGCGGTACCCAAATTCGCTCACGTGGTAAATAGGTTACATTTGGTGTTACCAATACTGGCAAAAACCAATAAAGGTAAAAACGTCTGAGAGGAACTAAAATATTTTGCCAAAATTTTTTATTCCTATCAATTATTTTTACTACATATTCGCACCCTGTGTATACAAAGAAATCACACCATGATCTATTAGTTAATTCGAGTAAACCTTGAACTTGAAAATAGTAATCATGGTTCACTTTTAAATAACCCATTTCATCAAGGTAGGGTAATTTAGAAAATACTATTTTTTCGTTCTTTAAAGAATATGGACATTTTATTTCCACATTCATTCATCACCTATTAATCCATCGGGAGAACCTGCAATGTAAGGATAATCCTTATGTATAAATAAACCAGCTTTTTTATATTGACAATTATTAGTTTTATTTTTTTCATTGTAATCTTCTATATACCTTTCTATTGCATTATTCTCCCAATCGATGCCGTGTTTAATAGCTTTGATATAACTGATGTCTTTTGAATGGCAAAGATCCATTGCTAGTTTATATGTTTTGTCTCGTCTTGCGTCTACTAGGTTGCCACTGTTGCCAGGTCAAAAAAATAAAAATCCCTAAAAATATGTTCAAAAAATCCCTAGATCGGAAAAAAATTCTCTAGATATTTTAAATTTTTATATAACTTTCCAAAAATTTGGGGGGGGGGAGAGCTTTAACAATTGATACAACCAAAAAAGAACTGGTATTTTTTTTCAGGGTGTAATACCTATTCAAAGGATAACAAAACTTAAATTTTTGCAAAACCTTCATTTATGAAACATTAAAAATGTAGGAAGGATAGGTGTTCGTAGAAAATAAACAAAAATCATAAAACCTGGGTTAGGTCGGTGAATAAAATAAACATTTTAAGAATACGTTTCCTTATCATATACACGGCATATTACAGCTGTAATATGCCGTGTCATATATATTGTCATTTGTCATTCCAGATGGGCAGCAGGACGGGCTTCCGCCTCTCTGTTGGGAGGCCTGTGGCCAGCACCGCAGCCAGCAATACAGGCCTCTCTGTTAGGAGGCCTGTGGCCACTGCTGCCAGCACCACAGGCCTCTCTGTTAGGAGGCCTGTGGCCAGCACCGCAGCCAGAGGCACCTCACGCAGCCAGAGGCACCGCACGCAGCCAGAGGCACCGCACGCAGCCAGAGGCACCGCAGCCAGAACTTCTGCCAAAGCCAAAAAACAACAGGCAAAAGAGTAAGTCTTGTAGGAATCGATTTATTCAGTTTAGGACTATTTTATGTCCCATATGCAAGGTTAATTAAGCTCCGAACGTTTAATGACAATTGTTTCTAAATTATAATATATTATTGTTTTTAGAGAGCTGGAAGCAAAGGCCTAACCGGGGCCGCGGCAGAGGTCAGGCGTCGGCCGCGCCTGGCGGGTGGGGGCGGGGGGTGTCCCACGCCCGTCAATATTATCACACCAACATTGACAGAAGTAAGTATATATTATTGATGTTATAACATGTAGTTTCGGAATATTAACAACAATTGAAGAGTACAGGGGAAAAACAAGGAATGTCACTTTTTAACAAATTTTGACTTATGGTGCCATCTAGTAGCAATACCCGAGGACTATCTATGCAGGCAAATAACAAGCAGAGTCCGCCTATATAAATATTATATTTATATTAATACAGGAAAATAACAAGGAATGTCAAAGCGCTACCGGATAAAAACAAGAGATGTCAGAATTTCCGGATGTGATGTTAGATGTCGATAGCCTTAGACGAGGTACATGTCAAAATATTGGTTTTCGTAGGGTTTACTTAAAAAATCGTAGCGCAGCACAGCACTGTTAAATATACTTAAAGCACCAACATGTATGGAAGTGAAATAAAAATACAAAATAGTTCTCACACAATATAAGAATCAACCTTAAAATCGCGTTTATCTCAATATGTGTAATATACGACATGATCTTGTTTTTTCCCTGTACTCTTCAATTAATTAATCTAGAATCCACAACAAGAGCTGCGCGTAATGAGTTGCCAAAGTGATTATTTATACCTACCTACCTAGATTTGTCTGTATCAATCAGTTAAATACAAGTGAACTGGTAATAACTCATTTTTACAGCGCTAACTCCCGTTTCTTTCTTTTGTTAGAGGCCGAATATTTGCCACTTAATAATATTTATTGTGCTAATATTGTTTGGAGACCAATTACCTACACAAATTATTACCATATGTTACAAATCATGTACATTTTTCCGTTTAAAAATCTGTAGTTAGAAATACTTTCATTAATTGATTTGCATGACCTAATTTTTACAATACTTATCTAGATGCCCTCGCAGAATATCTGGTAAGAACGGTGCTGGGATCCCCACATGCACCCGGAGACCAACAACAGGACCCCAAAAATTAATATTAAGTATGAAATAAAAAGTAATGATTTTTAAAAAATATAAGTGTTTTCTTTTACGTTTGATAGAGGTAGGTATTGACTAACTACCACCCTACGAATAAAGATTCTTTATTCGTAGCTACCACCATAGCGCCTATAGGGGAAACTCGAAACTTTTTGAGATATTGGCCGGGAACTAAATTTATTCTTTTTAAATATCATTTTTCCTTTTAATTCGCCTGACTAGCTCAGGGAGTTTGCAAGTCCTAGAGACCAGATACGTTTGAAAGAGGTAGGTATTGACTAACTACCACCATAGCGCCTATAGGGGAAACTCGAAACTTTTTGAGATATTGGCCGGGAACTAAATTTATTCTTTTTAAATATCATTTTTCCTTTTAATTCGCCTGACTAGCTCAGGGAGTTTGCAAGTCCTAGAGACCAGATACGTTTGATAGAGGTAGGTATTGACTAACTACCGCCATGGCGCCTATAGGGGAAACTCGGAACTTTTTGAGATATTGGCCGGGAACTAAATTTATTCTTTTTAAATATCATTTTTCCTTTTAATTCGCCTGACTAGCTCAGGGAGTTTGCAAGTCCTAGAGACCAGATACGTTTGAAAGAGGTAGGTATTGACTAACTACCACCATAGCGCCTATAGGGGAAACTCGAAACTTTTTGAGATATTGGCCGGCAACTAAATTTATTATTTTTACATATTATATATTCTTTTAATTCCTGACTAGCTCAGGGAGTTTGCAAGTCCTAGAGACCAGATACGTTTGATAGAGGTAGGTATTGACTAACTACCACCATAGCGCCTATAGGGGAAACTCGAAACTTTTTGAGATATTGGCCGGCAACTAAATTTATTATTTTTACATATTATATATTCTTTTAATTCCTGACTAGCTCAGGGAGTTTGCAAGTCCTAGAGACTAGATACGTTTGATAGAGGTAGGTATTGACTAACTACCACCATAGCGCCTATAGGGGAAACTCGGAACTTTTTGAGATATTGGCCGGGAACTAAATTTATTCTTTTTAAATATCATTTTTCCTTTTAATTCGCCTGACTAGCTCAGGGAGTTTGCAAGTCCTAGAGACCAGATACGTTTGAAAGAGGTAGGTATTGACTAACTACCACCATAGCGCCTATAGGGGAAACTCGAAACTTTTTGAGATATTGGCCGGCAACTAAATTTATTATTTTTACATATTATATATTCTTTTAATTCCTGACTAGCTCAGGGAGTTTGCAAGTCCTAGAGACCAAATACGTTTGATAGAGGTAGGTATTGACTAACTACCACCATAGCGCCTATAGGGGAAACTCGAAACTTTTTGAGATATTGGCCGGCAACTAAATTTATTATTTTTACATATTATATATTCTTTTAATTCCTGACTAGCTCAGGGAGTTTGCAAGTCCTAGAGACTAGATACGTTTGATAGAGGTAGGTATTGACTAACTACCACCATAGCGCCTATAGGGGAAACTCGGAACTTTTTGAGATATTGGCCGGGAACTAAATTTATTCTTTTTAAATATCATTTTTCCTTTTAATTCGCCTGACTAGCTCAGGGAGTTTGCAAGTCCTAGAGACCAGATACGTTTGAAAGAGGTAGGTATTGACTAACTACCACCATAGCGCCTATAGGGGAAACTCGAAACTTTTTGAGATATTGGCCGCCAACTAAACCTATTATTTTTACATATTATATATTCTTTTAATTCGCCTGACTAGCTCAGGGAGTTTGCAAGTCCTAGAGACCAGCTACGTTTGATAGAGGTAGGTATTGACTAACTACCACCATAGCGCCTATAGGGGAAACTAGAAACTTTTTGAGATATTGGCCGCCAACTAAACCTATTATTTTTACATATTATATATTCTTTTAATTCCTGACTAGCTCAGGGAGTTTGCAAGTCCTAGAGACCAGATACGTTTGATAGAGGTAGGTATTGACTAACTACCGCCATGGCGCCTATAGGGGAAACTCAAAACTTTTTGAGATATTGGCCGGCAACTAAATGTATTATTTTTACATATTATATATTATTTTAATTCCTGACTAGCTCAGGGAGTTTGCAAGTCCTAGAGACCAGATACGTTTGATAGAGGTAGGTATTGACTAACTACCACCATGGCGCCTATAGGGGAAACTCGAAACTTTTTGAGATATTGGCCGGCAACTAAATTTATTATTTTTACATATTATATATTCTTTTAATTCCTGACTAGCTCAGGGAGTTTGCAAGTCCTAGAGACCAGATACGTTTGATAGAGGTAGGTATTGACTAACTACCGCCATGGCGCCTATAGGGGAAACTCAAAACTTTTTGAGATATTGGCCGGCAACTAAATGTATTATTTTTACATATTATATATTCTTTTAATTCCTGACTAGCTCAGGGAGTTTGCAAGTCCTAGAGACCAGATACGTTTGATAGAGGTAGGTATTGACTAACTACCACCATAGCGCCTATAGGGGAAACTCGAAACTTTTTGAGATATTGGCCGGGAACTAAATTTATTCTTTTTAAATATCATTTTTCCTTTTAATTCGCCTGACTAGCTCAGGGAGTTTGCAAGTCCTAGAGACCAGATACGTTTGAAAGAGATAGGTATTGACTAACTACCACCATAGCGCCTATAGGGGAAACTCGAAACTTTTTGAGATATTGGCCGGGAACTAAATTTATTCTTTTTAAATATCATTTTTCCTTTTAATTCGCCTGACTAGCTCAGGGAGTTTGCAAGTCCTAGAGACCAGATACGTTTGATAGAGGTAGGTATTGACTAACTACCGCCATGGCGCCTATAGGGGAAACTCGGAACTTTTTGAGATATTGGCCGGGAACTAAATTTATTCTTTTTAAATATCATTTTTCCTTTTAATTCGCCTGACTAGCTCAGGGAGTTTGCAAGTCCTAGAGACCAGATACGTTTGAAAGAGGTAGGTATTGACTAACTACCACCATAGCGCCTATAGGGGAAACTCGAAACTTTTTGAGATATTGGCCGGCAACTAAATTTATTATTTTTACATATTATATATTCTTTTAATTCCTGACTAGCTCAGGGAGTTTGCAAGTCCTAGAGACCAGATACGTTTGATAGAGGTAGGTATTGACTAACTACCACCATAGCGCCTATAGGGGAAACTCGAAACTTTTTGAGATATTGGCCGGCAACTAAATTTATTATTTTTACATATTATATATTCTTTTAATTCCTGACTAGCTCAGGGAGTTTGCAAGTCCTAGAGACTAGATACGTTTGATAGAGGTAGGTATTGACTAACTACCACCATAGCGCCTATAGGGGAAACTCGGAACTTTTTGAGATATTGGCCGGGAACTAAATTTATTCTTTTTAAATATCATTTTTCCTTTTAATTCGCCTGACTAGCTCAGGGAGTTTGCAAGTCCTAGAGACCAGATACGTTTGAAAGAGGTAGGTATTGACTAACTACCACCATAGCGCCTATAGGGGAAACTCGGAACTTTTTGAGATATTGGCCGGGAACTAAATTTATTCTTTTTAAATATCATTTTTCCTTTTAATTCGCCTGACTAGCTCAGGGAGTTTGCAAGTCCTAGAGACCAGCTACGTTTGATAGAGGTAGGTATTGACTAACTACCACCATAGCGCCTATAGGGGAAACTAGAAACTTTTTGAGATATTGGCCGCCAACTAAACCTATTATTTTTACATATTATATATTCCTTTAATTCCTGACTAGCTCAGGGAGTTTGCAAGTCCTAGAGACCAGATACGTTTGATAGAGGTAGGTATTGACTAACTACCGCCATGGCGCCTATAGGGGAAACTCAAAACTTTTTGAGATATTGGCCGGCAACTAAATGTATTATTTTTACATATTATATATTATTTTAATTCCTGACTAGCTCAGGGAGTTTGCAAGTCCTAGAGACCAGATACGTTTGATAGAGGTAGGTATTGACTAACTACCACCATGGCGCCTATAGGGGAAACTCGAAACTTTTTGAGATATTGGCCGGCAACTAAATTTATTATTTTTACATATTATATATTCTTTTAATTCCTGACTAGCTCAGGGAGTTTGCAAGTCCTAGAGACCAGATACGTTTGATAGAGGTAGGTATTGACTAACTACCGCCATGGCGCCTATAGGGGAAACTCAAAACTTTTTGAGATATTGGCCGGCAACTAAATGTATTATTTTTACATATTATATATTCTTTTAATTCCTGACTAGCTCAGGGAGTTTGCAAGTCCTAGAGACCAGATACGTTTGATAGAGGTAGGTATTGACTAACTACCACCATAGCGCCTATAGGGGAAACTCGAAACTTTTTGAGATATTGGCCGGGAACTAAATTTATTCTTTTTAAATATCATTTTTCCTTTTAATTCGCCTGACTAGCTCAGGGAGTTTGCAAGTCCTAGAGACCAGATACGTTTGAAAGAGGTAGGTATTGACTAACTACCACCATAGCGCCTATAGGGGAAACTCGAAACTTTTTGAGATATTGGCCGGGAACTAAATTTATTCTTTTTAAATATCATTTTTCCTTTTAATTCGCCTGACTAGCTCAGGGAGTTTGCAAGTCCTAGTGACCAGATACGTTTGATAGAGGTAGGTATTGACTAACTACCACCATAGCGCCTATAGGGGAAACTCGAAACTTTTTGAGATATTGGCCGGGAACTAAATTTATTCTTTTTAAATATCATTTTTCCTTTTAATTCGCCTGACTAGCTCAGGGAGTTTGCAAGTCCTAGTGACCAGATACGTTTGATAGAGGTAGGTATTGACTAACTACCACCATAGCGCCTATAGGGGAAACTCGAAACTTTTTGAGATATTGGCCGGGAACTAAATTTATTCTTTTTAAATATCATTTTTCCTTTTAATTCGCCTGACTAGCTCAGGGAGTTTGCAAGTCCTAGAGACCAGATACGTTTGAAAGAGGTAGATATTGACTAACTACCACCATAGCGCCTATAGGGGAAACTCGAAACTTTTTGAGATATTGGCCGGCAACTAAACCTATTATTTTTAAATATCATTTTTCCTTTTAATTCGCCTGACTAGCTCAGGGAGTTTGCAAGTCCTAGAGACCAGATACGTTTGATAGTTGATAGAGGTAGGTATTGACTAACTACCACCATAGTGCCTATAGGGGAAACTAGAAACTTTTTGAGATATTGGCCGCCAACTAAACCTATTATTTTTAAATATCATTTTTCCTTTTAATTCGCCTGACTAGCTCAGGGAGTTTGCAAGTCCTAGAGACCAGATACGTTTGATAGTTGATAGAGGTAGGTATTGACTAACTACCACCATAGTGCCTATAGGGGAAACTAGAAACTTTTTGAGATATTGGCCGCCAACTAAACCTATTATTTTTAAATATCATTTTTCCTTTTAATTCGCCTGACTAGCTCAGGGAGTTTGCAAGTCCTAGAGACCAGATACGTTTGATAGTTGATAGAGGTAGGTATTGACTAACTACCACCATAGTGCCTATAGGGGAAACTAGAAACTTTTTGAGATATTGGCCGCCAACTAAACCTATTATTTTTAAATATCATTTTTCCTTTTAATTCGCCTGACTAGCTCAGGGAGTTTGCAAGTCCTAGAGACCAGATACGTTTGATAGTTGATAGAGGTAGGTATTGACTAACTACCACCATAGTGCCTATAGGGGAAACTAGAAACTTTTTGAGATATTGGCCGCCAACTAAACCTATTATTTTTAAATATCATTTTTCCTTTTAATTCGCCTGACTAGCTCAGGGAGTTTGCAAGTCCTAGAGACCAGATACGTTTGATAGTTGATAGAGGTAGGTATTGACTAACTACCACCATAGTGCCTATAGGGGAAACTAGAAACTTTTTGAGATATTGGCCGCCAACTAAACCTATTATTTTTAAATATCATTTTTCCTTTTAATTCGCCTGACTAGCTCAGGGAGTTTGCAAGTCCTAGAGACCAGATACGTTTGATAGTTGATAGAGGTAGGTATTGACTAACTACCACCATAGTGCCTATAGGGGAAACTAGAAACTTTTTGAGATATTGGCCGCCAACTAAACCTATTATTTTTAAATATCATTTTTCCTTTTAATTCGCCTGACTAGCTCAGGGAGTTTGCAAGTCCTAGAGACCAGATACGTTTGATAGTTGATAGAGGTAGGTATTGACTAACTACCACCATAGTGCCTATAGGGGAAACTAGAAACTTTTTGAGATATTGGCCGGCAACTAAACCTATTATTTTTAAATATCATTTTTCCTTTTAATTCGCCTGACTAGCTCAGGGAGTTTGCAAGTCCTAGAGACCAGATACGTTTGATAGTTGATAGAGGTAGGTATTGACTAACTACCACCATAGTGCCTATAGGGGAAACTAGAAACTTTTTGAGATATTGGCCGGCAACTAAACCTATTATTTTTAAATATCATTTTTCCTTTTAATTCGCCTGACTAGCTCAGGGAGTTTGCAAGTCCTAGAGACCAGATACGTTTGATAGTTGATAGAGGTAGGTATTGACTAACTACCACCATAGTGCCTATAGGGGAAACTAGAAACTTTTTGAGATATTGGCCGCCAACTAAACCTATTATTTTTACATATTATATATTCTTTTAATTCCTGACTAGCTCAGGGAGTTTGCAAGTCCTAGAGACCAGATACGTTTGATAGAGGTAGGTATTGACTAACTACCACCATAGCGCGTATAGGGGAAACTCGAAACTTTTTGAGTTATTGGCCGCCAACTAAATTTATTCTTTTGACATTACTATATACTAAACCTATTAAAAACCTTGTCTTCTTATCAACTGCATTACGTACGAATTCGATTTCATAGGGTAAAAAGAATTTAAGTGATCAATCGAATGATAATCCAATTTTTAATATCATTGAGACGCGAAATCTCCGATTGTTAAAAACATTATGCGATTTTGCCCATCCCTAATTGTCACACGCATTGGCAACTTGGTCGAAATTGGGCCGCTAAGCAGTTTTATCTTGTATTCTTAATATTATGGCATAATGTGTGATTTGGTAAATAAAAGACATTTTCAACATTTATTTGTTTATTTTTATTTATGGCAATAATATTTAACATTTACAGCATCGGTGAGCATCGTCCCATGCCTACTTAAACGTCAAACTCGCTGACCGACGAAGTGGGAGGGGCCAAAAATAGTCCGAGCGCAATTTTGGTTTTAGTTGCTAACTTTAGTTGCCAGTTTCACACCGGTAAAGTAAAAGCACAGAAAAATAAAGGGTTTAAGTAAAAGTTAAAAACTATGGAGGATATAGTTTTCCATATTAAAAACGAAGAAGAAGAAGACAACATCAGTCCACTTCGGACGCGAGAGCCATCTATCGGCCAATAGCGAACTAACCAAAAAACCAGGACAGAATTTGAAAATGCTGCCATTGTCGATCGGCCTCCTACCCTCTAGGTCTCCATAGTCAGAATACATATACTTCTAGGTTCTCCATAACTATAGGGTAGGAGGCCGATCGACAATGGCAGCATTTTGAAATTCTGTCCCGGTTTTTTGGTTAGTTCGCTAGTTGGCCGATAGATGGCTCTCGCGTCCGAAGTGGGCTGATGTTCTTCGTTTTTAATATGGAAAACTAGATCCTCCATAGTTTTTAACTTTTACTTAAACCATTTATTTTTCTGTGCTTTTACTTTTGACAATTGACATTTTATTTTTCGAAATAACAAATAACGTTTGAAGGCAAGACAAATAACGTTGTATTGTAATTAATTTCCATATTTATAATGAATAATGGTACAATTTATAAAAGTAGAGTTTGCTTTGTGTCGGGGTGGTAAGACAGGATCTTCTTCAGAGATGAAACGCAGCCAAATAAGTCTCTTTCTAGCTCCAAAGGTAAAACCCTCTAGCTAGAATGTTCCTGTATTTTAAAAACGAAGCATCGTTGGAACTTTATACAGGCCGAGTTTACTAATAAGTCTAACAAAGTAAGTGGAAATTCATATAAAAGTCCTTATTTGTTCCTTAAAGAACTAATTTAAATAAAAATAGTTATCGCGTCCATAAGAAACCATTAATTTGATAGCCCACTTCGAACACGAGCGCCATCTTATGGCAACTCGTAAAGCTGAATTACCGATGCTAATTTGGGACCGAATCCAATGCATTGCGATCGGCCTCCTACCTCAAGTCCTCCATACACAGGAATAAACAATTTTAACTACAGAAAACTTTAATTTGGTAAAAAGCCAAGCGAAAAGTTGTTGCAAATAGAAGCAAAACTGAAAAAATTCAATGTTGCCAAACTCATTTGTCACAGTCATAAATGATCGCTATAGGGGGTCAAAAAGTTATCTAGTAATTATTCGTCCATCTTTCTTTATGACGTTCGTGTCAGAATAGAACTGTCCTTCTCTTCTATACGTCAAAAATATGCGACAGAACCCGGTTACTCGGCCAGCTGGAGAATCATCAAGCAATAACAGCGCCAATTTAACTCTGGTTGTCAGCTGCGCGGCTCGAGATAAATATTACCTTTTGTGATGCAAGATAGCTAATTTACAGTTTCATCGGGGTGCTAATTAATGAATTATCAAAATTATCGGTATCAATGATTTATTTACCATAATTACATATCAAAGCACCGACATAATCATGACGAAAAGCAGGTGGCATTTTTGGTTTCTTTATTATATTTTTGCATGATTTTTTGTGAGGAAGACTTTTTCGATAATTTTGCGATTATATTGTTACTTTACCACTTAAACGAACAACGAAGAAAAATAAGCTTTATATTGATTCTGACGAACTTGCTATTTTGTAGAAACTTATGGGAAGAATACCTTCTGATTTAAGTCAGTGATTTAAGCCGTATTATTCAAAACGGCTGCTTTGCTCTAATAATTAGCACCTGGCTCAATTTAGGACGCGTTATAGTGGGTCAGAATATAACAGAACTGTCCTTAGCGTCAAAAATATGTGATAGAACCTGGTTCCTTGGCAAGCTAGATAATCATCAAGCGACGAAAGCGCCATGAGATAAATATGACCTTGTGATGCAGGATCGCTCATTTACAGTTTCACCGGGATGGTGTGTACCACAAAACACCAACTAAGGTGTGTACTGCCTCTCGCTATGAAGCTGCGCGGTTTTTATACCCTTGGCTCTCTGCTCGATTCGGTCATGATACAAAGAAAACAACGTATGACATAGCGCATGTGGGTGGAGTCTACGACGGCGAGAACTGCGTCATGTGGTGCGGAGAATTTGAACGTGAACTGGATTCATCAACGCCTAGAGTAAACCTATAATCCTATATAGAATCATGAAATTTCCAGAATGTCTTCTCCCTATAACGTAGGCACCCACTAAGAAAATTTGTTTCGAAAATCAACTCCTAAAAGGAGTTAAACCCAGGCAACTACAAGATGACGTATGACGTAATAAAGACGTCAAAAATGAGTTAGGTCGCAAGGTCACCGAAATATGACCTAAAAGAAACGTCATACGGTGCCCAAAAAGAAACGTCACTTGTGAACCCGTGTTTAACACGGCAAAAAAAGTCAGCAAAGTGACTTAAAATTGCAAAAGTTTTACCAAATATTTAAAAATATTAAAAACACTTTTTTCTATTTTTATTTTGTCTCAACTAGAATTTTGATATTCGTTTCTCACATTACAATTTTTTCAAAATATTTATTAGAATTAAAAGTAATTCGTGCCTATAAGAATATTTGAATGATTTGTATACTTAAAATTTTGAATTAAGGCGCCAATAAAGCGTTGTCTACGACAGGCATAAATTTTGCTGAACCTAACCCCTCTCGAGCCAATAGAAACACCAGAACATTGATCACGTGCCATTAGCCCCTTCAGGTACCGCGATCGCGCCAAGCCCGCCCGACTCGACAGGAGGCGATAACTAGAGTAACAAATTCCGTCTAAAAGGTATATTGGCAACTGGTTTGTTCGTTGTTACCCAGAGCATTTTTTAAAATTTAATTTAAATTTTATTTTTATAAAATAATAGGTATTAGTTGAAAAAATTGAATTAAAAAAATGCTCTGGGTAACAACGAACAAACCGGTTGCCAATATACCTTTTAGACGGAATTTGTTCCTCTAGTTATCGCCTTCACTCGACTGTGGTACGTGACTGGTGATTGCGTGTTGTAAATCTTGTAACTTCGGGGTAGCCATTTTGGGACGCCAGACAATACAGCTGGGGGAGGTTTAAAAATTGGAAAAATCCCTTGTTGGTGGATGCCTACGTTATAGGAAAAATACATCCTCAAAATATTATGATTCTAGGATTAGGGATTTGATGAATAAGTTCAAATTTAAATTTTCAGCGTCACGTGACGTCATGCGCCAGGCAGGCGAAATTGTGACTGTGATCTAGAATTAAAATTGTTTTCTTTGTCATGCGATTCTGTCACACCCGCCAGAACCATTTATGCTTATTTTGATAACCAATTAAATCAAATTAAATTTGGAAGTGGGAGGTTACCGTAGAATCGGGTGACTTGAGACACTTTTGAAATTTGCCAGACGATATCGCGAGAACCATTTATCCGATTGGGCTACAGATGGTAGCAATCGGTGAGTCGTGACTAATAAAATGAGTTACCCTACTTAGATTTTCATAAATAAGATTAGAAATATTTTTTGTTTTTTCGAGTGTCTCAAGTCACCCGCTCTTCCGGGTTCACGCTTTGCAATCAGAACTAGTATTGAAGATATGTATAAAGTTTTCCACCACATATGTATAGCGAATTTATGAGAACATAATGGCCCTGGTAAAAAATAAGTATTTACATGTCTCAAAGCAGCTGAAAGTATTCTAAACGCCAGTTCCAACCGTTGGCCTCCGCGTGGCGCCTTCTGCTTTCTGTCATTTTTATACACAATGTTGTCAGATCAATTAACAAATCGATTGTAGGTTTTGTCTCAAGCCACCCGGATGCATATACAGTAACAGCACGCGGGCTAGAAACTTCGTTTCAGCTCGGATCGCCGAAATCATAATCAGTAATGGCACGTGTGCTAGACAGCAGAATGCGTAACAGCACGCGGGCTAGAAAATCTGACTTCCTCAAGTGGTGGCTGGTATAATGTATCCAAAGTCAGTGTGATGACATTCCAACCGGCGGTAAACAGTCTCAAAGAGACCGACCATTGTATGCCGTATGGAAGGATTGGAATGTCATCAAATATTTTATGAAATATTATGAAATGAATTGGATTTTTAAAAAATGCTCTGCTAACAACGAACAAAGCGATTGCCGATATACCTTTTTATACCTCGCGTGCTATTACTGTAACGGCTGCTAGCGCGAGTGTCGTTACTATAGCCAGGACTTCGGGAAGTCGGATTTTCTAGCCCGCGTGCTGCTACTGTATATGCCACCCGGATGTCCTAAGTCACCCGGTTCTACGGTACTACGGGAATTGGAATCTCAGTTAAATACTCAAATTTCCTATTGCATCTACTCATTTGGACACATGCTATTACACATAGGAAACAAAGCTATGTATTACTACTGATTAACATATTAATATTTCTTGGCATCACATCTTTATCAGTGTTTATGCCAGAGTAACTGATGTGGGGAATGGGTGAACTGAGTAGCTCAGGAACCATCACTGCCGGTCCCAAGCCCGGATAAAGGAGGAGGGTTCAGCGAGGGGCCAACAACCCCTCCTCGTAAAAAAAAACACTGTTATGAAAACTGGAAAACAGCCTCGGAATAGGACAGAACAACATAGACGACCCAAGCAACGGAAACGGAATATGAATATAGGAACATGGAACGTATTAAGCTGGTATAGACCAGGAGCAGCCCTCCACGCCATAGAACAACTGGAAAAGAGCAAAATGGACATTACAGCAATACAGGAAGTACGGTGGCCCGAATCTGGAAGCGTAAGAATCAGAAAATCCATAGTTTACTTCAGCGGTAACCAACAGAACAGACATGAGTTTGGTACAGGTTTCGTAGTGGCAGATCGTCTCAGGGAGTCTATCATAGAATTTCAACCAGTAAGCGAACGCATATGCTACATCCGCTTTAAAGGTAATTGGTACAACCATTCCTTCATATCAGCGTACGCACCAACCGAAGAGCACGATGAAGAAGACAAGGATGCCTTCTACGATGAATTGGAGGGAGTTATTGCAGGCGTCCCAAAACAAGACCGACTAATACTATGTGGTGACTTCAATGCTAAGATCGGTAAGGAAGATTTCATGAAACCGCATGTTGGCAATCACAGCTTACATGACATATCAAATGACAACGGTCTGAGACTGGGCGGCCTAGCGGCAGCTAACAATATGATGGTGAATTCCACTATGTTTGAACATAAGAATGTACATAAGCAAACATGGGTGTCAAATGACGGAATCACAAGGAATCAGATCGACCACATTCTGATTAATGCTCGACACGGGAACAATATCACGGGCGTAAGAAGCCGTAGAGGACTGGATGGAGATACTGACCACTTTCTGGTACAGGCTAAAGTTAGGGAGCGAATATCGAGCACAAGAAATGAAAAGATCACTTCAACGATAAAATGGAATATTGAAAAGCTACATGAATCTATCCACAAACAAGCATACCAAGAACATATAAGCAACCGACTGGGAACAACGGAACTACGAGAAGAAGTAGAACATTCTTGGACATGCATCAAGGAGGCTGTAAAAAGCGCAGCAAAGGCCACGATAGGAACAAAACCAAAGATAAAACGGAAGAAATGGTTTGATGAAGAGTGCAGAAGAGTACTGGAACTTCGAAATCAAGCAAGAATAATAATGCTGCAAGACCAGACAGAACCCAACATAGAACGATATAGAGACCGAAGAACTGAAGCAAATAGAATAGTGAGAAGGAAAAAGAAAGATCATGAACTACAGAAGTTCCAGGAACTGGAACGAGACCGCCTGAATAACCGTCCAAGAAGGTTCTATCAAGAATTATCAAACATTAAGAAAGGGTACCAGCCTAGAGGTGAAACAATGATTAGGAAGAGAGACGGCAACTTAACAAGCGACAAGAATGAAGTGATTAGAGAATGGAAACAGTATTTTGACACACTACTAAACGTTAACAACGACAATGGTCAAAGCCCCTCAATATACCATACGGCGGAACTGATCATAGATGATCCTTCATACGAGGAAGTGATAAGGGCCATAAATAAACTCAAAAACAATAAAGCCCCCGGAAATGACATGATCCCTTCCGAATGTATCAAGAATGGAGGAGAAACATTGCACAGACACCTGCACAGGCTTATAGATAGATAGATAGATAGAAACGTCTTTATTTTCGACTCGGCGAAGGTCAGCAACAGCTGTTTGCTCACTGATATGGAAAGATGAAACAATGCCATATGAATGGAAGGAAAGCATAATCGTCCCCATACACAAAAAAGGAGATAAAAGAAATTGCAGCAACTATAGAGGAATCTCCCTCATTAGCACAGCATATAAAATCCTAGCCAACATAATCCTGGAACGCCTAAAACCAATTGTAGAGGAAAGTATTGGGGACTATCAATGCGGCTTCCGAGGATGCAGATCAACAACTGACCAAATTTTTACCATAAGACAATTGCTAGAAAAATTCTGGGAATTTAACCGGGACGTCCACCATCTTTTTGTGGACTTCAGATAAGCGTATGACAGCATATTACGGGTTAAACTTTGGGATGCAATGGCGGAAATGGGAACACCTAAGAAACTTATAAATATAACCAGGATGTGTGTAAACGGTTCTCGAAGTAGAATCCGAATTGGGGATATACTTTCCGACCCCTTTGAGGTAAACAGCGGGCTCAGGCAGGGAGACGCGATATCTCCAATTTTGTTCAACATCGCTCTTGAGAAGGTAATAAGAACCGCTGAAATAAGCACTGAACTCTTTGCTCGGGATGGCCCAAGATTATTGCTGGCCTTTGCCGATGATATTGACGTAGTGGGTAATACGGTATTGACTGTGAAAGACCTCTTTTCGAGGGTAGAAACACAAGCTGAGCAAGTGGGACTCAGAATAAACGAGGACAAAACCAAGTATATGCACACCAGTAGAACAGGACGTAGAGACAGGGTAGGCCAAAATGTTACTGTGGAGGATTACAATTTCGAGAGGGTCGAAACCTTTAAGTATTTGGGAGCCACAATTACACAAGATAACAACCTGACAGAGGAAATTAAAGTACGAATTCAAAGTGGAAACAAATGTCTCTATGCGCTTAAGTCAGTACTAGCATCGAAGAGCATCTCGCGAAGAACAAAAATTACAGTTTATAAGACCATTATACGACCGATTGTTATGTATGCTAGCGAAACCTGGACCCTGACCAAAGACAACGAACGAAAATTGAGAATCTTTGAGAGGAACGTTCTGCGCAAGATTTTTGGACCACTGCGAAGCCCAGAAACACAACAGTACCGAATAAGAACCAACCAAGAAATAGCAGAATTATACAAAGATCCAGATATTGTGAAGGAGATAAAGACAAGAAGACTGCAATGGGCGGGTCACGTACAAAGACAGCCTGACACACGGATGATAAAATTGGCTTGGGAGGGAGTACCAGTGGGACGAAGACCTTTGGGGCGCCCCCGAATGAGATGGCGGGACAACATCAAAACGGACCTAAGGACCATTGGGATAGAGTACGACCCAGCATTGATGGAAGATCGACAACAATGGAGGCGAATAGTACAGTCGGCCAAGACCCACCCCGGGTTGTAGAGCCATGGAGTAAGTAAGTAAGTAACTGATGTTTATCCTGCTATTCTTATTTTTCATTTTATTCAG
This sequence comes from Polydrusus pterygomalis, assembly GCA_963969555.1. NCBI lineage: Eukaryota > Metazoa > Arthropoda > Insecta > Coleoptera > Curculionidae > Polydrusus > Polydrusus pterygomalis. The sequence continues at coordinate 116,528,387 of OZ018376.1, forward strand.
TGTCTCGTTGTTATCCCGTGTAGATTTATTGCGAGACCGAGAAGCCTGTCTGTAAAATTTGTCCCTTCGACTTAACGGATGGATTCTGATTCTATATACTTTCCATTTGCATCTTTTAAACATCAAAGCAAAGTAAAAATCTTTGCTTAGCTAAGTTGCTAAAAAAACGTTTCGTGAACACCTTCGTACGGTCCGCATGGGAAATAGAGAGTGGCATACTTAATCGTGGCAAGGGGGGAAGAAAAAATCGAGTTGCTGTGTTAAGTTAAATTTGTAAAAGGAACGCTCAACTTAGCCGTTGGCTTTGCTTCGCTATTTAAAAGAAACTTAAAGGAACTCTGCTAAAGCTTCACCATGGGGTTTTTTAAAATATTTTGTATTTATTATTTAGGACAGAATCGGAATTATGCATGCTTTCTGTCCATTACAAGAAAGTCTTATTTATCGAATCTATATTTTATTAATTAATATTTTCTGACTAAAATAAATGAAATATCCTGATAAAATTGGCCAAAAGCCAACATTACGATAGTCCCTCCTAGTCATAGACGTCGTACCAATTCTATGCTCTTGGTAGTTATGGCTCAATATAGAATAAGGTCTTAGTTTTTCTCTGTGTCTCTAACTGCAAAATACGTTTTTAACGGTCATCGCAGATCGCAGAAGGAGCCTTGTTGCTTGTTGTCAAAAGTAATTTAAACTTTAAACTGCCAAACATTTTAAATTAGAATTTTTTACTGTTTTATAATTAAAAGTGTATAAAAACTGTTAACTTAACGTTTATAACCAGCAATTATGAATTCTGCTAACAGGTACAATACTCCAAGTGCCAAAAGATTAAAACGAGAGAAAACAACACTCACTAGTCATTCTGATTCAGATAATAAAGACCCGGTTCAGGTTTACTGTAGAATTCGCCCTATACATGAAGGTAGTGAGCCCGCGAATTGTATAAAAATTGTAGCAGCAGATACTGTTACATTTACTACACCAGACACAAGAACTACAAGAAAAGAGATTTACTACAAATTTAGACATATCTTTAGTGCCTTTTCTTCACAATCTGAGGTATTTAATCATGTTGCTTATCCTCTGTTGGTGGATTTATTAAGTGCCAAAAACGGTCTACTATTTACTTATGGGGTAACAGGTTCTGGTAAAACCTATACTCTTACTGGAAACCAGAATGATCCGGGAATAATACCAAGATGCATTGATACAATATTTAATACTATCGGTGATTATCAGGCACCCAAATGTGTAATAAAATCAGACAAAATGAATGGATTTGAAGTTCAAACTGAAGATGATGCTATTCATGATCGGTTAAATGCTGTAAGAAATTTTCCAAAGACTCCCAAAAGTCATAGGTAAGGAAAAACATATGTTTAACCCATCACTATTATAGGCATTTTTATTACTTTAGTTAACACCTGGCTAATACACAACAATTAAGATCAAGATTTCACAGAAATAAAAATACACTTTAAAAATACAATAAGACATACAATCACTCTCGCAATCACTTTATGACATAAGAAAAATCCTGCAAGAAAAAATTAAAAAAAAAACTACAAATTTACTCTAAACATTTAGATAGTTTTTATACCAATTTTACCATTGAATTATTCTCCCTTGAGCTGTTGCTTTAATTTATTTTTAAATAAATTAATGTTTCTAGCATACCTGCATTCTTAAGGTCTCTTGGTAAGGAATTTAATTACAAATTAAGCCCTTATGATACACTGAATTTTCCAAGCTACTTTTATTTATTGTTGTCACATAAAAGTTAGTTTTGTTTGGGTAGTCATAGTCATAGTCATAAACATTTTTTTATTCAAAAGCCAATCGGCATAGAACATTGTTAAAACAAACAAAGAATAGTTAATGGTATGGATGAACAGATTTGTTAGTTAACAACTATTCCATCAAATAACCTGGCGTCAACTCATTTTTTATTTTATATTTGTATTTGAAATTTATGATATGTTTCATTGGGAAGCAAATTTAATCTATTTAACATAATATTCCTTACAGTACAGGTGTTCCTTTTCTTTCCCCCAAAATTATCCTTATTGCTCTGTTTTGTAATTTTTGTAACCTTATAATGTCATTTTTGTTAGCCAAATAGATACAATACAGGTAACCTAAAAACCAGATGTGGCGAAACTATGGAGGGCTTTAGGTTAGGAGTCCGATCGCAATACATTGGTTTCGGGCAAAGTTTTGGATCGGTAAAGCAGCTTTAAAAATGGCCGTAAGGGGCGCATGTGTTCCTTTAAATCTGAAAAAGGCATGGGTTCTTATGGGATAATCAACTGTTTTATTGAATTTAGTCAACTAAAACCCTCTACAGGCTGAGATATGTATATATTATATTTAATAAAGCTTATTTTATTAATTATTGGATTAAAATACCGCTGACGTCTATCAAAACCTGTAAAAAGTCAAACACTTGACGATCACTGCGCCGCGACCGGGAAACAGCGAACTAACTACTAAACAGGGACGTAAATTTAAAAAACAGCCATTTTCGATCGGACTCCTTCCTAAAACGAAGCTAATATGCAACATAAAAACAAAAAACATTAAAATAAACTCTGAACTAAAACAAGCAAACGAATTCTACCAATATAACATAAGACAAAAAATGAATTATCGTACTGATTTTGCAAGAACCAAGAAAGCTCAGGATTCTCCAATTTATAGAAGCATTCAAACATATAATACCATGCCTCACGAAGTTACATCACTCAGTGAAAGAAAGAAACTATGTCACGAACTATGTTTTATACTCAAACTAATAGACTCACTTACCTACTGTTTGCTATAATTTGAATTATATATTAATATTATATTACTATAAAATTTGTAACCTACCTTACCTATTGTAAATACTTAATGATTAGGCCTTATTATCAGTATTGTTACTGTTTCAAGGTCAGAAATAAATAAATTAAAAAAAAAAAAAAAGCCCTCCATAGGCGAAACCAAAGTATTCAAATCAGTGATTTTTGTCCACTGGGATATGGATGTAACGACTATAGATAAAAAAATAATATTATTTGTTATATTCTTTATGATGTATAAAATACTTAGGTACCTATGCTCCTTATAATTAAAGTAGTTGTCAACAAAAATCCCAGATACCTATTTGATTTTTTCCACCACTTCAATATTATTACCTTCCCTTTCAACACAGTGTACTCTGCTGCTTAAATTCGCTTCAACCTATTACCAATCAACATATCCGGGTTTTTTTGTGTGTTTAATTTAAGCATAGAGAAAGAAAACCATCCAATATAAACATTTTACCGCTCATAATTGTGTTCCTACTACATACAAATCTGTAACGAGTTAGGCCACACATTGCCTGTGATATACCTTTAGCGAACGTAAATATCCATCTAAAGCACTTCGCTTCTCGATATTTACATCGCGACCTTGCGCCCCGTTTTCGCCCCGTTACTGGAATGTCTAAGTTAACTTAGTTTATGGATTAAGTGAATTTATACTGAACCATTCATGAAGATGTCACAATTCCAAATAAATAGTAAGTACCAATGAGATGATCTAGATCATGTGAAAGGAAGTATTTCAACATATCATCTGCAAACAAATGTATAGAACAGATATGCGCTATTGAGGTTATCATTAATGTAAAGTGAAAATGGTAAGGGGGCCAAGGGTAGTTTCTTAAGGTACATGGGTATAGGATATACTGTTCAATGTTCAATGAAGTTGTGTAGCACTCTGAATTATAGACTTTTTTGTTAAAATATTTTTTTATATTTAATTTAACAAGAGCCAAAAGTGATTAATTATCACTTTGATTTTTTAAGAAACGTTTTTTCGGCAACATGTGTTTTGAAGAAATAGTAATTTTTTTGTTACCTTGATTGACATGATGAAACTTGTGGGTCATTTCAAATCAAATCAACCAGAGGTTTGGCAGGTGACCTCTCCGATTTTGATAATTTTTGGTACAATTATTCTACCCATCTAGTAGATGAAAAATCCAAAATGTCAAATTTTTCTGATAAGTAGTTTTTTTTAATTAATTTTTAAAAATCAAAAATAATGACCATTTTCCCTAAACATATTATATTAGGTAAAATAAATCAATATATCTCAAGAACTACTTACTTTAGAGCAGTGAGTTAGGTCTTGAAAATACCTTTTAAACGAGGTACCACTCAATGTAGGTGTTTTAAAAAAAATAGAAAATTCGGAAAAAAATTTCAAAAAAGTATTTTTTAATTTTTTTCAAAAACATATTTTTTTATCACTACTTTAGCAACATATTGGCCAAATTTCAGGATGGAGAAATAATGGGATCAAGATAAAAAAAAATAATAACACTAAAAATACAAGCAAAAAATGGTAACCATGTAACACAAACAACGCCTATTACTTTTAATAGAGAAAATTTTTTTTCAAAATATCCAAAATCCACAATACATTAAAATTAGATTTTAGCTTTTTTTTATTTTTGAAGAATTTAACATTTTCTCTTTACTTAGTTAGTGTGTAAGTTTGACCTGTAGCAGTAACTGGCTGAACCTTCTTTATTATTAAATCCCTTTTAATTATTAAAATATCTGCTTTAGGCGTAGGATAATAAAATTAACTAGATGGTTCATTTGGATGCAAAAAACTGATTTTAAACTCATCAGATTCTTCATTTTTTCCAATAATACACGCTAACCACCACAAGATATCGTACTGAACAGTCACAAAACCAGATTGAAGAAACAGTAATTCAGTATTTGTAATTTCATAACACCTCACAAGTGCCTGTGTTTTTGTTCCACGCTGAATGAAAAGCTTCTTGTTACAAACTTTAATAATAATAATAATAATAATAATAATAATAATAATAATAATAATAATAATAATAATAATAATAATAATACTTCCGAGAATACTTCTTTATTTCAAATTAATTACATGTTTGCAATAAAATGAAATGACGTCAAAAAAAGGAATAATCTTAAAAACAATATTCTAAAAACTCTGCTATTAGTGCTATTGTATACGGTTCAAAGTTAACTAGCAATCGTTTTAGTTCCCTTTTTAGGGTTTTTACATTAGTAATCTTTGATTTTGATATTGGAATAACGGAATGTATTTTTTGTGTTCCAGGAATGGTTTGTGTTTCAGCAAACTTTCTTTCCAAATAAATTGCGTAGCTTTCATAGTCAGCAATTTTACTAAATCTAAAGTTGATACCTGGTATATTTTCTTGGGCAAATTTGGAAAGTTGTTCTGGCGTCATAATTTGATCCTCATAGGGCCTTTGTAGACTGGGCTTGGTTGCCAAACGTTTTACCATAACATCTAGGCCATCGCAAGCGCTCTTTCTGTGTAAAGTAGCGAAGAAATGACACTCCGCTTTTATTAGAAATTCTTCTCAATAAAATCACAGGTTGAAACAAATGTTTTAATTTCACCAATAAGCATAAAACTGGGCAGTGGCATAAAAATTAGAAAAATTCAATTGGACTGATCATTACAGGTATTTTCTTGCAGAAAACACAACTAAGGATAGTAGGGGAGGAGTTAAAAGAACACTTACCAAATCAGATACGCGCGTGTCAGCAAGTTACTGCTTGAAAAAAATGGAAAATATTAAAACTTATGATTATGTTGATTTTTTTTTTTAGGAAGGTGGGTGGGAATGTGGAGGAGGACGGGTGGTAGGATAATTAGGTTTTTGTTAAGGCTTTACTTTAACACTTTTTTGTAATTTTTGCCGATGAACATATCATTTATTCATTCCGAAATTTGGTGAATATCTTGCTAAAATATGGACAATAATAATATAATTTTTTGAAAAAAATACTTTTTTGAAAATTTTTTTTTTCTTTTTCGAAATTTTCTATTTTTTTTAAAACTCCTACATTGAGTGGTACTTCATTTAAAAGGTATTTTCAAGACCTTTTAAATGATACCTAACTCACTGCTCTAGTGTAAGTAGTTCTTGAGATATATTGATTTATTTTAATATATATGAAAATGGTCATTATTTTTGATTTTTAAAAATCAATTTAAAAAAAACTACTTATCAGAAAAATATGAAATTTTAGATTTGTCATCTACTAGATGGGTAGAATACTTATTGTACCTACCAAAAATGATCAAAATCGGTGAGGTGATCTGCCAAACCTCCTTTTATTTTGGTTGGTTTGATGTGAAATGACCCTTGTGGGCCAGTGTCTGACATAGTTAAAACACTAATTGGTTTAGTTAAAAAAATTTATTGAATTCAATTTTTATTTAAGATATTATGTTAAATTTTAGGAAATTTCCATTTATCTAAATTTTTTGCGTTATCCTGTACAATTAGACGTATCAGGACATAAACTACTTTGCCCTAAACTCTATAAGCATAAGCAACCATGTTGGATAACGCCACCCCCCACCCGATATGATTATTTCTTTATTTTGTATTAGGTAATATGAAATAAACATATTTTAGATTTGATTTGACTAGAATCTTATTTCTCAGTTAAAAAACGAAATAACAGCTTATTAATTTGGATGTGCTTTTTTGATTATTCGATATTTAATTCTGGTAGTGTATTTTATTGCTAATTTATTACATTATTTTGAATTTCACTGTTCGCCATTTAAAAAAAAAACATGTGTCTGCCAGCTTGATCTGAAGCCAGCACACACTTCGTCTTTTTGTATTTTTTCTTGTCCCATTTTTTTTTGGTATTTTATTACCAGTATGTAGTAAAGATGCAATACCTTGTGACCATATACCTGTGTGTATATTCTTAGCTTTTTAAAAGTTCTGGCTTTAATAAATTTGATGATGGGGTTACGATTTTCCTTCACTAGCCACTGAAAAATATTGATTTTGTTCCACGATAAATTTGCTTGTTTGTTTAAAATTCGAGAATGATAGAAAGCATTGTCCAAGGCGATTAGAGAAGGTTGGCCTAAATGGAGAATAAACATTTCGTTTAGCTACTTCTCGAATGATTCGCGATCCATGGTGCCGTGTTAATCAGCGCTTTTTGTGTTAGAAAATAATAAAGTGGCACCAGGTACAAATTCCGGGGTTGCTCATCCCAATGCCTGCATGCAAAATAATAAATCTCTTTCCCAAACCGATACCTTTCTTCTTTTATCTGATTTGGTTGAATATCTTGCCAGGATTTGGACCCACTCCCACTGGAGGAACCCCGGTCTAAAAAAATTACTTTTTTAAACTCGGAATTTACCTACATTGTCGACGTATTTTCTTTAAGAAGTTACTAGTTGACTTGCAATATTTGGAAGTTCACACAAATACACTCCCGTGTAAAAAAAATTCACGGTCCTTTACAAAGATGCAACCGGGGAGGACATTGAAAATGCCGAAGCAGAGTGCAACGCTTGTGACTATTATTGTGAGATTTGACATCTGCGAAAACTCATAGATTTGAATGTAATATTTAGTTGATCAAAGTTTTAGAGGTTATAAAACAGGGTTGGTACATATCATGTTTATATAAATATTCAAATATTCGATATCTATACCTACATATCGTCGGTGGTTCAGCAATAGCTCCTATGTGCAGCCTTTACTGATATTATGATTTTCATAGTAAATATAGTAATTCTACTTTCCGCATGGGTCTATAATTTCTCCTATGTGTATATTAAATTTGAATTCATTATAATCCCAACGGAGAATAGCTCCTATGTGCATACTGGAAAATTATTGTCCAGTAATATCATCTATGTGCCAATCTTCCATACATCTCCGATATTAAGTCAAAATCAAAAAAACAAAAAATGCGCCTAATGTTTATCAGTGTTATAATTTGTTACCTACGTTAGTTTGTTTGTATTTTTCAATAAATACTGTATGTCCCATATTGTTTTTATTTTGTTAAAATACTTGAAATATCATCCATGTGTAAGCATATAAACTAACTAATATATCCTATGTGCAGAAAATTATAAAAAGTTTTAATATCTTAATAAAGCATCGACTCAAGAGCAATATTACAGTTACATTAAGATCAGAGGGTAACTAGTCTTGATTAACAAACACAGAATATCACTATTTCATTTAAGGTAAACAGAAGGTAGTTTTTCGGCTCTCCTCTGTAAAATTTACAATTTTGCACTTAGGAGATATTGCTGAACCAACGACGATATACCGGAAATAAATATATCAAATTTGGATATTTATTTACATTTTTAAACTATTTCATCTGTTTTGTACTTAAAAAATTTGATATAATTTTAATATTCAAAATTACTTAATTTAATAAGTTATCAACATTTAAATTTGTATTTTAATTCTATTCTATTTAATGATTATTACAATATCAAGTTCTATTAATACCTTGTATAGAAATGTAAAATGTAGGTAGAAAATACTTGTTTATGAATATGAACACATCATATATTTTTGCATTTAACTATGATTCAACTAAAAATAAAAATTGAGAACGGAACAACAGCCAAAAGAAAACTAAAATATTATTTCTAACATAAAACGCGTAAAAAAGGCTGGCTGGGAACAAGTAAGTTTATCCCAGGTTTTAATCAGTCTGAGTAATGGTTGGTCGGAATATAGATCTGAATGTAATATTTAGTTGATCAAATTTTTATAAATCCAACTTTCAAAATTTAATAAATCGAACCGTTTTCAAATTAGTTTTTTTTTCGAAAACAAACGTTCACTTTTAACACCCTGTATATCTAGAACGAGTAACATTTCTAAAAAACTTAAATGACTTAATTGATCTAGTTTGATGTCTAGTATCTCCAGTTACTCTATGGCCCATAAGTTATGGGACATCCTGTATATCAGGGTATTTATCACTGATATTATACAGGGTGTTAATTAATTAAGTTCTTAAACTTTAAGTAATTAATCCTTGATCGATTCTAAGACCAAAAGTTCATATAATTATAGGTCCGCAAGAGCTCCGTTTTGTAGATACAGAGTGTTCAACTTTTTTAAAATATTTACTTTTTTCTGAAATATTATTGAATGGTAACAGCTACTAATTAATCCTTGATCGATTCTAAGACCAAAAGTTCATATAATTATAGGTCCGCAAGAGCTCCGTTTTGTAGATACAGAGTGTTCAACTTTTTTAAAATATTTACTTTTTTCTAAAATATTATTGAATGGTAACAGCTACTAATTAATCCTTGATCGATTCTAAGACCAAAAGTTCATATAATTATAGGTCCGCAAGAGCTCCGTTTTGTAGATACAGAGTGTTCAACTTTTTTTAAATATTTACTTTTTTCTAAAATAATATTGAATGGTAACAGCTACTTCATTGAAGCTTGTGACACACAAATAGATATTTAGAGGCTACATTTTGCAAGTATTAATATATTTTTAATTCAACCGCGAGCGTAGATATGGGTAACGGTATTAAGACTTTCAATCAAAAAATGGCACGCCACTGATTGTTATAAACTTTTAAAGCATTATCTAGTAAGCCAGGCATAAAAAGTGTATCTTGATAATTTTTGATTGGGCGTATCTTTTTCAAGAAAATTTAAAAGAAATTTAATTGTGAATCAAAATTGCTGAGATCTCAACAAAAATAAAGTACCAGATGAATCTTAATAAAAATAAATTTAATAACTTATGAAATCCTTTCGGGAATCGTTTGATTTCCAGAATAAAAGAACATTATTTTCTTTTTTAAATTATTTTATTAATAATTTTAATATATGAAAACTAAAATATTTCTTAAAATTTGCTAGAAACTAAGTATTTTCTTTTTAGTTGATTTCTAAGCAATGATTCGCACTTACATTTGTCCATAGGCGTACATAAAAACCTAATAAGTAAATTTTCTCGAAAAGGGCTAATCTAATCAAAAATTATAAAGATACACTTTTTGTGTACAGGGTCTTCCAACGAGGACTGAACAGGGGCTCATTTTTGACCTTCCTTGTATTTAAAGAAAAATCCAAAATAGCCAATCGATGTACTTTTTCCTGCAGAATTCAAAAATGAAACCAAAAATTTATTTGATCCAGAAACAAAAGAGTTACGATATGGATAAGGTGTTTTTTAAATGGAACATAGCTTTTTTTATACGATTTTTGGAACGAGTGATTTTTTTTTGTCCGTTCTGATTAAAATATTTAATATTGTGACAGCTATTTTAATTAAATTTTAATGTTTTATCCAGTATAATTTAACTTTAACCTGTTTGAAACATACACTAGGTAATAAAGGTATAATCACCTTTGAATCCTTCAAAGTCATTTCGGCAATATTATAGTAAATTTGTCAAATTTTTTGACTTTGAAGGATTCAAAGGTGATTATACCTTTATTACCTAGTGTATGTTTCAAACAGGTTAAAGGTAAATTATACTGGATAAAACATTAAAATTTAATAAAAATAGCTGTCACAATATTAAATATTTTAATCAGAACAGACAAAAAAAAAATCACTCGTTCCAAAAATCGTATAAAAAAAGCTATGTTCCATTTAAAAAACACCTTATCCATAGCGTAACTCTTTTGTTTCTGTTTTCTTCTGTTCTGGGTTCATTTTTGAATTCTGCAGGAAAAAGTACATCGATTGGCTATTTTGGATTTTTCTTTAAATACAAGGAAGCTCAAAAATGAGCCCCTGTTCGGTCCTCGTTGGAAGACCCTGTACATACACAAGCAAAAGCAAAAATGATTTCTTACATTGGTTTCCGATATACAGGGTGCCAAAGTATTTTTTTGGTTTTATTATTATTCCTTTAGAATTTTTAGGAATGATTAATTCAAATTTTGCACAAATAATAGACTTACCAGAATCGACGAACTAATGTTTCTATTATTTGAAATAATCTAGAAGTACCTCCTTTTCTTGTGGTCATGACCCCTTTATGCCCCCCCCCCCCAATTTACTTAAAACGACGTCACTGATTAAGTTTAAGAACAAAATCTAATTCATCATTTTATTCTTCAACGTTTACCATTACCTATCGTAAAGTTTTTCACTATCTTTTACGGCCTAGAAGTGATTTTGAGAACAATTAAATTAAATAATGCATTGTTAGTATTAGATAATTTGCAAGTGGTAAAAGTATTGTTGGAGTCCATATGATAAAAATAATCCAATATTAACAATACATTCTTTAATTGTTCTCAAAATAACTTCTAGGCCGTAAGATATAGTGAAAAACTTCAAGATAAGTAAAAGTTGAAAAATAAATTGATAAATCATATTTTGTTCTTAAACTTAGCCATTGACGTCGTATTAAGTAAATTGTGGGGCGTAAAGGGGTCATGACCCCAAAAAACGAGGACTCTGTAGATTATTTTAAATAATAGTTACGTTTGTTCGGAGACAGTCAGTGGTAAATCTATTATTTGTGCAAAAGTTAAATTAATTCATCCTTAAACTTCTAAGAAATATTAAAATAACAAAAAAAAAAGGTTTAGCACCCTGTATATCGGAAACGCAAACAAACTCATTTTTCAAAATTAATAATTCGTTCGTGTGCTTTACCCCACCCAACACCCCAATTCGCTCCACGGGTCCCGAAAGTTTGTTATTTTTAATAAATAGTTTTGTTGTCAAATTGACACCTGTTTAAATTAAATATAGTGTGTTTTGTATTTCCACACTCGTGTTGAAATATTTTTTTTCAACACGCGTGTGATATTTAGCACTTTCTAGCCAAGTTAACCGTGCTGTTATTATCATTTTCGTAGGTGGTCGTAGGAAAAAGAAAAATCAAACTTACGTTGGTCGTATTTTACGTGTTTCTGCGGATCGCAAATATAATAATGAACAAAACAATAACAAACAATAAGCAAAACAAAAAAAAATGGAACATACCGGGTGTCCACGGAAGGTGGCTCGCCCCTCTAACTTTTTTGTTTTTCCAGATAATGTAATAAAATTCGGGGGATTTGTATACGACATAAAACTGCATTTTTTGACAGGTGACTCAACATTATGGAACTTCCGGTTTAACCGGAAGTGACATAAACTTTCGATTTTTAAATGGGACAACTGGTATATTTTTACTTTTTTTTTACTCCATATGACATTCTAAATACAACGATGTGTCACTTGTCGCTTTTTGTCACCAAGAAAATATTTTTTTTTCAAATTTATTGTTTTATCTAGAGGGTTATGAATACCTTAAAATCACTTATTTCAGTTCTTTAATCTTGGGAAAAATACAATTTTACTATTTTTGGTCCAATGCTATCTGCTATGTAAAATTTAATCTTTAAAGTTGTATAACTCATTTTTTTTTAAATGGCAACATGGTGGCTCGTCGGGTTAAGAAAAAAAAGGATTTTATTACGATTATTTATATACCATACACTATTAGGTTTTAGAAAAGCTGCCATTCAAATACTTTAGAAAGTTAACTTAGAACTTTCCTAAAATGAAGCATCTTTTGAGAATAAATTTAGATTTAAATGCATCAAGTAGCCTGTGACCAGCAAAACTGATAAAACAAAATCATGCCTTGAAGAAAATTGAAATGCCAACAGCTTCTGTCAAAGTAAATTAGTTTGTTGTTTAAAAAACATGGAAAATAATAGTTTTACAAGGAGTGAAAAAGTTGATACGTTATTATTGTCAGGCTCATTTCGCATTTTCGGAACCAGTTTTGGGTACCTAATAGTGCCGGGTTGGATGACGCCGATTAAAATATCTTTGTGCATTCTCCAAACACTAATAACATATCAACTTTTTCACTCCTTGTAAAACTATTATTTTCCATGCTTTTTAAATAAGAACCTAATTTACTTTGGCAGAAGCTGTCGACATGTCAATTTTCTTCAAGGCGTGATTTTGTTTTATCAGTTTTGCTGGTCACAGGCTACTTGATGCATTTTCAAAAGATGCTTCATTTTAGGAAAGTTCTAAGTTAACTTTTTAAAGTTTTTTAATGGCAGCTTTTCTAAAACCTAATAGTGTATGATATCAAAATAATCGTAATAAAATAATATTTTTTCTTAATCCGACGAGCCACCATGTTGCCATTTAAACTTTAAAGATTAAATTTTGCATAGCAGATAGCATTGGACCAAAAATAGTAAAATTGTATTTTTCCCAAGATTAAAGAACTAAAATAAGTGATTTTAAGGTATTCATAGCCCTCTAGATAAAACAATAAATTTGGAAAAAAAATATTTTCTTGGTGACAAAAAGTGACAAGTGATACATTGTTGTATTTAGAATGTCATATGGAGTCAAAAAAAGTACAAATATACGAGGTGTTCCATTTAAAAATCGAAAGTTTATGTCACTTCCGGTTAAACCGGAAGTTCCATAATGTTGAGTCACCTGTCAAAAAATGCAGTTTTATGTCGTATACAAATCCCCCGAATTTTATTTCATTATCTTGAAAAACAAAAAAGTTAGAGGGGCGAGCCACCTTCCGTGGACACCCGGTATAGGATTCATCAACTAACGATCGAATATCGAATCATCAACTCAGAATCGCGCATTGATTCGTCTACGTTAGTGGATTTTCGCTCGATCCTCCTGTCGCGGTCGGACGGCTAGACTCAACTAACTCGGTGTCGTTAAACTGTGGTGTGACGTCAGGGATATATGTCCGCCGCATAATTTCGAATTGTGTACCTCTACTATACATGCTCGTGCGATAATATAAACATTTTCAATGTTAAAAACAGGCATCATAAAATTTGGATTAAGTTTAGGGCTTTGTAACTTTTTTATTTTTACTACGATTTAAGTGATTTTTTAGAGAGTTATAGATACATGTATTAGTTTTAATATGCTTATACAAATTTTAAGAGAAGTTGGTTTTTTGACATATTATACAAAGATAATCGAAAAGTTTTTTTTTGCCTAGCGTCAAAACACTGTAGAATAATTAAAAAGCAAAATTACTTCAAAATATCAATTTTCGTTAAGCCGCAAATATTCTCTGCATTTTGGTTTTTGGTTCATGTCAATACGTGCTTTTGTTCTCACCCAAATTCAAAATGATCTTGATGATGTCAATAATTTAAATTTTTCCATAATTTTCTCATTTCCATTGCATTCAAAATAAAATAGACTATTAAAAGACAAGAAACCAAATCTTATTGTAATAATCAAGATTTAATAAACAAATAAATTGACGGAAAAAGGTGCGTATACCTAAGATTTAACATTTTCGCAAAACTAACTTAACATGTACCAACAACAACTTTTTCACTTAAACACATCTCAATAATTTCTATTGCCTCCTCTAGCCCTTACTACTACCTGTACACGTCGGTTCATGCCATCAATTAGCCCACGAATATCATCTTGGGTAATATTCCTTCCTGATGTGACATACGAAGCTCATTTCATGTCGCTGGTGCCCTCGCTGATGCCACTTCTCGGCCTCTAATGCTTGTTCCTTGTATATCCCACACATGCTCTATACTCTATAGGATTTAAATCCGAAGAACATGCTGGCCAATTCATTTTTTTAATGCCAACTTCTGTCAAATATTCAGTAACGCACATTGCCGCATGTGGTCGGGCATTATTTTGCATCAAGATAAAACTGTCTCCGATAAATGGAGCAAATGGAACTACATGATTTGCTAATACTTCCTCAATATACATCAGTGCTGTCAGCGATCCTCCATCAATAAATACTAATTCAGTACAAGCCTCCCTTGATATTCCAGCCCAAACCATCACGGAACCTTTAAGTTTAAAGTACCCTCGTGTAATCTTCGACGAATTGTCCAAGAACTGACAGTTTTACCTCAAACCTCTCGAAGTTGGTTTTTCGCCTGTACTGACGTCAAACGACGATTCCGAAGAGTTTTAATTACAAGAAATCTGTCATCAATAGCTTGAGTTTTGTGTTTCCTAAATTATTGACATCATCAAGATCATTTTGCATTTGGGTGAGAACAAATGTACGTATTGACATGAACCAAAAACCAAAATGCAAAGTATATTTGCCGCTTAATGAGAACTGATATTTTGAAGTAATTTTGCTTCTTAATTATTCCATAGGGTGTTTTGACACTAGGCAAAAAAAGAAACTTTTTGATTATCCTTATATACAGGGTGTTCATTTGAAAACTTCCCACCACGGATGTTCCTGCTTTAAAATGAAAATGTGGAAAATCGCTCGGACCCGTCGATTTTTATTTCGAGGGGGACATCTTTTGCGTATATTGTCAATCTTGTTACTTCAAACCCCTAGGAGGAAGGGGGGGGGGAAGATCTAAATCTTAAATGGATACCCCTATTTTATATAATTTTTTTGGATTCTGCATAAAATTCTGAACATTTTTTAATAAAAGCGTTATTAGTCTGCACTAAACAGTTTCCGAGATATTGACTCTTGAAAAATGAGATTTTTGAACTTTGACAGCGTCTAGCTTTCTAACAATACGTCTTAGAGCAAAACGGCTTACATGTCCCTATCTTCGATTTTTATTATCTTTCCAATAGTGTCAACTTCCGGTTAAATCGGTTGTAAGAAATATAGTACTTCCGGTTTAACCGGAAGTTGACGCTATTGGAAAGATAATAAAAATCGAAGATAGGGACATGTAGGCCGTTTTGCTCTAAGACGTACAGTTAGAAAGCTAGACGCTGTCAAAGTTCAAAAATCTCATTTTTCAAGAGTCAATATCTCGGAAACTGTTTAGTATAGACTAATAATGCTTTTATTAAAAAATGTCCAGAATTTTATGCAGAATCCAAAAAAATTATATCAAATAGGAGTATCCATTTAGGATTTAGATCTTACCCCCCCCCCCTCCCTCCCTCCTAGGGGCTTGAAGTAACAAGATTGACAATATACGCAAAATATATCACCCTCGAAATAAAAATCGACGGGTCCGAGCGATTTTCCACATGTTTATTTTAAAGCAGGAAAATCCTTGGTGGGAAGTTTTCAAATGAACACCCTGTATAATATGTCAAGAAACCAATTTCTCTTAAAATTTGTATAAGCATGTTAAAACTTATAAATGTATCTATAGCTCTCTAAAAAAAATCGGAGTAAAAATAAAAAAATTATAAAGCCCTTAACTTAATCAAAATTTCATGATGCCCGTTTTTTTTTGCACGGGGGCGTATAGTTTGTTGCAGTATTTTCTATACCGAAATCCCAAATGTTTTATTAATTTTGACAAAGATTTAAGTCCACAATCCAATAACCTAATTTTAATTTTCTATTGATGTCTGTTACGATTTAGGCCGAAATCGTATAATAAATAGTAAAAGGCCATCTTGTGTCCGACATATTGAATTTTTAACAAACTTTTTTACAATGACAGCATTTTAAGGAAAAAAGTACATATTCGTAATTTACGACTCAAGTAGCCTTCGTATACTAAGTTGCGTTAAAATTGTGTCATAAAACTCTTTATCTGCTATTTTAGATCCGCCATTTTTTTTAAACTAATTTAAAATTTAAAAGAAACCTTTGTTTAACAATTTGTAAAAAAAAAGGTGCGAAATAATTTGTATATCAATTTTGAGAATACAACCAGTGGCGACTGGTTAATGAAGTTACAATTTTAACCGATATATTGTCAAATCCATTTGCTTTTTTTGTCTCAAGGTCGTCAATAATATGTTCTATTTCGTTTTGGGATATTTCCTCGGGATTAGTAAAAAAATATTTTTCTTCTGTCTCCTCGATACATTTTTGGACTTGCGGAATTTTCTTAGCCAGTACTTGTCCTACGTTTACAAAATGATTGTTGATTTATTCACATATAATTTGCTGATCTTCAACTTTATTTTCAATAATTTCAAGGTAATTAATCAATGTTTTGGCTTTCTTATATCGATTTGTTAAAATCAAATTTAAATTTTCCCAGATTCTTTTTTGATTACTAGTGGAAAATTGTTCCTTGTAATAATTTTGTTTGGTTATCCTAATTTTTTTTTTACGAATTTATTATAATTATCCTAAATTTCTTTATAATATTATATACTATTAGGATTCTTCTTTTTCTTGGCATAATGTTTATCACGAGTTTTAATAAGTTTAGCTTTTTCTTGTGTAAATCATTGTTCTGAATCTTCTTTTATTTTGATTGATTGCGCAAATGAACACTTTTCAAAAGTTTTTAAAATAGTATCATAAAACTAATTTGGATCTTCAAATAAATGTATATTATTATTTATTAGCATTAGCTCAAGCTTTAATTTATCCACATTGAATTTTCTACAAAATATAGTTTTACTTATTGCTTTTTTGTTACTCGATAATTTTTCCACTGGAACAGAAATAACTTGAACTTTATGATCACTTATAGAACTTGTTTCTAGTTGTATATTTATTTTTTGATTTATATTAGTTATTGCATGATCTATTAACGTAGAGGTATTACCAGCATCTCTTGTGGCCATGAGTTTGTTACACAATTGATAACCATGGGTTGCATACACATGTAGAAGTTTTTGAGTTTCACTATTTTTGTTAAGTACATTTATGTTTATATCACCAACAACAATACAGTCTTTACTTAATGTATTTAAATATTAAATAATTATTGATAAAACTATTTTTTTTCTTGTATATTTTTTAATGAAAGTAAAAAAATACCATGGAACTTCAGAGGTTTTTCAGTTCTAAACAAATTGGGATTAAGTGTTTATTTATTTAATATTTTTAAGAACACAATATGACTTTCCATATAATAAGTAGGTATTTCCATTTTATAAATTACTAATGACTAATATTCCTTTTTAGGAAAGGAAATGGAGATAGAGTTCCTTATGTTAATGATGGAAATGTTATACAACATATCAATGAAAATAACTTATACTCGGTGTTTGTGAGCTATGTTGAAATATACAATAATAGCGTATTTGACTTATTAGATGAGTCCTCAGGCAAGACTCTACAAAACAAAATTCTTCGAGAAGACTGCCATAAAAACATGTATGTTAATGGAGTGGTTGAACTTGAGGTAAATTCAATTATTTTATTTTACTAGCATATAACACTTACTGCTCTGAATCTTTTTAATGGGTTCGTAATGGTGGTTCAGTGGTAGTCAGTGGTTATTGTATGAGTAAGGTATGCACAAAATCATTTAGAACATCATATTGTTGCTCCTATGAGGACGTGTGGATTCAGTTAACCATGGATGGTACCCGTGTAGTCATGGGTTGTGTATATATACCTCCAACTGCATCATTAGAGGCCTACTAATCTTTTTGTAACACATGTGAATCTCTTAAGAACCGATACGAAAACCATAAGTTCGTCATATGTGGTGACTTCAACTTGCCATCAGTGGAGTGGATTGTCGATGATAACACCTTGGTTCCTAGGGAAATTGGTACACCTGCTGCTGAAGTTCTGCTGGACTGCATGTTCTTTCTGGAACTACAACAAACGAACTCAGTGAAAAACCATCTGGGTCGTACATTGGATCTTGTTTTTGTAGACGATTTTAATCATCACTTGGTCAGGGCAAGCACATATGTATTAATCGGTCTCGATAATCATCACCCTGCTATCGAGTGTTTGTTTGATTTTCAACATACACCACTTCGGAAAAATCGGAATGTCATCAGTGTGCACCAGTTCCATAAGGCTAATTACATGGAACTAAACAAATTTTATGAACAAGTTGACTGGACTTTTCTTACGATTGGCGATGACCTCGACCTGGTAATCCAACGTTTTTATGAGGTCCTTTTTGAGGGCATCAACATCTTTGTCCCTAAAGTCACTATTAAAGGCCAGAAATACCCTAAATGGTTTGACGCTCCCCTGCGCAAGCTTATTGCTCAAAAGAACAGACTCTATAAAAAATATAGGAAATCAGGATTGAATCACGACTACGAAGAGTACTCAAATATCCGTCGCGAAGTCAAGTTTAGAACCGACATGTGTTACCTTATGTTTGTGACTAATACAGAGCACTTGATTCCAGAAAATGTTAAGCACTTTTGGTCCTTTGTTAAAAATTTAAAATCTATTCCAATCTTCCCAGTAGAATGACCTACAACGGCCGAGAATACACTAACTCTGAAGACGTTGCTAATGCCTTTTCTTCCTATTTTCAGTCCTGCTATGCAGATTATACAAACGTCGACCTGTCTGGCGCTCAGCCTGTAGGATTTGCCAATACCTTGTCAACGCACTTGTTCACTGCCCTGGAAGTGAGCGAGAAGTTATCACATCTTGACATCTCCAAGGGTGCTGGCCCGGATGGCATCCCTCCAGTTTTCATGAGGAACTGCTGCCAATCACTGTCACTTCCACTGAGTATGGTATTTCAAAGATCATTTGACTGCGGTATTTTCCCAACCATCTGGAAATGTTCAAGTCTACAACCTGTATTTAAATCCGGCGACAGGACTAACGTCGAGAACTACCGTGGAATATCTCTTCTCTCGGCAATACCAAAGCTACTTGAAGCAATACTCACTGATGAGATCTTCAATACCCTCAAGCATTATATCATTCCCGAGCAACATGGGTTCTACAGAGGACGCTCAGCAGCTACAAACCTGGCAATTTACCAGAATCACTTAATATCCTCGGTTGAAGCTGGTAAACAGGTCGATACTATCTACACCGACCTATCTAAGGCCTTTGACAGTGTCTGCCACCCCTTACTACTGAAGAAGCTGTCCGAAATGGGATTCTCAGGACAGTATCTGTCCTGGATCAAGTCTTACTTATCTGATCGTCGTCAACGTGTTACTATCTGTGGTTCCGCCTCGCGTGAAGTGCATGTTACATCCGGAGTTCCTCAAGGATCTCACTTGGGGCCTGTGCTGTTCTTGTTGTTTATAAATGACGTCGGATCATGCTTCAAGACTTCCAAGTATCTTTTGTATGCTGATGATCTGAAGTTTTTTGACATTGTTGGCCCTGGTCTTGATGGTTTGCAGTCGGATTTGGACAGTTTTGTGCGATGGTGTAAACTAAATTTCCTAAGCATTAATATTCTCAAATGTAAGACTATTTCTTTTCACAAATGCCGTAACCCATTACTGGCTCCGTATAGTATTGATGGTGTTGGCATCGAGAGGGTGGACTCATTCAACGATCTTGGAGTGATTTTCGATGTGGGACTATCTTTCGGTTTGCATATTGACAATGTTGTTTTGAAGGGTTTTAGGATGTTGGGGTTTCTAAAGAGAAACACAAAGTATATTAACGATACAAAGGCTCTTTCATGTCTCTATAATTGTTTAGTCCGCAGCATCTTGGAGTACTGTTCTGTTATTTGGACGCCCCGTTATGCGTGTCATATAAATAAACTAGAGCGTGTCCAAAATAAGTTTATGAAATATCTTCTCTACAAGTTTCACTTCCCTTACTTCAACATCACATATGAAACCAGGCTCCTACTGTGTGGATATAAAAGTCTTGAATGCCGACGTAGAGAAGCACTTTTACTATTCCTGTACAAGCTCATTAATGGGATGATGGACTGTGACTCTTTACTACTCCTAATTCGCATATTAGTTCCAAATAGAGCGACCCGGCAAACGCAATTATTTTTTGAGCAAACACATAGAACCAATTATGGTCGGGGTGCCTTTATGGATCGTTTAGTGTCCAATTACAACAAGTACTTTTCCGCATGTGACATTTTTAATGCTAAGAACAGCTCGTCCCTAAAGAGACTTCTATGTTTTGTATATTGAACTGTCTTTATGTTTTTGTATCTATGACTATTGTATCTTTATTTTTTTTTGTATGCTTTTGGCAATTGTTATGTATAGGTGTATTTAGTTTTAGGCATACCATTTAGAATTTATATTCTGTAGTGTATCGTGAAATAAATAAATAAATAAATAAATTAAATAAGTTATAATAACTTTTTCAAGCCAATGCAATGTAATGGTCCTCTGAAAACAATCAAGCCCAGAGATCATAGACATTGTTGCCTGTTGTGTAACAAATATTTTCATGAATCATGTTAGGATAGTTGTGCGAATTAGCTTTTTTTTAAACTCGCACAAGCGTGCAATTTAATGAATTTCATTACTTAAGTCATTTTAGGATTGACATCAGTCATACTGATTTATTTATTTATTTATTTATTTATTTATTTATTTACGTATAAACAATTACATGTAAATTAAAAAAGACCTTATATCTATAAAATTAAAGAATTAAATAATAACATTATTCCTATTAGGAAGAAGGAGGTATATCAGAAGAATCAATAAAAACCATCATATAGGCTATACACATAAATTTCATCAACTACCTAACCTAGAATTGCCTTTTTGGCAGAAGTTTTAAATTTATTTTTAGATACATCATTAAAATTAAGGCTATCACAGTTGGAGTTTACGCTGGCAGATATACGATTAATGGGACTGTGTAGTAAATACAATGTTCGACAGTAAGGTATATGAAGTAGGGCCTGGTTACGTGTGGGATATCGTGGAATATAAATGTTAAAGTATGCAAGGCATTCCGGGCTTTTAATATAATAGTTTAGTACATTAAAAGCAAAACAGACATCATAGTATTCCCTTCTACGAGCTAAAGTAGTAATATTTAAGTAGGACATCGTTTGGGCATCGTTAAGATAAATACCATTATTAAAAAGTTTATACCTGGCGTATTTAATAAATTTGTGCTGCACACTTTCAAGCCTGTCAACGTGGACCTGATAATAAGGAGACCAGACTATGTTTGAGAACTCCAAGATATATCTCACTAGGGACACATATAATGTTTTTACAGCTACAATATTAGTAAAATCCCTAGTAGCCTAGTAACATTCTATTCGCTCTTCCTATTATTATTTCAAAGTGTTCTGTAAACATTAGCCTAGTGTCCAGATAAACTCCAAGGTCCTTAACAACAAACACCTCCTTAAGGGCAATATGTTCAATAGAATAATCAAGAGGTACTACATTAAGCACCCTGCTAAACCTCATAAAGCAACACTTACTAATATTCAGTGACATATCGTTGGCCTTGCACCAATTGAAAATAATGTCGAGGTCACGCTGTAATGCAATAATGTCCTGCGAAGATGAAATTTTTTTCATTTTTTTGATCATGTAGGGTTCCCCTATATTTCATTTCAAACATAATGGCCGAGTTTCTTTTAGTTACTTTTAAACAGCAAAGCAAACGGCCAAGTTGAGCGTTCCTTTTAAAAATTGTGGTATTTGGCGGGCGGAGAAAATATAAAGATTTTGTTTGAACACTATTATTTGCACAATTACTTATTATGCACAATTA
The DNA here is from genome assembly GCA_963969555.1 of Polydrusus pterygomalis. Lineage (NCBI taxonomy): Eukaryota > Metazoa > Arthropoda > Insecta > Coleoptera > Curculionidae > Polydrusus > Polydrusus pterygomalis. Next base: position 116,550,559 of record OZ018376.1, read on the forward strand.
CAATATCGGGAGGCACAGAGCTTTTAATTTAACGACTAATGGCGGCTTGTTCGTTTATGAGCTTTACAATGGATACGTGATGGCTTAGGCGTGGTGGTATCGTAGACTGTTCTACCGGTGGTTGTGGACTACCCTATGTACCCATTGCCGTGACCTTCCGGATGTAGCCGAAGGCTTGGGTGTTTACTTTGGAGTGCAGAATGACATAATTCCTCCTTTCTCAGATTGAACTACAGCCGGATCGGTGGTAGCTCTATGCGTGGGCTACTGGTGTCTGTTGGGGTATTTTTCTTCCGTAAAAACCCTTTTTGTTTTAGATATCAATATTATTATAGCAGCTAACAACCAGTGCTAAATAGTCAACAAACTGAGTATTTTCGAAACTTCATCAAAAAGTAGGTGTGATTCGTTTTCTTCTGTTTTGTTTTGAAGTTCATGCAGTTCATCTAACTTTCTTTGTCGTAAATGAAAGGTCAAACTTAGCAAAGGAAATTGCGGCAGTGCGTCTTCGAAATCCGGGAAAATTATGGGCTGCTGTTTAGAATAGATTATTCTTTGATTATTGATAATCGATATTTTGTTGATTTTCCGGCTGCATCCAATCGGTATGGTGATCAAATAGTTTACGGCTTTCGTCCTGTAAAATTAATTTTATTTGAGCTATTTCAGAAGAGCCAATATCCAATGCTTTGATTGGTCCAGTTGAATGATAACAGCTTGAGTTATTGTGGCATCGATCTGTCGGCAGGTGAATGTGATTTTTGTGGATTGCAACAGTTATATTTCGCAAGGACTTCATCCATCGATTTTTAGGTATCTTTCTTGCAAATGAAGAAGTTATATTCCACCTCTTTGCAGGGGGTTCCCCGATATGTATAGTGTATTTGATTTTTAATTAAATATTTATCGCAAGGTATGACCAACCGTAAACAGACTCTGATGTGTACCTGGTACTGAATATAAGTGATAATATTTATTTTTATACCTCTTAAAGCCAAAAAAAAAGGTTATAGGGGCTACTTTTGAGAAGCGGATGTCTTTTCTAAAAACCTAAATCTAAAGAAGCCTTCCAACTGCGTAAACACCATTCAAAATATGTAATCAATTAATTTTTTAGGTAAAAAGTGCCCAAGAAGCGTTTGATATATTCAATGCCGGGCAGATCCGCAAGAAAATGGCAACAACTTCGCTAAACACAGAATCAAGTCGGAGTCATTCCATATTTAACATTCGTGTAGTTCAGCTGGAACAAGGAACCATAAGTAGTGATGGCCGGCCAATGGTTCCCAACGAAAATTTAATTAAAGTGGGACAATTAAGTCTGGTGGACTTGGCTGGTTCTGAGAGAACAAATAGGCAAGTAAAATTTTTACTAATTTTTAAAACAAAGTTTAGAGGCTTTCTTACATCATCGCTAAAAGGAATGCCAAATTGTAGTTCTTTGTCTCAAATTTAAAAACATATTTACAACTTGATGAACTTTTCCGTTAATACTTGGGTCAAATAACAACTAACAATAAAATGCGTTTTCATTCATATATAATAATTCATTATGCCACAGTGTTATGATTGTATGAGCACTCTAACTTCAGATGACATAAAAGCAAAAATTATCTGCGATACCTGCAACAACTCGTTATGTCAAGCATGTTCAGGCTTGACCGCCTCTGAGGTAAGGGTCATGCAGCTAAGCAAGAGAATGTTAAAATTCTTTTGCGAAAAGTGTGTTAGCTCCAACGATGGAAATGTGCTGTCAGAGGATCTCAATAAAAAAATCGAGTCCTTAAAAATTGAGTTTATGAAGGCGCTAGCAGACGTCAGAACTGGCGTTGAGAGCTCGATTGACTCTGTAAAAACGGATATTAAAAACATCACCACTACAAATAAAGAAGTCATACATATGTTTTCTTCTGGAAATCTTCCGCGGGCGCATGACTCGATTACTTCAAACTCGATAGCTCCATACATCCAGCTAAATAAAAATCCTTTGCAACCAAAGAACTTGTCTAGCGGACTTTCCGCTCGGTCGGCAGAACACATTAATCGTGGAAAAATTAACACTGGATCTTCCTCTGGATTCAATGAAGTTAATAACGATATAAACCTTAATGCCCTTCGGTCACAAAGATCAATGAATAGTTCTGTTGGACCTGCTGTGATTACAGGAACTGGCTCAGATTCCTCTGGTTCGTTTGCTTCTGCGGCCAGACGAGTCTGGCTCTCTGTTAGCAAGGTCTCTGTTAATACCAAAGAGGAAGATATTAAATCTTATTTGCAAAATAAGTTCACAGGTCACGCATTTACCGTCGAATTACAACCTAAGAGGCCAGAAGCGTCTAGTTTGGCATATAAGGTGGGCGCCGACCCTGAACTTGTGAAGGAGCTGTATGATGTCAAAACATGGCCGTCCGGTGTTCTTGTAAAAAGATTCTCCTTTCGTAAGCCCAACTTTACAAATCAAAAATGGTAATGGTGAATGGGTGTCCAATGGTATTCGTGGAAATGAAAAACTTGGCATGTCAGAGTGTAAGACACATAACAAAAACATGAATGTCAGTATAATGCTCTTAAACGTACAATCTATAAGTAATAAGTGTGATGAACTGTTGCTTTTTATAGTCAATATTAACTATCCAGATATGTTACTTATTACAGAACATTGGCTTAATCAGAGTGATTTAATAGGTATACCGAACTACAGTGTTGTATCTAAATATTGTAGAAGTTCCTCTAGTCATGGCGGTACTTTGATTTTGATTCGCGAAGCTTTTCTAAAGATGTGCTCTTTCTCAACTTTTGATAAATTTAACGATTCTATAGTAGAAAAAGAATTTGAGTTCTCAATAATACACTCAAATAGGTTTAATATTTATATAATCTGTTTGTATAGACCTCCTAACACAGATGTTAATTTGTTTATTTATAGGCTGGAATTTATTTTAACTAAACTTCCTATGCATGCATGCATAATACTTGCCGGAGATTTTAACATAGATTTTTCTCAAATAACACATGGAAATGTACATTTAATTTCAAACTTACTTGCATCTTTTGATTTATGCATGCATGTAAATGCACCTACCCGTATAACTGGTCAGACGGCGACAACTCTTGATTATTTTTGCACTAATTTGAATAGTGATCAAATCAATTGTAAGGTTATTAATGCTGGTTTGTCTGATCATGAAGCAGTGGTGTGTAATATCGAAATCGGTATCGCTAAACCTAATTTTACACGTCGCAGGTGCAGACTTTACACAGCACGCAATTATGGTAGATTTTCACAACTTTGCAACCAGGAAAACTGGGATGATATTCTGTCTTGTAATGATGCTTTGTTTCAATTTCATAATGTCCTAACTCAAAAGTTTAATGCTGCCTTTCCCTTAACGAGCAAGAGAAAAACTAAACATAGGATGTGGTTTACTAAGGGCTTAAGAACATCTGCAAAGAATATGCGCTCCCTACACACTCTTCGGAAACATTTCTCACATAACTTACAATTTATATCGTATTATAATAAGTATCGCATAATTTATAGAAAAACTATCAAAATCGCTAAACAAAACTACTTTTCAAACAGAATTTCTAATGCTGATAACAAACAGAAGGAGAGCTGGAAAATCGTAAATGACCTAAAAGGTAAAGCCAGTAAGAATAAAAATAACAGTAACCTAAATCCGAATGAACTAAACTCTTTTTATTGTTCTGTTGCGGCCAATTTATCAAAGAAAATTACATCAAATAATGACGCATTGAATTACCTAAGGAACATTTATGTAACGGAAACATTTTACTTTTATCCCACAAATGTTCAAGAAATTAAGGATATTTTCAAATCAATTAAAAATAAAAACACTTCTGGATATGACGATATATCTTTAAAAGTACTTCTTGCACTTCCAGATCAGGTAGTGGGCGTCCTGGCCGAAGCTATTAACTTGTCCTTTCTCTCCGGGACCTTCCCCTCATGTCTTAAACTGGCGACAGTCTTACCTCTCTTTAAAGGAGGTGATAATGAAGAACCGGGTAATTTTAGGCCAATTTCTTTACTTCCAACACTGGCCAAAGTTGTCGAAAAACTAGTTAAGGGGCGGGTAATTAACTTCTTGGAGAAACACAGTTTACTCAGCGTGGAGCAGTATGGTTTTCTCTCATCAAAAAGCACTAATGACGCGATCTTTGCCTTTCTTGAGGATTTGTATTTGAGACTGAATGATGGAGAGCGAGCCGCGGCGGTGTTTTGTGATCTGTCTAAGGCTTTTGACTGTGTGGATCATAGCATACTGCTGCGCAAACTCGAAGTCTACGGCTTCAGAGGTAGATCATTGGATTGGTTTAAATCATACTTGACTGGGCGTTACCAGACAGTGTCTATGAATGACAGATTGTCTTCCCCACAGGAAATAACTTCAGGGGCACCGCAAGGTTCTGTGTTAGGACCTCTACTGTTTTTAATATATGTTAACGACTTACCAATGTTAAATATTACTGGAAAATTTACTATATTCGCAGACGACACAACGATTCTCTGGCATCACGTACATAATAATTTATTGGAAGAGTCCATCAAAGACGATCTTGTTACTATTAAAGACTGGTGTGATGCAAATAAATTATCCCTTAACGTCTCAAAAACAAACATTGTGAGTTTTAAATGTCAGATAAATGAGATTCACATACATGATCAGCTTGTTGATGGTCTGAGTGAGACTAAGTTTTTAGGACTTTTCATAGACTCAAAATTAAAATTTGAAAGTCACATTGTAAACTTAAATAACAAGATAGCTCGCGGATGTTGTGCATTAAGAATTATATCTCGGGAGTTAAGTTATTCTATAGCTCGGGATGTCTATTTTGCTTTAATTGAATCTCACTTAAGATACGGCATTTGTTTTTGGGGCGCATGCCCTAACTACAGTTTTAAAAAGGTTTTTTTATTACAAAAAAGAGCTATTAGGTTCCTTTGTCAGGCTAAAACTCGAGACTCGTGTAAACCACTCTTTATAAAACATAAAATCTTAACTGCCGCTTGTCTATTTATCCTTGAAACGGTTTGCCTGGTGAAGAGGAAAGCAGAGATTGTTACGGCTACGGTGTACCCGTTTCGTAAGACTCATATTCTGGCCTTACCAATTCCTGATTCAACCTTAATAAAAAACTCTATTTTCTACAACGGCAGAAAGCTTTTTAACTCTTTACCGCTGAACATTAGGCAGGTTGAATTTGATGGCAAATTTAAGAGGGAGGTCCGAGGGTTCCTGGTTGCTAAAGCATATTATTCTGTAGACGAGTTCTATAATGACAACCTTTAATTTTGTCTTTTTTTATCTTAGTGTCTAAGGTTGTTACCATGATTATTGTTTTAATTTTATATAGTGTAATCAAAATGTGCGTGCTTACAATTTGTTGTTTGATACTGTTACTTTTTTTATATTGTCTTAGTTTTATTTTTTGGTAATATGCTTTGTCAATGAAAAATTTTTTTTTTTTTATGACAATAAAGCTAATTTTGAGTTTGAGTTTGAAAAATAGCTTATATTATTGTTTATGACTCTTTTAGGACGAACAACACAGGAATGCGACTTAAGGAAGCAAGCAGAATTAATAACTCGTTAATGTCATTAAGGACCTGTTTGGAAATATTGCGTGAAAATCAGCTTAATAACGGAAATAGACTTGTCCCTTATCGTGACAGCAGGTTAACCTTTTTATTTAAGCACTATTTTGAAGGAGATGGGAGTGTTAAAATGATTGTATGCATAAATCCGTCTATGGACGATTCGGAAGAGAATATGCAGGTTAGTTTGTAATCCTAGCGAAAACGCTTCCAATATTTATAAAACTGCATCTGCTAAACATGTTTAGTTAATTTTGTCTGTTTTTAAAAATCATAACGTCACATATTACATTAGGAGCAAACAGTAGTGAATCCTTCGCCATTTCGTTTTTTGATCTACCGTGCGAGCAAAAATTATTTGCATCAAAGAGGGCTTGGATTAAAAAACGAAGGGCTTGGTTTAGATCACAATGATATGGGGACGATATATCTAACCAAATCTAGGTTAAAATTTTGTCAAATTCATATTATGACATGATATGCCAAACTAAGGAGTAATAAAATAAGTAGACAAATACAAATTTCTTTTTGTTGTTTACAAAATTAACAAAGTAAGAATATACAGAAAGAAAAAGAAAAATAATTACATAAATTGCTGAAATTGGCCACCGCCATACTCCAAGCATAAATTCACACGTCTCTTCATATTTTCGAAAGTGTTGACCAGCATCTTTGGAGAAATTTAACACATTCTTGGATAATCCTTTCTTGTAATTGTTCTAAATTTGCAACTGTTGCTTTAAAAATAGTGTTCTTTAAATGAGGAAAAACGAAGTAATCCATAACCGTTAAACAAGGTGATCTAGGTGGGAATTCAATGTCTGATCGAAAACTGATCAATCTGTTGTCGAAAAAATTGCGTACGTAGTTAATAGTTTCGGCGGCTGTATGGACGGTTCCACCGTCCTGTTGAAAATATCCAAAACGTAGTTCGTCGTCAAGTAATTGCTCCACCAATGAATTCAAAATATTGTCTATACCGCTGTGCTGTAACTATGGCATGGAAAAAAATAGTACCAACAATTCTTCTATGGGTAACAGCTAACCAGACACCAATTTTTTAAGGGTGCAATGTGGAAAATGGGGATTTTCACTACTCCACATGCGTGTATTCTGAGAATTCACATAACCGGAGAGGTGAAATCAGGTTTCATCCGAAAAAAGTGACAGGTCTAATAAATCATTTCTTTCCAATAAATTTTTGGTAAACCATTGAGAGTAATTCCTGCGTCTTTAAAAATCTGCGGCTTGTATTTCTTGGAATACTTGCACTTTATAAGGAAATAAAGTTAGCTGCTTCTTAAGAATAGCCCTGCATGTTCCATAAGATCTTCCCCCTTCTTGGGACAGGCTTATTTTGCATTATTTCACGAACGTTTGCAACAAGTTCTTCTGTAGCAATAAAAGCAACGTTAGGAAAATGTTCGTGAAAACGTCCATGCACAAACCCGGATTGTGTTGCCACTCACCATTTACTCTAACCCAGTTTCGAGAATACGCTTCAACCATGAATGTTTTGTGCTGTTCCGTAAAGCCCATTGTGTGAATTCTTCAAGAAATTGCGATGAAAATATTAATAAGAAAATGAAATAGCGAATGCGTCACTAGTGTTTGCTCATAAAGGAAGTAAATTGATATAGAAAATGTGTGAACGAATGCGTACTTAGACACATATTTTCCTAGTGACCTAAGAGCTGCCAAAATTTGTACTTATACTATATTTTCTTAATAAGTCAGTGAATACAAACACTCATCAAAGCATAATCAGCGCGTGATACGAAAAAGCCATAAATTGGCCATAAAAAATCTCGTGGCTCTTGTCGACATGACAATTTTGATTTACTGCATCGCATATTAGGATTATATTAAAATACATGCTGTTGTGACGTCCTAGAGACAACATTAGCTAGCTAGCTTTTTCTTTTTGACGTGTTAATTAGAATGCTTCAACAAAATAATATGAAGCTTGCTGAAATTACATGTTTTATTCCGTCTATAATAATTTGCCTTTAAAAAAAGAATACTGAAAATATACAACATTTTCTATTAATTAATTTAGGTGTTGAAGTTTGCCGAAATGACGCAGGATGTCAAAATTACAAGAGCCGAGGTTAAGTACACCCCACTTAAGAAAACAATTAGCAAGAACAAGGAAAACCAAACGCCCGCAAAACCAAAATCGGCTCCGTCATTTACGCTGTTACCGGAAGTACCGATGGTAAAACTTAATCTAGATAATTTGGAGGAATGTCGAACTACCATGGACAAGATTATTAAAATTTTAAAACTGCGCCAATCAAAAGCGAAACATATTGATAAGGAGTTAGACGAAAGACAGACGGAACTGAGAAAGAAGCTCGTTTCGATGAACCAAGAATGTGTGCTGAGTAGGGCCGAAATGAAGAGCTTAAAGACAGTGATTCATAAGGTAAATTCTTTTATTTTAATTAAATCAATGGAAACCTCGATTTTTACTAGCATTTTAATATTTAAATTTTGTTGGTTATACTTTCTGTATATTCATTTATTATAATAGTTTTTTTTAATAGAGACATTTCCCCAGCCTTCTTGCCCCCCATGTCGCAAGTTCAACATTTGTCTGCTTGACAAATTGGTTTAGACTTTCGCGGCCAGTCGGTGAGGTAGTGTAGTCATCATTCGGGTCTAAAGGCCGTCGTCGGTTGGAATTGCTTCCTAACGTTTCGCTAACACGAGTGGCGAGCTTCTTCAGAGGTCCTTCCATCTCCGGTGCTGGAAGTAGACTGACGAATTCTCGGGCGCAGGTTGTATTTATACTGGAGGGCAGGGGGCGGCGCTTGTTCCGCTTCGGTTGACTTCGGGATATCTATCGGTATTACTCGGGAGTGTCTGAGGATAGGAGAAAAAGGCGATCAACACCTCACAGTACAAGCCGACAACATGGTTTAGGTACATGGATGACACATTCGTGATTTGGGGACACGGTATGGACAAGCTCAACGTTTTTCTGCAGCACCTCAACAGTCAGCATCCAGTTTACCATGGAAGCGGGGAGACAAGCTGGGCCATACAGTGTACAGGAAACCAACACACACGGACAGATACCTACACGCTCTTTCGAACCATCACCTAAGTCAAAAGTATGGAGTCATCAAAACCCTGACAGAACGAGCTCGAAGGATTTGCGACCCTGAGAACCTCCAGGCGGAACTTGAACACCTAAAATCAGCGTTCGAGGCGAACGGCTACAACAAGAGAGAGATCGAGAGATCAATGGGCTTGAGATCATCTAGGCCACGGGAAACCGAACGGACATCCACCACCTCTCTGGCATATCTGCCATATGTTCCTAGAGTCACGGACAGAATTGGCAAAGTTTTGAGAAGACACGACATCGGGACAATCTTCAGGCCAACAAAGAAGATCCAGCAGACCATTAGATCAGCAAAGGACAAGAGGGACCCACTTTCAGCTGCAGGCGTCTACCGTATGCCCTGTTCCTGCGGAAAGGTCTACATTGGAACCACTAAAAGATCAATGGGAACGAGACTCAAGGAGCATAAAGCAAGCTGCCGACTAGGACGAACTGAGAAGTCTGCAGTAGCCGAACACGCACTGAGTAACGGGGACCACAGGATACATTTTAAGAACTGCAGGTTATTAGCTTCAGTCGATGGCTATCACAACAGGCTCGTCAGAGAAGCCATTGAGATCCATAAGCATCCTGACAATTTCAACAGAAAAGTAGATACCCTCAGGCTCAACCAGATCTGGTATCCTATCCTCAGACACTCCCGAGTAATGCCGATAGATATCCCGAAGTCAACCGAAGCGGAACAAGCCCCGCCCCCTGCCCTCCAGTATAAATACAACATGCTATTGCGTTCGATTGTTGCTCTGATCTGCTGATGTTTTGGTGGTATTTTTTGAAACTCAACACTATGGGTAGTGCTGGAAGAATCGTCAAAATTAATATTTGTTTTTAACTTATTATTACAGGGGTGCATATTGTCCCACTGCAATTGTGGCGTGTCTATGTCGAATATCAGGGTTTTATTTAAATTTACCGACAAACTTGCGTTTGTCAGGGGCAGACCCACCTCCTCTACCGCTTGACGGGAATTGTCAAACGCTGCATGAAAGTTGTTAAATGACATGGTTTTTTGAGATGGGAGTTTTTATGTTAAATATCAAGTATTTAACGGGTGGTTCGAATTTCGAACTCTGAAATATTATTATGTGCACTTTATTATTTTACTTGAAGTAAAATAATTTTTTGGCAAGATGAAAATTATGAACTCACGGGGGGCGGGGCAAAAAAAATTGTCTGTCTTTGAACACGGTTGAGAAAAAGTCCTTTGTCTGAGCTCTTTGATTTTACCTTTTTTTAAAGTAAAAACTAACTTTAAACTAAAATTAGTAATGAGATCGTTATACCATTTATCGGGTGATTTTTTGACATGAACAGAACACCTATGTATCAGCTATTGCTTTTAGAAAGTCCTAAAATAACTGATTTTTGAAACACTTAAAACTTTTACAAATTTTAAAAATTTAAACTTTATATCTTTCGACACGTTGTGTCGCACCCGGTATAACGTCTTTTGAAAATATTAACTTTTACTATTATTTAAGGAAAAGTTCGAAGTTCAACGTTTTGTGTATGTAACACGTAAAATATTAATGAAACTTTTTGGTTTGAATTTAATTCGGCTGCGAATTTTTGACAAGGAAAGTTATTATTTTTTGTTAAACTCCGTTGCTAATCCAAAAATATTACAAGCTTTTGAAAATATTAAAATTAAGCAGAGTGAAATGTTTTTGTGGTCAAACTTCTAGCTACCACTTGTAGAACGCACTTTTAGTGTCTTTTAAAAATAACTTATTCAGAAGCACTTTCGCAAAAATGTCTTTCCTACTTTATAAAGTTATGATATTGAAAAAATGTCACAATTAAAAATGTCTTGATTAAAGTTTTTTTGAACAGAACGTAAATTATAAAAATTTTGAACAATTATCACGAGCTTTTTTCAGGGAGCAAACTTTAACTGAATGTTTTTTCAAAAGGTAAACAGTGTTACTTTTATCCAGAATTTGTTAGTTTGAAAGTTCTCAAATTTTAAAGCAAATCTATATCTTACTGGGAGCAAAAAGCAATGCCATGATTGACTTAACTACTCTTTTCGGATCTGCGGTTTTACTCAAACTCGAAACTAATTGTGTGGCCTGATCGAATTTCTTAAAAAGAGTAATTTTTTAAAGTGTGTACTCAATGCACACTGTACTCGCTGCTTCAACCTTGGAGACCACACAAAAAGCTAACTTTTTTATACTTTCCCTAGCCCGTGACGACTGAAGTTTTATTTTTATTTTAAACAGATACTTGTTCACTGAGCCATACCTTCGGGATTTCGAGGTGAGAATCCCACGTGAGTAATGCTCAGACTAGCAATCCCTTCAAATTTCATATACTATGTGCAAGTGTATATTACTTTTTAAAGCGATTCGCGGATGATAGCTGCAACTGCTGAAGATGTTCTGTTAACGTTATACTGCGTGCCGCAGATTTATAGGCCGCGGTTCTGACGTCAAGCACCGCGGTTCGACCAGTTTTTTTCCGCGGGCCCTCGACTTGGCGAAATGCACTTGCATTTTTAATATTATTTTTTAAATTAAAACTTTATTGATTAACTTAAACTTAAAAATTTTCTGTCAACGGTTTCTTATGTAATTCGTCCGTCTGCGTCGAATGGCGCTTTCAGATTTTTGCTAACTCAATTAATAAAAAAGTTATTAAGAGGTTTGTGTTAAAAATAATCAAAATCAACGTTTTGCAAGAGTAAAGTGATGGCGATTTTACTGATTGGCTCAAACGCGATTTTAGGGCGGAGCTTAAAATTTCTTAACAAAACCCGGCGCAAAATTTCGCAGAGCTCAGTTTTACGTGGAGTCTCGAAGCAGTTCCTGGACGCTGATTTTGATTTTTGAAAAATTAAAAATTATTTTCCCAAAAAATTGAAAAATATAAAAAAAATTAAATAAAATAGCACTTTATGCTACAATGCGCCCGAGAATTCGTCAGTCTACTTCCAGCACCGGAGATGAAAGGACCTATGAAGAAGCTCGCCACTCGTGCTAGCGAAACGTTAGGAAGCAATTCCAACCGACGACGGCCTTTAGACCCGAATGATGACTACACTAGCTCATTTGTCTGCTTGGATACCACGTTTTATATACTGGGTTATTCACGTTATTCGACAGTACAATAATTATTATAGCTAAATTATTTGTATTGGATAAAAATATGTTTCGGGGTGGATAGGGGCTTGTTAGAGGTTTATTTTAAAATTATTTTTATAATGTTCAGGTTGTCCCAAAAACACGAGACGCATAAAAGTTTTCTTTTTAAATGGAATGCCCTGTATATTGTTTTATTTTCGGTTTCTACAATCAAAATAAAAATTAGTTTCATTTGGTTTTATTATTGTTAAACCCTACGGTTTTTGAAATATTTCGTATTTTGTAAAAATCGTCGGCTTAGTGCAAAAATGCATTAAGTCAAAATTGACAGTTTTGAGTAAAACCCAGTTTTAAGAAATGGGTGATTTATTTAAAAAATGTGCAATAATGGTTATGCCTACGAAGTTGTCATGTGCATATATGTACAAACTTTTTTCAATATATTTTTACAAAATAGTATTTGAATGAACTGTCATTTTATTAAACTAAATTTTAAATTTTATTAAATTCATTGAGTTACTTAGTGAGTTTTCGACCCAACTACAAATAGCTGAAATGACTTAGTTTGATTTTTATATTGGTATTTTTAGATACTTGGTGAGTTTTTTCGCAAATTTTGTATCGATAGAAGACTAGTGAAATTTACAATAATCTCAAAACCTGGAAATATTGACTTGACGAAATGTAGTAACAATTTTAATGATTAAATTCTCGAAATATATTTTCTTGTTACAAACCAAATTCACACTGGAGTTTACCAATAATTATTATTAGGTTTTATGTTGCACTTATGAAAAATTCATTAACTTATACAAGGTGTCCAAAAAGTACGACAAAATAATTACAGGTTTACAACGATAATAACTTGTTTATTTTAAATCTAACACCCTGTATTTTATGTCAGCAGTACATGCATTGTATTGAAAAGTAGTAAGGTTTCCCATAGCTAATTACTCACGTTTTCATGAAAAATGCAAATATTCATAATGCGGACTGAGTTTAACCAATTTAATTTCAATCAAGTCTTCTATGGCAGGTGGTTTACTGTTTTTGATAGCCATGAATGGTATTGTTGGTGTTGTAAAGTATTCTGAGTTTGAGTTTATTTGTTTATTTATTTGTATACGGAATAACTCCATTTTTACAATAAAGATACAAATTACATAAAGTTACATATTACAAGATGACGAAATGAAAATGAACAAATATAACCTACAAAAAGAAACATATATATAAAACAGATTAGACACTATTTATACAAAGTAAAACATGCTCTCTTGTATGAGCTCATGGGCATTGACAAATCCAAATCTCTAGCTACCATGTTATACCTCATTTGGATTCTGGTCATGGGATCGTTGATTCCATAGTTTGTCCAGTGGAACGAAGGTTTAAAATGGTCACAGTTACGTGTGTTGTGACTGTGGCAGGGTGCGTTAAAATTAAGGAGCTCGAGCAATTTCGGTGCATCAATCAAGCCATTAACAATTTTATATAGGAACATGAGTTCCTGACAGTGCCTACGCGCTTCCAAAGGCTGAAAACCCAAAGTCTCACACCTTTCCAAAGACATATGCTCCTGTTCTAAATGCATATGACCTCAAGAATTTAGCTTGTACTCGCTCAATAGAGTAGATATGAGTTTGGTAATATGGGGACCAGACGATTGATCCATACTCCAAACATGGACGGACGTAAGTACAATATAAAAGCTTTAGGGTATTCGGAGAAAAATCTTTACTATTGCGGAGAATAAAACCAAGTTGTAAAATTTTATAACAGAACACTTAGAAATGTTTAGATGAAGCGCATTTTCACGAGACCATTCAGACAGCTCATCCAAATCACCCTGTAGTTCTTTGGAGTCTTGAATGTTTCTTATAACTCGGTATAATTTTAGGTCGTCTGCAAACCGCAGATGAAGGGAGGAAAGATTGATGTCATTAGTAAACAAAAGAAATAGTAGGGGACCGGAATGGGAGCCCTGCGGTACCCCAGATGTTACTATGAATTGATTTGACAAGTAGTTATTAATCTTGACACATTGATATCTGCCCGTCAGGAAACTCTCCAACCATCTCAATATAAGACCCTCAACCCCCATAAGCTTTAATTTTTCACACAATATCCTATGGTCCACGCGATCGAAGGCTTTTGAATAGTCTGTATAAATACTATCGACTTGGAAACCCTGTTCCAATGAATTTATTAAACAGTGCTGGTATTCCAACAAATTGGTCAGAGTCGACCGTCCGGGATAAAATCCATGCTGACTGTTTACTATAACACTGTTACAGATCGACGATAATTGGTCGGTAACTAGTTTGTCGAAGACTTTCGGAATTGCAGACTGTAAACTAATCCCCCTATAATTTTGTATATTGTTTCGATCACCAGATTTGTATATTGGTTGAATGTAACTATATTTCCAGAAGCATGGAAAAATTCCAAATTGAAGGGATAAATTATATAATTTAAATATGGGGTAGGAGAGGGTATAAGCACAATTTTTTACTATAAAGGGAGGAACACCGTCAGGACCGAATGATAAAGCTGATGGTAGACTGGAAAGCTCTGTAAAAACGTCGGACAATCTTATTGATAGCGCATTTACATGAAAGGTTGACTTAACGTTGTGATACGATGGGGTATTCAGGCTTTCCTTAGAGTAAACAGACTTAAAAAAAGAAGCAAAAAGATTAACTATATCCTGCCCATTAGAACCCGTTTGTCCGTTCAAGTACATGATCTCCGGAAAGTCGTTAGACTGTCTTATACCATTCATGTATCTCCAAAATAATTGGGGACGATCATGAAGTTCATTTTCTACTCTATGAATGTAAGTATTATAGCACTCTCGATGTAGTACATTGCATAAAGAACGGAGCTCGGAAAAACAAGAGTAGTGGTCAGGGTTATTTGTTTGTTTAAATTTTTTATGTGCAGTTTTCTTTCTGACAATTAATTTTTGAAGTTCTGGAGAAAACCAACTTGGAAAGTTATTGGTTTTAAAAGTCTTGACAGGTACAAACCTATCAAAGGCGTAATAAATACAGTCATAAAATTGCTCACATGCCACGTTCACATCAGTTCCACCGACAATAGTGTCCCAGTCCAGAGAGGCAAAATAGTCATTAATACCTGTTAAGTTAGCATTACGAAAGTCATAATATTGAATGTCGTATTTAAGAGTATTATCAGTATCCACCACTATATCTACATTGTATGATATATGATGATAATTATTATCCAGAAGTTTATCAGATGCTCTAGACACAATGAGATCCGACATATTTGAAAAAACCAAATCCAGGAAAATCCCATTATTATTTGTAATAAAGTTCATTTGGCTGAGATTAAGAAATGAAAAATGGTTGTAAATGGTTACTGCAGGAGAATTTGCAAGACTGTCAGCCAATAAACCGGAATCAGTCCATATTGCATCTGGCATATTATAGTCCCCGGCCAAAATGAATTTATGATCCGGATACTGTCCAACAAGGTCCTCCACAATATCACAGTGTGACTCATATAAAGATATATCAGATTTAGGAGGAATGTAGCATGCACCAAGAACATATTTGTTCTTTGAGGCTTCAAAACGAACAAATACCTGCTCAACTGTGTCGCAATTGATATGAAGAATATTTGACTTTAAATACTTCCTAATGCCTATCATTACACCCCCTCCCCGCGTTTTTCTGCTAGTAGCTAAATTTCTATCAAATCTATAAATGTTAAAGTCACAAGTGTTAAATTCACAGCTATCAATATCATCACAAAGCCAGGTTTCCACGAACACCACAATATCATACGTACATAAATTAATAGAATGTCCTACAGTTTTTAACTTTGTTCGAATACCCCCCACATTATACATACATACCTGCTCAACTGTGTCGCAATTGATATGAAGAATATTTGACTTTAAATACTTCCTAATGCCTATCATTACACCCCCTCCCCGCGTTTTTCTGCTAGTAGCTAAATTTCTATCAAATCTATAAATGTTAAAGTCACAAGTGTTAAATTCACAGCTATCAATATCATCACAAAGCCAGGTTTCCACGAACACTACAATATCATACGTACATAAATTAATAGAATGTCCTACAGTTTTTAACTTTGTTCGAATACCCCCCACATTCTGAAAATAACAGCTTAATCGTTTTTTGGACGTGCTGGATGATTATTGTCCTTAGCCTTAAAGATGAATGGTTCACTGAACTTATAACGAATGGACAAATTCGCCTCCCCTGCAGACACACGAGTGGTCAACTCAGAACGCAGTTTATTAAACTGCTCCCTTTGAAATTGTGTTAGGTCAGGTCCTAAGCCGACCCCAGAATCCTTTAATTTATGTTTATTTTTCAAGTAGGAATTAACAATATTTTTACTGGGTTAATTCGATAGAGGCTGTGATTAGGTATTGGGTGTTTTTGACGGACTGCCCTTGGAAAAAATACTAATTAAAATATGGGAAAGAAAGAAAAACTAAAAGTCTCCCTCTACAAAATTTAATAGAATAAAATTCTTCAAGGGTCTCTACTTGTTTCGATCGTAGAAACGTTCATCATCAGGAGACAGAAAATATATTTAGTGCTGATGGTTTTAGCAGAAGAGAAAGTGGTGTAGAACCTTAATGGAGCTTGTATGGAATTAAAACTTGAAGTGTAGAAGAGACATAATATGAAGGAAATTGATGAAAATTAAGACATACTGAGTATGTGAGAAGTCAGTAAAGGGGGTCTAAACTAACCAAATAAACTGGGGAAGAAGAAAAAACCTTTCTAAAAAGAAGGTGTGGAAGATTATTTAAAAAATTTTATAAACTTTTATAAAACATCTTTAGACATTGTAAGGGTAGAATTAGTCAAAATAATGAAGATATCACAATAGAAGTACATTCCAACAAAAGTGTTTTGTGGGGTACTGTTGGTTGTTGGAATGCAATCCTATTGTGATATCTTCATTATTTTGACTAATTTTACCCTTACAATGACTTATAGACATACACCTAAAGATGTTTTATAAAAAGCTCCATTAGGGTTCTACATCAGTGTCTCCTGATTATGAACGTTTCTACGTTCGAATCATGTAGAGACCCTTGAAGAATTTTATTCTATTAAATTTTGTGGAGGAAGACTTTTAGTTTTTCTTTCTTTCCCATACTTTCAACTCCACTTTAAGCATGGACTACTTCTTCAAATTAATTAAAATGTTTGTAATAATTACACTATTTAAGTTACTAAATGGAAAGATTGATAACGCTGAGTTGTTAAGTCAACTTTCTCTTTCAATAAATCGAGTCAACACCATAGACATTTATTGTCTTATGTCTTATACAGTGTCACCAGTAAAGTCCGCATCATATGGGATTTTTTTTTATTAATAGCTTTATTCGAAATTTGACTTTGGCATCAAGTTCTGCTTCGATCGGGATGAAAATTAAGCAAAAAAATTGTAGTCACGTGATTCGCATTATCTGTCAAATTTTAATTTTTTCCAAAAAATTATTTAAAAGTGGGGTTATTTCTGAAAATATCGAAAAAAAGTTATAAGAAAAAGTTTTTTTTAATGCAGTTTCTAGCCCACATGCAAAATTTCAGATGGATAAAATAATTTTGATTTTTACCTATATTTTGTAAATTGCACCACTTTTGCAAAATAAGACTCAACGTTACCTACATAAAACTTCTTAGTTTTGACAATGCTTTATTTCAGATACATTTTCTTTAAAGTAGCGCCATATTAAATGTGTGCTTTCCTACAAAATCAAAATTGGGCTATTAAAATTTGGTCGCATGTGATGCAAAGTTCATTTGTTTTTGACTCTGTATAAGGTAACTTTATAAAATAAGTATTTTTGAAAACGTAGTTTATGTCTGAAAGTAAAAAAATAAATAAAAAAATAAAATAAAGGGGTTTTAATCGGGTTAAATCGTTGAAAATAGATAATTTTGACGTTAAGTTAAACAAAAATTTATTTTCCACTTAATGAACACTTTACTGATGACACTTGACACTGTGTTCTTTTTGTTTTAATATTAAGGTGTATTACTTTCAGACACAAACTACGTTTTCAAAAATACTTATTTTATGAAGTTACCTTATACAGGGTCAAAAACAAATGAACTTTGCATCACATGCGACCAAATTTTATAGCCCAATTTTGATTTTGTAGGAAAACACACATTTAATATGGCGCTACTTTAAAGAAAATGTATCTCAAATAAAGCATTGTCAAAACTAAGAAGTTTTATGTAGGTTGCGTTGAGTCTAATTTTGCAAAAGTGGTGCAATTTACAAAATATAGGTAAAAAATTAAAATTATCTTATCCAGCTAAAATTTTGCATGTGGGCTAGAAACGGCATTTAAAAAACCTTTTTCTTATAACTTTTTTTGATATTGTCAGAAATAACCCCACTTTTGAATAATTTTTTGGAAATAATTAAAATTTGACAGATAATGCGAATCACGTGACTACAATTTTTTTACTTAATTTTCATCTCGATCGAAGCAAAACTTGATGCCAAAGTCAAATTTCGAATAAAGCTATTAATAAAAAAAAATCCCATATGATGCGGACTTTACTGGTGACACTGTATATCAACTTATGACTGTGTGTGTGTCACCCGCCTAAGGTTATAACTTGTCGGTAAAAATATGTCCTGATAAAGTTTTTTATACATCTAAATTCCAATAAAATGTATTAAAGCCAATATTACAGGCTGCTCTACTATAATTTTAAAAATTATTTTTAGGAAAAGCAAAAGTCGCGGAACTTACAAATAAAGATGTCCGATCTTGAAACTGCTAAACACGAAATAAAGTCCAAGAACGAGGAACTTCAGGATGTGGTACGATCTCTTAAAAATACAATTAACGAAAAGGACCTTAAGATTAATCAAAACCTATTGGAAAAAGAAAGGACAAAACAAAAATTAGGTAAATAATAATAGTTTATACTAATAGTAATAGTAGCAGTAATTGCAATGGTAATGGTAATAATAACAGTAACAGTAATATGATAATAAGTTGTTGTATTGTATTTTCTGTACATTTGTTTATTAAAAAACGTACTCACGTATTATTAAAATCATGTCCAATAAACCACATTCAAAATATTTCTTTTCTTTTATACATAGTAGCCCAAGAAATTGTAATTATAATTATTACTTTCTAGCCCTGGCAAATGAAAAAATGACGCAAGAACTTGATGCAAAACTAAGAAGACAAAGAGATCATCTGAATGCAGCAATGAAGGTCAAGGATCAAAAACTGAAAATAGTAAAAGAGATAATTGATAGCGAAATGCTTCCAATGGACATCAACGCGGGAGATCTCGAAACCGAGTACACTGCCAAATCGCAAGGATCGCAGGCCGTTCAGACACCGAAAAGTACTTCTAATATACATCAATCTAGAAGGATTCAACCTGGCTCAGCTACTAGATCCCGTAGGTCTAGATCTGCTGGTAAGTTGAACTTACATTATAGTAGATGCATATATAGTCCGGTCAATTTAGACATTCGAAGGTACATAAATTTACAACAAGCTGAAAATCAGTAAAATTGTTCAAAATATAATTAAAAATAAAATGTATAAGTTCCCCATCATTCCCGTGTATGGAAAAAATTTAACTCGAGGTCAAAGGTCAAAAAAATGAGTTTCGCGATTTTCAGCAAAACGATAAGTTTCACCATAAAAATACCCCAGACAAAACTTGTAGATCATAAAATTATCTATAATATATGTATCAATACTTTTTTCTTACGAGCCACCATTTCTGAGATATAACGATTCAAAAAGTTGTAAAAGTTGTTATCGTCATAATATGCACACGTTTTTACGCCACCTATGCAGTAGTGTACTTAGCGCGTTTTTTTAACGTGATTTCCCCAGTAGGCCTACTCTACGGGTTAGTTGTGATCCTGTTTAATTTAAAACTATTGCAAAATAACGGAAATTAGCAAAGATTGGAAAAGATAAAAGCGATGTAAATAAAAAAAAAGTGGTGAAGTTTATTCGTCTGATTCGTGACCTTCAAATTATTCTTCTTGTTCTTCTTGATATTCTTATTGTTCTTCTTCTTCATCTTCATTCTGGGTGCTAGTAAATTGCGTCAATATCGATGTATCGCATGTCACCTCGTTGAAATAAACCCCAAACTTTCGAATATTTCTCAGTTTATAATGACAAAACATTTTTGCAATTTACAAATGGAAAAATTAACGCAGAGTTTGCATCAACACAAATATGTAGGTACATTAAGAATATAAGTCACCAAAGGCTAGTAGCTTTGATCTGAAAATAATCCAGGTGTACTCGAACCCATATTTTTACCACTACTTAATGATTTTAACATGTACTGCCTATCACAACAAGAAGATACTGGTGCCTGACGAATCCTCCACTGTTAGTGATTCAACATTAGAGCACGACCGGCTTTGACAATTTGTGCATGCCAGAGAACAAAACAGTCCGACTTTTTTGCAACCACATTTAGCACTGCATCCCTTTTTGCAGTTGCAGAAAAAAAACTACCTGCTTAGATAAGCATCGATATGCATGTTTCGTTAAAAATACTAAAAATAAAAAACAAGTTCAATTCTTGTCTTCCTCCAACCTCAGTTGCTGCTCATCAACATCTTTTTCGGGTATATTACCAAGTTCAAGTGTGGCTTGGTTATCAGCTAGACCCTACAGACTGGGGTTGGAAGTTGGTCAACAATACATTGGAACCAGTTTAAACTTTACTCCCAGCTGCGCCGGAAAAACTGCTGAACACAATTTTTTTCAACTGCAAAAAGGGATGCAGTGCTAAATGTATTTGCAAAAAAGTCGGACTGTTTGTTCTCTGGCATGCACAAATTGTCAAGGCCGGTCGTGCTCTAATGTAGAATCACTAACAGTAGAGGATTTGTTTGATTCCAACGAGGTGACATGCGATACATCGCTATTGACGCAATTTACTTGCACCCAGAATGAAGATGAAGAAGAACAAGAATTAGATGCAGAAGAAGAAGAACAAGAATTAGAAACAGAAGAAGAACAAGAAGAAGAACAAGAAGAATAATTTGAAGGTCACGAATCAGACGAATAAACTTCAACACTTTTTTAAATTTACATCGCTTTTATCTTTTCCAATCTTTGCTAATTTCCGTTATTTTGCAATAGTTTTAAATTAAACAGGATCACAACTAACCCGTAGAGTAGGCCTACTGGGGAAACCACGTTAAAAAACGCGCTAAGTACACTACTTCATAGGTGGCGTAAAAACGTGTGCATATTATGACGATAACAACTTTTACAACTTTTTGAATCGTTATATCTCAGAAATGGTGGCTCGTAAGAAAAAAAGTATTGATACATATTTTATAGATGATTTTATGATCTACAATTTTTGTCTGGGGTATTTTTATGATAAAATTTACCGTTTTGCTGAAAATCGCGAAAAACTCTCATTTTTTTTACCTTTGACCTCGAGTAAAATGTTTTCCATACGCGGAAATGATGGGGAACTTATACATTTTATTTATAATTATATTTTGAACAATTTTACTGATTTTCAGCTTGTTGTAAATTTATGTACCTTCACTATCATTTTTTGGTCTAGATTGACCGGACTAATATTTCTGAAAATTCTATATTTTGTTGTTTGTTTTGCGCATAACTTTTTTTTGGTTTGATTTTTTATGATCCGTTTTATATAATATTATTACGATAATATATATGTTAACGAGGTAAAGACATTTAAAAAAAAGTAGGGGTAAAATATAGCGACGAATCTATTTTCACTAAATGTGTAGTATGTAATTTTCGAGACTATTGTATGGTTAGAGCCAATTTTGACTTAAGGTTGAATTCTCAACGTCGTTCAATTTATTGCCAACCTATAACCTATTTCGCGTTGATTTTTTGAGTTTATTATTTTTTAAACTAACATTTAAAGAAAATCAATCGTCGGTACATTATTTAGGTAGTATCTGATAGATTACAAAAATATCAATTTATTTCATTGCTAATTTTGGGAGAATTGTATACTGAAAGAACCATGAGTGACAATGACATAATAATGTTAAAAAAAATCTTACCCGGTATTTTTCGCTATACAATTCTCCTAAAATGAGTTATAAAATTCCTTGATATTTATTAAATATGTCAATTATTACCTATAGAATATCAAGTCGATACTGATTTTCTTTAAATTTTGTATAACAGCTAGAAAACATAAATAAATCTACGCCAAATAGGTTATAAGTTGGCAAGCATGTTGATACTCCCACCTTAATATAAAATAATAATAAAATGTTATAAAAGTAAGGGGTAAGGGGGATACAACAATATTTTTGTCAAAAATGTTAAATCAGGTGGTTTTTAGAGTTATTAAGGTCAAGGAAACCGGGTTTTATCAATACATCAAAAAAAGTTAACGGTAAGTAAGACATAATATTTTTGTCAAAAATGGTGAGTGATATGTCGTTTGTAGGGCCATTGAGGCCAAGAAAATAATATTTTAGGGTGACGTTATCAGGGAAAAGCTAAAGGGGTGAAAGTAAATAACATTTTAATTTAAAATATTTAGTTTTGCTTTGGGTTTTTATAGTATTTTTAAATGTGCTACAGATCAAACCAAATAAACTTGCTTTACTGTACCTAAAACTAACAGTTTTTCAGATAATATCTTCATTACACAAAAATGCCATTTTCGGGGTTCGATTAGGTTAGAGTGACAGATTTTTTAGTGATGTTTAAATAGTCTCACGTAGTTCTATGAAGGCCGTTCTGACACACGTGTTCCGCGGAACCAATCCGCATCAGCTCCCCGATGGCTAGCGCGACGTATAGCGCAGAAAGATCTTGGCAGCTTATTTAAATCAGGCTTTACTGTTGATAAACTTAGTAAGTCGACCCAGTTGTACGCTGCTTACTTCCTCCAGATTATTAAAAAATGGTTCGCCCAAGGCATTAAACATTCTTGTGATTGTGAAGCTAGGACACAAGAAATGTTAAATACTTACTTCTTCTTCCTCATCTCTGCAACTTCTGCACTAATCGTTGGCTGGTAGTTGCATACGTTCGGCGTGTCTGCCAAAAAGGTAATGTCCGGTAACTACGGCAGTGATATTTCTTAGGTCTTTTCGATTCTGTTGTGTTAACGCTGCGCTTGTCCGGTTATCAAGCTGTGACCATCTTTGTTTGGCTATGCGATTTATCTCCTCTTTGGCCGATCCACACTACTCTTTGATAGATCGGCAGACATGCTTCTCTGGCGACCGCATCCAGTAGCCTCATTCGTCATTCGAAACAATTCTTGTGCATTCGAGGGCAATGTATTTCGAGACCGTGAACAATACGAGATGTTGATTTCGATTGAAAAAATCGATTATTACGTGTTGCGGGTTGTATATTTCGCTGAACGAGATTCTGCAAGGATGCGATGCGAGACTTTGATTTCGAATGCAAAAAAATCGAACGAGATTCTGCCGATTCTGCGAGATATTTTCACTGCCGTCGCCATGACGAAGGCCAGTGGTAGTTTGTTCTACAGACATTGTTTTATTTCTATTTTATTATTTATATTATCTATTTTTAATTTCGAATGGGGCATATCATTACATTTTTGAAATTTTTCTCGACGTGACTTCTAATAAACACGTAAAAAGCATTACTCATGTCATATTCGATTATTCGGTTTTAAGGTGGCATTCTCAACGTCATTTAATCCATTACCAACCTATAACCTATTTCGCGTTATTTTTTCAAGTTTATTATTTTATTGACTAACATTTAAATAAAATCAGTATTGTCGGCACATTACTTAGGTAATATCTGATATATTACAAAAATATCTATGTATTTCTTTGCTAATTTTGGGAGAATTTTATAGTGAAAGAACAATGACATAATAATGCTAAAAAAAATCTTACCCAATATTTTTCGTTATACAATTCTCCTAAAATAAGTTATGAAATTCCTTGATATTTATTAAATATGTCAATTATTACCTATAGAATATCAAGTCGATACTGATTTTATTTAAATTTTGTGTGAAAGCTAGAAAACATAAATAAATCTACGCCAAATAGGTTATAGGCTGGCAAGCATGTTGATACTCCCACCTTAATATAGAAAATTTATTGATTGACTCCTTTTTTTAGAAGTCAAAAATAAATGTTGACGAAAAATTTGCTATCCATCGATTCTTTGTATTCGAATAATCATTCGATTCTAGAAAGTATTCGAATCAGGTAAATGCACCAGTTATCGACATAGACGTTTTTATGGAAATTTAGTGTATTTTCAGGGTATCCAGTAACTGACACTCCGGTAATCGGCATTAAAAAAATAGGCAAAAAAGTTTTAATGTCTTTATTGATACATTTTAATAAAATTAACATTCAAAAATATCTATAGGTGTTGAACATACATATTTAAGTCTATCCCCAATATTTTGTACTTGATGCTAGGGCACTTTTTTTTTTAATGTCTTATCTTCTTTATAACACACACATCCCTATCGACCATTTATACACTATTTTATTTTCACTGACACTTATACGTGTGTGGCATTTTTCTAGAAAAAAATAGTAATACTTAGTCACAAAAGAAGAAATAAGCGGACACTGGAACTTAACAAGACACTAATAATCGACAAAAAAACTATTCAGTTATCTATAGGGCTAAGGGGCTGCATTGTGCGATAAAAAGTAATTATTTAACATTTTTTAATGTTTAAGTCCATTTTATTTCTAACACACCACTCATACACTCTGTTTAAGTCCTCTTGGATTCTCAAAGTATCATAAACTGACTTAACTATAGCAAACAATTTTAAGTCATCAGCAATAATAATAATAATAATAATAAGTTTATTTAAAATTTAATAATATAATAAATATGTTTATGTTGTCCTCGATAAACTTATTCTTCAATCCCCTGAAGCTGAGCTTGTTAGGGGCAAATCTTATTTTTTGTTTTAGTATGTAAAATCATAAATCATAAAAATGCATTAAAAATCAAGTTTTTTTAAAAGTAAAAATGTTAATTTATAGTATAAATGCAGCTTTTTTGAAGAAACATATTACCTATAATAAAATTATTAATTTATAATTTTTAAGTAAAAAATATTACTTAAATATAAATTATTCAGAACAATATTAACTAATTAAAGCATTTCTAAAAATATTTTCAAATTGTCTGTTTTTAATATCCATGTTTTTATTTCGACTTTAAATTTTTTTAATGAAATCAATTTTTTAATTTTTGTTGGTAAATAATCGTTTAAAAAAAAACATAAATATTTGAAATTTTTTTGTCCTATGGACTTATTTATTTTAGGTTTTATGGTTATTTCATTTTTATGACGTGTATTATGATTATGGTTTTTAAATTGTATAAGGTTTTAATTTTTAAATATATATATATTAAGATGTTATAAATGTAAAGTTGTCTTAGGTTCAACTTTTTTGTTTCTGAATATAATTATTTTAAAGGATAAAGATAATATTTATTGAATATAATTTTTAGAAACCTTTTTTGTAATATTTCTAATTTTTTAACTAAAGTTCTATTTATTCCTCCCAACCTAAAATTCCGTAATTTAAATGAGTTTTAACTAACGCGTAATATAATATTTCCATGAAGAAATCTGTGAAATACCGACAATCTCTATCCCATGGCGTTGACACGCGAAGAGCTTTCAATCAGTGCACTGTTGTTCCTCGTATGTTTTTTACAGCAGCACAAAGGCACATTAAGTTCATAGGACCTAAATTATACATGTTACCAATTAATATTAGATTAATTACAAATGTAAGCAGATTCATGTCAAGGGTGTATCAATGGATTGAGACTAATTACGAGCTGATAATTAATGAATTTAATATTTTTACTTAGTTATAGGTATGTGGTTCCTTTTCTATTTCTCTCACCATTGTTTTGGCGTATTTGGTTAAGTTTAATTGATTAATTTTGCAAATAATAAGTGTGCGGACTTCAGGCAAGCTAATTCTCAGCTTGTGGAGTCCTTCATTATAAGTAATGTAAAAATCTTGTAATTACTTCACTTTATTAATAAATTTGAAATTTTAATAATATGTCTTACATTTAAAAAGTTTTTAATGTTTTTTTTAAATAACAAGAATAATCATTTTTTTTTAATGGTTATTATTTTCTATATTATGTTGGCACTTTCCATGTAATGAACTGTAAAAGTTAGTTTGGAATAAAGACATTTTGAAAGTAAAAAAAAGAACAAACACTGTAAACAGGACCGTAGCCACCGGGGGGGGGGGGGGGGGGGGGTTGGGGGGGTTGTAACCCCCCCTGAAATAAAAAAAAATATTTATTTTAGACTTTTAATAAGTATTAATGAGACTGCAGTTATATACAGTGCGCCCGTCTCACTTTGTTGTTACACAACATAATAGTTCATCATATTTACGGGCTACAATGGCTGCAGATCGACTTAATGGTCTGGCTTTCCTATATGCCCACCGTGATATAAACGTAGATGTAAACAAAGTCATAAAAATTTTCTCTTCTAAGAACAGGAAACTTGATTTTGTAATTTAGTACAAAGTAAGTAGGTACTTCAGAAAGTTTTTTAGTTCTTATTGTTTATTTTTCGTTTTTATTCCTATTTTGTTTTTGATCTTATTATTACATAATATAATTTATTATAGTAATAACTATACTTAGATATAATTATGACTTAATATAAGAGACATGTTAATTAGTAAAATAAATAGTTTATTGTTTATTTTGTCGACCGACCTTTCAAATTTCGAATTTCTTTTAAATTAAAAGAGTGTTTTAAAGTCTGGCATATTGCCGCAGATTAAGCTTTACGGTTATTTTACCCAAAAAAAGGGCGTGGCACCCAAAAAATTTTCGCCTGCAAAGAGAGTTCCTTTTGCCCTTTTTAAATAATAAAATGGGTCGGGTAAGCATCTTGTAATGTTTGAGAATTTTACAAAGAGTTTTTTCTAAATAACTTCGCTTATAAGAAAATAATAAAATTTGGTGTGTGAGTCCATCATATAAGGATCTTCTCAATCATTTAAATAAATAAAATTTTAACGTAAAAGTAATATATTATATATAAATATTTTTAAGGGGAGCAAAATTTATATGCGATTTCCCATGGCTAGGCTTGCGGGATGTGACAGTTAAGAATATTATCATAAATCTCGTGCGTTACTCGTCAGGCTCCATGATTTAAAAGAGCACAAATACTTAAGACTAAATAAAAAATACACTAGCTGCGCGGTTTTTGCCATAACCCCACACAGAAATAATGTTGCTTACATTTTAACCGTTCCTTTTAAGGTGATGTATGGCTTGAACACAATGTCGTGAAACCTTGTCCACTTGGTACAGTTATGCAACCCACAATGAAGAAAAGAAAATCAGTTTCGAAATTGGATAAAGCCAGCGATATCACTAATCCAAAGCAAAGCAAGTACTGCCTTGTAGCTCAAGAACCCGACACTGAAGGAGAAATGGAAACCAAATTATATAAGGCGGACATAGTTCCGACTTGTGGAGGAGGCGCGCAAGTAATTTTTAATGATGTAGAGAGATTAAGACAAGAATCGCCCACAAAGAGTACATAGTAATTACGGGACAGTATACATATATTGACGTGAAAAGAAATACAAAAAAAAAGTCAAATCTACTATAGAGGTCTTGAATATTGGTATCAATTTCTCAAATGCATAAGTTGATCAGACTGTTACCACTATCTAGGTAGGAATATAACAAAAACTTACATTATGAAGTCTCATTAAGTACAAGTTTTCTGTAATTCTTTTCATTGCTCAAAAGTAAACTTGGTTTATGACTATTTTTATTGTAAATCCGTACCACAATTTTTTTATTTAAGTATAAAATACCGTATTAGTTTTTAGGTCCTGCATTTTTGTATACTTTTATCTATATTTTTTACTGGCTTATACCTGCGGCTGTACTTAATATATTATAATATTTTTATAGTATGTTTTTATTGTACCAATGACACTGGTAAAACTGTTGGCTGTACAGCCGTTCTTTTCTAATAATTATTTTAGTTATAAATATAAATATTTTAAGGGTTTCCTCTCGTAAATATCTCTTGCAGTTTATTAATAATCTTAAGATCGACCTTTACTCATCTATTTTCCTAATAAAAGGTATTTTTTTATCAAACATACTGTATAAACGAACAAATCGCGGATGGGCTGTCTAATAATACGGCTCAAGGCAACCCTTAATCAAAAATAATTTAGGTAATTATTTTTTTTATTTCTACTCATTTATTTTTTCAAAAAACAGCATTTATAAATTTAAAAATTTATAATCATAAAATCGATAATATATGCCATTCTATTGGTTTTAATAGGAAATAGAAAGTCCAATTTACCCATTACGGCCCATTTCAAACGGTAAATTGGCTGAACGCGCTCAAAAAGAAAAATTAATTTTTTTTCTGAATTTGACACATTTTTGGATCCAATTAGTAATATCCAAGGCGAACTATTAAAAATTGTAAAAGTTTCAAATCTTGAGAAAATTTTTCGCGAAAATAACCAATTGGAAGAAAATTTTGTATGTGCTCAGATGTTGAGAAAAAATAGGGGAATAAAATAAATACAAACAAAGCAAATATATACTGAATCCGTAGTCATTACACAAAACATTTTCAGCGGTAGAGTTGTCCGTGTCGGTAGCTGCCTCACGTACAGTTGCTATGCTGCATTCTCTATTGGTAATACTTTCAGCGTTTATTTGTCGCACCCTGGTCGCTTACTCAACTATTTGAACTTTAGAGCGCAACAAGCGTGGGTATTAATCGATATTTTGCTTAGGCAACCGATTGGTACTGAATTTTTGTTAAATATAAATATGTGTAGGTACAAAAAATATATTATTTAATAAATTATTTTCAATTAAGGATAGCCTTGACCTAATTTAATTAGATAACCTATCCGCAATTTGTTCGTTTATACAGTATGTTTGATAAAAAAAATACCTTTTATTAGGAAAACAGATGAGTGAAGGTCAATCTTAGACTATTATATTATTGCTCAAGAACCAGACGAACGGAAAATTGTATGAGACGGTTGTGGAGTGCGCAACTCTTTGATTTTCCAAGTTCCGCGTTCACAAATTTAATCTTGTCATGTTACGTAACGTTTTAGTTTCCCGACGGTACATTTTGGCATCCATTTATCTGTTAATTATACTGGGTTTATACCTGTGGCTGTACTTAATATATTATAACATTATTGTCAGTATGCTTTTAATTGTCCTACTGTTTTCGTTCAATAAAAATATCAAAACTTGTTTCTTTTTTAAGTCTGTTATTATAATGGTGAAATATGTTGTAATCCGTTAATTAATAGGGGAGCCATTATTTGAAGGTACCAAAAATTACATGGGATTTCCCATGGCAGGTCTGGCGGTATAAAAGTTTAATGTCACTATACCTATCTTTAATAGTTTTGAAATACTATGTATTGTCACGAGGGCACCGGGTTCCTTGATTAAAAGGCGGTCATCATAATTAATTAACTATTTATTATTCAATATTCATAGATAACAATTAAACATAATTTTATCCTACCTTTTATGCGCTAGGCTTCCACCATTCATGGGGCGGAAAGTGTCGTCGCGATCTTTATTTGGCGGCTCAGGAATGCTGGGCGACGTGCCTGCTTGGCTGCGAGATAGTTGATAAAAGTCCCTTGCTAGCTCTCACGCGGGTCGACGTGCTGGGTTCCCCACTCTGGCCCGGCCATTGGGATTACTATAGAGTGGTGGAACCCAGGCGTGCGTCGACTACTTAGAAACGTAAAAACTACTCCCGTGACAGTATTTTGAAACTATGACGTACCTATAATCTAGACCACAATGATTTTGTATATTCTACTTCTGATGAAGACGCTGTGACGGTGTTTGTCATGTTGACGATTTAAAAAGTGAAAACCAAAAACAAGTGTTTTCTTTCATAATTTAATTATGGATTTTCATCAAATTAAGGTGGCAAGCGACTAAATTTAATATATCTACATATTTGAAAAACGAAAGTTAAATCTAAAAATCCATTACATGTCCAGTCTTCAATCTTATGTCCCAATTCGACGTTGAAAAATGATATTCATTTCGCATGCCATCATGAACTGCTATTTTTGTGCGTAGTAATAAAGCCTTTATACGAAATTGTATAGGAATGAATAGAAAACCGTTTCGTATTTAAAAAAATTAATTTATTCATGAAATTAAAAATTACGAAAAATAATCAATTTATATTTAAAATACAAAATGACACAACTATAAAATACACAATACAATTTTTAATTTTACTTTAAGTATATCACAAGATTTTATATGTAATGATACAAAAAAGGCATTATAGATATAATACCTATAGCACCTTCGTATCTTACTTATCGGAATGAAATAAATAAATATATAGCGGGTAAGTCAACGATTGTCAGTCAAAAATAGGGTGTCGCAAATTTTTTTTTAAAGCATTAGCAAGCATCTCTCTTGTTTTATTTTAATTGTGAACTTGCTTGCAAATTTTCATTCTTTCAACACTCCTTTTCTGTAATTTTTTAAAAAACACTAAGTTTAGTATCCTCTCTTTCTGTAACTTACAGAACGCCCTGATCATGGCCTTCTAAAGCCAAAACGCTTAATACATAACTTTTGAAGGAAGACAGGATTTTGATTCCCACCCTCGATAGTTAATCTCTATTGTGAAAATACTACTTAAATTTTTACGGCAAGCGATTTATTATTTTTATCGTGGGTAAATTAAGTTAAAAAATTATCCACAATAAAATATTTCACATCCCATTTACGGGGTGTTTTTTGTTTTTAGGTCAAAAGTACGAAAATATATCGAATACGAGCGAGCATCGGACACACTTATCTTAATTCGTTCCCGCTTTTTTGACCTATTTTGCAGTGTATTTTAAATTATAAATTTGCTAATTTAGTATGGAAGATAATTTAAGTAATGAAAAACCTAGTATATACAGTCGGATGTTCCAAAAACCATAAAAAACGCGAAGTAATACGTAATACGCATCGTAAATAGCGCTGAGAAGATTGATCAAAGAAAACGACTGCTGATCCTATGTTTATGATAAAAGGTATTGAGAAAGGCTTTTCAAATCGAGTTCATTGAAGAGCTAGAAATATTAAATTACGATATAGTTGAGGAATTGCAAACTAGTATTCAAGATAAAATTAAAGCTATTACAAAAAAAAATTGCAGAAATCCAGCTAAAGAAAATTGGATTTTACAAGCCCTAGCAAAAATTGCAAAATGGTTTCTAAAAAGACGAACTATATATTTTGACCTGGTAACAGTACCACAGCGATCTTAACTTACCAAGCGATGTTACAGAAACATCGACAACACTGTAATCAGATTCATGTGTCACGTAACTTTTTGGGGTTAGTCATAGCTTATCATATACTTGTCGCGGGAAGCCGGTGTAGTTGTCCTATTAATTTGTATTTTTATCCGGTTTTCAGTTGATATCTAATAGAAAATTTAAGTGACATGATTGCTAAGAACCTCTACAACATATTAGTGAACATTTTTGGTGCGCGTTTGCTGTAAATAGCATTAATAAAGTGAAAAATCGAACAGCTAGTCGGGACGGCGGTTTGGTTTTGTTTGCAAAATGGCGCCAGAATTGTTTTATTTTGAAAGTGGTGTTTTTTGTATTCTGGTTAGCTCTTTGGGATAAACTTTATTGTTTTGTGGCTACAGTTAATTTATTAAATATTGAAGTGTTTATTTAGCTTCAAGGTATATGTGAATTCGAGTGTGAATTAGTTTAAAAATATCACTAGTAGAGATAGTACGTAAGTAGGTAGGATAAGCTACCTCTATTATAGACCTCGGTACTCAGGTAAGTACTATTTTTTTTCTTTTAGTTTGTTTATTTATTAACATGCCAAGCCCTTGCTGTATTCCTGGGTGTAACTCTAACTATAAAAGTGTTTTAAAGGCAGGTAAAGAGTGTATCAGTTTTTCGCTTCCCAAAAGATGAAAATATGAAAATTCTATGACTAAAAGTCATTCCAAGGGCTAATTGGTCGCCTACACTGTATTCTGTAGTTTGTCCCAAGCATTTTGTCCCCAGTGACATAAGCCGCGAGGATATTTATCTTTTGCCTGATGGTACCACAAAAAAAATTCCAATTAAAGCGAGACTAAATTTAACAGCTGTTCCGTGCTTTTATCCCAATTTGCCTGCTTACTTGTCAAAAACTGTTCTCATTCCTAGGAAAACTCCAGCGGAGAGAAACGGGGAACAACGAGAGCGTACATCTCAACTTAATCAAGCTTTCGAGCAATTAGATTTTATAAAAAGTTTTGACGATCTCAGTAATTATTCATAAATAATTAATATTTCTGAATTTTGGGAAGTAAAAATTGTAAGTGACTCCAAAATATATTTTTATAGTTTAGATTTGACCAATGACTGTATAAATATTGTTAATCAGGTTTCAGTGGACATTGATATGAAGGTAAAGGTTTTTTTAAAAGGTAATGAATTGGCTTACAATGATTTGAAATGGATTTTACCCTTTGAAATGAAACTAAGCAGGTGGTCTCAGCTTGAAAACTTATTGTCTCGGTACCAATTCATACATTGTGAAAGTAGCGAAACCCAGATAGTAGGTGACTTTCTTAAGACAAGCGCAGATTTCTTAAACAAAGCCTTAAGCTTACTAAATTTTGAGATTTCAGAAGATGATAGTCAATCCTGTAGTTTAAACACAGGATAATAATTTGTATAATAGAATATTACTTCTAATCGATCAAATAAATCTACTTGTAGTGAAACAAAAACATTGCTCACCATCCACAATAGTAATGTCTTTTATGTTGTATACGCTTTCTCCCTGTGCTTATGATCTAAAGCGAGATTATATAAATCTACCCACTAAAAGGTACTTAAGGTATCTCTCGTCAAGCCTAAATGTGTCACCAAATCCTTCTTTAAATACCACCGAAAATGATAAAACTACAACCAATTTTTTAAACATTGTTTCTAGCTCTCTATCACCTAATGAAAAAATTGTTAATTTGTTGATTGATGAAGTGTATGTTAGCAAACAGCTTCTCAACGCAATATTACTGTTATTTGATAATTAGGTAAGTTGTTCTTGTTATCCAAAACTATTTATTACTTTTTTGTACATACTGGCAACAGAGCCAAAAAAACACAAAAAATATTAGAAAGAATAAAAATTTCGCCCGTTGCCGCGCGTCATATTAGTAGCTTGTGGATCTGATGATCCCAGCTGATGCGGCGTTGCCCGATGTCACTTCAGGGCTTGTTAATAGAGGGGGATGTGACAGTACGTTTAAGAACATCTAAAAAAACTGCCTAATTGTTTTAAGTGCTCTTGGTTTGAACACGTGGCAAAATATAGCAAAGAAAAAAATTCTGCCATAAATGTACAAACTGCCAAAAAGTTTACAGAATTTCAGCACTCTGCAAGGGATGTAAACTGTCCGGTGTACAAAAAAAACTTATAAGGTTTAACAATAATATCAATCCATATTTGTATTTACTAGCAAAGTGCTAAATAAAACACTTATTATTATTAGATGTTTTCTGACTGTGGACCTAAAAAGATGTTAGAGGATAAGTGTTTATGACTAAATTTATTTAAGGGCAAATTATGAATTGCTTGAAGTTCAACTTTAAGCAGTATATTTACAACAAAGAGATACTTGCAAATGCTAAATTTTCATTATACGTCCAATTATCTTGAAACCCATAACTTTATCATGTATTAAACAAATCGTGAAAAACTTGTGAAAGTACATGTAGAATTAAAAATCCATTTAAATACCAGGTATTTTAAAAAATCTAACTTTTTGATCGCGCCCTGTATAATTTAAAATGTTTATAAATTATGTAAAATATCCAACCATACCATAACACAAAAGTATATTGATTATTTTTAAGGCATAAAATAATTCCGCTCAATAGTTTACTCATCCGGTATATGCTTAGAACCCAAAGCGCATGTTTTGAAATATGAGACGAGGTAATTTTTAAAAAAATTAGAAAATAATGTTTTTAAATTGAATAAGTTTTGTCCCGCTGAGGATCGAACATAGGAGCTTTTGCATTCATGCTAACCAATACACCTGAATTTTTCCCAGCCAGTATACTGCTAACTTATTAGCTTCATTCGTACAAGCAAAATGTCAACCGACTTCAATTTTCTTTTCTACGCAAGCGTGGTTTTAACTGGTTGCGAACTGGTTGGAAATTCCCAAACCCCAAACGTATAAATGCATTTTTTTTTCTGTGAGGATAACTGACGGATAACAGAAGTCTAACCTAATAAATAAATTATTTGCAACAACGATAAGAAAAGGGCATTTGTTGTATGAAAAACAATACAATCTGCAAAACGGAAGTTGTAGAAGGTAGGTTTAACTTTATTTCTCAATTGACATTTAAAAAATGAGAATTCTAGTTTTTTATTCGAATGCGGAGTAGACGGCTAGTTATTCCCAATCCCAAAATGGGAATCCACAAAACAATACACAGATCCTGAATTCAAAATAATGTTATAGCTCTGCATTTTCTTGGACCAGAGTAAACACTTATTTTACTAGACCTTTATAAAAAAAATTGTCCTAGTTTCCAACAGTATTTTGTTTTTCGTTTCGAAACGTCATGACATGGCAGTTTTAAAAATGTAAACTACGCGAGTCTCCATTTAAAAATTCGCTTCTAATCAGTGAATTATTCAAACAGTTAAAAACCGATCCACAACAAACAACTTGGCTTCTGCGAACGCCGGATTTTCTTTTCTGGCAGCGGTTTGGGATTTATCGTGTGCGAAGGCTTTTAAAACACATGCGTGTTGCCGGTTTCTGCCTGCTATACGAACGAAACTAATAAGTACATAATAAGCTATTTACACACACCGAGAACGCCACGAAAATCGCAAGATTGATGTAAAATATGTAATTATATCTCATCTCTGTTCAAAACCAAGAGTCGGTAATCGTAAATAATTGCACGAGTGCATGCCAGAGAAATGCACTAACGCAATTGAAATTCAACAAATGTCGTAAAAAGTGCCCGCCTCTTTATGACTGGACTGCAGATCCCGATGCAGGTATTTCCGTGGCATGCACCGAGCACGCGTTAATGATTGTTTACATTTACTGACTCTTGGTCGGTAAAATGGTGTCGAAAGTTGAAAACTCTGCATTTAATGATAATGCCGCGGCTTTACGTTACGAACAATATTATTGTAAGTAAAGTGTTTTTTTGGTGCTACCCCCAGAAAAAAAAATTATCTACGTCCCTGAATATACTGTATATCTTTAATCGGCGATTGAGGCTTGATAACAAATTTGCTTTTTTACTCGCGACAATACATATATCACAATGGTTTGAAAAACCTTGATACAAAATTACATGCCTTACTGAATATAATTTTAAAAAATGACTTGACTATTTGCGAATTTTTGATAAGATAAAAAAAAATATGTGTCATAGTGATAACTAGGGTGCGGATATCGTATAGTGATGATGGCCTTTAAATCAGGGTCAGCATAAGAAATAATATTTATTATTATTAAAGAGCCTAAAATTTTACAAGCAATTAGTACTTACCACAAAGGGCATACATACAATACATACATTGACGGCGCCCTTTTTTCCCCTGGGTGAAGCTGCCTATAAAGTAATCATTATTAAAAAGCGAAATTTCAAAAATGGTGAAGCCTAGGAAGCTGATATTTTACAGACATTGCACACAGGTATTTACCAATAATCAACTAATCACGCAACTTTGACTGTGACATTGACAAACATAATTTACTTACAATTAAAGTGGTTCGGTTAGCTTTTGAATAATTTTTTTGAAAGTTTGGACAAGTTTGTAAGAGTTTATACAAATTTGTACAAGTTTAAACATGTCTGTACAAGTTTGTAGAAATGCGTAGAACTTTGTACGCACTTTTACAAGTTTGTACGCACTTTTACAAGTTTGTACGCACTTTAGTGTATTACAACATTTCATGTGAATTTCATGTGAATGGTTCTATGAACGAATGGTTCCGGTATTTTGTATGTTTTAAGTGGTTTAAACACGGAAATAAATAATAAAAATAGTGCAGTGAACTAACGAAAGTGCATATCAATCATATCCTGTTGGAAGTTCGTCAAATTAAGGTATGCTCTGTGCCCTTTTTCCAAGTTTTCCTTACGGCAAAGATAAATAGGGACTACATTCGCATGGTATCTATCTACTGATAGACACGCCTACCGATGCATCAATTTTACCTACAATAAACATTCAAACCATCACGCGATCGCCTAAAATCAGTACGAAACATCGCTGCTGGTGGGTACTGTATCTGTGAATGCTGTAGAAATCACTGTAATTACGCGAAAATATTAAATAGGAATGTCTCAGGAGTTCTTCGATAAACTGGTGCATACATTGGAATTGAGCAACAAAAAAGCTCTTGAGGAAGCAAATAGTAAGCAAACAAAGGATATAAAGACGTATATAAATACAGAAATTAA
Organism: Polydrusus pterygomalis; assembly: GCA_963969555.1. Classification (NCBI taxonomy): domain Eukaryota; kingdom Metazoa; phylum Arthropoda; class Insecta; order Coleoptera; family Curculionidae; genus Polydrusus; species Polydrusus pterygomalis. Next base: position 116,586,986 of record OZ018376.1, read on the forward strand.
TAACCTCCGAACTAATTTGGAAGCGGAAATAACTAAAAAAACCACAGAACTTGAACAAAAATATGTGAATTTAAAGACCCAATATGACAAACTGGAGAAGGAACTTCGCAAAAATAATATAATTGTTTTTGGATTGGAACCGCCCAAAGAAAACTTATGCGAATTTGTCATAACCAAATTAAACCAACACCTTGAGCTCGACTTGCAGAAGACAGAAGTAAATAACATTTTTACTATAGGTAAACAGACTAACAATCGACCGGTTATTATTGAATTCACCTCGTATTTGAAGAAACAAGAAGTTTTGAGAAACTGCAAAAAATTAAAAAATACACAAATCAGTATTACTGAACAACTTTCACTGAATGAAAGAAAAGAAAAGAAAATATTACTGCGACACCTGAAAAAAGCTCGTGCTGACAAATTAAACGCTTTCTTAAAGGGCAATACGCTTTTCATAAACGGTCAGGCTTATAGTGCAAAAGAACTTGCAGATCAAGAGGAAGATACAGACTCTGAAGAAGTTTTCGAAAATGGACAGAAATCAAATGATTTAGACCTCCTGAATAAAAGCATTCTGTCAACTAGGCAGAATAATAGTGCCCCAGCTACCCCAACAAAGCAATTAATACTGGAAGAACTTAAGGAAGTATCTTACTTGCCTCCGCCAGAATCAACGAAAAAAAGGAAACATATCACTGAAAAAAACGGGGAACCTGCACTGAAGACAGCCAAAATAATTACACGCTCTGCAAGCACAAAAGAGACTAATGATTCCAAATAAAAACACTTTAGATAACCCTGACTACAGTTCCTAAAAATCAAGACAGTGAATCAAATGCAATTTTAAGACCGAACTGTGAATATTTTATTTTAAATGAGTAATTTTGTTGAATGTTTTTATTTTTCGTTCTGTTAATGTTTGATATATAGGTTTAATAATATTTAAGATTGTATTTATTTGTCATATTGGTGTCTCTTGAATTTTTTTACTTTCCTTATGACCTCATTTGTTAGTCTTGGATGTTAGGTAATCAGTAGATTAATTGAGTATTTTGATTATAATAAATAAGACACATTTTTATTTAATTGAAGGGATGGATCAATATATAAGAGACCATAATTACACTCCCGTAACAACCGTGGAAGTTGAGGGTTTTGATGATTACAATGATACCTTTGGAAATGCAGGAACTAATTTTAATGTTCTTCATCAGAATATCAGAAGTATATCGAAAAACTTTGATTATTTCTGTGTTCTATTAAAACATATTAAGAGCGACATTCATTGTATCGTGCTTACTGAGACATGGCAATTGCAGGACATAAACTTCTTTCATATTGACGGATATAGGGCAGTCTATAGCGGCGGAAATGTAAACCAGAATGATGGCATCGTAGTGTTTGTAAAAGATATTTTTAATTATACAAGTAGAATAGTTGAAATTGGTGAATGTAAAGCATTGGAGCTAAGAATTAAAACCAAAAATAGTAAACAGTTTCTTCTTACTGGCATTTATAGACCCCCAGCTACATGTCCAGAAAATTTCATTGTGAATCTCTCTACATACCTCGAAGAAACAAAAAACATACCATTATTAGAAACTCATGCAATTGTGGGAGACATTAATATAAATATAAAAAAAGAAAATGACATTATGGTCGATAATTATCTCAACTTATTAAGCGAATATAATTTTATTTCTCTAGTAAACTGCTATACTAGAGTCCAAAATCAATCAAGTAGCTGTATAGACCATTTTTTTGTCAGGACCAAGTTAAAATTAAAAGATCATTTCACGCCCAGTATTATTAAAAGTGATATCACTGACCATTATACTACTGTGGTGCATATAACTGATACCATTCTATTTAATATTCCAAGAAAATATGAAAGGAAGTTTATTGATTTTAAGAAAATAAAAAATGATATCAAATCTTATCATTGGATGTCTTTTTATAGTATGGAGGAAGTACAGGATTGCACAACATATTTTGTTGATGTATTGCGTCAGACTATAGACAAAAATACGACCATTGTAAAACAAAAAAGAGAGGACCAACCTAGAAAGTCATGGATAACCACTGGAATTTTAAGGTCAATAAAAACAAAGGACAAACTGTATAGGAAATTTAAACAAAATCAAGAATTATATAGGGCCGAGTATACCTTCTACAAGAATCGTTTAAACAGATTAATTAAAGAAGCTAAAATACAATATTTTCGAGATAGGGTAGAGGAAAATAAAAATGACTCTAGAAAGTTGTGGAATACCATAAATAATATTTCCGGCGTAAATAAAACTAACACGATAAGTGAAATACAGGACTTAGATGGTTCCTTAACAGGCGATAACCAGAGAATGGCTAATATATTAAACGACCATTACATAAATGTTGGCAAGAAACTAGCCGCACAAATAGCACCACCTCAAGAAGGCCTCCAACAGATAATGCCTATACAACATTCGATGTACCTCGAAGATACAGATAAGAACGAAATTGAAAAAATAATAGACTCACTTAAATCCCACAAAGCACCGGGCTATGATCTCATAACAGCTGAGTTGCTTAAAGAACTTAAATGTGACATTTCTGAACAACTTACATACATCATAAACCTAATTATTCATTCTGGTGTAGTACCCCACGAATTTAAGATTGCTGTAGTAAAACCTCTATATAAAAGCGGTGATCCAACGTTGCCTATAAGCTACCGACCTATTTCCTTGGTTACCACAATATCGAAAATTTTCGAAAGGGTGGTGAAGACAAGACTAACCAACTTTTTAGAAAAGTATGAACTATTGTCATCCAAACAGTACGGCTTTAGAGAGGGAAAGGGTACTCAGGATGCTATTGGTAATTTAATTAACAAAATGTATACCGCCGTTGATAATAAACAACCTGCACTGTGCGTGTTCCTTGATCTTTCTAAAGCTTTCGATACGGTTAACCATTGTCTACTTTTGAAGGACTTGGAAAATACAGGAATAAGAGGAATTCCCCTTCAACTGTTTAAGGATTACTTAAGCAATCGAAAACAACTGGTCAGAGTGGGTGACTCATTCAGTACGGAAAGAGTTGTAGAGTGTGGAGTGCCTCAGGGTACTGTATTGGGTCCAGTGCTGTTCTCCGTATATTTAAATCATTTACTTAATCTTGACACTGCCTGTGATATTATTAGTTTCGCTGATGATACCGTCCTGTTTTATACGGCGAATAGTTGGGATTCCCTACGTCAGAAAGTGGAAAGTGACCTTGAACACATATTTAATTGGTTTTCAAACAAAATACTAACAATAAACTTTGAAAAAACTAAATTCATAACGTTTACATCTTATCAGAACGGTCAACCAAATTATAACACAATAAGAGTAAATTATAACAATGCTTTCATTAATATTATGTCCACATCTGATATAAAGTATCTGGGTATTACAATCGACTCTTACCTACGATGGGATAAACATATCCAAAACGTAAAGAATACCCTCAGAACTCTTGTTTATAAATTTAAGATGTTATCATCCTTTTTGCAAACCGATCATTTGAGAATTATGTATTTTGCTCTCGTTGAGTCTAGACTTTGTTATGGTATATTGGGATGGGGAGGAGTCTCGGATAGATATGCAATAAGTTTGGAAGTACTTCAAAAGCGAATTATTAAGATCATTTATAAGAAACCAAATATTTATCCCAGTAACCAGTTGTATATGGAAACAGGATTTTTTGATATAAGGCAAATGTATTTTTACAACATATGCATGCACCTTTATAGCAACAAGGCCCTTATAACATTAATTGATCATGCATACAACACCAGAACAAGAACAAAAAATAATGCAAAAACTACTGTAACAAAAAAGACCATAGGGCAGAAAAATTACCTTTATTTAGGAACCAGAGTGTACAACTTTCTACCAAGAGAATTAAAAACCCTTGTCCAGTCATTTAATTGTAAACCCTTACTTAAAAAAAAAATAAAGTTGTTTCTGCTTACCGTGGAAAGATCGATCATTGATGGTATAGTCAGTGTAAAGAATTAGTGCTCCCTGCATACTTTTATGGTTGTTTTGGGATGGTGATTGTGGGTGGGGATTTATTTTCTGAGTAACTTTGATTGAGTGATAGGATCTAATCATCTTGTAATTTTATCACTTCTTTTGTCTTTGCTTGTTTTTTGCTTGAGCTCTTTGCTTGAGTTTCTTAGCTAAACTTTATTAAAAGGTATATAAGGTCTTTTAAGATATGTTTTGTAGTGTGTAAGTGCAGTGTTATAGTTTTCTATTGTATAATATTATTATAACTATTTACTTGAATTCTAATTAATAAAGACCTGCGTACAGCATCAGCTCCTGCAGGTTCTTGTAGTTTATTTGCTATGTAATTAATTTTTTGTGAATTATTGTAACCATTTTATTTTTGATTGGTAAATAAACTTTATTATTATTATTATTATTATTATACTTTTACATGTTTGTACAAGTTTATACAGATATGTACAAACTTGTAAAACCTTGTACTAACTTGTACAAAGTTATACAAGGCTTGACAGAAGCTAACCAATCCACTTTGATCGTGAGTAAGTTATGTTTGTCAATATAATTACCGTCATAGTCAAAGTTACCCGATTGGGTAATTATTGTTAAAAACTTTTGAGTAATCCAACATGTCTCCGAAATTTCAGCTTCCTGAGAGTTACCGTTTTGAGATGTGAGCCACAATAGACCGCATGGTCGCAGTGGAGGGTTAGCTGTAACCCACTCACTTTCAACCTACCGTTTTGAGATATCGCTTTTTAATATTGCCATTAAATTAGGACCAGCTCCCCCTGGGGAAAGGGGAGGCCGTCAATGTATATATATCCACTTTGTGGTAAGTACTGTAATGTGGTAAGGTAAGTCTGTAAAATTTTAGTCTCTGATAATAAAAAATAATATTTTCCAATTAGTCCGCATGCCGACTCTGGTTTAAAGGTTCTTTCACTACCTAATATCCGCTCTATAGTGATAACAATGTAATTAACAAAATATATAGGGGTCATTTTCTCTTATCTTGACGTATACAGTTTTTATAATGAAGTACCACCACTTCCCTTTCCCTGTTGACAACGAGCCAGCCCACCGGCATGCAATGGCAACGCGTCACCACTTCGCATCACAGTCTAGCTCATGTAAGAATAACAGGAACTTTTCATGGATATGGATCACAAATGCCATTACAGAAAATGACCTGTATTTATATTTTATGTTAATAACAATGTCATTGATACAATAAGTAATTAACGTTAAAAAATATTACGATATATTTGTTAATATGAAATATATAGGTAAAAGGTCCAAAAATTCACAAATATTCCCGTACTTATATCACTAGTGTTCAGTTAACATTATTTGGAATGTCTCTGTTATTCTATTTATTTATAACCAATAATTTATTAAGTAAATTATAAAATTATCTTAAAGAAAGTCAGGCAGATTTTTTAATAAATAAAAATTATATTAAAATATATATTTTATAGATGCCCTCGATGATATGGATCATACGTCGTTAAATATTTATCTGTTAAAATCCGAGATCCATCTGCCCCACTCAAATGTCTGTTCTCATTTGTATTACTCAGTATCCTGTTGTCGATTGTTACCAATCTGTTATCATTTATTATTCTACCGTTATCCTGAACCAATAGTCTCGTTGGTTCGACAATATTCACTACCAGTCTTGGATCAGTCACTAAAATTCTTGAATTATCAGTTAAAATTGTTCTGTTGTCTGCTAATAAATGTGCTGTGTCAGCTAATATTCTTGACGTATCATGATTGTTGTCTGTCTGCAGCATTCGAATTGGTTCTGCTTGTATTATACGGTCTGTAAGCAAAAATAACTCGTTAATTAGGCATTAAGTCATTTTACGGAAGTAGTCCATTGTCTCAAAGTGGAGCTGTTAAGATATGTGGAAAACTGGGGAGACGACTGAGTTTTTTCCCTATATATTAAGTTATTTGTTACCTATCCTATGGGTAGATTTTACTTTACATTCAATCAACCAACTAAAGCTTTATTACAGGGACGACCCTGTGATGGCGACGCCGGCGCTGACGCAAATACTTAATACTTTATTTAAATTAACCATCTGAAATGTTGGGTAAGGAACCCTAAAATAAGACCGAATGCGCTCACGCCAATATTTACCTCTACACAACCGAGTGCATTTCATCCCATGCGCCTGTGTTTATAAACCATCAGTAACGATGGACCATAAATTTAAAAAGACAATAGCATAACGACATTTACAAATATTTTTCCGCCATTTGTTCATATCAGGATTTTTATTTGGTTTAAATATAATAAAAGTAATTCCAACAATACATGGTATGGAGCATAGATTTTATTAAGTACATTAAACTACTCAAGAAAGTGCACAGAATATTGACAATTATTACGTTAATAAAGGAAGCTACTACCGAATGAGCAAAGGTTGGCCCCCACAGTTCAAGTTCACCGCACTCGGAGCAAGCAAGCTTTGAAACCAAATTTTTATTAACTTTAAGGTTCGGCCCTGTTCAATGTTTAGGTAAGCACAAATGATTCAAACTGCGTATTATCACAACTCTATAACGCCGGGATAACATCTGTAACATTATATTGGCAATATAATGTTACGGAGAATATCCACTGTTACCAAAACCAGGAAAATACATTTCTGTATTTAAAAAAATATATAATGAAACGCCCCAGACCCGGGGCTATTTTTCGCGTAAAAATTTCCATAAAATTTCTTAAGGGTAAAATAGAATACCTAATATTTTTGGGACCAATAATATGTGTAGAGAAACCCTCGTTTTAAAAAAGCTTAAAAGCAACAAAATGTGTAAAATTTTACCCTCTTATCGACAAACGAAGAATAGCAGCTAGTTTAGAAAAAACATGGCCATGGCGTCTCCAGTGCTGAAAGCGGGGGCAAGTTTATAAAAGGGAGAAAAAACGACGCAGAAACGCTCGGTAATTTCCCAATCACAAGTTAAGGTCGTTTTTGCTGCCAGTTTTGTTCGCGTAGTTCGGGTTGTTCGGTTTTGGTGCGGGTTGTTTCGCGGCATATAAAAAATATCGGTATATTGAATTTCATTCTTACAATTACTTCTCTCAAAAGTTCTAATCAAAAAATTATCAAGCCATCAATAAACAGCAAATAAAATTCAGCCGACTTGGCTGAAAGACCAAAATTGGCTCCTAATTGTTTTAAAATAAAAAGGGGGACAAAGCTTAACGGTACTATTTGTAACTGTAACAAAAATCAAACAATACTTTTGCTTTCTAAGGGTTGTAAAATATGGGTCAAGTTCGTTGACACAGACCTTTTTGTTTAGGTAACTTGTAACAGATGTTGTCTCCCGGGGGGTATTTTTATTTTGTGGTACTTGAGAACAAAGGGTGGACGTTATTATGCAGTAATAATGCCACCTTATAAAGTTAATAATAATCTGCAATGATAGGTAAAGAAATGGGGGAGAGTTAATTAAGGGCAATATTTTAATTGACAATATACAAGTGAAGTTATCATAAAAGGAATATAATTATTTGGTATGATGTTGCCTGTAGAACGTTAATTTATAATTGCTGCACATAAAACGGTGTGATGGGTTTTTCCTAAAAAGAATGTCCGACAGTAGGAATGACTTGTATGTCCCCTACTGAAGACCATCAGTCGGTCGGCTTTCTAATAATATTGTCGGACATGGATTGGTATCCTTAAAGGCGACAATATGAAAAACAACGCCCATTTGAGAAGAAAAGTGACATATGCGGAAAGTGGGCGAGCTTCTAAGGTTTATTGCACTTTTATAAATTATATGTTTGAAATGTCCGACAGTGTGTCTCCTACTAAAGACAATCAGTCGCTCTGCTTTTCACGAAACTACGTAGTACCTTTATACCAAACGTGTACGTCCATCTATAATACTAGGTAACTGAAATGACAAATAATGTTAATAATAATACGTACACGAAAATGGGGCGATATGTAACAAAATAAATTGCAGATTAACGGGGAACCAAATTAAAACCAGAGTGTGGTCGCAGACCAAAGGTAATAAAAAAAGGGGTATTTTTGGGAGGTAAAGTGTCACCATTACAGTCGCAGACGTAATTGGTAAAAAAAGCTAAAACATTACTTATTATTGTTGCAGACATAATAGGTAATATCTGAGAAAGTGTCACCATTCTGTTGCAGACAGATTTTGGTGCAAATGGGCTAAATTGTGGGGGACAGACCATCTAACACTAAGTTTTATGACATATAGTAATTAGGGTTTTTATTCTGTATGTTGTTTAGGGGATGTCTGATTTAAATTGTTCATAAATTGTATATGGTAAAAATGCTTTTATAATAGATCGATTGTTTTTAAAAACCTCTTAAAATTTCATTTACCGGCAGTGAAATATACCGCATCATAGAGAAACCGTCAGAATAAAATTAAAGCTAAAAAACCTTAAACCTGTCAAACTTTTACCGTTGTACCAAACTTTAAAAGAACCTAAATACAGGGTTCCCCATTTAAAACGAAACAGGCTAAATATCTGGTTCCACGTTAATTAAAAAAAAAAAAACGCTCGGACCCGTCGATTTTCATTTCGAGGGGGACATCTTTTGCGTATATAGATGGTGTGTTCAAAATAAATTGCCGTTAAATATCAGTAAGTGTAACATAATGACCTTTTCATTAAAACGACATACCATTGTGTATGATTATAAAATTAATAACATTACAGTGGACAGAGCTGAGACTTTTCGCGATTTGGGTGTATTATTTGACAGTAAACTATCTTTTGTTCCCCACATAAATGACCTTGTTGCCTCCTGTCATAGATCCCTAGGATTTATAATAAGACATTCTCGTGATTTTTTAAATTGTCATACACTAAAAATACTTTTTTATGCATTTGTAAGATCTAAATTGGAGTACGCTTCGGTTGTATGGTCTCCATATTATCAAGTGCACCTTAATCGCATTGAAAGGGTCCAACGACGTTTTCTAAAATATCTAAGTTTTAAAATTGATGGTCAGTATCCTGAAATCGGTATTCTAGAAGAAGCTCTATTGCAAAGGCACTCGTTTTGCTCCTTAGAAGATCGACGTACAGTTTCCCAACTTAAATTTCTTCACAACATCTTGCATAATAGAGTTGAATGCAGTGATATATTAGAAAACCTACAATTCCTCGTCCCTAGAACACGTCATTCCCACACTTTTTATGTACCAACCGCGCGTACCAATATCTGTAAATACTCCCCTATTTATCGATTGTGCAACACATACAATCTGCACCAAAATAGATTTGACATTTTTAGCTGTGGTTTATCCAGTATAAATCTAAATTAGCGTGTTAGTGTCTTTTTAGGCATCATTATTCCGTATCAATATAATAATTTAAGTCTAAATTGTTATCTCAAATTTTTGAATTATTGTTAAATTATTGCCTATTTTATTTTAGATAGCCTATATACCCATTTGTTAATTGGTTCATTGTAACTGTGAAATGGTGTAAAATAAATAAATAAATAAATAAGTATATTGTCAATCTTGTTACTTTAAGCCCCTAGGAGGGAGGGGGGTAAGATCAAAAACTTAAATGGATACCCCTATTTTATATAATTTTTTTGGATTCTGCATAAAATTCTGAACATTTTTTAATAAAAGTAGTATTAGTCTATACTAAACAGTTTCCGAGATATTGACTCTTGAAAAATGAGATTTTTGAACTTTGACAGCGTCTAGCTTTCTAACTGTACGTCTTAGAGTAAAACGGCTTACATGTCCCTATCTTCGATTTTTATTATCTCCGGTTGTAAGAAATATAGTACTTCCGGTTTAACCGGAAGTTGACACTATTGGAAAGATAATAAAAATCGAAGATAGGGACATGTAAGCCGTTTTACTCTAAGACGTACAGTTAGAAAGCTAGACGCTGTCAAAGTTCAAAAATCTAATTTTTCAAGAGTCAATATCTCGGAAACTGTTTAGTATAGACTAATAATGCTTTTATTAAAAAATGTTCAGAATTTTATGCAGAATACAAAAAAAATATTCAAAATAGGGGTATCCATTTAAGATTTAGATCTTACCCCCCCTCCCTCCTAGGGGCTTGAAGTAACAAGATTGACAATATACGCAAAATATGTCCCCCTCGAAATAAAAATCGACGGGTCCGAGCGTTTTTTTTTTAATTAACGTGGAACCAGATATTTAGGTGATGAACACACCAGGGGTCAGTCACTTTCAATATATTTTTTGAATCATTCCATTTTTGCCGTTAGTTGAGTGCAGAAAATGCTTACTTTCTGCGCTGAAATTTTGCTTATTAAAAAAATATATTGTAAAACCTTTTGTACGATATGTCGACAAATAAAACAACAAACCTGCTTGAATTATTCTGTGGGCGTGATCAATAACTATTTGTTGTTGCTGTTGTTGGCCTTGCGGTTGTTGCTGCGGAACTTGCGATTGAATAACGTATGTCGCCTCTTCATTAAATTTGGCTTCTTTTTCGCTCTCGACTTTAACAGCATTTACATGAACTTTCATGTGCGTGTTTAAGGTACTGGACTGGGAAAATGCTTTACCGCACGTGACACACACGTACGGACGTTCTCCGGAATGAACTCTCATGTGACGCAGTAATATGGTGTTTACGGTAAATCCTCTATTGCACACAGTACATACGTAAGGCCGCTCGCCCGTATGGTTGCGCATATGGTATTTTAGCTTCATCACAGTTGTGAATCTAAAAAGAAAATGAGTAAATAGACCAATTAGGACTTTAGAATTGGACTTCGTTTTAGCTAAGACGCCGCGGGGCACACGCTCTGTCATGTGTCATCTGCGTTCAGTCGCGCTGTACAGAAGGTTTACCTTCTGGAATAATTTATATAACTCTAACTCTTTATTCACTTTCTAGAGATTTGATTATACCTATCAATTATTCATTTAATAATTATACATTAAGTTTACCAATTTTTTCAAGGTTTTTCCCACTTTTGTCTAGTGGATGGTATAATCATATTATATTAATTTATATAGTTTTGCAACTCCGCCATTTGAAGTTTTTAACTTTAAATTACAATAAAGCCATTTATTGAATAAAATGTTAGTTTCCAAGAATACAGAATATAATTGCATTTATGGGTATATTATGTATGTTTGATATTACAATAGCTTTCTTTCTGTGTATTGTATTATCTTTCTCTTAAAAATTGATCATCATCATTCTTACCTTTTCTGACAAACATCACATTCAATAGGTTTATCGGTACCATGAAGTCGTTTATGACTCGTAAGATCTCCCGACTGCCTAAATGCTTTGCCACAAAACTCGCAAGCAAAAGGACGTTCATTGGTGTGAGTCCTCATATGGATTTTTAAACTGGCCTTAGAAACATAACCCTTTTTGCAGACTTCGCATGTAAATGGTCTTTCACCTAAAATAGAAAATTATTATTATTATTATTAATAATTCATATATTTATTTTTTTATGAATATTTTAAAAAATTTGTCACAGGGTAACTATTTGTATCATATCACACAATAGATAATTTTTCCTGGTTTCTATTTTGTTTTAATTCTAGCTAAATCAAATGAAAATAATATTGTATTTTGTATGTTTAAACACGGTGGCTTTTATTAATTTAAAAAAATGTATCCTTATCTGTGGCGAAACACCCAAAAAATATTTTCTAATGTATTTTAATATTTATCATTTCGACTTCTATATACATGACAAAAAATAATTTTAAATATTGATTGATTTTTGTGCAATATGTATTTATATAGGTATTATATCCATTTTAAATAAATTGTAAATATCCTAGTAGTAAAGATTTTTATCTATGAAGAAAATAATTCTAACAAGTCAAGTCAAGAAACAAAACAACAACTTATGACACTGCGTTTTGTATTTTTTTATAAATTTAAAAAATAAAAACGGGCCTTATTGGGCTCAAAACTCAATTTGCTTCAATTTAACCATTTTTATATTAAGTACTGTTTTCTAGATCCCTAATTACAAAACGGTTTTAACATTTTTATAATTTATTACTATTCAAAGTAGACGTAGCGGCAAGAAGAAATTTTCGTAGTAAACCGTTACAGCTTTCAAAGGACTTTAACTATACTATTAACTAAAAAATGCTATGAACGATAAGTGTCTCCACCGAACAACAGTATATCAGTACAGTTTGAACGGGAAATTTTTTAGAGGAATATTGGCAAATGTCGTTCTTGAGAGTCAATATTATAATTACTGCCATCTGATATATTAACTTCGTCTGCCTGCCTGCCTGCACAAGGTAAATTGTCTATGGCCTGCACACACAACCGTGCCGATTGTGTGGGCAGGGGCTACTCTTTGGATCAATCCTGCCGAAAGGACCGCTCCGAATCGATTCTGTGGTCGGCCTACTTTATTTCAAACTCAATGGGCACCGGGAGCCCTTTAGGCAGCCACCTTAAAACGTCAACCTTAGTGCTGATGTTTTTAACAACTTCTTTGCATACTGCTAACAACATCCTGAATGGGATCCCGGACGCGGCAGCGGAGGACCCCTGAGTCTAATTTCGCTTTCAGACGGTGACATTTTTGGAGGTTAGAGATGCAATTGATTGGTCTAAAGAACAAGGGTAGCCGAGATATCTACGGCATGAGTGCTACACTGTTAAAAAAAAGTTAAAAATATTCTAATTTCTCCCCTTAACTAACGTTATACATCTTTGTATTGAGGAGGGTGTTTTCCCAAATAGTCTTAAACTTGACAAAATAATCCCAATCGATAAAAACGGTGATAAAGCAGACTTTATTAATTACAGGCCTATTGCACTTATATAGGTTATATCAAAAACCTTTGAACAGATCCTTAAACACCAACTTTACAACCACTTCGAAAAAAAAAGTTATTCTCCAATCGCCAGTAGGTACAGCTTCAGAACAAAACTTTCTACCAGGCATGCCATAGATATCCTATGTCAACATATTCTGATTTATTATCATTGCGATTGCTTTTAATTGTATTTCTTTTTCTGTCCTTCTCAAGAAGCTTGGGTTTTATGTCTTGGATGAGGGTAGTATTTAATTGCCCTGGTGCGGAGTTACCTTTCGGACTGAAAGCAGGTAACGTCCTCACCCGAGCTGAGTCAGGCCAACGAACTCTGAGGCACGGGGTGCCTCAATGCTCGATCCTGGGCCCTTACTGTTCCTCATGTATGGCAATGACATGCCAGCGGCACTGACTGTAGGTAGGTTGATTATAGCTTCGTTCGTACAGCGGTCAGAGACCGTCAGCAAATTAACGACGCATGCGAACGTGTTTTAACAGCGTTCGCACATGACAAATCCCAAACCGCTGACAGAAAATCCGGCGATCGCAGAAGCCAAATTGTAACGTAAACGCAAAGCAAAAAATTTCCAACCAGTTAAAAACCATGCATGCGCCGAGAAAAATTGGGAGTCGGTTGACAAGTGCTTGTAAGAACGAAGCTTATATTCGCAGATGACACAACGGTTACTGACGAAGTAATTGGTTCACAGCAAACCGAATGAGCCTAAACGCTGACCGAAGCCATGGTGTTTGGTCTCAGACCCCATGATATAGAAAACTCTGCGGCAGTGAAATTCCTCGGTTTTCACATGGATCCCACACTAAAATTTGACATCTCATCTCTGTCTATTCCAGAGTGTCCACTTGCTGAAGCAGTTTTTGATTAAGGTAGACCATAGTGTGTGTTTGATGGCTTTCCATGCTCTTGTGCAGTCCCTCTGTTGCTATGCTTTGCTGACGTGGGGTCATTTTGATTTCTGCTCATATAGACAGTGTTTGCGCGTCAGCGCAGAGCAGTGATTACTCTGGCTATGCTTGCTTAATCGTGCTGATGCCAGAAACGCATACCGAGATACCAACCATTCCCTCCTGCTATATTCCCTGAATACTTATTGCACGCTAAAAGCTCAGGTAACTATGAGCCTGTTGGTGACGGCTATGATTACAACACACGTAGTAGAGATAATCTACATATTGCTTTTCTGCGACTGAAGAAATCGTTGAATGAGACTCTGCACTACGCTCCGGCCTTTTTTAATAAGCTTCCGATTTCTATCAGAAACCTAGACCCGTCGTAAAAAAGTATCTAATATCACACTTATTTTACTCTATTCAGGAGTTTTTAGACCATACATTTGATGTTCCCTTGTATTAACTACATACTCAAATTTTAACTTGTTTTAAATTGTTTCACTTTAATTGGTTATTTATCTTTTTAACCTGATTTTCAATAATTGATTTTAACTTAACTTCGTCAAATGTGAAATGATTTTGTAATGTTAACTGTCTAATATTATGTATTACCTCCTAGCAATACTTCCTTGTGTAGTTACCTAACCTGACTTACGCGAAATTTAGAATATTGTGAACATGAATAAAGGAATTTGAATATAGTCTTAGACCCGTACAGTCTCGATGTTGCGCTATGCTAGTTCAGTTTGTTTGACTTACCTGTATGTGTACGTAAATGTAGATCAAGATTGAACCGCTGTGGAAAACTTTTTCCACAAATATTACACACAAACGGTCTACTTCCCGTGTGCTGTTTGATGTGAGCCGACAATGATTCGGCACTGGGAAATTCAATTCGACAATAATCACAGATATGTTTAAGTAATCCTGGATCGCCCTCCCTCTTCTCATGGATCCTCATGTGTTTTAACAGACTGTTCTCGGCATAACAACCCTTATTACAAATTTTGCAGACGAATGGCTTCTCACCTGTGTGCCTGAAATAGAGAAAAGTTTTTTCATATACCCAGGTTTATATTTTGCTTCTAAATTGGGCTAGGTTAAGAGATTTTAAGTATTATATTTAGAAGATGTTGCTTATTTGTCAATAGAAATGGAATTTTGTCGGCTATTAAAGCATAACTGCCTTTAGTTGCAAGGTACCTATGTGTAAATTGGAAAGGGCTTCTTGTACTTTTAAGCTAATGTAAACAGAGGCGTGGCGAGCCCATACGTACTTTTAATTATTAAATTTGAAAAAAAAACCTGCCGAGCTATATTTTGATGGGTTTATGAACATTATAAAAAAAATTAACTTCCAGACTAAAAACTATCTGTGTCTACTAATGTAAACAAGGCAATTATTTGTGGTAAATTATAGAAATTTTAATAAGACAAACTAACTTTTGTCATCAATATCTTTGGTTAGAACAGTGTTAGAGAGCTGCGGTTTTGACTAAAGCCGACGCAACGTTTAAAGAATTTGACTCTTAATTTTTTTTTATCTAAAAATAATATATCATCATTTCATCAAATAGAAGAAAAGAAAAAAAGCTTTTTTTGTTGATATTCCACAAATCGCCCTCTAACGGGAGAAGTAAGGTTTATCTAAAAATCAACCAATGCGCAATGGGTAGAGAAAGAAAAACTATCGAATGAGATAAAGTTTGTAAAAATTTGTTCAGCCCAAACGAAGTTATCAGTTTTTATACAGGGTGATTCAGAAGTACTTTGACAAACTTCGGAAGGTAATTGCTGGCAATATTTTAAGATGAAAAGTTCTTATAAACAGTGGTCCTTGACGACTTCGTTACGGAGATACAGGGTGTTGAAATGTTAAATGGAATACATAGTAATCATTTTTAAATAACTCCTTAAGGTTGAATTCTCAACGTCGTTCAATTTATTGCCAACCTATAACCTATTTCGCTTTGTTTTTTCAAGTTTATTATTTTTTAAACTAACATTTAAATAAAATCAGTATTGTCGGCACATTACTTAGGTAATATCTGATATATTACAAAAATATCAATTTATTTTATTGCTAATTTTGGGAGAATTGTATAGTGAAAGAACAATGAGTGACAATGACAGGCATATTAATGTTAAAAAAAATTTACCCGATATCTTTTGCTATACAATTCTCCTAAAATAAGTTATGAAATTCCTTGATATTTATTAAATATGTCAATTATTACCTATAGAATATCAAGTCGATACTGATTTTCTTTAAATTTTGTATAAAAGCTAGAAAACATAAATAAATCTACGCGAAATAGGTTATATGTTGGCAAGCATGTTGATACTCCCACCTTAACGAGTAATTTTCTTTTTATACAATTTAGTGAATTAAATAAGCATCTAAGGCCACTTATTTTCAAAGTACAAGACCATCGTAAATTTAACCAGTGGCGTCGGTACAAAATGTTACTATCATATTTTTGTGAAAACTATGCTACACCACTGACTTATTTTATTTTAACTTTCTTCTTATGAATCCCCCCTTCATTTACAACAAAAAAGATTACGTGTGTTTCTTTGATACGAGGGACGGTTTAAGGGTAAATGATTATTTTATTTGACTATAAACAAATATTAAAAAATGTGTTTTAAATTCAAAGATTTATTAAGTTATAACTTAAATAAATAAGTACGTTACGGAAATTAAATGATTTTTAAATAAATTGTTAGAGATGTCCACCTTCAGCCAAGATGCAGGCATCTAATCTCCTTTGCATGGAATCACGTACGCGCGCGTGCTACGATATCTGATATCTGGTATGTTTCTTATTGCTTCAAAACCATCAATTATTCGGTTTTTTAGCACTTCTAGATTTTCTACTGGCGACTGGGACTGACTTCCTTAGGCATAATATACATATTTGTTTATTATAGTAAAAATCTTGAATACTCTCGCAAGCTGGGGGCAAAGTCACGTGACACTCTGTCAATTTTGGTCTATTAAATTTTTATAAGTTGGCATGAATTACAGGACCGGACTTGAAAATTATACATGTGATACCTTCTAAAACAATTTATGCAATAGCCTCCTCGGTTCTACCGCTTTAATATTGCCAAATAATAAGTAATAGGTACCTAATAATTTCTCTTGAAAGTTTTGTTTTATAAATATTATAATTTAAGGTAGGTAATAATAAGCATGAATTTCTATATGGTTTAAAGATAAAGTGTCAAAATAGATTTAAAAAGTTTATAATATTATAAATATCCAAACCTTAAAAATACTAACCTAACTGAAACACAACTTAAAATAGGATTCTGTCACTCATATTTAGAACAGATTTTTTTTTGTTTTATTTGTTCAGATTATACCTATAGGTAAAATACCTACAGTTCAACATAAACTAATTGAATTCAAGTTATTACATTCACTGTCAAGAAAATCCCCATATATGACTTACGTAAGGTACGTAGACCCAAATATGGTTTTTATAGAATTTGTTGGCTATGGTACGTTTACATTTCTAAACTTGTATGTGGGCTAACATAAAGTTAAAAGTTTCAATATAGCCAGGGATTTAATTTTTCTGGTGGAAACCCTACTTGAGTTTTTGACTTACATAAGGTACGTAGACCCAAAAGTGGTTTTTATGGAATTTGTTGGTTATGATACAATAACATTATTTTTTCTGTCAATGGAAACCCTAATTTAACAGTTTTTGACTTAACGTAAGGTACGAAGACCCAAATACAGTTTTTATAGAATTTGTTGGTTATGATACAGTTACATTCCTAAACTTGTATGTAGGCTAATATAAAGTTAAAAGCTTTAGTTTAGCCAGGGATTAAATTTTTCTGTCAGTGGAAACCCTACTTTAACAGTTTTTGACTTACGTAAGGTAGGTAGACCCAAAAGTGGTTTTTATGGAATTTGTTTGTTAAACTGCAATTTATTGATACAGTTACATTTCTAAACTTGTGTGTAGGCTAATTTTATGTTAAAAACTTTATTTTATTGTCATACAAACAATAATAATAGTAATATCAAATAATAATTTCACTTATATAAGGTACGTAGACACAGAAAATAGAATTATATATATTATATATTTAACTCCACTTTGAGTATGGACTACTTCTTCAAAATTATATATTTGTTCGCTATCCTATTACATACTAATATGGTTAACTATTTTAACTATTATAGTAACATAATTTTACTTACTATTACCTTACTATTGCCAAACAATAATAATATTTACTAATAACAATAATAAAAATAATTCCTTCAAAATCAAATAGCTGCTTTTTAAAGGTTAATAATATGGAAAGCTGTTTTGGCATTTGGTAGAACTAGGCAATACCCGGTTTTATCAACCTACCCGGTTTTGTCCAACTCTCCCCTACCTACCTAAGTCAGGGAAATACTTAATTTCTACTTATTTTTCTTGAAACAGAAAAGGATATCTAGATAATGTAAAATGCAAAAATTATACATTAGAAACCTAACCTTAACGAACAAACATTTTAAGAACAAAAATTTTACAAACTAACTTTTCGACAAAAACGGCGTTCAGATGAAATAAAACTTATTACTTATCGATGAAATCAACTAACGAGCAAGGCACACATTAATAATTATGATCCCTATTGAAAAAGAATTAAAAAATTTTAACCTGTATCTAAATTTTTGGTCAAATGAATAATAATTGTAGGTACTTACAATTAAATGTAACAAAAACGCAATTTATAACTCGGTGTTTGGGCTCATTACGGTCCGCTACAAATCTAGGGATATTATTATGTCCCAATATCAGGTGATCGATGACAAATAACCGCTGTCATCTGTTTTAAAACGAGACTATTCGTGATATTTAGTATAGTAAGTATGTACAGGGTCTTTGATTATATTTACGTGGATTTTATATAAAAATTGTAGTTTGTCTTTTATGTTATCTTTTGAAATTATCATTAAAAAAATATCGCTTTTGAAAAATGGGAAAATATAGGCAATTTCAATTTTTTTAAATGGAACACCCTGTATATTATGCGTTACAATGAAAGATCTTTTTTTTCTGATTTCAAATATTTATATATTGATGCTATTTGGGTGAACCATTTTTGAGATATTTTAGCTTAAACTATAAATAAATTGCAAATAAATTTCATATTTTGTATCAAGAAAGCCATGAAAACAATAAAATTGTTATGTTTTATAAATTTATAACTTAGGTATTTTCTACATATTATTATCCTCCTTGATTTTGGATACATTTTAACAAGTTTCCCTTCATTTTTGAATTAACAGAAGCGGAAATAGATATTTATAAAGTTAATCTTTATAATAATTATTCTTAATAGTTAAAATGATAAACTTCAAAAATATCGAGACGTCAAATTTATCAAACATATTACACAACAATTTTATTGTTTCCATGGCTTTCTTGATACAAAATATGAAATTTATTTGCAATTTATTTATAGTTTAAGCTAAAATATCTCAAAAATGGTTCACCCAAATAGCATCAATATATATATATTTGAAATCAGAAAAGAAAGATCTTTCATTGTGACGCATAATATACAGGGTGTTCCATTTAAAAAAATTGAAATTGCCTATATTTTCCCATTTTTCAAAAGCGATATTTTTGTAATGATAATTGATTAGCTGACCACGTTCAACCATATTTTCTCTTAATGTATTCGATAAAAAAACACTACTTTACTACTTTTTAATGGACTGTAATTACTAAAATTCTGACAGCCATTCTCAATCTCAAAAGTCTAAGTCTCATTATTAGGGCCATTGTTGTAAAAACGTAAAGTCCACACCTGTTGCATCTTCGGGATCAACCATAACCGCCGGCCTTGAAAGTCCTACCTTTCAATAAATTACTTTGTAACAAATTAACAGTATTTTGAAATAACTATACTTAACGACAACAAGTCTTAACTACCTATATAAAAACTTAAACAAACGGAATATCTTTTATTTAAAGTGTATTTTCTTCCGGTTCCAAAGAGTTATTAAATGTTTCTACCGGTAGAACGCACACCTTTTGCACTGAACGTTTAATAGTTCCAGTACTAGTACGTACACTGACAACACGTATTAGTTCATCCTTGCCTGGATGAAGGGCGACTATACGTCCAAGTTTCCAACAAAGCGGGGCCATATTTTCATCCTTGACTACTACCATGGCGCCTAGTTTGATGTTGCAGGAGTCTTGCCACTTTATACGCTGCTGTAGAAGTGACAAATATTCTGCTGACCATCGTAACCAAAACTCCTGACTCAGTTTTTGAAGTAGATGGTACTGATCCAAGCGATTGGACAACTGATCCGCTACATCTCGTTGTGGAAGTGCCTTTAAAGCGTCTCCAATTAGGAAATGTCCTGGTGTGAGAGCAAGGAGGTCTCTTGGATCAGAGGACAGTGGGGTCAACGGACGAGAATTCAGTACTGCCTCTACCTGTGCAACAACAGTGTTCATGTCTTCGAAAGTAAGGATTTTATTTCCTATGATTCGAGTCATTAAATGCTTTGAGGATTTGATTGCTGACTCCCAGAGACCACCGTGATGCGGTGATCGAGGGGGAATATAAAGCCACTCGATTCGATATTGTAAACAATAATTGTAAAACTTGTTATCCTTTTTTAATTCATCGAGAAAATCCCCTATTTTCTTAAGTTCGTTGTTACCCCCGACAAAATTTGTTCCATTATCTGAATAAACTCGAGCACATAATCCCCGACGTGAGACAAATCTTTTTAAACAATTAAGAAATGAATTTGTGCTTAGGTCTCCCGCCAATTCTATATGAACTGCTTTTGTTGTAAAGCATACAAACAAACACATATATCCTTTTACAACTGCGCGATTTCTCAATTTACCGTCTTTTAAACTAAAGGGGCCAGCAAAATCGACACCAGAAATTAAGAACGGTCGATTAGGCGTTACCCTGTCTTTAGGCAAATCACCCAATTTTTGAAGAAGACTGCAAGGCTTGACCCTAAAACAAGTCACGCATTTAGATAAAACGCTTCTAACAGCACTTCTACCATTAATTGGCCAATAACATTGGCGTAATGATGCTAAAATAGCTTGTGGGCCAGCATGCAATTGTTTATGATGTTGATCACTAATTATTATTAATCTTGTTAAGTGGTGCCTTTGTGGTAAAATAATGGGAAACTTTGTATCATATTTTTCACTCGAGTTTCGAATTCTCCCACCCACGCGGAGAACACCATTACTATCTATAAAGGGGTCGAGACAACTTATCAAACTTTGCTTCGATAAAGGCTGAGAACCTTTAAGAAGATTGATTTTATGCTTGAACACTTCGTTCTGCATATCCTTAATCAGTACTTTCATCGAATTGTCAAATTCTTGAACAGAGATATTACCAACCTTTCTTTCATCGCGTATAATTTTTGAATTATTAACAAACCTTAAGCATAAAGCTGTGATTCCTACGTTCTTTTGTCGAAATCTAATTAATATGTCAAATAACTCATCTTGAATACACGGTCCTACTTTTAAAACGTCATTTAACGATACGCCACTGGATGTTTTTGCACTAGCATCGAACACTACGCGTAGTTTTGTAGTAGTGCTATTCTCATTAACCACTCCGTGATGAGGTAAATAGCAAATACTATCAAACCTTTCGATATCTTCCAATTGAACTTTGCTCATGTGACCTAAACTAATGTATTCTTCAATAAAAGATGAATATTTTTCCTTTAGTCCTATATTTTTTGATAGTTTCCTTTCTAACGAGTAAAACCTATTTGTTGCAATTCTTAACGAATCACCTAAACTATTTATACTATCTTTTACTGGTAATCTAACAGAAAACCTGCCCAAACTGTCCCTACTAACTGTATCTACAAAGTTTTGTTCACACTCCACTTCTTCTATTGATAAATGGGTCTTCTTATTTACCTCCTCAATAGCCCAAAATTTATCTAACTGATCCTGTATGTCTTGCTGAGCTACCAAATGGCACGAAACTTGCGGAGTAATAACGCTACTATTTTGATTTTCAACACAATGGCCTGATATTAACCACCCAAAGACACTCTTTTGTAAACAGGGCTGGTTTTTGCCCAACTTAATTTGACCAATGCATAACAAATTAAAAAACAACCTAGCTCCGATCAAAATTTCGACTGTTGCTGAGATATTAAATTCTGGATCTGCCAGATTTAAATTAGGAGGTATGCTAATACTAGATGCATCAAATGAACGCACGGGAATGTTAGACGTAACATCTTTTACTACTAAAACCGATAGATCTGCATTAAAATTGTTATAGCATGATTTAATAGAAGTATGTGCTTGGTATTTGATATTTGTTAACATGTCATTAACCCCAGATATAGGAATATTTATTTTATTGATTTTCAAATCCAACTTTTTCACCAAATCATCCGATATAAGATTTACCTGCGATCCACTGTCTAATAAAGCCCTACATTTAACAAAGTGGTTGCTACTGCCGCCCGGCAAGCAGTGAAAATCGATGCAGTGTTGCCGGAAGTACCACTAAAGCGCACGAGCAGGTACGCCGAACAGAAATGGAAGAAGATGCATGCAATATATGCCTCGATAGAATTGGTCGTGAAAATAATATAAAATGCGCCGGGGTTTGTAATGAATTTTATCACGTAAAATGTCTGAACATTGCAAGCAAGGATTTCAATATAATCAAAAATATACGGGGCTACAAGTGGTTTTGTGATAACTGCAATGCAAATTTAATTATAAATATGGAACTGAAGAAGGAATTTATGCAGTTTAAAGAAAGTTTGCTGGCAGAATTTAACACACTGAAGGAGAAGTTTATACTAAAAAATAGAGAGGAGCCGTTACAAGCAGGTATTGCAGTGTCATATGCAAGTGTGGCACGCAAAGCTGGTGAAGCAATCTTAATTAAACCGAAAAATAAGCAGGAAAGTAGCAAAACCAAGGAGGCTTTAACAAAGAAGATAAATCCATCAGCATTGGAAGTTGGTTTTACAACATGCAAACCAACAAAAGATGGCGGCATTTTATTAAAGTGTAAAACAAAGGCAGAAATAGAACGAGTAAAAAAAGAAGCAGAAAAATGCCTTGGTAAGCAGTATCAAGTAAGTGTGCCCCAATCCAGGAAACCACAATTTAAAGTATGCGACATTACTGAAGAGCTAAGCAATGAAGAACTAATTGATAGCATAAAGTCACAGAACTTGTTCCTGAGCCGTGAAAATAGCCAAATGAAGGTTATTGTTTTTAAAAAGATGAAAACTCATTATATGGCAATTATCGAGTGTGATCCGGAAACCTTGAAAAAGGTTTTAGAAGAAAAAAGCTTAAGTATCGGATGGGCCACGTCATGTAGAGTATTTGAATATGTCAAAATATTTAGGTGCTACAAATGTGCAGGTTTTAATCACAGAGCGAACGAGTGTACTACTGAAATTCGTTGTTTCAAATGCGGAGAAAATGATCATGAGAAGAATCGGTGTAACAGCGACAGTTATAAATGTGTCAATTGTCAGGATGCAAATAAAAGGAGTAACCTTTCTTTGGATGTGCACCATTCGCCTTTTGACTCTACAAATTGCAGTATTTTGAGTAAGCGCATCAGTATAGAAAGACAACAAATTTGTATGGATGGTATAAATAAATAGCAATTAACGAGTGAAAGGTCGAGTGGCAGTGCATCAATACAGGGGGATATAAGTGTAACAATTTATCATCAAAATGTGCAGTGTCTGAGGAATAAGCTTGACACCTTGGAGGTCGCTTTGCTACAATGCAATGCCGATATCGTATGTATTACTGAGCATTGGTTAAATGATAGTCAATTTAATATGGTAAGTCTTAATAAGTATATATTAATCAGTAAGTTTTGCAGAACAAATTTTAAGAATGGTGGCGTTGCAATATTTTCCAGCAATACATTTTTTGAATCCGTAACAGAAATTAAGTTAAATAATATTGTTTCTACTGAGAAACTTTTTGAGATTTGTGGTGTAAAATTGGTGCTTGAAAATAAGAAAACAATAAAGATTTTTTGTATTTATCGATCGCCCTTAGCTGATATAAACTTATTTATTTATGAGTTAACGAAATTTTTAGAGTCAAATGTAAACATAAACAAGAATGAAAGAGTAATCCTATGCGGTGATCTTAATATTGATTATCTAAAAAATACAGTAGAAAGAAATGAGCTACATGATCTATTAAGTATGTACGGACTTGCCTTTCATGTTTGCGTGCCGACAAGGTGTGTGGCTGGTTCTTCAAGTGCAATTGACTATATGTGTTCAAATTTACTGGATGTTTATGAATTAGATTGTAACGTGGAATTTAATGGATTGTCGGATCATTCAGCGCAGATTTTAAGTTTAAAAAAAGTACCCATGCCAAAAAATGAGAAAGTATTCATTTATAAAAGATTATTTACTACTGAAAATTATGATACATTAAGATATTACTTACAGAGGGAGACATGGCTGTCTGTTTTTGAAGCTGCCGACGTGAATAGTGCTTTTCAGGAATTCGTTCAACTTATTCTAATGTATATTAATATTGCATTTCCTCTAAAGAAAGTATTTTTAAATAATAACAAAAAACCATGGTTAACTTCTGGTATTCGCGTATCAGCTCGAAATATAAAACAACTACATACGTTGGTAGCGCAAACTGATAGTCCTGTCTTGGTCAACTACTATAAGAATTATAAAAAGGTATATAAAAAAACTATTCAGGCTGCTAAATGGTTACACAATAATAGATTGTACATAAATTCGGCAAATAAGGGCAGGACTGTATGGGGTATAATCAAAAATACTTTGGCTCGAGGAGAGACTAGAAATAATATTGAAAGTCTTTACGTGAATGGCGACCGGATAAGTAATCTGAATGACATGGCTAATGCTTTTAATAAGTATTTTGTGGAGGCCCCGCAAAATTTAATTACTGATGATATGAAACGAAAAAAGAGTGAATATACTTTCAAATATCGCAAAAAAGTTGGCACAATGTTTTTCAGACCTGTTTTGGAATGTGATGTAAATGACGTTATAAAGGCATTAAAAAAATCAAATTCAGTTGGCATTGATAATATTTCAGTGAATGTGTTGAAATCTATTAGTGACTATATATTGAGTCCATTGACGTACCTAATAAATATGTCATTGGAGAAGGCAATTTTTCCTGATATCTTTAAGACTGCTCGGGTTATTCCGCTTCATAAAAAAGGAGAGAAAGATAGGTTAGACAATTATCGCCCGATCTCTTTATTAAGCTCAGTATCAAAAATTCTGGAACGAATTGTTTTTAACCAAATCTCGATGTTCCTATCAACTTTTAATATTATCACAAATTGTCAACATGGTTTTCGTAAAGGAAAGAGTGTAAATTCGGCGATCTTAAGCTTTATTGGCGAGCTTTATAGTGCACTTGATAGTAATAAGAAATGCTTCGGTCTTTTTATGGACCTCAGTAAGGCCTTCGACCTTGTTGACCACGTCTTACTAGCGGCGAAATTACATGAATACGGCATGAGAGGTATGGTTGGTGAATGGCTGCAGTCATATTTGATTGGGCGTGATCAGGTTGTGGATCTTCAAAGTATTCGATCTGATAAACGTAATATAAGCATTGGTGTTCCTCAGGGATCCATTCTGGGCCCCCTACTATTTCTAATTTTTGCGAATGATCTTCCAGACGTGGTTCATAATGAAAAAGAACTTGTTATGTTTGCTGATGATAATTCCTATTTGAGTTGTAACAGTGCCGCCGAGAGTTCGATTGCATTATTGCGTGATATGCTTGCAAGATTTAACGCATGGTTTGCCAGCAATGGGTTATGTTTGAATACAACTAAAACATTGTTTATCAACTTCACTCCGGGTAGGTCAACTTTTAATGAAAGCCTGCTTGTCAGGGCGAATGGTGGATCGATTGCACAGGTTGCCCAAACAAAAGTACTGGGTATACATATTGATAATGCCCTATCTTGGAGCTTTCACTGCACTGAACTAAGTTCTAGCATTTCTCCGATATGTTATGCTCTCTATCGCCTACGTGGTGTGGTCAGTAGGAATATTCTCTTATCTTATTACTATGCCCAATTTGTTTCTCGAGTGAAAAGTGGAATTTTATTCTGGGGTTCCTCTCCATCAAATTTAAATAGAGTGTTTTTAATCCAGAAGAAGGCTGTTAGAAGTATGATGGGAGTGTCTTGTCGTCATTCATGTCGAGGGCTATTTGGATCACTTAAATTGCTCACTTTGCCGAGTTTATACATTTTAGAAGTTCTTATCTACGTAAAAAACAACCTACATAGTTTCTTATCCATGGAAAACGTTCATAATTATGAAACGCGTAACAATATGAACTTTGTTGTACCGGCGCACAACATGACATTATTTGAAAGGAGTCCATTTTACATGGGAACCAGACTGTATAATAAGTTACCTAGGGAGATCAAAAATATACCAAGCAAAGCCATTTTTAAAAAAACTGTTTGTAGTATATTGGTTTCTCATGTTTTTTACAATATTCGTGAATTTATGGATTGTGATTTGTCATCCTAACTGTAATTTAGTAGGTATATATATTTTGTACTTATAAGTAATAGTCGCTTCTCCACAGTTCTCTGTGAGTCGTTTTTGACTTTTTCTATACCAATGTAAATTTTGGTCTCTTGAAATAAAATTTATTTATTTATTTATTTATTTATTTATTTATTTATATAAATTACCGCAGTTGACAAAAGTACCTGACTCGTAGTGCTACAGGCTGCAACAATTAACTGATCGTCAACAATAGAGTCTATTTTTACACACGCGTGTACACCTTCCTGTGCCTGAATTTGATTGTTTGATTGCTCAGTGCACGAAGTTGATTGTACTGCCCTGTTACCTACTTTTTCAGGGTGCAATAACGTGTTGTGACGACCTCGGCATCGTCTACAACCGTCTGATCTACACTCGCTTGCTAGATGACTAGAACGCAAACAGTTATAACATAACTTAAGCTTTCTAATTTCAACTGCCCGCTGTGAAATCGTAAGTGCTAACAACTTATTACAAAAGTATATGAAATGCGAGCCCTTGCACATTTCACATTTAACTTTATTTCCCTCTATGGCTATATGCACTCCGTGCGAATTACTATTCCCGAAATTAGATTTGTTCTGAACTCTCGGCCCTTTTATGTTCGTTTCTACTGTTTCCAAAATGCGACATTTATTTGAAAGAAAATTGTTAAAATCTGACATTTTTGGATCGCCATTAAAATCTGATATTGTCTTACCTTCCCATTCCATTTTTGTGTCGATGTCTAATTTCCTACTTATCAAAAATATAAGTAACCTATCCCATGTTTCCACGGGTTCCCCTAATGCTTTTAACGCCCTTATGTGTTTTTCCAATGAATCATTCAAATTCCTTAATAAATGAGCGCACTCCTTATTTACCAAAGGCATATCTACAAGTGACTTTATGTGTTTTTGAATAATAACGGGTTTATTTTGAAACCGTTTTTCTAGTAAACTTAATGCTACGACATAATTATTGCGAGTTATCTCTAAACAATCTAAAATTCTTCTAGCATCGCCATCGAGACAATCTAATAAGTAATAAAACTTTTGTATGTCGTCTAAACACGGATTGTTATGAACTAAAGTTTGAAAAGTTTCGAAAAACTGCGTCCATGTTTCGAAATCACCCCTAAATTTAGGTAAACCTAAATTTGGCAACCAAGCACCACCTGACAAGAACGGACTATTAAGGCTACTACTTTTATGATTATTATTAGACGCGTTTTGTCCAACATTTTGATCCGCACTAACTTGACTGTCAGTAATCATTTGTTTAGCACTAGCCAATACTAGGTAGAATTGCTGTTCAAAATCATTACATTCATCAAAACCGTCTTCTGATGGCCTAAGCATATCGATCTCTAACTGAATTTCATTAAATTGGTCCAAAAACGATTCGATTCTTTGAGTACGTACCTTAAGCTCACTGATTTGACTCGAATTTATATTTGATAAAAAATCAGAAAATCGCTTTAATTGATCTTTAATACGTTCCCGTCTAACAACCAATTTTGTCAGTTCTCCTTCCGATTCAACAACTTTGTCGGTGGCATTCTTTTTACCCATGTTTAATTTAAACAATAATTGACTTTAAAGAGTAACGAATGCTAATTACTAGTTTTTACTAAAATCAAACTACCTATTCTGCTCACTATACTAAATCTATTTCTCTACCGTTACTATATCGATGGTTATTCCTTCCGTCGAAAATTCTAAATCTACTTTTCTATACTTTACTATGTCGATGGATACACTTTCTCTCCCTATTTGAGCCCGAATCTACAAGATCCAAACCGACAAACGATACGAAACTACTAATCAGTAATCCTACAAGATCACCACATCTAAGCACTAATTGTTTGTCAGCACACGAATCCTACAAAACATTTAACATACTAACACTAACTAACAAACGACATGATATTGTACTATGCAACAGATCGAGGTACTAAATATACTAAATAAGACCACCAGGACGGAGACCTACCGAAGCACATGCCGCCAGCCCTGCGAAGTTCTCTTCTCTTCTTAAGTACGGTTCTTCACCACCTATTCGGCTCCGACTGGACCATTTGATTAGCTGACCACGTTCAACCATATTTTCTCTTAATGTATTCGATAAAAAAACACTACTTTACTACTTTTTAATGGACTGTAATTACTAAAATTCTGACAGCCATTCTCAATCTCAAAAGTCTAAGTCTCATTATTAGGGCCATTGTTGTAAAAACGTAAAGTCCACACCTGTTGCATCTTCGGGATCAACCAATAATTTCAAAAGATAACATAAAAGACAAACTACAATTTTTATATAAAACATTTTTTTCTTCAAAAACAAAGACTCCAGAAGCCACGTAAATATAATCAAAGACCTTGTATGTAGGTATTCGTCAAAATACTTTAATAAATATTTGAGTGGTTAATCAGTTTAAAACACATTTTTTAATATTTGTGTATAGTCAAATAAAATAATCATTTACCCTTAAACCGTCCCTCGTATCAAAAAACACACGTGATCTTTTTTGTTGTAAATGATGAATTCATAAGAAGAAAGTTAAAATAAAATAAGTCAGTGGTGTAGCATAGTTTTCACAAAAAATATGATAGTAACATTTTGTACCGACGCCACTGGTTAAATTTACGAACGTGTTGTATTTTGAAAATAAGTATCCTTAGATGCTTATTTAATTCACTAAATTTCATAAAAAAAAATAACTCGTTAAGGAGTTATTTAAAAATTATTACTATTCCTTTTAACATTTCAACACCCTGTATATCCGTAAAGAAGTCGCCAAGGACCACTGTTTATAGGAACTTTTCATCTTAAAATATTGCCGGCAATTACCTCCCGAAGTTTGTCAAAGTACTTTTACACCCTGTATAAAGCAAAATTTGACATTCCCCCAGAATTTTATTTTAGAAGACAGAGTAAATTTTATAAAAGAAATAAAAAGATTTATACCTAAATGATCAACAAATAAATATGTTCAGTACCTCTGAATTGGGCCATATAAAGAGAAAAACCTATATAATATGGAATCACGATGATAAGTGAAAGATTGTACACATTTAAAACTAATACCTAGAATATTTTTTATGTCAATTTTCTTTTTGGATTCTCTGTATGATCTTTACCTTAGCAGATGCTTATGCAACATTGTAGGATGAATAAATCGCTTCTTGCAAATACCACACTCGTGAGGCTTTTGTTCTTCTGGCAGATGAGTCCTCATATGATTGTTCAAATAATTTTCCTCTGTAAAACACCTGGAGCACTCCTTACATTTGAAAGGACGATCTTCAATATGTGTACGAAGATGCTTCCGAAACGCTTTCATAATTAGGAACTGCTTTTTACAAACATTGCAGACACTGACATGGCGTTTCTTCGGAACTAAAAATAGTAACATTTGTACGAATGGAGTAAAATGACATTTCCTTGCCCGCGGGCTCCAGAAGTGCCAACATACTCCAGTCATATTAGGCCGGAAAAAACAGCATCTGCTAAAAAAATGCAAGTGAGCATAAATTTTGTTTACACCTTTATTTTGACTTTGTAAGCAATGTCTAAAAAGTTCCCATCGATATCGCGCTTGCGTTTTTAGTTATTTAAGGTGAAAGACCATAAAACTCTTATTTTCTTAAATATCTCGCTTTCCGTAAGTCGTAGGAATTTTTGGGTAATTACAAAGAATAAAGAACAGGGAATTCTATACAAAAAAGGTTATATAAGTTTTTTCCGTAAAACTAATAACATACGGCTAAATTATGCTGCAAGAAGCGCAACGCAGTTATGTCTACAAAAGATTACGCGATGCCACGTAAATATACATCTAAAATACAATACAATGTATTAAAACAATAGCAAGAATATAAAAGCAATGGAACAACTTCGACGAAGTGCTTTAACTTCAGGATCCGTAGAGGTCATTTTTGACGAAGCAATGCAAGTGACACTTGGCCAAGAAAAGTTCCTATCCAATCACGCAAACAAAACTAGATTAATATCAATGCTAATGTATAAACTACAATCTATCAACATAACTGTGAAACAAGCTAGAGACGACGCCGACGTTTTAATAGTAGAGACGGCACTTGAGAAATCACAACACAAAATCACTATTATCGTTGGGGAAGATGTGGATCTCTTAGTTATTCTAATAGGACGTGCTCCTTTAAACCAGGATGTTTTCTTGTTTAAACCAGGGAAAGGGAAAATAAAATTAAAAACATACTCCTCTTCCAGCCTAAATAAGTATCCAAATTGTAAAAAGCATATGTTGTTACTACATGCAATTACTGGCTGCGACACAACCTCTGCGCTTTTTAATAAAGGAAAAATAAAAGTTTTTAAAATGTTCGAGTTGCATCAATTTGCGGAAGTTTTTAAACAGGAAAATTGCACAGTAAAGACGATTATGGAAAATGGATTACGCATCCTTCTGGCAATCGATAGAGCCCCTAAAACAGAATTATCCATTGAAAACTATCGATACATGACATTTGCGAAGTCAACAAGACTTAACACCGCAGTGAAATTGTCGTCACTCCCTCCTACTGCCGCAGCTGCCTAAAACATCTAAGTCGAGTGTATTACCAAGTGCAGATTTGGCTTGGTAATGATTTAAATTCTGCACAATGGGGATGGACGATAAATAATAATATTTAAAGCCCATTAGGACTTTATTGCCACCTGCACCAGATGTATTTTTAAATACTATATTTTGCAACTGTACTAAAGGATGTAACACAAATTGCGGGTGCAGAAAAGTTGGAATGTCTTGTTCAGTACTTTGCGGCCATTGTCACGGTCAGTCATGTCTCAACGCAAATGTCGATAGCGTTACCGAAGAAAACATTCAGGATAAAGAAGATCATCAGTTTGATCCTGTTGATCTTTTGACACAAAATATAACAGAAGTAAAAGAAAATGTTGGGGAAGACGAGGAAAATCTGGAGGAGGGGACAAAGGACGACAACCTGGAGGAGATAACAGAGGACGAAGACGTGGAAGAGGGGACAGATTACGAGATTGAGGATGAGCTGTAGAAGTTACAAAAACAAGTAAAATTATGGATTAGGCCTACTGGGGAAACCATGTAAAAAAAAACGCGCCTTGCATCCTGCTTCTGAAGTGGTGTGGAAACGGATGAACCGCTACCCAGTGTTTTCCTGGCGTATAGTGTGAATACGGTTAGTTTTACGTAAAATATATACCTACATAACACTTTTTGAAGAGAATTTTTTAATCTCTATTTTTTGTAATAATCAAAAAAGTCATAGGGCATACAGGAAACGAAATATTTGCGAAAAACCAATTTATGTGATATTTGACCTTGAATAACTTGAAACGCAAGCAAGATATCGCTGGGGACTTTTGACACATTATTAGTATAATAAAAGTAAAGGTGTATGTAAAATTTCAGCTCACTTGGATTTTTTTCGTAGATGAATCCTTATAAGACTGGAGTAACAATATTTTCTGTATGAACGGGTGAACGTCCGAACCTTTGATTAACATGTTCATATAGGTACTTTTGTTTCTCATATTTATACGAAGATAGGTAACGCTAATACCGGTAACACAATGATTGTATGTCGTCCGTTAAGTAAACACAAATAAAAAACTAGTGGATGATAGCGCGGTGAATTAATAATAAATATATATTTTATGCAAACCAACCGTATTCCGAATCCGAATGTGTAACAGTGGCGAATCCACAACTCCACTAAGGGGGGTTTGTTCGGGTTTGTTGACATGACCTAAACTATTTTTAGAAGAAATAATACAAAAAGATGTTACTCCAAAACAAGTGCATATACCGGGTGTCCGCGGAAGGTTCGCCCCTCTAACTTTTTGTTTTTCAATATAATGAAATTAGACTTGGAGGATTTGTATACGACATAAAACTGCATTTTTGACAGGTGACTCAACATTATGCAACTTCCGGTTTAACCGGAAGTGACATAAACTTTCGATTTTTAAATGGGACACCTGGTATATTTTCCTTTTTTTGACTCCATATATGACATTCTAACTATAACGATGTGTCACTTATCACTTTTTGCCACCAAGAAAATATCTTTTTTCCAAAATTATTGTTTTATCTAGAAGGGCTATGAATACCTTAAAATCACCTCTTTGAGTTCTTTAATCTTGGTAAAAATACAATTTTTGGTCCAATACCATGTGCTGTGTGAAATTTAATCTTTAAAGTTGTATAACTCATTTTTTTTTAACGGCAACATGGTGGCTCGTCGGGTTAAGAAAAAGGAGTATTATATTATGATTATTTTGATACTACACACTATAAGGTTTTAGAAAGGCTGTCATTAGAAAACTTTAAAAAGTTAACTTGGAATTTTCCTTAAATGAAGCATTTTTTGAGAATAAATTTAGATTTATATGCATCAAGTAGCCTGTGACTAGCAAAACTTATAAAACAAAATCATGCCTTGAAGAAAATTGAATGGAATTGGAAATTGGGCTGTCGGCATGTCAATTTTCTTCAAGGCATGATTTTTTTTATTAGTTTTGCTGGTCACCGGCTAGTTGATGCGTTTAAATCTAAATTTATTCTCATAAGATGCTTCATTTTAGGAAAGTTCCAGTTAACTTTATAAAGTTTTTTAATGTCAGCTTTTCTAAAACCTAATAGTGTGTGGTATCAAAATAATCGTAATAAAATTCTCTTTTTTCTCAACCCGACGAGCCATCATGTTGGCATGTTGCCGTTGAAAAAAAATGAGTTATACAACTTTAAAGATTAAATTTTACACAGCACATGGTATTGGACCAAAAATAGTAAAATTGTATTTTTCCCAAGATTAAAGAACTGAAATAAATGATTTTAAGGTATTTATAGCCATCTAGATAAAACAATAAATTTAGAAAAAAATATTTTCTTGGTGACAAAAAGTGACAAGTGACACATGGTTATATTTAGAATGTCATATGGAGTCAACAAAAGGAAAATATACCAGGTGTCCCATTTAAAAATCGAAAGTTTATGTCACTTCCGGTTAAACTGAAAGCTCCATAATGTTGAGTCACCTGTCAAAAAACGCAGTTTTATGCCGTATACAAATCCCCTAAATGTTTTTTCAGTATTTTGAAAAACAAAAAAGTTAGAGGGGCGAACCACCTTCCGTGAACACCCGGTATTTATTAGGCAAGATAAAACTTACAAATAAACGTATACCTATACAAAACGTAACTTCTATATACTGGGTGTCTCACGGTGACCGTCCATTAGAATATTTCGGAATCTTGCAAATTTTGATAATGGGGTTTTCGGTGACTCCCTCTTCAAGTGAAATAGCAGCGACTACATGCGACTTTCAGTTATACCAGAAATGGAGCACCCGTATAATAATTTTTTTTGTGTTCCTTTTTTCATTCCCAAACATTTTTGTCAAACGTTTTTATATCCTACTCTAACCGTTTGTGAGAAAAAAAAATGATTTTTTCAAGTTTTGGCCTTTTACAGGGTGTCGCCTAAACTTGAATATATTTTCAAAGATAAATGAGGGAAACTCAAAAATTCCCGTTGTGAAATTAGATATTATGGTGCTCGATAATGAATTGTAGGAAAATCGAATTTTAGATACAGGGACGTGGAAATGTAATGGAACGACATGACAATATTTTGAAAAATAATTACTGAAGTGAATGATTTTACTGTTAAGATTAAAAAGGATTATATTTAAAAACAAAATAATTGTCTAAATTATTTTGGTCTAGTTACTCAATATAACATTAAAAAAAAACCGGAACAGTATTTCCTACATTTTTTTAAAGTAAAGAAATTGACTTAAGTTGAAAACTCACTTAATTTCAATCGGCATGTAATCCAATTCCAAAAACAATAAGTAAAACTTAACACAAGACTTCATTAAAGTCGTCACATTGAAAATAAATAAAAATTATTTTATTTTATTTTCAAAATTCAACAACTGTTTCCTCGCGTCACTTTCGACTGTTCACTACCGACCGAACGAAACTAATGAAGATGAAGAACCACCAAAATTTTATATTGAGTTAAAAACATTATTGCACTTGGCACTGCAATTTTGCACACGAATGCTGCGATATATCCGCAGGTGTTTTAACAAATTGCACACGTTACCAATAGTTGCTCACGACTCTACAGTTACTTCAGGACAGGTTTTGCAGGAGCTTTATACACTGAAAGAAAATATCGAATTGTACATATGGTAAATTATAAAACATTTTACTTTTTCTTACAGTGTAGAACTCATAAATTTTATTACCTTGTCATGTCGATTGCGAAACATTTCACCCGGCACCAATATAAAAATCGAGTCATGTGTAATTTTGCGCTAAGCACCACTGCTTTTGCGGGTATAAAACACGAAACCTTAGCGATGGAGAGCAGTCTTGTCTGAAGTCTGATTCCAACATTGCTGTCACGATATTAAAGAAATTTATTGAACGTTAATGACGGAAGTAAGTCGCGAAAAGTGGAAACGTCCTAGTGAAAAAGTTGTCTGCAAAGTGGAAATTTAATCACGATTCTTTTTATCCAGTGTATTAATTAGGGATCGTTTAAAAGTGACAATTTTGACTAATAAAAATACTACTTATGTACTCGGCTCGGTATTTCGGGGTTGTCAACAGTAAGTGTCGAATTTAACATTGTTTATTTTCTTGAATCATGTACAGGGTCATCCAACCAGGACTGAACAGGGGCCTATTTTTTTAGTTTCCCTGTATTTATATTTAAACCAATATAGCCATTTAGTTTATGCTTTGCCGAAGAATCTAAAGTTACCATTTAAAAAGCGATCTGACCTAAAACAAAGGAACTGTGGCGTAAAGTTGTTGTTTTTTCAATGGAACACCCTGTATATTATTTAGTTTTATGAAAGGCCCTTCTTTCCTGATTCCATAAATATATAGTTTGTCCATATTAGCTCAACCCGTTTTTAGAATATGAGCAATCAAACATTTAAAAAGCTGTATTTTAATGCATCGCCATTACGGGGATTTTCTTTTCCAAGGCATTCTAGACGTATTAAGCTCAAATGAATACAGCTTTTTAAATGTTTGATTGCTCATATCTTAAAAACGGTTTGAGCTAATATGGACAAACTATACAGGGTGATTCAAAAGTACTTTGACAAACTTCGGGAGGTAATTGCTGGCAATATTTCAACACGAAAAGTTCTTATAGACAGTGGTCCTTGGCGACTTCGTTACGGAGATACAGGGTGTTGAAATGTTAAAAGAAATAGTAATAATTTTTAAATAACTCCTTAACGAGTTATTTTTTTTATGAAATTTTGTGAATTAAATAAGCATCAAAGGACACTTATTTTCAAAGTACAACACGTTCGTAAATTTAACCAGTGGCGTCGGTACAAAATGTTACTATCATATTTTTTGTGAAAACTATGCTACACCACTGACTTATTTTATTTTAACTTTTTTCTTATAAATCCCCCCTTTATTTAGAACAAAAAAGATCACGTGTGTTTTTTTGATACGAGGGACGGTTTAAGCGTAAATAATTATTTTATTTGAATATACACACTTTTTAAAAAATGTGTTTTAAACTGATTAACCACTCAAATATTTATTACAGTATTTTAACGAATACCTACATACATACTTACTAATAAACAAATATGTATATGCCTAAGGAAGGTATCTGAGGATGCCTATTTTCTAAGTATAATACGTTTTCAGTGGCATACATTTATTAGTATGTTATTTTTTAATATTTTGTATTTTGACAAGGCGGCTTTGGAAATGCTTTTTTTGTCGATAAATTAAAATATATTTGACAGAATTAGTTACCACTGAGTTTTATTTCTTCAGTTTTGTTATTTTTAATGGTAACTAACTATCAAATATATTTTAATTTATCGACAAAAAAAGCATTTCCAAAGCCGCCTTGTCAAAATACAAAATATTAAAAAATAACATACTAATAAATAAATATGTATGCCACTGAAAACGTGTTATACTTAGAAAATAGGCATCCTCAGATACCTTCCTTAGGCATATACATATGTGTTTATTATTAAGTATGTATGTAGGTATTCGTTAAAATACTGTAATAAATATTTGAGTGGTTGATCAGTTTAAAACACATTTTTTAATATTTGTGTATATTCAAATAAAATAATAATTTACGCTTAAACCGTCCCTCGTATCAAAAAAACACACGTGATCTTTTTTGTTCTAAATAAAGGGGGGATTTATAAGAAAAAAATAAAATAAAATAAGTCAGTGGTGTAGCATAGTTTTCACAAAAAATATGATAGTAACATTTTGTACCGACGCCACTGGTTAAATTTACGAACGTGTTGTACTTTGAAAATAAGTGTCCTTAGATGCTTATTTAATTCACAAAATTTCATAAAAAAAAAATAACTCGTTAAGGAGTTATTTAAAAATTATTACTATTTCTTTTAACATTTCAACACCCTGTATCTCCGTAACGAAGTCGCCAAGGACCACTGTTTATAAGAACTTTTCATGTTAAAATATTGCCAGCAATTACCTCCCGAAGTTTGTCAAAGTACTTTTGAATCACCCTGTATATTTATGGAATCAGGAAAAAAGGGCGTTTCATAAAAATAAATAATATACAGGGTGTTCCATTAAAAAAACAACAACTTTACGCCACAGTTCCTTTGTTTTAAGTCAGATCGCTTTTTAAATGGTAATTTTAGATTCTACGGCAAAGCATAAACTAAATGGCTATATTGGTTTAAATAAAAATACAGGGAAACTAAAAAAATAGGCCCCTGTTTAGTCCTGGTTGGATGACCCTGTACATGGTGGTTTCGATTTTATTATTTTAAAATAAACTTAAGTTGTTAAAGTGATTCGTCGTTTAACTTATTATATCATATCAGTTAGGCTCCCTAGAAAGAATATAATTTCATGACAAAATAGATTTTGACAAATAAATAGATATACTTATTAGTGAAATAGATTTAACAGTGATTGGTAAAACACGCTGGTGCTGAGAACCTACCAAGTGAAAAAATTGTAAACGTCCCAGAAGTGAGGTCGAAAATAAGTAAGTAAAAATTTAGGCCATAATCATAATAGGGGCGGGCGTTACAGAAAAGCAAAAATTTTTGATCTTAATCATAAAATTAAAAAAAAACTTATTTTCTAAATACGATATGCTACGTTGCTATATCATTCAACAGCCCTAGACATGTAATATATGAGACAAAACATTCCATTAATAAAAAACCACCTGTTTACAATCATACATACTTCCAAAGTTTCAGATAAGTTAAAAGATGGCTTTAAAAAATGATTGGAAAAAATGGCAACACTCTAAGCTGTAAAAACTCGCTGTTATCATTACAGTGCAGTGCCATGTGACTTTTTAGGATCAAAAACAATTAATATATTTTGCAACATTTGCCTAAAATAAAGAACGGTTTACACCATTGTTTTTAAGCTAAAAAACATAACCTGAATAACCTCACTTGCTGCCGAAATACTAATCCAGGGTTAGAATAGTCGGGTCTCTTACACACCACGAACTGATGAATCATTGTTAATAATAACAAATAGCACTAAATAGTTCTATTTCGAAAAAATACTAAAAATTAATCGAAAAACGCAATTGATCACAAACACAGCTCACCAACACTGTATCGTTAGATAAACTGTTTCTGTATAGTCGAAAAGCAAAAAGGTTAAATGGCAGTTAATTTTTTGATATTATGACGTATTGTCATGATTTGAGAAACAAAACTAACCTGAAAATATACCGATGTCAACGTCCGGTTATAAAACTAACCTCAAAAATTAAATTAATAAACAAACGGATGTCAAGATCGTGCCGTCATAATTTGACAAGCAGAACGAGCCGAAAATTAGTTAGTTAAACTCCGTGCCGCTGACTTTAAGACGCCGCCTGTGGTACACCTTACCCCTAGGAGACGCCCCCCACCAAGACCCGTCAAAGTGCCTTTATGAAGAGGCTAGTATATTAAGCTGTCTCACACACATCTTTAAAATCGAGAAGGCTATGCTTTTACCAATCAGAAGTCCTGGTAAAGTCGATTCACCCAGTAAACCTGCAAGATGGCCGACATGTCATATGACAAAATTCATATTCCAGCTAAATAAAATGAATTTTTGCATTTTCAATGACTTTTGTCATATGACATGTCGGCCATCTTGCAGGTTTACTAGCTGAATAGACTTTATATCAAACAACATTGTTCTACACAATGTGAAAAATAAAGTTTATTATTACCTCCTTTTTATTGTTGCCTGTCTGTGGAAATATTTAATCTGGGATGCAAACTGTCAAGCTTATAACGTTTTAAGATTAAATTAAACACAGTGTAATTGATTATTTTAGATAGGGTCTTCATAAAAATTTGCAACAAATAGAAAAATTTTATTGTTCATTTACTATCAAAAATTTTATTTCTTATAAAAATAATTCATTATTATTAAGGAAACCACTATAAGTATATTCAGGTAATATTTAATAATTATACCTAAACTGAGCAATGTGGCCCTACGTAAAAGTTCCCATTAATGGGCTGGATATATTAAAAAATTACAATTAACGGTCAAAAAAGCGTAATTAGGTATCATAAAATAAATCACTTTATTTCTAATTTTAAGCAGGCATCCGGACCGGAACCGTTAACTGCAAAGAACCGGACCGGAACAGGTATTATTTTTGGACCGGAATCGGAACCGAACACATATTTTACTAGCAAAACAATTTTAGGTGCAAAACCGGAACCTCTAAAAATTATAACGGTTTTTTGGGTTTTTTTCGGTTTTCAGGGTGATACTTGGCCTTGGCCGGATATTGTTTAATTTTGAGTTTATTCCGTGACTTCTGTTCTGTGGGGAACACTAACCTTAACCTAATTTTTTTTGTTATCTGTGATGAGTGTCTTTGACAATAATTTTTACCGTTGGTTTACTTGTCTTTTTTGATTTTCTACGAACTTACTTCTTTAAGCCACTTCAAGTACTAGGAATACAACTATACAATACAACAGGTATTTATTTATTTGCCTTTGATTTTTCGGAACCGAATCGGAATCGAAATTTCCTAGTTTGTATGGAACCGGATCGGAACCACTAAAAATTGGTAAGAACCGAATCGAAATAATTATTTCGGGACCGGAACTGTAACGGAACCCAAATTATTTATTTCATCTGGAATCGAAACCGGAACGGACCCGTTATTTAATATCGGTCCGAGTCCCTGATTTTAAGTAACCCTACAATAAGAAAGTAAAAAGATAAAACTATAAATTAATTTTGGCCATGCCAAGGAGGTTTCTTAAGTACTTACCAGGTTTGCCATTGACTGTAGATTTCCTAATCATTTTCTTTCTATTTTTACCCTTCTGGTTTCTAGCAAGCTTCAAAAGCTGCTTTTGAGCAACTGCTTTTTCAATATTACTACCTTCAGTCAGGCCACTTGGAAAATTAGGGATTTCTTCTCTGTAGTAGTCTTGATCACTATCACTAGAAGACGATTCTGTGCCAAATGCGTCAAGGAGAGAATTTGAAAAATCGTTACTTTGAACAGGTTCATCATTTTTAGGTACCTGCTTTACTGTTGAGGGTTTTCCTAGATACTGTCGAAGATTGGCATCGGACTGTTCACAGAGTTTTTTGAAGGAATAAGCTCTGTTTATTTGTAATAGGCATTGTAGGCATACTAATGTTGGAAGACCATCATCATCGTCAATCTAGA
Organism: Polydrusus pterygomalis; assembly: GCA_963969555.1. Taxonomy (NCBI): domain Eukaryota; kingdom Metazoa; phylum Arthropoda; class Insecta; order Coleoptera; family Curculionidae; genus Polydrusus; species Polydrusus pterygomalis. The sequence continues at coordinate 116,627,112 of OZ018376.1, forward strand.
TTGGAGATAATAATCAGGAAATAGATTGTGATTTGTCGTTAATCCGCACATATTTTAGATTGAAAAGATCTATACTTTCCGCACGGTGCGAACATTTTTGTTTCCGGTAAAGTATGGGACTTTTTTCCCCTCGCATAAGATTTCGTATAATCCTGCAGTCATGGCTGAAGGCTATTTGGACAATTTTACAATAATTAAGCCATAAAAAACAAACAACAATGTTATACATATCCAAGATAAAAAATGTCATTTGATTGTTAAATTGTCATGCTTAAAAAATAATCTAAATAGGTATAAGTATTTTTTTTTTTAATTTATTTTTGATGCAGTCGATTTTTCCAATGCTTGAAGAAAAAATGTTGATCCTAACTCATGCGGAAAGTCACTTTTCCACGCTCAACTGCTAAGCTGAACCCTTAAACGAGTCGGTGTCGTTTGGGTAACGGCGGGTTGCGTGCGGAAAAGTCATAAACATTTGTTAAGTATTTAATAAGCTATTTACAAGCAAACTAGTTGATTTGGTTTCAAATAAATATGATATACTTTGAGTGAGAATCCAGACGCGTCTGCTATAGCTTCAGTTTCATTTTTATATAATATTACCGATTAATTAATTTACATTAAGTATATTATTACATAATTAATAGATACATTTTTTAGCCTAGATTTAAGTTTCCACGAATGTTCTACAAAAGTTTATTATATACCGGGTGTCCACGGAAGGTGGTTCGCCCCTCTAACTTTTTTGTTTTTCAAGATCATGGAATAAAATTCGGGGGATTTGTATACGACATAAATCTGCATTTTTTGACAGGTGACTCAACATTATGGAATTTCCGGTTTAACCGGAAGTAACATAAACTTTTGATTTTTAAATGGGACACCTGGTATATTCTTCCTTTTTTTGGCTCCATATGACATTCTAAATACAACGATGTGTCACTTGTCACTTTTTGTCACCAAGAAAATATTTTTTACTATTTTTGGTCTAATGTTATGTGCTATGTAAAATTTAATTTTTAAAGTTGTATAACTAATTTTTTTTTAAACGGCAATATAGTGGCTCGTCGGGTTAAGAAAAAAGAGGATTTTATTACGACTATTTTGATACCATACACTATTAGGGTTTAGAAAATCTGCCATTAAAAAACTTTAAAAAGGTAACTTGGAACTTTCCTAAAATAAAGCATCCTTTGAGAATAAATTTAGATTTAAATGCATCTAGTAACCTGTCACCAGCAAAACTGATAAAACAAAATCATGACTTAAAGAAAATTGACATGCCAACAGCTTCTGCCAAAGTAAATTATTTTGTTGTTTAAAAAACATGGAAAATAATAGTTTTACGAGGAGAGAAAAAGTTGATAATTATGTTATTAGTGTTTGGAGAATGTAGAAAGAATTCAACCGATGCTGCACGACTTTACGCACAAAGATTTTGTAATCGGCGTCATATATCCAACCCGGCACTATCAGGTACCCAAAACTGGTTCCGAAAATGCGAAATAAGCCTGACAATAATAACATATCAACTATTTCACTCCTTGTAAAACTAGTATTTTCCATGTTTTTTAAACAAGAAACTAATTTAATTTGGCAGAAGCTGTCGGCATGTCAATTTTCTTCAAGGCATGATTTTGTTTTATCAGTTTTGCTGGTCACAGGCTACTTGATGCATTTAAATCTAAATTTATTCTCAAAAGATGCTTATTTTAAGAAAGTTCCAAGTTAACTTTTTAAAGTTTTTTAATGGCAGCTCCTCTAAACCCTAATAGTGTATGGTATCAAAATAATCGTAATAAAATCCTCTTTTTTCTTAACCCGACGAGCCACTATGTTGCCGTTTAAAAAAAATGAGTTATACCTACAACTTTAAAGATTAAATTTTACATAGCACGTAGCATTGGAACAAAAATAGTAAAATTGTATTTTTCGGTAAATTTTTCTTTTCCCAAGATTAAAGAACTGAAATAAGTGATTTTAAGGTATTCATAGCCCTCTAGATAAAACAATAAATTTAGAAAAAAAATATTTTCTTGGTGACAAAAAGTGACAAGTGACACATCGTTGTATTTAGAATGTCATATGGAGTCAAAAAAAGGAAAAATATACCAGGTGTCCCAGTTACAAAAAAAATGTTTTCTTAATTTATTGTAGTATCCCTGAGGATGGAAATAAACATTTCCGAAAGCTTGGACCAACTTAAAAGAGTACTCTTTCATTTGCTGCTAAACCCAATATTTCCCTAGTTTCTTACCTAACTAGTCAGCAACGACTACCCTTTCAAATATATATATATATAATTGGTTTTAGATAGGTTTAAAGTTAATTTGTACATTTGTAGCTAGTTTATTCTTATGTTCGTTAAACAATTTTTTTTATTATTTACCTCTTCCCAGCTATCTCCTAAGATAATGACTGTGTCATCGGCATATGAGATATATAAACAATAAATTTATAGAGATTACAAACACAAAGTAAGAAAATTAGATTAATAAAAATGCCAGGATGCTGTTCTGTTCTGGGGGTTGTTATTTGCCAATGATTTTAAATTATTGTATCGGATTGATTCAGTGGAGGACTGTGAGATCCTACAGAATGACTTTCGCAGTGTGGCTGATTGGTGTAATTCAAAAAGCTTTAATTCAACTGTGAGTAAATATGCGTGTATGTCTTTACATTGAATCATAATGTTATTGCCTATTATATTATTATTATTATTATATTCTATAAATGGAACCAATTTGTAGCGGGTGAATCAAAATAAGGACCTCAGTGTAGTGTTTGACCAGAGGTTTGACCCAACCCTGTCTTTCTCTAGCCATATAATATTTAAAATTGATAGTGCACAAAAAATAGCAGATTTTGTCATTAGGAACACCAAAGACTTTAGCATTGATGTTAGCTGGCTGATAACCTAGTGTTAAGTACCTGTTTTAGAATACGGAAGCATAATTTGGTCCTCCCAAAATAACGTGTGGGTTGCACTTATTGAAAGAGTGCAGAGAAAGTTTGTGAAGTGAGTGTATTATGAGAAATATGGTATATATCATCAGAAAGAGTGTGATAACAAATACCTTTTGGGTGTCTTTGTTGGCAGGCTATCATTGAATAAAATAAGAATCAAAATTTTACTATGCACCTTGTTTAGAATTTTGAAAGGTAAAATTGACTGCCGCGGCATTCTTTGTAAACTATCATTTGCTTCAATAGAATCAACTCGGGAGCCTCTAATATTTTTTATCTAACCTATTCTCGAAAAAAGCTGTACAAAAATTCTCCAATTTACAAAATGAGCCCCTTTTTTAATCTGTATGCATCTGATATTGATGAAGATACAACTAGTCTTGGCCAGTGCAAGGATTTGGTCAAGAGAAAACTGAGAACAACCAATTAATACGCTAAACATTTTTTTTTTTATAATCATTTACTTAAACAGACGAATCTGGTAATAAGGCCTATGATTAAACAATACATAGTAGTATTACAAAAATAATTATACAATTTGCTAATGTTGACTGGAGTGGTCTTGAGTTGCAGTCTAATGTTAACTCGGCGGTTCAATTATTTTATGATAAAGTCTACGAAATTTTTGATTTATGTGTGCCCAAATCCAAGAAAACAAGACAATATCCTGTTTGGGTTAATAAAAGCATTATTACGAAACTTAAAAAGAAAGAGAGGTTGAGAGCATTGTTTAGGAGAACTCGGTCTGTGGCGGCTAAAAATCGTTACACCCAACTTAGAGCGCAGCTCAAAAAAGATATCAAGTTATCGTATCGGAAATATTTACTAAATATTCAAAATAATATTAAAGGAGATTTAAAGCTTTTTTGGCAGTTTATTAAAGATAAAAAAATTTCGGGGTCTATACCAAATAGGTTACAGTGGAACGGTGTTGAATACTCTGAGGGACAGCATATATCTATTTATTTATTTATTTTTTTATTTATTAAACATACGGGATACCCCATTTTACAATTTTTGTATTTCTAATAAACATATACTACTTAATTTAAAAAGAAAAAATATAATAATTTCAATAAATAATACTTAGCACAGCCCTAGTTGATCACAGCATCCGCAAATGCAGTTTTACAGTCCCTTGACAAATATCATACTTTTACGTTTAAAAGCTTCCAGCGACATTAAAAAAATCCATATGCCCGCTCATAGCGTTAAGAGTACGCAGAGTTCTATCCAAAGGTGTATTTAAGCCATAGTTAGTTCTATGAAAACCCAAATGGAAAAGTGTATAAATTTCTTAGGTTTCGATCAGGAACATTCAAACCAATTCTCGAAAGCAAACCATCACAGTCACACAAGCCAGTTAACACTTTAAACACAAAACATACATCCAAAAACGTTCTTCTTTGTTCCAATGTAACCAAATTGATACGCTGCATTATATCAGCCCTATGGTAGTTCAGAAAATTAACCCCCATCTTAAAGGCTGCAGCCCGCAAAAACTTATTTTGAACTCGTTCGATAATGTCAGTATATGCCTGATAGTAGGGAGACCAAACAACACTTGCATACTCAAGATTTGAACGAACTAGACTCATATAGAGTGTCCTTAGCACTTCCAATGATAGATCCTGACAGCTTCTACAAACGAAACCCAATATTTTCAGACTACTCTGAGAGACCCTCACCACATGGTCATTAAAACTTACTCGTTCATCAAAGTAAACACCCAAATCTTTTACTGTATTCTTATATTCAAGTTCAACATTATTAAAATGGTAAGATGTTGGAATTCTTGCGCGACCTTTCTATAAAAGCTAATGTAACAACATTTGTCGATATTAATGCTAATATGGTTTATTTGAGACCACTCCCAGAGGGAATTAATATCCCTTTGTAAGTCCATACTATCCTGAATGCAATGTATTGTCTTATATAATTTGAGGTCATCGGCATAAGAACTTCCTTTGGAATGCACAACAAAATTAGGTATATCTAATGCGTTCGCTGAGTATTTTGGCTCCGTGTACGATAAGAGTGATTTATGTAATTTTGAACCTTCTAACGATTGTAAAAACCTTAATGAAGTTGTGACTTTGGATTGTGTTGATTATGATGATGTATGTGATGCCATTAAAAGTCTTAAAATAAACAAGTCTATTGGACCTGATAAAATACCCCCCTATGTCATTAAGGGCCTTATTGATCATTTTGCTTTTCTTCTTTAAAACAATTTTTAATTTATCCCTTTTAAGGCCGTATTACAGTCGGCAATACTTCCTGCAAGTTGCAATTCTCTTGCTTGTAAGCTTGCGCAGTTACTATCCAGCTGATATGATCAGCTGGCTCATAACTGCGCATGCTTACAAGCAAGAGAATTGCGACTTGCACGTAAATATTGCCGACTGTAATACGGCCTTTAAAGCAGTTTTTACAGTCGGCAATATTTACGTGCAAGTCGCAATTCTCTTGCTTGTAAGCATGCGCAGTTATGAGCCAGCTGATCATATCTGCCAAATCTGATCAGCTGGATAGTAACTGCGCAAGCTTACAAGCAAGAGAATTGCAACTTGCAGGAAGTATTGCCGACTGTAAAACTGCTTTAAAACTTGGTGTCTTTCCAGAGATGTGGAAGGAGGTTAAGATTTTTCCCATTTTTAAAAAAGATGATAGATCTAACATCGAAAATTATAGACCTATCGCAGTTTTGAATGTCCCAGCCAAAGTATTTGAATGTATTATTTACAATAAAATCTACAACTCAGTCTGCAGCAAGATCTCAGAGTTTCAACACGGTTTTGTGACTAAAAGGTCCACGGCTAGTAACTTAAGTAATGTTTCTCAATTTATCTCTGAAAATCTTAATACGTTTGGCCAAGTTGACGTGATTTATACAGATTATGCCAAGGCATTTGATAAGGTCTCACATATGCGGTTCTTGTACAGACCTTGTGGAGCGAATTTGGGTTCCATCAGAACCTGATTAAATTTATTATGTCTTATCTGGCAAATAGAAACCATAAGGTCGTGGTTAGGGGCTATATTTCTCGCTCATTTGTTCCCGGTTCTGGCGTACCTCAGGGCTCAAACATAGGGCCATTGCTGTTCCTTCTGTTTATTAACAGTCTTGCCAATGTAATCAAACGATCTAAACGATTATTATTTGCAGATAATTTAAAGCTTTATGCTAGGATTAATAACCTAGATGATTGCATTGCGCTGCAGAGAGACCTCAATAAAGTAATGAATTGGTCTAAAATGACAACAAAATTGCTTTTAATGTAAATAAATGCCACGTAATGTCGTTTACCCGTAAAAGGGAAAAAATAAATTTTGATTATGTAATGGATGGAACAGTGTTGTCCAGGGTGAATGAGATTAAGGACCTTGGGGTGACTTTTGACTATATGCTTACTTTTCGTTCCCACATAATAAATATATCTAACAAAGCATCTAAGATGTATGGTTTCATAGTAAGAAGTTCAAGAGAGTTTAGGAATGTTAATTGTATTAAACAACTCTAGATTGCTCTAGTGCGCAGTGTACTGGAATATGCATCAATAATATGGTCTCCTTATTATCAAAATCATGTTTATACAATTGAGAGAATACAGAACAGAATTTTAAGATACTTGTATTATAAAGAAACTGACCACTATGATAGAAATATTTCTAAAAATCAACTTTCTGTTAGATATAATATTTTAAGTTTAGAAAAGAGAAGGGATCTTAATATGTTGCTTTATTTACACAAACTCTTACACATAATAATGTTGACTATCCAAACACACTATTCAATTTTATAAATATTCTGGCTTATCCAACAAGAAATACAGAAACATTTTATGTAAACAATGCCCGAACGAATTATTACTATAATTCTCCCGTTAATGCCATGTGTAATTTGTATACTAAATTTTAAAGTGAGTGTGATATATTTTTTCTAACCTATAAACAGTTTAAACAGAAAATTTTGGAACTACTTTAACTTAATAACTCCTTATTAATTACAGATTAATATTGAATATGAATTGTATTTATGTTTTGTATCTTTGTAGTACTATATAATAGGGTTTATCTATATACCTGTAAATGTACTTAAGACTAAATAAATAAATAAATAAATAAATAATAATAATGGCATTTTATTTTTTAAACTTAGTTGACTGTCTGTTGAATATATGCTTTTTGACATGGCTTGTGGGTAAGTCTATGTTTGATTGTGATCATGGTACCTATGTATAGTTTTGTCAAGTATGTCCATTGACGTATATATTTGGCCCAGGGTGCAGAGAATGTAATTTTTTGATAGGTACTCAGTTGAGTACCCATTTTTATGGTGTTTTGATACTTGTTCGCCTCATTGGCTTTTCTTTTGTTGTATTTTCTTGTTAGACTTACTAGCTTTAAGATGTATCTATAATTGGCACCAGTGCTGTTGATATTTATGAATAAATAAATTCGTTTTTGTATTATTTAAGCCATTTTTAAAACAAGTTTCTAAAAGTATACCACCTTATCGCGTTGACAAACTGCAGATCATTATAAGAACTAAGTACTAGACAAGAGAGTCATGATTCAGTCAAATCCACTACGGTTTTCATATCGATTTGCCACAACCAATGTAGCTTATGTACGGTGGCCCTTACACCATGACAAACTTGTACAGTTTTTTAATGAACAGAACTGTACATCCCATGATAAACAACATTGTAAGCAAAAATACCATTACAAAATTAAGACCATTGTTTTTCTAAGAGGTCCTTTTCCAGGTAAGGTATAATACCACACTAATCTTGAAGTTCTAAAAAAATAACTCGTCCAGAAAAAAAGATGTCTAGTCACTAGCAAGACCAAAGAAAGACCGTTGTTACACTTTTTGGAACCTACCTAAGTAAGCTAAACATTACTATGCGAATTTTCCCAAGTATCCGAAACACCTCTACAGACACATAAACATACAGAAAACATCTACGGAAACATTTACCAATTGCCCCTTTAATACCTTAAAGTGTTATTAAATTTAGGTAAAAGTCAAAAATTTCTACCTGAACGTCTGTAAAACCCATAAGCATATCCGCAATATTCAAATGATGTCCTGTTGAATCGTCCTGCATCAGAACTGATCTCATTTCTCCATTTTCAGTCAGACAAGTTCTGCAAAGTTTACTTAAATCAATTTGGACAACTATATCTTGCTTAATATGAATCTCCTCCATCACGAAAAACGATTTCCACAAACTCAAAACAGTTCAAATCATTCGAACATAAACACAACAAAAAGATGCACAACTACAGTAGAGAAAATGGCGATGAGATTCTTCCACTGGTCGATTGTGCGGCCAAAGAAAATAGGGTTTGTGCTTGTGCAGCGATCTAGTTATTCAAGCGAAAGCTTGCTGATTTTGCACCTTATTGACAACGGTTTTAGAGGCGAATTTCGAGAAGTATTTCTTTGAACACTTGTGATGGACGCCATAGCGGTCAGGACCGTAGTAGGGAAATTAAAATAGTAAAAATATGGGAGAAAGTTTTTGGTATAGAAAAAATACTATATCCATAGGTTCTATCTAAGAGATTGAAATTTATTATTATATGCTAACATATCTGTGCAATCTACGGCGAGAAATAACATGACTTTACAAATTAATTAAGTTACTTACTTCTACAAAATCTTGCTTTGCATTGCAACTTGCAACTGTCAAACCAAACCTTTAAAATACGTCTTCTCGTAGATCATCGTAATATTTGGAACTTTGTTTTGAGTTGTACCGCGCATTTATTATACGTATTCTTATAATTTCATGTAGTTATAAATAACTAATTATTATTCGCATCTAATCCGTCCTTCTATGATAGTATTAAGTGTAATTCTATGGACTATTGACGCACAGACAAAAGAAATTAGGTATTTAAGTAGACGAATATCCCAGAGACTCGCCCGCATCTGCCTGAATACCATTACTCAGTTCAGTCCGTAGTTTTAAGCTCTCTTACTTATTAATACCAGAGAATATCCCTGTGAATATCCCATTCTCTGTTAATACTACCTTTTTATGTTTGTGAGATTACCTAAATAAATAAATTTTATTGTGCCGTCGAGTGTAAAGTGACTTTTTGTGTGTCACACAGGTTGCAATTAGTAAAATGCCTAAAGTGAATAGAAAAAGCATATTGGCGGACATAGCGTTTAGAAAATATGTTTTTATCACAAAGCAGTTCCTATGGGGGTAATGTTTAATAAACCATTTCAAATTAAATATTTTAGTGTACTCTTACCTGAAAAATTCAGTCAAGATAGAAAAAATTAAACATCGAGATGGGCGCTTTGCTACCGTGAGACTACTACATACTGAACAGATTTGCTGAAATAAAGGGGGAATGCAGCAAGAGTGAAATATGAATCGCACTCAACCAAAAGTTGGCCACTTTAAGTATTGATCGATCTCTTTTTATCTCGCGCCAAGTTTATATTTCATTGCATTAAAAGTTTACGCTTGCCAATACTGTATGTATAGGTACTCTGACTATAAGCTATAAGGCCCGTTCATCTTAATATTATAAAAATTTTGAAGTCTCATACAGAAAAGTCCCTGTCAATAATAATTTTTTACCCCCTCTAAAGAAAATCGACGCTGAATAAATCTATACAAACTGGATAACAAACAAATTTTATTTAACAATTTAAAACTAAAATTTCTAGAAGTCAACTCTACTTAACTAATCTGAATACTGAATAGGGAACTTCTTATTTTCTCCTAAGTAGATCTTCATTGTGGGAGTGCTGTTACTTAAGATTTTTAGACCTCAGATTTAATGGCATAATAATTTAATTCAATAAAAAAATAAATAAGTAAATTATTTCATGTAATTTTTAAAAGTCGGTAACTCTGCCCTTTCGTTCCCAGTCTCCATATCTTGTTGGTTCTGGTCCTTTTGGACCTCCAATTTCCCCAGTGTGGGGGTTAGTATTGTTTGGCCATGGCTCTAAAGATTCCTCTTCTTCAAAGGGGTGTTTTGCAAGGGATTCATCTAATTTACCAATTGGCGTTTTTTCTCTTAGTTTCTTTTTGAATTCTTGCATTCTAGGAGATAACTTCTCATCAGTTGTATATCTTAAATATTGAGACCCTAAAACATATTTACTTACATAACTCATTTTATTTTTGGTCATTCTCGACATGCATTTTACTGTTGCCTCAAAAATCCTATACATTCCCAAAAACACCTATTAAATAAGGCGAGTAAATCATTGACATATTCGTGTTATTAAGTCAATGGAGTAAATTATAATAATTTTAGGTTGTTTGTTGTGGACAAAAGCCAAGGATTATTTCAAATTTTGGAGATCTTTGTTTTTACTTACTTGTAAACGGGGACAGATTAAATGGGGAGCTTGTAAGCTGCCGAAGGGCACGTATCGTTATTTTCATTTTTATAAAGTTGAATTTTGTAAATTTGTTTATTTGAATAAAAACAAAAAACAAAAAAATTACTTCTGTCAAAGTCAAACCCAAGGACACACTTCTTCTTTTTACTAACAAATTATTTGTGGCGTTTAACTTCCTAAAGCCTTGGTTTCCTACAAAGCGGCGCCGCAAAAGCGCGGACGTAATAACCAACAGTAGTGCACTGGCTTTGGACGGTGAATTATTGGAAAGTAACATTAAATACGGACGGTTCGATAAAATACGGCGGCAAGAGCGCCAAGCCAGTTGACAGTTCAATTTTGACCGTCACCGCCGTCAAAAATCGTGCTTGTACTATCCCAACGTAACAGAGCGACCGCTCACACACACACTTCGATTTGCAAGTACATATACACGTTTTTTCGCGGCGAGGCTTGCAAATTACGGCCGCTCTTTTGCGGTGCCGCTTTATAGGAAACCGAAGCTTAATGGAGCTTTTCTTGTGCCAATATGATTAGTGAAATAGAAAAAAAAGACAAGTCGCCGTAGTAATTTTAAAAAAATATTTGTGTAATTGGAACACAGAGGTATCATAGAATGAAAGTTTATTTGTTCATTAGTATCACAAGGTCAGACGTTAAGTACTTTCCATTTCCTTCTTTAAACAGTCAAGCCATATTAAATATCAAATTCAATGGCTAAGGCCAAGCTAGGGAATAAAATTTCATTGGTTCATATTAATCATGTGGTATAAACTACGGATTATATCACGGATGTATGTGGATCCAGATTAAGCAAAGTTCCTTTTAAGTCACTTTTAAATAGCAAAGCAAAGCACAACAAATATTTTTTCTCCCCCATTCCGCGGTTAAGTATGCCCCTGGACGTCTGTTCTCCAATTTATGAGAAGTGAACGCTCTCTCGCGAGAAGGGACAATTCACATCATATGCTCACATCGTCATGGAAATGAATATAGTCATTTTAAGTTTCAAGAATACAGTTTAATCATTCTTACGAGAGAAACTAATCACTTCTCTTGAAATGATCATTCGCCTATTTCGAGAATAGACGTCCTGTAAAGCTCATGTGATTACACGAAGTTATTCACGGAGCGTTCCTTTAACAACTTAGCTAAGCAAAGGTATATATGTACTTTGCTTAGCTCTTTAAAAGAAGCAAATGGAAAGCACCTAATGTCCAAATTGGAAATAACCCTATAAATTTTCTTTGTTGGAAATAGAGAGGTGTATACTGAGAACGCACGAGCCGCGTACAGCGGCGGATGGTGGTGCCGCGGGGAAGCGCAGAATGGTCTTGCGGAGACCGCCGCGGAATAGTCGCGCCATGAAAGTAGGCTTTTTGCCGCGAGATACTTTTTATGTTTATTGGCATACACCGGTTTATGATAAATTATGCTGACGTCATATCCTTCCCCACCTAGTTCTGGTTACACCCGGTTATGTCGCGAAAATAACGAATACAATCGATAATTTCTAACCTCATTTTTTGGGTTTGACCGTTTGTTTTGTTTGCAAGTTTGAATATTTTTCTGCTGGTTTCTTCTTCAGCAAAAGTTATTTGCAGGACGTTTGATAGACAATAGACAATTTAAAAATGGATACTTTACCAATAATAGAACTACTTGTCATTTACAACTTGTTCTATTTGTCTGATTCAGAGTTTATCTCTGATGTTTTGTACAGAAGAAAAAGTGCTCAAAAGTTAGCTATGCTTAAATAAGTGATATATCCACAAGCTCCGATTCCATTTTTTTTGTATGGTGTAATTTTATGATACAAAAAAATAAAATGGCAAGAAATACGTACAAATTTGCGTTATACCGCCATGAAATTCAAACATAACCTGCTTGCGACCAGGTTATGATGGTTTATGTTAAATGTCAAAAGCAATGACGTCACAACGTGCGTCATAACCACTTCCCCTCCGATAATCTTTTCTCACGGCAATAGGCCAAACGGGATAACCCAGCATAACCTTTTAAAAATTATGTCGCGGCAAAAAGCCTAGTGTTTGGCACTTTGGCAAACCCTATAAATTTTCTTTGCTTTGGCACTTGTCCAAATTTATTATTTGTCGAGAAAACGAAAGAAACGTCATTGCAGCCGAAGATATTGGGTTCACCCGCTGCTCCAAAAAAAGGAGTACCAATGGAACTTTCGTATTATTCTATAGAGATTTGAGAAAATTCGAAAATAAGTTTTTCAACTATACGAGAATGTCGACGTCATCTTTTGATGAATTACTGAACAAAATTAGAAGGAAAATAACTGGAAAAGAAGTCAAAAATAATAATAAAATACTCTCGAAAATATTTTATATCACTTAAAACCGCACGAACTTGCGTTGTCGTGCGTAGTCTCTCACAAAGTTTGAACATGTCGACAACCGCGAGTCCGCTCAGGTTTTGCTCCTATTGGTGAAAATGTTATGGCGCCTAATTTCACCTGAATGTTTTTAAAAATTATCTGACGTCGGACAAAGTCAAAATACTTTTAACTTTTTTCCATACCTACCATGTTTTCTACCGGACTTTTTAAGTTTTTTAGAACTTATTATCAGTTCATTTCCTTTACTTCTTACTATGATTACTATAAAACTATAAATGTATATAAACTTCAAATGCGAAAACTGGTAAAATACCATATTATTGCTTCTATATGACAGTTAATAGAAAGTAGGTAGTTTAAAATAATAATTTCAAGCCATTTTCAGGTTTTATCGTTAAAAAGCTGAAGAAAAATTAAATTACAAGGAATTTTTGTTAACTATGTTAATTCTTTTCCTCGCTAATTACCTTTTTTCACAAATATTGGTACGATATGCGGACATATTATTATGTAAATTGAAAAATTTTGACTTAAGTATATATATACCACTTTCAAAATTTCGCACATTGTACAGTCGGCTAACGGATGCATGAGAACTCACCTTTATCCGTTGGCCTTGCTTTGCTGTTTAAAAGTAACTAAAAAGAACTCGGTCAATGTCGCTGGACCGGGGTATACTTCTTCTTTCTTGGGTTTTAACGTGTTAGTGCCGTTGAGCACTTTTACACACTTTGGGTTTTCTGAAATTAAAAGACAATTGTCCTTTGGGGGGGACGATAGTGTTTCGGTAGAGTGTAATTTTTTAAAAATATTTTTTTTTTCCGAAGAAAGAATTATTTTTATTTTTACTTTTTGAAAATTGATCAAATTTTTCGGGTTTGATCAATTTTTGTTGTCATACAATCAAGCATGGCTTGACGATTAGGATGTTGTTTTTGTGTTTTTTATGTTATTGTATAATAGGAGCATTTATGCTCCTATTGCGGATTTTGAGCAGATTTGGGGCGGGATTTATGGGAAATGAATTTTGAATTAATTGATTTGGGTGAAACTGTTTTTTTCTAAAAAACTCAGTATGTCTTTTGTTTAGGAATTCTTGAATTGTTTCTACGTTAAGGTCGCGGTGGATCGCCGCTCCCCTAATGTAGTAGGGCGCGTTTGTGATGGCCCTAAGAATTTTATTTTGAAGTGTTTGAAGACGTTTTCTTCGTGTTTTAGGTGCTTGACACCATGCTATACTTCCGTATAGTATGGAGGGGCGCACTACTTGTTTGTATAGTAGCGTCTTGTTTTTAAGTGACAGTTTGCTTTTGCGACCCAGGAGAGGATATAGGCGGCCAAATGCTTGCTTTCCGCTTTTGATTTTATTGTCAAAATGGGGGGCCCATGAGAGCTTTTTGTCAAGAGTGACACCGAGGTATTTTCACAGAAAAAAAAAGGGTTTATTGTATTTTAGGGTGTTGCTCCAAGGTATTTCAGTGTTGTCTAGTTCAAGATTTTGGATATTGATGTTGTTTATTCTCTTGTTGGAAATGAGAATGGCTTGAGTTTTTTCAGCGTTAACTTTTATTTTCCATTTTTGAAAATAGTCAATATAAGCGTGTTAATCTGATTTTGTAAACATCTTTGAATGTGTGCAAGGTTTTTATGGGTGCACGTCATGGCCGTATCGTCAGCAAAGATGTATTGCTCGACGAAAGGCGTTTTTGGCATGTCCGCAGTATACACAATGTATGAAACTGGGGCAATTGGGGAACCTTGGGGAACGCTCGCTTCAATGTCGCGTATGTCTGACAAAATGCCGTTTACACGGGTTTGGAATTTTCTATCTTTAAGGTATGAAATAATGAATTTTGTGAAATTTATGTTTATATTATAAACATAATGGAGTTTGTATGCAAGGCCGTCGTGCCAAACTTTGTCGAAAGCTTTGGAAATGTCTAGAGCTACCATGCCTGTGGAGGCCTGGTGCTGCAGACCGTCTGTGGCTGTGTCGATTAGTCTAGCAAGTTGGTCTTCGGTCGAATGACCGTGGCGAAAGCCAAACTGCTCATCTTGAATGATGTGGAGTTCGTTAAGAATGTCCCATAGTCGGGATAGAAAATTTTTTTCTGAGATTTTTGCTATGGACGAGATGAGACTTATGGGTCTCCAGTTTTCGGGAAAAGTGCGATTTGTTTTGCAATCAGTATTACAATCGCTGTTTTCCACGTATCTGGATATACGTGGTTCTTAAACATGAAGTTTATGACTGAGATGCTGGACCGGGGTGGTACAAATATTCAAAATTTTATCTTGGAATTCTTTATCGACTTATTATTACTCTGTGCTTTAGTTTATATATCACAGAGGAATCTGTCGTTCACAAATACTTATTATATTTGTTTGTGATTTGTGAATATGCGTATTGATTGGTGCTTATCATATCATAAACGAAAACAACGGAGATAGGCTTTAGGTATTGGTCATTGGATAATCATTGAGATAGAGAAATACCAAGGTTATTTTGGAGAAATACGGGTTTTTAGTAGTGATGGGATAACTCGAGTGAAGAATAACCGATCACTCGGTTTTTTCAATCACTCGAATTATTCGATTATCTTCGGAAATCATTCGAGTGACGAAATGAGTGATGAACATAATGGTTTTTGATAGTAATGGGATCACTCGAGTTAAAAAATAACCGATCACTCATTGCGGGGCTATACAAAGTAGTTAGTTTATGGAACTGGCGACCTTGAAAAAATGAAAAAATGAATTTTTTTTAAATTGCCCCTCATATAGAATTTGAGTGAACAATCGATTATCATTCGGTTTTTTAAATCACTCGAATTCTCGGTAATCGATTATTGAAATAACTCGATTTTTCCCATCACTAGTTTTTAGGCAGCTGATCATATCTATGAAAAAATGCCAATATAAAATAAAATTACTTCCCATGCCTTGATTAATGAAATGAGTATTATGATGGTAAATCTGACTTCTGCCGACTTGAATTAAAATAATAAACGTACTATCTCTAATGTAATTTTGATCTATTTATTTATCTAACTAAAAATAATTGCTAGAGTCCTAATGGTAAAGAAATTATAACTTGAAATACTGATAATGTGTTATTTGATGACAAAACATTAAAACGTAAAAAATATTTAAATTTCTGAAGTATAGAGGTCTCCAAACCGGTTTTTAAAATTCTAGGTTCGTATTTACAACGTGTTTTTGTCTTATTCTCCCCAAGTCAAAAATTAAGGAGCAAAAAATTAAAAAGCAAAAATTCCTTTTTATCGGATATCTCCAAAGGTAGGCCTTTTAACCGGTTCTTTTAAATAAAAACACTTCATTTTTTAGTAATTTTCCACCACAGGCACAACCAAGGGGAAGGTATCTGATAAAAATAACTATAATGATAAGTAGAACATATTATACTGTCCCAGCGGGTACCTTCTAGCGCGACATATGCAGGGTCCGGCAATATATAGTCAAAATCACGTAAAGTTTTAACGCGTTTAGGTTAGGTTCTGTCATATTTGACATATATTGCACACAATGTATGTCAAATATGACAGAACCTAACCTAAACGCGTTAAAAATTTTCGTGATTTTGACTATAGTGCATCAGGCTTCCATATTATTATAAAGTATGTAAGAAACTTATATAACAAAAGTATTTTTTAAATGGGTCAGCCTGCGCATTTGTTTTGTATTTTTAGGTTTGTATTAGTGTCCTTTATAATTGTTTAAAATTTTATCGAATTTGATTTATTTAGTTAGTCATTTTTGAAACCTTATTTTGAACACACGCCTGTATAAAATAGATAAAATATATTTAATTTATAGTATTTCTTGACCCCTTGCCACTTATCTCGCATAATGTCGTAATTAAAGAAATGCTTTTAGATTGTTCTTTTAATTTTTTTTCCAGGGCTGCAAAATTGTTTTTTTTTGTTTTTAAATTATTACTCCTAAATAAACTAATGAAGCAAATTCAATAAAATTATAAAAAATTATAAAGGACACTATACGATAAACTAAAAAATTAAAAAAAAAAACTTTTTTGGGCCACCTGAAACACAGTTTAAGTTAGCACATGAATGAATTTTCTAATGTAATTCGTATAGGAGCTATGGAAACCTGACGCACTATTGCAGGACTACGTATAAGAGTATAGTAAGTGCGGTAGTTTTGATTTATTAGCAAAGTAATGCAAAAAAATCTTTAAAAGTATATTAAAATACATTTATTTTGTAACTAAACTAAAGGTAACAAATGTATCAAACAGAGAACATAACTAGGTACACTATAAAAATCTTTACATTTTTTCTTAAACTCAAACGCATACATATTTTACCTCTTATATTTTTTCGTAGGTGGTGGGGATGTGGAATTTTCGTCATTACTTTCAACATCAGATTCAGCATCAGATCTGACTTCTCTGCTTTCTTCTGCATCATCTTGGGTAGATCGAGTTGCGTTGGCTGTCTCCCCTAATTCAAAATAGAAATGCAAATTTGCAAAATAAAGCGTGGCGTATAATTTTAAATGTGGATAAATATACGAAAACAAATTTTACAAACTTCAGTGGTTAAATGTTAAAAATTTAATATTTCTTTTGATTTGTTTACATCGGCGTAGCTAGCCCTAGTTTTCAGGGGGAGCCTGGGCCCCAGTGTACGGTGGATTAAAAAATATATTTTTTTTATTTGTCGTGCAATGAAAAAATAAATAGAAAAAAATGCCTTATAATAGTATAGTGGTTTTATTTTTTTTTAATATACCTAATACATATAATATAATACACTGCGATAAATATTTACAAAAACAAAATATTACTTACAAGAGAAACTTCCTACTCTGCTTACTAAAAGAGTCAAAGTCAAAGATTTATTTGCTACTTACATAAATAGTTTATAGCACGTCATAAATAATAATATATATATAGGTAAATATAATTTAACATGTACAAATGTATATAAATAACAATAAAATAGTGTGTAAAGCAAACAATGCACAAACATTAAAATAAAATTTAAAATTAAGAGACACAAAACTGGCAACCCCACAACAAATGCACAGCATCCAGGCAGTGATTACCGGAAGGCCAACAGGTATTCATTTAAGGTATAAAAGCAATTGGTTAGTAAATACATTTTAACATACTTTTTGAACAGAACATCGTTGAGAATTCACAACACTCTCCAAGTCTATATCGACATCTTTTTCTATATAAATCTGAATGCCTATCAGGAGTCATTGTCGTTCTCAACCAGTTGAAAATCCTCCTCATGGCAGAAAAATACCTCTCGCACGTTGCGCTTGAAATAGGCAAAATAATCGCTCCTTTAAAAAGTTGGTAGAGGTTGGGATATGTTTTTTCTCAGTCAATTACGTTTTTTTTGATATATTTATGACCAACAGTTTCTTTAGATTGTAAAATACAATTTTTTAAAACATCATTTCTGCTCTTAAGTGTTGATATTCAAAATTTTGCGATATTGCTAAATGAATTTCTCTGAACATTCAAAATCTAACTGAAAAAAATGATCTACTGAATTGGCAAGCGTCATACTTTCTGGTGAGAACCTTTTGATCAGAAATTCTCTTACAGTATCAATAATTCGGTAAAATATGTGTGCCCTCTATCACTCAATGACTCCTACGTTAGCTCTGGAGCATGTGGCGTCTATCAAACCCAATCCTGCGGTTGTTTCGGTGACGAAGTCAACGAGCTTGCTACTGGCTTGCTTTTTCTTTTGGATGACGGAATTTCCAATGAAATTTCGTATTCTGTGGCAAAGTTCGATATTTTTGTATGAAGATCGGTATAATATTGTTCATTTCTCATTCCATTTAATGAAGTCAACACTTTTAATAACCTTAACTGCTTTCCCCAGAGTTGCACCTTTCTCCTGGAGGCTCTTTGATAATATATTTAAAATGTTTAGCACCTCGTCCAATACAAAAAGATGAATTATAAATTATGGTTGTTTAATGCTGGATAATATCCCGACTGCTGTGATTGACTGTTTGGTACTTGTATAAGAAACTTCGTTTTCCAGTGCTATGACGATTCCCTCGAAACATGTTTTAACAGCGTGGCAAGTTGTATATCGACACACCCAACGAGTATCTGACAGAGTTTTCAACTCCAAGGGGACAATATTGAGGTCCTTCAATATTTGTTTGTATTTTTTATTATTTTGAGGATCTGAAAAATATTCGTAAAGTGCCTCCAAAGTACAAAAAAACTGTCGATATTGATGGAACATTTTTACAGGAGTCTACCAGAGCCAAGTTAAGTCTATGAGCGTGTTAATTGCAGCTGGATATTTCTCTCGCATTTGTGTTTGAAGACCGCTTATACAGGGTCCTGCAATAGTGCGTCAGGCTTCCATAACTCCTATACGAATGGGGTTAGGAATTTTGTTAATATGCCGACTTAAACCGCCTAGTACGGGGTACTTCCGGAAAATATTTTCTCATATACAGGGTGGCCCAAAAAAGTGTGGTCACATAAAGTTGTGATTTTTTAAATGGAACACCCTGTATATTATTAAATTTTGACATTCTACGTAAAATTATAATAATTTTTTTATAAATGCATTACTGGTCTATATTTAATAGTTTCCGAGATATCGATATTTGAAAAATGACATTTTTGAACTTTGACAGCTTTTAGCTTTCTAACTGTACGTCTTAGAGCAAAACGGCTTACATGTTCCTATCTTCGATTTTTATTATCTTTCCAATAGTGTCAACTTCCAGTCAAACCGGATGTAACTCGAAAGCAGGAAATATAGTACTTCCGGTTTGACCGGAAGTTAACATTTCTGGGAAGATAACAAAAATCGAAGATAGGAACATGTAAGCCGTTTTACTCTAAGACGTACAGTTAGAAAGCTAGAAGCTGTCAAAGTTCAAAAACGTCATTTTTCAAATATCGATATCTCGGAAACTCTTAAGTATAGACCAGTCATGCATTTATAAAAAAATTATTATAATTTTATGTAGAATGTGATAATTTAATAATATACAGGGTATTCCATTTAAAAAATCACAACTTTATGTGACCACACTTTTTTGGGCCACCCTGTATATGAGAAAATATTTTCCGGAAGTACCCCGTACTATGCGGTTTAAGTCGGCATATTAATAAAATTCGTAACCCCATTCGTATAGGAGCTATGGAAGCCTGACGCACTATTGCAGGACCCTGTATTGCCTGACATCACCGCAGCTCCGTCATAGGATTGCCCTGCAAGTCGCTAAGATTAAGCTCTTCCAAATTTTTGTAGATTAAAGTAAATAAATCCGTGGCCGATCTGTCTTCTGAACAGTCAAGAAATGCAAGAAATCTTTCACGAATTTCTAGATCTTTCGATGCGTAGCGAACACATAAAGACAATTGTTCCTTTTTGAAAGAACGAGCTTCATCACACATGATTGAAAAAGTTCCGGAATGCCTAATTTCATCGAGTATCTTTTTTAAAGACGCCCGTGACAAGAAGGCAATAATTTCATTTTGTATATGGGGACTGGTATAGTTTTTATGCGAATTATGTAGAATGTCAAAGTCCTTGTTATACTTTGCTATTAGGTTACATATTTCCTTAAAGTTTCCTTTATTTAATGAACTTTCGCTTTCGTCATGACCTCTGCAAGCCATTCCTTGACGAGCCAGTGTTAAGCTTATATCTGCCAACATTCTCAAGTAATTCCTATTTTTCTCTATCTGGGTGCTATAAGCTTGTGAAAGACGAGATAAAACATTTCCACTTTTTATAGTTATGCCATTTATTGAGACTTTCAATGTGATGCAAAGATACATCATTTTTTAAAAAATTTTCACCAGTTTTTTTCCAGTTGCGGAATCCCAGCATTCTAAAAGCTTCTTCATCCATAGCAGCTCCAAAATGACGACAAGCATAGCACGAAATGGAATCTGTTTTGACGCTGTATTCCAACCAATCAAAATCTTTATAATAGTTTGCGCTGAACGACCTTTTTTTTATTACCAAACATAGTTTGTGGAAATCTTTTAAGAATTGGTTGCGATGCGTTTTCTTCTAGTTGGCCCAAGTCAGAAGCGTCTATTTTCACATGGTAATGGTGCATGATTGATTTTGGATGAATGCTCTGATCCAGATCCTTGCTTGTACCGGGCTGCGGTTCAGACTGATTATTATCATCCTCTTCTAGTGTAGTTGGTTGTACAGACGGTAAAGATGGTGAGGACGTTTGTCTTTTAAAAAATTTTCTTATGTCCATAATCTGCAACAAAAAAAAATTGAAAGACTAAAGACAATTGCGTACTAAATTTCAATTTCGTTCAATTCGAGTGGATAGTTTTTGAGTTATGCGCGTTTGGTTACAGACTGATAGACAGACCGACAGACAGACAGCGGAACAAAAAACGTTCAGAATCGTCTGAAACGCAAAGGTCTATAAAAAAAATTTTAAATCGAAAAACTTTTTTTTTTCTCAATTTTAAAACAACAAAACAAAAAGTTTAAAATCATCAAAATGAAGTACAGTGTGATTTTTGATAGAGTTGATGGTTGATGGGTTGGCAACTGGCAACACTTTTTACGAAAATTCCCTAGCCGTCACTCCATGAAAAAGTGTTGCCAAGTTGCCAACCCAGAAACTCTATCAAATCAAAAATTGAATTATACTTATTTGATACTGCATTTTAATGTTTTTATTAATGAAAAAAAAATTGACACAAAAGCTTGGCGATAAAAGCTATACTGAATAAATTGTTAAAAATAACCAATAAGCGTTAAAAAAATAAAACTGATAACTTACAATAAAGCAAATTTACTAACTACTACACTTACTTGTTACTTCGGTAGTAATACGCCAACGATTCTTAAACACAGTAAACAGTTCACCAATACTTCTCTAATTCACTAATACAAATACACTTGTTGTATCACTACTCTATCGATCGCCGCTTTATTATTTGCTGTACACTATACACTGTCAAACTATCTAACTGACTTACTTCCAGCGGCCCAGCTTGCCTTTATATAATACTACGGAGGAACAGACGCGATTGACGCGAACTTTCGGGAATTCCCCGGCCCGAAATGCTCAGTATTGTATTCCGATGGCTATAGGCGATCCATAACAATATAATATGCATTAAAAAAATTATTTGATTATGTATATGAAGAGTGGTCAAGCTAAGTGATCTATGTGCCAAAATTTAAAAAAAAAAAATTTCTATTTATATGATCTATGTACAGGGTGTCCCAAATTCGAGCCTCATCATGGGGATCTCGGAAACTATAAGAGATACAGCATCGGTTAAATTGTGGCAAAGTTGCGCAATTTCGTACTGAGCAATATCGCAAAAAAATATCTGAGCTATCTTTTTTAGTTTTTGATTTTTTTGCAAAAACTAAAATTTTGAGTTTTTGCTTTTTTAAATTGCTCGACTTATTTTATCCGCTACAGAAAAACAAGCACAACATTGTTAAGGCAACTTTTTACGCTCCATATTGTGACGTTTTTAGAATTTCGTTACAACGTTTCGTTTTTGTGGAACTATTATCAACTTTAATTTTTTAAATACGGGCCTGCATTTTTTATTTTATTTTTTGATAGCCCTTTAAGCCCTAAATTCATCCATGTATCACACTTAATTATATTTAGACGTTTTGATGTCATTATTACATCTTCAGGAATGTGATCATTATTTTTAAATACGGCCCTGGTGTATATTTGACTCTTGGTTTATTAAAACCACCATACTGGGCTAAATTAGTATCAAGCGTAGCAAAATAACTATAATGAGGCTGCAAGCGTTCAGGATAGTCCTGTAAATAACGGTCACAAGAAATTTGTGAATTCCTATTGGAAGAATAATAAACTCGTAACATGTCGCGCTTTTCTAAAGCAGAAAACATAATTTCGCTGAAATATTTAGTATAAATGGTGACTGCAGTTGTCAAGATAATTAAGGTGGAAGTATCAACATGCTTGCCAACCTATAACCTATTTCGCGTTTATTTATTTAATTTTTCTAGTTTTTACACAAAATTTAAAGAAAATCATTATCGTCTTCATATTTTATAGGTAATAATTGACATATTAAATAAATATCAAGGAATTTCATTAAATATTTTAGGAGAATTTTAGATAGATAGATAGATAGATAAAAACGTCTTTATTTTTTAACTCGGCGAAGGGCAGCATTGCTGTTTACTTAACCGAGTATATAAAATACAATATAATAAATTTACAATAATAAAAATAATGATAATTACAAATTATAATTACAATTACTGATAGGAACATATTTTAATAGTATTGGCTATGATATTATGATATATTATATTAAGTTACGAATTAACCAAAGATTTCTACCCTATATGTATTAAAATTACACAATAATTGTAGAAATTTCTACTGAGTTTTAGATTTTGACACAAATTTAATAGTATAGTACTTGTAGGACCGTTAAGTTTTAATAATGTTTATTAAACAAGTAGGCTTTGAACTTTCTTTTAAAAGACATATAATGCTAGAGAACCTGTTTCGAACCTCAGAATTAAATAATTTGGGGATGACGTAGGAAAAGCAACATTCGTATAGAGCAGTTCGGTGACGCGGTTATAGCGAAAAATGTCGGGTAAGATTTTTTTAAACATTATTATGGCATTCTTCTTTCACTATACAATTCTCCCAAAATTAGCAATGAAATAAATTGATATTTTTGTAATATGTCAGCTATTACCTAAATATTGTACCGACGATATTGATTTTATTAAAATGTTGGTTAATCAAATAATAAACTAAAAAAAGCAACGCGAAATAGGTTATAGGTTGGCAATAGATGAAATGACGTTGAGAATTCCACCTTAAGCCAAACAATCAAGTAAAAGTTCTTGTCATAGCAA
Organism: Polydrusus pterygomalis; assembly: GCA_963969555.1. Lineage (NCBI taxonomy): Eukaryota > Metazoa > Arthropoda > Insecta > Coleoptera > Curculionidae > Polydrusus > Polydrusus pterygomalis. Next base: position 116,650,741 of record OZ018376.1, read on the forward strand.
CCTTTGTTTTGTTTGGTTTTATTTTTACTTTGTTACAATTTATATAAAAACTTAAATATAGTAAATTATTTGTATAAAATTCCGGATCCATTTACATGTTGTATGTGGTAAAAAGATTAAGTAACTAACACCAGGGCCGTATTTAAAAATAATCATCACATTCCTGAAGATGTAATAATGACATCAAAACGTCTAAATATAATTAAGTGTGGTACATGGTTGAAGTCAGGGCTTAAAGGGCTATCAAAAAATAAAATAAAAAATGCAGGTCCGTATTTAAAAAATTAAAGTTGATAATAGTTCCATAAAAACGAAACGTTGTTACGAAATTCTAAAAACGTCACAATATGGAGCGTAAAAAGTTGCCTTAATAATGTTGTGCTTGTTTTTCTGTGGCGGATAAAATAAGTCAAGCAGTTTAAAAAACAAAAACTCAAAATTTTAGTTTTTTGCAAAAATTTCAAAAACTAAAAAAGATAGCTCAGATATTTTTTTGCGATATTGCTCAGTACGAAATTGCGCAACTTTGCCATAATTTAACCGATGCTGTATCTCTTATAGTTTCCGAGATCCCCATGATGAGGCTCGAATTTGGGACACCCTGTACAGGGTTACTCAACCAAGACTAGACAAGGCGATTTTTTGACTTTTCCTGTACTTTTATAAAAAAACTGAAATAGCCATCTTAAGTCATTTTCTCCCGCGAATTCGAATATCTTCAGCAAAAAACAATTGAACATCAAACAAAAGTACTAGGGGTCACTTTGATATTTTTTAAAATGGGATGCCGTATTTTTAATGAGCTTATCCGATTTCTCATATAAATTTTGATCTAAAATGTTGGATTTTTAATTCAAAAACGCCTTTTTTCTTCAGTTTTAAATTCGGAAAATGTTCGTCTACCGTACGATTAATACCTGATAGATGGATACCCGTTTCACCTGTTCACCCTTTAACCTGCTTTAAAGCGTCCGTCAGTTAGACAAAATAATCAAGTGTCAAATTTCTATATATTTTTCACGAATTAATTACAAATTTATTTTGTTTGATTAAAGTTATTCACTTTAGTTTATAGTTTTTTCTAATATGTCATACTTTTTTTATACGTAAGCAATAATAGATTTGCAAAACTACTAAATTTGTAATTAATTCGTGAAAAATATATAGAAATTTGACACTTGATTATTTTGTCTAACTGACGGACACTTTAAAGCAGGTTAAAGGGTGAACAGGTGAAACGGGTATCCATCTATCAGGTATTAATCGTACGGTAGACGAACATTTTCCGAATTTAAAACTGAAGAAAAAAGGCGTTTTTGAATTAAAAATCCAACATTTTAGATCAAAATTTATATGGGAAATCGGATAAGCTCATTAAAAATACGGCATCCCATTTAAAAAAAAATCAAAGTGACCCCTAGTACTTTTGTTTGATGTTCAATTGTTTTTTGCTGAAGATATTCGAATTCGCGGGAGAAAATGACTTAAGATGGCTATTTCAGTTTTTTTATAAAAGTACAGAAAAAGTCAAAAAATCGCCTTGTCTAGTCTTGGTTGGATAACCCTGTACCTATGCCAATGTCCTACTAGAAGATCTAAGCGCCAATTTCATCCTATTCGTTATAAAAGGCATTCATAGATGGCGAGAATGTGAATCCCAGATACTGTATCTCGCATACAGAATCCCAGTATAAAAGGAGCCTTAGACTTTTTCTATATTTTTTTTTGTTCAATTTGTGTACAAACGTTGTTTCGATTAACTGATATTAAAATTTTCTCCTACGAATGTTTTTGTGTATGTTTATTAACACAATATCAATAAAAAATATACTATTGTACTATTCTTAGCTTTAAAACAATTTTTTACATTTTCTGGTAGTTTTCGATTATGGCACCTAGATCACTTAGCTTGACCACTCTTCATATTATTCTCGATATTATAAATCTCTGTTAAAAACTGACTGACAGAACGCGTGCGGCGTGATCTAGTGGATTCATTAATCAATATTATTTATGAGTAATAGATGTGTTTTGGACTTCCATTGCCTTTAGTTTTTCATATCACAACGTTTCAAGTGGTAAGTATCTCCAGTCGTCTTCACACGTCACTAGCTCCGCCCCCCTAGGTAGTATAAATAGGCTCGTAGCTTTGTAACTTGTTTAGTATTCACCTGAAGACGACTGGAGATACTTACCAGTTGAAACGTTGTGATATGAAAAACTAAAGGCAATGGAAGTCCAAAACACATCTAGTACTCAAGATACATCATTGTCTACAACCTTCAAACAAACAATATTATTTATTACACGACGTTTGTTTTTTTATTGTTTCTTGTTTGCATTATTGTAATTGCAATTTTTTTTCTATTGAATATTTCAGGGGGGCCCCAAGGCCATCAGGGGGGGGGCAGGCCCCCCCTAGCTACGCCGATGGATTTGTACTATTTGTACCAATGATCTGCTACCTATAGATGCCGCACGCCATTCATAAACGCTATTTAAATCTGCTGCCAAAATCGTTTGTAGGAGAGAGGAGGTGAAGTACTTCCCCCCGGCCGGGAGTGGGGATTACGTTGCCGCCATTAGAATTTTACCTCGTTACTATGCGCTATCATATGGTCACAGCGGCGTCTCGTGTCAGGGTTTACAATAAAATATAATTATCCAATCTGAAATCAAATATTTTTTAACGTTTGTGAAAAAAAGGGTTTGTAGAACAGTAAAGTTTAATGTATGATAGGAAAAATGGTCCGCGGAGCAGTAAAATTTAATGTAAGTTAATAACTATTTATTGTAATAATTATAATAAGAGAAACTTTGGATAGCTATAATTATAACATTTGGTGAACTGAGCTGACCTAAAAATAATTACACTATGTATACTTAAAACACGGTTTTTACGGTTTTATTGAAATTTGAAAGAAAAGCAAAGTTCCTTTTACGTTAGGTACTTTTTAATAGCGAAAAAGCACAACAATAATTTTTTCTTCCCCCTAGCCGCGCTCAAGCAGGATGCCTCTTTTTATTTCCCATCATGCCTACGAACTATACGAAGTTGTTCGCAAAGTTCCTTTAACATAGCTAAGCAAAGATATTTACTTTGCTTAGCTGTTTAAAAGCAGCAAATGGAAAGTAAAGTCAAAATTTTGAATACTCTCGCAAGATGGAGGTAAAGTCAAGTGACACTCTTTGCTCTATAAAACTTTTATAAGTTGGCATGAATTCCAGGACTGGACTTGAAAATTTAACATGTGATACCTTCTAAAACAATTGATGCAATAGTCTCATCGGTTTTACCGCTTTAATATTGCCAAATAATAATAATAATTTATTTTGAAAGTTTTGTTCTATAAATATTATAATTTAAGGTAGGTAAAGTCGATTCAGCCAGTAAACCTGCAAGATGGCCGACCTGTCATATGACAAAAGTAATTGAAAATGCAAAAATCCATTTTATTTAGCTGGAATATGACTTTTGTCATATGACATGCCGGCCATCTTGCAGGTTTACTGGCTGAATCGACTTTACCTAATAATAAACATGAGTTTTTATATGGTTTAAAGATAAAGTGTCAAAATAGATTTAAAAACTATATTATATTACAATTACCTATTCAAACCTTGAAAATACTAAATTAACTGAAACGCAACTTAAATAGGATTCTGTCACTTATATTTACAACAGAATTTTTTTTGTTTTATTTCTTCATATTATACCCAGAGAACTCAGAGCCAACTAATATTCTGTGATTATACCTATCTATAGGTAAAATACAATACCTACAGTTCAACATAAACTAATTGAATTCAGTCAGATATTACATTTTTACTGTCGAGGAAATCCCCATATATGACTTACATAAGGTACGTAGACCCAAAAGTGGTTTTTATGAAATTTGATGGTTATGATACAGTTACATTTTTAAATTTGTATGTGGGCTAACATAAAGTTAAAAGCTTCAATTTAGCCAGGGATTTAATTTTTCTCTCAATGGAAACCCCAATTTAACAGTTTTTGACTTACGTAAGGTACGAAGACCCAAATACGGTTTTTATAGAATTTGTTGGTTATGATACAGTTACATTCCTAAACTTTTATGTGGGCTAACATAAAGTTAACAGCTTCAATTTAGCCAGGGATTAATTTTTCTGTCAGTGAAAACTCTACTTTAACAGTTTTTGACTTATTACGTATAAGGAACAAACCCGAACAAACCCAAAAGTGTTTTTTATGGAAATTGTTCTTTAAAATGCAATTTATTGATACGGTTATATTTCTAAACTTGTATGTCGGCTAACTTAATGTTAAACAATTTAGAAATAAAACCAGCATATAATAATAATCATAGGTACCTAGGTAGGTATATATCTTTATTCTCAAGTAACTATAGTTTATTACAGGAATTAACTTACATATCCAAGTCAAGTATTTTTAACAAATAATAAGTAGGTTCAAGAATTAACAACTTATTAAAACAAACATTATCTAGGTACTATAGATACCTACATAAATATCTAATTCAGAAAAGTTTTCTTTAAGAGACCTGATTTGAGTACAACTAATAAATTTCATAAAGTCATAGTCTCACACGAATATTTATTTTCCAAACAGGTTAGGTACATGTTTCGCTCGTAAGTACCTGAGCATCAGAACAAAATAAGCCTAACATTGGTCTGATGATGCTCAGGTATGAGCGAAACATGTAGGTAACCTGTTTGGAAAATAAATATTCGTGTGAGACTCTGACTGTAAATTATTATTTTAATGTCCTATTCCATGAAACAAAATCATTCTTTTTCCAAAATACGATATTTGTTGCCACATGCTTTTGAATAATGGGCTAAAAATAATAATATAGTGGCCGGCTAAAATTTGGCCGCATATGGAAAACTTACACAAGTATTTTGTCTGGTACCTACAACATATTATGAAATCCCATGCAAAATTGAAGAGTTAAAGGCACGAACCCACGAACGTCCATAAATGACGTTTATGGTTAAAGGTGATCAAATAGTGGCTTCCTTGTTTATTTTAGACTAAGAGTGTATCTGAGTTGTTTAAAGAATTCAATAAGCCAAACCATTTGCAAAAGTTATACCTATACAGTCTATCCATAATGTTCCTTAAATAAATAATACGTTTAATAAAATAAAAATGTAAAGTTTTAATTATTTTTCCCCACCTACCCACGCCTATGAATAGTTAAACCTAACCTACAAATAACCCAACTTTTTATGTAGGGGAGCCTGTTCGACAGTGAACCAGTCGGGAACAGTGAACCACAACAAAATTGAGAAATCTGACAACGTCACAAATTACTTATTTGGTAGAAACGGTCATAAGGTGATCCGCTGTTGTCCCTTCAGTCAACGGGCGTCTGCTGTAAAAAGTACACGTGGTGTATAAGAAAATTTGTTTTCGTGTGAAAGATTGTAAAAATTTCAAGTAAGTATTGGGATTTTTATTATTTTATAGCTTCTTTTCATCTTCACAATTTATCTTGCATGGTATTTTCAATGTATTTGGCCATATATACAGCAAAACTGTTTTTGTATTTGTAACGTTTTTCTTATATTTTTATAGCCAAATAAAATGGCGGTGCCGGTGGTACACACTGAACCAAATTCAACGGTTCCACAGTGAGCTGGTTCACTGTGGACCCATAAGTTAAATAATTAAATTGTATATCATGGTGCACATATCCTTGGTTTACCAGCTTAATCATTTTTGCACTTGGGATTACCTATGTTATTTTTTTTAGGATGCCGCGTCACAAAAAAGTAAAGAGAAAAATTGGAGCACACACAGAGGAGCAAATGAGAGCTGCTCTAGAAATGGTCGAACAAGGTATAAGCCGACGTCAAGCAGCTAAGCAAAATAATATCCCCTATCCCACTCTTCGTCGTTATGTACAAAAAAGGACCGAATTTGGTAATAACGTTCCATTAATTCCCAATTATGAAGTAAATCGGGTATTTACTTTGGCACAAGAAAATATGTTGGTTGATTACTATAAGATGTGTGCACTTAAGTTTTATGGATTGACCATCAAAGATTGCAGACAAGTTGCTTATGACATGGCAAGACTGAACAACATTAAAATGCCAGAATCCTGGAAAAGAAACTCCATAGCAGGCTTGGAATGGTTTCGATGCTTTCGAAACAGGCATCAAGATATCTCATTAAGAAAACCAGAATGTTGTAGTCTTGCAAGGGCTACGGCGTTTAACCGAGAAAATGTTAAAACATTTTTTGATAATTTAGCACATGTTTTAAAGAGAGAGCCGAAGTTTGCCGATGGAACGCGTATTTACAATTTAGACGAAACTGGAACTACGACAGTTCAGAAGCCCCAAAAGGTCATTGCTCCAACTGGATTATCAAACGTCGGAAAGGTGACCAGTGGCGAGAAAGGAACTTTGGTAACAACATGTTGCATGGTAAGTGCAACTGGACATGCGTTGCCCCCAGCAATTGTTTTCCCTAGGAAAAATTTTAGAGACATAATGCTGCATGGATCTCCTCCCGGAACCTTAGGACTGGCTGCTCCTACTGGATGGATGAACTCTAATCTATTTGTTGATGTTATGAAACACTTCGTTGCCCACACCTCTTCATCACCAGCAAATCCATCATTGCTAATCATGGATAATCATGAATCTCATCTATCCATAGAAGCGTTAGATTTAGCAAAAAGTTCTGGAGTCACAATCCTTACTTTGCATCCACACACATCAGCTAAAATGCAGCCATTAGATGTGGGGTTACTAAGTCCGTTTAAGACATATTACTATTCAGCTATGGAGTCATGGATGCTTCGTTATCCTGGAAAGCCTGTAACTATATACCAAATTGCTGAGTTTATCGGTCATGCCTATCCAAGGGCAATGACGCCTATGAATGTAGTCGCAGCCTTTTCCAAGTGTGGAATTTTTCCTTTTAATAGGGACATATTTTCCGACATTGACTTTTTACCAAGCAGTGTAACAGATCGCCCTCAACCTGACATTGAAACAGAAAATGCTCAACCTGGAACAAGTAAATCGGCTCCCATTGAAATAATTGACCCTTTCTCATCGAGCATTATCACCGAAGAGCCTCAACCAGGACCAAGTGGAACCTCAAATATTGCAAAAGATCCAAGTTCCGAGCCTACAACTAAAACATTTATAACACCAGATATATTTCGTCAGCCGTTAAAGGCAGGTCCTCGCACTGATAAGAGAAAACGTAGAAAAGTTAGAAAAAGCATAATAGCGACAGATACACCAGAAAAAGATGCCATAGCTATCGAAAGAGCAGGTACGAAAGCAAAGCAAAATAAATGCAAAAGGCAGGTTTTACAAGATTCGACAGGACCCAATAAGGTCCTATCTAAGAACCCAAAAACGAGGCGCAGACAGAAATCTGATTCAGAGACAGATGAATCTACAGAAGAACTTATAAGTAGCAATAGCTCATCTGGTAGTGAATGGTATGATGAGCCGGAAAATGATATTTTAATTTTAGATGAAAATTTTGCTAATTTGCCACGCAATCCTCAAGTAGATGAATATGTTTTGGTTCACTTTACAACAAAAAAACTCTCGATCTATTATATAGCGAAAATTCTAAAGCAGAACGATAATGATGATTATTCTGTATCATTTTTAAGAATGAAACATAAAGAAAACCAGACATTTGTGTTTCCAACAGAACTGGACTCTGCGGATGTCAAAAAGTCTGATATTAAGTTTATCCTCCCTTCACCCCAAATCATAGGTACCAAAAGAAGGCAAGAAACATTTACTTTTAAAGTCAATTTGTCTTTATTAAATATGCGCTGATTTTAGGGTTATTTAATTATTTTATTTTATGCGTTACAATGTGTAAGATTTTTTTATATTCCCTTATTTGTAGAAGAGTAATTATTTCATTTTTATTTTGTATTCGTATTTTATGCTGCAAATAAAGTTTTTCAAAAATTTGATTCATTACTGTCTTCATAGATAAGGTTGGCTCACTGTGTATTTAGTGTGGTTCACTGTTAAAAGTACTATGGTTAAGTGTGGACCAAACCTGGTCCACAATTAACCAAATGCAATTTTTTTTAAATTCAACTATTTGTTGTTTTTTTTTCATTTTCTAAACCAAAAATTGTTCCAAAACCGAAGGTATGCAGCGTTTCCAATAAACTCCTGAAAAAAAAATTGCATACCGATGAAAGTAAAATTTTTTACAGCATTAAAAAAAAAAGTGGTTCACTGTCGAACAGGCTCCCCTACTCACCTATGAAAAGTAACTGCAGAATTATTATTATTATATTTCGCAGTCTTGCACACTTCAAACCTGTGACCCTTATTAATTAGTCTTGAAAAAAATATCACAAAACACTAACAACACAGCAATTAATACACAAAACCGATAAACCGAAACAAATTTCAAACAACTTTCGAACGAAGAACGACCAAACTAAACCCTTAATTTCTCTGTGGACCACACGTCAAAGAAATTATGAATGAAAAAAGGCAGGCTCTCTTCTGACCAATAGGAACGCAACGTCTTCTGTGTTGCCAAACTGCATAATTTTTAAGGGAAATGTCTATGGGTTTTTAGACAAAGATTTAAATTTACCACATAACGTCATATTTTTTTCTCTTCTGGAAGGTAAAACCTGTAGATTTATGGCTTTAGAGATGAATAATATGTAAAATTATTAAATAAGTGTTGTTATTATTACTTTTAAAATATTGTTATAGCCGTAATTTATATATTGGTACTCTAAGAGTGTTAATACCTACTTTTAAGAGGTACGTTTGGCAAACAAAGTGGAGGGGCGCAATTTGCGACAAAAGTTACTTCAGAATGGTATACGATTTTGGCAATAGATTCGTTTGTTATTGCTTCATCTATAGCTAGCAGATCATTGATTTGTACCTACTAACTATTCAACTAGATAACAAAGATTTTTGTTTAGGTAGGGTATCAAAACGTTTGACATATAAATCGGGGTTCTTTAAAGGACTAAGTGAATATAACAACTTGGATATTTCAGTTGAATCTCAGAAATCTTTGAAAATTTTGAAAAAATCATTAAAGAATTATTTATTTATTTATTTATTTAAAAAATAGAATAAGGACTGGGAAAGAAAGAAAAAACTAAAAGTCTTCCTCCACAAAATTTAATAAAATAAAAAGTTATTCAAGGGTCTCTACATGTTTCGAACGTAGAAACGTTCATCATCAGGAGACAGAAAAATTTATTTTATGCTGATGGTGTTAGCAAAAGATAAAATTAGAACGTTAATGGATCTTAAAAAATTGAAGTGTAGAAATGAAGAAAAATATTTTTTAATTTTAGGTCCATAAAAGCTCCATTAAGGTTCCAATTTTCTCTTTTGCTAACACCATCAGCATAAAATAAAATTTTCTGTCTCCTGATGATGAACGTTTCTACGTTCGAAATGTAGAGACCCTTGAATAATTTTTTATTCTATTAAATTTTGTGGAGGAAGACTTTTAGTTTTTTCTTTCTTTCCCATACTTTAACACCACTTTAAGCATGGACTACTTCTTCAAAAGAAAAGGACTGTTAAATTTTTTTTATACTTTTTCTACTACTTTTTTTTTTTATAATTTATTTTACGTCGGCCTTTTTTCCGCAACGAGGCCAATCACCGACGCCAGGGAATTTGTCACACACTATCTGGTAATTTTGCCGAATCCCTCTTTGTCGAGGGTAGGGTTCTTTAACGTGCCAACATCCATGACACGGGGCCCACAGTTTAACGTCTCTTCCGAAAGACGGCGCACCTCTTAAACCAAATTCCAAATTTAACATCGACGTTGCTGGCACCGGGAATGGAACCCGGGCCTACGATCTGTGAGGCCGCTGCGCTGACCAGTAGACCACAACGACTTGATGTTGTTAAATTGTAGCATATTGCTAAATAAATCTTGTTACTACTACTACTATATATTTTATGTTAGTTAAGGTTAACACAGATATTGTTAACCATAGTTTTTAACAAGCTAAAAATAATAACTCTACAGGGTATCCTTGTAATCGTAAATCTCAAGGTAGTACTAAAACAATTTGAACTGAAGTTATTCAGATTTTATGCTATGCTATGCTCCATCCCACTTGACCAAACATAGAACGCGACAAGATTGTGATATCTCATATAGAGCTCAATTAAAGAGCACCGTTTTATCACACGGTTCTATAGCAGTGACAAAACAAACATATATGTTGTAATAACACTATAACCAAGAACATTGAACATTGCTTTGCAGCAGTGTTTTATCTTTGTGACAACTCAGTGCTAAAACTGTTGTTGCAATAAAGAGAGACAAGTTTGACGTTAATATACGTCAATTTAGTCTGTCAATTTGGCGTCTTTTTCACTCCAGATGCCTTTCGTTTCGAGAGTGTTTATTGTTTATTGTTTGGAGAGCGAATAGTGTGTTACTACTTCTACTTTTTGAATTGTGATTGCGTGGTAATAAGTTGTTTATTTATTAGCATGTGTAATGTATACTGAAAGTTATTGGTTTTTTAAATTGTCTATATGGAACACAGCAGACGCACGAAAAAAGTATTTGTGGCTCCTTTTTGAGGCAGCAACAAAGGAGAGCAAAATTATTTTGGGAAAACTTTAATGAATCCAATCCAGAATCTGAAAGCTCTGTTACAGTCCATCAGCAGACCTCGGACATGCCCTACATAGTACCTAAAGAAAATGTCACCCGTAGCCCGTAGTGCTAAAACTTTAGGTATGTATAGTAGTCGTAGTAGACTTTGAGAACTTGAGCCTAAGACAGAATCTGATGACTCACCTGAAGAGCAGACCTCTACTTCCAGCAGCACTGGTTTAATTTATTATTTAGTAGATACTAACAATACTAAAATTAATTTTATGAATCGTGGTTCCTTGGAAGTTGGGGAAAATTCATATTTTTTGACAAAGCTCGTAGGTATACGCATGAAAAAATTTAATATCTGATCGATTGTTGCATTTTAGAATGTAGACCATGCAGAACTTTTTTGTAAAATTAATAATAAAAAAGTTTTCCATAATATTGTTCCAACGGAGACAAACTAATATATTCTACATTATTGCAGATATTGTCAATATGGGCCAGATTGCACGGAAAAACTTTTTGAAGAAGTCACTAGTGACTGGGTGCGTCAAGGCAAACAAAGATTGGGACGTGACGAAAAATTAAATAAATAAAATTGTTTTAAAATTTTTCCAATAAAAGTATTATTGTTATTATTATTATTATTATTTGTTCCAATCTAGTTTTATCTCCAAGATGTAACTACAATATATTACATCTGTCAAACCGCATGGATTTATTTGACATAAGATATATAAAACAAAGATATCACAGGGATGAAACAATAACAGATTTCATCTGTCAAGCCAAAAGATAAAAAATGGAACATGGTTTGTCACTGACATAGATTTGCGTTTTGTCTCTGTGATAAAGCTTAAATCCTTGGTTGTGGCGACATTAGTGCAAGTTAGGAGCATCTCTGTGACATCTGTGTGCTTAGCTCAGTGATAAAACATTAAACAATGTTTTTTAACTGTTACATCACAGTGACATGTTTTGGTCAAGTGGGATTCCTTTACCAGAAGTGGGGGTATTGGTGGGAGGCGCTTGGGTAGTGATACAACTAATCAGAGGCTTGGGGGGAGGAACTTAGGAAATAATAAATAATAAATCGGAAGCTTTTGGTCGGTTCCACAGGAGGGGGAACGACCAATCAGGGGTCTATATGGAATGGGACGAAGATGCAAATAGAGGGGGTCGACCAATCAAAAAAGTGGAGGGGGTGCATTGAGCACAAGCCAACTCTATCTACTAGCGGATGGTGCACCGTCAGACTTACCATGGATGTCCCATGTAAATTTTGCTACCCGCAAAGATTGATTTGCCTATTAATTTTACATTCAAATTGTATTACTTTTTTTAAGGTCGTTGTATTATGAACTAGCAGATCAAGTTTTATTATTTTTCTAATAAGCCAATTAAAAGTTATTTAGAAAATGTATTACTCTTAACAAAAATTAAATACGGCTGTGCTACCTGAAACCACCAGTAATAATAATTATGATAATGTGAAATGTTACATGACGGTTTATTTTTTTATAACTTTCAACATGTTTTACAGTATTTAAGAAAAATAACGAATTTTGGGCTAGATATCACTGTTCAAAGGTCTCATATTCATTCCTGCAGATGTCGCTATATGTCGACGTGACAAGGATGAAATGTAAAAATGGATCTTAATGATCAGTGGTCGTGAGTGAGTTTCTTTCCCTTAATAACCCTCTCCCCCAGTTTTAAATAGCAGGAGATTCCAAACTGTATACTACTAAAAATTGAATAAGATATATGGCCGAAGTTGATGAGAGAATTTCAGAGTCTCAGTGCATGACTGGCGCATTTGACTGATGATCGAGACGTTCTGGACTCAAATCCCAGCGAAGGCGTAAAACTTTTTCACTTTTAAAATGTTTGTCTGCACGCCGCTAATCATTTTTCAGTTATATTAATACAGAGACTAAAAAACTTCATTGTTTTATTGGTTTTTTCCACATTCTGTACTGGACCACTACTTTAGTTTTAGTTGTAAAAAAACCATTTTCAGCTAAACCATCCTCATAGAGATAAACCAGTTCTGCCAGATGCAGAAAGAGGAAAAACAGAGGATTAGGTCGCTTAGAGAATCACAGACGATTTCTTTATTTGATATAATTTGAGACTGGAAACATAAAAGTATAAAAGCACCTCTGAAGTGCCACAAGGCTCTAATTTGGGTCCTTTGTTGTTTTTGATAGCCATGAATGGCATTGTTGGTGTGGCAAAGTACCTACTCTGGAGGTTTATTGTTTGTAGATGACCTTAAGTTGTTGTTTAAGTTGACATTGCTACCACGAATGATTGTGACGAGTTACAGAATGATCTGCGTAGTGTGTCTGGTTGGTGTATAATAAACGGTTTTACCCTTAATGTGAATAAATATTCTTGTATGGTGATACAAATTTGAAAAGAGTGGATAATCAGCGGGATTTGGGTATTGTGTTTGACACCAAAATGACATTTTCTGGACATGTAACAACTAAAATACAGCAGATACAAAGAATAATGGGTTTTATAATTACTTAGTTGTAATTTTAGAATATTTATTTAAAAAGTTATAATATGAAAAATTCTTATTTAAATTATTTTTAATTTTACATTTTTTCTTATGTTTTTCTAAATAACTATTTTAAACGTGTTGTATTTAAAAATCGTTATTTTGGTTCATTCCTTGTTGTAGTCAAAATTATTTTAATATCTTTATTTAAAACGGATAAGTATACATAATGTATAAAAATAACTTACCGTCTTTCTGCAATACTTCTTTAAGGGCAGGTTGTAGAATTCTGAAGTCGCGGGCCGTTCCTTGCCCGACATACTTTGACAGATCAAACTTCGTCTTTTTCGTAAGCTGTATAATAGTTTTACTAAACTGTTCAATTTCGAAGATAACCTTTGGAATAATTTTTGTTTCCCTTAAAACTTTAGTTTTCATGGTCGATCCTTCAACCACTTTTTTCTTGCCGCCCTGTGTTTGATCTTCTTGATTGTGATATCCTTCCAAATGAATTATTAGCTTATAAACTAATGGAGCAAGTTTTTTACCCGCTTTCTTAACGATACGTTCAAACCTAAAATTATTTTAAATTTTAAAATAGCTAAACCTTTATGGGTGAATGTTTCTATTGGAAAAACATTTTTATGAAAATTAGAAATACTCTACAACACAATAATTGTTAATGAAAGACGTATTTCTTATTCCGCTGGAAATCAACCCCTTCAAGGGGTAAAAAGTGGTGATAATGAAATATTTTTTAAAAAAATTTCTTTTGTCGAATTTTCTTGAAACTTAGCATACATACTCATAAATATCATAATAATGAAATATGTATTTCAGCCTGTCAAGAAATTTAACTAAGGTGTTTATAAATCAAAACTAGTAAAGCGCTATCGCAATAATCTCTGTATACTTGGTGCTCAGCATCGAGTCACTCCGTGTTCGGTTCCTGGCCACTACAATATGGATGGTAACGAGGAGACTGATGCGCTTGCCAGGAAAGGACAGGCATGTCTGCCGAATTAGCAGAGAATACTGTGGATAGACCAAGTGGACAGACAGTACCATAAGTGTGCCACTTTAACCTAACCTAAGGTGTTTATTAACGTATTAAATTTCCATGCGCGAGCGTGCTCACTAATATTTAATACGTGCTACAACCTGAACGGACACACGCTGCTAGATGTTTACTCCGAATAAAAGTAACTAGCTTTTGGCTGCCACTTGGTCCGCGTGGAATTCGTAATTCGCATTTTAATAGATGATACAAACTGTACCAAGTTTAAACGGCAGTTATGAATTTTATTGTCATAAGATATTGTAATGCATGATCACAGTTTATTATGTTTCAATCAAAAAACTTACATAAGTTAATAAGGGACAAGCTCTGCCAAATCGGAACATATCTAGGATTTTGTTTATTCCTTAAAACTAAATACCATGTACAATAATTTATGAAAATAATAACTATATTATATAATATATTTTTTTAGTGTCTAATAAATATTATAACTGAAAAATGTTTAGCTGCGTCACAGAATATATAGCTACGCAAGCGTAGCTATATATTCTGTGGCTGCGTGAAACATTTATCAGTTATGATAATAGAGAGTTTTCGTTGTATTGGCAAATTCAAACGGTTAACCATAACGAATACGAAGCCGCTATTTGACAGATCGTAAAAATAGTTTTCGTTCAATTCGCTTAACGTTAACGTTAAGTCGAATTCGACAGTAAACATAACAAATATAACATAACCTATCTTTAATGGTTTGTGTTCATATTTTCATATACGTTTTGTGCTATCTTTTTTGCTTGGTTTTAATTTCCTAGTACCCAAAATTCTAAAACATTCATGATAGACGAAAGGTTGCTTTTATTGGACTTATCCAGTGATTCGGATTTGGATGATGCCCTTCTCTTGTCTTGGAGGTATTTACATGCATCGCCATATGGGTTGTTGGCCAATATTTCCTCTAATAAAATGATATCGTTCTCATCCGTGAAACGATTTCTCGATCTTTTGAGGGAATTTACTGTTGAATCCATGACGAAAACAAAAAAACAAAAAATACTAACCAAAAACTTTAAAAACAGACCTCAACAAAAAATAGGTTATGTTGATTGCATCTGTCAAAAAAATGGTCATTACGCATGCGTTCCGTTTTCGCTATGGCTTTGTCTTCCGTCCGTTAGCTCCCGCCACTTAAGCCGGAGTCCCATGCATACGATTTCCGACGTCCGATATCCGAAAATAATTTGGTTTTCGTACGAAAATGTTTTGCATATCCCATGGACACGACTTTCGGATCCGAATTTCTGTAAACAGTACGTTAAAAAGAAGACGAAGAAGTCTGACATTTAAACATAACTTTCAAACTTCAAACATTAAGCAGTACGTTATTGGCAGTACAAATGTATTTTTTACGTTGTTTAATCATTATTATGTTAAATATCCAAAAAGCACCGAAACCACAGACCGAAACCAAATAAAAGTCAAATATGTAGTAAAGTGAGGTTAAAAAACTTCCGACATCGGACAAAAGTTAAACTAAATTCAACTCGTACGACGCGTCGTAAATTGTTAAAATTATTCGGATAAAATTTGACGCCAAAATTTTCGACCAATGACAGCGCCGACGTATCATCGTATCGTCGGAAATCGTATGCATGGGACTCCGGCTTTATCCGTAACCATAACGATAAATGACAGCTCAAATGTCAAAGTTATCAAATAGCGGCTATCGGAATCGCTTTTAAAAGGCAACGAAAACTGTCTAATAACATATCACGATAATTCAAAATCCCATATTTGTATTGCAATACCATTTGACAAACATATACCTTTGTAAAAACCTATTGCCAAGTATTTTTCTTTTAAATTGTACCCTCACCCTTGGCGATTAGTGGATTAATAGTAAGATTCTTAGGCCCAGTTGTATAGGTGTCGATTAATCAGAACATTAAACTAGAGATTAATCACAATTTTAATGTTAGGATTATTCTTGATTCTCAGTTTTATACATGCAGGTTATGCAATTAAGTCAATCGAAAACTCCTTCGACCTCATTTTGCGCCTATCTTCAAGTAAAAGATTTTCTAACCTATTTTCTGATTTTTAGAAGGCGCTGATGGTAAAGAAATAATTATTGACGTATTGTTTTAATTATAAAGTAATGTATTTATTTCCAAACTAAAACAGCAAAAATAAGTCACATAATAGACCGTAAATAAATCTGTGTAAATACCTTTTGATACACATAATGCACAATAAGTTTCAATTATATACCATTAAAGTAAAAATATGCTTTTTAAACGCCGATCTACAAACTCCTGATCGTTCCAGATTTCTAGATGATTTGGTCTTTGGTCTCGTCTCGGCTTCCACAATATTTAATGTCTTCATCGTCATCATACAATAATAATCATTAATCATTTTAAAGGGAAAATTATTATAAGGTTATATTGTACTATTATTAATGCTATTTCTTAAAAAAAACTATTTTTTAACATTTTAATTATGATCGGTGGATGTTAACCGGTGCTCTTTGGGCGGTTAAGTTATTTCTTGGTTAAAGTGCTGGTTTGGACCTAATCATAACCTATAATTTCGCATTTCATAATTTTTACCGGTTAATCAAAGGAACTGTTGATTATCACAACCTATAAAAACGAAATGACGATTAACCGCAACCTATACAACCGGGCCTTAACATTACGCGGCATACAATTATACAGTGTCCCCCCGGATGAAGTTGACGAGAGGAAAAATATCTTTATTAATGATTTTACGACGAAAAGTTGTTCTTTATAAAAAATTCTGCTTGTCGAGAAAATGAATTTACCATATACAAATTTTGGATCAAATGTCTTGATAAATTAAGAAAACATGAAAATGCCTTAAGAGAGAAGTACCATTATTTATTATTTTAGACAAAATGTTTATGAAACAAAGTTGTTTATAATCTAAAATAAGGCCTAAATACAACATTTGTAACATTTCGCATTTTCGGAACCAGTTTTGGGTACCTAATAGTGCCGGGTTTGTTCGGGTTTTTTTGTTGTACGTAAAGTAGTGCAGAATCGGTTGAATTCTTTCTACATTCTCCAAACACTAATAACATATCAACTTTTTCACTCCTTGTAAAACTAGTATTCTCCATGTTTTTTAAACAACAAACTAATTTACTTTGGCAGAAGCTATCGGCATGTCAATTTTCTTCAAGGCATGATTTTGTTTTATCAGTTTTGCTGGTCACATGCTACTTGATGCATTTAAATCTAAATTTATTTTTAAAGGATGCTTTATTTTAGGGAAGTTCCATGTTAACTTTTTAAAGTTTTTTAATGGCAGCTTTTCTAATACCTAATAGTGAATGGTATCAAAATAACCGTAACAAAACCCTCTTTTTTCTTAACCCAACGAGCCACCATGTTGCCATTTAAAAAAAATTAGTTATACAACTTTAAAGATTAAATTTTACATAGAGCATTGAACCAAAAATAGTAAAATTGTATTTTTCCCCAAGATTAAAGAACTGAAATAAGTGATTTTAAGGTATTTATACTTAGCCCTCTAGATAAAACAATAAATTTGGAAAAAAAATATTTTCTTGGTGACAAAAGTGACACATCATTGTATTTAGAATGTCATATAGAGTCAATAGAAGGAAAAATATACCAGGTGTCCCATTTAAAAATCGAAAGCTTACGTCACTTCCGGTTAAACCGGAAGTTCCATAATGTTGAGTCACCTGTCAAAAAATGCAATTTTATGTCGTATACAAATCCCCCAAATTGTATTCCATTATCTTGAAAAACAAAAAGGGTAGAGGGGCGAACCACCTTCCGTGGACATCCGGTATGTGTTTTGCTTCTGACTCCCTAAAGGAATGCACAACACTGGCGCGAATAATTCGGTGCGACAGCGAAATTTTCGCCTGGCGAAATATTTGTCGACTCAAGATCTT
Source organism: Polydrusus pterygomalis (assembly GCA_963969555.1). NCBI lineage: Eukaryota > Metazoa > Arthropoda > Insecta > Coleoptera > Curculionidae > Polydrusus > Polydrusus pterygomalis. Next base: position 116,668,844 of record OZ018376.1, read on the forward strand.
CCGCGTATAACGAGGAGTAACAAACCGGCGCAAAAATTTCGCTTTGCGACAACGAAACTCTAGCGAATTTATTTCTTTCGCGATCAGCCGCGTTTTTTGTCGTTTTCGTTGCGAATCAAAGATGCCTTCAACTGAAATGTTAATAGAGTTTATGAAGAAATATCCGATTTTATACGATTTAAGTCATTAGGATTACAAAAACATAAGAAAGAAAGATAAGTTATGGGATGAAATTGGGTAAGAGATACATCTTTCCATATATTAAGAAAAAAAATATCTTGTGAAATTTTCGCGCAAATGAAGCAATGGATTTTACACTGCCTATGTCGCGAAATATTCGCTTCGTTATCGCGGCGAATTAAGTCGCGTTAATGTGTGCAAATCTTTATGTAAAGATATAAAAAATATTTATCTCTTACCATACTCCTTGAAACGCTAGATTATTTTTGGACGATCGACTCATAAAATACTTGGTTAATGAAGATAGTGAAGAAAATAACTGCATAATATTTTTAAAAACTACATCCGATACATTTCCTGGCTGTATGGCAATTGTAGCCAAGTTGGAAAGTATCTCGACGACAAATAACAACTGACAGGAAACACCTTTTTCTTTGACTTTTAGAGCATTCTTTTCTGAAAAAATAAGTTAATTTTGTAAAATGACTAATAGTCGGTTAAAGACGAGACACAATTAAAAAATAAACATTAGGCGATGAGCAACAGAAATAAGATTTTATACGAAAAAACAAATCAATCGCGACAAAAATTAGGTTTTAAGTAACAAGCAACAAGAAACAAAATTTAAAATATCGAAATGGATTTTCTCTTGAAAGTTTCTTATTACTGGCTAATGAAAAGCTGTATAGAATATGCCCCGCCCCCATAATTATTTTGACGTTTCACGGTTTGAATTTCAGGTTAGAGAGGTATCTTTAATCTTATTTTAACAATTTGTTTATGTGTTTGTGATAAAACAGATGAGCTTACAATAGTAATCATATTTTTTAAGAATCGTAAAAAACAACAAAACACGAAAATAACCTGTTCCGTCGACAAAACGAAAAGTTATAAGAGGACTTATTGACAGATAGCAATTCAACAATTATGCCACAATACTGTATTGTGCCATCATTAATTTATATTTTTTTATTTCTTATTACCTATTTCTTATTGAATATTGCTTATTTTTTAATTGTGTTACGGCCTGTACTTAAAGAAGTTTAAAAAATAAAAAATTAACTTTAGGTCCGGATAATTCACTCAGATTTATTCTAACAAAGACTTATTAATTAAACCGCTACTACATATTTTCAACTTATTGTTAAAAACCAAACTGTTCCCTGATAAACTTAAAATTGCTCGTATCAGACCCGTTTTAAAGTGTGACAGCAAGACAGATGTAAAAAAACTATCTGCCAATTGCAATCTTTTCAATCTTAGCCATAACATATAAAAATATAATAACAAATAGAATCAACTTTTATGTAAAAGAAAAACTGTCCAAATATCAGTACGGTTTTCGTGAAGGTCGGTCAACAGTTGGCAACCTTCTGGATTTTATAGAGAATAGTACAGAGGCTTTGACGGGGGGTGCTAACGTTGATACTGTATACATAGACTTCGCCAAGGCATTTGTTAAAGTCGACCATAATCTGATAATAGCTAAACTGAAGAGATTTTCATTGTCATTATATAAACAGGTGTTTATTTATAAAATCCTACCTAACAAATAGAACAAACTATGTATGAATTAGAGGTTGCAAGTCATCCTACTTTCTCGTGACATCTGGTGTTCCTTAAGGATCCAACTTAGGACCTCTTTTATTTTTGATAATTATTAACGATTGGGTTGATGTTATAAGGGATTCGCAGGTTCTTCTTTTTGTAGATGATATAAAAATATTTAAAAAGGTTGAAGGTATCATTGGTTGTAGTGTTTTACAGATAGATTTGGACTTACTGTATAATTGATCCATAATAAATCACTTACCTATCAACATTGATAAGGGTAAGCATATGAGGTTTTCCTATTCTAAAAAAACAACTGAATTTGCTTATAAATGGTAATAGGAATAGGTTAGGTTAGGTTGAAAGTGAGTGGGTACGAACAAACCCTCCACTGCGACCTATTGTGGCTCACACCTTGTTTATATTTCCCCAACAGGTCTAACTTTTTAATGAAGTTAATGATGGTATTGGGAGAGACATTTTTCATGTCATCCGGCAGCAGAGTCACCTCGCCGAATAGGGCGAATCTGATTCTTCCTGCTGCTGGGCAAGCGCACAGTGCGTGTTCCGCTGTTTCTGCATCTTCCATGCAAAGCCGGCATTCATCAGTTGGGGTTATTCCAATTTTATACATATGATGTCGCAATCTGCAGTGGCCGGTATACAATCGCACTAGTGCTTTAAGGCATGACCACTTGAGCACTAGTAGTTTGTCAGTTTGGTGGTGGTCAATTGGTGGTTTATATGGCTGTTTATAAATGCTTTTGAGTGTGTTAGACCTTTTGCTTCAGCTAGTATTGCTTTCCTGGCCGTAGCATGAGGTATACTTATTACCGGCTCGGGCTTTGTGAATTTTAGTGCTGCACCTCTCTTAGCGAGCTTGTCGGCAGCCTCATTACCCTCCAGACCCATGTGTCCCGGTATCCATATTAGGGTTATTTTGTTGTTTAGACTTAGTTCGGATATAGTGTTTCGTGACAGCTCCACATCGTTTTTGAGGCACACCATGTCGATTCAAGAGCTTTTAATGCAGCTTGACTGTCAGAGAATATCTTGATTGACGTATGTGCATACCGTCGATTTATCAGCAGTCTTGCACACATTTCAATTGCATGAACCTCTGCTTGAAATATGGTTGTCATAGTTCCCAGGCTAATGGTTAATTCTATTTTTAGGTATTTGCCATCTATTCCGGCTCCAATACCTTCTTTAGTTTTGGAGCAGCCTGTAAATATTCCAAATTCCGCCTTTAGCAGGTCATCAATGGTAATAAGGTAGATTCTGTATCCGAAAAAAAAATATTTGGGAGTGTTGTTTGATAATAGATTATTATTTAATTTGCACATCGAATCATTTTTATTATGTTATTTATACGAGCTTCAAAGGTCAAATATTAATCAAAAATGATACCGGTCGATTAAAAAAAAAAGAGAAGTATATAGTGTTTCTCTAGATAGAACATCCACAAAGTCCACAGAACTATAATAGGCCTATAAAAAAATAATTTTCATAACAAGGAACACGCTATATTCCGTATATACGAATAATACCGAAGTATTCATTACTTGCATGCATTGTAACAAATGGTTATTACTTGTATCTTCTTACTTTTATCATCGTTGTCTTCTCCCGGGTATGTTAAAACATAATAGTCTGATTTTACTCTGACAATAATACTGTCCACGTCATCCAAAATGTTTTTCACATAAGCACATAAAGTTTGTATTACGATATTTGAGGTACCTACGTCAACAAGTTTAAAATCGTCAGTATTTTCATCAACTGTTTCCTGCAATATAAGAAAAGTGTTCATCATATTCTTTCTCAGTAGGAATTTTTTTGACTCCATATGACATTCTAAATATAACGATGCGTCACTTGTCACTTTTTTTCATCAAGAAAATATGTTTTTTTCCAAATTTATTTTTTTATCTACAGGGCTATGAGTACCTTAAAATCACTTATTTTAGTTCTTTAATCTTGGGAAAAATACAATTTTACTATTTTTGATCCAATGCTATGTTCTGTGTACAATTTAATCTTTAAAATTGTATTTTTTTTTTAAACGGCAACATCCCAGCAAACAGTGTTATTAGGCAAGGTAAAGATTTGGTATTGGCAATGTTGGCTTCATGATGGCAAAATGTTGCCAATACATTATTCTTAAATTTGCAACAATGGCAAACATGCATAATTCCTCAATAAAAAATATGCATTGGTCCATCATTCCAAAAAAGATAATCCTAACTTGTTTAACTTGCCAATGAATTTAAATTACATTTTTTTTACAGAAATGCCAATATTATTTAACATCAGGCAGCCCGTTAATGTCCTATTACATTTTCTTTAATAATGCATGTGTGAATGCGTTTAACTATTCTAGGATTAAAAATTAAATGATAAATAATTTCTAACGTCCTAAATGTATCTACATTGTGTATTTCCGCCTATGAATTTCTTATAGCAGGCAACCAGTAAATGCCCATTTCCGATATCGCGACAAAGAATGAGTAAATACATTTTGTTAGCCTAAATATGGCCTAAAAATGTTGATCTTTTTCTTAATTTATAAATCCCGCGCTTTAACTGTGTGACATGATGATATCATTGGTCTCACGTTAATCTGCATTGGTAGATGATTGGTCGCGAAGCGGGATTATGGGAATGGGGTTAGAAATATCTTTAGTTTGTTTGTAGTACTCTTGTTTTCAGTTTCGACAGATTTCACGGTAAATTTTCTAATCAATATAGGTAGTATTATAGTTTTTCTCTCCGATTTCCTGCAACCTAAGTATACCTATACAATAAATAAAAAGCGAACTTTGAATTTAAACCAGATACAATATTAATATTATCATAAAGTATTTTACCAACACAGGCAGTTGAAGCTTTACCTATGGTTAAAACAATGTTAAAACGCAGACGCCATTTCTCGACGGGGGATTCAGCCCGTTTTGTGCTTTAGTTGCTTACTGCCTTTTTTTCTGCAGAAGAATGACGGATACGTGAGAGTGGAATAATAAATCGCCAAAGTAGGTATTTTTTTATACTTATTGGAAACAGTTATAATATGATATAGGTACCTTTATAATAATACACAAAACATGTTTGAAACTACCAGTAAATCCACAAAAAAATTGTATGGCCGTGAAGCTTAAAATAATAATTCTATGATTTTTTTTTCAGGTAAATGTTCTGAAACTTCAGGGGGGCGAAGACTCCACAGACACAACTAGGAGGGTTATGACCAAGTTAATTGGACACGACTTTGCCTTGGTACTAAATTGATCGGGAAGAAATAATAAGCCGCCATTTTATTCCTTTATACATTGAATATCACTATTTTACCTACACATAAAAGATGTAATTTAACAGGTATTGCATATGTAAATATTTTTGAATACATATTATGTACAGAAACGCTGGTGCTTTATTTTTACCATTTAACATGTAAAGGCCAAATAATAATTTGCCGTGATTTGCCCAGCAAGGCAAAGTGCCTGGTGGCCTACTGACGGCCAGCGGGTCAAAAAGATACATTTGCGGTAATGGCTGCCAATACTGTCCCAATGAACAAGGAGGGCAATGCCAATGCTTTAAAAGCGTTTTGCCTGCATGGCATGTTTGCTGGGATGGTGGCTCGTCGGGTTAAGAAAAAAGAGGATTTTATTACGATTATTTTGATACCACACACTATTAGGCAGAAAAGCTGCCATTAAAAAACTTTAAAAAGTGTGCGTAAAGTCGTGCAGCATCGGTTGAATTCTTTCTACATTCTCCAAACACTAATAACATATCAAGTTTTTCACTCCTAGTAAAACTATTATTTTCCATGTTTTTTAATAAACAAAACTAATTTACTTTGGCAGAAGCTGTCGGCATATCAATTTTTTTCAAGGCATGATTTTGTTGTATCAGTTTTGCTGGTCACGGGCTACTTGATGCATTTAAATCAAAATTTATTTTCAAAAGAGGCTTCATTTTAAATTAACTTTTTAAAGTTTTTTAATGGCAGCTTTTCTAAAACCTAATAGTGTATATGGTATCAAAATAATCGTAATAAAATCCTCTTTTTTTACCCGACGAGCCACCATGTTGCCGTAAAAAAAAATAGTTATTCAACTTTAAAGATTAAAGTGTACACAGCACATAGCATTGGACCAAAAATAGTAAAATTGTATTTTTCCCAAGATCAACGAACTGAAATAAGTAATTTTAAGGTATTCATAGCCCTCTAGATAAAACAATAAATTTGGAAAAAAAATATTTTCTTGATGGCAAAAAGTGACAAGTGACACGTCGTTATATTTAGAATGTCATATGGAGTCAAAAAAGGAAAGATATACCAGGTGTCCCATTTAAAAATCGAAAAATGTCACTTCCGATTAAACCGGAAGTACCAAAATGTTGAGTCAGCTGTCAAAAAATGCAGTTTTATGTCATATACAAATCCCCCACATTTTATTCCATTATCTTGAAAAACAAAAAAGTTAGAGGGGCGAACCACCTTCAGTGGACACCCGGTATACTGTACATTCAACACAACAAAATGGCTGTCTCGGGAGTTATTGGTAAAACAAGTCAAATGATCGCTCAGACGGAGCGATTGTTTGCAAGCATAAATTGACACTGACAATCCGATCATCTGGAAATGCATCTATTTTCCACCTTGGCGATATTTTCGGCAATGTAAACGTATTACCGCAGTTGCATCGGTGTCAACGTCATTAATAATATACAGGGTGTTTCAGAACATGTGGGCAATCTCTCGGATTCATAGAGATTAGGTGAAAATAACATAATAAGTTCATATAATATGTTTTCCTAAGAGCCCCCCTCGAGGAGATATATGCCCCTAAAGACCGGCCCTGAAAACTAGTTTTTTATTGATAGCCTTTGAATCGCCCTGTATATTTTAATTAAAATTTAGTATAATCTACACTATGGAAAGCTTTATTAAATAGGTTAATAATAAAATGTATAGTTCATTCTGTGGGCCAGGGACGGACTAGCTTAGGCATAAAAAATCTTACATCTTTGACAGGTATCATGCAATCGGGATTTTTATATTATTTTTGGATAGCTTACGTATTTTAACGCAAAATAGATACTCTTCGTAGATTTTGATAAGTTGAACCGTTTTCGAGAAAAATCCACTTGACCGTTAACATGCTTTAAAAAGGTTTAATCGTACCCGAATCTGTTTCGTATTTTTTCGTAATAGGAGGCTTAGGTAAATTGTCACGGCATGATATAATTTTAATATTAGGTGTCAAATAATTACTTGCCACTCATATTTACTGTAAACTTAAATTGTCAATTTAAAATATCCGAGCTTAAAATGGAATACACATTTAATGAGTATGCGGATATGCACGTTATTGTCTTTTTCTCGAAAAGGGTTGAACTTATCAAAATCTACGAAGAGTATCTATTTTGCGTTAAAATACGTAAGCTATCCAAAAATAATATAAAAATCCCGATTGCATGATACCTGTCAAAGATGTAAGATTTTTTATGCCCAAGCTAGTCCGTCCCTGGCTCACAGAATGAACTATACATTTTATTATTAACGTGTTTAATAAAGCTTTCCATAGTGCAGATTATACTAAATTTTAAACAACATATACAGGGCGATTCAAAGGCTATCAATAAAAAACTAGTTTTCAGGGCCGGTCTTCAGGGACATATATCTCCTCGAGGGGGGCTCTTAGGAAAAAATATTATATGAACTTATCATGTTATTTTCACCTAATCTATATAAATCTGAGAGATTGCCCACATGTTCTGAAACACCCTGTATATTAATAATGCCATCTTGTATGTTTTAATTATGGAGGACTAGAGGGTAGGAGGCCGATCGACAATGGCAGCATTTTCAAATTCTGTCCCGGTTTTTTGGTTAGTTCGCTATTGGCCGATAGATGGCTCTCGCGTCCGAAGTGGGCTGATGTTGTCTTCTTCTTCTTCGTTTTTAATATGGAAAACTAGATCCTCCATAGTTTTTAACTTTTACTTAAACCCTTTATTTTTCTGTGCTTTTACTTTTGACAATTGTGACATTTTATTTTTCGAAATAACAAATAATGTTTGAATGCAAGACAAGACAAATAACGTTGTATTGTAATTAATTTCCATATTTATAATGAATAATGGTACAATTTATAAAAGTAGAGTTTGCTTTGTGTCGGGGTGTAAAACAGGATCTTTTTCAGAGAGAAAACGCAGCCCAATAAGTCTCTTTCTAGCTCCAAAGGTATAGCTAAAATGTTTAATACCCTGTATTTTAAAAACCAAGCATCGTTGGAACTTTATACAGGCCGAGTTTACTAATAAGTATAACAAAGTAAGTGTAAATTCATATAAAAGTCCTTATTTGTTTCTTAAAGAACTAATTTAAATAAAAATAGTTATTGCGTCCATAAGAAACCATTATTTGATAGCCCACTTCGAACACGCGCGCCATCTTACAGCGACTCGTAAAGCTGAATTACCGATGCTAATTTGAGACCGAATCCAATGCATTGCGATCGGCCTCCTACCTCAAGTCCTCCATAGTTTTAATAAATCAAAAAAAGCTTGTTCATATTTATCACAACGAACGTATAAGTTAAAATAGGGAACTTGCATAAAAATAAAATTTGAGAAATAATGATCTTAGTATCGTTTTACACAGTAGCAAATTTGACGATAAATTTAAGCAAAAATGTGTTTACAACTAAATTTGGATGGAATTAGGATATCTATCTTACATTTTAAATTTTTGGTGATTATTTATAATATTTGTTTCTAATTGCTAATGGCCTATCAATAAATATATAAAGATTATTATTGTATATATTTTTTTTTCTTTTTTTTTTCCTTTTTTTTCTTTTACCTACTTATTTTTTATTAATTACCTCTTTTTTTTTGTTTTTTTTTCCTTTTTTTACTTATTTTTTATTATTTATCTTGTTTTTTTTTGTGTTTTTTTTATAATTCTATTTGTCTATCTATTATACTCAAAACTCAATATTATAGGCAGTGACGTATTATTCGAAACCATGGAAACTAATGCAAACCGCCAATGACCATACAGTATTTTGGTCGTTTCCATGGTTATAAGAGCTACATTACTGCCTATATTTTTAGTAATAGACTATATATGTTTGTATAATGCCCTGTAAACATTTGTGTTGTTCAATGATATGAGGTGCGTTAAATTAAATGGCATTGATACATAGTCACGTAGGTCATCAAACAACATGTTTAAACTATTTTTTAGATAACTACATTCTAAAATACAATGTTCCATGTCTCCTATTTTGCCACCTCTGCAATATTGGTTATCAACTAGACCTAGTATTTTTTATGTTTTGGGTACAAAGCATGAGAGGTTCGTATTCTTGAAATAATTCTTATTAAATTTCTACTTGATATTTTGTTAAACCGAGTTTCGAGTTTTAGGCATTATAGGAAACATTTCTTTATAAAATAATCCTTTATTACATTCATCATAATGCACTTGCCAGTCATAGTGCATTTTTTCTTTCGAGTTTTTTATTATGTCTGAAAAAGGAATTTTAAACTCTTCATTGATATAATTAATTTTCGCAGCTTCTTTGGCTAGTTTATCGACTATTTCATTACCTGTTATTCCTATATATGGGCTCTTATCCACGCTAAATGCACTATAATATTGTTGGAATCTAGGATGTGAAGTGTTTTTAAAATTTCAACAATAATGTGATTGGTAAGTGCAATATTTTTACAGTTAGATATTCCCTTGAGGGCGCTTTTGCTATCTGAAAATATTACGAATGAATAGGGAACTTGTCAAAAATTTTAAATGGGGAAAAAATTCTATAAATCATAAGTACATATTGTCATAAAACATATGGCAGCAAAAACAACATATTTCGTCCCAAAAGACCGCTAGAAAGATTTTAAAATGCCCCAAAATTCAAATTACTTCAAGCGGTAAAAACGCGCTGCTAGTAGTCGTGACGTCAAAGGGTATCATTTGTCAGATTTGTGTGTGACATCCGCGAAATAGGTTATAGGTTTACAATAAATTTGATGATTTGTCAGATTTGACATCCACGCGTCAAGCGACACGACCTTAAAACAACAATACAAAACACACGGCAATCCAAATGCAAATTGGGTCGCTCAGCACCTGTCAGGATGACGGATGACCAAAAGTAATACCCCCTGACGTCATCGGGCTTCGCGCGCTTTAGAGATCGTTTAAAATGCTTTTGACACGCGCGAAACTTTAAAGAATGTTTACCAAGTTATTACTGATTTTTAGGGAGTAATAATTGGGGAATACTTTTTTCAGGCCTAACTAAATCATATTATTGAAAAAAAAAATTGGAAAGTTCCCTATTGTTTTGTTTAAAATATGGGCAGTATTTAAGGGCCTTTAAGATCGCCCATAATTCCGCTGAATAAATTGATGCACTGTCGTGTAGTCTAAATTTCCTGGAGATGTTTTTGTTTTGATGATAAAAGGCGCATCCCGTATGTTTTGCTATTAGTGACCCATCTGTAAATGTGTTCAAAGTTTTTCCAAACTGTATTGAGGTCTTTTTGTTTTATCGTGGTTTGGTCTTCATTTTCTTGCAACCTAATTATAACTTTAGGTATCGTATTCGTGTTTGATTGTTTAAGTTGATAATACGGTAAGGGAGACGACTGGTATATATCGTCTTTTATTTGTGTTATCCATGAGTAGCTTATAGTTAATAGTGGAAGATTTTTTACTCTCCAATAGGCATGTATATTTATATAGCCTAGTATTGTTAGGTCATGAATTTTGTCCACTAATATACTTTCTTTGGCTATAAGTCTGAGTAAAAATTTGTCGGCTAATAGATTTCTTCTTAGTGATAATGGAGGTTCCCCTGTTTCGGCTTCAATCACATGTATGGGTGTACTATTTAAAAATCCGACACATTTACGGAGGGATTTATTCTTGATTTGTTCTAATGTTTTTAAATGCGTATCTGCAGCTGAACCATAAAACAAACATCCGTAATCCATGATTGATCGTACAAAGACTATATAAAACAATAGACATATGTTGGGATCAGCTCCCCATTTGTAGTGACTGAAGGCTCCTAATAGGTTTATACTGTTTTCAGTTTTCTTAATAAGATACTGTATATGATCTTTCCACAATAATTTTCGGTTCAGGTTAATGCCTAAGTACTTAATAATACATTTGCAAGGTATTATAATATCTTCAATCTGTATTTGAGTGAGTGGCGGTATCCTGCTTCTTGAAAAGATACATGCGACTGTTTTCTCCACCGAGAGTGTAAGTCCATTGTTCGCTAACCAAATTTGGGTTTCCAAAAAATTTTTTTAAGGGCGTCCGTTCCTTTTTGAACTGATTTGTTCTTACAGTAGAAACAAATATCGTCTGCAAATGTTAATAGCGTCAAAAATTGACTCCAAATCATATGTATAAATAATGTATAAAAGCGGACTGAGTATACCGCCTTGAGGTAGGCCAATCTTAGCTGTCTGTGGTTTTGACAATCCCTCATTTTTTCTAATAAAAAGTCGCCGACTGTGGTAGAGGTAGTATATACTTTTTATTATTTGTGCTGGGATTCCAAGGTCATTAATTTTTTAAATTAATGTGTTATAATTAACATTATCGTACGCACCCTGTATATCCAAAAATATATGCGCAATAATTTAAAATAACACTTGTCCAAATCTTTTAAGAAAGCTAAAAAAAGAAAGGTTACGTTTGATTCAAATTGGCATTCGGAGGTTATATTTGCTATTTCTGTGTGTTTTGTAATTTGACATTGACATTTAATAATGCGTCACTGGTCTTTAGTGCCCATGATTTCTTGCAAAAATTGCATCCAAATTTTTTGTTACAGTGTCATACACATCAAAATTCCATGCAATTTTGCACATATTTTTGTTATACATTTTTACTAATAAAATTTATCATAAATTTTAGCACAAAATTAGTGTAAAAATTACGTCTGTGTAAAACGGCACTTAAGCGTAAGCTAATATCATCAAAAGACCCACAGTCCACAAAATGTTTTTTTTTAAACCTCTGGATTAAATAGAAGGGATTAAAATTTGCTTGTGACATCAAAGCGTACCACAATACATAGCGCGAGAGCGGTCTATTCATACTACGTGACGTTATACGGCGAACTTTAATTATTTATAAAAAATTAAGGAGTGGTATTTAAGACGTAATATTTTGTATATTATGTTATCTTTTGGTGTGGCTGAACATATTTATGCAATAAAAAAATTTGTGCAAGATCCCTATCGTCACCTACGCCAATTGAACAGGAATTTGTTAACCTAATACTTGTGTAGAACGACTGGAATTCAGATTTTTCATATGGGGTGGCCCACTCCCAACGTATGATTCCATGCTACCTTAACTACTCAACTTTTAAATATTATTCAAAAACAATTATAGGGAGGCATTAAATCTATAATTTAAAATTATTTTGAATTTTACAGAGTTTTTCAAATAGTCAGGGCATATAATAATAATAATAATTAAAATAATAATAATAATAATAATAATAATAATATAATAATATAATAATAATAATAATAATAATAATAATAATAATAATAATAATAATAATAATAATAATAATAATAATAATAATAATAATAATAATAATAATAATAATAATAATAATAATAATAATAATAATAATAATAATAATAATAATAATAATAATAATAATAATAATAATAATAATAATAATAATAATAATAATAATAATAATAATAATAATAATAATAATAATAATAATAATAATAATAATAATAATAATAATAATAATAATAATAATAATAATAATAATAATAATAATAATAATAATAATAATAATAATAATAATAATAATAATAATAATAATAATAATAATAATAATAATAATAATAATAATAATAATAATAATAATAATAATAATAATAATAATAATAATAATAATAATAATAATAATAATAATAATAATAATAATAATAATAATAATAATAATAATAATAATAATAATAATAATAATAATAATAATAATAATAATAATAATAATAATAATAATAATAATAATAATAATAATAATAATAATAATAATAATAATAATAATAATAATAATAATAATAATAATAATAATAATAATAATAATAATAATAATAATAATAATAATAATAATAATAATAATAATAATAATAATAATAATAATAATAATAATAATAATAATAATAATAATAATAATAATAATAATAATAATAATAATAATAATAATAATAATAATAATAATAATAATAATAATAATAATAATAATAATAATAATAATAATAATAATAATAATAATAATAATAATAATAATAATAATAATAATAATAATAATAATAATAATAATAATAATAATAATAATAATAATAATAATAATAATAATAATAATAATAATAATAATAATAATAATAATAATAATAATAATAATAATAATAATAATAATAATAATAATAATAATAATAATAATAATAATAATAATAATAATAATAATAATAATAATAATAATAATAATAATAATAATAATAATAATAATAATAATAATAATAATAATAATAATAATAATAATAATAATAATAATAATAATAATAATAATAATAATAATAATAATAATAATAATAATAATAATAATAATAATAATAATAATAATAATAATAATAATAATAATAATAATAATAATAATAATAATAATAATAATAATAATAATAATAATAATAATAATAATAATAATAATAATAATAATAATAATAATAATAATAATAATAATAATAATAATAATAATAATAATAATAATAATAATAATAATAATAATAATAATAATAATAATAATAATAATAATAATAATAATAATAATAATAATAATAATAATAATAATAATAATAATAATAATAATAATAATAATAATAATAATAATAATAATAATAATAATAATAATAATAATAATAATAATAATAATAATAATAATAATAATAATAATAATAATAATAATAATAATAATAATAATAATAATAATAATAATAATAATAATAATAATAATAATAATAATAATAATAATAATAATAATAATAATAATAATAATAATAATAATAATAATAATAATAATAATAATAATAATAATAATAATAATAATAATAATAATAATAATAATAATAATAATAATAATAATAATAATAATAATAATAATAATAATAATAATAATAATAATAATAATAATAATAATAATAATAATAATAATAATAATAATAATAATAATAATAATAATAATAATAATAATAATAATAATAATAATAATAATAATAATAATAATAATAATAATAATAATAATAATAATAATAATAATAATAATAATAATAATAATAATAATAATAATAATAATAATAATAATAATAATAATAATAATAATAATAATAATAATAATAATAATAATAATAATAATAATAATAATAATAATAATAATAATAATAATAATAATAATAATAATAATAATAATAATAATAATAATAATAATAATAATAATAATAATAATAATAATAATAATAATAATAATAATAATAATAATAATAATAATAATAATAATAATAATAATAATAATAATAATAATAATAATAATAATAATAATAATAATAATAATAATAATAATAATAATAATAATAATAATAATAATAATAATAATAATAATAATAATAATAATAATAATAATAATAATAATAATAATAATAATAATAATAATAATAATAATAATAATAATAATAATAATAATAATAATAATAATAATAATAATAATAATAATAATAATAATAATAATAATAATAATAATAATAATAATAATAATAATAATAATAATAATAATAATAATAATAATAATAATAATAATAATAATAATAATAATAATAATAATAATAATAATAATAATAATAATAATAATAATAATAATAATAATAATAATAATAATAATAATAATAATAATAATAATAATAATAATAATAATAATAATAATAATAATAATAATAATAATAATAATAATAATAATAATAATAATAATAATAATAATAATAATAATAATAATAATAATAATAATAATAATAATAATAATAATAATAATAATAATAATAATAATAATAATAATAATAATAATAATAATAATAATAATAATAATAATAATAATAATAATAATAATAATAATAATAATAATAATAATAATAATAATAATAATAATAATAATAATAATAATAATAATAATAATAATAATAATAATAATAATAATAATAATAATAATAATAATAATAATAATAATAATAATAATAATAATAATAATAATAATAATAATAATAATAATAATAATAATAATAATAATAATAATAATAATAATAATAATAATAATAATAATAATAATAATAATAATAATAATAATAATAATAATAATAATAATAATAATAATAATAATAATAATAATAATAATAATAATAATAATAATAATAATAATAATAATAATAATAATAATAATAATAATAATAATAATAATAATAATAATAATAATAATAATAATAATAATAATAATAATAATAATAATAATAATAATAATAATAATAATAATAATAATAATAATAATAATAATAATAATAATAATAATAATAATAATAATAATAATAATAATAATAATAATAATAATAATAATAATAATAATAATAATAATAATAATAATAATAATAATAATAATAATAATAATAATAATAATAATAATAATAATAATAATAATAATAATAATAATAATAATAATAATAATAATAATAATAATAATAATAATAATAATAATAATAATAATAATAATAATAATAATAATAATAATAATAATAATAATAATAATAATAATAATAATAATAATAATAATAATAATAATAATAATAATAATAATAATAATAATAATAATAATAATAATAATAATAATAATAATAATAATAATAATAATAATAATAATAATAATAATAATAATAATAATAATAATAATAATAATAATAATAATAATAATAATAATAATAATAATAATAATAATAATAATAATAATAATAATAATAATAATAATAATAATAATAATAATAATAATAATAATAATAATAATAATAATAATAATAATAATAATAATAATAATAATAATAATAATAATAATAATAATAATAATAATAATAATAATAATAATAATAATAATAATAATAATAATAATAATAATAATAATAATAATAATAATAATAATAATAATAATAATAATAATAATAATAATAATAATAATAATAATAATAATAATAATAATAATAATAATAATAATAATAATAATAATAATAATAATAATAATAATAATAATAATAATAATAATAATAATAATAATAATAATAATAATAATAATAATAATAATAATAATAATAATAATAATAATAATAATAATAATAATAATAATAATAATAATAATAATAATAATAATAATAATAATAATAATAATAATAATAATAATAATAATAATAATAATAATAATAATAATAATAATAATAATAATAATAATAATAATAATAATAATAATAATAATAATAATAATAATAATAATAATAATAATAATAATAATAATAATAATAATAATAATAATAATAATAATAATAATAATAATAATAATAATAATAATAATAATAATAATAATAATAATAATAATAATAATAATAATAATAATAATAATAATAATAATAATAATAATAATAATAATAATAATAATAATAATAATAATAATAATAATAATAATGATAATAATAATAATAATAATGATAATAATAATAATAATAATAATAATAATGATAATGATAATAATAATAATAATAATAATAATAATAATAATAATGATAATAATAATAATAATAATAATAATAATAATAATGATAATAATAATGATAATAATAATAATAATAATAATAATAATAATAATAATAATAATAATAATAATAATGATAATAATAATAATAATAATAATAATAATAATAATAATAATAATAATAATAATAATAATAATAATAATAATAATAATAATAATAATAATAATAATAATAATAATAATAATAATAATAATAATAATAATAATAATAATAATAATAATAATAATAATAATAATAATAATAATAATAATAATAATAATAATAATAATAATAATAATAATAATAATAATAATAATAATAATAATAAGTTTATTTAAAAAATTAATAATATAATAAATATGATTATGTTGCCTTCTATAAACTTATTCTTTAATCCCCTGAAGCTGAGCTTGCTAGGGGAAAATCTTATTTTTTGTTTTAGTAGGTATGTAAAATCATAAATCATAAATATGCATTAAAAACTAAGTTTTAAAGTAAAAATGTTAATTTATAGTATAAACGCAGTTCTTTTTGAAGAAATATACTACCTATAATAAAATTATTAATTTATAATTTTTAAGTAAAA
This sequence comes from Polydrusus pterygomalis, assembly GCA_963969555.1. Taxonomy (NCBI): domain Eukaryota; kingdom Metazoa; phylum Arthropoda; class Insecta; order Coleoptera; family Curculionidae; genus Polydrusus; species Polydrusus pterygomalis. The sequence goes on from OZ018376.1 coordinate 116,686,107, forward strand.
AATAATACTTATATAAATTATTCAGAACAATATTAATTAAAGCATTTCTAAAAATATTTTCAAATTGTCTATTTTTAATATCGATGTTTCTATTTCGACTTGAAATTTTTTTTAATGAAATCCATTTTTTAATTTTTGTTGGTAAATAATTGTGTAACTAAAAACATAAATATTTTTTTGTCCTATGGACTTAAGTATTTATTTTAGGTTTGATGGTTATTTAATTGTTATGACGTGTAGTATGATTATGGTTTTTAAATTGTATAAGGTTTTTATTTTTTTATAATGCAATACATTATATTTTATAATTCTTTTGAAGGATAAAGATAATCTTTATTGAATATAATTTTTAGAAACCTTTTTTGTTGTATTTCTAATTTTTTAACTGAAGTTCTATTTATTCCTCCCCACCTAAAATTCCGTAATTTAAATGAGTTTTAACTAACGCGTAATATAAATAAAAATACTTTTTTTTAATAGATTAGGATATTATTATATCTTTTGTATAATTATTAGATGCTTAAATTTGATGTTTTATGTTTTATTTATAACACTTATCTATATAAGTTATGGAATGTGATTGTTAGATACTTCTTCTAAATGTAACAATTTTAAAAATCTGAAAAGTCCAAAAAGTATGTTATGTTAAATACAACCCCTATTATTTACTGTTTTTCTACAATAGCCAATTTTCCCTTTACCACAAACTTATTATTCCAGTTGTTTTAAGTAATCGCATTAATTTTTTTCCTAAAAGAAAAATTTTTCATTTAAAAAAAAATTATTCTTAAATAAAAATAATTTGTTTAATTTACAAAAACTTTATAACGTCAATTGGAATGACGTAAGATTGATTAATAAAATAAATAATTTTCATGGATTTGGCGTCCATGGCACTTCAGAAAAAAACGTTGTATACATGTATACATTACCTCATCAACTATCCCTATTACATCCTTTAAACTAACAGAAAGACGTTCAAATAAGGTAAGTCCTTCTTGGTACCTCACGTGTGTTTCCAGTAGTAAACTCGACAAGGTACCTGCCACTTTACTGGAAACAGTGTTGTTGTGAGCGTATTGCTTCAGCCACTCGTACACCTGAAATAAATTACTATTATTGTAGATGACCAGCTTAATAGAATTATGACTGGTTAGGCTTCTTCATATGAAGTTCTTGTCTCATTAAATACTGTTTCGTTGCAAACCTGTGATGGATTTGACAGCAATATATTTTACATTAAAAAAGCTTACCACTAGCGTAAGTTCTACTGATCTGTAGTCTGTACTAACTTTTTTCAACCAGTTATAAGTTTGTAATATATGGAAAGTAAGTACCGCGCGAGCAAAAATTATTTGCATCAAAGAGGGATTGGATTAAAAAACGTGGGGCTTGGTTTAGATCACAATGATATGAGGACGATATATCTAACCAAATCTAGGTTAAAATTTTGTCAAATTCATATTATGACATGATATGCCAAACTAATGAGTAATAAAATAAGTAGACAAATACAAATTTATTTTTGTTGTTTACAAAATTAACAAGGTAAGAATATACAGAAAAAAAAAATTACATAAATTGCTGAAATTGGCCACCAAGCATAAATTCACAGGTCTCTTCATATTTTCGAAAGTGTTGACCAGCATCTATGGAGAAATGTTACCACATTCTTGGATAATCCTTTCTTGTAATTGATCTAAATTTGCAACCGGTGTTTTAAAAATAGTGTTCTTTAAATGAGGAAAAACGAAGTAATCCATAACCGTTAAACAAGGTGATCTAGGTGGGAATTCAATGTCTGATCGAAAACTAATCAATCTGTCGTCGAAAAAATTGCGGAAGTAGTTAATAGTTTCGACGGCTGTATGGGCGGTTGCACCGCCCTGTTGAAAATATCCAAAACGTAGTTTGTCGTCAAGTAATTGCTCCACAAATGGATTCAAAATATTGTCTCTATACTGCTGTGCTGTAACTGTGTCATGGCAAAAAATAGGACCAACAATTCTTCTTCGGGAAACAGCTAACCAGACACCAATTTTTTGAGGGTGCAATGTGGACTCTACAAAAAAATGAGGATTTTCACTACTCCACATGCGTGTATTCTGAGAATTCACATAACCGGAGAGGTGGAACCAGGCTTCATCCGAAAAAAATGTCAGGTCTAATAAATCATTTCTTTCCAATACATTTTGGGTAAACCATTGAGAGCAATTCCTGCGTCTTGTATTTCTTGGAATACTTGCCCTTTATAAGGAAATAAATTTAGCTGCTTCTTAAGAATAGTCCCACATGTTCCATAAGATCTTCCCACTTCTTGGGAGAGGCGTCTTATACAATTTGTTGGCGTATTTTGCATTATTTCACGAACGTTTGCAACAACTTATTCTGTTCTTACAGATGGTCTTCCTGCTCTTTTTTTGTGTTGTATAGAACCTGTTTCCCTAAACACAGCCATGGTTCTTTTCAGGCAATGATAAAAATCCCCAGCAATAAAAGCAACGTTAGGAAAATGTTCGTGAAAATCGTCCACGCACAAACCCGGATTTATTGCCACTCACCATTTACTCTAAGCCCGTTTCGAGAATACGCTTCAACCAAGAACGTTTTGTGCTGTTCCGTAAAGCCCATTGTGTGAATTGTTCAATGGAAAAACTAGCGATGAATCAAATTACTTGTAACGACTGTCAAAGATGACGGAATAACTGATTGATTGTTAACTCAGGTAGTTACTGACACCAACAGGTATTAAGCTCTACGGCTAAGCATTACGTCCTTAGATGCAAGGCTCTCTTCCCTCTCTCCTCGGACACTAGTTTATATATTATACTAGCTATACCCCAAGCGCGTTGCTACGCTACTTACTAAAATAAATTTGAAGGAAAGACATTACACAAATATCCGCCATCCCGGCATGCGTTGCGCCACTTTTTTTTTATGCCGAAACCTTCCTCGGCCTGCACACAACTCACCAAATTTTCATCGTAATCGGATAAATGGTATAGGAACGCATGCGTAACATACAGACAGACATTCATTTTTATATATAGATGGAAGATGAGGTGATGAATTCTACAACTGGGTTTTTATCTACAATGCTACAAACCTGTACAGATAAAACATTGCTATCATCAGGAATGAAACTGCATAGGACACTAAGAACATTTATAACCATCAAAGATAACCTTTTTATTTCTTGATCGCTTGAGAGGTCATCTTCTTCGGATTCAAAAAGCTGTTGAAACTCCTTGATTATTGATTCAAGATGTTCAATTAAATCAGTTTCTGTGCTTTTGCCTCCTATAACAAAAAAAAAGCTTACTTTATAAACAGCTCTATAAAGTATGAAATAATATTTAAAGGACATTATTACAGCAGATTTTCAACATTATAATAACTTATTTATGTTTGTGTTGGCTAATTTTCTTAGCTTCTTCGCTTTACCGACTCTAGACGGCAATTATCATCTTCCTGTGTCTTCTCTTTTGTTCTTCGCAATAAAACCACTACTTTTGTTCACAAATCATCTATGGTCTCTTCCCTACTAACTAGTCGTTTTATATTAATTTTTATACATTTTTCGGCACTACTCTTTTCTTAAAACCACTCGCGTCAACGTCAACTTTTTCACCTCCCCCTCGTTTTCTATCTACTTCCTGTTTTGTCTATTTTCGCGGGACATATAAAAATCTTTAACATTTGGTTGTACAAAGATTTTAAACAACAATTAACTCAGCGAGCAATTTTGACTGCGAAACTTTGGTAAAGACATTAAAAGTTTCAATTGTAAGGCCATACATCTAGTTGCTATAGCCATAAACTTTTCCCAATATAAATAGGCACTTAATATAAAATCGCGCCTTTTCACTAAAGATAATAAAGCAACAGGAATAAATACACCGCAGACGAAAATTTTGGAAAACTTTTAATAAAATAAAATCAAAGCTCTTGTAGAAAATATTAACTGCTCCAGGATATTTTTGTAAAAGGTGGCAAATATTTGACTTTATTGATGTACCAGAAGGAAGGGGGGAGAAAGTACCCACATCCCTTTGCCCACCTGTGGGAGCCATTAATTGTCAAAGACTACAGCGGAAGAAGAACATATTTGAAAATTTAATACAATATGTAGCATTTTTTTAATATAAAATTTTAGAACTACCCACTTAATTAATTTTTATTTTATTTAATTATTAATTCAATATATGAAATATATTCTTAACAAAACTATTATATTATTTAACTCAAAACAAGTATTTTACTTCTGAGTTCGGAATTGATAGTTTATACAAAAAAAATTATATATTAGCATTAAATGTAAAAAAAAATATTTGAATAAACTTTAATTATTATTATTCTTTTACGTATCAAGATTTTTAATTTGAGAAGCGGAAGGAGTAGAGCGCTCCATGGCGATGAATACTAAGGCGGAAGAATAACATCTTTCCAACACACAGGCATGCGGACATCGACTATTATCAGTAACACTATATGCAACATGGAATTTTTTTTTTTTTTTAAAATATCAGGCTTAAAAATATCTATCGATTAAAAAGTATGATAAAGATATATATTATTATTTAATACTTCCCACTAATTTATAATGAAGATCCATTTTGGAGTCAACAGATTTATGGTACCGGCTCAAGTCAACAGATTGATGAGGGTCGCACTTGGGTCACTCTACCCAGAATAAAATATATTTCTGTTATAAATTTTAATGGTAACTTACCAACTTTGCTCAAAAAGTTAATAAGGTTGTTTTTAAATTGTCCATTTATTAAAAGTAGCACGGCATGAAAACATTCCACACTCGAAACAGCTGATGTGCAGTCAAAATCAACATAGTCGCCAAACCTAAAAAACAAAACAATCAGGCTGATCTACGTTTTTACCTGTATTATACAGGGTAGCCAGTCAAAAACAAAACAACGTTGATTTAGGGCATTCAGGCACATTATTTAAAAAAAAAGCTCGGACACGGGAACTAAAATATTAGCTATTTTCAACAGACTGAGGAGGGGTGGAAAACCCTGAAAAATTTTAAATGGTAAGGTGGGTCAAGTACTCTAGTAGAACCTTATTTAAAAGCTCTTTTATTCCCTTTACAGCAACATCAACACTTTTTAATTTTGGTGCAACAGTCACGAAAAAATTGCAGTAAACGCTAAAATAAACAATAATAATAAAATTATTTTATTTCTTATTTTATTAGTTAAATTTAAATAAGATTCTATTTAAGTTAAAGGCTTAAAAAATTTAGAATGTTTTTGTTTACCGCTAGTGGTAAAAAAGGGATATGAATTTATTTTAGCGTACCGTACTTTACAGGCAGTTTCCCCATAACATTTAATACTTGTTTTAATAAATTTATTTTGGAGGTGCTGGTATGCTTTGTTACTACTATACACGTTGCATATAGCTAGAAAAATACAAATGGTGAACTAAAAATTTATAATTTCAGTAGTTAAAGAAGCGTAACGTAATTGTAAAGTTAAAACTCCCGTACTAAACTTTTTGGTTCAATTTATAAACAGTCCATATTTTGGCTAACTACTTTTGCAACAAACTGATAAATTCATGGCTAAAGTGAAGTAATTGCAATAAACAAATAAAACAAGTATCATTTCTGCCGGACTATAATATTGATAGTTAAAATTTATCCAATGTCAGTGTGATGACATTCCAATCATTTCATACGGCGGTAAACGTCGGTCTCTTTGAGACTGTTTACCGCCGTATGGAATGTCATCACACTGACTTTGGAATAACATTACATGATCGCTTTGTAACAAACCAAAAAAAGCAATATTATCTGTTAAATCCTTAACTAAGATAATATCACATACCTTGTAATTATTCTATTATATAGGGTCGTAGCAATTGCAGTAATATGTCCGTAACAGCTCTTTTGATCTTGACTATCAATCATCTTCTGATTTTTATTCTTACCAACCAAATGTATAGCGGCATTTACAAAGTGCCTATGCATTTCCGTTTTTGTTTTAATCGTGTTGGCATCATTTGTAGTGGCCCATGGAACAGAAGGTCTAAAATCCAATATAAGTCAATTTCGATTCAAAATAAATGAGCCATATACGGGTTGAAAAGTTTTCGTAGATGAAAAGAAACTAATTAAATAAGTTTTACAAATATAACTGGTTATTTGGAAAATTGTAAAATTTGAGCCTCATCCTTGTGATCACGGAAACTATAATAGACACAGCGGTCAAAGTGTGGCAAAATTATAGAGTTTAGTATATTGTATTAACATGGTCTATCTATGGCAATTTAAGAATCTACCATTGTATTTACTTGCGACGTGCATTTATGCCATTTACTCAAAACCCTCTAAAAATTTCCAATTTATTTTATGGTATATTTGTTTATTTAAAAATAATAGTAATTTTTGTACATTTGACGTCTATACTATTAACCATTGCCAAGATACATGTTTCAAAAATAGTTGCAGAACAGCCAAAGGCAAAAATTGGGTTTATTTTACATACTCTTAACAGTAATAGAAAAAAGAACATATTTTTGCTAAGGTAACCTTTTGCTTTAAAAAAATTGTTATTAGGTATACGGTATAATATAATAAAATTATATCAGTTAACATTTCGTTTGTTTAAAATCATTATAAACTTTAATTTTTTAAAAACAGATTTTCATTTTGTACTTAATTTTTCAAAGGCCTGAAAATACAAACATGTATCAGACCTAATGGTTTTTAGATATTTTAACATCGTAAGGAATGATCGTCATTTTTACATAAATACGGACCTGTATTCAAATACTTAATAATTTCTACTAAACGCATCTGCCAAATGCATGCAAGGAACAACGGCGATATATATTTATTTTATTTTTGATCGAACTTTATTATTAGGGTAATGCTTAAATATGAGAACTATAAAACGGTCAGACAAAAATCACTAGTTAATGACAAAAAAATGCATGGATGGATTTATGTAAAAAATTACATTTCTATCTCTCAGACATCAAAAACTTCAGGCGTATATTAAAAAATGTTCTATGTTGTTCATGTTTACTAAAATAGGAATGTTGTATAATAAACATTTAGGAAACACAAAGCTATACTGTAAGACAGTGTAAGAATTTTTTGATCTTTAGCACCTCCACTACTTCTGGTACGATCGGTTATTTCTGCCGTTTAACCCTAAATTAACAACCGTGATAATTTGCGTACAATTTTTCAATATATTTGACGTTTGACTTTTAAAAGAATGTACCGTGCGAGCAAAAATTATTTGCATCAAAGAAGGCTTGGATTAAAAAACGTAGGGCTTGGTTTAGATCACAATGATATGGGGACGATATATTTAACCAAATCTAGGTTAAAATTTTGTCAAATTCATATTATGACATGATATGCCAAATTAATGAGTAATAAAATAAGTAGACAAATACAAATTTATTTTTGTTGTTTACAAAATTAACAAAGTAAGAATATAAAGAAAGAAAAAGAAAAATAATTACATAAATTACTGAAATTGGCCACCTCCAAGCTCCAAGCATAAACTCACACGTCTCTTCATATTTTCGAAAGTGTTGACCAGCATCTCTGGAGAAATGTTACCACATTCTTGGATAATCCTTTCTTGTAATTGTTCTAAATTTGCAACTGGTGTTTTAAAAATAGTGTTCTTTAAATGAGGAAAAACGAAGTAATCCATAACCGTTAAACAAGGTGATCTAGGTGGGAATTCAATGTCTGATCAAAAACTGATCAATCTGTCGTCGAAAAAATTGCGTAAGTAGTTTCGGCGGCTGTATGGGCGGTTGCACCGTCCTGTTGAAAATATCCAAAACGTAGTTCGTCGTCAAGTAATTGCTCCACAAATGAATTGAAAATATTATCTCTATACCGCTGTGCTGTAACTGTGTCATGGAAACATATAACCAACAATTCTTCTTTGGGAAACAGCTAACCGGACACCAATTTTTTGAGGGTGCAATGTGGACCAGGCTTCATCCGAAAAAAATGTCAGGTCTAATAAATCATTTCTTTCCAATAAATTTTGGGTAAACCATCGAGAGTAATTCCTGCGTCTTTCAAAATCTGCGGCTGGTATCTCTTGGAATACTTGCCCTTTATAAGGAAATAAATGCTTCTTAACACGTTCCGTGCCTCTTTTCGACTTAAAAACTTCGCTGAGAACCAACATAGTATTAGAAATAATTACTTCAATTAACTTTTTTTTGTTTTTTTTTGCGGATTTTGACTGAACGCGTAAACGTGTCAATTGCATTGGGCAACAGATTATTTAGCCAGTGCCACCACCGCGTTTACGCGTTTTTTTGTGAATTGTAAAGGATAAATCCTGGCTGATTAGACTAAATAAGATGTGAACGCGTAAACGCGGTGGGGGCATAATGCGCAACCAAGGTTGAACGCGTAAACGCGTGAGCGGCACGGAACGTGTTAAGAATAGTCCCGCATGTTCCATAAGATCTTCCCACTTCTTGGGACAGGCGTCTTATACAATTTGTTGGCGTATTTTGCATTATTTCACGAACGTTTGCAACAAGTTCTTCTGTTGATCTGATCTGATGGTCTTCCTGCTCCTTTTTTGTGTTGTATAGAACCTGTTTCTCCAAACACAGCCACGGTTCTTTTCAGGCAATGATAAAAATCACCAGCAATAAAAGCAACGTTAGGAAAATGTTTGTGACAATCGTCCATGCACAAACCCGGATTGTATTGATACTCACCATTTACTCTAACCCCGTTTCGAAAATACGCTTCAACCATGAATGTTTTGTGCTGTTCCGTAAAGCCCATTGTGTGAATTGTTCAAAAAATTGGAAAAATTAGCGATGAATCAAATTACTTGTAACGACTGTCAAAGATGACGGAATAACTGATTGATTTTTAATTCAGGTAGTTACTGACACCCAACAGGTATTAAGCTCTACGGTTAAGCATTACGTCCTTAGATGCAAGGCCCTCTTTGATGCAAATAATTTTTGCTCGCACGGTACCAGTAGTCGCGCGACGTATGTAAAAATCGATTTTTAGAATATCGGACTTACAGAATCGATCTTCCAGAAAAAATGTTCGCTTATTTTGCCCCATATTATGTTACGAACTTTTTGCAGTCACTATTTAAGGGGAAATAATTGTTTCCAAAAACTATGGCTGCTGAATAGTCTTTAATTAGTAAAAGCCTAACGAAAATGCATGCATTCGAATCAGCTGTTATGTTTGCCCGTGTTCGACTGAGCCTTAATTGAACTTACTCGAGTAATGTCTCAAGGGCCTTCTCAACAGTAGCAAAGTCCAACAGTGTATCTGGCGCCTTAAACACCTTCGTTTGCCCTTTCGTCGCCTGCTCAGCTTTCTTTGTCGCGCTCGCCTGCGTTTGTGCTTCCTTTAAAGTTTTTTGAGTTTGTTTGCCATCATCCTTTTGAGACAACTTATCGTTCTTTTTAGACTTCTTTGGTTTTGCCAAGTTCTAAAATAGCTAATTTGTTAAAAACTGCGGCAACAGATACTTTTTCGGTTTGGTTAGCCCCTAAGTGCGAAAAAAACACTTTCCGCCTGCTTTAGGAACCACATTTTTTATACGAGCGTAGAGAAATAAATTGTATAAAATAATATTTATTCTAATTAACAATATCAATCTGAAGACAGGTAAGCAACGGCCTTCTTTGGCAACGTAAGAATTTTTCTATGAAGGCGGCCGCCGTGATCCGTTCGATCATGGTTCGATCCAGTGCGTCGACTACATGGGCCAGAAAGGCCGATGAATTTTTTTTAAATTGCCACAAAAATTCATAAATTTTAAAAATACATTTTTTAAAACGTTGTTTTTTATAAAAAAAAATATTAGCCACTGGCCTGTTAGAAAAAACATTAGCCACTGACATGTTAGGGGATTTAAAAAAACACTTATCACCATAGATTTTGGCTAATATATGCAATAGCCGACAGAAATATGTTAATAATCAGGACCGTACTACAACTATTTTTTTTTAGTACCTAACGATAACTTTATAAAATTAAGAATTCATATTTTAAATGTTTACATAATTTTATTTATTAAATAGATAAAAAAGCTTTTTTTTAATTGGGACATTTTTCCAATTCTTAATAACTAAGAGAGTGCATCTAATGGCAATTTACAAGATTGTGACACCTATGGAGGACTAAAGCGGGATAAAGACTTTGCGCAGTTCACATCATTTGGTGGATCATGTAAACACTAAACAGGGCCGGCTTAAAATATATAAAATTTTTTTTTGGTGCTAAATGTTTGAAACACTAGTTTATTACATAGGATAGCAAAGGTAGTTTAGGTACATACCTTTACCAGAGTTACAAATGAAAAGGCGCTTACAAATCACACAAACACCACAAGTCATAAAATGAAAATGATGAGTGACCGGTTCTGCGCATCAAAGCAACAGCTGACTGACATTTGTTGTATATACTACATATGACGCATGCCCACCTCACTATCCCGGTAACGAGCTGCATAGCCTCACTTTACAATAGATTGGTTGCATACCATTGGCAATATACTGGTTATATACAGACTGTCCGCGGATAGGGTTTACAATAGCACAAATGGATAAAAAATTTCATTTTTCTGGAAAGTCATTCTTGATAAAAAGTTTTGCTTGTAAAAAAAATACAATTCACGAAGAGAAAATTTTGATTTTTATACAGGGTTCGCAAAAACTTCAAAAATATGATTTTTCTCCAAGAGTAAACTACCTTTATTTTTCATTTTTGACCAAAATGCCAATTAGAAAACTTATTTAGAATAACGTTTGTAATTTTAACCGAGATTTAAAATAAATCTTTTTTTTTAAATCGATTTTTTTAGTTTCTTTAATGTTTAGAGGTAAAAGATTTTTTTTTTGATAGCAGCATTAGCGGTCGAAATACATATATTATCAATGACAGAGGGGTATCAAGAAGTCTCAAAAACTGATTTTTAGTGTTACTAGAAATATGTAATATATAATATACAGTGTCACCAGTAAAGTCCGCATCATATGGGATTTTTTTTTATTAATAACTTTATTGAAAATTTTACTTTGGCATCAAGTTCTGCTTCGATCGAGATGAAAATTAAGCAAAAAAATAGTAGTCACGTGATTCGCATTATCTGTCAAATTTTAATTTTTTCCAAAAAATAATTCAAAAGTGGGGTTATTTCTGAAAATATCGAAAAAAGTTATTAGAAAAAGTTTTTTTAAATGCAGTTTCTAGCCCACATGCGAAATTTCAGCTGCATAAGATAATTTTGATTTTTTACATATATTTTGTAAATTGCACCACTTTTGCAAAACAAGACTCAACGCAACCTACATAAAACTTCTTAGTTTTGACAATGCTTTATTTCAGATACATTTTCTTTAAAGTAGCGCCATATTAATTGTGTGTTTTTCTACAACATCAAAATTGGGCTATTAAAATTTGGTCGCATGTGATGCAAAGTTCATTTCTTTTTGACCCTGTATAAGATAACTTCATAAAATAAGTATTTTTGAAAACGTAGTTTGTGTCTGAAAGTAATATACCTTAATATTAAGACAAAAAATAACAGTGTCATCAGTAAAGTGTTCGTTAAGTGAAAAATAAATTTAAGTTTAACTTAACGTAAAGTTTATCTATTTTCAGTGATTTAATTTAAAACCCCTTTACTTTATTTTTTATTTTTTTACTTTCAGACACAAACTACGTTTTCAAAAATACTTATTTTATGCAGTTACCCTATACAGGGTCAAAAATAAATAAACTTTGCATCACATGCGACCGAATATTAATAGCCCAATTTTGATTTTGTAGAAAAACACACATTTAATATGGCGCTACTTTAAAGAAAATGTATCTGAAATAAAGCATTGTCAAAACTAAGAAGTTTTATGTAGGTTGCGTTGAGTCTTGTTTTGCAAAAGTGGTGCAATTTACAAAATATAGGTAAAAAATCAAAATTATCTTATGCAGCTGAAATTTTGCATGTGGGCTAGAAATTGCATTTAAAAAAACTTTTTCTCATAACTTTTTTCGATATTTTCAGAAATAACCCCACTTTTGAATTATTTTTTGGAAAAAATTAAAATTTGACAGATAATGCGAATCACGTGACTATTATTTTTTTGCTTAATTTTCATCTCGATCGAAGCAGAACTCGATGCCAAAGTCAAATTTTGAATAAAGCTATTAATAAAAAAAAATCCCATATGATGCGGACTTTACTGGTGACACTGTATATTAGTGATGGGAAAAATCGAGTTATTTCAATAATCGATTACCGAGAATTCGAGTGATTTAAAAAACCGAATGATAATCGATTGTTCACTCAAATGCTATATGAGGGGGGCAATTTAAAAAAAATTCATCTTTTTAATCACTTACATAATCAAGCACCTATATTTTTAGACTTCTAAAAAAAAAAAAAAAAAAAAAAAAAAGGTCGCCAGTTCCATAAACTAACTACTTTGTATAGCCCCGCAATGAGTGATCGGTTATTTTTTTAACTCGAGTGATCCCATCACTATCAAAAACCATTATGTTCATCACTCATTTCGTCACTCGAATAATTTCCGAAGATAATCGAATAATTCGAGTGATTGAAAAAACCGAGTGATCGGTTATTTTTCACTCGAGTTATCCCATCACTACTGTATATCACATGTATTTTTAATTTCACAAATGAAATGACCCCGGAAATAACATCTTAATCTTAAAATAACAACAAATAATAATTTGCTATTCAAACACTCCCCCCTCCATATTCAACACATTTTTCCAGCTGTAAACGAATGTGGTCAAAACTTCTTTGAATTTCTTCAATGGAAATTGTTGGAACAGCTTCAACAATTCGCTGTTTTAGAAGCTGTACGTCGTTCTCAATTGGACGGGAGTACACTAATTGTTTGAGGCGCCCCCAAAGCTAAGCATCTGAAATAGCTAAATCGGGACCTCTTGAGGGCCACAGAACCGGACCATTCCGACCAATCCACCTGTGGCCAAATGTATTATTAAGCCATTCCCTCACTTCAATTGAGAAATGCGCAGGGCATACATCTTGTTAAAAGTACATTTCGTTCCTAAATTGGAGAGGCAATTCTTCTAGGTCGTCAGAAAGGAATGTTTCCAACATTTCAAGGTAACTCCTACGGTTACACGTGTTTTCGAAAAAGTATGGGCCAATAACGCCATAATAAGAAATCGCACACCAGACATTTACTTTTTTGTAATATTGTCTTCTTGCGGGAATTCTAAAACGGGGATTATTTTCGCTCCAGTATCTAATATGCGCAGAAGACACTTTCTCGTTTGTTGAAAATGTCGATTCATCGGAGAACATGATAAATTTTTGAAAATTCCTGTTTTCGCTTACAATTTTGTTCCCGAGCCAAAGACAAAAATCCAAACGTTTGGTTTCGTCTCCTTCTTCAAACGTTTGATTAAAAGTTGGCTTAAATGGGAATATTTTGTTTGCCTTTAAAATATACTGAATATGAGTTTTTTTTTACTACATCGAGTTCTTGAGCTCGGTTTCTTATTCTTAATAATTTATGAAGTCCCATTTTACGTTGGGGTATCTTTGATTAAATTTCTCTATCACAAAGTTGCAAGAACTTTCGCCCGCACCGTAACATTGAACTAAATAAACCCTTTCTTCTAAGATCAATATTTTCAAAACACATCAAATTCTATTTGACAACTTCAAATTTGCCCCATACGTAAAGCAAAGTAATAAAAAGGTAAAAAAATTCCTTGTTTTTACAAAAGATCGTAGGAAAGCATTTAAAATTTTAAAATAAGATACACACCACCCATTATGAAAATAGAGTCTAATAAAATTTTATATTCATATTTTTATTATGCAGCAAAATTTCCATTTAAGTACCTCTAAAAATTAAAAAAACTAAAAAAATTGAAGATTTATTTTAAATCTCGGATTTAAATTACAAACGTTATTCTAAATAAGTTTTCTAATTGGCATTTTGGTCAAAAATGAAAAAAAAGGTAGTTTACTCTTGGAGAAAAATCATGTTTTTGAAGTTTTTGCGAACCCTGTATAAAAAATCAAAATTTTCTCTTCGGGAATTGCATTTTTTTTACAAGCAAAACTTTTTATCAAGAATGACTTATTCCCGAAAAATGAAATTTTTCATCCATTTATGCTATTGTAAACCCTATCCGCGGACAGTCTGTATAACACACCCAAACTTTCTCTACATTCTCAGCCTTCGTCTACCGTAAAATAATTTTAATTTTTTGTTGTTGCGAATAATCATTTCAAACTACCAGCAGAATTTTACCGTACGCTTATCTAAAAATTCAGTCGAGATAGAAAAGAAAACATTAAACATCGCGATAGGTGCTTCTCTATAGGAATGTATTTGCTGCTATGAAGGAAAAATGCAACGAAGTTGGCGTTGATTCTGGATCGATCTCTTTTAACTCGCGCCAAGTGCATTTTGTATTTATTTCTGTAAATTAAAGTTCTGTAACTTCAAGTTTGCCAGTATTGTATAAAAATGATACCCAAGGCGGCAGCTTTCGTCGAAAAATGCTAACGTGGCCGAAGGCCGTTGCTAATCTGTCCGTCAATATTAAACGTAAATGAAACATTTACGGGTTTTATGAGTTTTTTTAGTTCTAGAAAATCAACTACATTTTTTTAACTATGTAGTTCGGAAATTTTTTTTTTTCGAACTGGTGCCAAAAATATGATCATTTCCGTACTAATGCGGAAAAGTTTTCTACACGCCGGTGGATTTTTATTTATTAATCTAAGATTATTTTCGTCCAGCTTCCAAAAATATTTTAGGTATCTATAAAAAGTAGCAGAGCAACTTAGTTACACTTTTAGATCATATGTTATATGATGGAATATCCTCTATACACTGTGAGTTATCGGTCGGCGTAAAAGTACGTTTTTAAATAAAATTATTTGTCTATATTTGCTTGCACGTCGTTGGGGATACCCATTATGTCGGTTTCCTTACAACCCCAGAATTAATTATTATGAAACTGGTTCATTACAGTCAAAAGTACTCTTTCTAATGCCATAATAACGAAACCTGCTAATTTGTACCATAAAATTAATTTACCTTTCCAAAATGTAAAAACCTAGAATATCCTTGATGCAAACTATAAATAATGCGGCATTGATTTTCGTTTCCAATAGATAAAGTTGCAATTTTATAGCCTATTAGTGCTTCATAAACGTTAATAACTTCTTTTAATATGTACACTTTACGTTGACTTTCTGGCAAAATGTCTGTTAAATCGGTTCCATCATCCTAAAACACACACATACATTGTAAGCGAAAAAATACATATTTTTTGGACAATACATGTAGTGGTAAAACGTTTTTTTTGTAATATGGTTTTGTAATATAATTATTCTCTAAACTGTTTCTTTCTCTGAAATATTTTGAAGATAAATAAAGTAGAGCATTGACGGTTATCATAAATTAAATTATTTTTTCGAAATAGCATCGTTTTTTTCTGAAACTTCGTTGTCATTTTTTACCCTCTTATATATAGCCAGTTTTCAAAACTATTCATAACAGCTATATAAATCTGATACATATAGAGAAATTGTATTAATCCAACTGAACAGCGCGGCCGTCAACAACAGGGTAAGTCTACCGATCGCTTATTACTAAGAACTAATATTGGCCTCAAGTAGAATAACGCAACTTAAATTTTACAGCGATTAGGCGATGTGACAGACAGGAGGACAAACGGATCCAAAATTTCATTTTTGTCTTGTAAAAAATACTTTTTTTTTAATCGACAATCGTATTTTTTCAGCAAGCAAATGTTTTTATATATTAAGAATGACTTTTCGAAAAATGAAATTTTTGGTCCGTTTGCCCTCTCGTCTACCACTTTCCCGGAAATACTATATATATAAAACATATTTAAGCATAAATTTTCGTCATTTTCGAAAAATCGCATGGTCACAGAGTAGGTAATATGAGAGTTATTCGACTTATTGGCTTATTCAGAAACAAGATAATGATTTGTACACAAAAATATGTGAATATCTCGATTATGCAAATTTAAGGAATTCTGGTGTTGTTTGGTTATTTAAGGCAGCCAGAGAAATATCACCAGTAAAATTTAATTAATTAGGTATAAATTTGGTATCACTGGGTAGCCAAAGGTTCAAACGTTGTTTTTCTTGTAACATATTTTTAATTTATGCATTTTTTTAGGAGAAAATAATTTTTAATTGATCTATTTATACTAATACACATTATAGTATATTTTGATAACGAAAGGCTAATAGGAAAATATGTTACATGAGAAACAGAGTTTAAGGATCGGTCTCTTAATATTTTTAAATTATCGTAAATGCGGTTTCGGTGACAGCGGAGGGCAAAAATTGGGTTAATTTTACATGCTATGATGAATTCTTCAGTAAATTTAGGAATTAACCATGTTCCAATATGAAAGTGAGAAAAAAACCTATTTCAAAAAATATTTATAAGAACATAAGTACATACTTTTGAGTCGTGAACTTGACAGATAATTTCATGTATATCATGTTTATGTATGTGCTGGAAACTGTACCAAAAGCCCAAAACTTCTGTCAGACACTATCTATCTACATATAGGAAGCAGCAGGTTGTGCAAAGTCAATGGGAAAAAATTTATGAAATATTTTGTTCTAGTTGTACTTCAAAAATATACACCACTAGAAGGGTTTCCTGACTTCGAACCACCGACGATTAAACAACCTACCGGTCTCTATACGCAAGCGACGAGGCACTGACATAACTTTTTTAGTTACATATTATTGAAACCCGAACAAAAAACCTACAATAAATAAATTAAGCGGCTTACCAATTCAAAATGCACCAGTTCACAGTTTGACATTCTATTACATAGAGAATCCAGTATCCCGACATAGTTCAGAACAGTAGGGTTATCTCGATCGTCATCTGATTGAAGGACTTTGGCGACAACTTGTGAAATTGTAAAAATAAATTTACCAAGAGGTTCCTAAAATCAATTTTGAAACCATAATTTTTTTTTGATTAAAAAAAATATGTTAACAAGAAAAAGCATAATATTATAACACGTTAACTTCTCAGTTTTGTGGCTTCTGGGTAATTTGCCAGAAAACATATTATATCACAGATCTTATTTAAAGAAATAGTACATGCTTAAAAGTGGAGTTGAAAGTATGAAAAGGAAAGAAAAAACTAAAAGTCTTCCTCCACAAAATTTCATGGAACAAAAATTTGTTCAAAGGTCTCTACATGTTTCGAAAGCAGAAACGTTTATCATCAGTAGACAGAAAAATGTATTGCTCATGGGTTTGACAGAAGAGAAAATGATTTTTAATTTTCGTTTCACAGTGGTATTTTTTAAAGCAATGTCCAGTAAGTATAGTAGTTATTTTAAGAAGACAGATAGGACTTCAATTTTTACCCTCAATAATTAATTATGTCCCTTCTGGAAAGCAGTTACGATTAAATAACTTTATTACGAGCTAATCCATTCAGAATAATATAATCTTTTTAATTACATTTTTCAGCTTAGTTCCTTGAAGGCAGAATGAATAAAGTTACCAACTATTGTCCCAAAGGAAGTCTGTGTAGGCGGGTCGAATTTTTTTTTAAATTTTACCTTTAAAAACTTTTGATTGCGATAAAAAATACATAAAAAAAAATTACCTTGTCGGACTTCCATTGTCTTTATTTTGTTACTTAACACACCGTTTCGGTTAGTTAATATCTCTAACCGTTTTCAAGTGTAAACTAAACTACAAATATTATAGTTGAAACTATAATATCAAAACATACTTCAAATCCGGAAATACACTTAGAAGCTTTCTTACAAAAGTAAAACCCCCACGTAATGAAAACACAAAAAATTGTATCTATCAAATCCCTTGCGAGTGTGGCGAATCGTACATTCGAGAAACAAAAGACCTCTTCCTGTACGAGTTCAAGATCGGGTATAGCGGAACATGTATGGACCAACCAGCATAATATACAGTGGTCAGAAGCCAAGGTTTTGGACACGGAACAGCACTGGAGAAAACGAAAGTTCAAAGAAGCAGCTTTTATGAATCAAAATACCCATATATTTAGTAAACCAAGTATAGATATCCCCAATATCTGGAAGCCTCTCCTCGTCCAAAACCAACAGCTCAAACTACACACTCCAATAAGCACGTAGGCGGAGTCATCAAGCTTCACTGCACATGGATAGTATTTAAGACAGTAGCCTTAGAATTGTAGGTAATTTTGTTTACACTTGAAAACGGTTACAGATACTAACTAACCGAAACGTTGTGTTAAGTAACAAAATAATGACAATGGAAGTCCCACAAGGTAATTTTTTTTTTTGATATTACTTCATTGTCTACCACCTTCAAACAAACAAAAAATACAAACTTACTGAATTTATTAAATGTATCCATAAGCTTCCGCACTTGGAAAACGGTGATTGTTATATATATATTGTTATTTAAGTTACTTAAATTTATCCTTATACAGGGTGATTCACGTTGAGTGGCCTATTAGAAGATCTCGGAAACGAGTAAAGTTATATTTCTAAAAATTTGGTAGCGGGAATAATTGGCTTTAAACTTTTAAAATATTATATTTTGACGTTTGTATCACTTCCGGTTATACCGGAAGTTATGGCCAACTTTGGTATTTCAAATGAAATACCCTGTATATTTTAGCATTTTTGGATACCTTATTGAAACCTAAGTAATTTTTATTAACAATAATCTATACCTATCTCTAACCGTTTTTGAGATGTAAATTATAAAATGCATTTTTTATGTAAAAACCTTACCGAGAAGAAAGTTCAGTAATTTTGAAATTAATAAAGCTAAACATTTAGAATTTTGTAGGCTTTTAACTAAAACATAGATCTTTAGACTACATTACTTAAGTTTCATGTTTTGCATACAGGGGATTTTTAAAAGCGTGCCAATGTGGCCATTTAGATAAATGTGCATAAGTCAATTTTTGCAAATTGAACACCATATTTTTTTATTTTAGTAAAGTGTAGAGAATCAAATTTCCCATCTAAATTTTTAATATGTCAGTATCAATATTTTTAGTCGTTGGAATTATGAGCAATTTAAAAAAAATATCTTAAAATATGTGTTTGTGTTAAGTTCATAAGACATTATTTTTGTAAAGACGGCTTTGACTCCGATTTTTGTTTGACTTTGAACTGAAATTGTTTTAAGGCTCTACAATGCGCAAAATTATAGGATGATTAACACTGTTTCGCTACTGCAGGATTCTGGAAAGCCTATTTGAAATGATTGTCGGGACGAATCATATTTTGGTAAAGGAATGTTTCTATTTCTAAGGTATAGAGCCCTTTTTGCAAAAAAATAAGAAAATATATGAAAAAATGCTCACTGAAAGTACGTATTTTTAGGCATTTTCCAGGGTTAATACCGTCGCGAATAATTTTTTTTTCAAAAAAATCGCTCTATACCTTAGAGCTTCCATGTCTTATGTTTACTATTCCAAAAATTGAGACATAAATATCTAGTAATAAGCCCGTTATCCTGCAGCGCGCGAAACGTGTTTCAGGTAAATTTTGTTAAAATGCGTTAGAAGTTGCCTATCTAAAGCTTTATTTATTTCCTGCCGACGTGATACTAGATAAAATCATGATACACTGAGAAAAATGTTACATAGGTTAAATAATTTGGAGATGATTTCGTGCTAATTGTAATTTTCTTTTGTATTGTCTGCCAATAACAGAATATAGGAGCGTTAATTTTAGAGAGGTAGTAAAGGGCGGAGGTGATTCGTTTCGCCTCCACTAAAGGCGTACCTATTAATTTTGGGTAAGCATACATCTTTCGGCTTAGACCGGAACGGTTTATAATGTGACACAGGACCAAAAGTTACAAAACGCGTTCGCCATTTTTTTCAACAAATGATGTTTTAACTTTTAAAATTTTGTTTTTAATGTTTGGTAAAGAATAAAAATTAAACGAAATGCAGCCGATTCGTTTGTGTATTGAAATCAAAAATGGGCTATCGGATTTTAAATTTTTTATGTTGCGTTTTTCCTCGAAGTGAGTGAAGTCTCTTGATAGTAAAACAAATATATAAAGTTAAATAGCTGATCGCAACTCAGACATCGGGACAAAGCCATTGAAACTGGTTATATGTCCCGGTAAACCGGGACGTATGGAAACCCTATATTAATTGTTATATCTAAAAATAAAGTTTCATGTGCCTTGGTAAAGGTTAACAGGTGCAATAAAATTAAGCTATTTATGAACTTTCTTAGTTGGTACGGGAGCGTAAAAAGAAAACGAACTGTTAGGGCGATGACACACACGGCGTTTTTGTAGCGGTTTCTGCCCAAGCGGCGGCCGACGCTGCTGCAGCAGTGACAAGACACACGTTATGGGTTCGGCGCGGTTTCTGTCAAGGCGGCGGCCTTGGAAAGAAAAATCTAGGTTAATTTTTTAATTAAATAAAATAATTTGCTTTGTGTGTGTTTTGCGTCAATTATCAACACATGTGCCGACTCGGCTGCGCGCTCCATGGTTTAACGACTGAATAGTACATTTGAGGCACAAATCCGGCGTCGGTCATATTTATCGGGCGTTTTTATTGACTCGCAGCGCTGCAATTTTTGATGTAGCGAGATTCCTGTGTATTGACAAGGCGGCTAAAAAACTATACTAAACATCAATTGTAGTAATGGGAGTACTCAAGTACAAGAAATGAAGTGAAGTTCGATTCCCAAAAAAATCGATGGGATTCGAATACCGCTCGGAATCGATTATAATGATAATCAGTAATTCTCTGGAATGGATTTTTTTTATTACAAATACCTTTTTCGAGTAGGAGATCTTTATGTGTGGCGACCTTCTTTTAGATTCTTTAAGAAGCCATTTTTAGTATTGAAAATACTACTGGTCGCTTATATACGGGTCCATTTCATGAAAAATTAACGACATCAGTAAGCGTCACGCTAGAGATTAGTCGACCGCGTCGGCTTGGCGGTGTGGGTAGGTCAAGGTTGCACGGGAATAGAATTAAAAAAAGTGAAAAAAAACTAAACCGTGAATGTCTCTGAAACAAAGCGATATAGCGCGGCGGTGTTGGCGTATTACACAGAAAGTCAGGGGTAAAGATTTCAAAAAAGCAGAAAAAACTGAAAAGTGAATATTTCTGGAACTAAGAATATTAGCGTGGCGGTCTTGAAATATTACAAAGGAAGTTGGGGGTAAAGAAATAATAAAAAGTGAAAAAAAACAAAAAGTGAATATCTCTGAAGCAAAGCGAAATAGCGCGGCGGTCTTGACGTATTACAAATAAAGTCGGGGGCGAAGATTGCAAGAAAGCTGAAAAAATTCAAAAATGCATATCTCTGGAACTAAGAATAATAGCGCGGCGATCTTGAAATATTACAAAGGAAGTTGGGGGTAAGGAATTGAAAATATTCGAAAAAATTAAACAGTGAATGTCGCTGAAACAAAGCGAAATAGCGCGGCGGTCTTGGCGTATTACACAGAAAGTTAGGCGAGAATATTAAAAAAAAACCGAAAAAAACTCAACAGTGAATATACTGTATGTGGTAGGTATTTTCAATATGCCTATGATACTTGCGTAAGATGCAAGATCTATGGATTTTTTTTCAAGAAATGGAACATGTCTATACGGCATTGACGACCATCTTTTTAAAAGTTCTGGCCCCTTGCGAGCTGATAATCACTACTCAATAAAGTAATCGATTCTTAAAAGTACGTAATTTTAAACTATCCGATTCATGAGAATATCCGACTCTGCCCACCACTAATAAATTGGACAGTATGTCATGTAGAGTATAAAAATACATTGCGTTGGTAGGCATGACCGTTCACAGGGAGGGGGACAGTGTCTACATTTTTTACAGCCAGGTTTTAATAGGAGAAGTTTTACGGTTTTTTGGCTGCCCCCTTCTGACATGTAGCAGTCAGGTGGTGTTATTAGTAGGGCTGTGCGATTATCGAAAAAGATAATCGATTTTCGATTATTTGAAATAATCGATTATTTCCGATTAATCGATTAATCGAAAATAATCGATTATTTCCTATTAATCTATTAATCGATTAATCGAAATTAATCGATTAATCGAAATTAATCGATTAATCGAAATTAATCGATTAATCGAAATTAACCGATTAATCGAAATTAATCGATTAATCGAAATTAATCGATTAATCGAGAATGATCGATTAATCGAAAATAATCGATTAATCGAAAATAATCGATTATTTCCTATTAATCGATTTATCCAAAATAATCGATTAATCGAAAATAATCGATTAATCGAAAATAATCGATTAATCAAAAATAATCGATTAATCGAAAATAATCGATTGATTTAATAAAAATAAATCAAAAGATCGATTAACAGAAAAACTTCATTAATCGAAAAATAGACTACTAGTAGGGTTAAAAATTATTTCACGTGAAAGATTAACTAATCAAGCAACAATTAATAAAAGTTTATATTTAAGAAGTTTTATTTAGTACAAAACTTTTATTCATGGTGAGAAAAACGAGCTGTTCTACGTGATCACCAGTTAGTGAGGCCCTCAAGTCGCTTACTATGTGTCCTCCTTTACTAAATACCCTTTCAGATGGTACGCTTGATGCCGGTATACACAAAAAATTTTTTGCACATTGGGAGAGAAGAGGAAATACATGACAATTATGTCTCCACCATACTAATGGATCATCATCAACGTCAATCGTTGGCATATTCATGTACTGATCAATTTCTTTTTTTATTTTAACGGTAATACTAGTGGGAGCACTGTCTCCAATGGTTTTAAGGGATTTGAATATAGATGTAAGTCCGCTCTTCTTCTTACCTAATATCTCTTGTCTGGTAACAGAAATTGGAATAGATTCAAGTTCACTGCTAAGTTCTGTTATTTTTTGAATTACATTGTTAATTTTTGTAGAGTCAAAAAATGTTCCTTTAAATCGTGGATCTATAAAAGCAGCAATGTGCAAGAGTTCGCTGGTTTGCTCATCGCTTTCATATCGATTTTTCAAAATTTGAAAAATTGAGAGAGCTATTTCTTTTTTCAGACTCACGATATCGTCCTCAATTTCGGTTTCTTCATAATTATCCACCTGTGTTTTAGCCAATTCAATACAAATAGGTAATAAGGTGGACCCGGTTACATAATTTTCGCCAGACAGAGTTTCGGAAATTTCTTGGATTGGACTAAGTAAACTTACAGTGACATTTAGAAGTTTTAGATCGTCAGCGTTCAATATTAAATTTTTATAAAATCCATTTTTGTAAGTTTGCATAAGATTTAATAGTGCTACTTCTTGTTGAATAATTATTTTTATTAGATTTAAAAGAGACCACCATCTCGTTTTTGAAAATGAAGGAATTTTTGTTTCTTTAAGGTTATATTTTTTTTGAATTATTTTCAGATCTCTTGCAGCTTTCCAACTATGCGCAAAAATTTTCTGAATTTTTTTCACTTTATCTATGCTTTCTTTTAATTTTATATTATCAAAACACTTATTAACAGCAATATTAATCGCATGCCCAAAGCAACATATGTGAATTTTTCCCATATCTTTAACAGCCTTAACAATATTACTGCCGTAATCCGTAGTGAACGAGGTTACTGATTCGCTTTCGATATTCCATTCCACTAGAATTTGGTTTATGTAGTTACTTAGATTTCCTGCAGTATGATCCTCATCCATTTCATAGCAACCTAGACAAATACTTTTAAGTTGATAAATGTCATCTAAGAAATGACATGTAAGTGCAATATATGACCTGTTTGCTACAGATGTCCAGCAGTCGGTAGTACATGAAACATATTTAGCTTGTTTTAAGTAGGTTTCAGTATTTTGTCGAGTTTCATTAAACAAATCAGGAACTAATTTTTCTGTCAGCGTTTTTCTGCTGGGCAATTTATAGCTTGCATTTAAAGTTTCTACAAATTTCTTGAAGCCTTCTTTCTCCACAATATTATATGGCATCATTTCTGTGCTAACAAAAAGTGCTAGCGACGTATCAATTTTATTCTGATTTTTCTTTGTCATGGTAAAGTTCCTCATAGACACCTGTCTCGATTTTGAAGTAGGAATTTCACGTGTGGTTCCCTGCGATGAAGAGGGAGTTGTTGGAAAAGAACTTTCTTCATCTGAAGTTTGTAATATGATGGAGGGCGACAAAAGGATTTCCATCCCTTCCTGATCGTCTGGTGTATCAGAGCTAAAAAGAATGACACTAATTAAAGTTATTACAAAGTTGATTCGATATAATTAAATTATTATGGCAATTAAACTGTGAAATATATTTTTTCTGTAGCTATTGTCAACAATTGTTGACAGTGATTTAACACCGAATTCTAAGTTTCAAAAAATCATTTTTTAAAAATTTAATAAATTTTATTTTTGTATTTTTAACACTTTTGATAGTTGTCGAAAAAATAGTGTATCACACTCATACGTGAAGCAACTTTAAAAAAATTATCATTTCACGCATTAGTTAAATATAAAGGGTGTCCCAGAAATAAGTGTCATAATTTTAACCACATATTTAGCCGATCAAAACAAACAACTTGTTTTAAATAATTTTTTTTCTAATAACCTTAGTATTCAAGATATATTTTTTCAAAACTTTTAATGTGTTTTAGTAAAGTTACCCACCACTGAAGCGGATAAATCGAGACATGAGACCTTGACCCGTAGCAAAAAAAAGTGTAATATTTGTGAGTCATGTATGAAAAGTTTGCATTAGATTTTATTTAAGTACTTATTTTATCATTAGACAGCTCGTTGGGAATATTTTAGGGGTTACAAATATCGAAAAAAAAGTAAATTTAAAAAAAATTGTAAAAAAGTTGTTCGTTTTAATGCGTTAAATACGTGGTTAAAATTATGACACTTATTTCTGGGACACCCTGTATATTTAAATCTCAGATAAATGCCATAAAGTGCGCAATATTTTGAGTTGGTACGTTAATCTTTTTAATAAGATTTTGGCAAAAATGGTTCTTCAACTTTTCACTCTTCTGAAGTTTAATAATTTAAAAAGAATAATTAATTACTGTTGGCAGTGTCCATGGGACGTTATTTGTTACTCTTTAAAATACTGTTTATGGACCTAATTGAAATTAAAATAATGGTAAAATAAACAATTATTGATCCATACACAAATTGCATCTCTGTTATGTCAAAATGTGTACCTACCTACATAATGTAATAAATTGCTAATAAAAGGCCGTAAAACATAGTGAAAAACCACGAGAGAGTTAAACGTTAAAAAATAAAATTACAAAATAGATTTTAATCTCAAATTTTTTGGAAGGGCCATGTATGTCCCATGACTGTCATACCATGAATTTGTGATTAATGACTCAAGTGTCAGTTAATTATCATTAAAAGTACCAAACAAACAAAACAAAATTAACATCCTGACCCTCGAAATAATAATTGTTTAGGGCACATATCTACATAATCTTTTTGTTTTAAAATCATACAAAGAATTAGGTATATATATCTACTCACCTTAATTCATCACAAAATTCATTAGATTTGGATTTTTCTGCCCGAATATTTTTTTGCATTTCAGCATAAATAAGTGGATGCTTTGCCTTCAAATGATTTCTAAGGTTGGTAGTATTTCCACAGGATTTTATAGCGTTCTTACATGTTTTGCAAATTGAAGAGACTCCATCAGATTTGTCAAAGTAGTTCCAGATCAAACTTCTGCTTCCTTTGTTTACTTCCATATTCCTTATAGCAAACATTAATTTATTAGTTGCTATGTTTATACAATCACGTTAACCCAAGAGCAGATTTAGCTTAGATTTAGGGGGGGGGAGTAAATTCTGGGATTGATTACTAACATTTTTTAACATATTATGCAAAATACATTTTAAATTTGGGTATAGATTATGATATACAAACGCATAACTTAACCTTAACAAAATAGTTTTTTAACCTAAATGCAGTTTTTTTTTGGTTTTATTCTTTTTCGTCTGCCATGTATTATATAGTATTTAAAAATTTTCGAATTATTTTCTTTTAAACGATTAAATGAACAAGAAAGATGAGACACCCTTTCTTATTTACAATTGAATGGTTATTAATAATCAAAATAATTGTGATGAAAATATGAATAGAGTAACATAATTTTTAGTGGCACAGTGCTTGGAGAAAAAAAAGTTTTGGATTGAAATACCTATGTACCTATGTGATTTTAGAAAATCATAAGACTATACCAAAATGCAGTATTTTATCTCAAAAATAAGATAAAGTAACACTTTATATTAAGTAATTACCCTTTACCTCCCCCTCCCTCGTAGATAAGCCATTTTTTTAACTTTACCCCAATTTAATGCTAAGCGTTATAAGGGTTAGTTTTACTCCTATTGCGTTACCTATAACTAATGCTTTCTTCTACAGTATGTTCACAAAAGTATGCAACATATGGGAAAGATTTTTATTACCGATTTCTCAGATAATGTTATTCTTGATAAAAGTTGGTGCATGCCTTAAAATTATAAACGCATATTTTATATTTCACCTGCGGCCAATAGTAAGGGAGCAAATTCTAAGACTGGACTTGACCGTACTAGGTGAAAATGACAAGTAAATTATTAGTTATATAATTTTTATTAGAACCCAAGCTGGCTAACATGTGTTTAAATATGCGTGCAACACGCTAATATCTAAACCCACCCCTATCATTGAAAAGTTTTAAAAGGTTTACAACTACTTAATACATTTTTATAATAAACACATGATTAAGATATTTGATTAATATATTAAAATCGCGTGAATAAAAAATCGACCAGAGGCGTACCGTTTAGGGGAAAATAGAAATTAAGAAAAAAAAATTAAAAATTCAGACACATAACTCAAATTTCGTATTTGGACTAAGTTTTTTATTTGCAAAAACATTTCCAAATAAAATTTTGTTGTATTTGTACTAGTAGTGTAGTGTGGAAGGTACTTTACTCTTAAGGCCATTTCGAAAAAATGGCATTTGCTCCCTTACTATTAGCCGCAGGTAAAATATAAAATATGCCTTTAAAGTTTTAAGGCATGCACCAACTTTTATCAAGAATAAAATTTTCTGAAAAATCGGTAATAAAGAAGTTTCCCATAATATGTTGCTTACTTTTTTGGACACACTGTATAATGGTAAAAAATAAAAGAAAAATTGAAGAAATCTAAGTATATCATAAAAAAAATATAAAATTTCTTTTATAACATAGGATTGGGTTGGGAATACTAAACTCAACAAAAAGTGCTGTTAGGTGGTCGGGCCCGCGGGCGCGTAGACACTCCTAAAAAAATCGCTCTCGGAAATCTAAAATATTAGGTTCAGATTAATATTATACGAAATACTGCAAATGTTTAAAACGTTTGAATGTAAAAATAACATTTAAGTAGTATTTAACCACAAATATTAATTTTGATAAAACGAACTTGAGGTTAATGCCTATCAAAAATATTATAGGTAGGTACCTTAAAAAATGCGATACACGTTTGAGACAAATATTATAATAAGCTGATATTTAAACCAATGACCAATAACTAAATACATATCTATTTCTAATTAATAAGTTAGATAAAATATTCTATTCATACTTACTCATTCATATTTATTTCAATATCTCCCACAACACTACCCGATCTGGCCCACATAACTAATAATTGTTAAATCCAGATCAAAATGTCAAAAGGCTCAAAACGTAACGGATGAGTAATGACGATTTCCGCTCTTACCGCTGCGCTGTCTTAAAGACAATTCCGGCGGGTGATTCAAATATAATATATAAGGCGCCAGATTGAAACTTTGTTCTAATTATTTCGTTGATTTTCTTGCAATACGACCTGTATTGGCACGTGTCGACGGTCGCGCCGTGCAAGCCTATTTAGTGTAAGGGTGGTGTAAGGTACTCTGTTGCTAAGGATGGTTGATGTTATAGATTATTATCGATTTATAATATTTATATTAATAAAATGAACAAAAACAAAAAGTCAAAAGTTTGGATCTTTTTTAAAGATATCGAGGACGATAAAAAAGCCCAGTGTACATTGTGTAATATTTTAATTTCAAGAGGGGGCAAAGGAAAAGGAGCTACGACCACTTCGCTTATAAATCATATTAAAGGTAGGGCTGGGCGATTATGAAAATTCATAATCGATTATTGAAAATATTCGATTTTTTCGATTTAATCGATTATTTCCTATTAATCGATTAATCGAAATTAATCGATTAATCGAAATTAATCGATTAATCGAAATTAATCGATTGATCGAAATTAATCGATTAATCGAAATTAATCGATTAATCGAAAAATAATCGATTAATCGAAAAATAATCGATTAATCGATTATTCGATTAATCGATTAAAAATATATCCATAATCAAACAATCGATTAATCGATTAATCGATTATTTTGCGCACCCCTAGTTATTAGGTTGAATACCCTAAATAAGGCACATATAAAATATTATAGTAAATTTTTATTAAAAATATGATTTAACAATGACAGTCTATTAGGTAGCAGAAATAAATGAAAATTGTCTTTAATTTTTCTCTTGTTTGAGTATTGTGGATTTATTATTTCCGGAAGAAGGCAACTGAAAAAAAAAATTTAACTGCTCTTCCATTTTTCCTTGCCAAAACCGGTCATCTCTGTAGGTATATGAAACAAAATTCTTATTAAAGGAAAATAAATAAGATACTTTAAGTCTTTCTCCATTGGTATATTAAAAAACATATGTTTCAAGGTTAAATACAGGGGAATTCTCTACATGTTTCGAACGCATAAGCATTCATCATCAGGAGAATACAATAAGGAGTTTAGAAATATAATAGGTGCAAACAGTTTTAACGGAGCTACCAGATGATGGAAAAACAAGCAAAGTGCTGGGAAAATCTTTCAACGTAATGGTAAACCTACCGAGAGGCCAGAATTTTTTTTTTTAAAACTTAAATTTTTTTTTATAGAAATCGTATTTGCCCCAATTTGTACCACTGTTGCCTGTGAAATTGCTATAAAGAATGGCTTTTACTGTGTTTGCACAATGTGTACTTTTACGTAATTTTTTACTTTGTAAAAATCCTTCTACAATGATTTCGGATTCCATAGCTGTTGATGCTCTGTCCCAGTTTTTGTAGCAGATGTGATCTTTTGCGGTGTAGGTTTTTAACATAGGAACATTTTTATTACTTCTTTAGAAGAAAAGTACAATTTTACAGCTAAATAGTAAGTACAAGACTTTTCGCCGCATGGTCAAATATTCGCTGACGCTTTCATTATGATGCGTTTATATAGACGGGAATATCCATCGGTTCCCGCCTACTGTCGCATTACTTTTGCAATAACTCCAGAAAAATACCGCAACAAAATACCGCGACTTTGTATTGAATCGACACTGATACTGAAATGCTTTATTCCATTTTCGTAAGTGTGACGATACGGTACCTGCTTTCTGTGTTTAAAAAAAGGTCGCCAAATGTAAAACGATTACTTACCTTGTTCTCTTTTGAGGGGCAGCACAACGGTTCCTCAAAAATAAAATGCTCTAAAAAAATTCAATATAACGGAACGCGTCAGAAAAAATAACGCACGAGAGTCAATGACAGTTTCTACATTTTGTTATGTATGAAGTTATCCCCTAAATACAATTTAGGTTGGCACCTTTACCTTCAGGATGGGCCAAGATTTCAAAACTTTTATTACCTACCTTCTTTTAAATCATTATAATAGGTAAGGTTTTCCAGGGAATTCATGACACCTAATATACCTATGTAATTAGAATCATAATAGATCTTTATTCACAAAACTTTTTGCTATCCCAAATTTTATTTTTTAGATACAAATAATAAAATAAAATAAAATAAAACAAAAAAATATAAAAATCATACTATCCATACGATTAGGTATATTATTTTGTCTAATTTTAGAAGTACCTAAAAACCACCTATTTTCTATAAAATAAAATTCGTTTCCAAAATAAAATCAAGTCAAATGTATCTTCATTTATTTAGAAATAAATCGATGAAAATAACAAATTCTCGGAATTCGATCGCCTCGCTCGCGGTGAAGACTTCTGATTTCAGTGTATATCGGTGTTTACGGAATATTTTCCTTCACGGCGTGATATCGCGAATATGTCCAGCTCGGATAAGTCTTTGCCGTCCTTTCTCAACAAAGTCGAGCCTTAAAGTTGACACTCACCTTAGGCCTGTTGTCATATTCTAGTTTACTTAGATATTGAAAATTACCTACTTTCATTCTTTATAATCTAAGAATGGCAAATAATAATTATTATTCTAATAACGATATTTTAAATTTATTTTATATTCATGGAGAGTGTCTACGAATCATAAGCAGAACATGCAGAGTGTTTAATCAACGATATCCACATATACTACCAATTAGCGATAAACTATTTAGAAGAATTGAGGAATGTTTGGGTCATACAAAAGCCAAAAGGACATTTCGGATGCCTGTTCTGAACTCTGAAGAAAAGCAAATTACTGTTTTAGGATATTTGTTTTTGTGTTCCTGTATAAAAACTTAAAGAATATTTTGTCAGGTGACTTAGGTAATGCTATCATCAAATATTATGATAATTTTATTTAAGAAATAAGCAGAAATAGTTAAGCAACGAATAACGTCGGCACTTATATTAATAAAATGCTGTCATTAAAGCATATTTTGTCAAATTGGTAACAAAGCTCAAAATTAAACAATAATCGGAATTAAAGCCTTTTTTATAAAAATAATGTCTTAACACAAACACATATTTAGATTTTTTTAAATTGCTCACAATTCCAAAACGACTAAAAATATTGATAGTGACATATAAAAAATTTAGATGGGAAATTTGATTCTCTACACGTTACTAAAATAAAAAATATGGTGTTCCATTTGCAAAAATTGACTTATGCACATTTATCTAAATGGCCACATTGGCACACTTTTAAAAACCCCCTGTATGCAAAACATGAAACTTAAGTAATGTAGTCTAAAGATCTATGTTTTAGTTAAAAGCCTACAAAATTTTAAATGTTTAGCTTTATTAATTTCAAAATTACTGAACTTTCTTCTCGGTAAGGTTTTTACATAAAAATTGAATTTTATAATTCACTAGCGTGTACCCGACCTGCGTTGCAGCCCGGCATCATACGACGTACTCAACCGTTTGCCGACCCGTCCACAATTCACATCCATGCATAAAACATAGTCTGTCTTCGTCTATTCCGGCTTCGGTGATTCGGATCGATCGTTGAACGGGCCGGAGACCGGTTAGGTTGGGTCGTTCTTCTCCCTACTCTAATTTATCAGTGTTTATCAGTGTTTCTCTATAATATTATGCATGTATTATACATAAAATCCTTCCTCTTGAATCACTCTATCTATTTAAAAAAAACCGCTTCAAAATCCGTTGCGTAGTTTTAAAGATTTAAGCACATATAGGGACAGGACGGCGATAGCGACTTTGTTTTATACTATGTTAAGATATCTCAAAAACAGTTAGAGATAGGGTATAGATCATTGTTAATAAAAGTTACTTAGATTTCAATAAGGTATCCAAAAATGCTAAAATATACAGGGTATTCCATTTGAAATACGAAAGTTGGCCATAACTTCCGGTATAACCAGAAGTGATACAAACGTCTAGATATAATATTTTAAAAGTTCAAAGCCAATCATGCCTGCTACCAATTTTTTTAAAATATAACTTTACTCGTTTCCGAGATCTTCTAATAGGCGTGAATCACCCTGTATAACTTATAAGGTTGGTTGAGAGTAAATATATTTTTTTTAAATCCGCCCGACCTAGTGCACAGTTAACAGCAACGCTTGTATAATAATGCTATAATATTAAAATTTCAATATAAAGGCTTTTGCTACAGGAATAATCTAAAATACTTACTATTAAAATGCTATCTGTATCTCTTAGGTCCGCAACCTTTTTAAAATTTAAAGGGGGATTCGATTCCTCGTCCATAACGTAATATTCCACGAAATGAAACCAAAAAACATCAAGAACTGGTATTCCCAACTCTATATTGACACAAACGGCATCAAATATGACTAAAATAAATAACCAGTGAACAAACCCTCTAGAAAAAAAAATTGTTTACAAAATGTTCAGGGAGATTATATGGTATTTGTTATTACCTTAGCAAACGGGTTTAGTGGACATAAAGGAAGGCCGGTAACCAAGAAAAATTTAAATTGGACAAGAAAAGAAGGAAGAGATGTCTGAATATGGTTTGCGGTTAAGAAGCAGAGTTACTAAAAACATTCTAGAAAATATTCAGAACGTATTTCTAACAAGGTTCCAGAAAATGCTAGAAATGTTGGTTTGTTCAGTTGCTTTTCCATAGTTTAACATTACAGTTTATTCGTTATATTCTACAGTGGCGCACCTAGGATTTTATTTTAAAAAATAGGGGGAGGGGGGGGGGTTATTATACTCTTATCCCAAATCATTTATGGATTTTACCGGTTGAGTTAGTCCAAAGTCAAGTATTAACTTAATTTAAAAAATGAAGAAGTAGTCCATACTCAAAGTGGAGTTACATGATATAGAAAAAAGAAAAGCACAAAGTCTTTCTCCACAATTTTTATTAGAATAACTAGGGGAACCTAGAATAATTTATAATAATACAAATCGACATATTTCGAGTGTAGAAACACTCATCATCAGGAAAACAAAGTGACAGGTACAATGCTGATGTTAGCAATAGAGAAAATAATAGTGGGATTGAGCCTTAATGGAGCTTTTAATGGTGTACAATAGGTGTAAAATTGAATAGTCAAAAGACCGACAATGAAGACTTCAGCATACTGAAAAGTCAAGGGTTAGTGCAAAGGTATTATCCTGGGCAGAAAAATGAGAACAAAAGAAAAACTAATAAAACTAAAGATTTTTCACTACTTAATAATGATTTTTACAGATAAGTCTTTTAAAACTCCCTAATTTTTCTTTTGTTCTCGTCATTTTTCTGCCCAGGACAGTACCTTTGCACTAACACTTGACTTTTCAGTATGCTGAAGACTTGATTGTTGGTCTTTTGACTATTCAATTTTACACCTCTTGTACACCATAAAAAGCTCCATTACGGCTCAATCCCACAATTATTTTCTCTATTGCTAACAACATCAGCATTGTACCTTTCACTTTGTTTTCCTGATGATGAGTGTTTCTATACTCGAAACATGTCGATTTGTATTATTATGAATTATTCTAGGTTCGCCTAGTTATTCTAATAAAAATTGTGGAGAAAGACTTTGTGCTTTTCTTTTTTCTATAAATTTAAAAACATGTGTGCATCTAATTTTCTTTTAAGGAGAATATAAGCCAAAAAATATTATTTAAGTATTATATTTAACGAAAATAAAACAAATATTAGGCGAAACCAAGTTAACACATTTATACCAAAAAATAATATGAATCTCAAGGGAGGGACTGCCACTAAGCGGCCTATTTAGACAGTTGGTAATTTGTAATATAGATTGATTACCTTCATAAAGTTTTGCTCTAACTTCAGCCTGTTGCATGAAGCACCTTTTCAAAATCCCCAGAACCTCCCAACATATCGCCTCGTTGCTAAAGGTACTTGCAGCCGCAGTTTGAGTGGTTCTGTTCAAAGAGATCTGTGTATACAGCGAATAGCCGGAAGAGAAAGAACCACTACCGCTTTGACTTAAGACGCCTCCGCCTGAGATTCGCAGTGTGGCGATAACCTTTACGAAACCGTTTACTGCTATTTGTCGAGTTTCTGTTGATCTGGAAAAAATAAATAACTAAAGTTAATAGACGTTGGGTCGCACAAAGATTTTGAACATTAATTAACTAACGAGGCAACGTGGACTGTGATATGTATGTATTACATTGGCAGACGTTATTTACTCACACTCAAAGTTACCTCATTAGTAAATCAAGACTTACCGGGCTAACCGGGCGACTCTAATTGTGAAAAAATAATTATTGTCAGTGTTATTTGTCACAGTCAAAGTTGCCTGGTTAGGTAATTGTTATTTAAAATCTTCGTGCAACCCCACTTAGTCGTTATGTAGCAGAATTTGTGGTAAATCTTGGAGCATGGCTCCAAAGCAATTGTACCGGCTGTACGTGACGGCCATAAGACCAATGATTACGTACGGTTCTGTAGTCTGGTGGAAAAAGGGTCAACGACAACTAGCCCAAGCAAAAGTCTTCGGACCACGAAGACATCGTGGGAGCTATTCGCACCACAGAAACGGCATCCATGGAGGTCCTATTAGGACTACCCCCTTTATATTAGATAGACTTGGCAAAGGAAGCTAAATGGCCTACCCACAGACTTATCAAGCAACAATTTATGAAGAGTGGGACCTGCGGCATTCTGGATATGCCTTCAGGCAACATGAGAAAACATCCAACAATGATCCGCTCTACACTGTCGCCCATCCAAGAAGGTAATATGTAAGGTAATAATGAGTTAGAAATGGTGCTGACCTACTAAAAGTGGATATTGGTTTATTCACTGACTACTGCAAGAATAAAGAATACATTGGAGCTTGAATATAACAGGGTAAAAACCAGTGGCGTAACTTTAGATTTAAGACCTGGGGGCAGAGTGGTTTGGCGAGGCCCAGTTACGATACACCATACTCGTACACTTGCCTAGACCTAAGATGCAAATATTACGTGCCACTTGTGGCAGTAGAGGGGTAAAGATGCCACCGCGCCAAAAATTTATAAGTTTGAATTTTGGTTAAAAAACGAACAACTAAAATATCTTAGATAGTTCAAATTAATATACATTGTTTGTAGTTAATTAACGTTTATGTTTCACATTTTTCTCCTTGATTTAGCGCTAGCGAAGGATTCAATTATGTCGTCGATGTTCAAAGCCTTAGCTTTTCGTATTTCAATAGATATTATTAAGGCTGGATAAGCGATGTTGACTTATTGAGCTTCGCAAATAGTTTTTAATAATCTTCAACTAGAAAATGAACATTCTGCTTGTGCAACTGACACCGGCAGAGTTAAAAACAACATACAGGCTGTACAAACTTCTGAAAGTTTGGTGCTAGCAAATAATTGTCCACTATTAAGAATTTTGCAAAATCCTGAACAGCTTTCAATTCAATTAGCTTATTGCCAAATGATAGCTTCAGTTGCACAATTTGGCTTGCAAGGTCAACTGACAAATCATCATTATATTTTTCTACCAAGTTTAAAACGAACTGTTTAAGTTCACTTTCCGACAGGTTCCGAATATTTTGAGGAAAAATCTGTGTAAAAAGTCTTGCAATGTCATGTAAACTCCTAAATTGCACTTCCAACTGGCGGATAACTATATCCAATGTTCCATAAAATATTTGCGTTTTGAAATAGGATTTTGCATCTGATAATAATCTTTCATCAGAACTTAATTCGTTAGCAAATTCGAGAACTTTGGGCTAGCGCAGTTGCCGGTTGCAGCATATTTTAAATAGTTCCACCCAGGTCCTTTCAGTTTTCGAACTTTTTTTTGTACAAAGCATTCAACCCGGAAAGAATTATTTTGCGAAAACCGCCCACCATCTTTCTTCATCAGCTAACAGATCGCGATTTCAATTTTTGCGGAGTACCTACATTTTCCAAATAAATGTGGGTAGTAAATAGATAGGTAGGTGACTTAAATTTTTTCTGTTTTTTGTATTTTTTTTAATACAATTAGGTTTCGTAAGACAATATTTTAAGAACCGTACCAATATATTTTTCTACTTTAAAATTGCTTTTGGATGGGCCCCAAGGGCCACGGCCCCCTCTGCCCCCCCCTGTAGTTACGCCACTGGTAAAAACCCAAAAATAGAACTGACGTTCAGCCTAGGATCTATGGTAACCATACTTCAGGCAGAGGCTTATGTAATTGAAATATACAGGGTGTTCGAAAAATAGACCGAGATATTTTAGAGGGTGATTCCTTGTTAAAAAATATGAAAAAAAGTTTCTATAAACATGGGTCCGGAAATGCAGGGTTTTCAAGATACAGGATGTTAAAAAAATAGAAATAAAAAATGAAATTATTAATTAAATTAAAAATACTAACTCGATGCTGTTGAAATTTGGCAATGATATTTGTTGTATTAAGAGGCTAATTTAGCCCTAAATAGATTAAAATTATTGAGTCCAGTGGCGTCCCGGGGGGCACCTTAGCAAATATTATTATCAAAAAAATTTACGCCACTGTCTTTTTTGTAGCTTTAATATTTTTTGTTTAATTAAGCATCTAAAGATACAACTTCTTTGCCTCTTGTATTTTTTCCTATCTCACTTCATTTTCGAGAAAAAAAATAAAAACCGTTTTATTGTATGTCATTGGACAAAATTGGTTTATTAATTTCTACTAAAATAAATCACAAGTGCATTGGACCACAAATAATAAAAAACATTTCTAGGAAAGAATGTTATTGCAACTTTTCCAATACCATAACATAAACTACAACAAATGTTGGAAATGTCCACCATCCATTTCCGTACACCTTCTAACTCGACGCATCATTGAACGACGAACTCGAGCTAAAATTCGAGGTTTATTTTTGATTTCTTCGCAAGCATTTACGATTTTATTTCTTAGTTCTTCTATTGTTTCTATGGGAGTAGTGTAAACCATCGTCTTAAGGTGTCCCCATAAATAAAAATCTAATGGATTTAAGTCAGGGGAGCGAGGTGGCCAGTTAATTGGTCCACCCCTTCCAATCCAATTTTCACCAAAGGTGTTACTCAGATGAGTTCTGACAGGTCTACTAAAATAAGGAGGAGCTCCATCGTGCATAAAAGTTATTTGGTTACGTATATTTAGAGGAACTTCGTCTAGCAGTACGGGCAATTCTTGTAGAAGAAACTCTAAGTAAGATTCGCCGTTTAATCTTAAGGGTAAAAAGAAAGGACCAATTAAATTGTTACCAACAATACCCATCCACACATTTAAAGAAAATTGTTCCTGGTGGCGACACTGCATGAAAGCATGGGGATTTTCGTCACTCCATACGTGAGTGTTATGATAATTAACAATACCATCCCGCCGAAATCCTGCTTCGTCTGTAAAAAGTATGGTTTTATTAAAATTCATATTATTAGTAACCTCTTGGTAGTACCATTGGCAAAACTGTAAACGAGGAAGAAAATCTCTTGGTAGTAATGCTTGCACACGTTGGACATGATAGGGATACAAGAGTTGCTCGGAGAGAACCTACCACACAGTGCTGTTGGAATGATTACGCCCTAATCTAGTTGCTATAGTCCTAGGATTTTGTTCCACGGCACGTAAAACTGCATCGTCAAACTCGGGCGTTCTTATGGACCTCGGCCGGCCTCTATCATTGGTGGGAACGGCAAAACTTCCTAAATAACATTATTGTCAAAAACATCACAAAAAAGAAATAAGAAAATTTACCTCTTTCCCGTAATCTACGGTCTACGCTTTTAAAGGTTTTACTATCTGGAAGTTGCCGATTGGGAAACGCTTCTGCATACAGGCGCCTCGCTGCATAACAGTTACTATAGGCACGTGAATACATTACATGCATGTCTGCCATTTCCTCAAAAGTGTAATTTTCCATCACAAAAACCGAGACAAAAACTTTTTAGAACAATTTCGCCAAAAAAAGTGTATAATTCTTTTCTAAAAAAACTAACGCGCAAATGTCAATCCTTCATGCAGAAATGATTATTTGTTTTCCAATGCACTTGTGATTTATTTTAGTAGAAATTAATAAACCAATTTTGTCCAATGACATACAATAAAACGGT
This sequence comes from Polydrusus pterygomalis, assembly GCA_963969555.1. Classification (NCBI taxonomy): domain Eukaryota; kingdom Metazoa; phylum Arthropoda; class Insecta; order Coleoptera; family Curculionidae; genus Polydrusus; species Polydrusus pterygomalis. The sequence continues at coordinate 116,723,917 of OZ018376.1, forward strand.
TTTTATTTTTTTTCTCGAAAATGAAGTGAGATAGGAGAAAAATACAAGAGGCAAAGAACTTGTATCTTTAGATGCTTAATTAAACAAAAAATATTAAAGCTACAAAAAATACAGTGGCGTACATTTTTTTGATAATAATATTCGCTAAGGTGCCCCCCGGGACGCCACTGGCCTCAATAATTTTAATCTATTTAGGGCTAAATTAGCCTCTTAATACAACAAATATCATTGCCAAATTTCAACAGCATCGAGTAAGTATTTTTAATTTAATTAATAATTTCATTTTTTATTTCTATTTTTTTAACATCCTGTATCTTGAAAACCCTGCATTTCCGGACCCATGTTTATAAAAACTTTTTTTCATATTTTTTAACAAGGAATCACCCTCTAAAATATCTCCGTCTATTTTTCGAACACCCTGTATTATGCAATACTGCTGATAAAACGACAGTACACAGTAGTACACACATAAGACAATTAAAATATTCATGTGACCGTCAGGCAGCTTTAAAAGCTCTTGAATCGAGATGACGTACCTCAAAAACGGTATGGAGTAGGAATGTGTAATCAGCTTTATCAAAAAGCTAGTTTTATTGGGAGAAATCTAAAATAAGGTTCTGGCTATAATAGATCGTATCGTCGCAGTGGAGGGTTAAATATAACCCACCCAAGGCACATGCAATTCAAAGTTATTTTGTTTTACCCGATTGAACATACCTGTCGTACAAATTTTAACAAAGAAGGTCTTGGTAACATCTATTATTTATCATATTATGGTACAGAAGTTACTGTATAGTTATGCCAAATGGATAAACGTTTACAAAAAATTTGTTTTTATTATTACCCCTATTATTTAGATATGGTTTGATAAAAAGTGTTACTTACCGTGAATATAGTGCTTTACGCAATATTAAAATAAGTTGATCTCTTATAGTTGGAGATACTTTTGCAAGAAGCATTAAAGGGTCAAGAAGTTGGTTTGCACTGTTACTGTGCATTTGTATTAGACTCTCTATCAGTTCCACAATACAACTCCGATTTTCTAACATCAGTAATGGGGAAGTCTTACACAGAATATAAAAACATTCTGAAAATAAATAGAATTAATTTTTTTACCGGTCACCAAAACAGCAACAATATTGCGTGATTTTTTAATAATTACAGTAAGATATTAAAATACCGATCGGATGGACGACAGTCACAATAATAAATTGTACCGCTAAAAGTAATACTGACCAATTTATTGTAATTTTGACGGTTTTTGTTACATCTTATCATCTGGAAATTCACGTTAGCAAACTAAAATTTTATAAAATAATTATTTTAAGGTTGAATCCTCAACGTCATTCAATCTATTGCCAACCTATAACCTATTTCGCGTTGATTTTTTGAGTTTATTATTTTAATAACTAACATTTAAAGAAAATCAATATCGTCGGTACATTATTTAGGTAGTATCTGATATGTTACAAAAATATCAATTTATTTCATTGCTAATTTTGGGAGAATTGTATAGTGAAAGAACAATGACATAATAATGTTAAAAAAAATCTTACCCGATATTTTTCGCTATACAATTCTCCTAAAATAAGTTATGAAATTCCTTGATATTTATTAAATATGTCAATTATTACCTATAGAATATCAAGTCGATACTGATTTTCTTTAAATTTTGTGAAAAAGCTAGAAAACATAAATAAATCTACGCGAAATAGGTTATAGGTTGGCAAGCATGTTGATACTCCCACCTTAACAGACTTCCAAAAAGAGAGGTTATCAATTCGACCAGTATAGGGCATGTGCACAACCTGACAGATGACAGTCGCCCTGAGGAAAAACATATTAAGGTTAGTTTTATGACGTTGACATCGGTATATTTTCAGGTTAGTTTGTTTGTCAAATCATGACAAGACGTTATAATAACAAAAAATCAACTCGCATTTTGGTTAGCTTCTCATCTTGATCCGTCAAAGATGCTGTCACTTCTTTAAAATTAATAAGGCTAGGTATCGTTTTTTTTTATTAGAGCCAGTTTGGCTAAATAGCGTTCTTGAACTTCTTTTGGAAGGGTATTATAGTAGTTGTTTTTGTCCATGTTGTAGGTTAAAATACTTTGTACAACCTTATAAGTAATGTAGTAAATGTAGCAACTTAAAACCAAAGCGAATATTCTTTATAAAACAAAATCCAAAAATATGATACTGGCTACAATAATTATACTTATTATTCGCACAGAAAAACTACCAAAAAAACACTAAAGAACATCCAAACATCGAAAATACCTGTAAACTAACGGTAAAAACAGGTTTTGCTTTTCCTCAGGGCGTCTGTCAAATTTGACTAATGACGTCACGTGCACATGCCCTATTGCATTTTTTTGGTTAACCGATTTCGATAATTCATTTTGCAAGTGACAGAGTGGGTTACTGGGGATGTCATGTTGTAAGGAAATGAAAAAAAAAATTAGAGTTAGAGATTGAAAATGGGTTAAATGTGACGACGTCACGTCAACGTGCTAATGTTTTTGGTTTATTTAGTTTATAAAATTTTGTTCAATCACAGTATAAATTTTCATTCGCGAACATACAGTGTTATCAATTTAGTTTGTCCCACTTTTAAGAGCCTGTAACTTTTTGGTATTTTGAGTTAGCGAGCTCATTCAAAAAACAAGATGTACCATTTTTAGCCAAGTTTTTATAAGTGTTGTCAAAAATGACAGTAGGTGTCACATGTCACATTTAAAAGCAATTTTTTTTTTAATGGGACACCCTGTATATTAGAGGCGCATTAGATGGTCCCTTTTCTTCCGATTTCAAAAATATAACACACATATGCATTATTTTCTTCATTCCATCAAACATTGACAAAAATATATTATTGTTAAAAAGCATCAAAGCTATGCAACTGTTTTAGTTGCTATGGATTTTATCTTCATTTATATTTCAGTCTGTCATTCTCAGCATTATTAATCGTTTCGAATATTGTAGAAAAGTTATTTTGTATGTAAAAATTAACTAACATGAGATATTATTATTCAGTGGAGGAAGAGTGTTTTATGTTTGATATTTTTCGTCAAACGGGCAGTGCAACCTTAGCACTTAGGAGGTATAGGCTTCAGTTTCCCAATAGACGGGTTCCTTCCAAAAAAATATTTTGTCGGCTGAAGAAGACATTTTTCAAGACTGGAGTTATAAAGAAAAAACGAATAATTAGGCGGAAAACAATTATTACGGAAGAAATGGAAATGAATGTATTAGCCTCGGTATTAGCCTATTTTCGGGCATTTCCCTACAAATATATACCCGATATACTACGAGAGCTGCCTATTTCGTATGGTTCAGTAGAAACGATTAAAAAAATATATAAGTTCCGTCCATACAAGCCTAGAAGAGTGCAAAAATTACCGCCTGGGCAAAAGAAAAATAGGCTGCATTTTTGTAGATATATGATGGACGAAATAGGAAGAAACCCTAACTTTTTAAATTCTATATTATGGACGGATGAGTCAAATTTTTCCACCAGTATAGGGGCTGCCACCGCCGAAATACGCATCATTGGTCAGACGAAAATCCTTTTAATATTCAGGAAATCCAGTTTCAAGGGCGACAAAGTGTTAGCGTTTGGTGCGGATTAATTGTGGATCGGGTTTTGGACTCAATAATTTGTAATATATTCACCCTATATAACACACGTTTATACACCTTGTAGAAATTCCACTTATTTTGTTATGTTTTTTGTACCATGGCTATAAATATTTGGGTCGTCGAAATAAATAATTATTCGTTGTTTATCAGTAAAATAAGTAGTTTTATTTTCTGACTGTATGCAGATAAATAATAATTTAAATACACAAATTTTACCATTTAGAAAATTCAAGTTTCTTTCTAAATAATTCTAAATTATCACACTGGCGCAGTCGGAAAACTAAAGAAATTAAATTCAGAGCATAATAAATTAAATTTTTCATAATGTGGATCGGAAAATTGGAAGCCTTTAAAATCAGCGAGGGAAATTGGAGTTCTTACATCACTAGACTAAATCAGTACCTGAAAGTCAATGCATGCAAGGACACGATGAAGACCGCCATCTTGATCACAGCCGTAGGGGATGAAATGTTTGAACTTATGGTCGATTTATGCAGCCCTGAAAAGCCAGAAGATCTAGCTTTTGACGATTTGGTGAAACTAGTAGGGGAGCATCTTCAGCCAACACCCTCCGAAATTGCCGAACGCTATAAATGCCGGCAAAGAAGACAAGAGAGTGGTGAGTCCATCCCTACATATGTGGCTGCATTGAAGAAGTTGTCCAAAAACTGCAATTTTGGAAACAACTTAGAAATGCAACTTCGGGATCAATTAGTTTTCGGTCTTCGAAATGATGTAATCAGGCAACGATTATTTCAAGAGAAGAAATTGGTTTATGGCAAAGCTTACGACATTGCGGTAAATTTGGAAGTAGCAGAAATAAATTCCGGCCTTATCACACCGATGGGAAATGTGCAGCATGTTTCCAAAACCAAGAGAAGACCCCACATGCCGGAGCAGCCTAAGTTTTCTTCCCGGCGCAGGGACGACGCGGGGAGTAGTAAATGTCGCCATTGTGGAAAAACCAACCACGACAGCGGAGTCTGCTATTTCAAAGATGCCAGCTGTAATTTATGCAGAAAAAGAGGCCACATCTCCACCATTTGCAGTCAAGGAAAGGGTAAATTTTCAAAATTTAATAATTTTTTAAATACAGAGAAAAATGAAGTAAATTTTAATGAAAATTCTGACTCTGACGATAAATTAAATTTTTTTAATATAACATCTACTGACGAAAAACCCCTTAAAGTTAATTTAAATGTAGAAAATATTCCTATTTGGATGGAAGTCGATACTGGCTCTCCCATCTCGGCAATTTCTGACGAATTTTATAAAAAAAATTTTAAACAAATCTGCCTAAATCATTCAAATTTAAATTTAAAATCTTACGCAGGCGATTTATTGAGTACTTTGGGTTTTATTCGCGTATCAGTGACTGGTGACAACAAGGAAGCAAAAGTAAAATTATTTATTATTAAAAATGGAGGTCCACCAATTATTGGCAGGAAATGGATTTTAAAATTAAAAATTTCAGTGGATAATTTATTAAAAATAAACCAAATTACCGATTTTAATATTTCTGATATTCCTAAAATTTTGAAATCTAAATTTCCTGACGTTTTTGAGGAAGGGCTAGGTAAATTTAATGAGGGTAAAGCGACTTTATATTTAAAAGAGAACACAGTTCCAGTTTTTTGTAAAGCGCGTAGTTTGGCATTAGCTTTAAAAGAAAAAGTCGAAAGGGAATTAAATAATTTAGTTCAATCGAATATTTTAACTCCAGTAGAATTTAGTGTACCGGTATTAAAAAAATCAGGCGATGTTCGCGTTTGCGGTGATTATAAAATTACTTTAAACCCAAATTTACACATAGATAAATATCCTATTCCAAAAATTGATCACCTTTTTGCAAAATTAAATAATGGTACTTATTTTAGTAAAATCGATTTATCTCGAGCATATGCACAAATAGAACTTACCGAGGAATCTAAAGCTTTAACGGACTTAAATACTCATAAGGGGTTGTTTCAAATTAATAGATTACCCTATGGGATAGCATCGAGCCCAGGGATTTTTCAAAGGGTTATCGAAAATATTTTTGCTGGTCTTGATTATGTAACTATCTTTTTAGATGATATTTTAATTACTGGTAGAGACACGAATGATCATTTAAAGAATCTTTTTATGGTCTTTGACAAATTACGTGACTGTGGTTTACGAGTTCAACTTTCAAAATGTTCTTTTTTTCAAAAGGAAATCAATTTTTTAGGATACACTATAAATCAATTTGGGTTAACGACTTCAAAAGATAAGGTAGAAGCAATATTAAGAGCCCCAATACCTACTGACATTACCACCTTAAAATCATTTTTGGGGTTAGTTAATTTTTACGGTAAATTTATTCCTGACCTAAGTACTAAATTGCATCCATTGCATATGTTGCTAAAAAAAATACCCCATGGGCCTGGGGAAAATTACAAACTGAATGTTTTAATAAAATAAAAACTGAATTAACCTCTCCAAAATGTTTGGCACATTATAATCCAGCATTAGCTATATCATTAACCTGTGATGCGAGCTCGTATGCTTTAGGGGGAGTTTTATCGCATACCTACCCCAACGGGGATGTTCGCCCTATTGCATACGCGTCTCGCACACTTTCGGATGCTAAAAAGTCATATAGCCAATTAGATAAAGAGGGGGCAGCCATTATTTTTTGTTTAAAAAAATTTCACGATTACCTCTTTGGTAGATTTTTTACACTGTTTTGTGACAATAAGGAGTTAGTAAATATTTTCGGTACAAAAAAAGGAATACCCATTTACGCAGCTTCCAGACTGCAAAGATGGAGTATTATTTTAAGCACATATAATTACGAAATTAAATATATTAAATCTGAAAAAAATATTGCTGATGCGTTATCTCGCCTACCGCTAAGCATTCAAAAAGAGAAAAGTTATGATTATTCGCATATTTTCTATTTAGAGGAAAATTTACCTATAGATTATAAAAAAGTAGCCTTGTTTACAAGAAAGGACCCAATTTTAAATATAATTTATAGTTATTGCTTGCAGGGGTGGCCAGAAAAAAATAAAATTTCAGATAAATATAAAATTTTTTATCTTAAACGAGACCAGTTGCACTTAGAACATGGTTGCATTTTATGGGGTTACAGGGTCGTGGTACCCGAAAAATTAAAATCATTTTTGCTTAACGAAATTCATTTAAGCCACATGGGCATTAGTAAATGCAAAGCAATTGCTCGTTCATATTTTTGGTGGCCAAAAACAGATTTGGACATCGAAAATATGTACAAGGAATGTTCAATTTGTAATTCGGTAGCTCCCAATCCACCAAAAGTGCCATTACACCCCTGGCCTTATGAAAACACACCCTGGAGTAGAATTCATTTAGATTTCATGGGGCCATTTTTGGGAAATAAATATTTAATTGTTGTCGATTCTTACAGCAAATGGCCAGCTGTTTTTAAAACAAATCATAGTGATGCAAAACATATTATAAAAATTTTAACACAACTTTTTTCTACTTTTGGGTTACCAACAAAGATAGTATCTGATAACGGCCCACCTTTTGCTTCTTATGAATTTGAAAAGTATTTAAAATCAAATGGAATTAGACAATTGTTTTCTAACCCTAAACATGCACAAAGCAATGGCCAAGCAGAACATTGTGTTAAAACATTAAAAACTGCACTTAAAAAAGCAATAGCGATAGCAACAGACCCAGAATCTTTTTTGACGCAGTTTTTGTTTGATTATCGTAATACACCGCATACTACAACAGGCGTTAGTCCAGCTCAATTAATGTTTAATAGAAATTTGCGGTGTAAATTAGACTTACTTATTCCAAATTCGCGAAAAATTATTGAAGAAAAGACGGATAAACAAAAAAAATATTACGAGGGTATACCAAAACGTTTGAATATTGGAGATAAGGTATTTTTAAGGGATTTCAAAAACCCAGATAGTCCTAGTTGGACAGAGGGTGAAATAATAGGTCAAGAGGGTTCAGTTATTTTTGATGTAAAGACGAAAGAGGGGAGAGAATATAGACGCCATTCTAATCAACTTAGAGCAAATAATTTGGTGGATCCTTCCACTTCTTGCGTTCAAACACCAATCGATAATATCGTTTTGCCCAGTGCGGCATCAGCCACTGGTAATGACGGTGACATTGGCACTGATATAAATTCCAACGTAAAAGAGCCTCCCTCTAAATCTTATCATCGATATAATTTACGATCAAGGCCTACAAGTGACAACACTTAATTTTTCTCTGTAGTTTTAACAATTATTAAAATTATTTGAAAATAAATCAATAATTGGTTGAGGTACATTTTTTTTTGGTATACTACATTGGAACGTATTGGTATGAATAAATAAATATATTTTGCAGGTACCTATTTAATAAACAATTATATTATTTAAGTGTAAATTAGTTTTTATTATTGTAGAAAAAAAAACTAAAAAATAACTGGGTTAGTAGGTCAATATTTTGTTTGTTTATATTAGATTTAAGAGCCTTAACTTGTATTAAAAGCGTATTTCTGAAATTGTAAATTATGTTAAGATATTTATGTTAGGGACATTATTTATTTTTATTTTCCATATTAGGGTAGGAGAGTGTAATATATTCACCCTATATAACACACGTTTATACACCTTGTAGAAATTCCACTTATTTTGTTATGTTTTTGTACCATGGCTATAAATATTTGGGTCGTCGAAATAAAGAATTATTCGTTGTTTATCAGTAAAATAAGTAGTTTTATTTCCTGACTGTATGCAGATAAATAATAACTTAAATACACAAATTTTACCATTTAGAAAATTCAAGTTTCTTTCTAAATAATTCTAAATTATCACAGGTTCCTTAACTGGCACACGATATTTGAATATGCTGCAGGAGGAAATTGAAGATGGTTTAGATAATTTACCCATCGTAACGTTAAGAAATTTAAAATGGCAGCAAGATGGAGCGCCACCACACAGCGTCGCTCCAGTAACTGCATATTTAAACGCAAAATATGTCGAATGGATTGGAAAATCGGGTACTATAAGATGGCCGCCGAACAGCCCAGACCTAACACCCTCTGATTTTTTTTATGGGGGTATATTAAAAATATTATTTATGATACACCGTGTTACTCGTTGAATGAACTGTATATTAGAATTGAAAACGCCATCCTTCCTTTAGATTCAAAATAATAGACAAGTTTTATTAAAAATTAATAGTCACATTGTAAAAGTGTTTCGTAAATGTATCGAAAAAGGAGGGGGTCATGTAGAGCAATATTATGAAAGAATTATTATATAATAAAATTCTAGTTATTAAATTAATGTTATAAACTTTTGTTATTTTCTAGTTATGCCAATAATAAAATTGTTTATTCGTTTCAATGTATCCTGTTTCATTGATCATATTATTATAAGCTAACAACCAAAACAGTTGCATAGCTATCTTGATGCTTTTTACCAATAATATGTTTTTTTTTTATATTTTTGTCAATGTTTGATGGAATGAAGAAAATAATGCATGCGTGTTATATTTTTGAAATCGGAAAAAAAGGGACCATCTAATGCGCCTCTAATATACAGGGTGTCCCATTCAAAAAAAAAATATTTTTGCTTTTAATTGTGACATGTGACACCTACTGTAATTTTTGACAACACTCAGAAAAACTTGGCTAAAAATGGTACATCTTGTTTTTTGAATGAGCTCGCTAACTCAAAATACAAAAAAGTTACAGGCTCTTAAAAGTGGGACAAACTAAAATGATAACAGTGTACAAGTTCTCGATTTGGATACTCAAATAATGATTACCTATATACTGTGTAGCATTTTGCCTCGTTATTATATGATTGGAAAACGTCTTTAAAATAATGGAGGTAACATGCTTCTTTCGTTTAATAATTTTAAGCAAAATCGACGTTCCCAAGCTCCACTGTTTCTCGGCTATCACATCTCTTCCTAAAGCCGATCCAACTCCTAATAGGGTGAATCCAAAATTTACTAATGCCTCGAGAATAAATTCTCTATCCCTAAAAAACAAATTTAATAAATCTTAGGGGGCCGGTATGGACCAATACGAAAAATGATGGAAAATATAGGGCTAGTGATGATGAAATTTTCATATTTATATTTTTAAACTGTTGAAATAAAGTAGTTTATGTATATTTTGCAAAATTGTTTGCCTGCGATATTGTACTCTTTTTTAAATCTTGCGCCATCCATCCCTGTCAACAAATTGCTATATCCGCATCTGAATCGTTTATATTTTACAGACATTCTCACTTACCCTGAATTCATAATTTGTACAAAAACATCTTCTGCCTTCAAAGACGAACTAATCATGTTTCGGTACCAATAAGAAGATGTTTGTTTCTGCTGTTCATGGTAAGATCTCACGATAGAATGCCTGATAATATCAAAAATTGTCTCTTGGTACTGCTGAACTGTAGCTATTGTAAATAGAGCTAAAAGCTGAAAGGGGTGTAAGATAAAGTCCGGAGACTTAATACAGTTTTTTAGGGAATTGATGTAATCGTTGATACAATTGTGGCCGATTGATGCTGCATTATGGATGTGAAATAAAACTGTGTTTTCAGCTTCAACAGCGCCATGGTCTTCTGCGTCTTCTAAAAGTTACCATAATAAAAATTACAACCATAACAGCTAAGTAATCGGGTAAATTAAGGCAATGTTTTATATTGGAGCTTAATAAGATGATTTACTTTAAGGTGGGAGTATCAACATGCTTGCCAACCTATAACCTATTTCGCGTATAATTATTTATGTTTTCTAGCTCTTATACAAAATTTAAAGAAAATCAGTATCGACTTGATATTCTATAGGTTATAATTGACATATTTAATAAATATCAAGGAATTTCATAACTTATTTTAGGAGAATTGTATCGCGAAAAATATCGGGTAAGATTATTTTTTACATTATTATGTCATTGTCACTCACTGTTCTTTCATTATACAATTCTCCCAAAATTAGCAATGAAATAAATTGATATTTTTGTAATATGTTCTTTCACTATACAATTCTCCCAAAATTAGCAATGAAATAAATTGATATTTTTGTAACATATCAGATACTATCTAAATAATGTACCGACGATATTGATTTTCTTTAAATCTTAGTTATTAAAATAATAAACTCAAAAAATCAACGCGAAATAGGTTATAGGTTGGCAATAGATTGAATGACGTTGAGAATTCAACCTTAAAAGGCAACCAATGAATTGACATAGGTTATGCACATGCATAATTGACTTTATCTACAACCATTTTATTATAGGATCACAATACTTGACAGTAAGGGCATTATTTATGTATAAACATGTGCAATTTTCACTCATAAAACAACAAGTGTAATTATGAATTCGTTATATTTGCCGTTACATTACTATGGGAACTAGAAATATTAACAATGCCAACATAGGTATACAGGGCGTCACATAACTAAGGATCATACGGCAACACGAGATAGTAGAGTTCAAATAGGTCATTTTTGCTTAATTTCTTATGTATCAGATACTAAAAAACTTCATTATAATAATGAATTTTACCCTATTTTTTACTATTAAGTCCAGCCTTGCTATGATTTGTATAGGTGACTTTTGTGTTTTGAGAGTTACTTAAATATAATCGGTGAAAAAAGTTAAGAAGCAGAGAAATTAACTTTTCTAAGAAATCGAAGCATGAAATTAATTTTTTTAAAATGGTCCTCTTTTATTAACCAAAAAAATTAATTTTAATATTTATATCGCTAAACAGTTTCATGGGGTGTATGTCCTGGAACCTCCAACTTTACCACAATTGCCACCTGCTACCCGAACGTCCGCAAACCTAACCACAGTTTTATTTGACCAAGAAAAAGTGCATGCAAAGCATCGCTACAAAAACTCAAATCTCACTCTGCACCTGGCCCAGATGAAATATCACCAGTGCTATTAAAGAACTGTGGTGAGGAGCTAAGCAGTCTTTTGGCACTAGTCATGACGGAGTCCTTTGAGACTGGTAGTGTTCCGGAGAAGTGGAGGGAAGCTACAGTCCTGCCAATCTACAAAAAAGGCAACAAACTGCAAGCAGCCAACTATCGTCCCATAAGTCTCACCTCTGTCCTGTGTAAGCTGATGGAAAGAATTATAGCCTGGGAAATAACAAATTTTATATTCATTCACCATCAGGAAAGACTTATCAACCAGCATGGATTTTTGCCCAATAGATCTGTAACTACAAATTTGCTTCAAAACATAAATATGTGGACAAAATCTGTTGATGAGGGCTATCCACTTGATGTTGTGTTTCTGGACTTTGAAAAAGCCTTCGACACTGTGCCAATAAATCGTTTGCTGCAAAAGCTGGAGCACTACGGCATCAGGGGAAAGCTTCATGCGTGGATAGCACACTACCTCACAGAGCGGCACTTTCAAGTCAGGATCACCGACAAACTCTCCAACAAGTATCCAGTCATCAGTGGAGTACCGCAGGGATCGCTTCTGGGTCCACTATTGTTTTTAATCTATATCTCAGACCTACCAGAAAATATGACATGCAACACAAGTCTCTTTGCGGATGACACCAAGCTGTTCTGTGACCCATCGTCTCAACATGGAAACCTAACCAATGACCTAGCAGCACTTGAGGGATGGAGTGAAGAGTGGTTAATCAAACTCAATGCCGACAAATGCTCGGTACTGCATATTGGGAGCAACAACCCTGAGCTGGTGTACTACATTAACAACCAACAACTCGCCTCAACCAGCCAGCAAAGAGACTTGGGCGTCGTTATAAGAAGAGACCTTAAATGTGAAGACCAAGTTGCGGGAGTTATAAAATCGGCCAACTCCATCATATACAGAATAAAAAAATCTTTTAGGAGAATCACAGAAAAAATGCTACTTGTACTTTATAAAACCTACATTAGGCCGGTTCTGGAACATGCTGTTGTTGCGTGGTCACCATACTTTGCTAAGGATGTCGAGGCTTTAGAGAGGGTGCAAAGACGCGCCACAAAACTACCATTTACCCTTAGACATCTACCATATGAGGAACGTCTGTTGAGGCTAAAACTGACTACTCTGAGCCAACGACGGAATAGAGGGGATCTTATCGAGACCTATAAAATTGTTCATAATCATTACTCGGTGCCCCTAAACATATTTCACTACAACCACAACGAACATCTACGTGGCAACAGTCATAAACTTCAGAGTGAGAGGTGCAATCGTCTCCCCAGACGAAACTTTTTAACTAACAGGGTAGTGCGTAACTGGAACAGTCTCCCGGAAGAAGTAGTGACAGCAGTGTCAAAGAACAGTTTCAAAAATAGACTAGACTCTCTGTGATAACTCATTAAAACAAAACAAACGTTCATTAAAATCGTGCAACGTATCGGCTGTGCCGCCTGTTGCTTCTGGAATAATAATAATAATAATAATAATAATAATAATAATAATAATATAAACGTTCAATCAGGATAAAAATGTCTTTAAAATAATTCATAGTTTGTTAAATTCGGTTGACGCAGACCGAAATTACAATCTTTTAAGTATTTTTAGTGTTACAATTCTCCGCACCGTTACTAATGAAACTACGTCCTCTAGAGATAGAACTAGGAATTTTAAAATTATTTCCAGTGATTCTTTTGGTTATATTTCATAATAAATTTTTGACCCCAAAGTCGTAGCATAAATGGTTTTGGAAATAGAACCACTCGCTACCATTAGTGGATCACCATGTATAATATGAGAACAAACAAGAACTTACCAATAATATCTAAATCTGGAGTTTCAGAACTATTATTTCGTGTACTGCTGTAAATCCGTAGACCAAAATAGTGCTGCAATTTTAAAAACACGGCGCGACTATTTTGATGCTGACAAAGCCTTAATAAATGGTAGACAAACGGAGGTACTTCTTGTGGGGTTAATTTTTCTATATATGACGCCAATTTATTCACTACTTTTAGGCGTTCTTCTTTAGTTAAAGGCATGTCGCTATAAATAGTCAAAAATTAATGTTATAAAATAAAAGCATGATAATGAGAAGTTCAACAGGCAAAAGAATTGTCGTTAATGGGCCGATGTAGATTTGTTTGTGTTCAAACCTTATGCTTTTGCGGCAACTATTTAATTGTTTCTAGAAAAATTTTGTGACACTCTAGGAGATTTTTATTATTGGGATGTATTTTCAATAGGTTTGAATTTAGAATGTTCTAAATTTAAAAAATTAAAGGGCTTGGTGCAAAAACCGGTCAGTTCCACTTTTTACCGAAAATTACATTATAAATGAATTTAAGAGTACTTAGCATGCTGCATCGTTTGCAATAAAAAGTAAACAGCTCCATGAATTATAATGGGAATTATAACTGTCGATGGAGTTGAACTAAGATAATGTTTGGTCAAGAACCGGCCAGCTCCTAAGTTGTCTTTTCCTGCAAATCATAGATGGAGCTGGCTTCGCAGCTTTTTAGATGTACGAGGTTTTGTTAAGCTTAGTCGTTTGTTGCACTCAGACGTGCGCGGCTTCTAGTTCTCACAACTAAAACATTAAATTTTTCGTCAAAAAACAGACAGCTCCATATTGAAAAAATGCCGTTTAACAAAAAAGTATGCATTTTTTAAAGTAATTTTATTTAAATAATGGTCCTCGGTAACGGTTCCCATAATAAAAAAAGGTCAAACTTATACACATTTTTTTATTGCCAAAGAAAAAAGGTTTTTTGTTAATACTGTAAAATTTTAAAAAATGGAGCTAATCGGTTTTTGCACCAGGCCCTTCAATTTTATTGTAATTTATTTGTAATCATACCTACGGTACTGATTATTTATTTATTCCAAAAAAAATCCCAAAAACATTTGTTTATATGAATGTTAACACAATATGTGCAATAATGGTGTAGGCAAAATTTGCGTTACAAAAACAACCTTAATATTTTGAAAATAGTATGTTGGATCTTGTATGAATAAGAGACAAACGCTATGAGTAGTCAAGCTTAATTTTGGTTCTAAGAGTTTTTGAAATCCACACTAATGATTTAATGAACACGCCAGACCACATATATAGGTATATAAGCAGGAGTAAATTGATTTAGTTTCAATCTGAACAACTTTCAGCAAAACACCTAGATATACAAAATAAGCAATAAAATACTAATGTAGAACTTTATTTATTTGAATAATACAAAAATACAAAACTATAAAACAAAATAACCAGTCTTTATATTATTTACTTTACAAAGTAATAATAGCTATTTATACAATAAGTTGCGAAATGAGTGTCTTTTAGGCACGCGACGTGAAATTGTCAAAGTGACTAAAAGACATTGTTTCGTAACGAATTGTATACAATATTTTTTCTACTGAGGTTTTATAATAAAAAACTTAATGTTACTAACATTTTATTACCTATGTTTCATTGACACTTGCCAAAAAATATTAAATTATACCTAGTCTGTGGTTACGTTTTAATTGTAAATAATTACCTGCGTTACTTTTAAGCACGTTGCTCCTGGTAACGTGCTTAAAAGTTTTTTAAGCACGCTGCGCTTAAAAGGAGGCTATTAAAAAACCATAATGACAATCGAAAAGAGGTTATTATAAAACGTCAGTAGAAAAACATATTTTTCAACTTGGTACCTATTAGAAATGAAATATGAATAAATCGGAATAAAACCATATAACCAAAAATTACCTTACTGTTTAGACTAACAAATCTAGTTTTTAGCGACAAATATTCAGTTAAAAATATCTAGAGAAGGAAGAATTTGGAACTTTAAAGATTCATTCTTTAATAATCCTTTTGCAATGTATCAGTAGATAGAGACTCAAAGTTGTCTCGTTTGTTTGTATGAGTGCCTAAGTTTATTATTATGTTGATATTAACATTAATAGGTACCTACTGATCGTGTTGATCTGCTTTGGGAATATTTAAAAGTTATACTTACATAAACATTGCTGTCAGCGATGTTATTATGCTCGGAGACCAACTACCCATACAAAGACTATTAATAATGTTTGACTTGAATTCTTGACCAGTATATTCTAATTCATTAAATTCAACCATGTCTCTCTCCGACAATACTCGTAATGTGTTTGGAAGAAGATCTTTCCAACTAAAATTATATTATAGGGTATAGGTACTATTTAACAAAATACATAGGGGCGGGGCATTGTGTTGGCATTAAAATATAGGTACCAATTTACTCCAAAAAAATTAAAATGTGTTGGTGTCTAGAAACAGTGTGCTTTAAGATGATAAAGAAGATCAGGTTAGAGTAAAAAAGTTTTGTGCATAAACTAAAACATACTACCATATGTAAGAATAAGTATAGGTAGGTAAAAGGTAAAGGGAGATCATTGTAACTTTTAGAATGTGTTGAAGATATTAAATCAAGAGGAAATGAAATGTTGGAGATTATGAATAAATATAAGAAATCAGTTTTTTTTTGCTTGTATGCTGTATTTTAGATACAGCATTATCCTTGCTGCGCACCTGACTGTAAAAATGCCCCATGGCACCTCTGGCAATAAAGTGGCACTATTTGATTTTTCCAAGAATCTTGTGGAAATTCAAATAAAGAAAAGTAAAAATATCCATACCTTTCGTTGTACTCTATATTATGAGCCGACCCTTTTTTTTTTAGATAGCTAGATCATATATATATCAGACCAGAAATAGGGGTGATTTGGTGTCTGCGTATTGGCGGCTAAAGAGGTGTCAGAATGGCCCAGGATATTGGGCAGTGAAATTTTTTAATGTTCTACCCAAAGAAATAAGGGATCTACCACTGCCTAGGTAGGTATCAGGAGAAAATAAAACAAATTTTAATTTGTAATGCATTCTATTCTAATGAAGAATATTTTCAATATTTTGATAAAGGATAGTTTAGGACGTTTATATTATGCATCTTAATGCGATTTTTAAGTAGGTTTTATATCTGTTTGTAATGACTTAGTATTGTGTAGTTTTATTTATTTGACGTATGTACAGGGTGATCGCGTATATTGTTACCCCCCTTTAACTTCTTTGTTTCGCAATTAAGAAAAAACTGTTAAATATAAAAGTTGTAGGGTTTAATGTAAACTTCTTGCAAAATATATTTTCGTAGATACAGGGTGTTGCATAAAAGCGTGACAGATCAAAGTTATATTTTTTTAAACGGAATACCCTGTTGTTGTTGTGTTGCATAATTGGATTCTACGGACAATTCTAAACATAATTTATATATACCACTATATATCTAAATTGAACCGTTTTCGATTTATTAATGATTGAAAATTACTATATATTATATAAGAAAATAAGGTCATTCAAGTCAAGATGTATCGTTTCCATGGATAACAGGATGACGATACTGAACTGAATAAAATTACCATTGTTAATATTGTTATCCATGGAAACGATACATCTTGACTTAAATGACCTTATTTTCTTATATAATATATAGTAAGTAGGGTTCGACCGATACAGTGATTTTTTGCTGATACCGATATATATCGGCAAAATTTTTATGTTCTCTTCAACGTATTTCTATAAATTGTGTTTTCAGTATTACCAAAATCAGAAAATATCGGCACTTAAAACATATTTTACGTTAAAAATCGCACATCTTCTGAAAGGGTTCAAAGGATTATTTTCTGCTAAAACTTCCTAATTTCCAGTTAAAGGTCTCGACGAACGTTGTAACCGCCGCGCTGGGGAATCACTGAGCAAGTTGACAGGGATTCACCGTTTGAATAAACGGGAAATAGTCGACGTTAAGGTTCATATGTGATAGTTTAGAAATTTACTTGGTGGCAATTAAAAGCCGAGGACCAGACCTACTTTTGCTGTATTTATTTGCATTTTTTTAAATTTAATAATACCATGTCAAGTAATATCCCTTTAACTACAAAAGAAAATAGAAATTGTATAAATAATTTTTGTACTTTTAATAATGTTTTGAAGCCTTAATAACAAAAATAAAATAGTCTATCTTGTTTTTTTTTAATTAAAAAACCATATCGGCATTTATATCGGCACTTTTTTGCCGATACGATATATCGGCAAAGATGCCGATATTGCCGATAACCGATATATATATATATATATATCGGTATCGGTCGATTCCTAAATTAGTAAGTTTCAATTATCAATAAATCGAAAACGGTTCAATTTAGATATATAGTGATATATAAAAATTATGTTTAGAATTGTCCGTAGAATCCAATTATGCAACAATATACAGGGTATTCCATTTAAAAAAATATAACTTTGATCTGTCACGCTTTTATGCAACACCCTGTATCTACGAAAATATATTTTGCAAGAAGTTTACATTAAATCCTACAACTTTTGTATTCAACAGTTTTTTCCTAATTGCGAAACAAAGAAGTTAAAGGGGGGTAACATTATACGCGATCACCCTGTACATTGCAGCCTGTAATTTTAGCATGAATTAATAAATGAAATGAAATGAAGTTCCAATTTGTTTGGGACCTTAAATTATGATAATGTAATTTTTTTGATTATACATACTTAGTGGACCAATAAAAAATAAATAAATAAAAATGAATCTGAGGATGAATTACTGTAAAAAGTGAGAAGAATTATTATGAGTTGAGGAAATTTGAACTGCATTTGAAGTAATATTAAAAATATTTTTGTTTAAAGACAAGAAATGAAGTGTATCCAGTTAATTGAGGTGTGTTGTAGGTAAGTATTAAACAGTTATGTTAATTCAGCTAAATAAATTTAGGGTTATGGACCCACAATTGTGGCAAATTGATTTGAAATAAAGATTATTATTATTTTAGAGGCGAATTAGGCAAGTAATATATTTATTAACAAATCAAATCAAAACATGCTTTATTGTCATATAAATACACAGCACCTGTTGACAAAGGTCTATAGTTTATATGAATAATATTAAATATATATTAGCCAATAAAATAAAAGTAAGAAGGAAAGAACATATATAACATACATTATATGAATTTAGGTTAAGTTGTTATACATTTGAATTTGTAGGTATAGAGTAGGTCTCGGAGTAGGTACCTACTTTATACTGTTTATCTGTTTATAATTTTTATTCTTTAAGGCCTCTGTGCTGTAACTGATTTGAGGTCTGAAATAAATAGTTTTTGGAAAAAAAAATATATAAACATACTTATATACAATACACAGTGACCAAAAATAATAACCATAACATAACTCAGTAATAAAATCATTTGAAACACATGAAAAAATCCTAGTCAACTATTAAAATACATAGTAACAATACCTAAAGAACCACCAATCTAATCCAAGAGGCAGAATAATCACAGGTAAGATAAAAAGGCCTGTATTATTATGATCATTATAATATTCGCCAAGCTTTACGTTTAAGCAATGATGAGACAGACCTTTTAAAAAACCTTAGAGTTGAGGAGCTCTTGATATCCTCTGGAAGGTGGTTAAACATTTTAATACTTTCATATTATATTAAGGAGAGCTTGGTAAGTGTGCTCTTTGGTATAGGTAGTGATAGATTATACAATTGTCTGGTATTATAGGTAAGCATTCCTGCAATAAGTGGCATCAAGATTTTAAAATTTTTTATGTACTAAACAGACCGTTTTCAGAATAAACAAACATGGTAATGTCAATATTTTCAGTTGTATAAATAAGGGTCTACAATATGACATGACAACAGTTCTTGTTTAGAATTAATGCTAAAGTATCTTGCTTAGTCATTTGTATTAGGTAATATGTAAATTATGAAACAAAATAGTCATACGTCATACCTATTTCACGTACCTCAAATTACAGCATGTTTTATTAGACTGTATACTATTGAAACAAAAATTACACAAATCGACCAAATGTTCTGTCTTGAATTTCATTAAATCCATGCATATCCTCTGAACCAGACTGCAGGATTGGTGACTAGATAAAACTTCTCTTTCGTCTAGTTTTTTCAAAAAAGTTAAAATTAGACTTATTCGAGTGGTGTGACATTTTGGTGATTCTTGAAAAGACTTAAGCAAATAATCCCACAAACACTCAAAATTCGTACTATTAAGCCGATCATTAACCAATTCTACAAGCTGAAACATGTATAATTAATTACGTACTTAGGTATATTTATCATATTTATATAAGTAATTTGAAATAAGAGGTACCTAGTTATTTTTTTTAAATCTATAGTAATACCTTATCTTTATCAGTTTCATATATTAGTTCTTGAAGACTAGAAGTCTCCCTTTTTCGTCCATATTCGAGAATTTTATTTTCCAAATTATTCATAGTTTGAAAACTTGATTGGAATACGCGCGAAACAAACGCAAAACATAACCCCTATTATTCTTCTTTTTTACAGTGAAGGAAATAGCTTAAGGCACAGAGGAATGGTAGGTCGTTCTTGCTGAACTCGAGAAGTTTCCGATCACAGTTCTGACTGACCCACAGAAGCTGTTTCGATATGTTTCTAATATGACGAAACAGGTTATAAAGATGTTAAGTAAGGCACAAAATAGCTCTTTGATAAATTTGAGGCGACATTGGACTTCTTGGAGTCACAGAGTATAGAAACAACTTGTTTTTGTCGTAAAACCCAGAGAACTCAAAGCCAACGAGAAGCGAGAATACCTGTCGGTACCTTTGATATCAACTGGTCGTTTTTCAGTGACCTTCACACAATGATAACGGTCGATCCACAGCTTGATACTCCGAGAAAACTTGCTTATTTTCTACACTGAGCGACCTTACTTTTTAGAACAGATGCAAATGCAATTGAACGAAAACAAAATAATATCACAATTAGCTAGGCGCAACGTGAGCTCGCGGACTAAACGCAAGTTAGACGAGCACATGGTTTTTAGCGATACACAACTTATTTGCCACATGCGCCTACCAAAACAGGACACGCAAAACGCCCAGCTGTCGCTTCTGGTTTGCTGTAATATTCTGTGGTAAAACCATCTTTCTGGCAAGAAGAAGGGCTTTTATAATGTAATGTCGTAAAACCATCTTTTTGGCCAAGAAGAAGAGCTTCTATAAATAAGCATAGAACGACGTTACAAAAAATTCGCCGACTGGAATTTTTATTGCTTCCTGCATTGAATATCCAACTATATAAGAATGACGGATGTCCGAGAAATGTTGACAACGCAGTTTTAGACGTCATGGAGGTGGTTTGGCCGCCATTGTGGAGTTGGTCGTAACTCTAACCTTAAATCTGTCGTTATAATGCAGCGCCTCGGCAACAGGTGTCTCAAATTCACTGATGTGATGTGGTGTTGCCGCATACACATTTTATTGGAATTTTTAATGATATAAGCTTTTTTAACAGACAATAAAAAAGGAGGTTCTCAATTCCAGCCGAATGTATGTTTTTGATAATAATATGTACGCTGATTACTCCGGGGTAATTGGACCGATTTTTACAATGATTTTACCGTTGCATTAGGTGTTAAATGTTAAACAAATAAAAGTAGATAAAAAGCGATAAAAAAAGGTTTTATTTCGTCGAAAAATAGCAAAATACGTAATACACTAATACAAACAAACTGGATGTTTCTTAAATAAGAAAGTAAAACCTACTTATTTTAATCATTTTGAAAAGTAGTAATAATTGCAAATAAAAACCAAGTTATACAAACAAACCGCACATCATTCATATTTTACCCAACATATACGTTGTAGCCTAGGTATGTATTAAATAGTGAGAGTCGTCATTTAATTCTGTTAAAAATAGCTAGAATACATGCGGCGGTCAATATGTTTTCATGTAATTAAAGTTGGGACGTCAAAAGATTGAAAATATTATAAGCTACAAAGCAATTAAAAATAGGGACATTTTTAAGTCTATACTATACTATAGGTAGGAAAATAAATGTAAGCTACTTAAATCTAGGATAGGTGTAGGTACTTATGTGAAATCAAGTTTTACGATAAGCTATAAAAATAAATGTAAAAAACTCATGCAGCAAGTCAAACAGACAGGCGGCAATATGTTTTAATTTAGCAGTGAAAAGGCTAGTCGCTTTCTTGTTGGTGAACTCATTGTGCCATCTATGAATTAAACGTAGTAGATTTAGGAAATCGGCTCATATATGGCCTTCTTATAGTTTGATATTCAATGCTTCCTGTTACGAAAATTTGATTTTTGCAACGTGGGAGATTTTTATGATTTCAGGGTTCGATAATAAATACTGACGACAAATTTACCGTTAGGACTTAGGCCGTAGGCCAGTCGCCCACTTTATAAGCTTTTATCTATGGCCAGTCGCTTACAGTCATTCAACGGCTCAACATAGCCAAATTTTCAGTCGCTCCCATTCACTCAGACGGACGTGCATTGCAGCCGCTGACAGGAATCTTCGGAGAGGCTCATTTGGACTACAGAATTATAGGGAGTTGACTTGATACCTTCAACGTGTTTCGACGCCCGAATTGGAAATTCGCTTCGCCAAGATTCAGTAGTACAGGACCCAGTGGCGGCTCGTGATAGTTGAAACGGGTGGGGCCAAAATATCAAAATAAAAATATTTAATGAGAATATTAAAAAAATTTACCGATTAATTCAATGGTGCATCTAATAAAAATGTCTTAAATCACAGCATAAAATAAACAGTGTTCTAAAGAAATACCAAAAAAAATGTTCACTTAACACTTAAATTTTCTTATAAGAAAACTCCATACGTCTTTGTTTTTTATTTGAAAATGTTTCAATGACTTTATTATTGAAGTTATCAATATTGTTTATAAAATGTTTTTCCGCCGACAACATACCTAAAGCGCTAAGTCTTTCCTCCTTCATTGTATTTCTTAAAAATGTTTTTATTCTTTTTAACATAGAAAAACATCTCTCCGCTTCAGCCGTCGTCATGGGAATAGTTACTAGAATGCTTAGTAACTTTAATGTTTCTTGAAATGTTGAAGACAAACCATCCTCATTTATTAAAACTAAAAGTGGCACCGCTCCTGAAGATTGACTTAACTCGTCCCTTTGGTACAAAACTTGTAGTTCATTTCGAAGTCTATTTTTATCAAGAAATGAAAATTCTTTGCAAGTTTCGCTTAGGTAATGTTCGGGAAACGTTTTTTTGTAAGCATTAATGTTCTTAGTTTCAAATAAACGCGTAGCCACCAAATGTCCAGAAAAACTAAATCTAATCTTAATTTGTACAAGAACTGCGTCACAAACTTCTACAAACTTCTACAAACTTTATATTTAATTTACCCAACATACAAAAGCTAAAAATATTGTTCATGTGTACCTTAGATTTTTCGTGAGATTTCATTTTTTCCCATATATGAGCAACATCATCAGTTCCTTTTTGCGACCAAGTTTCTTCTCCACCAAACAAAACGCACACAAAACAGAACATTTTATTTGTCTCCTCGCACCCGCACAACCAACTGTTTTTTAGATAAATACTGTTATTAAATTTCCGAACACGCGATTTTTGTCCACTTTGAGTTTTTGTTATAAGTAACTCTGGCAATGGACGACCCAATTCCTTAACTTGCATTTTCTCTTCTAATGAGAGAGGAAAATCGCGAATTTTTTTAAAAACTTATTTTATTCATTTTAAAACTGAATAAATTAAACGCGGAATATAACCCACTGACAAACTGACCTTCTACTAAACCTAACCTACAAAAGTCACAGAATAAAAATAGTCTAAACGAAAAGCTGTTAAAAAAAAATTTAAACTTTATATTTGGACAGGGAAAACCGTAGGTATTAAAAACAGCCGCCATCTGGTATCCGGTAGTGGAAGCAAATCAAGGCCCACTCTTCATCCTCGATATCTAAAGCACGTGTAAATCCACCAATCGCGGCTTGATCTAAGGATCCGGCCCGGCACGAAGGCATATGCGCCAGTAAGAGAAGGCGATATGTTTAGAGACGGTCTATATGTTTAGTATCTCTTTCGTAAGCAAGGTGTTGTCTGGCCATCTCCGGGGGAATTTTCCCAGTCTCAGGGAGTTTTTGCACAGTTAGACGTTATCAGATATCTTAAATTTTAAATTATTCACATTCACATTTACAAAAAGAATGAAGCGTAGAGAGACTAAGTAATAAAATAAATAGCTGGTGTACAGGTAGGGTAGGTAGGGCCATGGCACCGTGGCCCTACTGTAAGAGCCGCCACTGACAGGACCAGGAAATTCGCTATCATACCGACTTTTTTAAGTTGCAATACAGGAATTAATCATTTTTTTTTTACTTTTCCAGGATTAGGGGCAACGCAGACCTTCAATCAGCGTCATTAAATCCCACTGCGTACTCTGGGAACCACCCGATTCGTCCGTTGCTTTTCTTTGAATATTGAAAACTGATAAAGTATCTTCCATATACTTGTTAGCTTTTCTTTCTTTATTGAAGAAGTAACGAGGATTTGTTATTATCCCTGGGGCAGCCTTCATAATCCACAGGGCTGTCGATAACCCCTAGATCTTAGCAAATTCTCAGCGATCTATATAAAGTGCGTTTTTATAATTATAGAGTGAAGAAAAGAAAAAAGAAGAGCCTTTTGGCGAAATAGTAAAACATAAAAAAACTACGGCCGTGTTGTCAGACTATTCTAAACGTTAGCGCCCGTAAAAAAGCCTTTATCGTTGGACACGGCTTGGTAAAACGTTTTTAGACAGAATAGTCACAGTTCGAAAGCCAATTAGGCAGCATTATCCTGGCATTGCAGGTGGTGTCCTGCCGACATAGTATAGAAACCTACCTCTTAAACTAAAAATACAGAATTTTTCTCTTTATTTTCAGGAATCATTCTCAACAAATTTGGACTAAAGACCTTTGCAAAAGGCACGACCTCATCGTAGTCCTATAGAAATTAGGCTCCGGTGCAACCGTGAAAGTTAGGTTATCGTTATAGTGCGACAAATACATTTTATACTTTTAAAGTTCGTCGCGCGTATATAGCGATACAGTTTTAATAATATATAGGATTTTTGAAAATCTTAGAAGATTTTAATTTTGTTCATATAGGGTTTTCTTTTATTGTAAATAACATAGTAGCTTATTTAGGGCGAACTTACTTACAACGGACAGACTTACCCTGAAAAAATTAAAATCAAACAAAGACAAACAATAAGGACTAAGCCCTCCGTGATATCGAATAAAATATTTTGCATTGTATTTTATTCCTGTTGGACGCGCCCTTGCCAACTTTTAAAATTTTCAACGGTTTTATTAACACAAAATAAGTGTCTACTTATCGTTAATAAATTAATTCCGTTGTAAAAAAAAATTAAATATCCCTTAAAATTTTATTTTTTGAAAATATATGCCCCTTTTCTTTGCGCATTGAGTGGCTGTTCCAGTGCATTTCCAGTTAGCGGGGTATAAGGTGGTGGGACCATTCACTAGACCAGGGCCGGACTGAGGAGCAATCAGGCGGCCCGAGAAAAAATAAAAACAAAATTAAGAAATTTCATAATGTTGCGTCTCAACACACAAGTGATACTAGGCAGTCCCTTTTTACAGCGAGAAAACGCAATAATAGATTTTAATAGGCACTGCCCCAAATAGCACAATGATATTTTAAGGATGTCTTAAAGATGTTGTTCTCAGATATTGAAGACGTCCTAAAGACGTCTCTATTGACGCCTTAAGACATAGTTAATACATCTTTAAGATGTCTAAATGTTACAAAACCCAACGTCTTTAGGACATCCTTATTTGACGTCTTTACGATGTCTCAGTAAGTCATATATTTTATAAAATAATCGCATAATGATATCTTAAGGATGCCCGGAGAGGTTGGTCTCAGATATTCAAGACGTCCTAAAGGCGTTTATTAAGACATCTAAGATGTCTAATGTTATCAAAATTAAATAAAATAATAATCATATTAAAAAACGTCTTTATTGAATTAGGTATTCTTATAGTTTCTCTACTTAAATTAAAAGAAAATTTAATTTAGAATTTCTTCATAAGAGATGTCCTTCGGTCTGAAGCCATTCTTATCCATGTTTATGTAAATTAATAGGTTAATATTAATATTAGTCACTTTAATCACTAGAAATATCACGAGTACAACAGCTAGTTCTGTTAGACAGGAGTGCTTTACTTTAAAAAAATTGTGTGTGCTTAAGACCACACGACAGAAGTGAAAACTTCAACAAGGTTAATTCAGTGCCCACAAAAAAGTGCTAAACTCGCCTAAAGAAGTTTTCACTTCAAAAATAACATAAACTTGGAATACGGGATAATTTTACTGCATACGAAAAAAGATATTTCCTAAAATTGAACAACCCTTGAATTTTTACATCTTCAACAGAAGTCAGAAATCATAATAAATTAGGTCCACGGAATAAGCAATTACGGTAAAACTAATTACCTTACTTCACCCTACGTAAATATATAATTTAAAAAATGCCAGAACATACCTGAGACGCAACAAGTGTCGCACACTGTTTCCACGTCGACTGATGCGGCAGCGGAGTCGAATTCGAGCGTTACATAGCCGAACCTGACGCTGACGCGTGACGGCTCAGTTTAATTCAGTGCCCACAAAAAGTGCTAAACGCGCCTAAAAAAGTTTTCACTTCAAAAAGCAAGCAAAAAACTCACACACTGCCGGGGAAAACTATAAAAACCTGCAGGGGAAACTAGCGTTCACTTTTAGGCTGAAAACCAACTAAAAACAAATAGAAAAAATAACCGGGAACGGGAAAACAAAACGACGCCAAGCCAAAACCAATTTATATATAAAATGACAATTGACTGTATTGGCTTTGTTTGACAAAGTAACCATAATCGGTTTTCTTTTATTAGTTGTATCAAATAGAAAGAGAACAACGATGATCTCGACGCCATCGATCGGTAGACCTATACGTTCTGCATGCTGAGATGAGCAATGGCAGTAGCGGAGAACCACGCGGCGTCATAGTCCGGCCGATATAAATAATCTCCGATGGGCTGCAGCTGTCGCGTAATTCAGCCAACGGGTTTGACTATAATAATGTGCTGTACCTATTTAACCTAGCATAAATTTGTCTGATATTTATGTCAAAACTTAACGACTGAACTCTGTTTATTAATTATAATATATATTATTAAATTTAAAAATGCCCAAAAATATTAGGAAAGTTGGTCGTAAAAACTGACATCTTTAAGATGTATTTCCGGATATTAATAAAGACGTCTTTAATTTATCCCATATAAGACATCTCAGAGATGTCTTTTTTTAGTCTTCAGACGTTCAGATCTCGAACAGAGACCTAAAAAAGACGCCTTTAAGACATGGTGTGCTATCTGGGGCATGTATATTGGCACTACGGAACGTCAGACAGTTTATTGGCAAAGAGATGTCAATAAAAAATCTGCGAAAATAGAGCTTCCAGAAGTAGACCTGGCTGAACCCAGGAAACTTCAGGCACTCTTAGCGGAATCGGCGGCCGTCTTGGAGGTGGGGCTAACCCAACCTACCAGTACAGTGGCGGCTCGTTAATGAAGGGCTCTAGGGCGCCGCCCTCCCTGCAATTATTTCAAACAGAATCCAAAAATACTTTACTTAGAAAACCAATAAAGCAATCTATGTAAGCAATCCATTAAAATAATTCAAACCAAACATAGCCCTATTCCAGCGGGTAGGTTATACTAAGCGCGGGCATAAATTCAAACCAAACATAGCCCTATTCCAACGGGCAGGTTATACTCATAGACAAGCGAGTTGCGCGCTCTTAATGTTTTTTATACTAAGCGCGGGCGGGCGACCGATTATCCGTCCCGATTCAACGCGGCTTCTCGATTAGTTGTTATGACGACAGAGGCGTGCCGTCAACTACACATCGCACAACGAGCGGCCACGATGAGCTCCAATTTTTCGCGCCCAACAACAGCTGTTCGCGATGCCACGGTAGAATAATCAAAATATTATGTACTCTGGCGAGGCGACCTGTCGATGCCGCTAGGCGCTAACGTTTTGTTTATTTGTTTTGATTTGATTTATTAGTTACGTTGTTGTTGTTGGAAAATATTGTGTAATATGAAGGTCAGTGATTTACAGAAGCTTGTGTTTAGTTCTCTGAGCTTAAGTGAAAAAATTGATTTAAAAAATGCAGGGCGGCCACTAGAAATTGAACATAGTACAAGTGCAATCAAAATGTAAAAGTAAGACACAGTTTACGCGTAAGTTTGACAAAGAAATATATAATAAAAAATCCTGGATATGCGGTTATTGTAAGGACAAAAATGATTTTTTTTTGTTTCGTACGTGTGTCTTCTTTTTGACGGGGATGATAATTGGACTATAAATGGGGTGCAGGACTTAAAACATCTTTCAGAGAAAATAAAAAAACATGAAAATAGTACAAAACATCGTCATAATTTGGTAAGTTATGAGATGTTAGGACAAACTAATACCTATTTTAACTTATTTTAGTAGTGCTTATGCTGATGAAATTAAAATTCACGAGAAAGTTAAAAAAAACAGACACGTACTTTTGAAAATAATAGACATTTTAAATTTTTTTTATTTAAAGCCAGCGCCCCCCTGACTCGCTAGTCACGAGCCGCCACTGCACCAGTAGCACCACAAAATCACAACAAAACATAGATGACTCGGATGGCTCAGAATATGAGTTTCCCGTGGAAAACCCATTAGTGGTGGAAGTTGAGGTAGAAGCGGACACAGGGTACTGCGCCCTAACCCTGGAGGGTCAGAAAAGCCTGCTACAATTACAAGTGATCAAACATTTTGTATTCTGTGCTTGGAGGTTAAAGGAGTGGAGTAGTATACACAGAACGCTATTAAAGTAGCATATAAAAAACAACCTAAAACTGAGAAAGCCGTTAAATTTATCAACTCACCAAAAAAGTAATAAACCTATCATTTCTCTGTGCTTGGATAGTGAAGGTGGATGTGGATGTCAAAAAACTTAAACAATTTAAAGGTTAAGGACTTAAGGTTTGTTTACCTAGTTCCTAGTTTACCAAAACGGTCCTGCCCTTTGTCCTCCAGTGAGTTCCAGTTGTTAAACCGAAAAAAGAAGGGTTTGAGATAAGCTCACGCCATAGACAACATACCTGTAGTGGTAAAGTTAAATAGAATAGAAGAATTTAAAACATGAGTAAGAGTAAAGCAAAAAAGTCCCGAAAAAGATATGAAACTGACTCAGATTCCGAAAGTGTAGATAGTGAAGAAGAGGCACGTAGAAAAGACCTTAAAGAACGAGATGAATTTGCTGACAGACTTAAAAAAAAAGATGAAGCCAAAACGAGAAATATTGTTCATGCCTCTGATCGAAGAGCTTATGAAGAAGCAGCCAAGAGGCTTCAATTGGAAAATGCTGAAAGAGAAAAGATTATTCCCAAGCTCAGGGTTGAGTCACGACGAAAGTATTTAGAGAAGCGGAAAGATGATAAATTATTAGAATTAGAAGCAGATATTGTGGATGACGAGTATTTATTTGAGGAAGAAACGTAAGTATTTTTTTTTATTAATCCAACTTAAAACTGTAAAGTAGTCAGACAGTCTTTTAAATAAGCTCACATTATCCTAAAAATGTCATTGACTTCACTGCTGTTCCTTACTAGGATAAAGATTTTTGTTTTACTTAGAATAACTTAATTACATAGGTATGCACCAGCCTTTCATAATAAATTAGGTCCTTGTCAGACTTAAGGAGTTGAGAGTAAAACAGCTTAGGACGTTCATAAGGGGGTATTTATTAAAACAAACTTTACAATTTTAATGATTTTCTGAGCTGTGTCGTTGTTAAACCGAAACTCTCTCTTTAATGTATTTTATTTTAAATGTGCTTTATATTGCTTATTGTTGGACAGGATATTCTCAAAAAATAAAGTCTAAATTTTCATCTATATATTATTATTGTGATATTAATGTTTAAGTATTTGAGACAGTATTGTTAGTTATTATTTCTTCTAACAGGGTTTCTCTTTTTTTTTCTACTTATATTCTTCTCTATTATGTATTGTAACCATACATTACTATGACTATTGTAAGAAACTTTGATTTTTTACCTACATATATAAATTTTGAACTTTTATTTTTTGATACATTGATATAGGATTTACATATCTAGAGTTATTTATAGAAAATGGCGTTTTCAGCTGACTTCCCTCACTATTTTTTTAGTTTAACAGAACGAGAGAAAAAAGAAAGGCAACATAAAAAAGAACTACTGAGACTAGCTCAAGAACATGAAAAGGCAAGGGAACTTGAGAGGGTGCAGCGGTATCACATGCCCAGAGACTTGGGAAAAGACTCAACTTCAGATTATATTGAAGTTGATGAACTTGAAAAGGTACCACAATCCGAGCAGAAAAAGTGGGAAAAAGACCAAATGGCTTCTGCTGTCTTTAAATTTGGAGCAAAAGATGCATTTAAAAAAGATGATTATGAGTTGTTACTGGAAGATCAAATTGATTTTATTCAAGCTCTGCAAATGCCAGGTAAAATACACAAAATTTTGTATAAAAAAATAAAAATTCAAGACACTAAGAGACTAAAAAATGGTTTGCTCGACTATCAGACTTACCTATTAATACCTAATAACAATTATGAAGAATACTTACTTCTGCAATTTAAGGAAAATATCTACTTGAGCATCTGCTTATTCTTTTTTAAATTGGTACATTGTTTTTAGGAATATAGGTTATTCAACTCCTATTTTCTACAGAAATTTTAAACACAATATATAGTAGCCATTTATACCTGTTTCCTTCTTTAGATTAACTATTCTAGATAAGATGTAGTTTAAATACAGTTTTGCTTATTATTTTAAGGCTCGAAAAATAGAATTAAGAAGGAACCAGAACTTACAGAATCAGAAATGAAAAAGTTAAGTATTGAAGAAACAAAAATAAGTTTGCCGATATATCCATTTAAGGAAGATTTAATTCAAGCTATAAGGGAACATCAAGTTTTAATCATCGAGGGTGAGACTGGATCTGGCAAAACAACTCAAATTCCTCAGTATTTGCATGAAGCTGGGTTTACTGCAGATGGTAAGTACCCAACTAGCATCAAAGTTATAGAAACCCTCACTGATTGACACTGTTACTATGTTTAGGTAAAAAAATAAGTAATTGATACCAAATAACTTATTATGAAGTTTAAGCCTCTAGTAAGTCAGAAAAATTAGTGGAATTTGCGTAACACCTACCTGATTTTGTGACCATATAGGGCCATTACTTTGTGGTAAGTTTCAGGGTTGCTAGAACCGTGTCGCGTCAAGGTTTAGCTACTTGTATAACACCAAAACTTTAAAGTAAAAAATAATTGTCGCCATAACGACAAAAATGTGACTTTAAAGTCGGCGTGACTACAAAGTGTTTTTAAAGGTACCCACAACCACATAGGGACAATAAAAATACCATACAGTTAGCCACTTCTATGTAACATTGTAAAGTAACCGATTCATAAGCGTTTCTGTGTTTTCTTACTATAAAGTAATATTGACCTTTTAAACTATTAAAAAATTACCTTATAGTAGTGGCTACAAGACCAAATTACTTTAAAGTAACTTTTACCGTAAATCTTATACAGGACACATTTCCTTTTCAATATAAATTTAGTTCTTAGCAGTACGCGTGTAGTATACTGAAGAAGTAAAAAAGTGCACGATAATGGAAGCTAGACGAAAAATAATTGGAGAACGAAAATATCGTCATTCTTCTACATTTTATAGAAAAGGGAGAACTTAATAAATAACACTGCTGGCATCTTGCCTTAAGAGTTCCCTCTGAGATTGGGCGAGATGTTCTGGCCAGAAAATAGTTTTGTTTTTTTCCCATTGGTGTGAGTGGTATGGGACAGCGGTAAAATATACCCCCCGCTTTTCCTTCGTTGCCACAATTTTAAAACAAGCCATGTTGACTCACACAGACAACACACAATTAATTTTAAGGTTAGTTTCGAGCGGACCTTTAAAGAGGCGCGGCTAAAAAACCGACAGGGCTCCTGTCAAGTGCACGTACACGGGTTCGGCATAATTTAAAGAAGTAACGGAAATAACTACGAAGTTCCAAAACTGACGAATTATTACTTTAAAGTTCCAAATAGGAACTTTAATGTAACGATAACTTCAAAGGATAATTTCTAGGTAGCGCCTCCGTGTTTGTTACCACAGAGTAACAAAAATTTGAATTTTTAGGTAACAAATTCCACTATACAGTAAAATAAACTTTAAAGTAGAATTTTTTGTGAACTCGCTACTTATGCATAAGTAAATTCTACTTTAACGAATTAGAGGTAATATTCCGCCATGTTTTATTGAAAAATCGGGACGCCATTTGTGGAAACATTTTAATTTGCGTAAAAGTACACAATATACGTCCTATATTATCTGTTTAATAACAAAAACCTTTATTTTTTATGGTTTCTAATCATTAGAGACCTTTTAAAACTGCGAACTCTTTAAAATAAATATTTTTATATTTTAGCATTTCTTCTATTTTAAGTATTTTTTTCTTCATGCGGCTTTATTTTGAGTGGGCGTTGTTATTTTCAGATTTATCATAATTAATTTTCACAGAAAAATTTTATGCGTTTTTGTTTTACGAAAAATTAAAGCCTAAATATTGATATATTATTTTAAATGATTAGGTAAACAAAAAAATATAAATTGACATATTGTGAAGTTGATAAAATATATTATTTAGAGACGCAAACACAAGATACATTATTTCAGTTGAAAGAAAGAGAGACAAAATAAATATCTTCAAGGTTTAAAAGGCATGATGGGTAAAAGTCCCATTTTGGTTGAAATTACCATACATTTACGGGTTCGCGACGTTCCTGAAACGGTCTCGCAACGTAAATTTTACAGTTCCGGTAACGATACAGGCACGTAAACGTTACTGCAAAATATTTCCCCATTTTGGTAACAACGTGGTGAAGAAACGGTGCCTAAACGGTTCCCGATACAAGTAACGCTAACTTTAAAGTTCTTTATGTAGTCGAGGTTACGTAGCGGCGACTAAAATTGCTAGTTGGGTACCTATGTAAAAAAATATGATTACTTTATTGTACCTACTAACTTAATCCTTCCATTCATCCATAAATTGATTAATATCAAATTAAGTTTCCTTAGTGTTTGGCACCAAAATTCAAAAAATAAAAATTTGCTACAATTAAGCACAGTTAATTAAACACATATTTCTGTGTAAAAATAATGGGTATTAATTAAGTAGTAAGAAGATATTTACTTATTTAAATATTTTGATGGTCAACTAAGTATAATAAAAGAAAAATACATTAACCTAATGGAATATGTAATTTTTCCGGAAAACCTAAAAATAGTGGTAATTAAACCATAAGCACTACAAAAAAGGAGATCCAGAAAGTCTAAACAAATATAGACCTATAAGTTTACTGCCGAGTTTTTCAAAGATCTTTGAAAGAGTAATGAGTACCAGATTTAACCATTGTAACCTATTCAGTACAGCACAGCATAGATTTTTGAGGGGAAGGTCAACACAAACAGCTATTTTTGCCTTTTTAACAGAAATATTGGATCATTTTAGAATACCAGAATATTTCGTCGTCGAGTACGCATCGTTTACCGGGCTCTCGGAATTTTTGGTTGATTTTCTTGGGTATAAGACTGATAAAATATGAGATGGTGATATTATTCGCTTTGTAAGAGTTTTCTCTATGTCAGTGTTGAAATGGATTAGTGACAAAAGTGAAAACCCCTCGGAAAAGTGCGAAAAATACTTGACTTCTGATCAATAAAGTGTCATAAAAAAGCAAACAAAAAACAAGACTACAAATTCCAATAGCATAGATAAGGAACAAATACTCCGGGCCGGCGGAGAAACAGGGTCAACAACAAAAAGCAAAATGTACCGCTTTTAGTACAATTATCTCCAGCACTATTTCACCTTTGTGCAAGTATGGAGTGCGATGATTGCGGGGAGGCGGGGGGAAATAGAAATCCCGTTTTCCCTTGTGATGTATGTAGACGCAGAATTTGTAAACAGTGCTCCCAATTAACTTCTTCTGAAGTGAAGGTGATGGAACTGAGGGAGAGGAAAATGAAATTTCACTGCTCGAAATGTGAACACTTTGAAACACATACACTTCTAAAAGGAACTATTGAGGACAAGGTCAGCATTATTGCAGCCAAGGATGTTATAATAGCAATGTTACGACAGAAATTAAAAGACTTGGAAGAAAAAAATGCTTAAAATACAACACCTCGTTTATATAGCCAATCCTTGCAGCAGAACAAAGTACCTAAACCTATTGGAGATCCCGTAAATAACATACCAAATATCATAATAAAGCCTAAACAACACCGCAATACAGACAAAACTAATTTGGATGTAAAGCAAAACATAAAGCCTGCGGAGCTTAAAGTAGCCATTAGGAGTACGAGAAACACAAAAGATGGTGGTATGATTATTAAATGCAATAATAAGTCTGATATGCAAGCATTAAAGAAAGAAGCAGAAAGCAAATTGAAAAACTATGATGTGCAAATAAGTAAAATGAGAAGGCCTCGATTTAAAATCATTGGTTTTCAAGGTGACTCCAATGAGGAAGCCATAACACAAGCCATAAAGGAGCAGAATCATTTCATGAGTGATTCGGATGATGTAAAAATTACCTATATAAGAAGACCAAAGAATCCTTCTGCTGTGGGTACCGTCTTTGGCGAATGTTCTCCAGCGGTTTACCACAAGCTAATGGGGGAAAAGAAAATATTCATTGACTGGCAGAGATACAGTGTGGTTGAAGATCTAAGTGCACCAAGGTGCTTTAAATGCCAACAATTCTACCACAAAATGGAATCATGTCCAAATACAATAGTGTGTGAATATTGTTCTGAGGAACATCCACTGAAGGAATGCCCAAAGCAAAGCAAAGCAAAGCAAAAAATGCAAAAATTGCTTTATAGCGAATGATAAATATCAACAAAAATACGATATTTTTCACAAATCGAGTGACCTACACTGTCCATCTTACCAATACATCCTAAGCACCCTTAGAGCCAAGATAGATTATGGTCTCGAAAATGGCAGATGAAGTCCCGGAGCTGAGGATTCTTCAAAACCTGGAGTCACTTGAGATGGACATTGCGCATGAAAATATACGTGCAAGTGATCTACAGACTAAAATAAATCTAAATTCCAATTTATTGAATGTTATCCACTTTAACATTAGGAGTATTCACAGGAATTTTAATGAGTTTCTAGTAGTTTTTGAAACATATAATCTTCAAAATTGCGATATAATTGTTTTCAGTGAATCCTTTGAAAGCTATGACAATCAATACAACTTAAAATGATATAACATGTTCTTTAATGGCGCCATGCACAATAGAAATGATGGTACAATAATCTTTATTAAGTCAACTCTAATTTATGAAGTAAAGCATACATTGCTGAGAGGGTGTGACGTCACCGTAAGTAATATCCTATTAAGGAGGGAAAACCTTTCATTTAGTGTAATATGTTTGTACAGGCCACCAAATACAAATAAACTAACATTCTTAGAGGAGATTGAAGTATATTTGTCGCATAACAAAAGGGGCAATGTTGACTTAATTTTGGGTGACATTAATATTGACATACTAGATAAAAATTACCATATTGTAAATTCATACTTAGCTATCTTGAATTATTTTGGATTCCTATCGTGCATAAATGCTCCAACTAGGGAAAAATCCTGTCTTGACCATATTTTTTTAAGGACTACTTAATATAATTAAAAATAAGATTAAATTCAACCCATATATCGTTAAGTTAGACCTCACTGATCATGTTATGATAATTATTAATAAAGTCTCAAACAACCAAAAAAATAAAAATCCCACACCAATAAAAAAACATTTGAAACATTGAATGAACAGCTTTTTAATTCTTTGATCAGGAAAGAAAACTGGGAACTAGTGCTAAATTGTACTGATGTACACAAAGCAACAGATGAATTCTATAAAAAAATTAACGATTTTCTTAAACAGGCTACTTGTATAAAAAAAAGTAATCACATCAAATTTAAGAAGCGCCAACCATGGATCTCAAATGGTTTAATTCGTAGCATCAAAATAAGGGATGAAATGAAAAGGAAATTGTTGTCAAACTTTAATGAGAAGGATAACCAAACTTTTAAATCCTATAGAAATAATCTAAAAAAAAATAATTGTAAAATGTAAATATGATTATTATAAAAATGAAATATGTAAAGCCGGGAATGATCTTAAAAAAGTTTATAACTTAATAACAGATGCCACAAATAATGCTCAGAGTAGTCCAGATAATTCTCCTCCACCTATTTTGAATAATGATTCGGGTGCATTTGCAGGCTTGAAAGACTTAACAAACTTTTGCAATGACTTTTTTGTAAATGTAGGGGTACAGATGCTAAATAAAATTCCAAAGGCAAAAAATAACATTCAAACCTCTATTAATCAATTGACGTCCATGTCTTTAAGACCAGTAAAACCAAATGAAATAATTGAGAAAATTAATAGCTTAAAAAATAACTGCAGTCCTGGTATTGATAAAATAAGTACAAAATTAATAAAAAATAACCACTTATACCTGCTCGACCCCCTGGTTCATATAATTAATTTAATTTTCAAGAATGGCACTGTTCCTGATCAATTTAAAATATCGGTAATAACACCCATATATAAATCAGGTGACAAGACAAAAGTGACTAACTATCGACCTATAAATTTATAAATAACTTTGCCAAAATTCTGGAAAAATGCATAAAGGATAGGCTATTACATTTTTTGCAATCAAACTCGGCTATTATCATCAAATCAGTATGGTTTTTTAAGTAATTTAAGTACCTCAAATGCACTCCACCACCTTACAAAAGAAATAACTGACAAACTTGACATTAACGAGAAATGCATAACTGTTTTCTTAGATCTGGCAAAAGCATTTGACACCGTACCCCACCACCTACTCCTGGAAGTTCTGGAAAATAATGGGGTGAGAGGTGCGGTGTTGGATGTCTTTAAAAGTTATCTGCATGGGATAGTACAACATGTGAGGATTGCCAATGTTTTGAGTGACCCAACTAATATTATATCAGGAACGCTAACAACAGAATATTGGATCTAGTACTTCATAACAACAAAAAATGCGTAGTTGAGGGTGCCTCGGATATCTCGCTTGTAGGGGAGGATGAACATCATCCTGCCCTTTCTATATCACTGGAATACTCTCATTCAGTTAACCACAAACATGACTTTGTGATAAACTTTGAAAATAACTATAATTTTCGCAAGGCTAACTTTCCTTTAATGTATAATAAGTTTCTGGATGTTGATTGGTCGTTTCTTACATCACTGGATAGTTTGGATGGTGCATGCACTTCTTTCTATGACAAATTGTTTGAGATTGTTGACTTATGCGTGCCACGGTATGCGAAAGCTCCGAACGGTAAGTATCCACCGTGGTTTACTAAAAACATTATCCAAGACATAAAAAAGAAAGATAAGTTCCATCATAAATACAAGAAAACGGCTTGTCCCCAATCAATGCAAAATTTTAAATTCTTAAGATCCAAAATTAAAAAAGATATCCAAACTTCCTATAAACACTACCTACAAAGAATAGAACTTGATATTAGGAGAGACCCTAAAAAATTCTGGAATTTCATTAAAAGCAAGAGGGAGACCTCCAACATTCCAAACGCAATGTCTTATGACAACGAAGAATTCACTGATCCTCTTGATATTTTAAACAATTTTGCTAAATTCTTTGAACAGTCATTTCTGAATAGTACTTCCGGTGCTTTAAGAAGTGATCAGGCTATATTTAAAAATACTATTAATGTCCACTACTTTTCTGAGGATGAGGTCATCAATGCCTTAAAGAAGATTAAACCGAAGTTTACTACAGGGCCGGATTCCGTTCCGGCATTTTTAATCCACGATTGCCGTTTTGTTTTGGTGAGACCGCTTCATGTTATATTTAATCTATGTCTTAAGTATCAGTCAATACCTCAGATATGGAGAACTTCTAAAGTATGTCCTGTATATAAAAAGGGTGATAGGTCAGAAGTATCTAACTACCGACCAATATCAATTATCTGTAATTTTTGTAAAGTGTTTGAGTTCCTACTTCACGAGTCTGTCTTTCCGTTCATCCGTGGGCAAATAACTCAGCAGCAACATGGATTCTTTAAGGGTAGATCCACGATAACCAACTTGCTTAATATGGCACAAAATCTTTCTGAGTCGTTGGATGAGGGTATACAAACTGATGTAATATATTTAGATTTTTCAAAAGCTTTCGATCGACTTGATCATGGTATTTTGATTTCAAAATTAGAAAAGTTTGGATTTTCGCAGTCGTTGTTGGCACTTATTAAGTCATATCTCTCCAACCGCTGCCAGTATGTCTCCCTTCATGGACTCAGCTCTAATAAATATACCGCTGGCTCCGGTGTCCCCCAGGGATCGGTGCTTGGGCCGTTACTTTTTATTCTTTTTATAAATGATATTGGTGATGATCTGGATGTTGACCATTTGATATACGCTGATGATATTAAACTATATAAAAGAATTAGAAACATCAATGATTGTATTGTTATTCAGCGGAATTTGGATCTAATTAATAATTGGTGTATTAAAAATAATTTAAAGCTTAACATTGAGAAGTGTAAAGTTGTTTCTTTTACAAATAAACTTTCTGTAATTAATTTTGATTATATTCTTGAAAATAAAATTATTTCTCGCTCTGACTCATTTTGCGACTTGGGTGTCGTTTTTGATTCAAAGCTTTCTTTTATACCCCATATAAATAAGATTATTAGTGAAGCCCTTCAGAGTTATGGATTTATTGTGCGCTGCACTAGGGATTTTAACAGCGTTGATGTCTTAACAAGCTTATACAATGCATATATAAGATCGAAACTAGAATATGCCGCAGTGATCTGGACACCTGAGTATAATGTTCACATTGATAATCTTGAAAGGGTGCAGCGAAAATTCTTAAAGTACCTTAGCTTTAGGGTCGACGGAATATATCCCATGCAGGGTTTTCCCCAGACTCTACTTCTTCAGAGATTTAAATATGAATCACTCAGGGATCGCCGTGATTACCACCTATTAATGGCTCTGTATAAATTACTAAACAATCAACTCGACTGTATTAGTATATTGGGTAAGCTTAATTTTAATGTGCCACGATTGAATTCACGACAAAATATGACTTTCTACCTGCCTAATCCAAAGACAAATATTTTAAAGTTTTCTCCTGTCTTTCAAATGTGTGAGAGATATAATAAGCGGTTTGATTTAGATTTTTTCAGTTCTTCGGTCAGTACAGTAAAGAGGTTAGTGCTGCATTAATACTTTAAACTGAGATTGTGCGGCTGGTATTATTTTTTGTCCAGTGACATGATTTTCTATGTTCAGTCTCTCTTTTTCTTTTTTACTGTTACTTTTCTTATATTCGAATAATTAGTTTAGGTTTACGTATAGACTAGCTTACTTTTGTTAGTATTTTTAGCTTCACTTTTAGTATATTTATTTTTTGTGTAAACTTTTTCATGGTCCTGCCTTGTAGTTGGGTTATTTAACCTGTAGGGTAGGTAATGTAAATAAATAAATAAATAAATAAATAAATAAATATTAAAATAGGTGTCCCGCAGGGTACAGTGTTGGGTCCTGTACTGTTTTTGGTGTATATAAACTCGCTAACTAATTTAAAACTCGATAATGCAACGATCGTTTCCTATGCAGATGGCACTGCCCTAATATGTTCTTTAAAAGCATGGGATGAAGTAAAACAAAACGCAATTAATGGTCTGGAGGTTATTAAAAACTGGTTAAATAATTTTAAACTAACATTAAACCTAAATAAAACCACTTATATTGCTTTTTCAATTACCCTGGCAAATCGGCCAGCCTTTGATTCCATTCAAATAAAAAATTCAAATACAATAATCAAGGAGGTTTCACACACTAAATATTTAGGAATAATCATAGACAAGCATTTGAAATGGAATCACCATGCTCTTAAGTTAACATCAACAATTAGAAAGCTATTGTATAGATTCTATACCTTAAGAAATATCTTGAACGGGGACTTGTTGGTGTCTATATATAGAACCATGGTGGAGTCGTTGTTAAGATATGGTATTGTGGTGTGGGGGGTATGTATGAGACGGCTTTGCACCCTCTGAGCATTGTACAGAAGTATATTTTAAAAATAATCTACAAAAAAAATAGTCTTTATCCAACTAGCATGTTGTATTCTAAAAACGTTTTTGACATAAGGTCTCTATATGTCTTGGAGACTAGCATTTTTGTCTATAAAAATAAAGATCTAAAAAATCATATCAGTCATTGCCACCTAACGCGAAATAAAGCAAATGATTATATAAAACTACCTAAAAGTAACACTAATATTAACTTAAGTTTTCTTAATTATTTCGCTCCCAAGATTTATAATCTCATACCCCTGGAAATAAGAAATATCACTAAAATTCATATTTTCAAAAAAAAATGTAGATCTTACATATTTGAAAGGATTCACATATTTAGGAACCTATTCTGAATTCCGGTTATGTAGGTCACTTCTGTAGTCTGGAAGGTATCTACTTATTTATGTCTATTTATTTATTTATTTAAAAACTGTTCAATTATTTGAAATTAAACTGATAGGAAAATTGCGGCTCTTACACATACAGGTGTTTAGTCATCTAGGTGATAGGTAGTTGCATTTTTTGTGTGTAAAAAATGTATCTTAGTATTTATTACTTAACAAAAACATTGCAGAAGAGTTAACTTTTAGCTATTAATACAACTACATCTAAATGTAACGATTGAAATGTAATATATCCTAAGATAATAAATGTGGTGGGGGTACAGGGGTACTGTTCCCACCGAAATAATAATTTCGAAAATAATGAAATAGCACTTGGTTTGTTATTGGACTTATGCAAGGCCTATGATTGTCTGGATAGAAAGTTATTCTTAAGTAAAATGGAAAAATATGGGGTTATGTAAAGAAATGGTTTATGTCATATATCAATAACAGAAGACAAACGGTTTCAGTGACAAAAAACGGATAAACTAGCCAATCCAAAATAGCTAGTAATGATATAGGAATTGTGCAAGGAAGTATACTGGGCCCAGTTCTGTTCATAATATTTGTAAATGATTTGTGCATGTTAATAAAATCCTCTATTCAGCACATTATAAAATTATGCAGATGATACTAATCTTCTTATTGGAAGTAAGACTTTAGAGACACTAAAAGCTAAAGCTGAGGAGTTTTTTGACATGAACAGACTGGTTTAACATGAATAGGTTAATTATAAACAAATGAACAACTAATATGTTGGTATTTCGAACGAAACAATCTAAATCACCAATTCCATTGGGAATGCAATTACGGGATAGCCAACTAAATTTTAACGAATCTTCTCCCAGCATTTGAACTGTCAATTTAACTGTGATAGCATGTTATATTTAAACTCGGCAAACTACTCTTACTATGATTTTAAAAGTGATTATTTTGACATCTATTAACAACTACTATACAATTGGTACACTATTTTCATAAAGAGCAGATGTTTGTTTACATTATTTAGGAACGTTTTGAGTCCTTGATATGGTGCTTTTTCCTTTTCGGAAGCCACTCTGTCATGTATATAAAGTTAGCGAAACACCTTTGACCAATCGAGTCGGGAATAGGCGGATAATTTGCCGCTTTTTTGTCGTTAATTAGTTGTGATAACGACGATTTTGTAGTCTTCCTTTTTTTAAAAAAAACTTCGGGTTTGTTCGTGTGTAAAAACAGTATTTGCGGAGTTCACCAAAACCCGAACAAACCCAAAGTTTTTTAAAAAAAATGAAAAACGACAAAATCGTCGTTATCACAACTAATTAACGACAAAAAAGCGGCAAATTATCCGCCTATTCCAGACTCGATTGGTCAAAGGTGTTTCGCTAACTTTATATACATCAAAGTCAA
Organism: Polydrusus pterygomalis; assembly: GCA_963969555.1. Lineage (NCBI taxonomy): Eukaryota > Metazoa > Arthropoda > Insecta > Coleoptera > Curculionidae > Polydrusus > Polydrusus pterygomalis. Next base: position 116,765,445 of record OZ018376.1, read on the forward strand.
AGTCAAAATATGCTTTATTGTTATAACAGTGTACACTTGTTGTTAACAAAGCCAGGCTAATATAAAAATACAAAAAGGAAAAATCACTGAATAAAACTATCACAAACTTACACTAATTCTACAGACACAGAGTACAGGTAAGGATAAACAAAAAAAACAAAAGAGCTTAAAATTGTAATACATACATACTATAAAGTTAGACAACGAAATAAATATAGTAACAAACATTCAGACTGGCACAATAAAACAGTTAAAATACATCATTATAAAACTCTGAGATACCGTAATAGGCCCTTTCCATCACTTTGTCGATTTGAGAGTAGAGATTGCCTTTCCTGAAATTTAACGATTCTCTCATACATATACAATAAGTTTTTTTTTTAATATTTTGTCTGTAGTTTTTGTATCACTTTTTTACCCTTTTTTATAAATGTGCCACTTTTAGTTTTTGTGCTCCTTTCTTGAGAAGCACGACAGGCATTTCGTCCTCACCAACCAACTTAAGAGATTTTTGTAAATTCTGCTTTATTTTTACAATTTCGTCCCTATTTTTAGGAGAAAATCTCAAAATATCGTTACTATACTTAGGGTGATGATACACACAGCAGTTTGTGCCAACTCGGCAGCCGTCGAAGCCACCGATTTGGTGCATATGTATTTGTTTTTAAATGATACAAAACACACACAGCAGTGGATCGCGTCACGCGCTTTTGAAACCGCGTTGGAGCAGCGTCTACTACATCTGCCGCTACCTGTTTTCTTCCTTAAACGGTTCTAGAATACCCGGGATTATATGCGACTGGTCAGACAGGTCGGTTTGCAGAGCGTCTGAGATCTAAAGAAAATAATTTTATTTCATTAACGAATTGCAGTGAAAATTGATCTTGTTTAGTTTTGCCGATGACGCTGTCTTAACATAAATCGCGCTGAAACCGATATGTGTGTCTTGCCACTGCTGCAGCTGCGTCACGTTAGACACCGCTACAAAAACGCCGTGTGTATCATCGCTCTTAGACTTGCCTTTTGCTTCCAGGATAAGATTTTTGTTTTTGAGGTACTTTGCCGTATTATAGTTTTAACAAGTTCTAATAGTTTTTAGAATACTGCATGTATGTTCTGTACCGAAAGTTATGGCCAACTTTAGGATTTCAAATATAATACCCTGTATATTTTAGCATTTTTAGATACTTTAATAAAAAACTAAGTAACCTTTGTTAATAATAACCGGAATAACCCTCTTAATAATCAATACCTATAACTATAACCGTTTTTGAGAAAAAACATCGAAAGTGATAAACCTAAACTTTTTAAACTTTGTTAGCTTTTCACCCCACTTTTGACCAAGCCATAGATATTTTAATTCCATAACTGCCACAATTACTGCTCCCATCTTTAATCGTCTTGAAATTATCTGCATTTTAAAACTCTAATGTTGGGTATCAAAGAGAATTTAATGAGAGAATAAAATGAAATAAATATCTGTATGAACTGCATTGGGCGGTATTAACCTTACCCTTTCAAGCACTTCTTAAGCTTACATAATCTACTGTTAGTTCATTTATAGGTAAGAAAATAGGTTGTACTCAACCACGCAGGGTCGCCGCCATGTCAGTTGCTGCCCGTGTCGCTCAAGAAATGAGTGTTAAACTAGGAAACGAAGTGGGATATGCTATCAGGTTTGAAGACTGTACCTCAGAAAGGACTATAATAAAATATATGACTGATGGTACTTTACATAGGGAATTTTTATCTGAACCAGATTTACAATCATACAGGTATGTACTAGCATAGACCAAGTAAATCTAGATATCCCACCTAACGAAGCAAAAGCGAGGCGCAAGGCCGCGATGTAAATGCAGAGAAATGTAGTGACTTTAGGCGGATATTTGCGTTCCCCAAATGTATATTACGGGCAACGTTTGGCGTAACTCGTTACAGATTTGGACGTCGTCTATAACAATTCAATAAAAATAACACATAAAACAAAATTAGAAAAATTGCACGCGTGTGCGAGCTTAAAAAAGTTTATTTATAAAACCAACCCAACGTGGTTCTAGTTATAAACTTATTTTTCCAATTTGGGTATCAGCGATCTTTTGTGAGAGTCATAAATGTTCGACAATATTTAAGTGACTTCTTACAAACCGCTGGATAGGAATAAGGGGTACCATTGAATGGCCGCCACGATCGCCGCACCTTAATCCTCTAGATTATTTCCTTTGGGGTCACCTAAAAACCAAAGTTTACCTAACAAAACCAGAAAATTTAAAGGCACTTAGGCAACGACCTATACACGAAATTCGCCAAATAACCCCGGATATGGTACATAATGTCAAGAATGAATTTTACTCTAGATTAGGGGTATATCAAGAAAAAGTGGGCACCATTTCCAACAATTTTTACAATAAAACAAATTGCGTCTGCATTACCGAAATGGAAAAGTAAATAGTGGGTCGTATTCCCTTTTTTATGCCCTTTCCAACAAGGTCACAAACATCACAATACATAATTTATATTTCTGGGAGTTTCTACCCCCAAAAGAGGGGTGAATATCATGAAGACACGAAAAAGTCTGCCAAACTAAAAATAAACGCAGCCGTAGTTCTGTAATTTTTCAGTCAAAGGCTTTCTCGTAGTGAATTTATTCCAGTTAATTCCAACTTGTATACAGGGTGTTCCTAAATATGATGTAAATACGAAAAGGGGTAATTCTTTGGCTTATTTAATGACTAAAAAGTCTTATAAACATAGGTCCGCAAACGCTTCGTTGCCGATCTACAGGGAGTTGAAATTTCAATATTTTTTTAGTTTTTTCTTTATAGCTCTTGTAGTTTTTGAGATATTTAGCTCTAATTTGGAATATAGGTTACGCTGTAAGACTTACATCATTGGGCATACCAAATGGTTTTAAGAATCTACAGGGAGATATTTTTTCAGCGGTCATGCCCCCTTTTCTCCCCATGAACTTTTTTTCGGTGCGCTGCTGGTGGATTCTAAAATACAAAATGCATTTTTTGTTTTGTTCTAAAGCATTTTAATCTCTTGTAGTTTTTTTGTATTTACCACCGTTATCGAGAAAAAAAATAAAACGTTTTTTGTTTCGCTAGATGAAATTAAATTTCTTTAAATAATTGGTCTAGTATGCCTTGGCTTTATTTGGGTAATCTCTTATTTTTATTAATTTTGACAGTTCGCATTTGAAATATTAATTTTTGTCCACAAGTGTTTGTAAATTAAAGGTTTAAATTTTAAACTGTAGGGTGTAAAAGTGTTTGTTTAAATATTCGATATATTCACTTAAGAATGTCAAATTATACCAATTCTGAAATGGCTGAGATGCATTTCATCTATGGCCTTGCGAATGGAAATGCAACAGAAGCCAGACGTCTGTATATGGAACGCTATCCCGATAGGATGATACCTGATCATCGAATATTCTCAAATATTCACAGGCGTCTTGTGGAAACTGGAACTTTTAATAAAAATACCAATGATGCAGGTAGACCACAGCCCGGTGAGACAAAGATTGGCGGAATGGAAGCATGTGACGTCAGAGTGTGACGTCACATATGCCAGACAATTGTCAATAGAACCGCCCAACGTTTACCGTCCCCATCCTTGTCGTCTATCCTTGTCTAAGGTCCTCATCATTTATGATTTAATATAACTCCTACGTCGTTATTTGTTTAAACTGAATGTGTTTACTAAGAAAAGCGACCTTTCTTCGTTCGAGCTATACTTGTCTCTCTTTATATATAGCGAAGGTAACTTGATGCAGACAGAGACAGATCTATGCTACAAATTACCCGAGCCATTAAATTATTTTTAAACGTTCAGTGTCTTCGTGGTGTCTTCTTGGACTCGGCCAGAAATAATGGAATCGCCCAGCCCAACATCGCCTTAAAATAAAATGATAATGGCTGACAAAGTTTATGAAAGAGTTTGTATAACTTGATCTTTTCTATTAATATTGTTCATGAACACGAGCCTGTTTACATTTCATTCTACTAAAGGTAAGTTTGCTAACTTTGATTAATTATTTTTATGATTTATAGGTACAAATCCAAATCATAACATACATTTTTTATTATTATAATTGAACAAAATGTGCCGATTATTTTCTCCTAAATTTTGGTAAATCTATAAATACGCATATTTTAATTACTAAACCCTACGATACTAATTTAAATCTTGCTGATTCTTGCCCTCTATGTATGTATATTATACGATCTATTTTTTTGATCTTTTTTAAACCTTTTGTAGATTCTCTGCCTACTAAACTCAAGTGGAAATAATTTTATTTTAACCCACTCGGAAGTGTTTTTTCCATGATCTGATCATTGGTTTTTTTACATTGTGGTATTTTTGTTTTAGATTAGCTGTTCGTTATGTGAAAGAATGAATTTTGGAGACAAGATTTTGTCTTCACCTTAAGGTTAGCTATAAAAAGTTTTTACCCAGGCCTTTCCGCTTTTCCAGGCTGACAATGGAAATATGTATTCTTATTCAAAATGCACATTGCTTAGAAAGCTTCAAGTAGAGAATGAATGAAAAACCAGTTAACGAGGAACTCGATGAGCAGATTACGAGAAATTATAAGACAGACTCAAATGGTAATTATTGTGATTTTAATATTTTAATAAAATTATGTCGTGCATTTTTGAGTTTTATTTTTTATTTTCTTCGAGGCTAGACCAACAACAATATAGAGTATTTTATTTTAAAGTGATATTTAGTCGAAAAGGTTATTCAGAATGCTGCTATTTGATTTTTACTACATACAAAATCAACTAACGGGATTTTGAATAGTTTTTTTGGCTTAAATATTACTTTAAAATATTTCGCCAGAAAAAAATAACAAAACTATGGGCGTTTAAACGTCCCGCCTCTAGCCTTGAGGTTCCAACCAGACACGATGGTGGCGCTCTTTTTGACAGTTTTGACATTTCTTTAATGACATTTTTGCTTCGACCAATTAACATGCTTGTTTGTCTTCTTCCTGGTATAAGTATTCGTTGGTAGACCACGTACTGTCAGAACACCACAGATCGAAGAAGCTATTCTCAATGAAATAGAAGAAAATGCAGGTACTTGCACCAGGAAAATCGGTGAACATTTAAATATTAGTCATCAAGTTGTTTGGCGTGTCCTGTGTGATTCTCTGCTATACCCTTATCACATTCTAAGGGTGCAGGCGCTCCTTCCTCGAGATTTTCCTTTAAGGATTAATTTCTGCCAGTGGTACCTTAATATGCTAGCAGTTAACCCCAATTTCGATTGTAAAATACTGTTTACCGACGAAGCCAATTTTTCAAGGAATTCAATTTTAAATTTTCACAACAACCACCTATGGGCTGAAGAAAATCCACATGGAATCGTAAAAACACATTTCCAAGAGCAGTTCTCGTTAAATGTATGGGGTGGTATAACAGGGGACCATTTGATTGGTCCTTTCTTTTTGCCTGGTCGACTTAATGGTCACTTATACAGGCATTTTTTGCAACAAGATTTGCCTATACTACTGGAACACTTAGGTACCTCTTTTGCAGAGAAATGAAATGTGGCACGATGGCGCCCCAGCACATTTTTCAATTTTGGCTCGGGAGTATTTAAATGAAGTGTATGAGAACAAGTGGATAGGTCGGGGTGAGCCTCAGGCATGGTCCCCTGACTTAAATAGTCTAGATTTTTTCTATGGGGGCACCTCAAAACTCTAGTGTATACAACACCAGTTAATACCGTTGATGATTTACGCAATCGAATATTAGATGGATTTGAAACCATAAGAAATACTCCGGGGGTATTTGAAGAAGTACGAGCATCAATGAGAAGAGAGGGAGAATGCATAAGAGTAGGCGAAGGTCACTTTCAACAATTTTTATAACGTAGTTTCCTTGTTATTGTTATTATAAAATGTCCAAATAAATACAAACAAAAGGTTATCTAAATCAAGCCAGAGCCTATTAGGCTATTTAAAAAATTTTAATTTCATCTAGCGAAACACAGAAAACCTTTTAATTTTTTTCTCGATAACGGTGGTAAATACGAAAAAACTACAAGAGATTAAAATGCTTTAGAACAAAACAAAAAATGCATTTTGTATTTTAGAATCCACCAGCGGCGCACCAAAAAAAAGTTCATGGGGAGAAAAGGGGCATGACCTCTGAAAAAATATCTCCCTGTAAATTCTTAAAACCATTTGGTATGCCCAATGATATAAGTCCTACAGCGTAACCTATATTCCAAATTAGAGCTAAATATCTCAAAAACTACAAGAGCTATAAAGAAAAAACTAAAAAAATCTTGAAATTTCAACACCCTGTAGATCGGCAACGAAGCGTTTGCGGACCTATGTTTATATGAATTTTTAGTCATTAAATAAGCCAAAGAATTACCCCTTTTCGTATTTACATCATATTTAGGAACACCCTGTATACAGGGTGATTCAAAAGTACTTTGACAAACTTCGGGAGGTAATTGCTGGCAATATTTTAACACGAAAAGTTCTTATAAACAGTGGTCCTTGGTGACTTCGTTACGGAGATACAGGGTGTTGAAATGTTAAAAGAAATAGTAATAATTTTTGAATAACTCCTTAACGAGTTATTTTTTTTTTATGAAATTTTGTGAACTAAATAAGCATCTAAGGACACTTATTTTCAAAGTACCACACATTCGTAAATAACCAGTGGCGTCGGTACAAAATGTTACTCTCATATTTTTTGTAAAAACTATGCTACACCACTGACTTATTTTATTTTAACTTTTTTCTTATAAATCCGCCCTTTATTTAGAACAAAAAAGATTACGTGTGTTTTTTTGATACGAGGGACGGTTTAAGCGTAACTGATTATTTTATTTGAATATACACAAATATTAAAAAATGTGTTTTAAACTGATCAACCACTCAAATATTTATTACAGTATTTTAACGAATACCTACATACATACTTACTAATAAACAAATATGTATATGCCTAAGAAAGGTATCTGAGGATGCCTATTTTCTAAGTATAACACGTTTTCAGTGGCATACATATTTATTTATTAGTATGTTATTTTTTAATATTTTGTATTTTGACAAGTCGGCTTTGGAAATGCTTTTTTTGTCGATAAATTAAAATATATTTGACAGTTAGTTACCATTAAAAATAACAAAACTGAAGAAATAAAACTCAGTGGTAACTAACTGTCAAATATATTTTAATTTATCGACAAAAAAAGCATTTCCAAAGCCGACTTGTCAAAATACAAAATATTAAAAAATAACATACTAATAAATAAATATGTATGCCACTGAAAACGTGTTATACTTAGAAAATAGGCATCCTCAGATACCTTCCTTAGGCATATACATATTTGTTTATCAGTAAGTATGTATGTAGGTATTCGTTAAAATACTGTAATAAATATTTGAGTGGTTGATCAGTTTAAAACACATTTTATAATATTTGTGTATATTCAAATAAAATAATCATTTACGCTCGTATCAAAAAAACACACGTGATCTTTTTTGTTCTAAATAAAGGGGGGATTTATAAGAAAAAAGTTAAAATAAAATAAGTCAGTGGTGTAGCATAGTTTTTACAAAAAATATGATAGTAACATTTTGTACCGACGCCACTGGTTAAATTTACGAACGTGTTGTACTTTGAAAATAAGTGTCCTTAGATGCTTATTTAATTCACAAAATTTCATAAAAAAAAAATAACTCGTTAAGGAGTTATTTAAAAATTATTACTATTTCTTTTAACATTTCAACACCCTGTATCTCCGTAACGAAGTCGCCAAGGACCACTATTTATAAGAACTTTTCATGTTAAAATATTGCCAGCAACTACCTCCCGAAGTTTGTCAAAGTACTTTTGAATCACCCTGTATAATAATAAATTATCGTTTTGTTTTAGTGTGATGATTATTGACGAAGCCCATGAAAGAACACTCCATACAGATATTTTGTTTGGACTTGTAAAAGACATAGCGAGATTTAGACCAGATTTAAAGTTGTTAATCTCTAGTGCTACCTTGGATGCAAAAAAATTTTCAGAATTTTTTGATGATGCCAATATCTTCAGAATACCAGGTAACTACCAGCAGATTTTTTACATACTTTAAAAATGGAGGAGGTTATCAATTCGATAGTTCGAAAGTTTGTAACCCTATATGTCGTGTGTGTATTCGAAAAATGACGAAACCTGGAATGTTGTTCTAGTTTGATGTACGGTATTTTAAAGTTTTTATGAGTTTCGTTCTTGCGTCCCAATAAAGCGCGGTGACAAATTAAAATGAGTACTTTTCTTTGGGTGCAACATTAGTGGCGACATTGACTGGAGTCGGGGCACGCATACAGCAAAACAACAAAAATCAAAACGGGTAGTTTTCTTTGGATGCAATAACATACATCTATTGGCCTTTTTATGTTTGTTCGCGCCTACCTTTTTTTGGATTATCCGATTTCGCTTGTAGCAGAGGTAGTTCCCAAGGTGGGTCCAATGTAAGCAGTTTAAAAAAAATATTGTTGTATAATCTCACTCATGATTTTTTTTTAAATCACTCGCCTAACGGCTCGTAATTTTGCCAAGGATGTTATTCGCGAAATTTCCAAGCAACAAACTTTCATACCAGTCAAACATTTTGCAGACAAAATTTATTCTCTTGTCGTATAATTCGCGAATAATCGTTGCTAAGGTCCTCATTTATTAATGGAAATAAAAATCATTAAGTTTTGAGGCAGTTTGTTCTTAAGACTTTTTTCGAATCGTCGATAATAATGGTGGGAGTTTAAAAAAATATTTTAAAAATTGTTGTATCTTCCATACTGTTTATCCAAGTTTAATTAACATAGGATCGTTTTAAATATATGTTCACTTATTAAAAATCCGACTGTGGTCGTGATCGCTATAGTTCACACTGCGTCTTCTAGATAGCGCTGTTTACCCAAGATTCAGTTTTTATAAATTTTTTGAATAAAATTAAATAGCGAGACATTCTTTTATTACTGTGCTTAATTAAAGACCACAAAAGTAGCTACATTTTGGCGCAAACTGCAAATCGATATCTTTATTTTCGAGTTACAAATAACCATTTGTTAGGCACCAATGTTGTCAAAAGTAGTTTTTTATTCGCTCTCTATCACTTGACCAACGAGAACAATGAGTAGAGTCAACACATACATCAGTTTCGCAGAACCATCTGAAAAAAAAATATTATTTTATGGATATAGGGTCTTAATTCTATTCTAATGCAACGTTTTTTGACGAGCAAAGTAATAATTTTTTAGTGACCTGCAACTCAAATTGTTTGTTTAAGGTGGGAGTATCAACACATGCTTACCGACCTATAACCTAGTTCGCGTAGATTTATTTATTTTTTCTAACTTTTACACAAAATTTAAATAAAATTAATATCGTCATCATATTCTATAGGTAATAATTAACATGTTAAATAAATATCAAGGAATTTCATAAGTTATTTAAGGGTAATTGTATAACTAAAAATATCGGTTAAGATTTTTTTAACGTTATTATGTCATTGTTCTTTCACTATACAATTATCCCAAAATAAGCAATGAAATAAATTGATATTTTTGTAATATATCAGATATTACCTAAATAATGTGCAGACGATATTGATTTTATTTAAATCTTAGTCAATAAAATAATAAACTAAGAAAAACAAGGCGAAATAGGTTATAGGTTGGCAATAAATTGAATGACGTTGATGATTCCACCTTAATATCAAATACTTAAAAAACAACTCTTGATATGTAGAATATATTGTAATATTTTTAAAATAAGTAATATAATTTCACATTTTTAGAGCTTTTTGAAGTAGTGTTTATTTGTGGATGTCAAATACTTTTTGAGTTATTGGAAATACAGATTTATTTATAAAAATGGTTAAGCCTTATTTAGTTGTCTACAATAATTGTCTGAACGAGAAAAATTATCAATTAGGTAGCTACCCGCATTTACAGTGCTTTTTTCATTTTCTAACTGTTTCTCTCTCAAGGAGTAGCGTTCGCCACTGATGTTAGAAAGAGATACAATCAGTGGGCGACTGAGATGGAGTATTAATTAGGCTGAAATTTGGCAACCCTTAGTTCCAGGTTCCAGTTATCTGGACTAAACAATCCTTACAAAAAAAAGCATATAATATAGTTTAAAAGGCTGTATTGTATCCTGTTACCAGTGCGCATATTAGGAAGAAGTGTGTTGCAAATTCCGATCAAACTAAAAATTATGCAGTACAGTAAAAAATACGACGTGACAACGTTTAATTTCTATTTTCACCAGAATACGACACCTTATCAAAAATTTTTGAAATAATATTGAACGGGCGACTAGTATCTTTCCTTGAAAACAATAACATTATTTCCATTAGTCAGTATGGATTGCGGAAGGAACTGTTTACCTGCGATGCAATATGTAGACTGACGGAGTATGTTTGGGAGTCATTTGAGAGAGGTGAGGAATGTGAATGCCTGCTAACCGATCTGACGTCAGCGTTCGATTCGGTGGATCATAATTTGTTACTGTGTAAGTTAGAGTATTACGGTATCAGAGGAGCTACTCTCGGTCTCTTTAGATTATATCTTAATGACCGATATCAAACGGTCCACATAGGTAATCACCATGGCTCCTCTCTACGAGTTAGGCGGGGTGTACCCGAAGCTTCTGTCTTGGGGCCTGTACTCTTCTTAATCAAATCAAATCAAATCAAATTTTATTTCCAAATAAAAAACATCACATCATAATACAATGAACACAGTTATAGGCACAATGAATCGTATGATCTGTGTGTGCCTTTAAACTACTATTTTTAAGAAAACTTACTAAGATGGTACTATTTTAAGTTATATCTACCAATTATATAAAGTTAGCAGTTTTACAAAGTTACAAAACAAGCATGTTTCAAGTCTAACCTAATAATAAAAGTTTGTATATCACAATTTCGTCGACTAGTCTAGGTAAAACATTGTTTGTTCTGTGAAAAACGATTAGAGACATTAACAAATTTACATTTATTTATAATTTACGTATTATATTGTAAGTGACAATAAAGTTATTTACTAGAATTATACCAATTTTTTCTTTTTATTTACCTAATTCAAAGGTGGGTTGTATTATGTTTATACTATCGGTCATATGAAAGTTTACAAGGAAAGTGTCAATATGTTTTCCTTATAGCTATGATGTAGTTGATACCAATGATCTGCTAGCTATAGATGAAGCAATAACAAACGAACCTATTGCCAAAATCGTATACCATTCTGAAGTAACTTTTGTCGCATATTGCGCCCCTCCACTTTGTTTGCCAAACGTACCTCTTAAAAGTAGGTATAAACACTCTTAGAGTACCAATATATAAATTACGGCTATAACAATATTTTAAAAGTAATAATAACAACACTTATTTAATAATTTTACATATTATTCATCCCTAAAGCCATAAATCTACAGGTTTTACCTTCCAGAAGAGAAAAAAATATGACGTTATGTGGTAAATGTAAATCTTTGTCTAAAAACCCATAGACATTTCCCTTAAAAATTATGCAGTTTGGCAAACACAGAAGACGTTGCGTTCCTATTGGTCAGAAGAGAGCCTGCCTTTTTTCATTCATAATTTCTTTGACGTGTGGTCCACAGAGAAATTAAGGGTTTAGTTTGGTCGTTCTTCGTTCGAAAGTTGTTTGAAATTTGTTTCGGTTTATCGGTTTTGTGTATTAACTGCTGTGTTGTTAGTGTTTTGTGATATTTTTTTCAAGTCTAATTAATATGGGTCACAGGTTTGAAGTGTGCAAGACTGCGAAATATAATAATAATAATTCTGCAGTTACTATTCATAGGTGAGTACATAAAAAGTTGGGTTATTTGTAGGTTAGGTTTAACTATTCATAGGCGTGGGTAGGTGGGGAAAAATAATTAAAACTTTACATTTTTATTTTATTAAACGTATTATTTATTTAAGGAACATTATGGATAGACTTTATAGGTATAACTTTTGCAAATGGTTTGGCTTATTGAATTCTTTAAACAACTCAGATACACTCTTAGTCTAAAATAAACCAGGAAGCCACTATTTGATCACCTTTAACCATAAACGTCATTTATGACGTTCGTGGGTTCGTGCCTTTAACTCTTCAATTTTGCATGGGATTTCATAATATGTTGTAGGTACCAGACAAAATACTTGTGTAAGTTTTCCATATGCGGCCAAATTTTAGCCGGCCACTATATTATTATTTTTAGCCCATTATTCAATAGCATGTGGCAACAAATATCGTATTTTGAAAAAATAATGATTTTGTTTCATGGAATAGGACATTAATATAATAATTTACAGTCAGAGTCTCACGAATATTTATTTTCCAAACAGGTTATACCTGAGCATCATCAGACCAATGTTAGGCTTATTTTGTTCTGATGCTCAGGTACCTACGAGCGAAACATGTACCTAACCTGTTTGGAAAATAAATATTCGTGTGAGACTATGACTTTGTGAAATTTATTAGTTGTACTCAAATCAGGTCTCTTAAAGAAAACTTTTTTGAATTAGATATTTATGTAGGTATCTAGTACCTAGATAATGTTTGTTTTAATAAGTTGTTAATTCTTGAACCTACTTATTATTTGTTAAAAATACTTTACTTGGATATGTAAGTTAATTCCTGTAATAAACTATAGTTACTTGAGAATAAAGATATACTACCTAGGTACCTATGATTATTATTATATGCTGGTTTTATTTCTAAATTTTTTAACATTAAGTTAGCCGACATACAAGTTTAGAAATATAACCGTATCAATAAATTGCATTTTAAAGAACAATTTCCATAAAAACCACTTTTGGGTATACGTACCTTATACGTAATAAGTCAAAAACTGTTAAAGTAGAGTTTTCACTGACAGAAAAATTAATCCCTGGCTAAATTGAAGCTTTTAACTTTATGTTAGCCCACATAAAAGTTTAGGAATGTAACTGTATCATAACCAACAAATTCTATAAAAACCGTATTTGGGTCTTCGTACCTTACGTAAGTCAAAAACTGTTAAATTGGGGTTTCCATTGAGAGAAAAATTAAATCCCTGGCTAAATTGAAGCTTTTAACTTTACGTTAGCCCACATACAAATTTAAAAATGTAACTGTATCATAACCATCAAATTTCATAAAAACCACTTTTGGGTCTACGTACCTTATGTAAGTCATATATGGGGGTTTCCTCGACAGTAAAAATGTAATATCTGACTGAATTCAATTAGTTTATGTTGAACTGTAGGTATTGTATTTTACCTATAGATAGGTATAATCACAGAATATTAGTTGGCTCTGAGTTCTCTGGGTATAATATAAAGAAATAAAACAAAAAAAATTCTGTTGTAAATATGAGTGACAGAATCCTATTTAAAGTTGCGTTTCAGTTAATTTAGTATTTTCAAGGTTTGAATAGGTAATTGTAATATAATATAGTTTTTAAATCTATTTTGACACTTTATCTTTAAACCATATAAAAACTCATGTTTATTATTAGGTAAAGTCGATTCAGCCAGTAAACCTGCAAGATGGCCGGCATGTCATATGACAAAAGTCATATTCCAGCTAAATAAAATGGATTTTTGCATTTTCAATTACTTTTGTCATATGACAGGTCGGCCATCTTGCAGGTTTACTGGCTGAATCGACTTTACCTATTTTAAATTATAATATTTATAGAACAAAACTTTCAAAATAAATTATTATTATTATTTGGCAACATTAAAGCGGTAAAACCGATGAGACTATTGCGTCAATTGTTTTAGAAGGTATCACATGTTAAATTTTCAAGTCCAGTCCTGGAATTCATGCCAACTTATAAAAGTTTAATAGAGCAAAATTGAAAGAGTGTCACTTGACTTTACCTCCATCTTGCGAGAGTATTCAAAATTTTGACTTTACTTTCCATTTGCTGCTTTTAAACAGCTAAGCAAAGTAAATATCTTTGCTTAGCTATGTTAAAGGAACATTGCGAACAACTTCGTATAGTTCGTAGGCATGATGGGAAATAAAAAGAGGCATCCTGCTTGAGCGCGGCTAGGGGGAAGAAAAAATTATTGTTGTGCTTTTTCGCTATTAAAAAGTACCTAACGTAAAAGGAACTTTGCTTTTCTTTTAAATTTCAATAAAACCGTAAAAACCGTGTTTTAAGTATACATAGTGTAATTATTTTTAGGTCAGCTCAGTTCACCAAATGTTATAATTATAGCTATCCAAAGTTTCTCTAATAATAATTATTACAATAAATAGTTATTAACTTACATTAAATTTTACTGCTCCGCGGACCATTTTTTCTATCATACATTAAACTTTACTGTTCTACAAACCCTTTTTTTCACAAACGTTAAAAAATATTTGATTTCAGATTGGATAATTATATTTTATTGTGAACCCTGACACGAGACGCCGCTGTGACCATATGATAGCGCATAGTAACGAGGTAAAATTCTAATGGCGGCAACGTAATCCCCACTCCCGGCCGGGGGGAAGTACTTCACCTCCTCTCTCCTACAAACGATTTTGGCAGCAGATTTAAATAGCGTTTATGAATGGCGTGCGGCATCTATAGCTAGCAGATCATTGGTTGATACTGTACATAATAGTATTGTATTATTTTCAAGTGTTAAGTTGTATTGGGAATGTTGAAGATTGGAATAATTTCATATATTCTTCCTGAGTTCAGTAAAATCCATTCATTTAGTTTGTTATTGATACTATTGGTTGTTTTACTTTTTTTAAGATTATCTGGCAATAAATTAAATACTTTTGGAAGGGTGTATGATATATGCCTCTGTGTTTTAGAATACAATGTATTAGGTATATTTAGGTTGTTTTTTGTTACATTTTTTGTTCCTTTGTTGTGGTCGGTTATAGGTTGATTAAATATCTTATTTCTAAAACTAAATATCATTATTGCTTTTATGTATAGCTGCCTAATGTTTAGGAGTCCTGAAATCCTGAATAATTCCTCAGTAGGAAAAAGTTTATTTTTAAAGTGCATTATTTTAATTATGTATTTCTGAGTAACAACTAGTGGCGTCATCACATTATCAGTGGCAGCGCCCCAGGCTGTGACTCCATAGGTTGTAACTGATTCAGCCAGTGCTTGGTAATACATCTTCAACACACTGGTTGGTACGATTTGCCTTAATTCATAGAATCTATACAGTAATTGTTTTAGCTTGTTATTAACATAATCTACATGAGTGCGCCATGTAAGACACTGATCGAAAAAAACACCAATATATTTAATAATTGTTTCTCTTTCTATAAACTCAGAACAGTTACAATTAGTATTAATTTGACAATCACAGTTATGCATCTTTAACTCTTTTATATTGTTCATGGCAAATGTTAGAAAATTAGTTTTTTTTTGTATTTAAAGTTAACAAGTTTGAGTCCAACCAATGTTTTAATTTCTGCATTGACCTTTCACACCTCTCGAAGGCTCCCCTCCATGACCGATCCCTAATCAACAACACAGTATCGTCTGCAAAACAGACTATTTTCCCCTCAATATTTAGTTGAGTTAATGAATTGACATATATTAAGAAAAGGATCGGTCCCAATACTTCGTAAATGACCTTCCTAGCTCTGTTTCCATTAAGGAGTGCTGTATACTGTTTGCGGATGATTCCAGGTTCGTGTATAGAGGCAGTATAAACCAATCCCTTGCTGGTATTGCCCAATCGGGGCGTTCAATTGGATTCAGCTTTGCCATGGCGTGACCATATTAACTCCCTATGTGATAAACTTTCTTCTTCTCTTTATGCATTGCGTAAAATTATATTCACAGCTGGTCAGGAATCGGCATTGATTGCCTAACATAGTCTTCCATTCCAGAATGACATATGGGGTCTTGGTATGGGGAAGCGCTGCAGACACTAATCTTCAAAGGGTGTTTTTAAAGCAAAAGTGTGCAGGGTCCACTTTTCTCGACACTCAATCATGACTCTGTTCGGCCAGTTTATATATGACAGCCTATGCTACTTAAAAAAAGACATCCACCGCCACAACACACATAATGACAAACATCAGCACGGCACACGTTTTAGCCATAACATTGTAAAACCGCAACTTAGACTACATACAAACGACAATACAGGTATTGACTTATTTAATATGCTACCATCTTTGTTCAGGCAGCTAAATTTTGAACTATTTAAGAGGCGTCTAAAAAAATACTTAATAACAACCACTCCCTATTCAATAAGGGAATTCCAACAGGCTGTGAGAGAGAACAGGAATATACATATTTTGGTTTAAATTTTAAAAAAATTCTGTTTGTAAAGCATTTAAGTAGGTACTCTGTAATATGTTTTGTCATGTTATAATATTATATTACTTGACGTATCAATGAAATATATATTTCTTTTGACTAATTTGAAAATAAAAATTAGGTTCAGAATTTTAACCTGTGACATTACCTAATAAGAAAAGCTATATTTTGGTTTTGTTTATTTTGAATTGAATAAAATAAATGAAATAACCTAAATTGTAACGTTTAAAACGATTTTCTTTTTTTTTTAAGGAAGACGGTTTCCAGTGGATATCTACTATACAAAAGCCCCTGAAGCCGACTACGTAGATGCGTGCGTCATATCAGTGTTACAAATCCACGTTACCCAACCGTTAGGGGATATTTTAGTCTTCCTGACAGGTCAAGAAGAAATAGAAACATGCCAAGAACTGCTACAAGACAGACTTCGAAGGCTAGGATCTAAAGTGAAAGAACTATTAATTTTACCGGTTTATGCCAATTTACCCAGTGATATGCAAGCCAAAATATTTGAGCCTACACCACCTGGAGCTAGGAAAGTGGTATTGGCAACAAATATTGCAGAAACCTCTTTGACTATCGATAATATTATCTACGTCATCGATCCTGGATTTGCTAAACAAAATCATTTTAATTCAAGAACAGGTAAGTAGAGCTTATTGTTAAGTAATTATTGGTATTTTTTCGTTCAATGTGTCCCACACAGCTGCGTACTGAGTACTTTAAGTACTTGAAATTGGTACATAAAGTATTTATGTACTTTACTGTAAGTACTGAGAAAAATGGCTGTACGGGTACTTGTTTTTTTAAGTCCAGGCCTAGTAGTAGTAGTAGTAGTAGTAAAGGGGAGGTTAGCGCCAAGCAAGTAGGCCAGTGCGACCCTTTTTGCCAACCCCATTTTACGTCTGGGTAATGTCAGCCAGACGGGACCTACATTTTTACGTGGGTTCCGAACCACAATTTTACCGGCAGATGTTATTCTCGGCACAGTTTTTACGGTCCTGTTGTAACACCTCTTGTCCACCACAGACCTCGACGGGGGAAGCATATTACGTCTCCGTGGTGCGACTTGAAGGATGTTGCCGCAGAGCCCCCTAATCCGCCGGGATCCAGTATCACTCCACGGGACACACCGTACACCGTCCGTATTACCAAATCCTCTGATGCGGGGCGTCCCCAATCCGTCTGGATCGGTAACAGACATGCGTCCCTTTTGTGGGTCACTAGATCCGTTACTTGGTTCAGGAGTAGCTTACTTCTCGACAACATGCCGAAGGAACACCCGAACGATACCGGAGGTAGCCCAAGAGCTCCACAGCTGTATCGTATCGAGGTCGCCTTTTACTGCAATGTTTATTTTTGCCATTGAGAATGCCAGTGTGTGTTGTACACGAAGTACGGTGGCCTGGTCAAGCAAACTAAATAAGTCCGCCAAACCTGCCTGGGATCGAACCAGGTACCTTCGGCATGCGATGCGAGAACGTTATCGCTGCGCTAGGCCTAAGTACAATCTGCTGTGTCACGACCGGTTTAAACATACATAGTGACGTGAGGGACAAATTATTTGATTTCCATCCGCCATCGCTTCGCGCCTCTTCATTCGACAATCAAAATGCAAACCAATAGTTTACATTACGCGCATATGTGTTGGCGTATCTGAGGCCCTGTTTTATTACCGTCCATACAGCACCTTTTGGTTGCAGGGCCATTACATACTTTGTTTAGCCTTTAACAAAAATTAGTTATTTCGCTCAGATCGGGTTACATTGACAAGTGCGGTCGTCCTTTAGCGTTTTAAATTTAATAAAAATTAATTATGTGAAAATTTTAATAGCGAAGCCATTCTGTAGTCGAGCAAAAAACGGTCTTTTAACAGGATATTTGGTCCGGAAATTTATAATTAACGTATGTACATTTTGGGTTGTAAAACAAAAAGTGCGCTGTCAAATGAGAAAATCGTTAAGCTTAATTTTTAATACCTTACATACCTACATTTTTTAAATATTTAATTACCTTATTTTAAAAAATTGTATCTAATCCTGATTTTCTAATAGTATTATTATTATTATTTATACCAAAGAGTGCAACTCCCACATTTTTAAGGCACGAGCACGAGCCACTGTATGAAAAATGTCATAACAGCCTACAACCAGCTTAAGAGAAAAACAGCTGGCACATTCCTGTTTCATTTTCTTTTCTATAACTTTCAAAATTGCTAAAAGATTTATTTCTCCCAGATTTCGCATCAATTATATTATAGTAGCAGTAGTAGTTGCGGGGAGGCTTAGTACATAGCAAGTAGGCCAATTCGACCCTTTTGGCCAACCCCATTTTACGTCTGGATAATGTCAGCCAGACGGGACCTACAGTTTTACGTGGGTTCCGAACCACAATTTATCGGCACAGTTTTTACGGTCTTGTTGTTATACCTCTTGTCCACCACAGACCTCGACGGGGGCAACCTATTACGTCTCTGTGGTGCGACTTGAAGAATATTACCGCAGAGCCCCCAAATCCATCGGGATCAGTATTAGAAGTGTTACTCCATGGGACACCGTCCGTTTTTACCGAATTCTCTGGTTCAGGGCGTCCCCATAGACAATTTACCTTTAGATAAGCAAACAATAAACACGAAAGTGGCAGTTTTATGGCCTCGCGCATGTAGCAAAGCTAGACACTATTAGACATGCGCACTGCAACATAATCGTTCGACGATTGGGGAAATAGACAGGTCCGGGCTTTCCAATTTAAATTCTTGCCAAAAAATTGGAATTTCTTCTCAATTTTTGATGAAGTTGGGAAAAAAGGTAGTGATTTTTGGCATTTTTAGTAGTAGCAAACCTATCAGATTTTAAGGATAGAAAATTGTTTTTAAGGTTTTGTTTTTAAAATTTGTTTAAAAATGTAGCCTAGGCCTAGTTGGATGTGTTTAAATTGATCATAATAAAATAAAGTTATATATCAAGATACATCACTACCCCATACTTACTGAAAATACGAAATACCAGGTATTTTACCTCTATTTGGGTATAATAAAATCATACAACGGCTGTTACTAGTCATTGTTTATGTTCCAATCCTAGTCACTAAAAGAACAAACACAATTCACTAAACTACACAAAAACTAGAAATCCGTAAATATTAAACACCCAGAAACCACGATAGCAAAGAAAACAAACAAGGAATCCACAGAGAAACGTTAAATCACAACAACAACAAAAATGGCGCCCGAGCCGGTTCTGAAGGGTATTTCGAGCATGTCGGTAAAGTAGAACAGACCGATAACACGAGGTTTGTGCGCATGCACGAAGGTGTCCAGAGGGAAGGCAGCTGACCGGCGAGTCATGCGCTCGGACGTATTTTTTCACCCATAAAACGTAACTTTTGTTTGCGCAGGAGATAAGCTGTACGTATCTAAGGCTAGCCTTACACAGCCGGAATGTTTGATGTGAATTCAGAAACGGAATCCAGCATCTGAATTCAGAACGCACGGAATTGTATATATTTTTATTATACAGCACACACATTCTGATTTTTTCAGATTATGATTTTTCAAACTTTCAATGGGCCTGAATTCAGATTCTGGATTTCGTTTCTGAATTCAGATCAAACATGCCGGCTGTGTAAGGCCAGCCTAAAGGTAAATTGTTTATGGGCGTCCCCCAATTCATCCGGATCGGCACCAGACATGCGTCGCTTTCGTGGGTCACTGTCTGCAGTAAATCCTTCACTTGGTTCAGGTGTAGCTGACTTCTCGGCAACATGCCGAAGGAAGACCCGAATGATACCGGCGGAGCCCGAAGGCCTCACAGCTATATCTTTGATGTCCCTCTTTGATAGGTCGCCATATAACTCCAGTGTCATTGTCCATTGTCATTGAGAATGCCAGTGTGTATTGCATTTGCAACACATAGTACGGTCGCTTGGTCAAGCAAACTAAATAAGTCCGCCAAACTTGGCTGGGATGGAACCAGGTACCTTCCGGTCTATAACTAAAAAAAATCTAATTCGCAGTATAAATTGTAGTAATTTCACTTAGATTCTTTTTTTAATGTTTCTTACTACATACCCAATGTTTTCCCTATTTAAACACAATTATTTTACAGATATCTTTAGTGACTAATGCCTACTACTACATTAAAATCTAGTTTTAAAGCTTCCTTTGCTTCTTGTGCCTAGGTGGGTGTCAAGATACTCTAGTCATAGTGCTATCTATAATTGACTCTACCTCCAAATCTAACGTGTGCAGTCCTTCAATCGTTTTATACCCACTGGTATTCCTATTTAACCAAAATTATATTTAAGATATCTTTATTGATTTACATAATACATTATTATATTATAATCTAGTTTTAGAGCTTTCTTTGCTTTTTGGGTCTTGGTGGGTTCCAAGATACCCTGGTGTTATCTGTAATTGACACTACCTCCAAACCTGACATCTGCAGTCCTTTAATTGCTGACATTCGCCCTGGTCCCAGACCACGTACTCTTACTCTTACCTACAAAATTGTAATTAAATTAAAGTTATAAATTTTAATAAATAAGCGATGCATGGCGATTATACCGTTAGTTCAACAAAGTAACATAACTCCTTTGTGATTGGAAACGTGAAGAACTTTTGGTCATAAGAATTTTTCGTAACCCTAATGTACACATTTTAAAATTATTGGGAAATACATAGGGTGTCCAAAAATTAAAATACCAATCAAAGACAATCCACGAGATTTTGGCTTTTACATCTGTGAAAATAAAATATATTATAGTTACATGTATGTATACAACAAAGTTTACTTACAGTTTTTATCCCTCTTTCTACGGCTTTTGATCCAATTGATATAGCAGTGGCTTGGGCAGCCACATTTGTTCCTTTTTTAGCATTTTTAAAACCTTCAATCCCGCAGGAACGTATCATTTTAATCAGGCCATTCGCGTCTGAAAGTAATTAACTATTGAGTCTACCGTTTACAAGTCACTTAATTTTTATAATACAGATAATTGTTATTGATAAAACAGTATCACCAATTGAGATACAATGTGTGTCCTACAAGCTTGTAAAACATCTCATAATCGAATCTCATAATCGATTCAGACAGTAATTGTAACTAACGGTAAAAACCCAACATTTAGTTGGGAAAATTAGCACCCTACTTTGTTAGAGGAACCGAACTTTTATTTTTGTTAAAGAGCCTCAAAAAACGAAAAATAAGGGGAAAATTACCAAACCACATCGAACATGATCCGTTTTAGTGGTATTTTTTCTTAGTCTTTTCATCGGAAAAGCATGTAAAAGCGAATTTAATATCAGAAACTTAACCTCTACGAACAGGGACTTTAAGAAGGAATGTATTCGCCGAAAATCGTTTTTAAATCCTAAATTTATTATTCCTTAACAAATCAGTTTGTTTTGGCGTGAAGATAATCATCTTAGATTTTGTTAAGTTTATTTCAGTAACACGTGAAAAGCGAATGCGTGCGAAAATTAGTTTTCTCTGCACACTGGTAGAAAAAGGATAGGTACGTTCAATGTTATTCTTTAAGAAAATCATTATCCTGATTCATTACCTGTAACGTTTATTATGGTATTATTTTTCGAAACTTTGATGTTAAAAATTGGCAGGTTTTTAAAGGGAGCTCCATTAAATAACTTGGTCATTATATTTCTAGTTGGATATACTTCGTTTTCGGATATGTTGTCGATAAAAGTATTCGTTTCTCCAGCAGTACCTTCGTCTTTAAGTGGTAAAGATCGAAGCATTTCCTTTCTATCGACAATATCTCGGAGATTTGCCACGGCCACATTAAAACTACGATTGGTGTTTGCGAAAATATTCTTCACTATTTGCAAGTTTTTTAATGTAATTTTAAAATTATGTTTATTCATCATAATATAAGAAAATGTATTTCTTACGAAATGCTTGCAAAACAACACAAATAAATTGATGGATATTGTATGTCAAACACTTGTCACAATCTTGCATCATAGCTGACTTGATTGTTTCGTTTTAAGGGGATCGATGCATATTTGTATAAGATCTACTCGCTAAATAAATTTTATTCTACTTTGCTTTTGTATTAACTTTCAATGTTATGTCAATTAAAGTTATCGATTTCCGGAAAATATTGTACTTGCGCACCACGTGATAAAAAACGATAGAAACTCGAACATTACTATTTCGTAAAGAAGAAGTGATTTTCCTGGACACAATATTAAAAACCACTAAGAAATAAACCAAATATAAGAACAAAGAAAAATACATTGCAATATGTTGTAAGTTAATCAAACAGTGTTATAAATACAAATATGTGATTTTGAATTTTCGTGATGTTATTATTTTCATAATTTATATTATTAGACATAAGATTTCGTTTTTTAGTTATTATAAGAAATTAAAAAATCCCATATATTATAATGTTTTGATTTGGCAGGGCGTCATAAACTTATATAAGTTTTTTGGGATAAATAAATGTTAATAAATAAAAAATACTTCGAAAAATTTAATGAAAATCCGGGAAACTACAATGAAGTTTAAAAGGTATTCTCGTTGCAAAAAAATTAAATTTAGAAAAATCTTTTACTGTTTGGAATTTAGTATTAAAATAAAGTATCAAACGATTTTTTTTAAATTTGCTTTTAGAAAAATGTTAGGTTACTTATACTTTAATAACGTTAATTGAACACTTTTAAAAATTTGTTGGTTTCAACATTTTTAATTTACCTATATTTAAAATATAAAATTATTTTATTAATTTCTAGGAATGGAAAGTCTTATGGTTGTTCCAATTTCCAAAGCGTCAGCAAATCAAAGAGCAGGACGAGCTGGCAGAGTTGCTGCAGGAAAGTGTTTCAGGTTATATACAGCGTGGTCGTATAAACACGAATTAGAAGATAACACAGTACCTGAGATCCAGCGTATTAACCTCGGAAATGCCGTGCTTATGTTAAAAGCTTTAGGTATGTTTTTTTGACGCCAAAATGTATCCTAAAAATTGACCGAATTTATTAAGAGATACCGGGGCTAGTTGTCGCTCTTCTTTTCATTTACTTGTTTTGGATATTTTCGCCACAGAACTTAAAAAATTAGAAATATTATACTTATAGAGGGAGTTTATTAGAGACCGACCGAAGATTCGGTTTCGGCTAGTTTCGGTCAAAAAATCTAGTTTCGGTGACAGTTTCGGTTTCGGCCAAAAATAGGCGGAAACTTCGGGTGCGCCGAAACTTAGTGTTCGTGAATTGTCGCGCATTATTCGGCTAACTTTGGGTGAGTTCGTAGGCAGTGTTGTCTATATAAATAGATATCTTTGTTACATATGTCAATTATTGTTTTTTATTTCATTTAACACTAGTTCACTGTCCGTATATCTGTAAAAAATACATTAGATTTCAGTATACAATAGAATTTTTAACATGTATAAATAAATAAGTTTCGGTTTCCGCCGAAACTGAGACCAAGGCCGAAGATTCGGTTTCGGCTGAAAATCTTGTTTTGGTCGGACACTAGAGTTTATTAACATGTAATTTACATATGAAAAAAAATACTACCTCTTCTTTTTTTCTAGGTATCAACGACTTAGTGCACTTTGATTTCTTGGATCCCCCGCCTCACGAAACGCTGGTATTAGCTTTGGAGCAGTTGTACGCGTTGGGAGCGTTGAACCACCATGGCGAATTAACGAAAATGGGAAGAAGAATGGCAGAGTTTCCGGTGGACCCAACGATGGCGAAAATGTTACTGGCGTCAGAAAAGTTCGTATAATAAAAATTGTTTAATAAATAATGATTTCCCCTAGCCAAAGTTTTGGGGTATTATTATTATATAAACCAAAGTTTATTAGGTATCGTAACTTTAGGCAATTTGACATTAATATTTTTAATCAAGATCTTATCAACATGCCTTGGTGGCAAATTCTTGACTGTGACGGTGTCGACAATAAAGCTGCTTTGCTCACTGACATTATTCTAACCCTCTTTGACAATCATACACCTATGGTTGAAAAGAGAGTAACTAGACGGCCCACTCCCTGGTTTACTGGAGCTTTGTGCGCTATGAAAAAGCATCGTAATGATATGTTTTCCAAATATAAACGTACAAAAAATTTGCAAGACTGGGAGGAATATAAGGAAATTAGAAATATTTTTACATCGGCAGTACGTGCCGAAAAAAAATCATACATTGATTATATAAGTCGTACCAAAAACTCTAAAGAGTTGTGGAAAACCCTCGACCATCTTAATGTCTATAGTAAGTCAAAAAATAACGTTGATATTCCTAACCACCTGAAAAATCCTGATCTAATTAACTCATATTTCATTGACTCCGTAAAACAAATTGCAAATACTGTGGACCATGATACTATTGCTAAATACCTTAACAATAAATGCACGTCAGCAGAATTTGAGCTCGAACTGATAAAAGAGGAGGACGTCGTCTGGGCTATCTCGCAATTGAAATCTAACGCGTCCGGCGCGGACGGGATTTCATTGGAAATGATAAAACTATGTTGCCCAACCATCTTGCCTATCCTCACTCTACTCTTTAACTATTGCATTGAAGAGTGCATTTTCCCCTCTCAATGGAAGGTGGCGGAAGTTATTCCGCTACCGAAAGTGAATAGTCCTAAATCTGCTACTGAACTTAGGCCAATTAGTCTGTTGTCAGTACTTTCCAAGGTATTTGAAAAGCTTGTTTATAGACAAATCGTTGATTATTTTAATAACAACAATCTGTTACCCAATCTGCAATCAGATTTTCGTAAGGGGTTCAGTACTGCTACGGCATTGTTAAAGGTCTTGGATGACATTTTATTAGCGATGAGGGTAAAACAACAGGTTTGATCCTGTTGGACTATAGCAAAGCCTTTGATCCCATCAATCACGCTATGCTGTGCGCCAAGTTACGCCACTATGGATTCAAATTTAAAACCATCCAGCTAATTCGAAGCTATCTTGATGATAGATCACAACTAGTTGTGATTGACAACAGTAGGTCAAAGCCCTTAAAAGTTAATAGAGGGGTTCCTCAAGGGTCACTTCTTGGCCCTCTTTTTTTCATTATCTTCACAGCGGATACGTCAAACTGCTTTGGAGAGTGCATCGGCCACAGATACGCAGACGACACACAGATTCAGATCCCCTTTTCTCCTTCTGATGCAGTGGAAGCGTCAAGAAGACTTAATGAATGTCTGGAATCGGTGTTTAAGTATTCACAGAATCATGGTCTAAAACTTAACCCAAATAAGTAGGCCATAATATACTTTGGTCCTGCCAGAGACTGGGCGGCCAAAAGCTTGAATGTTTCTATAGATGGGACTATCGTTCCAGTAGTCGAGGAATATAAAAATCTGGGCATTATCTTTGATGGCCAACTTCGATTTCACGGTCAAGTATCTAAGGTCCTCCAAAAGGCTTATATTAATCTTCGCAACCTCTACAAGTGTAAAAACCTTCTAAATTTTAGGCTAAAAAAAATCTGTGTGAGGCATTGATTCTAAGTCACTTAAACTATTGCAACTTCGTGTATGGACCGTGCTTGGATGGTTCAACCAGGTATAAGCTACAAAAAGTTCAGAATTCTTGCATTCGTCTTATATATGTCGTAGGCTGATAGTGAAATCCGTCATTTCATGAAAAGCCTAGTCACTTCATGAAGCGTCGGCAGATTGTGTAAAAACATGAAATTACACGATCTGCCGCGTCACTTCATGAAGAGACCTTGACGTTTCGGCGTATTATGTATAACACAATCTGCCTAATTTTAAATATCGTCACTTCATGTAGTACCTAACGATGTCATATCAGTCGGCAGATTGTGTAATTCCGTCTAAAAGGTATATTGGCAACTGGTTTGTTCGTTGTTCCCCAAAGCATTTTTTTTTAATTAAATTTTTTTAACTAATATTATTTTATAAAAATAAAAAAAATACTCTGACAAACCCGAACAAACCAGTTGCCAATATACCTTTTAGACGGAATTACACAATATGCCTTGTTTTTGTGGCATTTCATGAAGTGACGATATTTAAAATTAGGCAGATTGTGTTATACATAATACGCCTAAACGTCAAGGTCTCTTCATGAAGTGACGCGGCAGATCGTGTAATTTCATGTTTTTACACAATCTGCCGACGCTTCATGAAGTGACTAGGCTTTTCATGAAATGACGGATTTCACTATCAGCCTACGACATATATAACCTTAAACGAAGTGACCACGTGAGTCACAAACTTTGTGATTTAAAATGGTTGAACATAGCCGGTAGAGAAAAACTACACTTCGCTTGCTGTCTGCATAAATTAATAAAAACTGAATGTCCTTCATACTTGTTTGAAAAATTGATTCCTAGGCATAACATCCACTCCCGTGAAACACGTTTTAATGTGCAGTATCAGTTGCCTAGAACCTGTAAGACCATGACTGGGGGCGCATTTTCTTGTACGTCTGCCAGGCTTCTCAATCGCTATCCTCATATTAGTAGATCAAAGAATGCTCCTCTCCGCACTTTTAAATTCGATTTTAAGAAACAGCTCCTACTACCTAATAACTAATTTTGTCTGTAATATCTTATTATATCTGTTAATATCTAATTTATAATAATTTATTCTTTAGAATGATATCTCAATGTAAAACTTGTTATTATTATTACTTTTTTATACTTATATTTTGTATTTCCCATTTTTATATGCTCGGTTAAGTTAACAGCTCAGCTGACCTTCGCCGAGTTGAAGATAAAGGCGTTTTTATTTATTTATTTATTATTATTTATATACAGGGTGTTTTAATAAAAACTCCCGGGCCAAGTATTCCGAAAACTAAAAGTGACATGTAAATTCTGTAAACGCCAGTTTTTAGGCTCTACGATTGGCTTCACAACTCTGTAAAAAATGTGTTTGAATGATACAAGATGTAGGTGGCGCCACGGTGTAAAGAAATTTTTCGATGACAGCAACCTTTAAATGTTGTCGTTCTTAAAGATAATTAATTTTTGGTCAAATTATGTCCCATAAAAAATTTGATAAATCCAACATGAAAGAAGATATTTGGGGTTAAGTTTTTTTTTAAATAATTTTAACTGGTATTTTAATTATAAATATTTTTAATATCTTTTAGTAGATTTTAATTTAATTTTGGTAATGATAATTTTAGTGATAAAACGCTCGTGTAGCGCTAAATTATTACGTCCAGTGACGTCTCAGGTGCCTTAACAAATAATATTGGCAAAAAATGAGACGCCACTGAGTTTTTGGAGTTCTGCAAACTCACAATAGTGTATTTCGATTAATAGCAAAAGATACAACGTACTAATTATTTAATGATTTTTGTTTTCCAGAGATATGCAATAAAATTGTTTTTATTTTTATTTCTCGAAAACCAAGCAAGGTAAGAAAACAATTTAACAGACAAAAAAAGGATATTTTTAGTTGCTTAATCCGAAAAAAATATATAAAAATTACTAAAAACTCAGTGGCGTGTTATTTTTTGCCAATATTATTTGTTAAGGCGCCCCTGAGACGTCAATGGACGTAATAATTTAGCGCTACACGAGCGTTTTATCAATAAAATTATCATTACTAAAATTCAATTAAAATCTGCTAAAGGATATTAAAAGTATTTATAATTAAAATACTCGTTAAAATTATTTAAAAAAAAAACACCCCAAGTATCTCCTTTCGATTTATCAAAGTTTTTTATGGAACATAATTTGATCAAAAATTAATTAACTTTAAGAGCGACAACTTTTAAAAGTTCCTGTCATCGAAAAAATTCTTTGCACCGTGGCGACACTTACATCTTGTGTTATTAAAACACATTTTTTACACAGTTGTGAAGCCAAGAGGCTAAAAACTGGCGTTTACAGAATTTACATGTCGCTTTTAGTTTTCGAAATAATTGGCCTGGGAGTTTTTATTGGAACACCCTGTATAGTATAAATATACTCGTCGGCATACTGGTTCCCAGGTAGCAAGGTGACGTCCTAAAGTCGTCTTTTTTTAGTCACCTTCTGGACGTAAGTGACCAAAACGATGACGTCTTATGGGCCTCTCAGGAACGTGAATTTGTCACAGCCAGAAGACGTCTTCTCGGGACGCCAGAGGACGTCTTCTCGGGGCGCCAGAAAACGTCTTCTCGAGATTTTAAATGACGTGTTTAAGACGAACCTTTATAGGTTTTATTGGTGCCCCTAATGCGTGAATTCGTATGCCTGCAATTCTTCGATCGCGTACACATGTAATTAAAAATTATTAATTTAAATTTGTATGGTTATAAGCAGATGCTAGCAATCTGGAATGTTTGCAAACGTGTTAAAATTACCTGAATTCGCGATATAGTAAGTGAACACGCGCCAAAACAATCGCACACATACGGAATCAATTGAACCGCACAACTATCGAGGCAAATTTAGACGAGAAAATAACAAAAAATTATTTCCGAACAAAATTTTCCTTTATTTTATAAACAAAACAAAAAAACTACCAGCACTGGAAACCATATAGACTTAACAACACCAAAAAATAAGGGTATATTTTTTGAATAACACAAATGCTGGAAACGTGGAAACTTTAAGTTTTTATCGTCGATCGGCCATTTGCAAAATCAACATGTGATGTGGCGTCAGGCGTGGATAGGTTAGGCAGTGTTGCCAGGTCCAAAACTTTTAATTCCCAAGATAAATTACTCAAAAATTTCCGATTTTCCCCAGATCTTTTAATTTCGATTGAATTCGCTACATTAGTAGGTGATTAGGTCACATTCGGTAATCTGTAAATATATATAACAAAAGAAGTTTAAAAATTCCCTAAATTATAGAAAATTTCCCTTTTTCTCTACTATCTACTGATTGAAGATTTCCCCCAGATTTAAAGAAATTTCCCTATCAATGGCAACACTAAGGTGAGGCGGTTTGTTGGCTTTTGCATTCCAGCCATAACCTTTGGTATTCGATTCGTGTGTTATCGAGTTGCCGATCGATTCAAATTTTCCCGCGATAGGAATTAAGTTGTGCCTAAAATGTGATATATAGGTACGCAGTAATTCTAAATTAAATTACTGATTTAAAAAATATTTGTTAATTATCTCAAATTTTAATAATGAATGCTTGGATGTTAATTTTGTGTTTGAGAGTAAAATTAAACATACATATTTTATTTGGGCTGCTAATTTGGTAAATGCTAAAAAAACTTTTTTTCTGTGGCAAAGTGGCTATAAAGTTGGTATAAGAAATTTTAATAATGAAAGATGTAGGATAATAAATATCCTTTAATTCGTCCAACATATATGCGTCATAATGACATCCTAAAGACGTCTTTTAAAAGGGTCGAGAGGCGTCTTAAAAAAAGACGTAAATTCCTTTTATTCGTCCAAAGTATGGGTCATAATGACACCCTTAAGACGTCTTTTAATAAGGTCGAGAGACGTCTTAAGAAAAGACGTAAATTCCTTTTATTCGTCCAACGTATGCGTCATAATGACATCCTCAAGACGTCTTGTAAAAGGGTCGAGAGACGTCTTAAAAAAAGACGTAAGTTGCTTTTATTCGTCCAAAGTATGGGTCATAATGACATCCTTAAGACGTCTTTTAATAAGGTCGAGAGACGTCTTCGGTAGGTCCCATGACGTCTCAGAGGAATATGTCCCAAATAAAGACGTCTTACAGACGGACCTTGCTACCTGGGTTAGTGTATCGTGTTTTTTTTTAGATATAAATGTTCAGAAGAAGTTGTTAGCATAACCGCCATGCTATCAGTCAATGGTGCCATTTTCTACAGACCAAAGGACAAAATTATTCATGCTGATACCGCTAGAAAAAATTTCAACGATTTAGGGGGTGACCATCTTAGTTTGTTGAACGTGTATAATCAATGGAGAGACACCGATTATTCTTTACAGTGGTGTTACGAGAACTTTATTCAGTACAGGTAATTTATTGTATACCGGATATGGTGCTTTGCCAGACTGGCAATGGGAAGTCTCATCTAAATTTTGCTACCCTCAAATATTATTAATTTTCAGGGTTGGCAAATATCATGATATTTATATAAATATCCAAATATTTATTTATTTATTTATTTATTTGAACTACAATTTACAGGTTGATACTTAAATATCATTAACCCACTTACAAATGTAGTGATTAAATTGGTGTCGCCCAAGAGCGACTTAATATCTAAAATCTCATTATAAAAAATCTTAAAATTAGCAAAATATTTTACTAATACTCAACTGTATTCAAGATATTCAACATTCTTTTTTTAAGATTGTTTATAAATGGTCCTCCGATATAATATATTATCGATATATTGTTATTTTCGATATACAGGGTTAGTTGAAATAACTGGAACGGCTAATTTTCTTCAAAACTACCAAGGCTAAATCAATGAATTTTGGTACAACTTAAATAATTGAATTGAAAATTGACAATTGCGACGTTGCCAGATTTTTAGTTTTTTCTGTAACTGTTTTTTTTTCAAATGTAACTACACTTTTTTTTATTGAATTCGATTCCTCCCATCAACGTTACCATTTCCTGATAGTATCAAATTTTTATCTCAAGTATGGAAAAAAAGTTAATTAGTTACAACTATAACTCTAAAAAAATCCAATCTATTTCCATTTAAAAACGTTTCAAAAAATGTGAAAAGGAAGGTTGGCAGACATAATGTACCTAATGATATCGATAACGATAATAACAACAAAGAACTACTAACAATAACATAGCTAGTAAAAATTACTTACATATTATAGTACACTACAATATTAATTTGATTATGAAACCGATAATATGTAAGTACTTTTTTACTAGCTATGTTATTGTTAGTAGTTGTTTGTTGTTATTATCGTTATCGATACTATTAGGTACATTATGTCTACCAACCTTCCTTTTCACATTAGTTGAAACGTTTTTCTGAAACGTTAGAATTGTACTAACTAATTAACTTTTTTTCCCATAGAACTATTTGAGATACAAATTTGATACTATTAGAAAATGGTAATGTTGACGGGAGGAATCGAATTCAATAAATAAAAAGAGTAGTGTTACATTTAAAAAAAAACATTCCTTAAGTTACAGAAAAAACTAAAAATTTGGCAACGTCGCAATTGTCAATTTTCAATTCAATTTTTTAAGTTATCGACCTGTACCAAAATTCATTGATTTTGCCTTGGTAGTTTTAAAGAAAATTAGCCGTTCCGGTTATTTCAACTAACCCTGTATATCTAAATTTGGATATTTATTTATATTTTTAATTATTTATAAATTATTTAATCTGTTTTCTGTAAAGATATATTTAAAAAATTCAAAAATCACTTAATTTCATATAAACATGTTATAAACCTGTAAATTTGTATTTCAGATAGTTGCTATCACAATAACAAGTTTATGAATATGAACACATCATATATTTTTGCTTTTAACTATGGTTTAACTTAAAACCCAGAATTACTGGACTTGTTAATTAAATCAAAATGAAACCACACTAAATTTTTTTATTTTTGGCATTGTAAAATTTTTATTTCATAAAACAAACAACAAAATATTGCTCCGTTCAATCAGAAATCGGAATAAAAATGTCACGCGGCAAAGAACAACAGGTGGTCTACGTTTTGGAAAGACGGGGAATCACCGCATCGTAAGCAGCATAATACGCTGTTGCCGACTCAGCGGCGCCATATTTTTATACTGATGAATAGAATTTAAAAAAAAAAAATATTGATATATATCAGGATAAATATCGTCGCATAAATATCATGATATTTATCAAGGATATATATCCTGCCAACCTTGTTAATTTTACATCAAAATTGTATCAGATTTTTTTGAAGGTCCATTTATAATGTACTTTCACCTAATTTTATTAATTTCTAAGCCAATTAAAAGTTATTTAGAAAAACTTCTTAAAATAATTTTATTCAGTGTTCTGTGTGTGAGTGATAGCCTAGCCTAGACCTTGAAATGTTCAATTTTTATTTAATATTACTTTTTATTGCAGGTCAATGAAAAGAGCTAGAGATGTAAGAGAGCAGCTTGCAGGGTTAATGCAAAGGGTGGAGATTGACATGGTGTCGAACACTGATACAGTAGATATTAGAAAGGCGATTACAGCGGGGTACTTTTATCACATAGCAAGACTTTCGAAAGGGGGCCACTATAAGACAGTTAAACACAATCAGGTAAGGAATGGATGGTGAAAATGTATTTAATAATCTATGCCTAGCCTATAGAGATTAAAGTATCTCTTTTAATACCGATTAGGGCGAATATTTGGTGCATGAGCAGCAGTCAAGGGCACCAGTATATTTGCTACTTTTTGCGCTATGAACATTACATACAACTCTTAAATATAAATAATAAAATATGTATTTTTACATACTTAGAGATAAGTTTGACATTTTATGGAGACTCTACACCATCATTTAGTGTGACAGTACCACCCAATGATATCAATCGATAAGATCCAAAATACCAAAAATTTCAAGCATGTTTGTTAAATCTCTCAAGGGATTGATTATACCGTGCGAGCAAAAAGTATTTGCATCAAAGAGTGCTTGGATTAAAAAACGTAGGGCTTGGTTTAGATAACAATGATATGGGGACGATATATCTAACCAAATCTAGGTTAAAATTTTGTCAAATTCATATTATGACATGATATGCCAAACTAATGAGTAATAAAATAAGTAGACAAATACAAATTTATTTTTGTTGTTTACAAAATTAACAAAGTAAGAATATACAGAAAGAAAAATAATTACATAAATTGCTGAAATTGGCCACCGCCATGCTCCAAGCATAAATTCACACGTCTCTTCATATTTTCGAAAGTGTTGACCAGCATCTCTGGAGAAATGTTACCACATTCTTGGATAATCCTTTCCTGTAATTGTTCTAAATTTGCAACTGGTGTTTTAAAAATAGTGTTCTTTAAATGAGGAAAAATGAAGTATAATCCATAACCGTTAAACAAGGTGATCTAGGTGGAAATTCAATGTCTGATCGAAAACTGATCAATCTGTCGTCGAAAAAATTGCGGAAGTGGTTAATAGTTTCGACGGCTGTATGGGCGGTTGCACCGTCCTGTTGAAAATATCCAAAACGTAGTTCGCCGTCAAGTAATTGCTTCACAAATGGATTCCAAATATTGTCTCTATACCGCTGTGCTGTAACTGTGTCATGGGAAAAAATAGGACCAACAATTCTTCTTCGGGAAACGGCTAACCAGACACCAATTTTTTGAGGGTGCAATGTGGACTCGACAAAAAAATGGGGATTTTTACTACTCCACATGCGTGTATTCTGAGAATTCACATAATCGGAGAGGTGGAACCAGGCTTCATCCGAAAAAAAGTCAGGTCTAATAAATCATTTCTTTCCAATAAATTTTGGGTAAACCATTGAGAGTAATTTCTGCGTCTTTCAAAATCTGCGGCTTGTATTTCTTGGAATACTTTCACTTAATAAGGAAATAAATTTAGCTGCTTCTTAAGAATAATCCTGCATGTTCCATAAGATCTTCCCACTTCTTGGGACAGGCGTCTTATACAATTTGTTGGCGTATTTTGCATTATTTCACGAACGTTTGCAACAAGTTCCTCTGTTCTTACAGATGGTCTTCCTGCTCCATTTTTGTGTTGAATAGAACCTGTTTCCCTAAACACAGCCACAGTTATTTTTAGCCAATGATAAAAATCCCCAGCAATAAAACCAACGTTAGGAAAATGTTCGTGAAAATCATCCATGCACAAATCCGGATTGTATTGCCACACTATTTACTCTAACCCCGTTTCGAAAATACGCTTCAACCATGATTGTTTTGTGCTGTTTCGTAAAGCCCATTGCGTGAACTGTTCAAGAAATTGGAAAAATTAGCGATGAATCAAATTACTTGTAACGACTGTCAAAGATGCCGGAATAACAGATTGATTGTTAATTCAGGTAGTTACTGACACCCAACAGGTATTAAGCTGTACAGCTAAGCATTACGTCCTTAGATGCAAGGCCCTCTTTGATGCAAATATTTTCTGCTCGCACGGTAAGTTCTATTAATATTAAAGTACTATTAGAGGGATTACAATATTTTTAATCCTCCAGGAGTGCAAAAAATTGAAATTTATTCATTTGGATTAATACAAACTTCAATTCATATTTGGCTCTGTGCTACCACTATGTCACCATGGAAATCAAAACTATTTGTTCGCTTGTACTAATATCGTTGAAATTGTTTTTCAGACTGTTACAATTCACCCCAATAGTGCACTTTTTGAAGAACTACCCAGATGGGTGTTATACCACGAACTAGTTTTTACCACAAAAGAATTTATGAGGCAAGTTATTGAAATAGAAAGTAAATGGTTATTAGAAGTAGCTCCACATTTTTACAAACCTAAAGAATTGGAAGATTCAACAAATAAGAAAATGCCAAAAACTGTGGGAAGAAGTACGAGAACGGAATAAAATTTTGAAAATAATATTTTTGTTTTCTTATAGGTACCAAACTTTAGAAGTATTAAAAACTTTTTTTATGTTTATAATTCAGATATTTTACTTAATATAAATTATTTCAATCATCCTGCCTGTATGGCACAAGCCAATTAATCAAAAAATCGGCAATGCCATCATGTCGACACGAAAACTCTTCTTAAAGAATTTGACTTGCAGAAGAGTGTAATACTAAAACTAACCAGCAGGATCGATCTATTGGAAGACAAACTAAAAAATCCAAACCCTATCAATCTGGAATGTGAGTGTGCCACCATAACAGTAAAATTTGAAGAGAAAGTTAAAAAACTTGAAAAAGAATTAACTTAACAGTCGGTTGCTAACAACTTCCCTCAGCATGATCCTGCATCAGAATCGGATAAATGGCTCATCTCACTAGTTAGGCAAGAACTAAAAAATAATACTGAAGCAATGGCAATTCATCTTCAGGGTTTAGCTTAATTAAAAGCGCCAATTCTGAATTAGTACGATTCCTCCTCCCAGACCAATTTAAATCTGCTCCTGTTCAACATAATATTTGTGCCCCAGCGTGCAATTTTTTGGTGTCAGAAAAAGGCCTCCGGGTTGTGTCTATGTCAAGTACTATCGATCCTAATAAAGCAGGCCAGAACCGTTCAGAGCAAAACCGCGCAGGCTGCTCTCAGGGGAACGATCAGCTCTATTTTCTTCATTTCGGCGGCGGAAGAGAGAAAATGGTACTATTTGGGAAATTTAAATCAATGTTAACTAATGTTCCTACCTTAGACCAAGCACTACTGAGGTTCCTACACTCACACGTGAAGTGAAAAGCTTAAGGGTAAGGAAGATTACAGGGCATCTTTTAAAATTTTCATAGATCCCCAGTTCGAGGCCACCGTTATGAATCATACCATTTGGTCTAAAAACGTGGCCAGAAACAGTTTTCGAATGCCATAGAATTTTCAGGCGGGACACCAAAATCGACGGTACAAGAATTAAATACTGATTTGTTCAGTGTGGTCGACGACGGGTGCCCCTCGTGCGCAAACAAAAGTTAATTTTTATGAGATTGGGCATGCGCACAAACCTCGTATTTTTGGCCTGTCCTTCTTTAGCGACATGCTCAAAATACATTCCAGAACCGGCTCGGCGCCATTTTTGTTGTGTTTTAAGTTTTCTCTGTGGTTTCCTTGTTGTTTTCTTTGCTATCGTAGATTGTGGGTGTTTAATATTTACGTGTTTCTAGTCATTGTGTAGTTTAAGTCAATTAATTGTATTTGTGCTTTTAGTGACTAGGATTGGAATATAAACAATGACTACCTAGTAAAAACCGTTGTGATTTTGTTATGTCCAAATAGGGATAGAATATCGGGTATTTCGTATTTTCAGTAAGTATTTGATACATAACTTTATTTTAATATGATCAATTTAGATACATATCTAACTAGGCCTAGGCTACACAAACAATGTATGAAATAAAGAGAAATACACATCAAGACAGATTATCCCGATGCATGTTTTGGTATATTTTATTTGCAACCCTGCAATCTAAGTAGGTAGGTACCTATTTAAGAGGCCTATGGTACCTACCTGACTATTTTTCGGGCAATATTTTGCTTTAAAAGGTTTAAACGACACTTTTCTTTCTCTATACTTATATTATATAAAAGAAAACTAGGTATGAATACAAGGGTGAAAGTATTCCACGGGTCAAATTCTCGGCCAAAATTTTTTTCAAATTCTTAAACAATAATTGTGCTTGAAAACACGTACCCCCGTTTTTCAAAGTTGTAAAAATCAATGCAAGTTATATACCTACCAACTAATATTTGACTTGAGGTTAGGTACCTACGCGATAGCGTCGATGATTGGTTAGTTTGCTGGTTTTGTTAGTTTTTTATATTCGATTTTATAAGACTAGTTTAATTGACTTGTTCTCTTCCTTTTCGAACTAAAAACGACGGTGAATAATTTTTAAACAAGTTTTAGAATTAAAAACGATTTTTTATCCTAGAAGTCTGAGAGGTTTGCAGCTACTAAAAATACCAGAAATCTCTACTTTTTTCCGACTTGGTCAAAAAATTAGAATAAGTTCCAATTTTTTGTCAAGAATTTGTGGCAAATTTTAGCTCTTTATGTGTAAAAATAAAATTATGATCAACTTTTACAATTTCTTGAGCAAGAACTTAAATTTTAAAGCCCGTACCTGTCTATGTTCCCCATTCGTCAAATGATAATGTTGCAGTGCGCATGCCTAATCCGGTGTAGCTTTAATTACATGCGTGAGGCCATAAATTTGCCACTTCCGCGATGATTGTTTGCTTATCTAAAGGTAAATATCTATGGTTTCTACTCTAGAAAACTTAGTCGATGTGTGTAATTTTTCAATTATTATTCCAGACTACCATGCAGGTAATTAACCTGATACTTTATGGATGTTTTAGTACGTGTCTCGTTGCCGCCTGCCTAGTGCTTGTGTTTTGTACTGTATTTATGATATTCGTACCTATTATATATAAATTGATACGAGACCTGTGACCTATGTAACCTAAGGACATTAGTTTCTTCTAAACAGTTATTTTTTGTTGTGGTTCTCAATGCAGTTTTCATTTATAAATAAACATGGAGAAAAGTATTCACGATAAAGTGTTTCCTTATTTATTTTCCAAATATTGGTTTATATAAAAATGTACTTTTATTCCATAAAATAAAAACTTTTGTACCTACGTATTTTTATTGATTTAATTAATTAATTAATAAGGTGAATCGATAATATTTATATTGAATCATAAATTAACTCAATAAAAACTCGTTTAAAAGTTCTAAGACCGTCGTTCAAATTTCCCGCTTTTGCGCCATTGGTGGCCAGCAAAGACACTAAAACCCCTCTCTCTCTCCATTTTGTTGCGATTGTTTAACAAGGAGTTAACATTTCTAACCCTATAAATTTTCTTTGTTTTACTCCAATAATGGAACTAGCACCAGAGGCTTCTTGTCAACACTGTAGAAAAGCATCACAGCACTGCGCAAATTACATAAGTAAAAATATGAAAAACATCAGAAATAGCCAACTTTTGTTTTGAAGTTATGGATAGGGTAAATAACGACAGGGGCTTCTCACGCAATATTTATTTTACCGACGAATGTACCTTCACATTAAACTAAAGATTGTAATTTCAGGGAGTCGTACGTAATCAAATCTCTGCTTATCAAGATAATAAAGTATTTTTTGTAAAGTGTTGTTTTTCCACTTGTTTCCAAATGTCGAAATAAATAAAGATCTCATTAATTCGTTTCAAGTACTTGCGTTTATGAAATTAGTACAATTATTATTTTTTCTCGACTATAAAACATGTTGAAACTAATAAAAAAATAAAACGTCTAGTGACATTATAATTACTGGTGGTTTAATAGACGTATGTATCAAATTTTTAAGGTGGCATTCTCAACGTCATTTAATCCATTACCAACCTATTTCGCGTTGCTTTTTTTAGTTTATTATTAGATTAACTAACATTTTAATAAAATCAATATCGTCGGTACAATATTTAGGTAATATCTGACATATTATAACAAAAATATCTATTCATTTTATTGCTAATTTTGGGAGAATTGTATAGTGAAAGAACAATGACATAATAACGTTAAAAAAATCTTACCCGATATTTTTCGCTAAAATATTTAATGAAATTCCTTGATATTTATTTAATATGTCAATTATTACCTATAAAATATGAAGACGATGATTTTATTTAAATTCTGTGTAAAAGCTAGAAAAATTAAATAAATATACGCGAAATAGGTTGGCAAGCATGTTGATACTACCACCTTAAGCGAAATGATTAATCTAAATAACCTTTAAATGACTTTTGACAATAATACATCGATTTAGGGTGAGAGTGGGTGAGAGTCCATAAAAGTCTATACAATTTTGATCTAAAATAATTAAGGGAGCCAATATTTGAGGGTAGGAAAATTTACGTGGGATCTCCCATAGCTAAATAAAAGGAATTCATGCAAAATAAAACGCATTATTAAAAAATTATAACAATATATTCATAACAATTTACACATCAGAAATCTTAAAAAAGGGAAAACTACATTTACAAAAACAAACGGTTAAATGCAGTTCAGATCGACACAACACTGATTTTCGAAAATCTAACCAGTAGCTTTTAGCTACGCATTATACTGCAGTCTCAGTTTATTACCTATGGAAAACCAATTTCATTTGGTTAACAACGCATGCGCACTCCATCCATGTGCCATATAAGAAAGTTCGCACCTAATCAGTTTTTCACTACAATATTTCCTGCCAAAAGATTTAAAACAATTTTTCTGACAGAGCCCATTCACACTTAAGTCTTTTTAGTACGACGATAATTTGGTATAATGTCTTTTGCACGGGTCGGGTGAATTTACATCATTCCGCCCATTCCCCCCATTCCACCCATGCCACCCATACCTCCTCCACCAGACATAGGCGATTCTTCTTTAGGAATTTCTGTGATTACGGCTTCAGCCGTCGTTAGGAGGGAAGCTACACCTGAAGCGTCTACAAGAGCTGTCCTTACAACCTTAAAAGAAGAAACATAGTAAATTATGGTGCTATATTTTAATCAATTTTAGAGCGATATAAGCTACTTCTCACGTCAAAAAGTGCAAGACTGGCTCAAATATTATCGTTCAAAATTTCATTAAAATATACCGAACGGTTTAGAAGTTAGAGGGGGGGGGGGGGGGGACGGACGGACTTTAGGTCCTCACTGTATGGTTATATATACAGGGTGATTTACGTTCAGTGGCCTATTAGAAGATCTCCGAAACGAGTAGTTATATTTCTAAAAATTTGGTAGCGGGCATGATTGGCTTTGAACTTTTAAAATATTAAATTTTGACGTTTGTATAACTTCCGGTTATACCGGAAGTTATGGCCAACTTTAGCATTTCAAATGAAATACTCTGTATATTTTAGCATTTTTGGATACCTTATTGAAACCTAAGTAACTTTTATTAACAATGATCTATAATCTATACCTATCTCTAACCGTTTTTGAGATATGAATTATAAAATGAATTTTTTATGTAAAAACCTTACCAAGAAGAAAGTTCAGTAATTTTGAAATTAATAAAGCTAAACATTTAAAATTTTGTAGGCTTTAACTTAGATCTTTAGACTACATTACTTAGATTTCATGTTTTGCATACAGGGGTTTTTTAAAAGTGTGCCATGTGGCCATTTAGATAAATGTGCATAAGTCAATTTTTGCAAATGGGACACAGTGTTTTTTTTTATCTTAGTAACGTGTAGAGAATCAAATTTTCTATCTAAACGTTTAATATGTCAGTATCAATATTTTTAGGCGTCTTGGAATTATAAGCAATTAAAAAAAAATATCTTAAAATATGTGTTTGTGTTAAGTTCATAAGACATTAGGGAATTTTTAATAGAAGGAATTCTCATTTTGGGCATCCGAAAAGCCTAAATTGGTTAGAGAAAGAGGATTTCAACAGAAATTTAGATTTAATGTTTTTTGTTTAGTAATGAACAATCAGTTTGCTTTTTGTATTTATGAGGAAAATTTGAATTCGGAGAAATATTTGGAAAAAAACAAATGTTGCTGGAGACTTTACCACTATATCGGAGTTGTTGGTATCAGTTGGACGGTGCTCTAGCTCATTGTACCCATGCAGTTAGTGAAGAACTTACTAATTTGTTTGAAGACCGGTTGATAAGACGTTTAGGTCCGTGGAGACGTCCTAGAAAAACATGTTTCATACAAAACTTGTAGATCATGTAAAAATCTACTACTTTTGTAAATAGCACTTTTTCACATAACCTCAAATTTTTTTAGATAAGTGCGAAAAACCGGTTTTTGTGTTTTTTAATTTTCATTTGAAAACGTGTTAACTAATATTTATGAAATTTTAGGGAGAAATAGCTTTTCTTATGACAAATAAGGAAAAAAATTTTTGTTTTTGTTTCATGGGCTGTTTTGAAGATATTTGCTTTTTTTTTTGTATTTTTTTCAAATAAAATTTGTCCTTCGAAAAATCAATTTAAAAACTTTTGGTTGTGCTCATTTTTTTCGTTTTTAGTTGCACTTTAACATGAAAAAAAAAAAAAAGTCAGGGTGCAAAAACATCCTTTAAAATGCACAAGAAGCCAAAAGTGAGTTTTACGAAAACGAATATTTCAGTATAAGTTCATAATTCGTTTAAAATTACGAACATTTTTTAAAATCAAGTACTTATTTGTATTCTATGGAAAAAAATACTAAAAAAATTATTAAGAAATTTAGGTTAATTAAAATTAAAATTAGCAAGAATTTTAAAATACGAATTTTTGTAATTGATCGAGAAAAGTATAATTGCGTAAGCGAGTCACAAAAAAAATTATTTTAGGTAATTTTGAAGTACTCTGGTTCTTTTTAACTAATAAAAATAAACTTAAACTAGAAACAAATAACAAGTATATATTTTAACGAAATACAGTGTGTCCACGGATGGACCTAACTATACTTGTAAAAAACTTTATTTTCAATTTTTCGAAAAAAAGTAATTCTTCATCATTTCTTTTGCTTATTAATTAAATATAATTCACGTAAGAAAATTTCCATTTTTTTATACAGGGTGCACAAAAAATGTAGATTTGCAAAATAAAAAAATTTTGATCCAACTTTTTTGAATGATCAAAATAAAAGAGATTGGAAAGAGAATTCGAAAAGCCGAATAAAGTTTTGAGATATGACCTGTGGTAACTACGATATTTTATATTAAAGTTAAATAAATTATTGATATTTTCCTTCAGATTGAAGTTTTAATTTAAAATATCGTAGTTACCACAGTTTATATCTCAAACCTTTATTTGGCTTTTCGAATTCTCTTTCCAATCTCTTTTATTTTGATCATTCAAAAAAGTTGGATCAAAAATTTTTAATTTTGCAAATCTACATTTTTACATTTTTTGTGCACCCTGTATAAAAAATGGAAATTTTCTTACGTGAATTATATTTATTTAATAAGCAAAAGAAATGATTAAGAATGACTTTTTTTTCGAAAAATTGAAAATAAAGTTTTTTACGAGTATAGTTAGGTCCATCCGTGGACACACTGTATAAATTATTAATTCAAAAAATTTCTTCATGTTAACATAAAGCATGGTAATGATGGTAACATTAAAAAAAAGTGGTATACAAAACCTGTTTGGTCTAGTAGTAGATACTTAACCTATAACTCACGAAAAACTCAAGAATTGCAAAATTATTACATTATTATATTTTAAATAAATATTTAATATAAGTACTAAACCAATCTACGTTTTTTTGGTACACTTTCATCATTTAAATTATATGATTCTGATTTAGAATTTATTTTTTCCGCTGAAACGTTTTCTTCAACTTCATTGCCGTCTTCATCCTCACTACTAATGTGAAAAATATCTTCAAATATTTGTTTTTCAGCATTTAAGCAAAGGGTTGGTTCTTCGTTTGCAGCTAAAATATCTTCTACATCAATAAAGCCATCCAAATTTTTTCGCTCTTCAAAATTAGTACAATTACCAGCACTCTGACATTTTGCACATAAGTCAGTGCATTGCAGACCATGCTTTCGGCATCCGCACAGCCTTTTTCACAGCTACAAGTAATGTGTCCGGAATAACTGGATCGCCTGTGAAATGAGGTAACAGCACGTCTTTCTTATTAGCTGTTATTTTATTCCAGCCCCATTTAGTAGCAAGTAAAGTATTGTTTCCAAGCCACTTTTGAACCTGGAAAAATAGCATCTGTAAGAGTGTTGCGTAGCTGCCCCAACAGTTGGTGGTATTTTTTCTAATTTGAAACCTTTTCTAGTCGATAGTTTTTTATACTGGCTGAACCTCAATTCATCAAGTGATTCTTTGGATTTTTCACATTTGTAAATTGATTTTATTAAAGTACAGCCGTTAGCAGAAATGATCGTGGGGTCTACATTTTCTTTATAAAAAGGTTCAACCAAAGTAGTCAAGTTTGGAGTTTTTAATAATGAATGAAAACTTGTTTTTTTTCCTTTGCCAGAAAATCCAGAGCTTGTATCGCAACCAGTGAAACAGTAAAGAAAGGCGACGATTGATCGTAAATTTTGGTGTTCAAAACTTTTTGAAGAGTAGACTGCATTTAAAATATAATAACGTAATAATTTTGCAATTCTTGGGTTTTTCGTGAGTTATAGGTTAAGTATCTACTAGACCAAACAGGTTTTGTATACCACTTTTTTTCAATGTTACCATCATTACCATGCTTTATGTTAACATGAAGAAATTTTTTGAATTAATAATTTATATTTCGTTAAAATATATACTTGTTATTTGAATCTAGTTTAAGTTTATTTTTATTAGTTAAAAAGAACCAGAGTACTTCAAAATTACCTAAAATTATTTTTTTTGTGATTCGCTTACGCAATTATACTTTTCTCGATCAATTACAAAAATTCGTATTTTAAAATTCTTGCTAATTTAAATTTTAATTAACCCGAGGGGTGTCTCACTGTGGCAGTAGGTGTACAAATGTTAAGGCAGGACTTAGCATGACCGTGGCAGGACTGTGGCAGGACCTGGCAGGACTGTAGAAGGACCTGGCAGGACTGTAGAAGGACTTGGCAAAACCGTGGCAGGACTGTAGAAGGACCTGGCAGGATCGAAGCAGGACAGGCAGTACCTTTCAGATCCAATCAGATTTCTCCAATAACTTTAGGAGTAGGGATAAATAGCGGGAAGCAAAAAAATTTTTTGCTTGCTTTTGTTTATTGATTGAAAGTGAAATGGAAGTGCTTGTAACAGACGTCGCAGTTTTTAAAGTTTTCGGCGCGCGTCGCCGCATAATATTCCTGTTTGAGTTCTGTTGTAAACACCGGTGAATCACAACAGTCGACTAGTCGAGTTTGCTGTCTCATTTATTATGTTCATGCAAGTTATTGATAAAATATATTGTTTATTTACGAGTTTATTTCTTTGTTAAGAAAGAATATAAATATTTAGAAGTTGTGTATCCGTGGTAGGACAGTAACAGGACCGTGGCAGGACAAGCAGGACCCTAGCAGGACAAGCAGGACCGTGGCAGGACAAGGGCAAAAATGACAAGTCAGGTGTACAAATTTTGAGTAGTGAGACACCCCTCGAATTAACCTAAATT
Source organism: Polydrusus pterygomalis (assembly GCA_963969555.1). Lineage (NCBI taxonomy): Eukaryota > Metazoa > Arthropoda > Insecta > Coleoptera > Curculionidae > Polydrusus > Polydrusus pterygomalis. The sequence continues at coordinate 116,809,377 of OZ018376.1, forward strand.
TCTTAATAATTTTTTTAGTATTTTTTCGCATAGAATACAAATAGGTACTTGATTTTAAAAAATGTTCGTAATTTTAAACGAATTATGAACTTATACTGAAATATTCGTTTTCGTAAAACTCACTTTTGGCTTCTTGTGCATTTTAAAGGATGTTTTTGCGCCCTGACTTATTTTTTTTTTCATGTTAAAGTGCAACTAAAAACGCAAAAAATGAGCATAACCAAAAGTTTTTAAATTGATGATTTTTCGAAGGACAAATTTTATTTGAAAAAAATACAAAAAAAAAAAAGCAAATATCTTCAAAACAGCCCATGAAATAAAAACAAAAAAATTTTTCCTTATTTGTCATAAGAAAAGCTATTTCTCCCTAAAATTTCATAAATATTAGTTAACACGTTTTCAAATGAAAATTAAAAAACACAAAAACCGGTTTTTCGCACTTATCTAAAAAAATTTGAGGTTATGTGAAAAAGTGCTATTTACAAAAGTAGTAGATTTTTACATGATCTACAAGTTTTGTATGAAACATTTTTTTCTAGGACGTCTCCTTTTACGATAAATCACGAAACACCATTTTTCACCCCCTTTCGACCCCCCACGGGGAGGGATGACCGATCCAGTTGTCTATTTTTGGTTTTTTACGTTTATACTTACCCCATAAACAGTTTCCAGCAATAACATTTTGGATATCAATTTTTTACATTTTGCACTAAAATTTTGATAACTTGACTGGTGTATGTATAAAAACTTTAAGAATATTTTGTCAGGTTACTTAGGTAATGCTGTCATCAAATATTATGATAATTTTATTTAAGAAATAAGCAGAAATAGTTAAGCAACGAATAACCTAGGCACTTATATTAACAAAATGCTGCCAATAAAGCATGTTTTACAAAAATAATGTCTTATGAACTTAACACAAACACATATTTTAAGACATTTTTTTTAATTGCTCATAATTCCAAAACGACTAAAAATATTGATACTGACATATTAGACGTTTAGATAGGAAATTTTATTCTCTACACGTTACTAAGATAAAAAAACAGGGTGTCCCATTTGCAAAAATTGACTTATGCACATTTATCTAAATGGCCACATTGGCACACTTTTAAAAAACCCCTGTATGCAAAACATGAAACCTAAGTAATGTAGTCTAAAGATCTATGTTTTAGTTAAAAGCCTACAAAATTTTAAATGTTTAGCTTTATTAATTTCCAAATAACTGAACTTTCTTCTCGGTAAGGTTTTTACATAAAAAATGCATTTTATAATTCATATCTCAAAAACGGTTAGAGATAGGTATAGATCATTGTTAATAAAAGTTACTTAGGTTTCAATAAGGTATCCAAAAATGCTAAAATATACAGGGTATTCCATTTGAAATGCCAAAGTTGGCCATCACGTCCGGTATAACCGAAAGTGATAGAAACGTAAAAATATAATATTTTAAAAGTTCAAAGCCAATCATGCCTGCTACCAAATTTTTAGAAATACTACTCGTTTCCGAGATCTTCTAATAGGCCACTCAACGCGAATCACCCTGTATATATATACACAGGACACAAAAAGTTGTATAACAGCAGATGCGAATATACAGATTATCGTAATAAATTAATACGTACACTAAATAATTAAATCGAAAATAATGTATCTTGTGTTTCTTTAGATGTATCAGAAAAAGCTGAAATACACCTATTGCATCGCAAGACTTTATTATACCTTCTATTACAAACCACAATTAGACTGATGACATAATTGCAGGACTTGGTAGAAGGAATATTATAATATTCATAAGTTTATAACAATCGGGGCGTTTCTTTTAAAAACAATACATGGCTAAATTTCAGAAAAATAATTTTTGGCATACCTTGCCATTGCATTAACCATTGCGATAAATATTAGTAACGTGTGATCAAAAATTATTTGCATCAAAGAGGGCGTGGATTAAAAAACGTACGGCTTGGTTTAGATAAAATTACTTGTAACGGCTGTCAAAGATGATGGAATAACTGATTGATTGCTACCGCTAAGCATTACGTCCTTAGATGCAAGGCCCTCTTTGATGCAAATAATTTTTGCTCGCACGGTATAAGATCCCGACTAAGATCGACCTTCACTCATCTGTTAACCAATAAAAAAAATAAAAAATAAAAGTATTTTTTTATCAAACATACTATACGGGGTGTTCGGAAAATGCGTTAGGAAATTTTAAGGGGCAATTCTACATGCAAAAATAATGCTAGTAGATCATTTGGCAAAATGTCGAAATCTCCATGGTTACCAAGATACAGTGGTTTGAATTTGATCTTTTAGTTTTAGTTTTTCGTCATACTATACTACATTTATTTTCGAACCAAATCATTTGATATTCGGCACACATACTAATCTCGAGCGACTATACAATTTGAAGATAAGAGTGTTTTTTTTAAACCGCTAGAGGGCACTTTACCTGAAACATAAATATTATTTCCGTCATAACTTTTTTCTTTTGGTAGCTGGAACAAAACCGAAGGTGCCATTTTAGTGGCAATTAAGAACACAAAAAATAAGTTACTCTTGATCAAGGTCGATAAACCCCTCCGTTTAGCCACTAATCGATATCAAAGCTTTCATTGCTCTCAACCAAATGCCTACGTATATAAATGGAATCGCGTCAAATCAAGTGGCCTGGTTTCAAATTATTTAGTTGTCAAATTTCGCATAATTTGAAACCAGGCCACTTGATTTGACGCGATTCCATATATGGCATTTGGTTGAGAGCAATGAAAGCTTTGATATCGATTAGTGGCTAAACGGTGGGCTTTATCGACCTTGATCAAGAGTAACTTATTTTTTGTGTTCTTAATTGCCACTAAAATGGCACCTTCGGTTTTGCTCCAGCTACCAAAAGAAAAAAGTTATGACGGAAATATTATTTATGTTTCAGGTAAAGTGCCCTCTAGCGGTTTAAAAAAAAACACTCTTATCTTCAAATTGTATAGTCGCTCGAGATTAGTATGTGTGCCGAATATCAAATGATTTGGTCAGAAAATAAATATAGTATGACGAAAAATTAAAACTAAAAGATCAAATTTAAACCCCTGTATCTTGGTAACCATGGAGATTTCGACATTTTGCCAAATGATCTACTAGCATTATTTTTGCATGTAGAATCACCCCTTAAAATTTCCTAACGCATTTTCCGAGCACCCTGTATAAGCGACCAAATCGCGAATGGGTTGTAATTAATCAGGAAGGGTACCCTTAAATAAAAATAATTTTATTTTTCTAATTTTGTCTCGAAACAGATCTATTTCGAACTCCGAATTTTATTATTTAAAGGTTGGCCCAACATGACATGTTTTTTTTCACCGTTTAGCATAGCATTCTAGATAACTAATATTTTTTAGTCCAAATATGCAAAATACTACACGAACCCACGTATGTATGTTTGGTTGCCTAGATCTACAAATATGTATGTATTGTTTTAGTTCATTAAAAAACACATATTAAATAATAACTTTATTGATGGAGAACTATTTTGCTTTTGTAGATGCTTCAAGCTATCATTTTCTGCCAAATCCTATCCAAAATTCAATCTACTAACCTTCCATGTCGATTTTAACTACAACTTTATTTGAATTTTCCATCTTCCCTATTCTAAATTGCAATGCCGTGACGTAAAATCACGTCTTTTGAAATTCGAAAAAAAGTAGCAAAATCGCCCGAATTTCCGAACGCTCTGTATACGTACCGAAGGTACAAGGATCACACAACGTATTCCGTCCAATTTCAAATCTCATATCGCTAAAATAACTTTAGAATCTTGTGGTGAAAATGGGTCAATAAATCAAAAAATGACAGTTCGCAAAATAATTTTTGTTGCCCAGAGGCTACTATGATAAAAAATAGTATTACCAACATAAAATTAGACATAAAAATTTACAAAATTTGAAGGATTTATTTTCTTTTTAAATACGTGTTTTTATTTGAAAAAAACTACAAATTAGAAAAAATAGTATAACGTACGTGTTATATAAAGCAGTTTTAAGCACTTGTCCCGTTATAAAACTCGCCGCAAGCGGCTCGTTTTTTAACATGGACGCGTGCTATAAAATGATGCTTTATAAAACGTGTACGTTAATATACTATTCTGACCGGGATATTATAAGTTTATATCATCATGGTTACGCTATCAATAAAGAGGGTTATAACTCCCTTGGGATATTAAAGATTCTCTAATTCCCTCTACCTTTTACAGGTAAAATGAAACAAGAAATGCTACAATAACTATTTTTTATTTATGTCATGACAACGTCAATGTCATTATTGACGGCACCTGATTGAAATATACCGGAAAGGTAATAAATTGAAACATTTATTCCGGTTTAAAAATGAACAAAAATTTAAATCGGTCAGAAATAAAATTATCTATGTACCACGGGAATAAGAGTCTCAGTTACCTCGGTCAATTATTGCTGTCCCTCGGGCCAAAGGCCCTCGGGAAGTAAACTTTTCCCTCGGTAATTAAGACCCTTATAATTCCCTTGATACATAAATAACTATAATATATTCTTTTAAAAAACGCCAAATGCCAATCGTAATCATTTTACTACCGAAAAATTTACAATGACTTAAAGTTATTCCTATATTTAGTGTTTTATTAAAATTACGTTTTAAAATGTTAGGTTACTATTTTGGCAATATCTTCCACAAAAAGTTTTTTTCTAGAAGTGTGTAGAATTTAATTATAATTTTTTTTAATTTCAAACATTTGCTTTTAAGTTTTAGTCTGAAAATTATAATACGTTTTTAAACTTCATCGTAATTTTATGGCTTTGCTAATAAATTTTCCGAATTATTTATAGAGCGAAATATATTTTATGTATAAATAACTACCCAATATCAAACTTTTTTAAAACTTTTAAAATGAGAGTACAACGGGCATACATACAGTGTCACCAGTAAAGTCCGCATCATATGGGAGCAAAAACATAGTAGTCACGTGATTCGCATTATCTGTCAAATTTTAATTTTTTCCAAAAAATAATTCAATAGTGGGGTTATTTCTGAAAATATCGAAAAAGTTTTTTTAAATGCAGTTTCTAGCCCACATGCAAAATTTCAGCTGCATAAGATAATTTTGATTTTGACCCATATTTGGAAAATAAGACTCAACGCAACCTACATAAAACTTTTTAGTTTTGACAATGCTTTATTTCAGATACATTTTCTTTAAAGCAGCGCCATATTAAATGTGTGTTTTTCTACAAAATCAAAATTGGGCTATTAAAATTTGGTCGCATGTGATGCAAAGTTTATTTGTTTTTGACCCTGTATAAGGTAACTTCATAAAATAAGTATTTTTGAAAATGTAGTTTGTGTCTGAAAGTAATACAACTTAATATTAAGACAAAAAATAACACAGTTAAGGGTTTTTTAAGTGGAAAATTAATTTTAGTTTAACTTTTTACTTTGACGCACAAACTACGTTTTCAAAAATACTTATTTTATGAAGTTACATTATACAGGGTCAAAAACAAATAAACTTTGCATCACATGCGACCAAATTTTAATAGCCCAATTTTGATTTTGTAGAAAAACACATTTAATATGGTGCTGCTTTAAAAAAAATGTATCTGAAATAAAGCATTGTCAAAACTAAGAAGTTTTATGTAGGTTGCGTTGAGTCTTATTTTCCAAAAGTGGTACAATTTACAAAATATGGGTAAAAAATCAAAATTATCTTATGCAACTGAAATTTTGCATCTGGGCTAGAAACTGCATTTAAAAAAACTTTTTCTAATAACTTTTTTCGATATTTTCAGAAATAACCCCCCACTTTTGAATTACTTTTTTGGAAAAATTTAAAATTTGACAGATAATGCGAATCACGTTACTACCATTTTTTTTGCTTTGCTTAATTTGCTTCTCGATCGAAGCAGAACTTGATGCCAAAGTCAAATTTTGAATAAAGCTATTAATAAAAAAATCCCATATGATGCGGACTTTACTGGCGACACGTTATAAGAACGCGACCGACGTGACGCCGTTAAAAAAAATAAGCAAAGCGATTTTTCGGCCATAGTAATAAATAAAAGGAAAATGTTTGTTCTGGATTTAAAAAAAATATGTACCTATTTAAAGTTATTATAAGAGTTTTACGCTTTAATTTCACAAACGATTTACCACGCGTGCTTTTCTTGCATATTTCGTTGCTTTTAAAATAAACGCCCCAATTTTCTCATAAATATAATTTTAAACTTACTTTGGTTGGGTCGATAATGCCTCTTTCAAACATATTAACATATTCGTTGTTCATAGCGTCATAACCAAAGTCTCCAGTTTGTTGTTCTACTTTAGCCACAACAGTAGCGCCATCTACACCAGCATTCTTAGCAATTGTCATACATGGAATTTTCAAAGCTCTTTGCACAATTTCAATACCTAAACCAAATACGAAGTTATCTCTCTAAAATGGCCATTGTTAAAGATATTTTGTTAATAATCGGTGAAAAAGTCCTTTCTCCCTTCTTATAATCTTATTTAAAATTGCCTAAGCGTTTCGGCTGTTATATAAGCCATCCTCAATGAAAATCCTCATATAGGGTAACACAGTGAAACGCACCTAATACTGACATAATCGCAAATCAAGGGCCGCCGATAGCATTCCGCACGATGCGTTACCTCCTCGAGTCTCGCTTTATGTGTCTCGATGTACGGATTGTAAGAACATTGCGCGTCGCAAAACTCACAGTGAGTCGAGCGCGTCGCAAAACTCACAGTGAGTCGAGCGCGTCGCAAAACTCACAGTGAGTCGAGCGCGTCGCAAAACTCACAGTGAGTCGAGCGCGTCGCAAAACTCACAGTGAGTCGAGCGCGGCTGACTTGCGTTGTTACCCAGAATCTGCCATTTCAGTGTGTTCATAGGTAAAACGCAGAGATTGGTAAGCAAAGTTGCGCTGAGCAGGTGAGTTTACAACGGCAGTGTCAGTCCGACAAGTGCGTCCCAACCAACTGCATCTGGGTCAGAGCGCAATTTTTCGCTGAGCTTAAAGCAGGCTATCAACAAAAAGGAAGTGTACTATTATAGTAATTATGAAATTTTCCCAAGAAGATGATGAATTGCTAATAGACATGGCGAAGCAGCATCCACCTCTATATGTAGTGAAAAGCCGGAGCTACAAAGACTCGGAAGTTAAGAATAATATCGCTCACCGGTGACAATATATAACTCAAAATTGCACATTATGGATAAAACTGCGTTTAAAGTTTGAGTTATTTTAAGTTTTCATGTTGTAATGTCATTTGAATACCATTGGCGAACTTAACTGTGATTATTGGTGGGTTTTTATGTGCCAAATTATTGGGAAAAAGTTAGTTTTTTTGTTTTTAAAAAAGGTGATATTTGTAAGGTGTGCCACAATTTTTTATTATTTTATTTTTATATGTTTGTTATCAGATTTTCTTTTAATATCCTCCCCTATAAATCCTAGCACTGTATCAAATAATTCAATGGATAGGCGACAATACTCGCGAAACTTTCTGGCGTTTCCAAACAGCCTTCTTTCTACGGTTATAGTGAACCGGCCCTTCATTTTTCTAGCTAAAAACATTTCGTCCACTTTTTCATATGGTCTTTTGTTCGTTAATAACAAAATATATTTATTATCTTGTTCATCTTCGTCCAGAAGGAACGCCATTATTGCGCATCGATCCATCTTGCACGACTGAACAAAATCTTTACAATCCACATGAGCGCAAAACTCACTTTCAGATGAGATGAACTGATTTCAGTTAAGTTTAAGTCGTGCAACGCGCAATGTTCTTACAATCCGTACCGTCAGCTGTTCTTTTCTATTTCAGTTATCGAACCAAAGATGACATTATAATAAGCCGCTCGACTACCAAATAAAAGAACTGTTTGTGTGCAAACTTTATGCTTTCGAGAAGTCTTTTTAATTTTTTATTGGAAAGCTTTGGGACACTTTGGGAATATTTTTCATTAATAGGATATATTTTTAATAGGTTCTTATTCAGGATGTCAGTGTTGAATATAATAAATTTGGTGATAGTGAAAATTAATCGTAAACAATAAAATGCTTGTACAATATCGTCAACTTCATTCAGCAAATTTGACGCCCCTCGTAACTGCTAGTTAACTATAACTATCAATGGTTGTGCTGATATTCAGAAGCTTGGCATAAGAAACGCATGGAGAATGTTTTAAATAATATTGTTGGGACCGCGTATTATTTGTTATTAACGTTTCTTTTTGATAATACTTTATGGTTAAGTAAAAACAAACATACATTGACTTTCTTAAACTTACCAATTTCTTGATCTCTGTTTTGAGCGCGGATGGATTCCAAACTAGACGAACATCTTAATAAAGCGGTACCACCCCCGGGCACGATACCCTCTTCAACTGCGGCGCGGGTAGCATTCAGAGCATCCGTTACTCTGTCCTTCTTTTCATTTACCTGTAAAGATAAAATGCAAACGTTTATATATGACTTAGTTTTAGGTTTTAAGCAATAGCCAACATTAAGTTTTAGTACCATTAAATAATATACAGGGTGGTTGTTTAGTGCGAGGAAGTCCAATATCTCCGTTGTTCCTAGAAATATCGAAATTTATTAAATACAAAGGTTATAGGATAATCAAAAGCGCATATTTTAAAAATATTTTTGGATATACAGGATACGCCAAAAAAGCGGGTCATCATGAATGTTTTTTTTTTAATGGTACCACCCATTTTTTTTTTATCTCATTAAATTCGGTAGGATACGCTATTTTATTTTGGTAATTTATACAACGTTGCCAGATAATTCAATTTTTCCTAAAATTTTCGCGGAAAACATCATAACAAAAAAATTATTTTAAAATATTACTAATCTGAACTAAAAAAGAAAATTTTATATTTTTTTAAACCTTAAAGGTGTCCGAATAATTCTACCAAAACAAAGCATTAACATCGTATACAGGGTGGGTGTCTTTTACATCGTTACAAATGTAGCAATATTTAAATAACTATTACTCGTTTTTTTCAAATGGATCCCCCTGTATATTATTGGGTCAGTTTACAGATAATTTCAACCTCTTTAAATATGCAATTACAATAAATGCTCTAAAACGCAACGTTCTTTTAATATTTTATGTTTTATTTAAAAAATGCAAAATATCGGCACTTTCATTAAGTTGGCCATGAGTTGAACAAAAATCAAGACTTCGTACTGTCAAAATCATAATGAATTTATATTTCTGACATATTTGGTCTAACAACGTTATGGTATTAAGATTATAAAAATTGATTTTTGTTAAAACGCTATGAATTTTTCTAGAAACGAATTAGTCGATATGCTTTTCATACTAGGAGCAAGTGACAGAAACTGTCAATGGATCGTTTCTCTCGGACAGGGAAAGTGGAATATAAATATATATAACTGAAAATCCCCATATCTCCCAAAGAATAATTTCAAATGAAACGGATATAAAACAAAAAATATTTTGAGTAAAAATAAAATGCACCCATATCACATTCAACTGATGCAAGAGCTGAACGATCAAGACTATGGAACCAGAGTTACTTTTTGTGAATGGGCTCAACAAAAAATTCAGCAAGACAGGTATTTTTTCAATTATGTATTGTTCGTTGACCATAAGAATGGAAATGTCAACAGGCATAATTTCCATTATTATGCAACCGCCAACCCACATTTTATTAGAACTAACAGTCAAACCAGATGGTCACTAAATGCGTGGGATGGGATAGTTGGAAATTATGTCATTGGTCCTTATTTTTTTGAAACACGAGTAACTGGACAAGTCTATTTGGATTTTTTTTTGCAAAATGAGTTACCACGCTTTTTAAATAATTTACCAAATTTTCTAAAAGAAAGAATGTGGTATTTGCATGATGGAGCTCCAGTCCACCATACGGCACTAATCCATGAACATTTAAATAATGAGTTTCCCAATAGATGGGTAGGCAGGCAGACTTAACAAAAATAGACTTCTTTTTGTGGGGATACGTCAAAGATGAAGTGTATAAAGTTCCTCCAACCACAAAAGATAATATGAAGAACCCCATCATACAAGTTTTTCGGAATATCAACAACAATATTGGATGAAGTTAGTAGATCATTTCAAGAACGCAAAGAGATCTGTTTAGATGTTAACGGAGGTCATATTGAACATTTGTTATTGTTTTTTTTTATTGAGTTGTTATAATTTATTATTTTTTTGTTCAACTTATGGCCATCTTAATGAAAGTGCCAATATTTTGCATTTTTTAAATAAAACATAAAATATTAAAAGAACGTTGGGTTTTAGAGCATTTATTGTAATTGCATATTTAAAGAGGTTGAAATTATCTGTAAACTGACACAATAATATACAGGGGGATCCATTTGAAAAAAACGAGTAATAGTTATTTAAAGATTGCTACATTTGTACCGATGTAAAAGACACCCTACCCTGTATACGATGTTAATGCTTTGTTTTGGTAGACTTATTCGGACACCTTAAGGTTTAAAAAAATATAAAGTTTTCTTTTTTAGTTTAGATTAGTAATATTTGAAAATAATTTTTTTGATATGTTTTCCGCGAAAATTTTAGGAAAAATTGAATAATCTGGCAACGTTGTATAAATCACCAAAATAAAATAGCGTATCTTATGTACAATTTTATGCCGAATTTAATAAGATAAAAAAAATGGTGGTACCATTTAAAAAAAAAAACATTCATGAGGCCCCGCTTTTTTGGCGCATCCTGTATATCCAAAACTATTTTTAAAATGTGCGCTTTTCATTATCCTAGAACCTTTGTATTTAATAAATTTCGTTGTTTCTTTAGATGTATTAGAAAAAGCTGACAAATACGCCCATTGCATCACAATTATTTATTATACCTTCTATTCCAATACACAGTTACACTTAAGACGTAACTGCGCAACTAATAAGAATGAAAATATTAATACAAATCATATCTTAACTTTGTATCAAATTTTTAAAAAGGTTTAAATTTCGCAATTATCTAGTTTTAAGGTGGAATTCTCAACGTCATTCCATCTATTGCCAACATATAACCTATTTCGCGTTGCTTTTTCTAGTTTATTATTTGATTAACTACCATTTAAATAAAATCAATATCGTCGGTACAATATTTAGGTAATATACGAAGAAAACACTATATTGTGTTAAAATGCCACTATATTAAAAAAACAAAAACATTTGTTGACTCAACATGTTTTGCTACACTGTAGCTTTATAAAGCTACTGTGCTACTGCTAATGTTTTTGTTCGTTTTTTTTTAATATAGTGGAATTTTAACACAATATAGTGTTTTCTTCCTATATTAAAATGGAGTTCCACCAAGTAAAGGCAGAATCAATTCAATTTAGGTAATATCTGACAAATTACAAAAATATCAATTTATTTCATTGCTAATTTTGGGAGAATTGTATAGTGAACGAACAATGACATAATAATGTTAAAAAAAATCTTACCCGATATTTTTCGCTATACAATTCTCCTAAAATAAGTTATGAAATTCCTTGATATTTATTAAATATGTCCATTATTACTCAATGAAAGACAATTTATCTTGTCAAATTTCCACTTTTATTTGAAAAACCTTTTCTTTACACGACGCGTTTCGCTACATTGTAGCTTCTTCGGGTGTATGGTGCTAACTAATTTTACATAGATTGACTAGTGTTCCTTTATCTGCTAACAACTTTAACCACGAATTGAATTTAATTAAACAAACGGCAGCTAATAACGGCTATTCATCATCTATGATTGATACCATAATGTCGAAAAAACTAAAAAAGAAGGCTATTTCTGAAACCTACCCTCTTATAAAGGAAAAACCAGGCCTCTTTAAAACTATCACTTATTTTGGAAACCCATCGGATAAAATTAAAAAGCACCTTAATCAAAGGAATATCAACGTCGCTTATAAAACTAACAATTCTCTGGGAAATTTTTTAAAAAACTATAAATCAAAAAGCAACAAGGATAATAAATCGGGGGTTTACCAATTAAATTGTGGTTCTTGTCCCAAAACCTATATAGGCCAAACAGGTCGATAATTTAAAACTAGAATTTTGGAACATAGAAGAAGTTTTCTCAGTCATAAAACCGACTCAACTTATTCTAATCATCTTTTACAGGAACAACATAATTTTGATAACAAATTTAAAATTTTACATATTAAAAACAAGGGTCAAAAACTTAATCTTTTGGAAAGTTTAGAAATACATCGATTGAAAAATTCCGGTGCATTATTAAACGACCAATTAGAACTAAATAGTTCCCCTTTGCTAAATCTGTGTCAATAATCTAAATAGGGTTCTTTGGATTTCCCATAAGACTAAGATATATTATACCGACAATAATATTTAAGTTTACAATACCTAAACAGTTTTAAGAAAATATAATTAAATAATTAAGCTTGTAATGTGTATATGTACCTGAATTGAGTAATTATAAGTATCTAGACCATTTTGTTATTGTACTGAAATAAAATTAGTTAGCACCATATACCCGAAGAAGCTACAATGTAGCGAAACGCGTCGTGTAAAGAAAAAGTTTTTTAAATAAAAGTGGAAATTTGACAAAATAAATTGTCTTTCATTGAGTTATAATGAATTTCCATCAAGTGAAGGCCTCAACGATTAAAAAAAAATGTCAATTATTACCTATAGAATATCAAGTCGATACTGATTTTATTTAAATTTTGTGTAAAAGCTAGAAAACATTAATAAATCTACGCGAAATAGGTTACATGTTGGCAAGCATGTTGATACTCCCACCTTAAAAGAAGCAAATGGAAAGTACCTAATATCTTACCTCAACTTCGCTGCTTCCTCCTACTTTCAATACAGCGACACCCGATGCGAGGCGAGCCAGTCGCTCTTGAAGTTTTTCTTTTTCATACTCCGATGTGGTGGTGTCAATTTGATCTCTAATTTGGTCAGCGCGACGATCGATGTCTTCTTTTTTACCTTTGCCTATAATAGAATAATTAAATGAATGACGAGATTATACTATCTGACAACAATGCTTCATATAGAGATAATCAACAAAATGTTGTGTGTTTGACCAAGCCATGAATTTATCGTTTATTTAAATTGGGCTAAAGTGTGTTTAGCTTTAAAAAAAAACGTTAGGGCCCATTTCTCTACATATTGCTGTTATTATAAATGCTGGAAAGACAAATAAATGTGGCCATGAGCCAAGTATTAAAGAGTAATTGGGCTGAGAAAATATTTTATACAACAATTAACTAACCAGACAACTTTGACTGTGACCGAAATGATTTTCTCACAATCAAAGTGGCCGGGTTAACTCAATTTACCAACTAGGCAACATTGATTGAGAATAAATAATTTCTGCCACTGTCATCGATGTCACAATCAAAGGGTCGTGGTTAGTTAATATTGTTTAAAATCTCTGTGCAAACATGATAATGGATTAAATATAAACCTGTTTTGTGAATAAGATGGTTAGTTTTTATAGTAGCCCGGTTGTTATTGTCTTGATATTTATATTGAAAATAATTTTAGAAAAAATCAACCATTACAGGAAGTTTCTACTCTGATAAAAGTCGGGGTGAAGCTAAAAAAGTAGGTTTAAATAAGAATAATAACTACAATTTGTGTATTATATTATTTTATAAAAGTAAAAGTTCTCATTGTCAAAGTAAATAAAAAAAAATCTTATATCATATTATTATAAATTAATAAGTTTTGACAAAATTAATTTATAACAAAAATCCGTGTTACTGAAATTGGTCTGGTTGTAAAAAGTTTTTTTAACGATAATTAACTAACTTAATTAAGAGTTAGGGGAGAACTTTTGGCCTTATTATGTAGCGCCTTAAGCTTATAGTGTAGTAAAAATGTGAGAAATGTAGATTTATTTTCAGGATACAGCGGACATTTTGCAACGCATTAACTTGATCTTAAAACAAAGAAGAACGTTTTTGGACCTTTGTTTTAATTTGCGTGGCTGTAATGGTTTGCTACCACAACAATTGGCGTGAACGTTCCTTATCGAAATTTAAGGAACTAAAACAAATTAACATTTTTTATGTTACCAGAATTTTTATTGGTATTTAGTTTTATTTAAGAATAATAATAATAATAAAAGTTTATTCAAATATTTTTTGACATTTAATGCTAATATGTATATAAATTTTTTTTTGTATAAACTATCAATTCCGAACTCAGAAGTAAAATACTTGTTTTGAGTTAAATAATATAAATATTTTTGTCAAGAATATATTTCATAATTCAGGCACAACTAGATTATAATATAAAAGGAATATGACAATATTTTATTGGTATATATTTTATATCACTATAGTATACGAAGATACAATACGTTAGGTACAGTGATGTGAGTCGGTCATATGACTTGGTCACGACGTCATGACGGTCACGTCACATTCAATTGTGACGTGACCGATTGGTCATTTAACCTCACTTTTTAGTTTGTAGCCATGTTTTGAGGACTACAATTTAAAAAACAAATAAAAGGCAAGTTTAAGGCTTAATAATTAAATTTATCTAGTATAGGAGCTATAAAACTACTACTAGTGGCACTAAAAAAAAACCCACTGCCACTAAAACAAGGCGTAGAAAAAAATATTAATATTAGGAATCCCGATACTCCCATTCGCCCCATTCCCATTGAAGTTGATGATAGCAACGACAGTGACATTTCATCAGAATCAGAGAATGAAGAAATTTTGCAGGAATTGGAAAAAGTTTTAAATAGATCCAGTGAAGGTAGTGAAAGTGAAACAGAGGCCGATTCAAATGAATGAATAAAATCTTTTACGTTTTTTCCTTTCAACCAGTAGAGTATTATTGTTCCATTTGTTCCTATTATAAATTTAAAACTCCTTATGTTATGTTATGTTATAAGTTATAACCCCAAAATATACTACATATACAAAAATAACTGAAATTTTTTTACTAAATATTTAAATGACCGTCATTTAAGTTATATGACCGTCATATAACGGTCATTGGTCACGAATTATAAATGACCGTCATTTTACATCACTGGTTAGGTATATATATATATATGTCGTAGGCTGATACAGATTAAAATTGAACTTTACTTGTGTGTAAAATGTGTTTAGATAAATGTAATCAGAAACCAACTCAACGTTTTTTATATATTTTACACAAATAAAATAATTAGAAACGTTTACCTCTCAAAACCAACGTATCATCTTTGGTAATGACAATCTCGCCGACCTGACCGAGGTCAGATGCTTTGACGTCTTCGATCTTGACGATATCTGCATCGTCACCAAACACAATACCGCCGCTAGCGATGGCCATGTCTTGAAGAGTCGATTTCCGATTGTCGCCGAAACCTGGGGCCTTTACTGCAGCTACTTGAAGGCCGATACGAAGTCTAATGAAAAACAGATAATTCAGGTCAAAAAAGAAATTTAATTATTTGTTAAAATCAATGATTTTTTGTTTATTAAAATCATTTTAAATCAAAAATAAACATAACAAAACCAGTTATCTTTTCAAAATTTCACGACTTCAAAACCTATGAGGAAACATGGGAGGTTTCATATTGAACCCACGTGTAAATTTTCTACGCTCCCGTTTGCCAAAGACGTTTGTCAAGAAAAACTGTTCAACTCTAAATCCACCAAAAGCCCTATAATGTATGGTAAAATAAAGCAAATTACTAATATATTTAAGATCCATTTAATAAAAACTTCCATAATCGCTCGAGAATCTACGAAACGTGGCAACACTCTTGGTAACGCTTGTCTGCTCAAGAACGATCAAATCCCCATTACGTCTTTTACTAGCATACCCAATACACACAACGACCTTTTAAACTTGTCTCGAAAAAATGTTGCGGTTATGGTTAAAATGGTAATGTAATTTAACTTTTTTTTATTACCAGTCAAATTTGACATTAAAAAAAAAATCGCTAAAAACGGACTTATTTGTTAAAATAATAAATAAAAAAATATTGAAAAGTTTTATAATTTTGAAATGTCAAACCAATAAGTTATGATAAGATTCAACTTGTTAATTAATTTAAACGACTTTTAAAAAGTTGTATTTGTATTGTAGATTATTACTTGTGATCAAAAGTTTAGGCGAGGTAGAAAATATTTGAGCCATAAAATCCGTAAAATATTGAAAGTTGAAGTAAGGATTGCACTGATTCTAATTGGATAAAGTCACACCAGGCCAATGAAAATACCCATTCCTGGTGTAATTTCCGCCATATTAGAAAAATACCGGGGTTTCTTTAATAAAATACACCGATATTTAGTAATAATTAGTTAATACTGTGAACCAAAATAACCCCCTTAAAATAGTATTTTAGTTTTTAGGAAAAAGACATTTAATACTATGACAGGTAGAAAGCCTCTAACTTAGTTACTTGCTGTACGTGCAGGATTAAGCAAAGCAACCCTGATACTTTGCTTTGTCACATAAGGTGTATTGCGTTTAAAATAAGTTTCATCATTTCAGAAACGAACCTAGTTTCTTCAGTTAATGCTTGGTTAAGGGTCTCATATAAGATTGTGTTTTATCTAGCATGGTAGCGATAGTGAACCTATTAAGATTGTAGGGAGGGGACTGACCATTAAATATATTTTATATTTAAGGTTAATTAACCTCCCATTATTTTTGCACAAATCTACAGTAAATATCGAAAAAATAATATTTCCTTTAAAAATATACATGTGCTGCGGAGAAATTTTTGATTAAAAAAACAAGAGTCGAAAGTAAACATTTCAACTAAACTTATCCACAGTTACACCACTAATTAAAGGTATTATTGTCGAACTACAGAATCAGGACTTATTACAAAAGACAATTTCTATCCATAATTAAAGCATATTATAATATGT
The DNA here is from genome assembly GCA_963969555.1 of Polydrusus pterygomalis. Taxonomy (NCBI): domain Eukaryota; kingdom Metazoa; phylum Arthropoda; class Insecta; order Coleoptera; family Curculionidae; genus Polydrusus; species Polydrusus pterygomalis. The sequence goes on from OZ018376.1 coordinate 116,826,276, forward strand.
ATGGCTGATTATCAAAAAGTGGGAACTTTTATGTCCCAGGCTTATAATTTTTTTACAGACAGTTTATTAACATCAATCAACTAGTTATTTGTTAAAGCAGAATACATTCTTGACGAAACGGCAAGTTTCAATGGCGAAAAATGATAATAAGCAATATAAAACTAAAATTTAAGTATCAAAACGTCATTCCGCCGACGGTCCCTAAGTCGTTGTTTTTAACTTTATATCCTAATAGTTTGTAAATTTAGGTAAGCTGCAGCAAAAATGGCTACTTAATAAGATAATATTTGTCTCGTAGTTTGATTTTGTAAATTGTATTTTGAATAAAATAAAGTAATAACTGAGCAACAACAGTTTAAAGTCCTGTCCCCAAATATTGAACCCGCATTGCACGTACAGTTTAAATTGCCCCCCAAAGTTTTAGTTTGCAGTTGGTAGTATTGGAGTCGTGTTTAATAGCGACGTTGTTTGTCGGAGTCCATCGTGGAGTGAGGTAAAGTGAAGAATTTTACGAAAGGTAAGAAATATTTCGAATATTAGGTGGAAATTTTGGTGCGTACCTTTATTATAAATCATTACACCGACGGCTAATATTAAGTGATAAAAGTATATTTAGAAAAAACCGTCTTATATGCAAATTAGTGCCGTAAGAATGTTTACTTATAACCTTAAAGTTGGGCATAATATGCAAATGTAAATATGTAAAATCTCTATTTATTGAGGGAACATCATTTCGCCGATGGTCATTCCGCCGACGTCGGCGAAATGACGATCGTTTGCGAAATGACGAAAATTTTAAAATTTAACTTTTAGGTAGTATATATACTATTTTATATCGTCAAGGTAGGCAATTGGTTTTTTTATAATTTAAGAACAGCAGTAAAATTATAGGTATATATGTTTTTTAGATTTGCCTCTAAGCTCTAGACTTACCGTAGGAACATTTATCTTAGTTCGCCTTGAAGGAAGTAAGCAATATTATTATGTACTTGCCCATATGTAAAAAAAAAATTGAAGAAGACGGAGAAACCAAAGTAATGTTTATGAAATTAGCCTCCGAAGATGCTACTTTATTTCGTCCTGATCAGAGAGATGTTGCCTATGTGGGGGTACGAAAATGTCTTGAGGTTCTAGAGCAACCGGACATAGTAATGAAAGATAGACTGTTTTATAAATTTAAGACACCGGTCGATGTTTTTGAAAAATAAGCTACTTTGAATATTTTTTTTGCCCACGCTGGCGCTGCGCGCTGGGTTAAAAAAAAGTGTTTTTTACTGAGGAATATTTATTTTGTTTTGTCACTTGGAAAAGTGCGTAGTTTGAAAAGGTCCTATTTTTGTTTTGTCAATTAGAAAGGTTTTACTTATTTTTAAATGATTTAACTTAGCTTATTTTTACTAAAGAAGTATTATCTTATATCGTGTTTGTCCATTATTTCTTGTTTAAATACATATTTTTAAAAAGCATCATTTTGCTGATACTGTCATTTCGCCGACGGTTTTGTTTTTTGTGCTTATCATAACAATCATAGAATATTGCAAACAACTGACTACCCTAAAATATTTAAAACGCAATTACCCAAACTCAAAATAACGATAGGAAGTTTAAGATCTGCAGTGTGTAACAAAAATCTAAAAGAACTAAAAGTTAAATATCCGTTTTGCCTAATTTTTTCAGTTATGTCTCAATTGTAAACAAATACATTAAAGATATACCTTAAATGGATGAAATTAGAATAATTTAATCTATCACATTGATAAAAATCACTATTTAAATAATCTTTGAATATTAAATGTTAATAATCAAATAGTTATATTATCGTCGGTGAAATGACGCTATATCAGTCAGACTTTTACTAAAGTACCTGTAATTTTATTGTTTTAAGGAAATCAGCGCGGCCTCTTTAGATAAGTGTTATCTGAACTCCCTTCAACAATAATTTACCATTTTGAAATACATAATAGACAAAAAAAATTTTGAAATCCGGAAATGTTAAAAGTTCCCACTATTTGATAATCACCGGTATATAGGTGGTCTCACCTTCTCATCATGACACTAATCGCTTATCTTAGTTGTAGATGTAAAGGATTTATTATTAATGTTATTTATGATTGTAATAGTTTAATAGTAAGGAAACTAACCTGTTCACAACTAAAGTGGTTAAGGCCTCACCATCAACATCCTCAGCAATAATAATAAGTGGCTTCCTCTGGGCATTTGCTAATTCCAAAGCGGGAACAATGCTCTGAACCGAGGAAATCTTCTTCTCGCTAAACAAAATCAGAGCATCCTGATATTCAATTTTGGCGCCCTTTGTTGTGTTAACAAAATAGGGAGAGATGTAACCTCTATCAAATTTCATTCCTTCAATAACTTCTAATTCGTCTTTTAAGGTCTTTCCATCTTTAACAGTAATAACTCCCTCTCTACCAACCCTCTTCATAGCGTCGGCAATGAGATTTCCTACAGAGGTATCTCCATTGGCTGAAATAGTGGCCACCTGACAAATTTCCTCTGGGGTAGTGACGGGTTTTGAGAGTGTCTTTAAGGTTTCTGTAATTTTTTCAACAGCCATCATGATGCCCTTACGAATCTCGACGGGGTTAGCACCTTTACCAAGGTTATCAAAACCGTCCTTTGCAATTGATCGGGCCAACACGGTTGCGGTTGTGGTTCCATCACCGGCTTCTTCGTTTGTGTTGTTCGCAACATCCTGGACTAACCTGGCGCCAATGTTTTGGAATTTGTCCTTCAATTCTACTCCTTTGGCTACTGTTACGCCATCTTTAGTAATTTTTGGGGAGCCCCAGGATTGTTCAATGATGACATTACGACCCTGTTAAAAAAATAATCTTAAATACTATGCAATTATCAAAACATTTTTTAACCGATTTCATCTGGAATGCTGCTCTCGACGCGCACCCAGTTAAAACAAGTGACCGGCCAACTAACAGGCCATTGTCACTTAAAAAAACACCTTCACCGAATGGGAGTCTTTAATGGACCCATTGAATGTAGACTTTGCGGTGAAGAGGACGAAACCGCCTCTCATATCATATACAGCTGCGAAGCGTTAAACCGTAAAAGATTTAAAATCTTTGGAAACATTCGACGCGGCGATAACCTCCCGTATGACAAACTTGGAAGAAAACTACTGGACCTCTCAGAAGGAACAACCCTTTTCTAACAAGACTGGGGCGCACAATAAGCCATAAGGCTGCAGTGTTAAGAAGCTTGGGCCACACGTCGAACCCGACCCCCGCCTTTAACCAACCAACCAACCAACCAACCAACCAACCAACCAACCAACCAACCAACCAACCAACCAACCAACCAACCGATTTCAAAAACGGACGAGGTAATTAATTCGATCTGTATTGAACTTTTTTTTGATCGTCAGCGCATAACTCGTCTCTTTGTAAACAAAAAAAATGTCCTTTGGACTATAAAGTATACTTATTTAAGTTTGAGCTTAAAGTACTTACCTAAGTATAAAGCACAAGGTTCACAAATTTACCTACAGTTAAAAATCTTGAAATACGGACCCCAAAATTACATTGTGCGACTTTCCATGATTTTTTGTTAGTTGGACTTTTTAATGAAGGATTTTACTACCTGATACCTGATAATATAATTTACTAAAAAATATGTAATTATTTAAGAGTCTGTACTTCTCCAAGGCTTAAAGAATAGTCTGCTGCTGCAACCTATCAGTAACTACTTGGGTAGTATGGACGGGATGGTTATGTGTTGGTAAACATATTTATCATTAAATACAGCATTCACAGACTGTATCATTATGGTTTCTAAAATATTCACGTACTATGCCTTTTCATTATTGACCCCTATTACCTGCAAGTAGATAGGGTTTTTTGTAGCTGGATGGTTTTCACGGTTTAAACATTGTTTATGCGTTTTTGTGCTGTTATAACATACCCCGGAAAACGTCTCTTTTTTCGCCGATACGGCAGTTTTATTTTCTTCCAAATACTATTATCTTGTTCCGTACTTACTTTCTGTCTTCCAGTTACTGGCGTTCCATTTAAAATATTGAAGTTGCTACACACCTTTGATAGAAGTGGCAACACAATATCATCAAAAATATTTTATATAAATAAAGCATGTCCGTTTATGTAAATTACCAAATTGTCATAACGGTTTGTTACCTACCAACGTCTAATGTACCATCCACAGTGAATCACCCTGTATCGCAAACCTCAACTAATTTAAACATTTTTGAGCAGGGTTAACACATGATCTACACAGTGTAAGTTTGTAACTAATAAATTCAGTAAATCCAGTACAGATTTTTTTCTGGAAAATGCTTGGACTTGGACACATTAACATTTTAAGTTGTGCTATTCTTTATAAAAAAATACTGATAGTATTGACATGGTGATACCTACAGTGTGTCTCAAATTAGAGATATGACATCGATATCTGTTTAAATGGCAAAACTAGTTTTTTATTGACTATTTTTTAAGTGTAATATACCGGGAGGCCAAATAAGAACGGCCCTCGGGCGTATCACAGAAACCGTTAAACTTACAACTTTCGGAAAAAAAAATCGTTTGTAAATGCTACCCAAAGAAATTGCTGAAAATTACTCGCAAGTTCGGGAGATGACCGCTAGGGGGTGTAACAAACAACATCAAATATAAATATGTTGACCAACTAAGAGGTATCTAGGTACTGAAAATATTTATTATTTAATCCTTAGAACAAACCTTAATATTTTTTGTTTTATATATTTTACTGTAAATTTTAAAATAAAATGTGGGGGAATATCAACGTTTGCTTTATAAAAAAAATTGGTAAATAACTTCATTTGGGCTGAACGGATTTTCACAAACTTGAGTCTTATTCTATAGAGCTTTTCTTTCTATATCCATTGCTCTTGTGCACTCACTTATGCTTTTAATCCGTGCCACACTGTCAATAATTCAAAAATTGTTCAAAAAACATTATATATAAATCATCTACATTTTTGTGTGTACAAAAATATCAATTTATTTCATTGCTAATTTTGGGAGAATTGTATAGTGAAAGAACAATGAGTAACAATGACATAATAATGCTAAAAAAATCTTACCCGATATTTTTCGCTATACAATTCTCCTAAAATAAGTTGTGAAATTCCTTGCTATTTATTAAATATGTCAATTATTACCTATAGAATATCAAGTCGATACTGATTTTCTTTAAATTTTGTATAAAAGCTAGAAAACATAAATAAAGCCATATTTGTGCGAGTAAGACGCGATAAGCCGCTTCAAGCGAGGTCATTTGAGCGGATATGTGATGACGTCACGCTTAAAGACGCTTTAAGCGATGCTTGGCGGTGTCTGGAGACCGCCAGAAAGATAATAAGCGTGTGGTGGGGGTAAATAACGAACTTTTGTTGATGTTTGTTGGGGTTTTCAGGTTAGGTGACAATTGGCATATATATTGGCGGTACTGGCAGTCTACGTTTTCCGTTTTATATATTTTTAAACTGTTACAATGTCTGAGGAAATGTCGGGTATGGTCACAGTCAATTTAAAAAAGTTTAAATACCTGTATATCCAATCATCCTCATAAATGAATCGAATATGTTGTTCCCTTGTCATAAATAAAATTAACAAATTGAGAACCATAGGAAACCCTTTAAAAATAAATAAGCACGCAGATACAGAAAATTCATCTATAAATGAGAATAGTTCTGCTGCAGATATATTTTCCCTTTTAAACAGGTTTACACCAACATCAAATCATAAAACTGTACGAAAAATTATAAAAATATTTTTTAAGGTTAAAAAAGTCAAAACTCAGTGACACGTCATTGTGACATTTCAGCGGTAAGCGGTTTTGTGCGAATCAAAAATTTGATGACGTCACGCTTAAAGACGCTTAGAAATCCAACTAGAAGACGCCAGTTCGCTCAAATATAGCTCAAATCTACGCGAAATAGGTTATAGGTTGGCAAGCATGTTGATACTCCCACCTTAAGGTTCAGAATTTTTTTATATTTTTATGTTTTTTTGGACAGCTTTCTTGTTTAAAAAAAAGGCAATACTATATATATAGAAAAATACATGTGGTATTTAACAAAGATCAATAATTACAAAATATAATTTCTAAAATACATTTCAAAAAAGGACTTCCTCATTAAAACAGGACTAAAGAAGAAAGCAAAACTTCCCAATCACAACACATTAAAATTTTCAATAAAATTTAAAATAATTAAAAATTTCAATTTTCAGCTCCCAAGTTTATTGGGCTGTTGTTGCATCATTCGAACAATTGTTGCATAGGACCCCATAACAATTATTGTTCATATGACAAACCGCACAAGATTTACAAAAAGACTTAAAGAAATCAACCATAATTCTCAAAGAGATCTAGTAAAGTAAATTTGGAAAATTAAAAAACTGAGACTTTTGTCTTTTAAAATTTTTCAAATTAAAAAAGACAGTACGAACATAGATATGATTGTTACAAAACCAACAAAGATAAATTACAAAAAACAGAGTTATGCATGCAACATTTTGATGAGGGTCACAATTTCAACTTTGACTGTCAAAATTTTGAGAAGTGAAAGAAAATTATGAGAAGATTCTTGGTTGAAATACAATAAAACAATTATAACAAATCCACTAATTTAAAAACCGATTGTGATAATTTAAGCCATATTTACAACAATATTTGAATAAACATTCATTCCTTAATAAAAATCATTTTTTATCAAAAGACAGAATACCTATTCATATTAATTCTTTTAACACAAATATATATTATATAGGTATTGTCCTTTTAGAAACCAAAGTACCGAACGCTGGCAAAAATTAAATTACATTATTACGGCTGCTTTATACCTCCCATTTAACATTTAATTTAATTTAAGATTTAAGCTAAACTAAGAATTTAAAAGTTGAAAGTTAATTTTCTTATGCATGCGTTTATACCTCCCATTTAAACTAATTTATCATTTAATTTAATTTAAGAGTTTACCAACTTTCAACTTAAGGTAAAAGATTGTGTCAGATCGTGCTAAATCGCGTTAAATCGTTCTCCACAACTGTCCGTGATTGGCCTGGAAGAAAGATGAATATTTTGATCGGTGACAATAACCTAAAATTATCGTGGAATTTTTATTTTAATCAATGAAATAAAGTGCTTTTTCTCTATTTATTTTGACTGATCTAAATTCTTGTGATTTGTAATGGAAGACTACGATTTGTTTTTTACTACTTGCTTTAAATTGTTGTAACAACAGCTGGAAAAATCTTCTTTTTTTTGCACTTCATTTAATTTAATTTAGTGGCACGTTTTCGAGGTATAAATCAACAAAATTATTTCTTAGCTTAGTTTAAATGATAAATTAAATCTTAAATTAACTTAAATCTTAAATGAGAGGTATAAAGCAAGCATTAGTGATATATCATTAAACTAAAATCCTGTTAATTGGTAAGTGGGGTTAAATGTTTGGTCATCTGTCCTAAAGTGACATTACAAAAATAATTTGCAATTTTGTCATAAAAGTAAGTAATATTTTTACCTTGGGTCCCATTGTAACAGCCACTGCATCAGCAAGGATATCCACACCTTGAAGCATAAGAGCCCTAACTTCAGGTCCAAACCTCACATCTTTGGCATACCATCTTTGAGCCTGGTGGATTTGATGGACCTTGCGTAAGGCGAGGGAGCGCATTGCATTTGGTACTCTGTACATCTAGAATGGAATAAAAGTTTTAAATAAGTAGGAATGGTTTGAAAGGGTAATCCGAGGTGTTTTAGGAAGTAAGTACCTTGACAACAGATTTACAATTTTCGTAATTCACGTCACGATGACACAAATGTGAAAAATTTGAACTCAGTGATAACTTGATATAATTGAGGTTAATAAAAACTTCTTAAAAATAAGTAAATAAATTTGATCTTTTAAATTAAAAGCGTGTAATTACTCTGTGATTTTAAATAAAACATGCGGCCAATTCTCTTTCATAAAGAGTTGTTTCATTTTCTTCAGATACCATTATGAACGCACATGGCAAACTGCAATAAAACTACGTTACGTGATAGTTTCTTCATGAAATTCCTGAGATAAAATTAACGTTATAAATAAATAATGAACAACTTACTTTGCTGTAGAAACTTTTCACTATTTATTTCAAAAAACGTGCAGTAACTTCGAATGCCGGTCCCCTTGTCACAAATTTCGTGATGTTCCAGAAATTACTCGATCGTTTTTTCTATCGACGACCCTTGGACTTTGACTTTTTTAATAGAAAGAGATAACAAATCATGGCATGGTAGCGTTTTCCTTTGGCGAGATTCTAATGGTGTACGTACACAGAGGAGAAACAGCAAGACCTTATTGCTATATAGGCTACTCGACTAATGGAGCACAACCGAATGGAGTAAGCGAGATAACATTCTTCGTCCAAGCCTCCATGGGCGTAAATATAACAGCGTAAAATGTGACGAGACCTTTGAATATAGAACGATTATTCAAAGGACGAGACGGTAATTCGCCCACGTCAAACCGATGTTGCCAAATGCTCTAGACATGCTTCGGTTTCGCGGGAAAATTTAAAATTGTATCACGGACGCTGACGAGTCCTTGCTAGACAAATTCCCTCGAAAAGGTATATTGGCAACCGGTTTGTTCGTTGTTACCCAGAGCATTTTTTTTAAATTTAATTTTTATAAAATAATATTAGTGGAAAAAATTGAATTAAAAAAAAATGTTCTGGGTAACAACGAACAAACCGGTTGCCAATATACCTTTTCGACGGAATTTGTAGAAAAGGAGGGGGTGGGACTCGTGCGGATGGTTAAGAAAAATATTTCTACGGTCGAGCGGATAATGTTATTATGCTATATTTGCAGCCTCCAGCGCAAACATGATTGCTGTTCAACGACAGGCGTCTCTCCGCTGATGTCCTCATTTGGCTGCCTTCGGTCTAAAATGTATATTGGCAACCGGTTTGTTCGTTGTTAGCAGAGCATTTTTTTGAAACCCAATTCATTTCATAATATTTCATAAAATATTAATTAAATTTTTTAAAATGCGCTGGATAACAACGAACAAACCGATATTCCAATACGAAAGGCAGCCAAATGTCAAGAGGACATCAGCGGCGAGACGCTCGTGTTCAACGTACAAAACAAAAGAAAACATACCTAACTCTTTAAATTAATAATGGCGCTTATGGCAACATCGGATTGGCGTGGGCGAATTACCGTCTCGTTAAATGTGACATGATTCGGCAGACATTTTAAAAAATGGCGGTAATCTACCAATCAAAAGTCTTAGACAATAGGGAATTATTGAAACGATAATTTTTACGTCAGCACTAATAAGGGAATGCCCTATTTTAATAAGGTCTTAACCTTACTTCTCCAAAAAATAAAGACTTATTGGAACGCTTTCCTGTTTACGACCGTTATTTTTAACCTAATATCTAATGGCCTCCCATCCTTCAGGATTTTATAAGGGATTTTGTCCCACAAATTATCTTATAAGGACCAAATCGTCATTATAGGTAAACCTTAATCTGTTATAATGCAACCATCTGTTTTTTAGGTTCGGTTTGCCGATTAAGGGAAATAAGGAAACGTTATTTTACTTACGGTAACTAGTCGTAAATAGGGGAAGGCAGTATTTTATTATGGTTCCCATATTAAATATTTTTTAGTGCGCATGCTTAGCTGTCATTTTAAGAACGACCATAATAAGGCCTTTACCTTATAGCGTTTCCAATAATTCCCTAATAGGTACTTACCTTAGACGAGGTAAAGGAGGGGACGCGGCATGCGCATCTACCACGACAGAAGCAAAGTGTGACCAAAAATTCGATTATTCTGGTGCCAAACATCCTATTGTCACCAAGCGGGTTTTTGTGTTTTTGATTGCAAAGTGAATGAAACATAGTAGTATTTATCGTTGAATAAAATGGTAGTTTGTTCATCTTACGGGTGCAAAAGTCGTAGCTATCGAAAGGAGCCAGGAATAAGCTTCACAGCACGGGGATGAATGTGGGATTGGGCAACCCGCAACATCCTGCCACCGGATATGTCAGCCACCTGGCCATATTTGAACGTATGTGCAAAAGCAATTGAGACGTACGTGCGATTAACATTTGACATTCTTGACGTTTCGTTTTCGTAACCTTTCTTTTTTTAGAACGCCTTCGCCTCGTGAAAATGTTTTATTTTTTGTGATTTTGTGAAGTTAATTTGTTAGTTTCTATTTAGTTTATTAAATTTTGACATATTTTTTATATGATATTAAGTTTCGCCCTTGCAAGTTTACTTTCGGGTTTTCCCAGACCAAGCATTTAGTGACATTCCTACTGTCTAAATTAAAGTAAAAATGTATTTTGAAGAGTCGTTTGAGGACACATTGAAGGTATCCTGGGTCTATGCTTTTGTATATACCAAAGAAGGCACCATAGCGTCGTAAGACAACTCTGCATTATAGTTTGATAAATGTTCCTGAAAGTTTTCTATGGATGCTACACAAAATTGATGGTTTTTGGGCATACGGAACTCTTTCTATTAAACTACATGTATAGATCCTGATGTATAGATCTAATGCATTAATCTCTTTGTCAATGGTTATAATAATATTCGATTGTCTTAGATCAAGTTTGACTATCAAAAGAACAACCAAAACCAAATTGTTGCTATTAAATTATGACCTGATTGGTAACACGATAACTACCATGTTTTTACAGTTTGCTTTTGACGACTCGTCACATCTTACTTAATTGCTACGTTCGTTACATCCTTTTAACCCATAACATTAAAATTTTGGTTATACAACTTTTTCTTAATTTCAACAAAATTCCTGGGTCTATAGAAAAGCATAGGCAAGGAAGCCGTTGAGCGACACCACTGTCACTCTAAACTTATACCTACTAAGGGTGATATAAGAATCACTGGTGGACACCTTAGATGCTTCCTTGGCCTATATTTTTGTACAGGCCCAGGAAGCCGCCCATAGTAAACTTTTTTTATTTTTGATAGTACAATGTTCCGTAACTAGTTTCGTAAGTACCAGAACTTCATATAGTTATAAGAAATTTGTCTTGTGTTAGATTCATTGGAAGTTATGCCTTCTGCGTTCAGATCTTTTTTGATCTAAAATTGAAATAAATTATAAACAAAACATGGTCGTTTTTTTTTTCTAGAAGTCTTATTATTTTTTGTAGTAAATTAATTTTTTTAATGTTGTTTGCTTTGCTGTTTTTAATCGTGTAGAATAAACATAATTTTTCTCAGAAAATTAAAAAGCAAAGTAAACAAACATTAAGAAATTAATTTACTAACCGGCAATTAAAAATCAGCGTTCCCCTGCCTTCCTCACCCCCTGCCACCTAAGATGGCGATCGGTTAAACGTCATTCCCGTTTCGTTCCATTAACATGCAAATAACGTTTCTCTTAGTTGGTGTTTCGTGCTTCACAGGTAATAATATATTTTTGCAAACTGTCATTTTCTTGGTGCCAAACAGTAAATTTTGGTCACAATCGCAAGTTTATGATGCCGCGTCCCCTCCTTTACCTCGTCTAAGGTACTTACGCTGTTATATTCAAGCTCATGGGGAAAAGGTCTAAGTTTAAGCTGTTATATTCACGCTCATGGGGGACAAGGTCTTTTAGTCACAATATTTCGGATTCAGAGGGGTGTTCGATTGGCACCACAGAAAACAGATCTCTTAAACAGGAAGAGATCTGTGATTGGCACAGAGATTTGTATCGATCTGATTTTTAGTCAGAGTCCCCATGAGCGTAAATATGACAGAGTAAGTGTGTGACGTGATTGGTTGATTCGAACGACATTTTAAAAAATGGCGGTAATTAATCAATCAATAGAGACCGACCGAATGTTCGGTTTCAGCTAGTTTCGGTCAAAAAATCCAGTTTCGGTGACAGTTTCGGTTTCGGCCATGTCGAAACTCACTTCTTGTGAATTGTCGCGCACGGTTCGGCTAACTTTGGGAGGGTTCGTAAGCAGAGTTGTCTATATAAATTATAGATTTTTTCTCTGTCGACTTTTTTAAAATAACTTAAATTTTAGTGCTTAATACAATAATTAAGTTTCGGTTTCGGCCGAAACTGAGACCAAGGCCGAAGATTCGGTTTCGGCTGAAAATCTTGTTTCGATCGGACACTATATCATGATACTAAGTTTTTAGTATCATGGGACACTATCAATCAATAAAGTCTTAGAAAATAGGGACGCTGTCACGCTTACGCTATCAAATTTAAGCCCGTGGGGGGATCATAGCCTTCTCGATTTTAAAGAAGCGAGTGAGGCAACATAATTAACAGTCTCTTCGCAAAGGCACTTTGACGAATTCAAGTGGGAGGGTGTCTCCGAAGAGTGGAGCTTACCTGAACGGCGTCTTCTAGTAAGTAAGTTAGTACTAAAACTGATTTTACTTTCCCCGTCACTAGGATGGGTTATTCTCATATTCTCCTAATAAATTATTATGGCAATTAAAATTGTAATTTAACTTCCCCCACAGAGGGATGCACAGCGACCTTAACTTACCAGTAGAGAGGGCTGTGGGGATGCTGTAGCTGAAAGCGAAAGGGAAAGCTTTTTATAATATGCATTCGGTTAACCCTTGAAGTTCTGAGTCCTAATATTACGCTGTAAGTTGGAAATAACCATAAACTAACTCACCTCACCGGAACGTATCGATGAGGCTTTTTTGATGAGCTCCCTACAACACAAAAGAAAAATAGATCACTTTCCTAATACGTTTTATTTTTAATGATTTAACGCCATGTTTAAAAAAGAAGACCTGTCAAAAAAAATTTTTTAACGTCCTTTGCTGTCTGTTTAGTGTTTGTTTAAATTCGAATTTTGGTTAAAAGCTTTTGTTTGAGTTTTGAGTGTTTGTTTTTAATGTGTAAAATTTTTCCTCGGAGAATCTAGTAGTAAGTTTTACACCTTGGACTTGTAGTTTTTTAATTATTAAATCGATGGCTTAGAGTGCAAACTGTCTAACTCCAAAAATAGAAATTTTACAGGAGAGCAAAAAAACGATTCTGACTTCTACAAAATGCATAATATATAACTGAAAAACAGCTAATTCCATTTTTATTTCACGTGTAAAATGGAGCGAAATGCTGGAGTAAGACGTTTTGCCGTATGCAGCCGTATTCATAATTATTGTAGGTCATGGAGTTAAGACGCTTTCGTGCGGTGGTTTTTAAAGAAAACCGTAATTATTTGGAGTAATCTGGTTTGGGTATCCATAGATCTAACATTAAGCTAACTATTTGCACAAAAATCGACATTTTCATAAAAAGTGGGATTAAGTAGACTGTTTGCACTCTAAGCCATCGAAATGCAATTTTAGCATAATAAGATAGATAATAATATGATATTCCAATGCCAGAAAGAAACAAACAGAGTTTTATCTTCCTGTTGTCGTTTCTCCTTGTTTATGTAACTAATCCAAAATATATGTTTTGATGAAATATCATCGAGAATATCATAAATATTATCATACTTACCATTTGTTAGTTTTGTTACATATATTCTTAATCCACCTAATAATGGCAGACTAATCTCAATAAACTTTCCTTTTTCAAATAACTTTTAAATTGAAAATCTTATGTATGTACATTAACTGACTAAAGTATTTACATTATAGGATTCGCCAATTTTGGGTGAATGGTATATAACCTTGGAAGAATACACTCAACAATTTGCCTCTATTCCTAAACGTGCATAACGTCAAACAAACAAATAATGATGCGTTTCCTTCTCTTTGGCAATGTCACCTTTTTAAATAATTGCATGCCTCCATACCTCTAAAAATTGTTCACTATGCCCTATATTACAGTTTATATTGTTGTTCTTAATCAAGTTATTTATAAATTTACTCGTAAATTTATAATAATAGTAATAATAAATTTTATTAAACAAAAACAATCACCATTACATCAATAAGATTGAAACGTACATGCATTATCTTATAATCATTTTAAGTTAAGTTTGTACCTATAGATGCTGTGATGCATCTGTATGTACAGATAAAAGTAAATGTAGGTATATAAGATTTTTTTTATATAAAAATATCAATCTAGGCTGCCAGTTGCAAAGTGATATCATAGAGAAAAATACCTACCCTTAAAAAGTAAAAAAAAAACAAAAAAACAAAGTCCCAAAAAAAAAACTAATGCATAAAAGGACATTAAATACCAAACAGTGTCGGTATAGCACAGGGGAGTGTATTAGGACCAATTTTATTTATTATCTTTATCAATGATTTAAATAATCTAATTCAAGCTAATCAGGATATGGTTAATTTCGCCGACGATACTAATTTACTTTTAGGGGGCAAGAGTATCGATCAACTGGTCATAGAGTGTATAAACCTTCTTAACAGAGTCACAAAATGGTTTGCGGAAAATAAACTTATCCTAAATAAAGAAAAAACCCATGTAATTCTTTTTAGAACAAAAGCGTCAAAAGTGGAAAAACCAACCAACCTGAATATCGGTAAAGAAAAAATTATCATATCAGAGTCTACAAAATTTTTGGGAGTACAGATTAATGAATTTTTTGACTGGTCGCTTCATATTAAATCTCTATCACAGAAACTAAATGGCATTTGTTATGGTATTCGTGTTACTGGTAAATACATGGATGAAAAAACGTTAAAAATATTGTATTTTGCTAATTTTGAATCTTGTATGAAATATGGGATAATGTTTTGGGGAAGAGATAGTCAAATTCAAAGTATATTTGTAATTCAGAAGCGATTAGTCAGAATAATTAAAAAACTAGATTTTAATGTAACATGTAGGTCTGTTTTTAAAAACTTTGGGATATTGACAGTGTATGCATTATACATCTACGAGTGCCTAATATTTTTCTTTAAAAATAAAAACTGTTTTCAAACCCCAGTCAATCATCAACATGACACAAGAACTTTAAATGTCAATTATCCCATACACAGGCTAACTCTGACTGAAAGGTCGCCCAATTATATGTGCTTGAAACTATACAACAAACTGCCCGAGAACATAAAAAGAATAAATAATGAAAAACAATTTAAGAGAAAAGTTAGAGCAACCTTGGTGGAATTAGAGCCTTATAATATGGACGACTTTTTGAATATGTAATTTTTAAGCTTATATTTTCTATGTGACGTCATTTCCTTTTATGTTTGTAATTATTGTAAATTATGTAACATAATCTGAAATAAAGAAACTAAACTAAACTAAACTAAATTATCACACATTTCATTCTAATAATTAAGGTACTCATTGTTTAAAAGAGATTCTGAAATTTTGACCAGTTAGAGAAACTATATGTTTCTACATTTAAGTTTATATAACTTTACATTAGTAATATTTTCTATATCAGTTGGTATGCTATTAAAAACTTTTGGAGCAAGGTAGTTTGTGCTTCATAAATTTAGATTTTTGTTACTGTTTGAAATTATCAGATGTTTATTGGCTCTATTTCTAGTTGCATAAAGGTGGTTTACATAATTCCTTACTTTAGGTTTTTTATAAATATATGTGCACATATATCCAATACATATAGAGAGCTTTAGAATTTCTTCAGAGAATGTAAGTTGAGTAGAGAATAGTTTATTCTTTCTAAAGATTACTTTCAGTATATAGTTTTGAACCACATTAAATTTTTTTAAAGTATTTTTTTACAAGCCACCCCATGCGACAAGACCATACCATAACAGTGACTCTACTAGAGCTTTATAAACGTTAACAAGAAGCACTTTAGTCAATATATCTCTTAGAATATAAAACTTATGCACTAATTTTCTAACGCTACTGGTAAGCTTAGATAGACGTTGCTCCCATTTAAAGTTTTTGTCAATGATGACACCCAAATATTTTATGTGTTACCTCACTAATACAATCATTAAGGTTATCTATTTCAATTTTATCAAAATTGGGTCGATTGGCCGAAGTAAGGGAAAACGGAATATATTTATTTATATTTAGGGTTAACTTATAACTATCAAGCCTTTTTTTTATTTTACCCATGCCCAATCTTGTCGCTCGTTTAACATCAGACCAGGTGTCACCTTCTAAGTTTTTTCAATAGTACTTGTCAATTGTTACTAGGATCGTTGCGTTGATTGATATATATGTGTTTATTATAGTGCCATGGATGGTATGTAATAATAATAATAATAATAATAATATCCTTTTATTGCCAGCAAAAATCACAACGGACATAGCAACGTCAAAACAAAAAGATTAGGCTATTGCCCTTACAAATTAAAAATGATGAAAGTTATAAATAAGTATACACTATAAAATTATAAAATTGTGTAACAGAGACGATTGCAACAAATTAAAGTTACAAAAAAGGATCATATACACAACAAGTAACTTCAATTTAGGCATAAGACTCGGCATAAGAAAAGAAGCATTTAAAGAGACAGAAGAGAAAAAAAAATTATGCATTCAAATCTTTGTAAAATGATTGAGTTTTTTTATGGATGGAATTCGAGATTAAACTTATACAGGGTGTTTGGGGAGGAAAGGGCAATATTTTGGGAATGTATTCAGAGGGTGAAAATAAGAGAAATAAATCCATATGTTTTAGTTCGATTCTCAACTATTTCTGAAATAATAAGTAGGTTCTAAAGTTTTTGTAAGTTAATTTTTATTTTAAAAGCGAATAATTGCAGGTAGTGCAGTACAAACTAACTTAAAGAATATTTTCAAAAACCCCTCCACCAACTTCAATACATTTTTCGGCACGTTTATTAATCGCTCGGGTAGCACGTTGGATTGAGTGGGGATTGTTTTTTTATAAAAGCTGCAGCATTGTAAATTCGATCGCGAAGTGCTTCTCTCGTTTCCACTCGTGTTTCATATACTAGCGATTTCATCTATGCCCAAAGGCAATAATCAAGCGGGTTTAAGTCTGGTGACCTCAGTGGCCAAAGTTGCGGACCACCTCTGCCAATCCAGCGATTTTTTTAGGAACAAAACACACTTTAGTGGTATGTTTAAATGAATAACATTTATTACAGGGTTTTGGTACCGGTGTTGGTGATTTACTTGGATATACCAAAGCAGCTTATATTTGAAGTAGAAACCACGATTTAAGAGTGTTTTAAACTTTCTCTCCGATCCAGTTATAATGCGTACGAGATATGTTGATTTTAGTTACTCTTTTCTTTTACAAAAACGATTATCTAAGTTGATAAGCTTGAGGTAGTTACTAATCCCGACATTAAGTTACTAATCCCGACATTATTAATTTCCAGTTCTATATTAGTAGTTACCACCATACACCTGTAACGGTATACAGGCTAGCAAACCGACATTTGAACACCGTGCACTGCGTCACACAGGGGAGACGGTTCTAACCTCATAAATAAATTTACTGATAAATTTACTATTGTTCGTTCCGTGTCTATTGTTTTTTTTTTCAGTTTGGGTAGTTATATATTTTTATTTTTAGTTTGGGTAGTTATATAGCGCACTTAAGAACATTATACTTGTTAATTAAGTGATTTTTATCGACCAGGTGACAAATTGGGCAGGATAAACCTCGGAAAGCAAGCAGCAAAAAACTGCTCCTCTGTGTTTTTAAATTAGGAAGCAGTTTTTATTAAAATAATACAACATTATTACATTTACATTATAATGCTATGATGAGAAAGTAAAGTAAAATAAAGCAATTTTTATTTTATTCTTAGAAAAGTTTATCGGACTTGTCAGATATTATCCATTAAAGCATTTTATTACAATTATATTGATTTTTTAAACGGAAAATATTGTTTATTTACATTTATAACTCAATCTGCCCATAAAATAATTTGTCCCATCGTTTAAAGTATGGTATTAGATAAATAATATTTATTGGTTTTAGTTATATTTTAAACCAATGCATTTTATGCTGCAATATTCAAAGTCAAAAGTCAAATTATTCAATCAAAAGAACTTACCTGTGAAGTTCGATCGTAATTATATGAAGGTCCAGTCCGAAAATATTACATATTTGATTACAGTGTAGTTACGTGTCTTTAGCACTTTTAAGCACAAGGTTTAAAGGAAACTCGAAAATCCGGTCCTGGTTCCATCTTCACATCACATAGCCCCGTTTTCTTTTCATTTCATTTGTTTAAAGAAAGTATTTCATATTTTTACGGCAATTATGGTCGAGGGAGGGTGGGCTGTAATATTTTCGGACTGGACCTTCATATAATTACGATTGATCTTTACAGGCAAGTTCTTTTGATCGAATAATTATATTTCAGGTCCAGTCGTCAATATTACATAATATTTGATTACAGTGTAGATGTTTAAAGATAATTTGCCGTAAAAATATCCTGGTACATGTACGTTGGTGAGAAAATCATTTATGGGTTGGGACGAGGTAAAATACAAACTTTGCAAAGAAATGCATTTTACTTTTTGGGAATAGAAATAACAATGGCATGCCTAACTATAGGTTACTATATAATAATTAATAATATATAAATTTACTGATTAACTGTTACTCCTAAAGTTACCATAACTTAAAACATAAACTTTATTTAACAGCAAGAAAATAATAATATTAATTCGGCCAAGCCTGTTATTCGATATTTAAAAATGTTTTACAAAAATTATCCTCTTTTGACAACGTCTGTTATCAAACTTAAAAAAGGTTGTCAATTCAGCACTCCAACGTGCTGATTTTATAATTATATCAACAGAAAGACATTTCCTTAAGGCGGCTGACGTAGAGGCGTGGCGTGTTGAATGTGCCTTAAATATTGTACAGTCCACCCCCTGCATTTCCAAGGGTATCATTTATCCATCGACTTGGGGTCTGTTATATCGCTGGATGATGTGGCTTTTTGTACGTGATAAATAAATTGGCACTATCAGTTTGTCTTAGTGTATTAGTGGAAACTAAGTACTTTTGTAGAGCTGACGCCACCATAAACGGGGATTTTCCAGTAAGGAAGGTAAATTCAAGTATGGTTGCGGAAAATTAGGTCTTGGCGTTTATATTAAATCTTTTATAAATATTTTAACTCCTGAATCGGAAAATAATATGCTTGAGCATTTTATTGCGGATAGTGTTTGAAGTCGTTGGGCCGTCGTTAAGGCTAAGAGACTTATAAGTTTATTCTGAAGGAATAAAATTATGTCTGGGACTTTGCCTTCAAAGGGTGAAATATTTGCTGTTTTGCAATATTCCCACCACCGATTAAGCATTGTATTATACTGTTTAAGCGTAGCATCACTTAAAGATTTTATCATAGTAGTTAGTGCGTTTTCTGGAATTCTCTTCCTTCGAAAAGCCCCCCTGATAGCTTCGCTGCAACCAGGATAAGGTCCTGTGACATTTTGCTGTAAGGAGAAATCAAAATGCCACCTTTAGGTCCAAAATAATGTGGCTTGTCTATTATGACTTTTTGGAATACGGGAAACCAAGGCTGCGATTGCTACAGGGGACAACTACAATGTCAGTTGCCCGATCATTAATAATTTTTTGAAGTGTATGCAGAATGATAGAAAATGGCGGAAAAGCATAGAATTTTAAGAAAAAGAAAAGCACGAAGTCTTTCTCCACAATCTTTAACCTAGTATCACATCGACATGTTTCGAGTGTAGAATCACTCATCATCAGGAAACAAAGTGAAAAGTAAAATGCTGATGTTTTTAGCAAAAGAGAAAATAATGATGAGATTGAGCCGTAATGGAGTTTTTAATGGTGTACAAGAGATGTAAAATTGAAAAATCAGAAGGTCGACAATCAAGACTCCAGCATACTGAAGAGTCGAGGGTTAAGTGTAGAAGCACACTGTGCCGTGCAGAAAATTATAGGGTAGTAAAAATTAGGGAGTTTTGAAAAACATATCTGTAAAAAGCATTATTAAATTACTGAAACATCCTGAGTTTTATTAAGCCCAGTCAGAAACATGTGAAAATGTTGGGGTGAGATGTAAAGAAAAGAAAAAAGTTGTTTTTTGGGTCAAAGCATATGTAAAAAAATAGAAAGGGGAATGTAGTAAATGAAATTTAAGAAGTGTGGAAGATTAGCTTACCTTTTGGTTAAAAAGTAAAAACAGTTGGGGTACCAGGCTTTTTACGGCCCAGTTACCCCGCCGGAGTCAGAGCAGACACATTTGGTGCAAAAAAAAAATTTAAGAATTTTTTTTTTTAATTTGTGTTCCCGTTATAGAGAGGTGCTACTGTAGCCAACACGTGTAGGATGGGAAATGAATCTGAACTTGACATTGTAAAAGGGGGGAACAAATGACAAGCGTTTTGGCGGTCAAAATGAAGAATCCTCAAGTATGCCAGGAGTTTATAAAAATGTTGTAGAAGTTATAAAGGAGAAAAGCTCGATTAAGGTTCAAAATTGCTTAAAATACTAAAAATCACTTAAAATACAAGATACAATCAATACAATCCCTATAAAATAGAAAGAAAATTACATTTAGAAATATGTTGCTGAAAGGTTTGAAAATAGGCATCATAAGTATTTGTGTGACGACCTCTGTTGGCAGGTTTATAATATTGGTAAAAGTGTAACTCAGTATTTCCTACCAACAGAGGTCGTCACACAAATACTTATGATGCCTATTTCCAAACCTTTCAGCAACATATTTCTAAATGTAATTTTATTTCTATTTTATAGGGATTGTATTGATTGTATCTTGTATTTTAAGTGATTTTTAGTATTTTAAGCAATTTTGAACCTTAATCGAGCTTTTCTCCTTTATAACTTCTACAAAATTTTTATAAACTCCTGGCATACTTGAGGATTCTTCATTTTGACCGCCAAAACGCTTGTCATTTGTTCCCCCCTTTTACAATGTCAAGTTCAGATTCATTTCCCATCCTACACGTGTTGGCTACAGTAGCACCTCTCTATAACGGGAACACAAATTTTTTTAAAAAATTTCTTAAAAACTTTTTTGCACTAAATGTGTCTGCTCTGACTCCGGCGGGGTAACTGGGCCGTAAAAAGCCTGGTACCCCAACTGTTTCTACTTTTTAACCAAAAGGTAAGCTAATCTACCACACTTCTTAAATTTCATTTACTACATTCCCCTTTCTATTTTTTTACAGATGCTTTGACCCAAAAAAACAACTTTTTTCTTTTCTTTACTTCTCACCCCAACATTTTCACATGTTTCTGACTGGGCTTAATAAAACTTAGGATGTTTTAGTAATTTAATAATGCTTTTTACAGATATGTTTTTCAAAACTCCCTAATTTTTACTACCCTATAATTTTCTGCACGGCACAGTGTGCTTCTACACTTAACCCTCGACTCTTCAGTATGCTGGAGTCTTGATTGTCGACCTTCTGATTTTTCAATTTTACATCTCTTGTACACCATTAAAAGCTCCATTACGGCTCAATCTCACCATTATTTTCTCTTTTGCTAAAAACATCAGCATTTTACTTTTCACTTTGTTTCCTGATGATGAGTGTTTCTACACTCGAAACATGTCGATGTGATACTAGGTTCGCCTAGTTTTTCGATGAATAAAGATTATGGGATTATTCGTGCTTTTCTTTTTCTGTATCATTTAACTCCACTTTGAGTATGGACTACTTCTTCAAAATAGAATTTTAAGTTTCCCCAGCTAATAAATCAATAAATCAAGTATCCATAGCCCAAAAACGCCTAATAAGGCTTATCTTCGGACTGAAACAAATGCAAACGTGCAGAGAATCATTCAAGAAATATAAAATCCTCACTCTTACGTCAATATACATTCTTAAATGCTCAACATATGCTTATAAAAACCGACATGAATTCCAAAAAAATAGAGACAACCACAACTACCCTACAAGAAATGCAAATGGTCTCATAGTTCCCAAGCACACCTCGACACTCTATGAAAAATCTCCGCGCTATGCTTGTATAAAGATTTTCAAAAGCCTTTCTTGCAAACAACCCATTTTACTCTCTAAAAGACTTTCTGAATCCAAACGTCTAAAATTCTAAATAACGTCTTATATATCTTTAAGCATATTTTTCAACTTTTTATTTTATACTGTGTTGTCTATTACTACTTATGTTTTTTATCTGCACAAAATTTTAAACTGTTATGTGATTGTCTTTTATACATATATTGTTAATCTGTACTGTCTGTAGAAATTTACTTTTATGCTAAAACTAAGTATAGTGACGAACCTCAAATCATGTAGGTACATGATAACTAGTGAATAAATTGAATTTGAATTTGAATAGTAAATGCATCAATTGTCTCGGATTCCGGATCTCTCAGCCAAGAAATGCCCTTTCGCACTTCCTATTATGAATAGAGGCAAAAAGGTATATTTCCAATATGGGCCACTGTTTTGTAATGCTAGCAAAAATGTCCCTATTTAAGGCCCATTCCGTTTTCATGGGCAGCATGCGAGATGCTTGATCGCCCTGCCAATTCTCACGTGATGGAATATAAGATGCGAATATCCATACATTTTTTGTTTTACACTATTGCCAAATTTTTCTAGCTAATGCATTTAGCTTAGAATATTTTACGCTACCCATTCTATTGACATAAGACAACGCTGTCGTGTTATCTGTTCGTATTAGAATATTGCAGTCACTTAAGTTATTAGCATAATACTAGCTGCAATTTAATTTAGCCACCACCTTAAATCGTTTTTAATTTCTTCAGAAATTACCATTTTTGCCTTGTAATTTCCGTGATTTAGTCTTAAGACTAAGTATTTAGCTTTTTCTAAAAACTTAGTAGGTATATAGCCACCCGTAATTAATTGCTGGACAGACGGATGTTAATAGGTCTAGAAATTTGGCAAGCTTTACGATTTTACAGCTTTCGCGTATTAAAAAGAAATTTATACATCTAAGGATCTTTTGACGTTTATCGATTGGTAATTCAATTGACAGTTTAATTGAATCGAATATAAAACCTAGAAATTTGCATCGTGTGCCAGGGGAAAGTACACTTTTCTCCCTGTTTATAATAAACCCTAGGGATTTTTAAAACAAATACAGTAAGTTGAACACTTTCAAAATGTTCCTCTTTCGATACACCCAGGATTAAAAAATCATCTAAATAATTTACGCAGGTAACGCCCCGGCAACTCAAATATTGGACGACCGGTTTAAAAATTTAGTAAACACGTAAGGCGCAGACGCCAAATCAAATGGCAAAACTGTAAACTCTCTGATTCAAGAATCTGAAATACTTGTGGTAGTTCTCCCGAATCGGAACCAAGTAATGAGCGTCTTTGAGATCTAATAAGTGACCGCATAATATTTATATTGAAGTAGTCTAATTGCGGTTCTGGCATCTTCCATTTTGAAATGAGGAGCTTGAATAAATTTATTCACCGATTTAAGATTTAAAATAAATCGTTTTTTGTCATTGGGATTATCGACGAGAAATATTCTGGAGAGAAATTGGCCGGTTAAGTTATTGTATCGTTTTATAACCCCCATTTCTAATAAGTTGGAAATGCATATTTGCAATTCTAGTTCTGGTGCGGTACTAAGCTGTTGTACAAAAAATGGTTTTTGTTGGCAAGGTTTAACTATAAAAGGTAAAGTGTATCCCTTTAACCAATCCAGTATAACCTGATTGATAAACCTTCAGCCATTGGTAATAAAGGAATTTTACCCGACCAGCATAATTGGTTTCACTTGTTGTCCCTCTGACTGTTCCAACGGTAATTTTGTGAGTTTTGCCCTGTGACCTTTGTCTCCCCCAAGTGACGAGTCGGGCGATGTACGTTTAAATTTCGGTTACCTCCTGAAGGAAGGCGTTTAAATGTAGGTCGCGTCTGACTTAACCCCCTCTGGTTGGTTTTCTAAGTAAAGGTAATGTTCTACCAGAACTTGTTAACTTTAGCTCTTCGCTTACCGTTTCAATACTTTTAAAACATTTGAGTTTATCCGGTAAATCTTTTCCAAACAAATACTCCGTTGGTGTACACTTGTCGGCCAAATCCTTTATGTTTTTAAGGTGTGGGACGATTAAATTTTTTTGTGTGTCGTCTAGAATCCAACAGAGTATATAGCAAGTTGTTTCTAAGCTCTTCCGAAATACATTCAATGTTTTGAAGGATACTGGTAATACTTTTACCCAGGGCACAGATGCGTTTACCCAGCTGATTTTGAACTTCCATTTGAGAAGCATCGATAACTAGGCTGGGTTTTAATAATGCTGCTATGACTTCTGCGTTTAATTTGGGAGGGGATATGGTTGGTAAGTTATATGGAATAATATCATATTTATTTAGAAGATTTACACAATCCTCCTCTTTCAGGCCATTAAGGACGATGGCTTTCCATCTAGACACCAGGCATTCGTGCAGCAAAAAACTGTTGTCCGGCTTCTTTTCTGGATCGTCACCCAATATCTCTAAAATATCGTCCGGTGAGGTTATGTCGTTATAAACTACAAGTTCATCGTTGGCATCAGGTGTATAGACGCTACAAGCGTCTGTAATAGACGTAGTGTTACAGACACTATAGTCGGCTTCCACTTAACTAGGCGCGTTATGAACTTATCTTAGAGAAACTTATATATACTTAAATTAAAATAATTTCCGTTGCACGTCATACCTTCGAGTATCAGCAGTGTTGCCAGTTTGTAATTAAAATACCCCAGTAAGGAAATGCTTCGGCATTTTTCAATAAAGTTAAACAACGTAATCAACAGAAATGTGTATGAATCCCTTTGTTGTTCTTAAAAGATCAGTTTTTAATCCTATTTAGAAAAGGATTTGCAGTTTTAGTTAAAAACGACTTAAATAAAGTCACGAAAACACGAAATGAAAAAAATCAAAATTCGCCAAGAAATAAACTGACATCACCGATGCGTTGACACTTCTGTTGCCAACTGTCAGCCCAAAAAATTCAAATTATATTAATTTTTAAAAGGTTAAACTTAAAAAACATCCCCTTTAAGCGGCTTAGTATCATAGAAGAATACATTAAGTTTCTTTTACATTCAATATCGCATGAAATTTATACATTTTTTGCCCAAATTTTATGTTCTTATGTTTCCTTACCGATTTTCAACTTTCAGCTGATTGATGACGTGCAACGGAAATTCTTTTAATTTAAGTATAGTGTTGTCTTGCTCAAACCAAGGTTAAAACGGCATTATAAAGATATCCGTAATATAAACGCGATAAACCTATTGGTTATTTATGAATCTGAGAGAGAAGCACATCTAAATTTTAGTAATTATCAAAATGTTTCGAAGAACACTACCATATTATATAATGTCGTGAATAAGCTCCCTAGTTTTGACAAATGTGTCATTATTAAAAATATTGTGACATAAAATGTCGAGTACAAATCGGTTTGCAGGTTTTCTGCATCCCCAGGCAAAAGAAATGGTTTTGAATTTAATAGATTATTTTAAAAATGAAGAAGAAAAGGCTACTGAAGCCGGCGAGTTATTAAATCCCAAGTATATTAAAGAGAAAGTATCGGAAGCACTAAAACTAAGTTTAAGATCAATACAGAGGATTGTTCAGGAAAGTAGTAGAAATATACCAATGAAGAAAACGCAACGACGATCAAAGAAAACGAAGATTAAAACTTTACAGGAAGGTAAAAAAATGGATGTAAGGAATGTTATATACGACTTATATGCATCACAAGTCGATATAACGCTTTCAGCTCTGAAAGATGCTTTGAAGGAACGAGGTGTTTTGGAAATAGGTCTCGGGTCATTGTCAGCGCTCATTAAAAGCTTAGGATTTCTTTATAGAAAGTACTGCAACAGAAGATATTTGGGCGAAGAATTGCAAGCGAACGAGTAAAGGTTCTGAAAAAATATGTTGAAAATATGAATCAAAGTTTAGAAAAGCAGTTTTTTTAGATGAAACTTGGGTATTTTCAAATGGAAGTGGGTCTAAATCATCTTGTGACTTGTCTATAAAAGTCTAAACATAGATATTGTATATATTGGCACCAATAAGTTATTTGTACCTATTCGCAAAAATATTAATACCTACATCAGTTTAGTTAAAATAAATGTACACAAAAATATTCAAAATTATATACAATGTAAAATGCAGACAAATTCTGATGTTTTAATTTCTATTTATTAAACAATCACCCCTAATTACCGACCAACATTTGATTCCCAAGGGTGGTCGCTAGTCAGAGGTTTTACTGTAGGTATATTGTTTATCTAATTTTCCATCAATTTAGTTATTAAATTTTTGAAATATAAAACTATTTTGTCAACCGTGTGCAACAACACGAACGCACCCCTGGGAAATTAATTTTGGAACGAGACCCGTCACTGTTATTATGTCATTTTTATTATGACTGATAGTTTCAAATTAATTGTTAACCTATTAACATTCAATTTTATGGAAAATCAGCTGTCCATATGCTGCCATATTGGTTTTTATATTTTGAAACATTTTTAAACCTCTGGTTCAACTGATTTGATTCAGGTGGTCACGTGCGCCTAGTTAAGTGGAAGCCGACTATATTGTTTTGAATAAGATCTGGCGATTGAACCATTTCACATGGCATCGCCACCCAATATCTCTAAAATATGGTCCGGTAAGGTCGTTATGAACTACAAGTTCATCGTTGGCATCAGGTGTATAGACGCTACAAGCGTCTGTAATAGACATAGTGTTACAGACACTATTGTCTTGAATAAGATCTGGTGATTGAACCATTTCATATCCCCACCCAATATCTCTAAAATATCGTTCGGTAAGGCCGTTATGAACTACAAGTTCATCGTTGGCATCAGGTGTATAGACACTACAAGCGTCTGTAATAGACGTAGTGTTACAGACACTATTGTCTTGAATAAGATCTGGTGATTGAACCATTTCATATGGCATCGCCGCTCCTCCCTCGGTTCTTTCAATGGACTGTCGCTCCAAGCGACGTCCACCCTTATGGAAAACAGATCGATAGTTTCTAGACTTGGAATGTCTACTATGACTACAGCTCCGCTGACGGTTGTTTTGAAAGCGGGAAAGGTGACTGTGATTGTTTTCTTTGTTTTTCAATTTGACGCTTTCAATTGTAGAATTGACTTTATTTTATTATTTACAAAGACATTATTGTTAGTAAAGTTTGGCGGGTTCAGGCCCATATAAGTATCACATTACGCTTAGAATTAGTTTTGTGTATATAAACATATCCATTTTTATGAGGTTTGGAAGTCCCAAGGATACTGATAGAAGTAGGTAGTTTTAGTTTTTGTAAAGCCGTCGTGCAGTATACAACTTTTATATTTTTACGGAATTTTATTGAAGAGAGTCTTACACAATATTTTTATTCGTTTAAGTAGTGCTTTAGGGCACTCAGTGTCCAACTACTTGATGAAGAACTCCTTTTGTTTTATTTTATTTTACCTATACTGTAAAGGAAAGACTATTTTTCTTATGTATCTATTTTATGCCTACTTTTGCTTAATCAGTATCGGTTTATAACCATGATACTATTACAAAGAAGGTATTATATATTTTACTAGTTATTGATAGGGAAGAACTAATTTATGAACTCATGTGGCGAGGTATAGCGATTGGTACTGTCGATGAAATGAGAGGACGATTTATATTAGCAAGACAAATGGAGAGGACTGGTGAAAGCTTACACTACCCACCATATCCGTTTTTATTCCAACAAGACATTGCAGCTGTTACAAGGAAATTGGATGACTTAGTGGATGTCATTGACAATTTTTCGGAACCAAGTAAAAGTGGCAAATATTTGAAATTACAGACGAAGTTGAATCATTTGTTAGGTCGTATTGATAATATGCATTGCAGTACTGCGGACGAATTTAATTTGAGAGGTATTTTAGTGGCTCAAGCACTGACCTTGATTGATCATTTAAATAAAAAGGCTGCCCAGACAGATGAAAAAACCCAACCGATACCTCCAAATTTATGCGCACTACAAGGTACTATTACTATACTTACGTTGAAATTCTATACAAAGAACCACTTATTGACTGTTTATTCGGTATTGATTACAAGAATATAAACAACACTGCACGCTAACCTCGCACTATGAGCACAAAAAACACAATTTACACAATGAAATGAAAAGAAAACGGGGCTATGTGATGTGAAAATGGAACCAGGACCGGATTTTCGAGTTTCCTTTAAACCTTGTGCTTAAAAGTGCTAAAGGCACGTCTACACTGTAATCAAATATGTAATATAGAGGACTGGACCTGAAATATAATACAGCTTTATTATCAAAATACCATACTCTCATTGACAAAGCATTACTTAAAATTTAATGTAAAATTATATAAAAAGTCTTAAATTAATTTGGTACAAACATTTTAAAAATCAGAATACAACTACAGTTAAAATTTCTAATATAGCAGCTGGAAGCTGGCCATTTAGTTTCAACCAGCGCTACAGAACACACACAACAGTCGACGTAATCCAATTAATAACACCGTACAAATACAACAACATACACCTACTTTAAGTTAATGATACCTTTAAATATTCATTCATCGAATAGAATGCTTTCTCAATTAACAACTTTTTTAACTCTCTCCGAAACTTCCTGCCACAAACAATATTCCGTATACAAAGGAGCAGATGATTAAATAATTTCTTGCTGTTATATAAGAGAGAATTCTTTGTTAAGGCAGAAGAAGGAATGGGTAGAGCTATGGTATGCTTGCTTCTTGTGGCAGTTGCTGAGGGAGTTTAAATTTCAGCCTTAAACTTTCTGTGCATAAGACACGCTGTTTCGAGAATAAAAAGAGAAGCCAGGGTTAAAATCTTTAAATTTATAAAATGAGGTCTACAGGATGTTCTGCAACCCACACGACAAATGCACCTTATTGCTCTTTTCTGCAAAATAAATACCGATCTAAAAAGGTGCTGAGAGCAAGATCCCCAGAAACACAACCCGTATCGAAGGTTAAGTGCAAAATACACATTTCTCGCAATAAACTCTCCCAACTCTCGAGATACAACCCTGAAAGCGAAGCATCCACTAGATATTCTGGCATTTAGGTTAATTATGTGACGTTCAAACTTTAATTTATCGTCGATATAAAGCCCCAGAAATTTACTTATTGACGAATTATCCACCGTATAAGACTTTGGTCCAACACTATGAATGTGACACCTAAAAGAAAGCAAGTTCGTTTTAGAAACATTGAGCGACAGAAAATTCGAGTCACACCATTCTTTAATCTTTATAATGTCGAGATTAATAGTTTCCTTCAGCTGAGTCACGTCAGAGTCCTGCCAGAGAATAGTTGTATCATCCGCAAATATTGTCAGTCTACCAGATATATCCAGTCTCGGTAAATCGTTAACATATAATAAAAATAGTAACGGACCCAGAACCCTGCGGCACGCCTGATGAAATCCGCATTCTTCCTGATTCCTTATCCTTGAAATAAACTGTGTGGTATCTGTCTGAAAGGTAAGATCTAAACCAAGCTAGAGCAGTACCCCTGAATCCATAGACTTCAAGTTTGCCCAGTCGCACCTCGTGATTCAAACAATCAAAAGCTTTTGACAGATCACAGAACACCGCTGCGGCGACGTCTCCATCATTCAGTCTCTGATACAGCTGTTCTAAAAAAGAGAAAATAGCGTCCTTCCCTGCATCCAGTATACTGTACTTGGATAAAAAATTTAACATGCACCTCTTGACAATTTTCTCAATGATGGGCAATAGCGATACTGGTCTATAATTGGTGGGTGATTCATTATCTCCACCTTTAAATAGTGGAATAACTTTTGCAATTTTTAAGCATTGTGGAAATATTCCTGTTTCGAATGATCGGTTTATAGCTTCTGCTAGGTTCTGCAGTGTGGAATCCGGAAGCATAAAAAGCGCTTTTAAAGAAATACTGTCCCAACCAGACGTTGTTTTATTTTTTATTTCCGAGAATATCTCTTTTATTTCGTCCGTGCTTGTAGGGTAAAAATAGAAAGTATCACTTATAGAAACATCTTGTAAGAATTCTAAAGCACTTTTCGGAGGACTAACACCATTCGACAGGTTGGAAGCAAGTGTACAGTAAAAATAGTTAAGTGCATATCACTTATAGAAACATCTTGTAATAATTCTAAAGCACTTTTCGAAGGACTAACACCATTCGACAGGTTGGAAGCAAGTGTACAGTAAAAATAGTTAAGTGCATCCGAACTGAGTCCTGAGTCCACGGGGGCTACTCTTCTTCCACTTACCTCATTGACAATATTCCATGTTTTTTTTTGTTTGTTGTTAGAGTTATATATTTATTCGATTATTAAAATATAAGCGTTTAGCACTATTAATGCAGTTGCAGTACGTGCTGCGATATTTTCTGTAATATTCCATGAAGTTAGGCCGATCAAGAGAGTATTTGCGAATATAGTGCAAGGAACGCATATTTTGAGAAGAAATTCTCAATCCCTTAGTAATCCATGGCTTACTCCTTTTTTGTTTTATTAACCTATCCGGAAAAGCATTATTGAAATGTTTTAATAAAACGTTATGAAAACTCGTGATTGGGTCTGTAGAAAGATGAATTTTATTCCAACTTTCAGCAACGCATAACTGAGAAAACCTTCTACAGTAAATTTTACCACGTCGTTTCGTTTCAAATCTAGACCTGGGACACCCTATTTTAATTTTGCCCAGAATGGCCTCATGATCGGATAGACCGGCACCTATCATCGAGCATTCAACGTATTCAAACAATATTTAAATAATAAAGTTTTATTGCTGGAATCACCGCTGGACTTCCATAAGTGACGTCATAATATGAGAGAGATAGAGAGAATTCATCCTCGTCGGCATACTTGTTAGTGTATCGTGGTAATTGGCACTGAATAAGTTGTTACGGGCTCTGCTGGTGAGCGGTTATCGTTTTCAAAAGTCTCCTTGACGGACCTAATTAATTTTTCACTTAAAACCTACAACATTTTTTTGTTTATCAGTATTTGTCTCCAACAGGAATTCTATCTTAGTTTTAATTATTTCATCATCCGCATGTGGGAAATATTTTTCCCAAACTTTTATTAATTCAAAATAATATGCTTTATTGTCCAAGAAATCTCTATTGACAAAGCTCATCATCTAACACCTAAAAATTTTGAGTCAACCAATGCTATACCTGTACTCCACATGACCTTCCCTTAACATAATACTAAAATAAAGACAAAAGAAGAAAAAACAAAAAAATCTCAAATAAAATTTTATAAACAATAATAGATAAATTGGTTCAAAGATATAAGTAATATCAGTATAAAATTTAGTCAATATCACAGTTTAAAAAAAGCTTAGGATATAACATAAAATATACATTTATATTCTCTTAAATCTGAAATGAAATAATCAGATAAGTATCATTTTTTGCAGTCCTCTATGAGGTATGTCAAAAAATATGAATTTTGCTCAAGAGTACATTTAAGGTCCAGTCCGGTTCTCTGCAGGAGTGGACAGATTCAGCGACTAACCGACTGGCATGTTGATATTCTGGAGTACTTTTTATAAGTAACTAGCGTGTACCCGGCATGCGTTGCAATGGCCGGCATTCGCCCCGGTCGGTATACGCCCTGGTATACGTCTTGGTATGGTCGCTTTCTCTGAGATGCCATAATAAGGCGAGTTCACCATTACGATCACGTCAAGTAATACTTTACAGATTTATAGATACAAACCCGAACAAACCCGGACAAACCCGAATTATTCTATATATTAGTACCCGGCATGCGTTGTTACAATGCCACTTTTTTAATGCTGAAACCTTCCTCGGCCTGCACACAACAACTCACCAAGGTTTCATCGCAATCGGATGAATGGTATAGGAGCGTATACGGGACATACAGACAGACAGACAAACATTCATTTTTATATATATACACGACACTGTTCGGGTGTGTGTTATTTTTTCTACAACCTAAGATCGTTGGACACTTGTGACAATACTATTATACCGAATCCTTTGTGCACGGCACTGTTTGGGTATGTGTCAATTTATCCGCAATCCATGATGTATTTCAGACAATAATATTGTGCCGAACCCTTCGGGCACGGCACTGTTCATGTATCTGTAGTTTTTCACATTAGTATAGTTTTTTCATAACCCAAGATCGTCTTATCAAATATGTATAATTTTTTCACAACCAAAGATTGCTTTAAAACATTGTGTAATTTTTTCACAAATCCATTTCGTTTTTCTGGTATCCATGATTGTCGCTTAAGAAAACGAAATTAAAGAAATTTTCTGTACCTAAATAACGAAATTTTATATCTGAGCTGTCAAATTTTGACAGGTATGTGTTAAATTTTTTTTCCATTTTTTTTATTGTCGGGTATCTTAGCTGCAAGAATGCGATATCAAAAGTAAGAAAAAAAAGTTTATATATATAGATTCTTGTCCGTGATGGTAGCTACAATATTGTCAAATGAAATGTTTCAATTAAAAGAAGTTGAAATCACTCCTGTCAAATTTTGACAGCTGTCAATGTCAAATTTGTAACAGCCATTTTTTCACCCAGGTTAGTACTTAAATTAATCCGAAATCAAAAATTTGTTATCTCTTCAAATAAGAAAGTTACACGTGATTTTATGTGACAGCTGTCAAATTTTGACAGATTGACATATGTTTTTTTTTTCATATATAATATCACAAGAGATAAAATTTTGTCGGCAAAATTTTCGAAAGGTATGAAAGTTTGTTGCTTGGCAATTTCGCGAATGACATTTTTGACAAAATCACGAGCCGTCAGGCGAGTGATTTTGTCGAAAATGTCATGAGCGAAATTGCTTAAAAGCAACAAACTTAAATAAATCCTTGAGAACAATTTTGCTTACACAATTTTTTCTCGAGTGGTATTCGACATGACTATTTAACTAGAAAAAAGACAAAATTTTGCCGCGGCAAAAATCACATGTGAATTTTGTCCAGGTAGGTGCAGGTAGTAATTTTGCCAGTAGAAGACCGGCCGTTGCTATGACATTTTGCCAGTGTAAAACACTCTAGTTAAATAGTCATGTTAAAAACTTTTTTGCATTTCTTTTTTGTCCAAGATCGTAGCTGCAAGAATCCGATATCAAAAATATGAAGAAAAAAAAAAATTTATACTTGATCTGTCAAATTTTGACAGGTAAGTGTCAAATTTTTTTTCATTTTTTTCTTGTCTGGGATGGTAGCTACAATATTGCCAAATGAAATATTTCAATTAAAAGAAGTTGAAATCACTCCTGTCAAATTTTGACAGCTGCCAATGTCAAAATGTCACTTTTTTTTATCCTATAATGTTCCTCGGCCTGCACACAACAACTCACCAAATTTTCATCGTAATCGGATAAATGGTATAGGAACGCATACGGGATATACACACACGCAGACAGACAAACATTCATTTTTATATATATAGATAGAAGATAAAGAATATCTTGCTTAATAGCAGCAAAGTACACTGGTCTTTCAAAATGGCATCAGTCATATAAAAAAAGGATGTACTATAAAAGTTATAGTATAGGTTGAAAATTAATTGAAGCTGTTAGTTATTGACGACATTTATATTTATCTTATTTTTCTATATTTTTATTTCCATTTAAAAGAATGTTTCGCACCTCCGGAGAAACAACGTCGTAAGTGCAAATTTTTCCTGAAGTCATATTTTGATGGCAAAATATAGCAAAAGCTTTAACATATCTGGAATTACAAAGTCATAATTATTGTGTCTTAAACTTCTGTCGCCAGATGCCGCCTATGTCTTTGTGGAAATAGCGCGAAACAATTGGCTCTTAAAGCAAACGGAAATTTTTATAATTCCCTTTTCTTGTTTATTTTTCATTAAAATGTAGCAAATAACTCCTTCTTTTATTGCAATCACCTATTTAATTAAATTTTGTTTTGTCTTAAATTAAAAAAAATCACGAACCACTAGAGCCACAATGACATAATTGAGGGGGTACTGCCTTTTTAAACCCTCTCTAAGAGAAACAAATGGTAAAAAGTCGTTAAAATTCGAACTGCACCTAATAGCTATACAAATTAAAGAATGTATATTAATATTATATATTAATTATATATTTAAGTTCTTAGCAAATTTATTGCAGTGTATTTATTTTAATTTTTTTTTTGTAAAATCTTTATTCATGCCCAACTGGCAAAGAACCCTTATAATAATTTGAGTATGAGGGAATTATGGTGTATGAAAGTTGTATAGACGCTGTCCATTTGCTAATTTATTTTATAAATGTTTCTCATTACTCATTTTTGTTTTTGAAATCAAAACTGTTGCGACAATATGCTGTCAGAATATTCTAATAAGCAAATTATAAAACTGTTTAATAAATACTTTTTTAGTTGGTGTAAGAACATCTATAGAATTTTATCTGCAGGCGACGTTGCTGTTTAAGCACTTTTATTTTTTAATTTATTTATAATAGTTTCTTTGTGCAACTACAAAACTTTTATAGGGAGAATAAGGAATATTATATAACCTTTGTTCTTGTCAACTTTAATATAATAAAAACTCTGCCAATACAATAATTATAAGGTAATTCTCCTACCCAGTGTACTGTTGGTAGCAAAACGGTATTCTTTACAACATTTAAAAGATAAATACCCCTTTTTTAATGCAAATAGTGTTAAAATTGCTACTAAAGAACTTTAATAAAACAGTTTTGTCAGTATTTTATTTTCAACCACTTTCATAATGAAATACTACATACCAGAAGCCACATCAGTAATTTTGAACAACGCAATAATGACCCCTGTAAACGAGAAGATGAAAATCCCTTGGGATCAGTTTGTGTTCGATTTACAAAAAGTCATGTTAATCGCATAAAATATACCTATATTGTTTTACTTGCACCGCCAAGAACCTTTTCGTTGGTTCTGGAACAAATATGATAGGGAACATGGCTTGAGGTATTATTTAAAACATTTTCAACGAATAAAGTTTGTAGTTTTAAAATTGAATCCTTTCTGTTCTTACTAATAACTTTAACTTGTTTGTTGATTGTTTTGGGTATTTGGCATATTCTCTCGGTGACCGATGCCACTTATAGCAAACCTAATCTAACTTCATATAAAATCGCAAATTATTAATCGCTTAAAATCAATTTTTTTCGGTAATCGACATGTTTTTCCGAATCGCACAGCTCTATTATTAGGTAGGTACAGAAGCGAGTTTCATACGTTAAAAAAATTATTAAATTCTACTTACACGGTTTTTCGCGTAGAATGGAAGATCAGTGATACCGAAAAAATGACATCAAAATTGTGTCCTTATAATGGTTCTATTAGTGTTTTCAGCAGATCGAAATGATATCAATAGTTATAAAAGAGCTAGTTAGGTTTATAAATATGCAGCCATTTTAGAGTCGTATTTAAAGAAGCCATATTGCCCATATTATATTTAATGAAATAACTTTACTTCTATCATTAATAAAAAGACCGGCTTTTATCCTCAGTTATAATTTAATTCATAACCAAACATTTTTTTTACCTTCAGTCACATTTCGAGGTGTATTTTTTTCCACTAATTTTTATAATATTTTATGATAGTAATAAAGTGATCAATAAGCAAGGGCGCATGAAGAATTAACGTAAAAACAATATATACTTTCACAGTAAAATTTGATTCGCAAAAAAATCGAAATACCAGAAGGGTTTCGATACTTAAAGAGAATAGTATAATAAAATATAATATTGCTAATAATAACTTTCCATATTGTAACTTTACGGTTTTTTGAAAGCAGCTGTATTATATATTTACAAGAAGATAAAAATAGAACAATTTTGCTATTCTCGACAGCTATTACAAGAATAATTGGCACTTTAAAAAATTTAAAAGAGCTTTTACCTCGTACCTTTATAAGAGAGTTTTATTAATGTGTTTACAATAAAGATGCTGTAATGGTTACGTACAAAACCTTATTGGGAATTATTTATAAGCCCTTTATTACTTTAGCTGTATAAGCGTTTTATTGATGTTTATAAATATGATTTGTTATTTTTACAGCTTACAGCAATTTTGCTTTATACAGTGGTGCCCATTTTAAATTATAGAATACCTATATTGGTTGTAAGAACGTTCCGAAGTGCAATGTATACAACATTAATTCTTATAATATTTGTTGTAACAACATTCTTACAGTTTTTATAAAGGTGTGAAATGCTGCTTGGGTGTTTAAGTACATACAATATTTGTATTTACATGTCAGTCTTATTTAATATTAATAAACTACATTAACTTACTAATATTTGACACTGAAAATTTTAATGTTCTATATCTAATCCAATAGGTTTCTTAAAGTGATATTTAGGTTGGGATCTAGCTTATTTAATCTAGTACATTGTGTTTTTATTAACTCTTTGTAATCGTTAAGGGTGGCATTGACTCCGTTGTTTATGATATATTCTATGGTTTCTATTACTAGATACAGAGTGCAGTGATTTTGTCTTTTGTTGGTATATTTAAATGTAAGGTTTAATATTGTGAATAGTCTACTCTGCGTACCCGTTATCTGATTGATTAGTAGAACTGAGATTAATCGCGATTGCTGCGTGCATAAGAATCTGTGCATTAAGTTATTCCTATTAATTCATGTTGCAATTTTGACATGTATCTGAGGAAACCTTGTTTATTTTCTTAAGACTTGCTTGATGGATTATTTTAAACGTTCGACTTCGTTGTTTGTGGTCAAATATTTTGTTATGTAGATGTCCGCATATATTATTTACAAGAACTGTGTTGTTAATTTTTTTAAGCTTTCCCAAAACTTTAAAGATGTTTTCTCGACATTCTACAAATTTGCACTTACGTCGTTGTTTCTCCGGAGGTGCGGTTTGCACTCTGCACTGTTATAAAGTTACTATTGAATTAGGAGCTTGATGCTAAGGTCTAAGTAAAATTTCCATATGTTTAAAAATATTAACGGGCGATTTGCCGTTTATCCGCACGCATAGGTTTTAAAATAAAAAAAAATTAAATAAATGGAGGAAAAATGTTGATCCTAACTCATGCGGAAAGTCACTTTTCCGCTCTCAACTGCTTACCCGAAAAGTGTCTCTTTCCCCCACTTGTTAGGATAATGACTATTTCCACAAGGTTATTTTTTTTTAAATTTGATACCGTATTCCAATGATGACTTTGTTTAGAAGAAGCGAATACTTATCGTAAGTAATTACATAAGTGCATCAAAATTACCGATAATTTTTTATGAAAGCATGTTGTCTAAAAACTGGATGAGTTTATTTTCATATTTTGGCAAAAGAGCCCGACACCGAAGGTGGAGGGCTCTTTAAACAAAATATGAAAATAACCGAATCCAGTTTTTTACTGACAACATGCTTGAATGAAAAATTATCAGGTCTATTTTGATGCACGAATGTAATTCGGTAGAATATTTCTCGAGTACGTGAAATGAAAGCACAAAATTTAATATTTTTATTTAAACGTTATATTTAATTATATGAAAATAAACAAATTAAAAATTGCATGAATTGCAGTGGAAAACACAATTATTGTAAAAATTACTATTTTTGGAGTCTGCTGCATTACTTGTTAATGTATGTGAGTTTGCCATTGAATTAGAACTTGTAGAACCTGGCATACAGATATTAGTTTCTGGGTTATGATTAGCCTTATCATTGTCTTCCCTAATTTTTTCTACTATATTAGAGTGGTGTTCCTCGTCTAGTTGAAGATACGGCTTTATGGATTTTGGGTTGGAATGTCCAGTAATTTTTATTAGCGTATTTTCTTCAACGCCTTGCTTTGCTAATTTCGAAACAGCTGTTGCACGCAGTGAATGGTTGGTGATTTTAACCTTTTCAGTCGCTAAACCTGACTTTTTTGCTTCCGTTGAGGTCGACCGAGTGATTATATTTTTTCCGACAGGGATATTCTTATACCACTTTCCAGAAAGGATTATCAATTAAAAACAATCGCGGAATATTTATGTTATTTCTTTTTTCTATGAACTTTTTAAAATTAAACTTTATGAATCACTTCCAAATCGCGACATTTTTACGACTTTTTAAATTTGATTTAGGTATGTCAAAATGACAAATACATAATATCAACACAATAATACACCTAGAAGGTGCTATTGTAAATATTAATTATTGTTACTTAAGGTTGAATTCTCAACGTCATTCAATCTATTGCCAACCTATAACCTATTTCGCGTTAATTTTTTGAGTTTATTATTTTAATAACTAACATTTAAAGAAAATCAATATCGTCGGTACATTATTTAGGTAGTATCTGATATATTACAAAAATATCAATTTATTTCATTGCTAATTTTGGGAGAATTGTATAGTGAAAGAACAATGAGTGACAATGACATAATAATGTTAAAAAAAATCATACCAGATATTTTTCGCTATACAATTCTCCTAAAATAAGTTACGAAATTCCTTGATATTTATTAAATATGTCAATTATTACCTATAGAATGTCAAGTCGATACTGATTTTCTTTAAATTTTGTATAAAAGCTAGAAAACATAAATAAATATACGCGAAATAGGTTATAGGTTGGCAAGCATGTTGATACTCCCACCTTAAATACGGACCTATAGGGAAATTTTCGGCGGGACATTTTCGCACCTACTGGGCAATTTTCGTCGAAAAGTTCCCGCTTCATATGGTAGTTTTTACACATGAGAGAAATATTCTGTTTAAGTATTTTTTGCTGTTTAAACCGTTACTTTATAGTAAGTATTTTCCTAAGGCATCATCAGCAAAATTGAAAGACGTTATCGTGAAGTGGGCCACGTCAGGAACATACCAAGAATAAGGCCTGTAGTAATGGATAAAGACACGCACTTAAACGATTTATTTGCTCTTCAAGAAAATCCTATTACTCCAGTTCGGCCGCTTGCAAGAGAAAATAACATAAGCCATACGTCTCCATTCAAGTTAGTGGAATCACTCCAAATGCGTTCTTATAAAATGTTAATGGTCCGGACCGCCGTCTTCAGTTTTGTAAAGTGATGATGAATACACTTGATCAGCATTTAGTAGATTTGGACTGGATCCTTTTTACAGATGCGTATACTTTTGTACTAAATGGTGAAGTCAATAAACAGAACTGTCGATATTGATTTGCAGAAAATCCTCACTGGATTTGAGAATCACACACACGCACCCAGCTTCCGCAAAAACCTATTATAATTGTTTGGCCAGACATAATTGGCGACCGCGTCATTGCGCCAATATTCCTTGAAGGTGCCTATACATATCTGGATTTTTTGCAAGAACTTATTTCAGCTTTGACTGCTTTATTTCCTCACCATGCAGAGGCAAATCTTCATAATGATCGAATATGGTTAGAGCAGGATGGTGCTCCGCCTCATTACGCCATAAATGATCGACAAAATGTAACCGCTGGATAGGTAGAAGGGGTACCATTGAATGATCGCCGCGATCGCCGAGCCTTAATCCTTAAGATTTTTTTCCTTTGGGGTCACCTAAAATCCAAAGTTTACGTAAAAAAAACAGAAAATTTAGAGGAACTTGGGCAATGACCTCTACACGAAATTCGCCAAATAACCGCGGATATGGTACATCATGTCGAGAATGAATTTTACTTTAGATTAGGTGTTTGTCAAGAAAAAAATGGGCAACATTTCCAACAATTTTTAAAATAAAACAAATTGCGTCTACATTACCGAAATGTAAAAGTAAATAGTGGGCCGTATTCCCTTTTTTTATGCCCTTTTCAACGAGCTATCACAATACATACCTTTACATTTGAAAACAAAAGTTGGGGGCAGTTTTTTATACCCAAAAGAGGGGTAAACTAATAATAAACGCAGCCGTATTTCTGTGTTTTTTCAGCAAATAAAGATGCTTTCTAATACCGAATTTATTCCAATTAACAATTCCACCCTGTATATTTTATTAATATTATATAATAATTTACTAGAACATAATATTAAAATATTAAAAAAGTAACCTTATTTAAATTTCATTTAAAAAGTCCCCCCCTCTAATTTTTTTGTTTATTTATTGCATTATATACCAATATTTTTATTGTTCAAACGCTTGATACAAAACTTTATATTTTAACTGTCTTTTTTTAATACTAAGTTAGAGTAATAATTGTTGTGGGTATTTTTATATAATATGGTTATTTATCCCTGTAATAAACTTATAAAGTTGGTTGAGAGTAAATAAATAAAAAAATGTTCTAAAAAACGAATAAGAATCTTTTCTGTTCTCAGACGTTAAATTTACAGTTTTCATAAGTTGACCTAAATAACAAACGGTTCTTTATTGAGACCCAATGGTATATTTATCCCTGTAATAAACTTATAAAGTTGGTTGAGAGTAAATAAATAAAAAATGTTCTAAAAAACGAATAAGAATCTTTTCTGTTCTCAGACGTTAAATTTACAGTCTTCATAAGTTGACCTAAATAACAAACGGTTCTTTATTGAGACCCAATGGTAAACATTTACACTCGTCGTAATTATATTAGAAACTAAACCAGATGTTTTCGGTGACGTCTAGAATAAGAATTGGGTATAGGCTTAGACGAGGGTATAGAATACTTTTACGTCAGAAATAAAATTGGTAGATATGAAATTAATTTTTGTTGTTTTTTCTGCGGAGAAAGCAATTACTGATTACTTAACAAGTAACAATTTGAGTTTTTAGGAAAGTTGATTAATTATTAGAATAAAAAGCACAATTAAAAATGTAATAATATTTTTTAATACTTTAGGTACCTGTTAGAAGCCTGTTAATTTGAGAACTGGACAAAACTAAAAATGAGGAGATCAAGATCTTTATCAAATATACCCATGCCTTATAATGCTAGACGTGATTCTTCTAAACCAACGTTGAAAAGAGCCAAATCGACTTTGCGGTGAGTACCTATATATGTAACACATCAATTTTTTAAAAATATGTAAATGTGTAACAAACGTTTAACAAATTTATGCCCGCAGTGCTTTGATTATGAACATTTTTGAAATTTAAATATAGTAGATTTTGTACACGAAATAGGTTTTATATATTATCAATTACCCTATAGATAAGTCGAGAAATGATAATGAATTTTAAAAAGTTATTCCAATTTTCAGAAAAAAACTAGTATAATATGAACTAGGTAGTAAACTTTAAAAAGTTTGCCCTTATAACTTATTCAATTCAAGCTCGCTGGTCTTTAAGATCTATTTTTAACTAAGTAAGAGAGAGAATTTCAGAATCTCCGTAGCGCAAATGGCAGAGCATTCGACTGTTGATAAAAAGGTTCAAAAAATAATTTTGTTTGGAATTTAATTTTATATTAAAGTACAAATCCTTATTTTTTTAGATGAAAAAAAAATTTACATAATCTATATTATATTTGGATGCAATAAATATTTATAGGTCCTGATACCTTTTATGGTTCAGTACCTATTAAAAACAAAGTTTGTATAAATCGATTTGTATGTAGTAAAAAAAATTATTTTAAAAAAACGCTTTTTCTAAATTATATAGTTTTTTCTGAAAATTGTAATAACTTTTTCAATTTGAAAATTGCTATATAAAACCTATTTTGTGTACAATTACTTATCGCATAGATATTTTTCGAAAATATTCATGACATCACACCGGGTATCAATCTGATATACATACATGGTCCTGATAGTGCGTCAGGCTTCCATAGCTCCTATGCGAATTGAGTTAGAAATTTCCATTTGCTGACTTTTATTGTAACACGGGAAGTATTTCAGAAAACTATTTTCGCATATACAGGGTGGCACAAAAAATAGTTTTTAAATTTTTTAATGGAACACCCTATGTTTTATGTATTGTTAGGTTTGTTTAGTGACTTTTAAGTCCCGCCGCAAAATGAGACGCAGCTTGTTGAGGTGACGCAGCGCAAGTCACGGCGAGTTTTTGTGAACCTAATAAAGAATATAATATAACATGCGCATATTTCTTCGCAGCGTGACGTGACGCAGTTTTGGCGTAAAGTGACCCTGCGGGACGCAGTGTAGTTGCCGCAGTTTTTGTCAGAAGATCACGGTGTGTGTTGAAAACCATGGAAGAAAAATTAATACTAAATTCTTTAGTTAAGGCAAATTCTTGATGAGTTTTTTCCTTTTTTCATGTACAAGCTTCTCACTACTGACTTTTTATTAGCCATCTGGGAGATAAAGGATATCATTTCGAACTCGTCTTCTGCTTCTGAATCAGATTCAGAACTAAATAGAGAATCAATCTGTGCAGTAGCAGTTGTCATTTTTCAGGACTGTCCAAGCTTTACTAAGTGAAAACCATAATCGTATTTTTTGTACGGTCTCGCCATGACTAACGCTACACTCACCTCCTGCTGCGTCTTATTTTGCGCTGAACCCGCGCTAGCAGTTTTCTCCCGCCATAAACTCGCAGTGACTCACGCTGCTTTTCATCACCTCACCAAGCTGCGTCTCATTTTGCGCCTGGCCTATAATTGTTTACAATTTTATTGAATTGAGGTTTGAAAAAAGGTTTCGCAAAAAAAAAAATCTGAAAGCCTGTTTTAAAATACGGCATTGTGTAAGATTAATGGCAAGGGGTCTAAAAATACTATAAGTCATATAGATTTTATCTGTTAAAACAGGGTGTTCAAAATAAGGTTTCAAAAATGACACACCCCGAACCAATTTTTCTCAAGTTTTTCAAATGTTTATTATTTTACCATTTGATTAAAAATTTTAAGACAAACGATTATCGTAATAAAAATTATATAAAATTCCAAACCGTTTTCAAAATATTTATCAAAAAACATAAATGTAGCTGTACGTAATAAAGTTTAATAAAAAAATAGCTAGGCGACCATGGAAAAACAAGCATATTTAACAATTCAATACATTTTGACATTATTTGTCAGAAATTAGTAGGTGCATTTAGACGGAAAATTTTTGTTCAAAAAATGAATTTAAAAAAAGAGCTCATATGGTTTTTGTATTGGGCGAGAGTACGAAAAACTGTAATTTATGCAACTCATCGGTTTCCCGAAATACGTACGGAAGCATTAAGTTGTAGTAAACTTCTTAAGAGCCATGAGAAAGCAAAGGCTACAAAAAAGGAGAAAGAACAAAAACAGCGCTAAATGAGGAAAATTAGTTAACAGTTTTTTAACAGTTTGAAATGCCAAATATCAATGAAGCATCTATGGGGCAAAAAGTTAAAAGATTAGTCCAAAGAATTTTGAAAAAACTTTATTTTTATACGTGCCCCTTTTAATTGCACCAGGATGACAATTATTTTTTTAAGAAATTAATTTTTTGAGAGAAAAGTTAAGCTATTTATCGACAAAAATTAAAATTGGGGCTAATACTACAGGTCGATTGAAAACCTGCTCCCTCTTGGAGTCAGTTATAAATATTTTGCCACGCAAAATTGGCAAACACTATCCTCTATATCTTGCAAAGTAACAGTTCTGTTCATAAAAAG
The DNA here is from genome assembly GCA_963969555.1 of Polydrusus pterygomalis. NCBI lineage: Eukaryota > Metazoa > Arthropoda > Insecta > Coleoptera > Curculionidae > Polydrusus > Polydrusus pterygomalis. The sequence goes on from OZ018376.1 coordinate 116,869,635, forward strand.
ACCGTACCTACATCTAATTTGTCATGGTGTAAATCATCGTTTTTATTTTTGGAATATACGTTTAAAAGTGCTCGGCGGCAATTCTTGGTGATAACCGAAAAGAAATAATCAGTCACAAAAGCTTGTCCTAAATAGCTTTAATAATACAATAACTAACCTAAGCGTTTTTTATGAACAGAACTGTACAATGATAAAAAATATTTATTAGTAGCCTGTTGTTTTTTTTTTTAATTTCATTGAGCCTAATGAATAAAAATTAAGCAATTACTTAAGGCAATTACTTTTTAGTAAAAGCAATTGCTTGACTAGCAAATGCTATAAGTAAAAGCAATTGCTAGATCTGGATATAAATAAAATTTTGAAGCGATTGCTGTTTTTCTTACACCTCTGTAGAAATAAATCTCTTTAACCACAACCGTTTAGCTTCCACAACCGCTTCAGCACTTGTAGGAAATTTAATGAAAATATTGGCCTTCTCTAAAACTGCATCCATTACAGAAGTGTATGTCTTACAGACAGTAGTTTGGTGAACACCGAGTTCTTCACCTCCAGAATTTTGAAAGCCCGGATCCGACAATATCCGCAGAAAGACTTTAATATTATTTAAACGCGACAGTGCACCCCCTCGCCCTTTACCAGTATCAGTCAAAAAATAATTTGCCAACTACTCAACATTTTCGCAGTCAAATCGATATAACTTTCTGAAATCATCATATCTGCAATTTTTAAGTACACTTGTAAATTTTTCTTTTACGGACGTTCATATATTCAGCCATAATTGAAGACACAAATTAAGAGCAACGCACGTATATGCCGCGGATAACTAAAGTTGACTGCTACCAAGCAAATGATGCAGGGGTACCTTAAAAAGTTGAAAGCTATTGCTACACTAAAAAAAGCAATTCCTTAATTTATTTATCACATTTTAATCAAACGATAGCGATTGCTTCTATTTTTTAAGAAAAAGCATTGACTAGAAGCAATTCCTGCACTTTTAAACAATTGCTGGACGCAAAAGCAATTATTTTAGTTTTTATTCATTGTCTTTCAAGAAATTGCTTCGATTTTATAAGAAAAAGCTATTGCTACATTTTTATTCATTAGGCTCATTACCTTATCAATTTATTACTTATGTTTGTTTGGTTTGAAGTTAACGTGTTAAACATTCGTTATTTTAAATGTGCTTTAGCAATAGTAGAGACCCAAGTCTTGATGGCCAGACCCCTTTAGCTCACAGACTAGTGACACCTACTACTTCAGCTCATAGGTTGGGTGCAGAGTTTTCAGATCAAAAGTATAGGAGCCAGAAAAATACTACTCCGTCTACGTATATCGGCTTTAAAAGGAGCGGTTCTGTTAGTAGCTTTGGCTCTAGGGTAAGAACTTATAAATAAGATACGGCATGTACCACTAGTGTGACAAATTACTCTCGTTGTGCTTGAAGAGTCAGGAAAAGTTGATAAAGAATACTTTATTGTAATAAATCCTAATATGTTATTTCAAACCAATTGTGAAATACCGCTAGACTGGTCAGGGGAGTCCCATGTATATATAAGGTGCCAGAAATTGGTGCGATCTCGGGAACTATAAGAGATAGAACGGCATTTTTTCCGACAGATCTGGATACATGAATGAATGTTATTACGGTTATATGACTAAAAATATGCCGAGTTCGTTCCTCAAGACCTTGGTGGGTTTCAGGGGGATTAAATTCATATACCGTATTTTTGACAAATTCCCATAAATTAAATTCTAATGTGGTAAGATCCGGGGACCTAGCAGGTCAGCGCAAGGCGCGATCGGTAGATATTTACCTTTTCACCGAAAGTATCTACTTAAAATGTTTGTACTTGTCTGGGCATAGGCGCGGGGCAACCAGCTTGCCAAAATCACACTTTATTAAATTCATCATTTGTAAAATAGTTATAACAGTTTTACCTGAATTAAGAATAGTATAAACTAAATAACTTATTAAGTTAACTATTTTCTTAAGTAAATGGACCATCCGATATGTCAGTGTTGCCAAATATGTTTGAATTTTCCTTAAAAATGTTATTTTTGGTTATGAGGTTATAAATGTTTCATTTATTATAGTGTTTAGTATCATATCATAGGAAAAATTAAGTACGTACGTGCATTTTGTACTGCATGGAGTAAAAGTTCTAAATCTGCATTGTTACCTTGTACTTTACTATCCAGTACATCATTATTTTGCTCTAAACAGTTGCATTTATTAATTACATTGGATAAAAATTTGGGGTGCGAGTCCCTTCAAAAAATTCTTATACAATTTTGATGTTAAATTAATAGGCGGTCCAATATTTGAGAGTAGCAAAACTTCCACGGGATATCCCATTGCCAGTCTAGCGGTGTCCCACGGTATATACATGAAAAATACAAGAATTAAAATCCAAGACCAAGTTATGTTTTTTTTAATGGGATACTCTATACTTTAGGGCATATTCAAACTCGGTACCAAGTCAGGTTACTGTAGTACTTTGGTGTTATGGAAATGACTTATTATATTTAAATAGGCGACTCCTTGGAAGTCCTAGAGAAACGCTCCATATTTCTTTTTTTAAAAGACCTTCTTAAAAGTTGGGTAAGGGACTTCCTAAAATCAGACAAACTGTGCTACACGTCGGTGGGAATACTGCGAGTACGTTCTCATTTGGCTAGTTGACTAGCCCCGCTGGTGTCTGTCGGCCGCCATTAAAATGTGGTATAAATGGCCGTTCTGATATGACGGGATTATTTTAGCTTTTGTAAGTAACAATGGTGACAACAATGTTTCAGGGCGGAAACAACGAATATTTCTACGGAAAATGTTTGCTTTGAATGAAGAACTGTGAGTAGTGTAAAACATTTATTAATTCCTCAGAATAAACGTATAGTTTTGTGTAGTGCATGTTTAAAGTGTTAAATGCTTTTTACGTTTAAATCGTAGGCGAGGATTAGATTTATAACGATTTGTTAATTTATTAAGGCGTTCCAGTCTCGGACTTTTTGGGTAGGTTTACATTTTATTTACCTCTCAAGTGTTTTTATATCAGGTGTAACGAAGTTACTATATTTCCCGGGATTTTAAATATTTTTACCGAATGTTTTATATTTTTAAAAGGTTAGTATGCGTGTCCTTTTTGAACTTTCTTATATTTCGTGCTACAACGTTTATTCTTGTACATAAATAATTCGTGTAATTTATGCTTTTAAATCTATAAAGTTTTCCGTCCCGAAATACCAGGAAAATATTTTTCATAATTTTCAGGCACGCCCGTTAGTTCTGCTAAGCAGGACCGCTAGGTAAAAGCGCGAACAGTACTTCCCGGATGCCGCAGCGCGAGACAGAGACGCTTACGGGACCTGCGACTGTCCCGTGGTTTCGCTTGCCCATTTAAACTCGGGAGCTCCGTATTTTCATCAGAACCTCGCGTTCTCACTTACCAACAAGTGTCCGGTCCAGTCACGACCAGCAATGAGGCGACCAGCGAACCGACCAACACCGAAGCCGTACAAACTTCCCCACGACTGACACTGGTCAACCTCTGGATCGCAACACCGCCGTTTCCCCACGCCGCCTTTGCCACTGTCTACATATACGCTCTTGTTAAGTTACAGGTACCGTTCTCACTCGTACTTATATGGTTATTTCGCTCTTACATTCGCAGACCGTTTATCTCATGTCTCTTTTCTTTATATACAAATCCGGACTATTCTTTGGACCAAGTTACCAAGTAGTCCTGTCTCGCTCTAGTTTCCGTTCTCTCTCCTACACACACACACCACCGGGCCAACCGATTGTTTTTATATGTAAGACCGAGTTGCTCTTGGGCCCAGTTATCAAGTAGCTCTGTCTTACTCTGATGCGCCGTAAACCGATAACTTTCTCACTTTTCTTACACGGGATCGAACTATTCTTTGCACCAAATTACCGAGTAGTTTTGTCTCCCTCTAGTTGAAGAACACGCGCTACTGGCTCCCTCTCGCGCATACACACCTAAAAACATGTACCGTACTTTCTCTGTCTTACCCGCTGTTTTTCATGATACAAAGAAAGAAAGATATGATCGATCGTATGCTATCGTGCTAACGAGATTTAAAATTACATAGGATTAGCCGGTAAAAATAGAAATTTTACTGCATATTTTGCAATTTTTGCTTTGGAAGATTTAAGTGCATATTATTTTAAGTACTTTAAGGATAGAGGTTCATAAATCGGAACGTATTTCATGATGTTCTTGGGTTAAATGTTAAAAGTTAGCATATATTTGGTATCAATGAAAATAATTTTCTGCTTATGCTGACATACATTTTATCTTTTAAATGATTACAATAATTGTAATTTACTTATTTATTTTTACAAAATCATAAAAAAATACCCTATATTTTTTGGTCCTTCCACCTTAAGCAATAAATTGTTTGAAAAAAAAATAGGTACAAATGTGCAGTCTTAAACATTTTTAGAAAACAGTTTCGAGCCTTAAATGACCAAAATCAATTAATTTGCTTATTAAGATTTTTTTATGCTATATGAAACGATAATATTTTTGGAGATGTCAGTTTATAAATTTATATTGTTAACATTTGACCAGTGGAGGACTGGAATTAGTTGGCCCCGGTGGCTACATGACCTCTATGGCCCCAACCCTCATTAAGAACATTTTTTGAAAAAAAAATTGTTGTTTAAATGTTTGGACTAATTGGTCCCTAAAGACCTTCTGGCCCCGGTGGCGATGGCCACCCGCTCCAGTCCGCCACTGCATTTGACTATAATTCGACCAAGGATAAGGATGTAAAAAACTCATTCAGACATTAAAAAAAATATACTAGGACTGGTAATTATCATAATAGTAATAAGAGGTACATATTAACAATTATTAAAAAATAAGGCACGCGTATAACAGTTTATTATTTTAAACCAATTTCGTCAAATTAAACTTTTTTATCTCACCTATGTACGAGGAAGAGAACAATTTTTAAGCTAAAATTTTAAATATTAAATATTTTACATAGATTTGTATCATAAATATGTAGGTATATACTTTTTGCAGATAATTATAACAAATAAAAGCTGTCATATTATCACTTTTGCATAACGCCACTGCACAACGCATATTAACAACTAATTGTCAATAACAAACAACAATAATAATCCAAAAAAACACTAAACACCTCTTTCTGTATAACAAATAATAACAATAGTACATAAAACCAAACGTAGGTTATACGAAGCCCGCCAGAAAATTATCACCACATGACGTAAGCAGCTGTCGATTTGGCTCCGCCCACATGCGCAATGTCATATATCTTCTTTCTTTGTATCATGGCTGTTTTTAACACCAGAACGTATATGTCCGCGAAACCGCTACCGACTGCTGGTCGTGCTACCGCTTGTGTTGGAATTTCTTACCGACCGCTTCTGTCTGCGTTCATTATCCGTTTCCGTCTTGGCATGTAGTTTGCCGCACTCCCGTCCGTCCGCCTTAGCATAAACCGACCGCGTTCATTTGCCGTCTCCGCAAACCTGATTACTGAGTTACCTTTTCCGCTGACCGAGCCCGATAAAGATAACCGCAAACCGCCCTTGCAGACCGCTACTGCACGCAACCGCTACGACAACCGCCACGGAAAATTGAATAAAATGCGACCGTTTTGAAGATAATGTTAGAATAACCGGACCATTTCATTTCATTGTCGCGAGCACACTCCTTCTCTTTCTGTTATACCGTTATTGTAATTATTATATCTCACTCAGGCACATTGCCTGTTATTCATAATATATAATATCTAGATATTCTTTTTTTTTTATCTAGAAAGTATAATTTAAAAACAGGGAACTTAGGCAGTATTAAACTCATGTAAAGTTTGCGCCTTCTTTTGTCTAAACACCCATTTTTTGTGAGTTCCAAGGAGTGAAAGAATAGTTCCAGGCTGAAAAAAACAGTTCCATCAAAATAAACGAATAATTATAAAAACGCGCCTTTTTATCTAATAAAAATAGCTTTGAATGCATTTTTGATAAAGGCCGAACAGTTGTAGAGTTCCAGGCTATTTTTGAAAATATTGTTTACGATTAGCCAGTGTAAAAGTCCGAAAAAGGGTTCAGATAAGACGATACTAGCTAAAACATATTTTCGATGTATACAGGGTGATCCTTAAGTACATTAAGAAAATCTAGGATATTATTCCTGGCATCAATTTAAGTTGAAAAGTTCATAAGGACTTATGCCCTAAAATGCTTACCCTCTAAGATACAGGGTGTTAAAATATTTTTAAAAAATATTTATTTTAGTTAAATTTCGAAAATCCCCAAAGATACGGTATTGAAAATTCGTGCTTATCTATTTTGGATCAAACTACACCTTTTCATTAAAAAAGGTTTTGCTTCCTTCCACCAGTGGCGTGCGTACCAGATACCATCAATATTGTTTGGCTGAAAATATTTGATACGCCACTGATATTTTTTACTCTGATGCATTTTTATGTATTATTGATACAAGCTGAACAAGAGTTGTCTCTACTATGTTTTTGAAAAAATCAGTAGATTTAAAGAAAAATGGAAAAAATAAAAAAAAAACTTTGTCATAGCTTATTCGACTTTTTTTCCACAGTAGGCGCGTGTCACAGATTGTGGAAATGTCACAAAATTAAATGAAAAACAAAAAAATATCATTGAAAGCTTAAGTGCGTCGTTTCTGTGGACTGTTGGTCGATCAAAAGGTTTAAAGTTATGGCTGATTTACAAAACAATGTTCATTTGGCAGATACCTATGCATTTTGTTTATGGTTTGGCTGATGGTAATGCATACGAAACAAGACGCATTTACCAGGCAAGATATCCGAATCGTGTAGCACCGTGTGATCAGACCTTTGTAAGTCTCCATCGCCGTTTATCAGAAACTGGAAGGTTTGCGAGATTTTCTGATATTCCTGGCAGGCCAAGGACGGTAAGAACACCACAATTAGAGGAAGCAGTATTAAATAGAATTGAGGAAGATCCAGAAACCAGTATTCGAATAATTGCGCATGAGGTAAACGCTAGTCAGCAAACCGTTTTAAGAATTCTTCATGATCATCAAATGTATCCTTACCACATACAACGAGTTCAGGCCCTTTTACTACGTGATTTTCCTCAACGCGTTAATTTTTGTCAATGGTGTTTGGAAAGGTTGGCCAGAAACCCATAACAAACTTTCATAACAACCATGTTTGGAGTCAAGAAAATCCACACGCCATTAGCGAAAGACATTTTCAGTATCAATTTTCGTTAAATGTATGGGCAGGAATAGTTGGTAATAGACTAATAGGCCCTTTCTTTCTTCTCCAGCGGTTAGATGGCCAAACCTATCGCAATTTTCTAGAAAATGAACTGCCAATATTGTTAGAGGACTTGCCATTAGCTCAGCGAAACAAGTTGTTTTTTATGCATGACGGCGCTCCCGCCCATTTTAGTGCCACAGCCAGAGAATATCTAAATGCTGTATAGGGAAATCGATGGATCGGTAGAGGCGTTGCACTACGCAATCAACCATGGCCGCCATGGTCCCCAGATTTAAATGCATTGGATTTTTATTTCTGGGGACATTTAAAATCTCTGGTTTACAAAACTCCAGTTGAAAATCAGGAAGATCTTAGAAACCGTATAATAATGTCATGCGAAAGTATTAAAAACACCCCAGCAATTTTTGAAAATGTTAGAACTTCCATGAGAAGACGGCTAGATGCTTGTATTTTAGCAGATGGCGGCCACTTTCTACAGTTTCTTTAAAATTAGTATGTTAAATTACTTATTAAGTAACTTGTTAAATAACTCGTGGCATAAATAATTCATAACATGTTTTGTACCTACTTTTTTAATAAGTAAATTAATTTTGTACCATACGGCATCAGAGTTATCTTTAAATCTACTGCTTTTTTCAAAAACATAGTAGAGACAACTCTTGTTCAGCTTGTATCAATAATGCATAAAAATGCATCAGAGTTAAAAAAAATCAGTGGCGTATCAAATATTTTCACCAAAACAATATTGATGGTATCTTGTACGCACGCCACTGGTGGAAGGAAGCAAAACCTTTTTTAATGAAAAGGTGTAGTTTGATCCAAAATAGATAAGCACGAATTTTCAATACCGTATCTTTAAGGATTTTCAAAATTTAACTAAAATAAATATTTTGTAAAACTATTTTAACACCCTGTATCTTAGAGGGTAACCATTTTAGGGCATAAGTCCATATGAACTTTCCATCTTAAATTGATGCCAGGAATCAATCAATTCAACTTCGCCTTTTGTAATTTTATCCTTAATTACAATAAAGACATTTATTATTATTATTATTATTATTATTAATCATATCCTAGGTTTTCTTGATGTACTTAAGGATCACCCTGTATAATTCTGATATGAGTTCTGACTAGCGCCCGATGAGTTCTAGAGGTACAGGTCAAAAGCCTTTTAAACAAAACCAACAATTGTTGTGAAATACCAGAATCGCTCTTTTCTCTTCAGCAGTTGGCTCTCCTAAAATGTGTGCGATTTTGGTTTTGGATATGAGTTCTGATGAGTTGTAGGAGTTTACAGAACTCATATAATCAAGATGTTGTGTACTATTTTTATTAATTATAACGGATGCATATGCGTGACGTTGACGCCGTTAAAAAAAATGAGTCGTTTACTCTTTAACTACTTGAAACTCACACAAAAAGTGTGTTTGGAAAAAAACTCGCCAACTTCACATGAGTCACTATTTAAATTCATTTTTAGGTATCGCTAACAACAAATAGGTCTCCACATGAGAAGAAGTCCATGCAAAAGTTGCTGAGTGATAAAAAGTGGGTAGCAGAGCAGTATTCGAAAGTAAGTTTTATTTATGGTTATTTAATTTCCATTTAATGACTAATCCCGAAACGAGATCTTTTGACTAAAAATCTTTAACGATTGAAACCCAGTGTATATATATTCATTATTAGGTGCCCCTGCCTTTTAATGTGGGTTGTAATTCGGTGAGGTTCGTATCAGAGTCATATTTAATTTTTAATAATTTTACGAAGTTTTTTCTAAAGAACTTTTAATTGGTTTAATAGAAAATATTAAAATTGCTGTCATCATATAAGGTACTTCAAAAAAGTCTAATACAATTTCGATGTAAAATTATTAGGAGAGTTAATATTTGAGGGTAGAAAAATCAAGTGGACCGCCCGGTATACCTCGTGTCCCAAATTCGATGCTTATCAGTGGGATCTTGGTTGTTATTGAAGTTAGGGAGATGGTTAAATAGTTTACGTTGTATTAACGTAAAACAAACTTAACAAATTTCAGTATTTTCAAATATAAAAATGTTTTAAGCAAATTCTAAGAAAGCATAAAATTATCTAAAACCTTTCTATGTTAACCAACTTTTAAAACTGAGATCCCAATGGTGAGCATCGACTTTGGGACACACTATATTTTTGCAAAATGTTTTCTTTAAAATTATTTTTATCTTGATTGATATTTTAATGCAGGACATGTATTTTTTTAGGTACAAATGTTTATACAAACCAGTGGTCTATTCAACCCGGAGCTAAGCGGTAAGATTCGGCCTCCTACTATAAACATTGTCGTGGAGTTATTTTCAGAATTATTTCGCCAGCTGATAAAAACTGATCCAATTAATTCTCAGAGTTATGCTGATGTTGTTTTACGGACTCTTAAATTATTGAACTACCCTGGATCACTTACTTTGTCCACCCTTAAAACAGGTAAGTTAAGACAGTAACTTCATGGTCTAGCTAGAAATCTTTGATAACGGAATTAAATCCAAACAAATAACTGGGGGCTTGACCGCAGGTCAATAAATTGCAAGTAGGGTTCAGCTAAAATGAAAACGCTTCATAAAAATACAATTACATATAAAAACAGAGTAAACAAAACAATATGACACAAACACTTTTTAAACATCAATCCATATATTTTTGATATACTACCACAGCCAATTAAAATAATTAATTCATTAAGGGCTGGTACTTTCAGTCCTGATTAACTCAATAACTTTAATATCACGTTTGGAATATGTTAACACTTATTTATTTCCCTGTCACCCTGACCTATTCCAAACGTCATATTGTACACGTATCAATTGAGTTAATCAGGACTGAAAGTACCAGCCCTAAATATATGAATAATGAAATAAATATAAAATTAAAATTAAAAATTGGATATTATCTAATCCAAGACAAATATTTCAGGATGTCATTAATAATTTATGATAACTTAATAAATATTAGCTTCCTTCGTACAGCGGGCAGAAACCGTCAGCAAACTGTAGTCGCATGATCATGTGTTTAAAAGCATTCGCACACGATAAATCTCAAACCGCTGCCAGAAAATCCGGCGTTCGCAGAAACCAAAGTGTGGATCGGTTTTTAACTGTCAGAATAATTCACTGACTAGAAGGTAATTTTTAGGTGGACACTTGCAGAGTTTGCATTTTTAAAACTGTCATGTCATGACGTTTAGAAAAGAAAGACAAAATACTGTTGGAAACTTGGACAATAGACAGAATTTTTTTTTATAAAGGTCTAGTACAATAAGTATGTTTGTTCTGGTCCAAGAATATGCAGCCCTATGACATTATTTGAATTCAGCTTCTGCATGTGTGTTGTTTTGTGGATTCTGATTTTGGGATTGGGAATAACTAGGCGTCGACTCCGCATTTGAGTAAAAACTAGAAATTCTCAATTATTAAATATATCACTTAAGAAATAAAGGAAATGCTGCCTTCTCCAACTTGCGTTTTGCAGATTGTATTGTTTTTCATACAACAAATGCCTTTTTCTAATCGTTGTTGCAAATAATTTATTATTTATTTATTAGGTTAGATTTCTGTTATCTGTCAGTTATACCCACAGAAAAAAATGATTTCTTATCTGTTTGGGGGGTTGGGAACGTGTTCACCGAGCACGCAATTTCCAACCAGTTCGCAACCAGTTAAAAACCACGCTAGCGCAGAAAAATATATTTGAAATCGGTTGACGATTTGCTTGTACGAACGAAGCTATAGTTTATTCAAGAAATTATATAAGTATTTATTTTAAATATGTTTAAAAGGTATTTGAATAATTTTTTAAATATTTATTTATTGTTTATTGTTATTGTTATTATTAATATTATAAATTGTATGGGTAATATTAAATTAATAATCATTTGGTATGTAAAACATTAATTTATAACATACACACTGAGAGCAAATTCCCTAAAATAATATGCCATATCTAAGATTAAATTTTATCACTGAATAATAAGCGCTTTTTGCGGTCTGTAAATCTAAGCAACTTGCCATAACCCTAATAAAATACAAAGCAATTAGATTGTATGTAAATGTGCTGCGAACTTTACCTTATTATCTATATATACACTTAAACATTTATTTACACTTTATCTACTCACTAACCTTATTTAGAAATCAGGTGATAATTAAATACTAGATTAAAAGGAAGCAAACTTGTACAGCCGTATTCCCTAAAGGTACGGATTGTAAGAACATTGGCGCGTCGCACGACTTAAACTTAACTGAAATCAATTCAGCTCATCTAAAAGTGAGTTTTGCGCTCATGTGGATTGTAAAGATTTTGTTCAGTCGCGAAAATCGGTCGTGCAAGATGGATCGATGCGCATTAATGGCGTTCCTTCTGGACGAAGATGAACAAGATAATGAAGATATTTTGTTATTAACGAACAAAAGACCATATGGAAAATTGGATGAAATGTTTTTAGCCAGAAAAATGGAGGGCCAGTTCACTATAACCGTAGAAAGAAGGCTGTTTGGAAACGACAGAAAGTTTCGCGAGTATTTTCGCCTATCCATTGAATTATTCGAAACAGTGCTAGAATTTATAAGGGAGGATATTAAAAGAAAATCTTGTAACAAACATCCTCAGCCCATATATCCCACGCAACAACTGAGCATCACTTTAAGCTAAGATTTTTTACATAATTAGAAAATATGTCTAATAAAACATTTTTATTATAAAATCGAAACCTGAACACAACATAGTTTGAAAATTTATGTCTTACTAATTAAAATAAGTGGTTATTGTTTTAAAAAATAATCACTAGTTAGGTTTTCTGGTAAGAAAACATATGAATCTGCACTTGAAGGATCGGGAATTAAGTGTTGAGGTCTCGTTTGATGACAGATGTGGATTATCATTACCTGAGTTGTATGGGTTAAAAGGTTGAGTTGGCATTAGACATTCCACATTCATTTACTGGTGTATTTTGTCGAAGCGGTTCATTTCTGTTAGAAAAGTGTTCTAATTCCAATGTGGAAATTACATTCATAACTCCCAATTTAGCTCTAGCTTATGGAGGCAAAGGAAAAGCTTCAACAGTTGCACCCATACTCCTTAAAAAGAGAGCTGTGGGAGTTTGTTGTTCTTGTTCTCTTGGCGGTTGAGATACGAGTCTTTGTAGCTCCGGCTTTTCACTACATACAGGGTTGGGCAAATGTTCCGGAACGGCTTAATTGCAGGCGAACGAAAAGTGATATCGGATCCGGGTTTTGCGCAATCTATAGGACTAAAATTTTACTATTTGACTATTATACCATATGTCAGTAACGTCACTAACTGTGAAGTGTTGACGTTATTTTTTTTTTTTATAAATGGAATACCCTGTATATTTTTACATTTTTAAATTCCACATAAAATTATAATTATTTTTTATTAAATGCACTATTAGTCTATACTTAATAGTTTCCGAGATATTGACTCTCGAATAGTGACATTTTTGAACTTTGACAGCTTATAACTTTCTAACAGTACGTCTTAGAGCAAAACGGCTTACATGTCCCTATCTTCAATTTTTATTATCTTCCCAAAAAAATCAACTTCCGGTTAAACCGGATGTAACTCGAAAGCAGGAAATATAGTTGTTCCGGTTTAACTGGAAGTTGATTTTCTTGGGAAGATAATAAAAATTGAAGATAGGAACACGTAAGCCGCTTTGCTCTAAGACGCACTGTTAGAAAGTTATAAGCTGTCAAAGTTCAAAAATGTCACTTTTCGAGAGTCAATATCTCGGAAACTATGAAGTATAGACTAATAGTGCATTTAATAAAAAATAATTATAATTTTATGTGGAATTTAAAAATGTAAAAATATACAGGGTGTTTCGTTTAAAAAAAAAAATAACGTCAACACTTGACAGTTGGTGACATTACTGACATATGGTATAATAGTCAAATAGTAAAATTTTAGTCCTATAGATTGCCCAAAACCCGGATCCGATATTACTTTTCGTTCGCCTGAAATTAAGCCGTTCCGGAACATTTGCCCAACCCTGTATAGAGGTGGATGCTGCTTCACCATATCTATTAGCAATTCATCATTTTCTTGGGAAAATTTGATAATTACTATAATAGTACACTTTCTGTTTGTTGACAGCCTGCTTTAAGCTCAGCGAAAAATTGCGCTCTGACCAAGATGCAGTTGGTTGGGACGCAATTGTCGAACTGACACTGCCGTTGTTTACAATCCAATCTCAGCGTTTTACCTATGAACACACTGGAATGGCAGATTCTGGGTAAGAACGCAAGTCAGCCGCGCTCGACTCACTGTGAGTTTTGCGACGCGCAATGTTCTTACAATCCGTACCTTAAAGGGATCTAAATTTAAAACCATCTTAAATGGACAGTTCTAGGTTTAAAATGACAAGTATCTGAATAAGTCAACTAAGTATTGTTTTGTAAATATTTTTTTTGGTTTGTTTTTAAATACCTATAGAAAATAGATTTTGATAGGTACTGTTTCCTTTAGTAGAACTCAAACTATTTTGGTAACAATATCCCAGTAAAAGTATTTATTGGTGAAACGATTTAATTGCAAAAAGACAAATCAACGCGGAAAAGTTATATGGCGTACTGAAACAATGACACGGTGAAAACACAGCACAACTGGGAGACTAGAAGATCTATATACCGTGCGAGCAAAAATTATTTGCATCAAAGAGGGCTTGGATTAAAAAACGTAGGGCTTGGTTTAGATCACAATGATATGGGGACGATATATCTAACCAAATCTAGGTTAAAATTTTGTCAAATTCATATTATGACATGATATGCCAAACTAATCTATATATATAAAAATGAATGTCTGTCTGTCTGTATGTCCTGTATGCGTTATTTACCATTTATCCGATTACGATGAAAATTTGGTGAGTTGTTGTGTGCAGGCCGAGGAAGGTTTCGGCATAAAAAAAAGTGGCGCAACGCATGACGGGTATTTTAGTAAGTAGCGTAGCAACGCGCGTAGGGTATAGCTAGTGAGTAATAAAATAAGTAGACAAATACAAATTTATTTTTGTTGTTTACAAAAATAACAAAGTAAGAATATACAGAAAGAAAAAGAAAAATAATTACATAAATTGCTGAAATTGGCCACCGCCATGCTTCAAGCATAAATTCACACGTCTTTTCATATTTTCGAAAGTGCTGACCAGCATCTGGAGAAATATTACCATATTCTTGGATAATCCTTTCTTGTATTTGTTCTAAATGTGCAACTGGTGTTTTAAAAATAGTGTTCTTTAAATGAGAAAAAACGAAGTAATCCGTAACCGTTAAACGTGATCTAGGTGGGAATTCAATGTCTGATAGAAAACTGATCAATCTGTCGTCGAAAAAATTGCGTAAGTAGTTAATAGTTTCGGCGGCTGTATGGGCGGTTGCACCGTCCTGTTGAAAATATCCAAAACGTAGTTCGTCGTCAAGTAATTGCTCCACAAATGTTTTCAAAATATTGTCTCTATACCGCTGTGCTGTAACTGCGCCATGGAATTCTTCTTCGGGAAACAGCTAACCAGACACCAATTTTTTGAGCGTGCAATGTGGACTCTACAAAAAAATGGGGGAACGGATTTTATTGATTTTATTGATTTTTGCCTTGTTTGAGAGAGGATGGATCAAGACAGACCGCTAATCTCAACGTTTAAGATTTCAGAATCTTGCACGTAAAGATATACAAGTGCTATTCAAAAAGTTATTGCAAATTTTAAAGTTTAACCAAGTTGAGGTGTGTCCGTCATTTAGTTTTTTCAACAAATGCCAAGCGTATGGGATTAGCAGCTCTCTCAAACAAGACAAAAATCAATAAAATCGGTCTATAAATAAAATAATGATATAAAGACAAAATCCCGGTTTTTTTTAACAACCCTATAATTTATATTATCTACTTTTAGTCAATACGATGCATGGTTGGCCTCATTTTATATATATTATTTCGTGGCTGATAGAGCGGGTGGATCTAGGTTCTATAAACGATACCTTTAGGGAGCAACAGGAGGATGAAGTTAAACAAATGTTTAATTTGCAGGACAGCGTTTTCAAGTTTTTAACGATGCAGTATAGTATTTATTCGGAGGGCGGGGTAAGTAATAGTAATAAAAGCATACCTATAGGAAAGTATCAAGTTATCAGTAAAATATTGTTAATTTTCATGGTCAAATCGATGTTTTAAGGCAACGGTCTGTCGAAAACGCCGAGTTATAGCCATTATTTAATGGCAACCTGTAACCAGCGCCGTTACATTAAAATTGTTTTGATAAAGTGGTTTTTAAATATTTACTTTATGGCTAGAAACTCTACTCAAAAATGATTAAAGCTCTCAAATAATATAATCTAAGATTTCTTTATTGACAAATAAAGTCATTTTTTTGGGAAACATATTTTAAGAATTGAAGGGGCAAGTGGATGAAGGAGTTAAGTGGCATTTTTTGAATAATGACTATATTGTTGTGGATGAAGTAGTTATGTACGTATGCAACTTATACCCAATCCCATTTAACTCTACTTGCCTTTTTTAAGCACATATGAAGTAGTAAGAATGGGTTATGTTACAAAAGTTATTAAATTCTGTTGTGGAGGTATGAACCCAAAGGCCCCGCATTTGCCTAAAATCTCCACGTTTTATAAATAACGGTATTGTGGAAGAAAAGACTATGTACCCATAACCTCTTCATCCACTTCAAATAATGAGATACGTTACTGTAAAAGAAGGGTATATGTACCCATAACATAGAGGCTTTTTTGAAAACATTATTGGTATTGAACCAGAAGGTCCCAAACAAAAAAAGGCACGTCGTCGTACCAAATAATTATTATTATTTGTATTTTTTACTTAAATTAATTCCAATAAAGTACATGACCCACATTTTAGTTAATACCGCCTAAGGAGAATTTGGAAGAAGGGGTTATGTACAGGGTGTCCAGTTTTCGACACTTTTGACGGGTATCTCAGTTATTAGTACAGATAGAATGATGCGGTTTTCGCAAACCTGTGTCACTTTTTTATGAAACAAACGATGCCCTTAACGGATTTATCATGGCCATCTTGGTTTTTGAGATACAGGGCGAAATTAAAAACGGTGCATTTTCAGACACTCCTTGTATTTTAGTTATCTTATACCTTATCGAAAATGTAAAAACGTGGTGTTATACAGTTTTTTACGTAGAATCCAGTGGCGTAGTTAATATTTTTCCAGGTGTCCCCATTTTTGAGAAATATACCAAAGTTATGTTTTTTTAAATGGAACACCCTGTATATTTTTTCATATTTGCATTCTGCTTACTGAGAGCTTTCCAAAAATATATAATAGTTGGCACTTTGTTTTAACAGGAAGGTTAAAATTCATATTTTTTAAATAACAAGCTTTAAGTTGACAGTAGGCCGTGTATTTTACTTAAATAAAAATAAATTGACGATACACTACACCATCAATATTACTTTATAGTTTAATTTCAAACTTTTAAGTTTTTTAATACTTTCAATAGTAAAAAGTCATTTCCTCTTATTGTTACGTAGGTATATTATCGGAATAGACAAAAACATCTAGTAGGCCTTGACTTATCCAGGCTATAAAACAAAATTTTCATAATGGCGTTTAGCTCTTGTCAGAATTGTATTTAGGTAGGCATTTAAGGTTGAAAAGTTACTCATAATTTATTTATGATATTGTTCAATTTCAACGATGGCCCAAAAGTATGAAAATTATGAAAAATACGATATGCTGGTATGCTTTATACAAGCCAGTAACTTTTCAACCTTAAATACCTAAATACAATTCTGACAAAAGCTAAACGCCATTATGAAAATTTTGTTTTATAGCCTGGATAAGTCAAGGCCTACTAGATGTTTTTGTTTATTCCGATAATATACCTACGCAACAATAAGAGAAAATTACTTTTTACTATTGTAAGTATTAAAAAACCTAAAAGTTTGAAATTAAACTATCAATTGCCAAACCAATTGATGGTGTAGTGTATCGTCAATTTATTTTTATTTAAGTAAAATACACGGCCTACTGTCAACTTAAAGCTTGTTATTTAAAAAATATGAATTGTAACCTCCCTGTTAAAACAAATTGCCAACTATTATATATTTTTGGAAAGCTCTCAGTAAGCAGAATGCAAATATAAAAAAATATACAGGGTGTTCCATTTAAAAAAACATAACTTTGGTATATTTCTCAAAAATGGGGACACCTGGAAAAATATTAACTACGCCACTGGATTCTACGTAAAAAACTGTATAACACCACGTTCTTACATTTTCGATAAGGTATAAGATAACTAAAATAGAAGGGGTGTCTGAAAATGCACCGTTTTTAATTTCGCCCTGTATCTCAAAAACCAAGATGGCCATGATAAATCCGTTAAGGGCATCGTTTGTTTCATAAAAAAGTGACACAGGTTTGCGAAAACCGCATCATTCTATCTGTACTAATAACTGAGATACCCGTCAAAAGTGTCGAAAACTGGACACCCTGTACATTCAAACATCAAATTTTACCAAAATAAATTACAAAAACCAAAATGTTTATGCATATTAAAATAGCATATTAATTCTTTTTCTTGCTTGGCTGGTTTCAATTCAAAATATTGTTTTTTTAAAAAAGTAGCAACAATATGAACTAAAACTCAATTTGTTCAAATGTTAATTTATAGTATAAACACATTTTTTTAAAGAAATAATATTACCTATAATAAAATTATTAATATATAATTTTTAGTTAAAAAATATAACTTATGTAAATTATTCAGAACAATATTAATTAATTAAAGCATTTCTAAAAATATTTTCGAATTGTCCGTTTTTAATATTCATGTTTTTATTTCGACTTTAAATTTTTTAATGAAATCAATTTTTTAATTTTTGTTGGTAAATAATCGTTTAAATAAAAATATAAATATTTGAAATTTTTTTGTCCTATGGACTTATTTATTTTAGGTTTTATGGTTATTTCATTTTTATGACGTGTATTATGACTATGGTTTTTAAATTGTATAAGGTTTTTACTTTTAAATATAAGTATATATTAAGGTATTATAAATGTAAAGTTGTCTTATGTTCAACTTTTTTGTTTCTGAATATAATTTTTTTGTAGGATAAAGATAATCTTTATTGAATATAATTTTTAGAAACCTTTTTTGTAATATTTCTAATTTTTTAACTAAAGTTATATTTTTCTCCTCAACCTAAAATTCCTTAATTTAAATGAGTTTTACCTAACGCGTAATATAATATTTCCATATTATGTCTTACATTTAAAATTTTTTTAACGTTTTTAAAAATCGGTAGTAAACTTCTTAATTTTTTAATTAGGTATTCTAAGTGAAAATTCCAATTTAATTTACTGTTAAAAATAATAATAACTAAAGTCGCCTCAGTGGATCTTTGCCCGTGCGTCATCAATCAACGATCCGGACTCAACGTGGTTAATAACTCTGCATCCTTGTTTATTACAGTAACAAGTTTGAATAAAAGCATAAAAGAACGTCTCCAAGATTCCGCAATAATATAATGTGCTAGACAAGAATAAAACTATAAACGTCAATTAATTCCTTTTTTTATTTGTTTTGTTGACAACCGTTGTATTTTAGAACGTCATTGTCAACCTTATTTTCATCTGCCAATCTAATTCGTATTTTGTAAATCTGTGTGCCTTAAAACTGTTCCTGTTTCTAAAAATAGTTCTTTTTAGAGGTAATTATACCCACCATCTGTTTTGGCGGTAAGTATTTATGGATTTTTATAATAACTAATTTATTTATTTTAAATATTCTAACCGTGAATGTTCTTTGAAACGTTTACGGCAGTGGCTAAATTCCCTTAAATGAAAGGATGTTAAAAATTTGACTTTTGCGATTTTAATAGTCAATAAAACATCAAACTTTTCTAGATTTTAAGCTTTAAAAATAGTATTAAATGATTTAACATTTGTTTGTCAATTTCTTTTAGATAATAGAGAATGCCGGGCAAAACTTAAAATAAATAATAATTTTTCGGGATATTATGTAGGTACGTCAAACGGTAGGCAGGCACGTCCATTTTATGAACTTAACTTAGTTTTGACTTTTTTCGTCTCGTAACTTTGATTTGATTCATACGATTTTGATGACGTAAAAGTGATGACGCACGGGAAAAGAACCACTGTGGCGACTTTAGCTTACCATACGAAACCAAACGTGCTTAAATAGTTTATGATATAAACGACAAATTACCAATTGTAGATAATTGACTTAAACCAAGCTCAGTAGAACGTTGGCGGCCAAAATTTCTTGTATTAAATGCATTTTTGTCAAACTGAAAAATTTGATGTACTTATTTATTTTAGTGGCGTGACTTGGGGGCACAAGCGCGCGCGAAATTTTTTTAGGACCACGCCCAAATTTGTTCAATAATTTATAGGTAGTAAATACTACTAATACTAGTCAGTCCTTCGTCCAAAAGAATGTCCTCATGAAAAGCAGGGGAAGTGGTGCATAACTCCAGGTCCATATTAAAAAAAAAAAGTTGACGATATCTCAACTATAACAAATGACATAGGAAACTGATAGGCCGTTTTGTAGAAAAGAAAAGAGTACTAAGTTTTTATTTAAAGAAAGTTTTTTAAAATTAAAATCTTTTGAGTTACCATAGAAATTAATTTTGGGCGTGTTTAACAACTCGCATGAATCAAAAACAATTTGGCAACTGTTGAAAACAAAAATAATCAATAATCTTATATACTTTATTATTTTTTATTTATTAGGCTTCTCCTGATCAGAATTTACTAGTAGACGGCGAGGAGAAACTTTATGAAGACATGTCTCAATTTACTGGAACGGATCTCGAAGCCTTAAAAAACTTGGAACAACCTATTAAGATTCTTCGCGATGAGGTTGCAGAACTCGAAGCAAACCTACAAGGAATCATTGAGGAAATTCAAAAAATCCAAACTCAGAACTCTGAAAGACAGGAGATAATAAATAAATTCAAGGTACTAAAGTAAATCAAAGGAGGTTGTTAATTCTAAGAAAGTTACATTTTTCGAATACCTATTTAATATTTAGAGGTATCCACAATTTGAAAACTTTTCAGAAGAACAAATTTAAGGTTGAAAACTGGATAAATCTTGTAAACTGGTAAATTTTTATACTTTTGGAATGATTTTATTTGTAAAAACAGAGACTAAAACACTTGAAAATTCCTTATACTATAAGGCCCTATTTCGTTAGATCGTAAAATACGAATTCAGATTGCAACATGGTGCTACCAAGAAAAGCGAGCATTTTGTATTTTATTGTTAGTATGTCCCTACCCACGATACAAAAATTACTAAATATGTGTGGAGAGTAGGTAACTCTAGAAACAGTTGGTTACGAATAGAAATTTCACTCGCTACTCTGACTATCATATATTTTTTTATTTTTTGTATCATGGTCACCACCTGCATAATATAGTATTTACCAGCTAAGAATGTAATGGCCGCCGTTGTATATGTTATTTATAGGAATGCCGCTTTTCCCGGCATATTTTGATATAAATTTAATAATTTAAAAATTTCTATATTTGTTCTTTATGTTTACTTATTACTTACTTACATACAAAGTACAATAATAATAAGTTTGTACTACCACCTTCATTATTCTTTTTATGTGTAGGAAGGTCATAATAGCAAAGAACAAGACCTAGAAATAGAGCTGTCGCAATTGAGAAAATTGCGGAATAAAAAGGCGGAATATAAGAAGAACTTGATGATATCAGTAAGACAACTGGAAAAAACGGTAGCCAGTCAATCCGGTAGGGTAAGAATAGTTTATTTTTTAAATCGAGCATTCTAATTATCATTACTTTTTTGTTTCTATTTAAATATAGGTACTTAATTTATGATTTCTCCGTTTATTTTGCACTTAATCAGAGGCCTTCGAAAAACAAGAAATCCTATTGTACACTTTTAAAATAAAAACAGAAACTAAACTATAGGGAATATTGCTTGGTGGTTAGTGCATCGATAATAAACTACTACATTATTTTAGTATAATGAAAAAGCCACGATCCTAGGTCAAATAGAAAATTTAAAAAGAGCTATTGCCAGAAAGGAAGGAAAGCTAGAAGAATATAGAGCTGTAAAAGATCAATTGGATTTTGAACTAGGAACCCTGGTTAAAGAAGTAAGTTTTTTGAAGTTAAAGTGGTAGACCGTCTAAAGTATTGGAGATATAACTTGGTTAACATCATTTATTAACACCAAAAAACTTATATAAGTTTGTGAAGGAACAGGCTCTGTTAAATCACAAGGGTTCAAAATCACAGATTTATATTTTAGTACTTAACTGTTTAATGAAAATAGAACTTTGTTATAACCTTTTGCGATGTATTTTCCCTTTAAATTGTACCCTCACCATTTTTAATCATGCATTTAGTAATGAACTTAAATCGATTAATACTAAGATCCTTAACATTAAGCGATATTCAATTGAAATATTTCATGCCCTGAAAGTAAATTGAACTACTGAACTATTTTAGTTCTTATATTTGATATTTAGTAAGTTTAATCTGAGTGGTATCTGCTATGTATCCATGAAAATCACTTCCTAACATTGTATTGTTGAAGTGTATCGTTTTTTATTATTTGGTGCACAAATAGAATATTTTTCCAGAAATTAATATCTTTTCATAATCAATCATTGACACAACATTGACATTTTTATACAAAAGTAAAGTAAAATAAAATCTATTTAGGGACTACACATTGGAACCAATTATTTCGAAATTACTTCATATTACGTATTTGTATTCGTTAAACCCACTGTCCTATAAATGGTATGTGCTGTAATGCTAAATAAATAAATAAATATGAACTAACTAAACGTTAATATCGTTACTTTTCAAATGAATTAAAATATATAAAAATATTTTTAATTTTGATTTAAAAAAAATTTAATTTTCAGATTGAAACAAAGGTAGATGCTTGGAATGTATCCTTTACAAAAACCTTATTGCCAGAAATGCAAAATTTGCGATTAAGGGAAAAAGGTTTTCATTCAAAAGGGTTTCTTGATGTAAGTATCTGTGGTTGTTTTTATGCTTGTATTATTGTGAATGTGACACTCATTAATTAATGTTTTGGCTTTATTTCTATTAAAATTTAAAGGTAAGAAATAGTTCACAGTGCAGCAGCAAGCAAACTAAAAAAAATTGTAAATTAAGCTTATACAGGGTGTTTTGGAAATTACATAAAATTTCTTCGCTATCCTTTAATAATCATGTAATTATTCCACGCGACCAAACCTGATGGCAGTGACGCATATGCGTTTTCTATGCTCTGCTGTGGTATTAATCACTCTCATTAGTTCTAGCCGTGTGGTATAAATACACTAATGCAATTAAATGCTAGGTTTATAATATTGATGAAAATTTAAGTTAGAAACAACATATTGAATATTTCAGAACAGAAGTTGAATCTCACCATTAATTGGCATTCACTGGTTTATTTAGGTGCAAAAACGATATACTGGTATGCACCTGACTTTATATATACAGGGTGTTTGATTAGGATGGCCACCGGCCATATCTCGGAAACCACTAAGCATAGAAACTTGGGGGGGAAAAATTATGATTAAAGTGGTTATGAGAAAACTCTGGAAATTATTTTTAAGTTCCGCATTTCGCCGCAAGGGGGCACAATTAAAAATTAATTTTTAAAGCGTCAAATGAAAATACAACAAAAAATAATATTACTCTGATAAAGGATAGGGATAACAAAGTTATAACAAATCAAAAGAAAATAGCAGACACATTCAATGATTTTTTTATTAATATCGGAAAAACTATGTCGGACAAAATTACAACTCACAATCAACAACAAATATTACAAAACAATAATCTTACTTCAATGTTTTTATATCCAACAAATAACACGGAAATTAACAAGTACATAAACAGTTTAAAGAACAACTGTTCACCGGGTCTAGATGGTATATCCTCTAAAGTACTTAAACTTCTGCACGCAAAATTAACTGGTCCCATAGTACATATAGTAAATTTAATCTTTAAGACAGGTAAAGTTCCTAAAGAATTCAAAATCTCAATTGTTACTCCGCTTCATAAATCTGGCAGTATGGACGACGCAAATAACTATAGACCAATAAGTGTTATCTCTAATGTTGCAAAACTTTTTGAGAAATGCTTGAAAGATAGGCTTGTCCGATTTCTGAACACTAATAATCTATTGTCCGAGAATCAGTTTGGTTTCGTTGAGGGCCGCGGTACGGCTGACGCTATGTTTGAATTGACACAGGAAGTGGTGGAGAGTTTGGATCGGGGCAGAAAGTGTATTGCTTTGTTTTTGGACCTTGCAAAGGCTTTCGACACGGTGTCCCACTCCATCTTGCTTGATGTCCTCCAATGTAGTGGCATTAGGGGCATTGTGTGGAAGGTCTTTGAGAGCTATTTGGGCGAACGTATCCAGCATGTCAGGGTTGGAGATGTGATTAGTTCCTCCGCGATTGTTAAGCATGGCGTACCTCAGGGTACTGTCATGGGACCAATCTTATTTAACTTATATATAAATGGAATCTGTAGTCTTGATGTCGGTGGAAAGGTGGTGGCATATGCGGATGACACTGTTATCATTTTTAATGATGAGAGTTGGTATTTGTTACAACAAAAAATAAAAACAAATTTCATTAAAATTAAAAAATTTCTAGACAATCACAAATTAACATTAAATATCAAAAAGTCTCACTACATTGCCTTCTCTCTAAATGCTGTAAATAGACCAAATTTTAATCAAATTGCGATTCCTGGTATTAGTGAACCACTCATGGAGGTCACCCACATTAAATATTTGGGTATAGTCATTGACATGCATCTCCGATGGGACCAACATGTCTTGTATTTATGTAAAAAAGTTAGATGTCTAATACACAAGTTTTATATCTTGAGAGAGATTCTAAGCAAAAAGCTCATCATTATGGTTTATAGGGCGCTTGTCGAACCTCTTCTGAGATATGGTATTCTGATCTGGGGTGGAATGTATGGCAGTAATCTTGAGCAACTTCGAGTTGTTCAAAATTGTATTGTAAAAATTTGTCTTAAAAAACCAAAACTTTTTCCAACTAATCAACTCTATTCTCGAGAGGTATGTAATATTAGAACTCTATACATTATGGTGGTGTGTAACTTCTTTTACTCTAATGACAGTCACATAAAATTAAAAATATCACACAATCACCAAACTAGAGGAAAAACAAATGACTTAATAAACATCTGTAAAACCAGGTCTACGATGATGCAACATTTTGTAACGTATTATGGTCCAAAGCTATATAACTTAATACCTAAACGTATTAGAACTTTAACAAACAAAAAACAATTTAAAAAACAATTCAGCAATTATCTTTTTGAAAATATTGTTGACTTTCTTCGGGTACTGTAGTTATTGTGTGTTTTTCCTTTTAAAGTCAGTATCGATTTCTAAGTGTTTTTGGTATTTTCTTAATATTTCATTTTCTCTGTGTGTAACATATTTTGTCATTTGTGCATAGCATATTGTTTTCTTTATATTTTGGGTTAAACCAAACACATACAGGTGTCTCACACCTAGGTGTTTCTAAATGTAGTCTAAAAGTATAGAATGTGTAATACTTACAAATAATGTCTATGTAAATATATTATTGAACGAATAAATTAAATTAAATTAAATTAAATTAAAATTCTAAATTTCTCGGAAAATTCCCATAATAAGGTATATATTTAGTTACATCAGTAGAAAGACTAGACAATTCTGCATCATTTTGGTTTAAGGCTCGGGCGTACCGACCTTGATAAGAGTGGGGGAAACTATTGAAAGTGCAATCATTTAAATCGCTGTTACTTCTAAACAACTTATCCGATTTTACTAAATTTAAGCTTGTTTGGAAAAGAAAGGTGAGTACTTTTAATTGTCGTATCCAAGGCTACACGAAAGTTTCTAATAAAATTGCTAGAGGGCGCAATTTATAATAATAATATTTTTTTTTGATTTTATTCCGAAAATTCAAATCATACAGTATAACTATTACATCATAATCGGAAAGTAGATTAAATTTACAAAAAAAATGTGAAGACCGCAGTTCGATATCTTTGTTCGTTTTATTGTCAAAATAATAATTTTTAACACTTTAATCGAATAAATTATTGTTTTTGTAGTTCCATAGGTGTGTAGGTTGGATTAGTAGTAATACGTTTTCATTTGTCATTTTCCGTGCCACCCTTTACACTTTATCTAGGGTTAGGACTAGTCCAGATTATGTGAAAGACAAAGTTTGGAGCGTGTTCAAAGGCCAACGGGCAATAACAACAGCATTAAAATAATCATGTAAAACTTTTTAACGAAACAATCGAAAGACTTGGCCCCATCAGTCCATGAAATCCAAGAAAGGAATTGAGGATTTTAATTACACATCTCTCTTAGCCAATAGCAATAGTCGAGCCGCTTATCAAAATTAGTTTCCGATAGGGCCTCGTGTAAAACTACATGAAAGGAATGCAGCTTAAAATCCCTTATAATTCGGAACACTGAAGTAACACTAATACCTAGGTCTACGGAAATTTCGCGTGAACTTAAATGCGGATTCACTTCTACGTACGCAAGAACGTTTATAATATTGTCTTCATTTCTTACCGGATGTCTTCTGATACGAACTGAAATAGGTTGTACACTTCCCATTTGCCTTAAACACATTGCCTGTCGTCGAATACTCTTCTGGTATGGTGCCTTCGTTCAGGATATCAGGCAGCATATTCTCGTTCGGGAAAAGGGGCACTTTAAAAAAATTCAAAATATACGGCAAGCCTATCGTAAGCCTCGGCATTAGTATAAGCCATTTTCGAGGGATATAGCATAAGTTTTGATTAGGAAAGCATAATTTAAAAAGAATCAAGGAGAAACTTTTGTCAACGCCTATTAACATTAAATCTGCCGATTTTGTTTCGCGGCTATCTAGATTTATTTTTTAAAATATCTTATTAGAATTATGCCTAAATTAGAAGTTTTCCATGATTATGTCATTAATTCTAAAGTAATTTTTTGTGTCATTGGAATAATGAGTAACAAACCTACACATTACAGAATCATAAAGTTTAAAAATATTTTTTTGTCGTGGCCACGAAGCTATAAAAACAATAATTTCTTCGGTAAGTGTAAAAATTATTATTTTGGCAATAACTCTAAAACGAACAAATGATATCGAACTGCGGTCTTCACATTTTTTCTTGCAAATTTAATCTATTTTCCGATTATGATGTCATAGTTATACCATATGATTGAATTTTCGGAATAAAATTAAAAAAAAACTTATTATTACAAATTGCGCCCTCTAGCAATTTTATTACAAACTATCGTGTAGCGTTGGATACGACAATTAAAAGGACTTACCTTTCTCTTCCAAACGAGCTTAAATTTAGTAAAATCGGACAAGTCGTTTAGAAGTTACAGCGATTTAAATGAGTACACTTTCAATAGCTTCCCCCACTCTTATTAAGGTCGGTACGCCAATGAGCCTTAATCCAAAATGATGCAGAATTGTCTAGTCTTTCTAATGATGTAACTAAAGATATACCTTGATATGGGAATTTTCGGAGAAATTTAGAATTTAAAAAATTAATTTTCAATTGTGCCCCCTTGCGGAGAAATGCGGAACTTAAAAGTAATTTTCAGAATTTTCTCATGACCACTTTAATCATAAATTTTTTCCCCCTAAGTTTCAATGCTTAATAGTTTCCGAGATATAGCCGGTGGCCACCCTTAATGAAACACCCTGTATATCAACGAAAATTAATCTCTGCTAGCGGACTTAAAAATTGGGAAAAAACCTACATTTTGCATTGAAGTACACAGTGATGCCATAAACCATGGACTCCCTGGGGCCGAGTAGACATTGACAGCTGTTTCGTCCTTGTTAGGAACTAATCAGAATGCCACAACTCAAAGCAATTCCACCGATAACACTGCAGCACATTTTTAATCCTTGCTTAATAAAAAAGCAAGTAGTAAATAAGCCGCAACGCCATCACGTTGGAATCAACAACAATGCAAAATACAGGTACAATGAAGTGTGGATGCGAAAGGACTCGCAGTATATACAGGGTGTTAGTAAATAAGTGCGACAAACTTCAGGGGGTGCTTCTTTAAGTGATTTTAAGAAAAATAGTTCATATAAACATGGGTCCGAAAATGCATAGTTTTTACGATACAGGGTGTCAAACTTTTAAAAAAAAATCGGATGTTCGTAAATATCTCGATATTCTTTTATTCGATTTTGTTGAAATTTGGTAATTTTATTTATAATAAGAGGATAATTTAGCCTCAATTAGATTAAAATTTTTAAGTCCAGTGGCGTTCCGGAAGACAGTCCAACTAATATTTTTGACAACAAAACTGCGCGCCACTGGCTTTTTAAAAAATTATGTATTTTTTTCGAATTAAGCAACTACAAATACAAATATGTTATTTTTTGAGTTTTTTCATATCTTGCTTTGTTTTTGAGAAAAAAAATAGAAACCACTTTATTGCATGTCCCCGGGACAATAAGAGTAAAAAATTTAAACTACTTACTATGCTATTAAGCAATTAATTACACGAAAGTCCTCTTTTGAATTTTAATATTTTAAAATCTATGCGAAAAATTCGAAAGAGAACTTTTGTGTAATTTTAATTGGTTAATAGCGTAGTAAGTGGTTTAAATTTTTACTGTTATTGTCCCGGGGACATACAATAAAGTGGTTTTTATTTTTTTTTCTCAAATACAAAGCAAGATATGAAAAAAACTCAAAAAATAAAATATTTGTATTTGTAGTTGCTTACTTCGAAAAAAATACATAATTTTTAAAAAAGCCAGTGGCGCGCATTTTTTTTGTCAAAAATATTAGTTGGACTGTCTTCCGGGACGCCACTGGACTTAAAAATTTTAATCTAATTGAGGCTAAATTATCGTCTTGTTATTACAAATAGAATTACCAAATTTCAACAGAATTGAGTACAAGAGTATCGAGATATTTACGAACATCCGATTTTTTTTTAAGTTTGACACCCTGTATCGTAAAAACTATGCATTTTCGGACCCATGTTTATATGAACTTTTCTTCTTAAAATCACTTAAAGAAGCACCCCCTGAAGTTTGTCGCACTTATTCACTAACACCCTGTATATAACAAAATATTTAAGATAGTTTTGGGTGTTGGGATTGGTTGGGATACAAAAAAGCAAAACGCTGCACTTTCAGCGTCTCAGTTTTCGCAGAGCATAGTATTTGATTCGCGTATGAAGAACCATAATTTAGTCGGATTATTATACTCTCACTGCAAGCGGTTCTAATCATCCTGGTTTATTATGGCCTACATTATAAGCTCGTTAAATAATGTGATATTGTTTTAAACTTTCCAGAAAACACTTTTTGCCGATATTAGTGTGGGTTTCCGTTTGTTTAGGTCCGAAAAACCGTACCACGTAACCTAACCCAGACAGCAGACTGACGTCAATTTGACGTAACTTTTTCGTCATCTTAAACGTCAACTGTACTTTAAAAATGACGTGATAATGACGGTAGGATGTCGTGATTATGTCACGGACCGATGACGTGACTAGGAAGTTATTTAGTGACGTTATAACGACGTCATTAGTGTCGTTATAACGACGTCATTAGTGTCGTTATAACGACGTGATTAGTGCCGACATATCACGTCATCAAAGCGTTAATTTGCCAGCCATTTAATAGCAAACCTTAGTGACGCCTTCACCATTTCGTTACTTCTTTGTTTCATCAAAAAATCGTCCAAATACCACTCTTTGGGGTACAATTACCTACAGTTATACGTACCTAATAAAAGTGTGAATTTATAAATTAATAAAAGCAGAAAAAGAAATATGCTCAAATTCGACAAAATTTCGTTTTTTGCCTTTATTAGTTAATCAATTAATTTTTCTTAACCTTAAACTGTAGGTACCCAAGGGAGGGGTACCCAAAGGGGGATATTTAGCCGATTTTTGGATAAAACAACGAATTAACGAAATATTGACCAAAAAGCTAAATGGCGAAGGCCTCACTAGTGTTTGCTCTTAACCTGTAGGGGCTTCGTTAGTAGTTAGGTAACCAAGATAGGGTAGAGGATTAGGCACAAAACATTTAAAACTTTTTTTATACGTTTTCACTGCACTTGATTACTGATGATGATTAGATTATAGTTAAAAAACTGCAGAGGGACCTAGGTTAAAAATATTTTTTCTTCATTTTAACAGCAATAATGTGTAATTAAAATATAAATTTTACTTAATATTCCAACCAATCATGGTTACACTACCCTGTATATCATATAGTAGAGACACTACTTATACAATTTTTTTAGTAATATGTTGTTTTTTTTTCTTTCTGTACACCTAAACTTAATTTAACTAAGAAAGAGGAAAGATTCAGTATTTAATTTAAAACAGTTATATTTCTGAAACATAGTTTTATATGCCTATATATTTAGGGGTCCTTGCAGGAGGGACATATTGAGTTGGTGACCCGTCTAAAAATAAAACAGAAAAAAGACAAATTACCAAGCAATATTATTTATTATAGAATTTATTTATATATACCTAGTTATTAAAATTCTTACCATGCAGAAAACCATGGGTTAATTCTATTGTACTTACTTAAATTGGGTGGACATTCAATAAGTATTTTCTTCTTAGTTGTAGGTACATCCTCATCGGAACTACTTAATATTCGCTTTGGTTTTGGTTTCCTTTTTATAATAGGTAGTTTTGGTTTGTCGGTATCCAAGTTGGAGGTATCCTCTGCATCTTTGCATTTTTTATAGCTTTATATATATCGTCTAAAAACATGTTTTATATAAGTATAAAATTATCAGAAATTATTTGTTTTGACTTAAATTGTTAATTTGTTTTTATTTAATTGTGTATGTGGTTTATATATGCACAGTACAGGACCTCTAAGTGGAAGCCTTTACCTAAATGACTTTTAAATTCTTTTCACGACAAATCCATTTTACAACAAGGTATATTATGTACTAACTTAAATGTAAAATAGCTTAATCAATTTTATTATGACAAAACTTAGTAGGCTTAGTTAAAAATACATTTTACTTAACCTCGACCCATTTCATGAAAGTCCCTACCTGCCTCAAACATGCATCGCTTGATTTTATACAATTTCCAAGACTCATCAATGTGGACTTCTTTCTCTTTAAGTAATTTATTGAAAATCCTTTGATCTTTGTAAGAAGGCCAAAAGGCTTCTCTTTTTAATGGTGTTCACCACATTTTAGACACCACTGAAAGTGCACCATTTTCCCATTCTACAATGACATATATGCCATCTTTTTCTAAAACAAAAAACAAGTTATAGGTTAGGATTAGGTACAGAAAAGTTTAGAGAAATACCACGGGAAAAAACACAAAAAATAAGTAACGGAGAAGCTTATATGTTATGTTTTTACCTTTTTTTTTTAATTGCAACGTATTGCTTTAATAAAATCTAGGGTACTTAGTTGGTCCTTCTCAATTTAAAATGGGAACTGCTATCAAAAATATTTTATTAATTATTAATTTAAATCGCTGCATAGCTAAATTTATTTGGCAGTTAGTAGTGGCACTGTAAATGTTTGCATTGGAAGGAGAACTTACAGCATTATAATTAGAAATTATTATTATTATTATACTGTTTTACTTACCCCTTTAACACGCCGCCGTGAAAAACACACCCATACACACACAACTGAAAGAACCTCAGACCAAGCACTAGAACAAACCGATGCTATATGGCTATCTTTACTTTATTCTTTACCTACTATTCTTCCAAACAATGATTTCTTTTAGACCAAAATTTACAAGGTTACATTTACAATACGAACAAACACAAAAGGACAAAATTCCGCAAAATGGCGGAGATTCGGAGAGAGGAGAAAGAAACGGAACGGCCGATGCCGAGTCAAAGAGAGAACGTGAGAACGATGGCATGGCGTGCGCGCACATTACGACAGCTGTTTGATAGAAAATGTCCAAAAAACGACGTTATATTGACGTATAACTTATGTCGTCTAATTGACGTAAAAATGATGACGACATTATCACGTCATTTTTTGGTAACATGACGTCGAAGACGTAAAAATCCCAAAAAATGACGTGATTTAGACGACAGTCTGCTGCTTGGGAAACGTTCTCTGCTTTTGACTAAACGTACTTATTTTACTTGTATTCCCTTTTCTAGCACGAACTGCCACGAACGTTTAGGTTTGTTAATTAAATTATTTACTTTTACTACATTTTCTAGCAATTTAAGCCTAGCAGTTCAATTTGGCAACTCATTTCGTCTTCTACGTCAGGTTTAGGTCATGGCAAGCATGGAAGCGGGCCGTACGCCACTGAAAATAAAGGAAATCAAAATGACGAATAATATATTTAAGATAACCCTTAATCATATAAGAGTTCTAGAATCGCCTGAGAATCTACATAACGTGGTAACGCTTCAAACTAGCCAACCGATAATACACGAGTGCAATGATCTTTTTTAAGCTTGAATAAAAAAATGTTGAGGTTATGATTAAAATTTAGATGAAATTGAAACATTTCTAGGTGTTTGGAAAATTTTATAAGAAAACAGCATTATAATACAGTACCAGGTCTGTAAAGTAACTGTCAGGATTTTTACTTTACAAGTAAGTGTTCATAGGCATGATACGATAGAATGTCCCCTGTAAACAGTGAGTGCCGTATGGGCGTACGTACGTTTATCGACAAAATTAATGGCCTATCTTAGTTGTTTATCGGTGGTTGTGCAGAGAGAAATATTGGCGTAAGGTTTGATTTTTTGGATCCTTACCCAACTTTTTAGACTCTAGAACTGCCAAGGAGTTACCCATGTAAATATTATAAATTATTTCCATAACACCCTGTATATATGCCGAAGATAACATACAGTGTGTCCACGGATGGACCTAACTATACTTGTAAAAAACTTTATTTTCAATTTTTCGAAAAAAAAGTTATTCTTCATCATTTCTTTTGCTTATTAAATAAATATAATTCACTTAAGAAAATTTCCATTTTTTTATACAGGGTGCACAAAAAATTTAAAAATGTAGATATGCAAAATTAAAAATTTTCGATCCAACTTTTTTGAATAATCATAATAAAAGAGATTGGAATGAGAATTCGAAAAGCCGAATAAAGTTTTGAGATATGACCTGTGGTAACTACGATATTTTATATTTAAGTTAAATAAATTATTGATATTTTCCTTCAGATTAAAGTTTTAATATAAAATATCGTAGTTACCACAGTTCATATCTCAAAACTTTATTCGGCTTTTCGAATTATCTTTCCAATCTCTTTTATTTTGATCATTCAAAAAAGTTGGATCAAAAATTTTTAATTTTGCAAAACTACATTTTTTGTGCACCCTGTATAAAAAAATTGAAATTTTCTTACGTGAATTATATTTATTTAATAAGCAAAAGAAATGATGAAGAATGACTTTTTTCGAAAAATTGAAAATAAAGTTTTTTACAAGTACACTTAGGTCCATCCGTGGACACACTGTATAACTGAGAGTTTAAAGAATAGAAAAACTTGGATAAAATATTATGCTTTTTCAATCTTGGACAGTCTGTATAATTTTGTGACAATGAAACAAAAACGTAAATTGGATTGCAAGATTTTAACAATAATTGCGTAACCAGGTATCTTTGTGATATAAATGTCCTTGGCAGATATGATTTCACACAAAGTTGTCAGATTGGTAAATCAAGAGTTATACCGGGTCACTTTGTAAAAAAATCATTTGTGTCGATGTCATTTATGTTGTTATTTATATTTTGGGTAAATTTATTTTATTTTTTCTAGTTATGTCTGATAATGCTCACGTACGAACGAAACATGTAAAAGAAATACTTTTTTTATTTATTTTATTCCATAAAAAAATTCTTGTTGATTTCAATAGGTTATTGTCTGTAAAATAACACCTAATGATGATTTCTTAAATATCTGAGAAAATAAATAAGACCAATTATTTGACATCAAAGAATTATACCTGCGGAAGATGACTTGGATTTTGTAGGCTTTGTGAACTTATGCATTGTCACAGTTTTGATCTGATTAGATTAAAGTTCAGTTTCCAAATGTTTTTAGGAACTAAGAGAAGTTGTTAAAGAAAAAGAAAATATTACGAAGCAGTTACTACAAGAATATATAGAAATCAACTCGGAAGTAGAGAAAATAAAGAGGAAAAGAGAATCACTTGAAAAACAGAACAAGTCCTTAAACGCAACAATAGAAAAACTGGATGGCTTAAGGAATTCTATTCAACTCTTAAAAGAGGAAAACCGAAAAGTAAATACATTACATATAATGAATTTATTTTTTTATTTTAAAATGGTCCCATCAGTTTATTATTGAGGATTTTACTTTTTCTTACAAGACGGCTCGGAAGAATATGTTCGGCTCGTGCATGTTAACGTTTAACGTTTTATCTTTACGTAACGACAATTTTTTTTGTTATTTTTAACGTAACTAAATTTATCGATTTCTTTACCGGTTGGGTCTGCTAAAAACTTTGCGACGTCGCAAATATTTCAAAAATGGTTTGCGTAGGTTTAATTAGCTAACTTTTACCGTTTTCGATATCCCGATAATGGGACGACTATAATAATATATACTAATATAGAGCCTATAAGTAGTGATGGGCGGATAGGATCTGAATCGGGTCTTAAAAAAAGATTCGGTCTGATTCGACCCCTGAAATAAAACACGCTTTACGGATCTGACGGATTGACTTGACTGTCCATCATCTACGTTTGGGCGATCCGGAGATGTCTGGTGGGTGGTCTGGTAGAGGTTTTAAAAAAGGTTATGGAATTTTATGATGTTACCAAAAATGTAATTTTTTTTTTGTAATTTCGAGATTGTTTCTACCCATTAAATATGAAAAAAAAACGGCTATAAAAATACCCATCATATTTTTAGTGTTCAAACTTCGTTATAATTGATCACGGTTGTGCCGGTCTCCTTGTCTCCTTATTGAAAGTTATTTTTTTAGTTGTTGTTGAAGATTAATGAAGTAAGGAACGAATTTGATACAAATTCAATTGAAATAATACATTTGGAAAGTATGAAAATAAAGGAAGCGGAAACCGAACTTACCGAACTTTACAACAGGTAAGAATTTTTACCTTTTATTTCATGATACTGTTATTTTTTTTATTTCCTTTATTGTGTTTACCAGATTAGATTAGAGAAATTCCATCTGTTCATATTTA
The DNA here is from genome assembly GCA_963969555.1 of Polydrusus pterygomalis. Classification (NCBI taxonomy): domain Eukaryota; kingdom Metazoa; phylum Arthropoda; class Insecta; order Coleoptera; family Curculionidae; genus Polydrusus; species Polydrusus pterygomalis. The sequence continues at coordinate 116,904,231 of OZ018376.1, forward strand.
ATAGCCACCATTTAGAACATGTATGCAATCAATAAGAATAAGACCTTACATGATCATAACCCCAGACATTGTATAAATTATCAAACTATATCCTTAAAACATTATGATTTTATACTTTTTATAGCATATTTAAAGTTCCTTGGTTTTATTTTTTTTATAACAATGTTTGTTTCTTTTTAGTATTTTGCAACCATATTATTTGTTTAAATTTTGAAGGCCCATTTTACTCCCATTTTTTAAAACTTTTTGAAAAGCAGTATACAAAATACCAGAGCTTAGTATATGCAGATGATACTACAATTTTTTATACCGATACAAAAACTTAAATAATAAAATTAAAAATGATTTTAAAATTATAAAAAATTGGTTTGATAACAATTTGTTAACAATTAATTTTAATAAAAAAAATTATATTCCTTTTACTTTAAACCTAAATAACCTACCACAAAATATGAATAGTATTCAAATAAATTACGACATTCAAATTTTTAAAGTTAATAAAATAAAATATTTAGGGATTATTTTTGACAGTAAATTAAATTGGAGTTTTTACATAGAATACTTAATTAAAAAATTAAGAAGTTTACTACCGATTTTTAAAAATATTAAAAAATTTTTAAATGTAAGAGATATGGAAATATTATATTACGCGTTAATTAAAACTCATTTAAATTACGGAATTTTAGGTTGGGGAGGAATAAATAGAACTTTAGTTAAAAAATTAGAAGTATTACAAAAAAGGTTTCTAAAAATTATATACAATAAAGATTATCTTTATCCTTCAAAAGAATTATATTCAAAAACAAAAAAGTTGAACATAAGACAACTTTACATTTATAACATCTTAATATATATATTTAAAAATAAAAACCTTATACATAATCATACCATAATCATAATACACGTCATAAAAATTAAATAACCATAAAACCTAAAATAAATAAGTCCATAGGACAAAAAATTTTAAATATTTATGTTTTTATTTAAGCGATTATTTACCAACAAAAATTGATTTCATTAAAAAAATTTAAAGTCGAAATAAAAACATGGATATTAAGAACAGACAATTTGAAAATATTTTTAGAAATGCTTTAATTAATTAATATTGTTCTGAATAATTTATATAAGTAATATTTTTACTTAAAAATTATAAATTAATAATTTTATTATAGGTAATATATTTCTTTAAAAAAACTGCGTTTATACTATAAATTAACATTTTTACTTTAAAAAACTTTATTTTTAATGCATATTTATGATTTATGATTTTACATACTAAAACAAAAAATAAGATTTGCCCCTAACAAGCTCAGCTTCAGGGGATTGAAGAATAAGTTTATCGAAGACAACATAAACATTATTATTATTATTATTATTATTATTATTATTATTATTATTATTATTATTATTATTATTATTATTATTATTATTATTATTATTATTATTATTATTATTATTATTATTATTATTATTATTATTATTACATGTTAAATATTAATTGCAAACACTAATATTTTTTCAACTCTCTTCGTACCCCTTTATAATTCGGAAAACGATATACCACTATATGTTTAATAAAAAATGTTATTTTATCAACCTTCCTTTAGCTGTTTTTGAATTTATTAGTCACAATTGGCTCTTTACTGAATAACCCCGTGACTAGGACTCAAACATTCTTGACGAAAAATTTTCTCGCCCCCCTACAATTTATCTCTTCATTCCCTCACCATAAAATATGAAAATAAATAATGGAACCATCTCGAAAACCTTTTTATCACACATCAAATTTTTTTTTTTTTTCATTTTTCCGTGATCCATTCAAATTAAAACTATGCGTATAACAATAATTCCAACACAATATATTTATAATTGCAAAAGTCAGTATGGTTATTAACTGTTTAAAAATTTGCTTTCTTTATGTCTGAAATAGACCAAGTAAAAGTTGTTTATACATATTAGCGCTTATTACAGAACACAAAAATTGACTGAAGAAACGGATAAGTCTGCGAAGAAAGGAGTAGCTGTTTTATGGGAGGCCCACAACATGGCAATAAAGAGTATGCAAACAATTAATGTAAGTATAGTTTTTCCATTTTAAAATAACTTCTTCATTATGTGTGCATACTGGCGAGCGGTGCGTTAAGCGGCGAGCGATAGAAAACTATTTTTAAGCAATAGTATTTGCATGTATAGTTTAATTAAAACAATTTCCGTTGCACGTCATACCTTCGAGTATCAGCAGTGTTGCCAGTTTGTAATCAAAAGTTAAAAACGACTTAAATAAACTCACGAAAACACGAAATGAAAACAATAAACGTCAATCAAAATTCGCCAAAAAATAAACTGGCATCACCGATGCGTTGACACTTCTGTTGCCAACTGTTAACCCAAAAAATTCAAATGATATTAATTTTTAAAAGGTTAAATTTAAAAAACCATTTCCTTTAAGCGGCTTAGTATCAAAGAAGAATACATTAAGTTTCTTTTACATTCAATATCGCATGAAATTTATATATTTTTTGCCCAAATTTAATTTTCTTATGTTTCCTGACCGATTTTCAATTATCAGCTGATTGATGACGTGCAACGGAAATTGTTTTGATTTAACTATAGGTGTAAGTGTGTAATAGGGAACTTGACAAACATTTTAAATGGTGAAAAAATTCTATAAATCATAAGTATATATTGTCATAAAACATATGGCAGCAAAAAAAACAACATATTTCGTCCCAAAAGACCGCTAGAAAGATTTAAAACTGCCCCAAAATTCAAATTATCCCAAGCGGGTAAAAACGGGTCGTGACGTCACGAAGTATCATTTGTCATGATGACATCCACGAAATAGGTTATAAAGTCGTCACAGTGGTTCTTTTCCCGTGCGTCATCACTTTCACGTCATCAAAATCGTATGAATCAAATCAAAATTACGAGACGAAAAAAGTCAAAACTAAGTCTAAGTTCATAAAATGGACGTGCCTGCCTACCGTTTGACGTAACTACATAATATCCCGAAAAATTATTATTTATTTTAAGTTTTGCCGGGCATTCTCTATTATCTAAAAGAAATTGACAAACAAATGTTATTACATTTAATACTATTTTTAAAGTTTAAAATCTAGAAAAGTTTGGTGTTTTATTGACTATTAAAATAGAAAAAGTCAAATTTTTGACATCCTTTCATTAAAGGGAATTTAGCCACTGCCTTAAACTTTTCAAAGAACTTTCCCGGTTAGAATATTTAAAATAAATAAATTGGGTATTATAAAAATCCATAAATACTTACCGCCAAAACAGATGGTGGGTATAATTAGCTCTAAAAAGAACTATTTTTGGAAAAATGAACAGTTTTGAGGCACACAAATTTACAAAATACGAATTAGATTGGCAGATCAAAATAAGGTTGACAATGACGTTCTAAAATACAACGGTAGTCAACTAAACAAATAAAAAAAGTAATTAATTGACGTTTATAGTTTTATTCTTGTCTAGCACGTTATATTATTGCGGAATCTTGGAGACGTTCTTTTATGCTTTTATTCAAACTTGTTACTGTAATAAATAAGGATGCAGAGTTATTAACCACGTTGAGTCCTGATCGTTGATTGATGACGCACGGGAAAAGATCCACTGTGGCGACTGTAGGTTGGCAATAAATTAAACGACGTTGAGAATTCCACCTTAAAACAACAATACAATAACAATAACACACGGCAATCCAAATGCAAACTCGGTAGCTCGGCCACCGGTCAGGATGACGGATAACGGAAAAGTCATACTTCGTGACGTCATCGGGCTTGGCGCGCTTAAAAGGTCGTTTGAAATGCTTTTGACACGCGCGAAACTTTAAAGAATTTTTACCAAGTTATTACTGATTTTTAAGGAGTAATAATTGGGGAATATTTTTTTTAGGCCTAACTAAATCATATTATTGAAAAAAAAAATTGGTGTTAAGGTTGAATTCTCAACGTCATTCAATCTATTGCCAACCTATAACCTATTTCGCGTTGATTTTTTGAGTTTATTATTTTAATAAGTAACATTTAAATAAAATCACTATCGTCGGTACATTATTTAGGTAGTATCTGATATATTACAAAAATATCAATTTATTTTATTGCTAATTTTGGGAGAATTGTATAGTGAAAGAACAATGAGTGACAATGACATAATAATGTTAAAAAAAATCTTACCCGATATTTTTCGCTATACAATTCTCCTAAAATAAGTTATGAAATTCCTTGATATTTATTAAATATGTCAATTATTACCTATAGAATATCAAGTCGATACTGATTTTCTTTAAATTTTGTATAAAAGCTAGAAAACATAAGTAAATCTACGCGAAATAGGTTATAGGTTGGCAAGCATGTTGATACTCCCACCTTAAGAGGGGTTTAAGTCGCCTTTAGAATATTTATTAATGATTTACAATGCTCACAGCGCACTATCAGCATACACACCACTAATTATCGTGTCTATAGTGGGAACGTCGGCGGGACGATGGAAAAATATTTCTAATCAATGGTCTTTATATACAGGGTGTCAAAAAAGTGTGGGATATAGCAAATATTTCAAAAATTGCTGAATACCGTGCGAGCAAAAATTATTTGCATCAAAGAGGGCTTGGTTTAGATCACAATGATATGGGGACGATATATCTAACCAAATCTAGGTTAAAATTTTGTCAAATTCATATTATGACATGATATGCCAAACTAATGAGTAATAAAATAAGTAGACAAATACAAATTTATTTTTGTTATTTACAAAATTAACAAAGTAAGAATATACAGAAAGAAAAAGAAAAATAATAACATAAATTGCTGAAATTGGCCACCACCATGCTCCAAGCATAAATTCACACGTCTCTTCATATTTTCGAAAGTGTTGACCAGTATCTCTGGAGAAATGTTACCACATTCTTGGATAATCCTTTCTTGTAATTGTTCTAAATTTGCAACTGGTGTTTTAAAAATAGTGTTCTTTAAATGAGGAAAAACGAAGTAATCCATAACCGTTAAACAAGATGATCTAGGTGTTCATGTCTGATCGCGAACTGATCAATCTGTCGTCGAAAAAATTGCGTAAGCAGTTTCGGCGGCTGTATGGGCGGTTGCACCGTCCTTTTGAAAATATCCAAAACGTAGTTCGTCGTCAAGTAATTGCTCCACAAATGGATTCAAAATATTGTCTCTATACCTCTGTGCTGTAACTGTGTCATGGAAAAAAATAGGACCAATAATTTTTCGGGAAACAGCTAACCAGACACTAATTTTTTGAGGGTGCAATGTGGACTCTACAAAAAAATGGGGATTTTCCCTACTCCACAAGCGTGTATTGTGAGAATTCACATAACCGGAGAGGTGGAACCAGGCTTCATCCGAAAAAAATGTCATTTCTAATAAATCATTTCTTTCCAATAAATTTTGGGTAAACCATTGAGAGTAATTCCTGCGACTTTCAAAATCTGCGGCTTGTATTTCTAGGAATACTTGCACTTTATAAGGAAATAAATTTAGCTGCTTCTTAAGAATAGTCCTGCATGTTCCATAAGATCTTCCTACTTCTTGGGACAGGCGTCTTATACAATCTTGTTATGTCTTCACTTTAATTATTTTTTGTTTATATTTCTTTTACTTTGGTTACCTACATTTAGTTTTTTTTTTATTTTACTTTTTGTTTTACTACATTTAATTTGTGTACGTCTTGATATGCCCCCGTATTCAACGGTTCTAAATACGCGTGTCAATTTTTAAGAATAATGGTTTACTTACTTTATCATCCTTCAAAAAATGTCCTATCACTCCATCCTTTTTGCTATCACTTGTTTTACCTACATCCTACAAAAAGGTGCTACGCAAGGATCGGGTGGAAGGCAGTACCGGTACGACCTCGAGACAACGCGATACACGTGTTAAAGTGAAAAATGATACCAGAGCCCTTTAAAGATTAGCGATCCCTGGTGAGTCCCTAATCCCTAACTACTTTACCTACTGCTATTTCTTATTTCTACATTGTTTTTTTTACTAATTTACCATTCAAAAAAATAATTGAACGAACAACCCTGAGGTTTAATAAAGAGCCAGTCTGACCTGTGAAATATATAGTCCACTATACAATCCATTTTGCTCATTTGAGCCGAATATTCATCATTTAAATTGTTTAATTGATTATTAATGTTGTTAATTGATATTATTAGTTAATAATATTAATTAATTTTCTGAGGATTGGTTCGCTCAATTATTATCAATAAAAATTTACTCCTTTTTTCGTCATCTCGTATACCTACTTATGATGGTTTTAAATCGTCAAATACAGGGCATATCAATTGTAATTTACGTATTACATCCTACAAAGTCATAAGCCGTTATACATAACTGCTAAAATTTAATTTTTATCTAGAAAATATTCTGGTAAAATACATTAATAAAACCTTGTCCTTATCATCGCATTCCTGGTTCGATTTATAAACGGTTTTTTTTTACATCGTTTTTGTATTTTGACCAGGTACCTACAGCAAATAAAAATTGCTCATTTATACTGATTTAGAAAAAAAAGGCTGTTGTTGCAAGGCAATAAAATCGACTTTATTTACTGTAAATTTATACGAAGCTTTTACTTTACATAGTGGAGCTTTTGCGATAAGGCAATTTGAATATTTGTTGTTTACTACCATATCTTTTCTTTGTTTAAATATTTAAACCTAAAGGCTTTATAAAAGGCATAATTACTTTATATTGCTTACAATTATTATTAAATACGTCTAAAAAAATGCCTAATCCCACAGAGGAACAAAAGTATTTACGTTTTACGGCACTAAGGCAGATATCCGTCAATCAGTTAGAATGCATCGAAAGAATCGCAAATGAATCCAAAGATAATCCTTCTGTACATAGTAAATTTAAAGTAATTTTTAAAAATTTAAAAAAGATTGTTAAAGATTTTGAAAAAAATCATAATGCAATTATTGGTCTTGTAGCTGCTGAAAAAACAATTGTAACTTCTGAAAACCTTATACATACTGATTTTTCGGAACGATGTTCAAATGTTTAAACAATTTATCATGATTTATTTGAATTAGAAATTAATGACATGACTCATTTAAATCAAAGTACTTCCACAACAGCTAGAAATGATCATGCAATTCTTCCAAAAATTAAGTTACCTACTTTTACGGGGGACTTTGAAAGTTTTCCTGGTTTTTCTGAATTATTTAATGCTTTGGTTCATACTAGCAATACTCTATCTGATATAGAAAAATTGAATTACTTACTTTCAGTTTTAAGTGGACCTCCTTTACTTTTAATTAAAAATATTAAATTAGTGGGTGACAATTATCATATTGCCTATAACACTTTAATAAAACGGTATGATAATAAACGCTTGCGGGCAGTATCATGCTGTAAGGCCATTGAGGGTTTTTCTTGTTTAAATAAAGATAACGTCTCATTGTTACGTAATTTAGTGGATACTTTTGAAGATAATTTAGCTTTATTAAAGAATATGGGTTATGAACTCTCACATTGGGATTTCATTTTGGCCAACATGCTGTTGGATCGTTTGGGCCCTGCTACACAAAAGGCCTTTGAACAATATCATGCGTCTAACGATATGCCTACCTATGATGACATAATAAAATTTGTAACGAGGCAGTGCATAGCATTAGAATCTTTAGATCTTAATACTATACAAAATAGAACTAAAAATCTTACTCAAAATAATAATACTAATAATACTCGTGGAAATTATCGGAGAAATACTTCTGCTCTTTTGCTTACCCAACAACAACAATTTAGAACAAATACATGCTTTCTATGTAGAGAACCTCATATTATTTACAATTGTCCTACCTTTTTATCAAAAACCGCTTTTGAAAAAATAAATATAATAAAAAATAATAAAGCATGCATTAACTGTTTAGCGAATGCGCATACAATACTTCAGTGTACTTCTTTAAAGAGATGTAAAACTTGTAATAAAAATCATCACTCACTACTACATTTGCCATATCATAATAATAATAGTAATAATGCAATTACTTTTCAAAATAGCAAGTTAACACCCTCGAATAATGGGGCGCAGCCTCGAAATAATCCAGATGAAAATGTATTTCGGGCGCCTCCACCTAATACAAATGTACAAAATAGCAATATACAAAATACTCGAAATGACCCCCCTGCAACATAGCTTACCTAGCACCTCAAAAGATACTGTTGAAAAGTCTGTTTATATGATGTTAAATGATCATGATGTTCTGCTTTCTACCATTTTACTCAAAATACAGGATACTTTTGGCAATTGGCATCAAGCCCGTGCAATTTTGGATACTGGCGCTCAAGCCTCTTTTATTACAAAAAAGTTGTCCAACCAACTGGGGTTATCAAAACATAACGTCACAATAAATTTACAAGGGCTTGAGAAAATGTGCACTTCTGCACGTTCTGGGGTATGCTGTACTATTATGTCACTGTCTGATAAAAAAAATATTTCCTTTGACATCGAAGCCATTGTGATTGAGAAAATTTGTAATTCCATGCCACGTGCTTCCTTCGACAGTTCTTTACTACCATTAGTTAAAAAATTAAAGTTAAGTGACCCTGGGTTCAATCAGAAGGGAGAAGTGAATTTGCTATTGGGTGCTGATATTTTTGGTTCCATCTTGGCAGATGGTAAGATACAGTTAGGCCAAAATTCCCCAACATTTTTAAATACAGTTTTTGGGTGGACTTTAATGGGAAAATTACCTATAATAAGTAATTCAAATGTCATATCCAAAAATATACAATCCTTTTTTACTACTTTTGCTCAAAAGGAGCTTGACAGTTCTATAAAAAGATTTTGGGAAATAGAGGAGGTACCAGAAGTGGTTTCTAAGTCACCCGAAGACAAATATTGTGAAAAATATTTTGTTGATACAACTACGCAAAATGTTGACGGGAAATACGTAGTTGCCTTACCTTTTAAAATTGCTGCACCTGATTTTGGGGATACTAAATCTATCGCGTTACGCAGGTTTTATTCCTTAGAAAAACGTCTGTTACAAGATAAAAATATGTATTGCGCATATTCTGATGTCTTACGTGAATATTTACAATTAGGACATATTATGGAAAGTGTCTCAGATTACTCGTCTTTAGATTCGGATCAATTTTACATGCGCATCATGCTGTACAAAAAAAAGGATTCTACATCGACTCCATTAAGAGTTGTTTTTGATGCTTCTAGCCATGCGCCCAATAAATTGTCATTAAACGAAGCTCTTTATGCCGGGCCAAAGTTACAAGCAGATTTGCTTAAAATTTTACTAAATTTTAGAATTTTTAAATATGTCTTTACTTGTGACATTAAGCAAATGTTTCGTATGATTCTTGTAAAACCAGAACATAGGAAGTATCAAAAAATTTTGTGGCGGTTTCCCCCTAATGAGGATGTACGTGAATATTAATTAAATACGGTTACTTTCGGAGTTGCTTCTTCGCCTTATTTAGCTATTCGTACATTGAAACAATTAGCTAATGATCATACTGATCTACCTTTGGCTAGCTCTGTCATATTAAACGCGACATACGTCGACGATATCGCTACCGGCGATCAAAATTTTGATCAAGCTGTGAAACTTAAAGATGATTTAATTGCTTTACTAAAAAGGGGCGGTTTTGAATTACGTAAGTGGGCTAGCAATGAACCCAAGTTACTGTCTGACTTGCCTGAATCATATTTACAAACAAAGGATTTTTCTCTAGATTTAGAAAATGATACTACTCTGAAAATATTGGGTTTAAGGTGGAATCCTGGAAAGGATAATTTTTTCTATTCATTTGATAATGTCGAAAAAATATGTACTAAAAGAAATATCTTATCTGAACTTGCGAGCATATTCGACCCCGCAGGGTATCTAACTCCAGTCGTATTGTTCAACAAATTAATTTTGCAACGTCTTTGGTCGTTAGGTCTAGGATGGGATGATACTCCCCCAGAGGACGTGATAGTTAAATGGAAGCAATTTAAAACTGAGTTACAAATTTTCTCAAATTTTACGATACCTCGACACATAGATATCGCCGATATGCAATGCTGTCAACTAATAGGCTTTTCCGATGCCTCTGAGGAGGCTTATGCAGCGGTTGTATATTTTAGGATTTTGTATGAAAACGGTTCTCTTAAAAGATTTCTAGTATGTGCCAAATCCAAAGTAGCACCTTTAAAAAGAATTACATTACCGCGACTGGAACTTTGCGCTGCGGTATTACTGTCTAAACTTATACAATTTACTTTAAATACATTCGAAAAAATTATGAAATTTGAAAAGGTACTTGCTTTTACTGATAGTAAAGTCACACTTTCCTGGATTCAAAGTTCACCGCATTGTTGGAAAAGTTTCGTTAGTAATCGTGTCACTTACATCCAAGAAAATCTTGCTCCAGAATACTGGCATTATGTGCCTTCGGCCTTGAATCCCGCGGATTGTGGTTCTCGTGGGCTCTCTCCTAAAGAACTGTCCGCATTCAATCTTTGGTGGCAAGGGCCTGATTTTCTAAAAACGCCTATCGAAAATTGGAACTTTACTAACGTGCAACATACGAGTCTACCGGAAGCAGAGGCCGAAGGTCGTAAAATTGTTTTATCTACTAATGTACAAGAAAATCATTTCATTGATAATTTATATCAAAAATTTTCTTCACTTTCTAAAATAAAAAGAGTTCTGGCGTACATATTACGTTTTTTACATAATATTAAAAATACAAATAATCGAATTTGCTTTAATCTCTCTTATAATGAATTACATAATGCGTTACTTGTTTTGGTAAAACACGTCCAGAATATTCATTTCAAAAAATACATTTCTTTAATTGTAATAATTTGATGTTCAGATAGGTGGCAGCAAAGGGTTCAAAGAAAACGGTGTTTCATATTCAACATCAAACTATATTCTGAATCTTAGTCCATGTCGCCACATACATAGTTGTTCCACTTACGCTAAATGTTTATATTACATATTTGTTATATCGACAGTATTGTTATACTAGCTAATCATAATAACTAATTAGAACACTAATACAATATACTAATACAGAGTGTTTTACCCTCATATTACACCTCCCCGGGCAATTTAAGGAATTTACACTTTGTTTTCAAATGGAAATTCCTGCTAATTATAATATGAAAGTAATTAACTCATGTGAAATAATAACTATACTTATAACAAACATTTTCTTAGTCAATAAGAATTCAAGAAATGAAGAAAGAAAAGGAAGAAAATTAGAGTAGTCAGACCTAGAATAAATAGCAGATAGAGAAGAATACGAAAGTAGGGCCGGCCGATTCCTTACTACTAAATTATTACCTAGAAATTACTTAACTATGATATAACTTAGTTCTATTTTTGTGGATTGCAATCTCCTTATTACCTTTCATTAGTTTTACATTTGGAGATTCATCCTCGATAACTAAATAAGGACCAAGAAAACAAGGACTTGCGATTTTGTTTCCCACTTCATTTTTTACCAGTACTAAATCGCCTTTTTTGTATTGAATGGGTTTAATTTTTTCATCATAACTTTGCTTTCTTTTAAATTTTGAATGTAATAAGTTAGCTCTTGCATCCTCATGAGCCTTTTGCAACCGATACTTTAACTCAATAGGGTAATTCTCAAAGTTATAAATGGGTTCTAACATATTATTTAGATTATTAGGAATCTGACATTTCTTTCCAAAGACCAGTTCAAAAGGAGTATATTTAGTTTCAGTATGGACTGTAGTATTATAAGAGAAACACCAATAAGGAATCCATGTACTCCACGCTGCATCCTTATTTTCGGATTGAATTCTTAAATAGGCACCCAATACCTTATGTGAATTTTCCAAAGAACCAATACTTTCATGATGGTATGCCGTGGAATAAATTTGATTTATTTTTAAAAGCTTACAAACCTCACTCATAGTGGAAGAAATAAATTCAGAACCCCTATCCGTTGCAATTTCCTGTGGAATTCCATATCGTAAGATAAAATTTTCCACAAATGATTTTGCCACAGATACGGTGTCTTTATTTTTTATAGGATATGCTTCCACAAATTTTGTTAACTCACACTGTAAAGTCAGGATGTATGCAAATTCATTTACATCTGTTGGTAGTGGTCCTACAATATCTAAATATACTTTTTGAAAAGAATAATTGGCTGTCGACGTAATAACCATGGGCTGTCTAGTATAACGATTGCAATGCTTTTGTTTTTGACAAGTGTCACATTTTCTTACAAAGTCTGCAACATCGTTATCTAGACCTGGCCAAAAGTAATACTTTTTTATATTATTTGTCATTCTATTTATGCCTGCATGTCCACTTGTGGGAAGTAAATGAAAATCATTCAAAATAATTCGTTTCTCATCATTATCTATTATTTTGCTAGCTCCTTGTACAATATTTATACGGGGGCCCCCCCAATTAGGATTACTATTTATTTCCTTACCTATCCATTTAATAAACATTTTATTTTTCTCATTTTTTAAAATATATAATTCATTTATATTTGCTTTCTTGGTTATTTTGGCCAAATCTCTCAGCATTTCGTCTCGCGCCAATGCCGATCGAGTATTTTGACTAAAGTACAAACTAAGTTGCAATGGAACATAATAAAAACTCCCCAAGTGTTCAGTTATATCTTTTGACAATGTTTTTATTTTGGACGATGTCGTTAAAACTAACTCAGTGCAATTTTTAGGTTGTTTAAGAACTTCCACAATATCTGGTTGATCAGGCCAAACATTAAGGTTATCCTTGTCCAACACACAATCTTGCTCTTTCATACTCTTACACTGTCCTCTGGTCAAAACAGCAATCATGTCATTATTCATGCTTTTCAATTCCTCAGATGTCAAGATAATTCTTGATAATGCATCCGCGGTGACATTTTCACTTCCTTTTACATACTCAACGTAAAAATCATATTCCTCAAGGCCTAATCGAAATTTTGTTAACCGGCTGGATGGGTCAGTAAGGCTAAATAAGTATAATAAAGGTTTATGGTCAGTTACTATTTTAAATCTGCGTCCATATAAATAAGGCCGAAAATGCTTTACAGCCCAGTAGATAGCTAAAAGTTCTTTGTGAATAATAGGGTAATTTATTTCCGCTTTATTTAAACTTCTACTGGCGTACGCCACTGGTCTATTATTTTTATTTGAGAGTACTGCTCCAATAGCTGACTTTGACGCATCAGTTTGAAGTATAAATTCATTTTTCTCTGCAAAATCAGGATACTGTAAAACTGGATATTGACTTAGTGCGTTCTTTAGGATTTTAAATGAGTTGTTACATTCATCCGTCCATTCAAACCTTGCATACTTTCTGCACAATTTGTTTAGGGGTACAGATAGCTCCGCAAATTTCGGAATAAACTTTCTGTAGTAATTTGCAAAAGCCACGAAACGTTTAACTTCGTCTGAATTTTTTGGAACGGGATATTCGTCTAAAGCTTTAATTTTTTCAGGATCAGGAGATATTCCTTTATCACTAATAATGTGACCTAAATAAAGAATTTCTTTCCTTAAAAACTCGCATTTTAAGGGATTTAGTTTTAAATTTACTTTACGAAGTCTAGTAAAAACGTCCATAAGGTTTTTGTTGTGTTCCTTAAGATTTCTCCCGAATACTATTAGATCGTCAAGGTAAACAAAACATTTTTCGTAGTTTAGACCTGCCATTGCAACTGTCATTATCCTAGAAAAGGCACTGGGGCTAAGTTTTAGCCCCATGGGCAATCTTTTCATTTGCCATTGCCCCCGATCAGTTGTAAAGGCTGTCAATTTTCTACTTTGTTCATCTAGTTCCACTTGATAATACCCCTGACTTAGATCTAAATGCGAAAAATAAAGAGCTCCCGCAAGAGAATCCAAAATATCAACCACATTTGCAATAGGCCACTTGATATCTACTAAACTACGGTTTAAAAATCTGTAATCTAAAACCAATCTGCTACGTTTCTCTCCTGATGTCTCACTCTTTTTCGGTACCAGTAAAACAGGCGACGACCACTCACTCTGCGCACTCTCAATTATATCATTATCGCACATTTGGGAAATTTGCTTATTTATTTCCTCCCTCTGGAATTGAGGCAGTCTATAAGGTTTTATATAAACTGGTTGAGTGTTCGGTTTGACTTGAATTGACTGTTTATAAATATTTGTTACAGATAATTTATCCCCAGGCATATGAAATATGTCTGCAAATTTAGCACATAATTGATCTATTGAATCTTTCTCTTCTTTATTCAAGTAGGTAAGTTTAAGCATGTCAAATAACTGTTTTACTCGATTAACTGAAATATTTTGAGAAGTAAACTGACAACAATCATAATTGCTGAGCTTCTCAGTTTTAGGTAAGCAATTTCTCAAGCGTACTTCACTTTCCCGTGTATTCAAAATTTTAACCGGAACTTTCCCATTCACTGGTTGTGCAATCACTCCTGCTACAAACACACCCTGGCATAACTCACTTGGCATAACGACACATTCCTCATTTAACCCTGTCTCAAGGTACTGAATACTTTCACACCTTGCAGGTAACACTAATATATGACTACAACAAGCATTTAAGTCTAAAATAACATTCTTTCCCTCATTGAAAAGATCTAAAGTATTTTCCTCATAGTTTAATTTAGCTTTATACTTCCCTAAAAAATTTCTCCCAATTATACCATCTGTATGACATTCCAACGAATCAAATACATAAAACTTTTCCCTAAATTGTATGTTTCCTATAGCGAGATTTAAGTATACATAACCTACGGAACATACTCTACCACCTATGCCATTTATTTCAAGATTTTCCTTATGTAAAGGTATACTTGCATCTAAATGCTCTAACTTAAGCGCACACAATGACGCTCCCGTATCTACTAAGAATCCTAAACTTTTGTTGTTTACTCTAAAAGAAACTGAATTTGAGTAATTTTCGGAGTAAGTAAAAATATTATTATGACTATTCCCTTCTACTTTAGGGACGAAAAAATGTTTGCTCCCTAGAAACATCATACGGCAACGTTTCCTGACCTGCATTAATGTCCTGGTCAGCAAAATTTATTTGTCTCCGCGAATTTCCACGATAACCGCGAGTAAACGAACGTCCTCGGTGTCCCCCCTGAAAACGCTGACTTTGCGGATTGCTATTACCATTACCTAAGCGAGAATTATTTTGTTGATAATTAGAAACATGATTGTTATTTCTATTAGTTACGTTTCTATTGAAATTGTTATTAAAATGTCTTCCAGAGTTTCTAGCTCTGTTAAAACCTGCAGAAAAATTTCTGTTGTTTCCTCTTCCTCTAAACATATTGAAAATTTGTTGATTACTGCTTTGAGAGGAAATTTCTTCATCTTGCGCCGCTCTAATGGCATCCTTTAAAAATTCAAAATTTCTAGCAGATATGATTGTGCTGAGTTTATGATTTCTAAGGCCACCTGTAAACCTTTTTATAGCGATTTTTTCGTTTATTGGTCTTAAAATATCAAAAGCTCTTGAATCACCGTCTGCTTGAGAAATTGTCAGATTTACTAAGATATCTTCAAGATTTTTACCAAACTCAGAAACAGTATTATCGCCTTGCTTGGCGGAAAACAATTTTGCCTGAAGGGCGGTATCGGATTGTTTCGTTAAAAGATGTTTTTTTATGTCTCCTAATAATGAATCCATAGAATCGTAACTAGACTTTAATCTCAATTTCGCATTATTTGAAATTCGTGTTTTCAGAATGAATTTAATTAAAATAGGCTTGCCATCATCGTTAAGCATAGAATGATAAAATTCTGCCGCGTCGATTAGTTTATGTGTAATAGCTTCCGAGTCATCCATTACAGGCAAGAGGCTCGTGGCCACTTTCAGGTCAAAAGCCGACATATCTGAATGTATAATTTTCGCGTCCTGGTTATCCCGATTTGTACTTTCCGCGTCTTGGTTATCACTACTCAAACCTTCTGCGAATTGTTTATCAAAATTTATAATTTCCTGATATACTTTTTTAATTTTGTCTATAGTATTTTTAGAATATTCAATGTCTGCTTCGTCGAGTTCAGAATCTTTTATTTTTTGATTAATAGCAGAAACCTCCTCACTCAGTCGAGAGTAAATAGTTTTTGCTTCCCTAACTTTAGTTGAAACGATGGATGTTTTTCGTCTGTCGTAATTTAATTTTCCTAGATAAGTTCTGACATCTGCTAGAGAACTTAAAATTATGTTTAAGTTATCTCCCATGAAAAATATGCAAATCTAATTATTTAAGAGCAAAGTACTTGTTAAAGAGGTCCCTATTTCAATACAATTTACTTAATTCTATAACTTACTTAGTACATTTTTTCTTTTTAATTACTAAATTGCTTAATTTTTTCCATTCTTTACATATCGCCTTGTTTCTTATGTCCATTTTCAGGTTTTTTTTTTTTTTTTTTTTTCCCATAAGTGTAATAACCATCTTTATAATTATCCTAAAAAGAACCTAAAAAAAAAAAATTTTATACTGCTTCCTCCGTCATTAATTCATCCCTTGATTTTCTTAACTCGCTTCTGTTAATTTCTCTTCGAATAGTTTTTCGTAATTCCTTACGATAACGAAGAATCCCACTATATATGATATACAGGATAACGGCTACTACAAGTGTTAGTAAAAGGTACTCTGACAGCGAAAACCCCTTGTTTGATATTTCGCTCCTTGCGTCTCCATTCGAGGCCTGGTTGATAACTATTTCCTCTTTAGACTTGGCACTACCCATTTTACTCCATATCGGTGCTTTTCTTCTTATGGTTTTTTGGCTGGCAGGATCGCCATGTAATAATTTGATGTTCAGATAGGTGGCAGCAAAGGGTTCAAAGAAAACGGTGTTTCATATTCAACATCAAACTATATTCTGAATCTTAGTCCATGTCGCCACATACATAGTTGTTCCACTTACGCTAAATGTTTATATTACATATTTGTTATATCGACAGTATTGTTATACTAGCTAATCATAATAACTAATTAGAACACTAATACAATATACTAATACAGAGTGTTTTACCCTCATATTACATAATATTAAATCAGGAACTTCTTCCAAACTACTTAAGAAAATTAGATCCATTCCTGGATGACGAAAATGTTTTAAGAGTAGGGGGTAGACTACGTAACTCTGAACTTAAGTATGACAGAAAGTTTCCAATTTTATTACCAAGCGATTCTACTTTCACTAAATTACTTATTTCTGAGATACATGAAAATTGTTGTCACGCTGGTATACAAACCACACATTGCTTACTTAGTCAAAATTTTTGGATTCTCGCTGCAAAAAAGGTGATTCGGAAGATTGTTTTTCGTTGCCATGCTTGCTGGCGAACGCACCCTAAATCGTATCAGCCCAAAATGGGTGATTTACCTAAATTTCGTATATCGCAAGCTAAAGCATTCGAAAATGTAGGAATCGATCTCACCGGTCATTTTTTAATTACCATGAACCGATTACGCGGCTCTAGAACTTTAAAGGCGTATGTTTGCCTATTTATTTGCTGTACTACTAAAGCCGTACATTTAGAGCTTCTTTCTGAACTTTCAACCGACTCATTTCCAGCAGGATTTCGTCGATTTATCGCGAGAAGGGGGCGATGTTCTAATGTCTATACAGACAACGGCACAAATTTCGTGGGCGCGGCTAAATATCTAAAAGAAATTTACTTACATACAGCGAATGTCCAAGCCATTAAGTGGCATTTTAATCCACCCAGTGCACCGCACATGGGAGGGATCTGGGAGTCCAATATAAAGAGTATGAAATCTCATTTACTAAGAGTAATAGGCAACCAAATTTTAAGTTATGAAGAATTTTATACGGTTCTTGCGCAGGTGGAAGCCGTACTGAATTCAAGACCTTTATGTCCGATTAGTTCCGATCCAAACGATCTCTCTGCATTGACACCAGGTCATTTTTTAAGCTTGGAACCATTAACGGCTCTTCCAGATCCGGACTTTAATGCTTATAAATTGAATCGCCTTTCACGTTGGCAGCTGCTACAAAGAATACATTTTGATTTTTGGCGCCGATGGCACCGTGAATACTTACATACATTGCAACAAAGAGGAAAGTGGAATATTTCTGATAATTTTTCAATAACTCCTGGTATTATGGTCATTATCAAAAGCGATGATATTAGCCCTCTAAATTGGCCTTTGGGTCGTGTACAGGAGGTGATTTATGGTGCGGACAAGATAGCTAGAGTTGCTATAGTAAAAACGGCTAAGGGATTACTAAAACGTCCATTAGTCAAACTGTGTCCATTACCTAATAATGCTTAAATTTAAATACTACTTAAAATTCCCTGAGAATTTTCAGGGGGGTGAGGATGTTATGTCTTCACTTTAATTATTTTTTGTTTATATTTCTTTTACTTTGGTTACCTACATTTAGTTTTTTTTTTATTTTACTTTTTGTTTTACTACATTTAATTTGTGTACGTCTTGATATGCCCCCGTATTCAACGGTTCTAAATACGCGTGTCAATTTTTAAGAATAGTGGTTTACTTACTTTATCATCCTTCAAAAAAGGTCCTATCGCTCCATCCTTTTTGCTATCACTTGTTTTACCTACATCCTACAAAAAGGTGCTACGCAAGGATCGGGTGGAAGGTGGAAGGCAGTACCGGTACGACCTCGAGACAACGCGATACACGTGTTAAAGTGAAAAATGGTACCAGAGCCCTTTAAAGATTAGCGATCCCTGGTGAGTCCCTAATCCCTAACTACTTTACCTACTGCTATTTCTTATTTCTACATTGTTTTTTTTTACTAATTTACCATGCAAAAAAATAATTGAACGAACAACCCTGAGGTTTAATAAAGAGCCAGTCTGACCTGTGAAATATATAGTCCACTATACAATCCAAATCTGTTGGCGTATTTTGCATTATTTCACGAACGTTTGCAACAAGTTCTTCTGTTCTTACAGATGGTCTTCCTGCTCCTTTTTTGTGTTGTATAGAACCTGTTTCCCAAAACACAGCCACGGTTCTTTTCAGGCAATGATAAAAATCCCCAGCAATAAAAGCAACGTTAAGAAAATGTTCGTGAAAATCGTCCATGCACAAACCCGGATTGTATTGCCACTCACCATTTACTCTAACCCCGTTTCGAAAATACGCTTCAACCATGAATGTTTTGTGCTGTTCCATAAAGCCCATTGTGTGAATTGTTCAAGAAATTGGAAAAATTAGCGATGAATCAAATTACTTGTAACGACTGTCAAAGATGACGAAATAACTGATTGATTGTTAATTCAGGTAGTTACTGACACCCAACAGGTATTAAGCTCTAAGCTTACGTCCTTAGATGCAAGGCCCTCTTTGAGGCAAATAAGTTTTGCTCTCACGGTATAATTATTTGAAAATTAGTACATCCATATAGTTTACAGTGGCACACCTAGGAAGGCGAAACAGTTTCTGAAATTGTACGGAGTTAGTCACAAAAATTACTAATTTTTTTATTTTAAAGAGAACGTCCTGTATCTTTTTGAAGATTTAAAAATATTCCCTTATAAGACAAATTTAACTATACCGGGTTGTGTAAATCCATTCTTTACCACGGTACCGATGGCTTGACCTCTGTGCCACAGCAAACAATGTTGTCGCAATAATGCGCAAATCCCGCATACCCAGATGTTTACACAATCTGCATAATATTAGATTTTTAAATTCATTATGTAGAATTTAAATAATGTAGGCCAAGTAACGGCGTACTGCTCATCCATTGCTTACTGCATACATTATTGTTCAATATTTTCCTCCAAGAGCGCAACATTTCTTAGAAGCGAAGTCTATAAAAATATACGTGTTTCGTAATTTTGTTAAAATTTACTTAGGGCTTAAAAAAGGGGTGCATCCTATTTTGAGGGAGTACCTATAACTGTCTATAATTTTAAGCTATATTGCTGAAAATTGGTACTATGGTTACTCTGTTAAAATAAGCAAGTAGTGTTTTAATGTTATGGGAATTTTTTCCCTAGCGGGTAAAAATAGAGAGGGTACCACAATTGCTACAGACAAATAATAAGTAAAAAATGTTACACAAATTCTTCGCTTGGAACTAGAGATGGGACCGAAGCCGAATATTTATTCGGTATTCGGCCTATTCGGCCACTTTTTGACTATTCGGTATTCGGCCGAATATTCGGTTTAAGACCCCGAATATTCGAATTTTTTTTATGGTTGCGATAAAATGGGAACAGGCTGATTTTAATGATTTTTTATTTTCAAATAAAAATTGCAATAGGTACATATTTATAAAAACATAACTGCAAAAAAAATCTTTACAAACTTAAAAATAATTAATACTTATAGTTAATAAGTGGTAGATTATGGTGCAAAAACACCAAGCTCTCAGCTCTTTCAGGTAATAAACGACTCCTCTTTTTCTCATAAACATTTCCAGCTTCGGAGAACAAGCGTTCACTGTAAACAGTACTTGCAGGAGCTGATAAATAAACCTTTGCCATCTGGCTCATTTTTGGAAATTTGAGGGAGTATTTTTTCCACCATGCGAACTAGGCTGGGCCGAAAAAGTGAAAAATTGGAAATTGCAAATGGCATAGTTGCCAATATCTGACTATACATCTAAAAGTAATTTGTGGAAAATTTTATTAAAATCCGTAAATGTTTAGCCGCGCCCCTGTGACCTTGAAAATGAGTAAAAAGGCAGATTTTTCAATATTTAATATTTTTTAAATCCAAAATTATAATTTTTTTGTGACTTCTTGTGGATGTGGGAATGTGTATAAAAATAATTTTTTCAATAAAATATTTTTCTGTTGGATAGAAATTACAAATTTGTCCTCAAAATCTTCATTTACACGTAATTTAACGTTTTCAGAGACAAATTTGTGATTTCCATCCAACAGAAAAATATTTTATTGAAAAAATTATTTTTAAACACATTCCCACATCCACAAGAAGTCACAAAAAAATTATAATTTTGGATTTAAAAAATATTAAATATTGAAAAATCGGCCTTTTTACCAATTTTCAAGGTCACAGGGGCGCGGCTAAACATTTACGGATTTTAATAAAATTTTCCACAAATTACTTTTAGATGTATAGTCAGATATTGGCAACTATGCCATTTGCAATTTCCAATTTTTCACTTTTTCGGCCCAGCCTAATGCGAACGGGCAGTGGTCTTTGTGCAGTATTTCTTCTGACAA
This sequence comes from Polydrusus pterygomalis, assembly GCA_963969555.1. Taxonomy (NCBI): domain Eukaryota; kingdom Metazoa; phylum Arthropoda; class Insecta; order Coleoptera; family Curculionidae; genus Polydrusus; species Polydrusus pterygomalis. Next base: position 116,925,448 of record OZ018376.1, read on the forward strand.
GTAAGCGAAGTGGTCGTAGCTCCTTTTCCTTTGCCCCCTCTTGAAATTAAAACATTACACAATGTACAGGGTCATTCCCTATATATTGACCCATATGCTAGCCGCTTTATTAATAGAGATATCAAAAAACTAAAATGAGGAAACTTGTAGATCTTGATCTTAACTTTTTTTAACAATTATTAGAAAAAACAAAAGACTGTTGGAACTTTAAAATTTTAGCACAAATTTTGTTTTTTAAACGGGACACCCTGTATATTATTACATTTTTAAATTCCACATAAAATTATAATTATTTTTTATTAAATGCATTATTAGTCTATACTTCATAGTTTCCGAGATATTGACTCTCGAAAAGTGACATTTTTGAACTTTGACAGCTTATAACCTTCTAACAGTACGTCTTAGAGCAAAACGGCTTACATGTCCCTATCTTCAATTTTTATTATCTTCCCAAAAAAATCAACTTCCAGTTAAACCGGAACAACTATATTTCCTGCTTTCGAGTTACATCCGGTTTAACCGGAAGTTGATTTTTTGGGAAGATAATAAAAATTGAAGATAGGGACATGTAAGCCGTTTTGCTCTAAGACGTACTGTTAGAAGGTTATAAGCTGTCAAAGTTCAAAAATGTCACTTTTCGAGAGTCAATATCTCGGAAACTATGAAGTATAGACTAATAATACATTTAATAAAAAATAATTATAATTTTATGTGGAATTTAAAAATGTAATAATATACAGGGTGTCCCATTTTGAAAAACAAAATTTGTGCTAAAATTTTAAAGTTCCAACAGTCTTTTGTTTTTTCTAATAATTGTTAAAAAAAGTTAAGATCAAGATCTACAACTTTCCTCATTTTAGTTTTTTGATATCTCTATTAATAAAGCGGCTAGCATATGGGTCAATATATAGGGAATGACCCTGTACACTGGGCTTTTTTATCGTCCTCGGTATCTTTAAAGAAGATCCAAACTTTTGACTTTTTGTTTTTGTTCATTTTATTAATATAAATATTATAAATCGATAATAATCTATAACATCAACCACCCTTAGCAACAGAGTACCTTACACTAAATAGGCTTGCACGGCGCGACCGTCGACACGTGCCAATACAGGTCGTGTCGTAACCCGCAAAACTCGAATATATCTTGGCGGCTACGCGTTCAGATCAATCAAAACTGTATTATTCGGTATGGCCGAATATTCGGTTTCAATTTGGCCGAATATTCGGTATTCGGCTATTCGGCAAAACCACTATTCGTCACATCTCTACTTGGAACGAATAAAAATATTTTTCCTTTGAATTTTTTGAAACTCTGCATAAACACTCATATAATGAAACACGTATTTCTTGTTTTTTTTTGGATGCCATAAAAACGTAATTAAGAGGTAATTAGTGCTTGTTTCTGCGATGCACACTACTGCAGTAGGTAGTCGGAAAGTTTTAACTCGACCAGTGATATCACAAAGAAAGGTAGAGGTTTCGGCTAGTTTAGGCCAAAAACTGGCCGAATTTTCGGCCATGACTCAGTGTTCGTGTAGTTTCGATCACCGTTCGGCTAACTTTGGGTGGGTTCGTAGGCAGTGTTGTCTATATAAATAGTTTTTTTTAGGGAAGAGTTCAATCCATTCCCAAGATTGATCTCGTCCTATATAAAATAAATTAAATTTCAGTAAACAATAAAATATAAATAATGTTCGGTTTCGGCCGAAACTGATGAGACCAAGGCCGAAGATTCGGTTTCGGCTGAAAATCTTGTTTCGGGCGGACACTATCTATTTTTCTCAAAATTATCTTTTAAAACAAAGTTGAGCTTATAAATTTCCACTATATTCTGAATAAAAAATTTCTAATTATTATGGTATCATCATAATCTGTTCACGTAATAACTGCAAGTTAAGGTCGCTCGTAAAGTTTCCATAAAAAAAATAGCCCAATAATAATATTATGGCCTATAATAACCGCCCAAACAACTACTTCTGGTCTTTGTGTGTGTACTTTGACTACTCACCGGGGACTTATGGCAGACCTATATCTACAGTTATGCGAATTGTCGTTGCCGTTAATCATAAAGGTAGCTTTATCAGGTTAGAAAACAATGTTGTGGGCAAAATAGGAATTCGCATTACATCTTTTCATCAGAATTTCGCAAAACTTATTTCATCTTCGGCCAGTTCCGGAACTACGTGGTGCTTGTAATTGCTTTGCATATTTTTGCTTTCAAATATGTATAATATAATAAAAATGTTAATGTGTTATTCTTTAATAAATTTTCAATTTATTGGTGATCCATATTGTGGTTCAGGGCAAACTGTCGAAGTGATCGGATTGTCTTGTAAATCAATTATAATATCGAGAGCCTCATTACCACCAGTAGGTGTTTTGGGTCTGCTATGTTTGTCTTTCACACATCCCGTTTCGTTAAACTGCTTAACCAGTTTGTTTACACTTGACCGGGTTATTGCAGGCCGATTAGGATAGACACATACTTCCTGTTGTGTTCTCCCGGTTACCATATTTAAAAATCATTAAAGTCTCAATTTTTTTCTGTTTCAGTTAAGGCTACCACCATAATTTCTAGTTTTTGAATGATTGCAAATGAAATTTTGATTCCAATGGCGTTTTCTCACCTCACCATTTTTAAAGAAGTAATGATTAATTCCATTTTTTTACATAAAATTATTATTTTGACACATAAATCCACCAAGCCTTATATCGTTCAATTTTACTTCTAAGGGCCAATTTGATTTTTCCATAATATACAGGACATTCCATTAAAAAAAATAAGTATTCTTTCTGACTAACCCTGTACAACTACAGAAACGATTTCGTCCTTTCTAGATGTGCCTTTTTGTAACTATATGCATGAGCCAATCTTCCAAAAATTATATTCAGTAGTTTTTGAAATATTTGCAATATTTCATACTTTTCAACATCTTGCATAATTGTATATGTGTACAATGACCGCAAGCAGTGAGTCTTGTAAGTTATTGTCAATGTCATGATTTACAAGGCGGTCAATATACATATTTACATGTTGTTGCTTTAAAATGTTTCCGTCACTGGGCGCTTTACTCCCATGGATGGGGAGATGGGCTTGGATTAAAAACGCAGAGCTTGGTTTAGATCACAATGATATGGGGACGATATATTATTTGCAAAACTTGCTATTTGCTCTAAAGCCATTTTTTGGGAAATCGAAAAAAATTATTAACGGCCGAGTAGTGTTTTTCTCGCAAGGTAAAGAATTTTATTAGTGTTGCATAGAGTTTTTAGGAATGGAAATTAGAAGTTTCTAGCCTAACATATTTACATTAAAAAAAAATAATGTTTATTGCAAATAACCAGTTTTGCAAATAAATATCTTAAATAAAAAAAAAACAATATTTAGTTCAATAACAAACGTAAGTGATTTATTCACGAAAATCAAACTTTCCCATTTTTAATATAAAGAAAATATTTAAACAAAACAAAAACTGTTCCTAATGCGACAAAAAACCACCTGTTTAGTCGTTTGGATACAAACTACTGAAGGTCTGTTTCTTGTAAACAGTAGTAAATTAATAACGTGTTCACGAGGGGTTATTGGTTCAACGTGGATCAACGGGCAAATTTCATTGGTGGCAGAGCAAGCAGCGAATTTTGCAAGTGAAACGTCTAAGCAAAGAGCGAGTTCTGCATTTAACTGTAATTTTATCGACGTATTTGCATGCTAAAGAGAGAGTTTTGGGAAATTCTGATTTTATCATTCGATTCCTCTTTAAAATTGAAATAAACTTTGCAAACAAAACAATTTTTTAAGATTTTGTCGATTAGCGAGTTTTGCAAATAATGGCCTCATATCTAACCAAATCTAGGTTAAAATTTTGCCAAATTGATATTATGACATGATATGCCAAACTAATGAGTAATAAAATAAGTAGACAAATACAAATTTATTTTTGTTGTTTACAAAATTAACAAAGTAAGAATATACAGAAAGAAAAAGAAAAATAATTACATAAATTTTGGGTAAACCATTGAGAGTAATTCCTGTGTCTTTTAAAATCTGCGGCTTGTATTTCTTGGAAACCTTGCACTTTATAAGGAAATAAATTTGGCTGCTTCTTAAGAATAGTCCTGCATGTTCCATAAGATCTTCCCACTTCTTGGGACAGGCGTCTTATACAATTTGTTGGCGTATTTTACATTATTTCACGAACGTTTGCAACAAGTTCTTCTGTTCTTACAGATGGGCTTCCTGCTCCTTTTTTGTGTTGTATAGAACCTGTGTCCCTAAACACAGCCACGGTTCTTTTCAGGCAATGATAAAAATCCCCAGCAATAAAAGCAACTTTGCGCGGATTGCATTGCCACTCGCCATTTACTCTAACCCCGTTTCGAAAATACGCTTCAACCATGAATGTTTTGTGCTGTTCCGTAAAGCCTAATGCCCGTGAATTGTTCAAGAAATTGGAAAAATTAGCGATGAATCAAATTACTTGTAACGACTGTCAAAGATGATGGAATAACTGATTGATTGTTAATTCAGGTAGTTGTTAGGCCTACTGACACCTAACAGGTATTAAGCTCTACGGCTAAGCATTACGTCCTTAGATGCAAGGCCCTCTTTGATGCAAATAATTTTTGCTCGCAAGGTATAAACATCAAAATATTGGCAGAAGAAAGCTTATCTCTGTGTGTATCTAGCACACAGGGGTATGTAGAATCATTGTGTTATTAATGTTAAGGTACTAGTCAGATATGATATGACGGGAGCTATCAAATTCTAACGCCTTTTCACAGCTCGCCAGTAATTCATAGCCTTAAACATTTTTTTGTTAAAAACGAATTCGAAAACTATTTATTTGTAGTAATATCCTGGATATTTTAGTTAGGAATTATTTTATAAAAAAACATTGTATCTTAAGTTTCAATAAGCATTCGTAATATTTTAGGGGGTTATGCATTCCATGTTACAAGATATCACTGATAAAGCCGAGCAGTCGAAGCATAATTTAGAGGAAATTTATAATTATTTACTAAGCATACAAGTGAACTCGGTGGAAATTACAGATTCAATACATGTCTTGCAGAAAAATACGGAGGGAACGTTATATAGAATTAAAAATCTTTAAAGATTTTTTTTTATGTTCTGAATAGTTAGAATAATCATTAATTAATTAAGTCTATTTTTTTCAAAACTATGATTGTTATACATAAAAAATAAATAATAATGTCCTATAATTTTTCTACTTTTCGTCGACCGTTACCGATGGGCGTATTTGAATATTTGCAACTTATCAGTAGTACATTTAATTTACGCCTCGTGGCTACAAGTGATATTCAAAATATAATCATATGTGAAGACATAAGTGGATAAAGGTGTTCTGTCGCATTTTTTTAAAATTACTTTTTCTACTTTTTGAGCATCCCTGGCATAGATCTTACTATTAGTAAACCTTAAATGCAACTTTCTTCATAATAAAAGATTTTTTTTAAGGATAAAGGTGTTAAGTCACTCAAACATCTAGCGTGTCGTAGTGAATAAAGGTGTCATGTTACAATTTTGTTACATAACACTATGAAATTAATGATATATCGATATTTCATTTTTTAAATATCGTTATTCGATATATCGATAATATATATTATCGATAAAACATAAAAATATTATATTTTAAATACAGTGTCACCAGTAAAGTCCGCATCATGTAAGATTTTTAGCTTTATTCAAAATTTGACTTTGGCATCAAGTTCTGCTTCGATTGAGATGAAAATTAAGCAAAAAAATAGTAGTTAATAACTGACACAACAAAACTTATAAACGATAAAAGAATAAAAACCGTACCTTCTAAAACAAAATACTTCCTATTAAATTACCATTGTGTTCCTAATCAGTGGTCTCCCCGATCACCAGAACTAACCCCTCTGGATTTTTTTTGTGGATTGTTTTAAAGAACCAAATTTACAAGCGATGATACAATAACGTTGACTATTTAAAGACTACAAGTTAGAGAAACGATAAACCAGATAGATGGTAGGACCATACTTAAGACAGTTTGAGCAGGTATCGAAGAATGATAACATAGTCTTTATTTGATACTGTCTTACATAAAACGATATAATAAATATAACTGCCGTAAATCTTAATCACAATGATAATAATTATGGGATACAGTAAAACAAAGTTGATCTTATAAATTTCCACTATATTGAAAAGAAAATTGCCTGTCTCGCTAATACTATAGCTTCGTCAGTCGTCAGATGACAATGATAATAAAGATTGAAAATAAATAAGGTGCAATAAAATTAGATTATTGAAGATATAAATAAAAACAGTGGAAGGGTTACAATAGCGGGAAATTTGTCTTAATCTTGCTGTTAATTTCAGTTATATCTGTTTCTGAGCATGAGTAAATTATTGGTCCTTTTTCAATCACCTTTGTCATACTTTTATAACCTTGATAATACGGTGACAATTACTATACCTACTTCTCTTGGGTTCTTTTGTGACATCTTTGGTAATAACACATTTTGTTTTCACAATAGCAATAAACGATAAAATAAATGCTAAACAAATAAAAAATTTCTTCATTTGATACTGTCTTGCCTGAAACAATATAAAAAATATAACTGTCATTAAATCATAATCACTATTATAATTATGGGGTACAATAAAACAAAATTGATCTTGTCCGTCCACTATATTAAGAAGAAAATGACATGCATGTCTCGCTAATACTATAGTAAAACGCCCCAGACCCGACGCTGTTTTTTTGCATAAAAATTTGTACAAAATTTCTTGAGGTTAAAATAAAATTACTAATATTTTTAGGTTCAATTATATGTGCCGAGGAAACCTCGTTTTAAAAGAGCTTAAAACCCACAAAAAGTGTAAAATTTTACACTCATATCGGCAAAACGGGTCAGGGCAGGTCGAATTCTTTGTTTTAGAAAAACACATGGCCACGTACGCGACGCTTTACTAAGCCAAAAGAGAGGGCGAGCATATAAAAGCGGACAAAACGATGCTTAAAGGGGACTCGATATTTCCCCATCACAAGTTAATGTCGTTAGGCTGTCAGTTTTTTCTTTGATGTCGGTAATCTATTTTTATTACAAATTATTGGATTTTTTCTACTTATCCTAGATATCTTCCAGCGCCGATCAACCGTACGGAATTAAATCCAGACGCTGAATTGGGGCTTTAACAACAATTTGTTGGGTACAACTGCAAATTGATCAGACCACATCGGCGCCAAGCTACGTTTACGGTTCACTAATCCGGACATAGCTCGTGGTGCGCTTTTGTGTCGCCAAAATGCAGTAGAAAAACCCGACGATTGCAGTTAATAAACAAAGACAGCAACAATCTTAACTTCATAATTATTTAAAGACCGCACTACATAAAAAAATCTAAATATTCTTTACTTCAATTTCATTCTTACAAATGTGCTAATCAGAAAATTATCAAGCCATAAATAAATGGAGGGTCTAAATAGCTAATAAAGTCAGCCAACACGTGTGCAAGTAATTATTTTAAAATAAAAAAAAAAGGCCAAAGCTTAACGGTACGATTTGTAACTGTAACAAAAATCAATACACTTTTGCTTTCTAAGGGACGTAAATTATGGGTCAGGATCGTTGACACATACCTTTTTAATGTAACAGATGTTGTTTGTCTCTGGGTTATTTTTATTTTGTGGTACTTGAGAACAAAGATTGGACATTATTATGCAATAATAATGTCATCGTATAAAGGTAATAATAATCTGCAATGATAGGTAAAGAAATGGGGGATGGTTAAGGGCAATGTTTTATTGACAATATACAAGTAAAGTTATCAGAAAGGGTTATAATTATTTGGTATGATGTTGCCTGTAGAACGTTAATTTATAATTGGTTTACATAACGGTGTGATGGGTTTTTCTTAAAAATACTGTCTGACAGCAGGAATGACTTGGGTGTCCACTGCTGAAGATCGTTGTCGCTTGGCTTTCTAGTAATATAAAAAACAGCGCCCGCTTGAGAATAAAAGTGACACATGCGGAAAGCGGGCCAGCTCGTAACTTTTATTGATTTTTTAAAATTATATGTTGAAATGTCCGACAGTAGGAATGACTTAAGTGTCCACTACTGAAGACCGTTTTCGCTCGGCTTTTCACTAAACTGCGTAGTACCTTTATACCAAACGTGTACGTAAATCTATAAAAATACTCTGTAACTAAAATGATAAATAATTTTAATCATCATACGTACACGGAAATGGGGCGATATGTAACAAAATAAATTGCAGATTCACGGGGAACCAATTTTAAACAGAGTGTGGTCGCAGACCAAAGATAATTATAAAAAAAGGGTATTTTGGGAGGTAAAGTGTCACCATTACAGTCGCAGACATAATTGGTAACAAAACATTGCTTATTATTGTCGCCGCCATAATACCGTGCGAGCAAAAATTATTTGCATCAAAGAGGGATTGGATTAAAAAACGTAGGGCTTGGTTTAGATCACAATGATATGGGGACGATATATCTAACCAAACCTAGGTAAAAATTTTGTCAAATTCATATTATGACATGCTATGCCAAACTGATGAGTAATAAAATAAGTAGACAAATACAAATTTATTTTTGTTGTTTACAAAATTAACAAAGTAAAAATATACAGAAAAAGTCCTGCATGTTCAATAAGATCTTCCCACTTCTTGGGACAGGCGTCTTATACAATTTGTTGGCGAATTTTGCATTATTTCACGAACGTTTGCAACAAGTTCTTCTGTTCTTACAAATGGTCTTCCTGCCCTTTTTTTGTGTTGTATAGAACCTGTTTTCCTAAACACAGCCATGGTTCTTTTCAGGCAATGATAAAAATCCCCAGCAATTAAAGCAACGTTAGGAAAATGTTCGTGAAAATCGTTCATGCACAAACCCGGATTGTATTGCCACTCACCATTTACTCTAACCCCGTTTCGAAAATACGCTTCAACCATGAATGTTTTGTGCTGTTCCGTAAAGCCTATTGTGTGAATTGTTCAAGAAATTGGAAAAATTAGCCATGAATCAAATCAAAGATGACGGAATAACTGATTGATTGTTAATTCAGGTAGTTACTGACACCCAACAGATATTAAGCTCTACTGTTAAGCATTACGTCCTTAGATGTAAGGCCCTCTTTGATGCAAATAATTTTTGCTCGCACGGTAGGTAGGTAATATCCGAGAAATGTGACACCATTCTGTCGCAGACAGTGTGTTGGTGCAAACGGGCTAAATTATGGGAGAGGGCCATTTTACAATAAGTTTTATGAAATGTAATATACAGGGTGTCCCAGAATATGTGGCAATCTCCCGGATTCGGATAGAATATGAAAAAATAATATGACAAGTTCCCATAAAAAAATTTCCTACAGGCCCCCCCTACTGAGATATAAGCCCCTGAAGGACGCCTCTGGAAATCGGTTTATCTTGAATAATTCTTAAAGTACTTGGTGTAATTTAATAATTTTTCAGTATGATGGTTGCTAGATAAGTCTCCTCAAAATGAACCATTTTAATTTTATTCGGCTTATTTAGTTTTCCAGGGACGGACTAGCTTTAACAGAATAATGCTTATTTTTTTTACACCCTGTATGATAGAGGCATATCAATAATACTATTGAACAGCTGAAACCCTAAACTAAAAAAAGGTACTCTTCATGGACATCGATAAAGTAAACCGTTTACGAGAAACAAATTTTTGTTCCATATGCCTTTTTTTTAATAAAATATTCGATAAATACCATATTTTTACTGATTCATTTTGTACGTCGGTTCAACATGAGCTCCTTCTACTGCAATGCATTACCTACATCTTTTAATTGTAGATTGTTGGATCCTCCACAATGCGCGATTCCTTATTTCGCGACAATTCTCGAACTACTAGACTAAAATGTGGCGGAGCCCCATCATGCATGAACCACATATTATGTCGTAGTTGCATAGGTAGATCTTCTAAAAGTTCTGGCAGATTGTTTTGAAGAAATTCCAAATACCTTTCTCCATTTAACCTTCTTGGCAATACAAATGGTCCAATTAAGTGTTGTCTGATAATTCCGGCCCACACGTTGATGGGTTCAAATTGGTGCTGATGATGCGTTACAATAGAAGCATGGGGATTTTCCTCTGCCCATAAATGTAAATTATGAGAATTTATGATGCCGTTTTTGGAAAACCCAGCTTCGTCCGTGAAGAGAACTGAACCAATGAAATTTGCATCGTTTCTGTGCCGATCTAAAACCCAGTTGCAAAATTCCATCCTTCGCGGAAAGTCTTCAGGAAGAAGCGCGCGGACTTTTTGAAGGTGGTATGGATGTAACTGTTGCTCTCTAAGGATTCTAAAGACCATTGATTTTGAACAATCAAATTCGGCAGCCAATTTTCAAACACTTGCAGCAGGATCTACTTCTACGGCATTAAGGATGTTTTCTTCAAGACCATCAACGCGATGGTTTTGATTTCCACAATTGTGACTGGCTTTGTCAAACTTTCCTAAAATTATTTACGACCTAAATACTTTAAATCAAATCTTTATCATCCGATAAGTACAAATTAAAAATAAAACAACTTAGTTTTTATCTGTTTCTCTTAAACGACGATCTACTTATTCAAAGGTTTTTCTGCCAGGAATTCTTCTGTTTGGAAATCGTTCTTCATAAAGCCTTCGGGCTTCTAAGGCATTAACATGATGCAAGCCCAAACATTAAATGCATGTCGGCATATTCCTCAAACGTAAATTCCATACCAAAAAGAAGCAGAAGAAATAAGATCAAAAACTTAAACACACTCAATTTCCAACTGAGTAATTATTGTTTATTTTAACTGGTACATATCAACTAAACCATATCAACAAAATAAGGTATTTATCGAATATTTTATAAAAAAAAAGGCATATGGAACAAAACATTTTTTCTCGTAAACGGTTTACTTTATCGATGCCGATGAAGAGTAAGAGTACCTTTTTTTTAGTTTAAGGTTTCAGCTGTTCAATAGTATTATTGATATGCCTCTATCATACAGGGTGTAAAAAAAATAAGCATTATTCTGTTAAAGCTAGTCCGTCCCTGGAAAACTAAATAAGCCGAATAAAATTAAAATGGTTCATTTTGAGGAGACTTATCTAGCAACCATCATACTGAAAAAATATTAAATTACACCAAGTACTTTAAGAATTATTCAAGATAAACCGATTTCCAGAGGCGTCCTTCAGGGGCTTATATCTCAGTGGGGAGGGCCTGTAGGAAATTTTTTTATGGGAACTTGTCATATTATTTTTTCATATTCTATCCGAATCCGGGAGATTTCCCACATATTCTGGTATAGGGATTTTATTCTTTATGATATTTAAGGGATATCTGAATAAATTGTTCATATATTGTATATGGCCAAAATGCTTTTATAATAGATTAATTGTTTTTAAAACCTCTTTAAATTTTAATTTAATGGCAGCGAAATACCGCATCATAGGGAAACAGTCAGAATAAGATTAAAGCTAAAAAATCTTAAAACCTGACAAACTTTTAGCGTTGTACCAAACTTTAAAAGATTCTGAATATAAACACAACGTAGACAGGGTCGTACCACAAGATTTGACGATTACAGCTACAGTGACTGATTTATGCAGGTGATTAACACACCGGGGGTAGGTCAGTTTCAATAGCGTCAATCGTCAAATGACAATAATATAAAAAAGATTGAAAATAAATAAGGTGCAATAAAATTAGATTATTGAAGATATAAATAAAAACAGTGGAAAGGTTACAATAGCGGGAAACTCCAACAAAGGGTTTAAAATACTTAAATTAGGTAGGTAAAGTTAAATCAAAAGAATTTCCGTTATTATATTTTACAAAATCTTAAGCATATGGTCAACAGTCTACGATACTACCACGTCCGAGCCATGACGTGTCCATTGTCAAGCTCATGGACAAACAAGCCGCTATTAGTCTTTAAGTAAAAGCCCTGTGTAGCCCGATATTGTAAATGTGCATAATAAATAGTCGCCACATGTTGCAAAAGTTGCGTCTTTTAGTATCAGAGTAGAACAAAAGTTAACACGTTGTGAAAAAATAACCATGCAAATCCCATGTCTAAAAAAATGCACTGTATATGAAAAACTGTAAATGCAGTCCACAAACTCAAATAAAAAATAATACAACAATTTATACGGCACTCGTTATAATAACAACAAATTCAAAGTTGGTCAAGTGACACAGCTAGCTCATTACTCAGAGTCTACAACCACTACAACTACAAGGAATACTACAGGATATTCCAGATCGGATTAGGGTTATACTATAGACATGTGAAGTATATTGAGGTGGTGTTAACACTAATTTGAACTTTATTAAACTAGCATCTTCATAGAGGGGTTATCTGTACGTCCATAGGTAGATTTTCAGTCTTTTGCTGGATTTGTAAACCAGATATTGGTTTAATTTTTACGGCTAAATATATTTATTTATTTTAAAATATATTATATACAGTTTTACTGCTTTACGCATTTACAGCACTGCGAGCTTTTTTACTAACTAGTGAAGTTATAAGCGCACGAAACTAATTTAAAGAGCACGTACAGAAAAAAATGGAGTACTAGCCGAGCATTTTTTTATACACTGCTTTTTATCGATACATCTGTCACACTAAAAATTTTAAACCCTGACCTCGACTTATTTCCTACGCCGCCTTGACAACTTTCCTACGTCGCCTTGACAACTTTCATACGCCTCCTTGACAACCAGGGTAGTCTTCGCGCGTGATTAGGTGGCGGCATCTTTCCATGTGATATTATATGTGACCCAGATGTTTAAGAGATTAGAGATAACCATATACCTATTAGGGACTTTTGGAGACAACCACAGTTGTTGATGTTTCCGCAACAGTAGCAAAATGGAATATGGTAGCTTTAAAAAAGTTGCGGGTTTCCAGGAGATAAAATGGCAGATCTACCATAATAATTATGGTGTCTCTGACAACAATGCTGAGAACAACTTTCTGGATTATACCATTGAACATTATATAACCTTGTCAGAATAAGAGTTTTTCTTTTTTACTTCGTCAAGTCCATCTTCAGAAGCATTTCGTTATATCGTATGGTTAATTAGTAAGGCTAGGCCTACTTATGTAACCTTTGCAATATTACTAATTACACAGGCCTGCATGAAATTTGTGATGACGTGATTTTTGTTTGTTGAGTTCAGTTTTTATATAGAAATAACTAATTAAAATACAATTGGTCTCTATCACCCACAGATTTTTTTTTGCAACAAAAAAGAAAAAAAAAACTTATAATAGGAGTTTTAATACATTTTAAAATGAATGTAGTACTTTAAATTCTAAATGATTGATGAATAAAAAATGATTTTCTGTGGTGCTACACACCTTCCGACTGGAGACTTTTTATCGACTTCAAAAAGGAGCTTTTACATAGGTAATGACAATGTTTTTGCTTCTGTTTCGGTCGGCCATACAGTTAAGTTAAAGGAAAACTATGAAAATTTAGAGGAATTACTTTTAAGAAGACAATATAAAAATCACAACTGGGAAGTGTGTGAAGATCTAAAAATTTTAGGTCTTCTCTTAGGTCAGCAGTCTGGATTTACTAAATTTCCATGTTTCCTATGCGAGTGGGCTAGCAGGAATCGAGAATAGCATTGGATAAAAAGAGACTGGTCACAAAGACAGACTTTAACACCTGGAAACAAAAATGTAATTCGCGAAAGTCTTATTGACCCTCAAAAAGTTTTACTTCCACCACTTCACATAATCTTGGACGTATGAAACAATTTGTTAAGGCATTAAACAAAGAAGGAAATTGTTTTAAATATTTGTGTAAAACATTTCCGGCTCTGTCAGAGGCAAAATTAAAGGAGGGAATCTTTGTAGGGCCGCAGATTAGAAGCTTAATGAAAGATACAGAATTTAAAAAGGTAATGGAAGATAAGGAAAAACATGCATGGAATGCTTTTAAAGAAGTTGAACCTACATTACTACTATGTTGAGATCGTTGAAAATATGCTGGAAAATTTCAGGAATTTCAGAATATGATCATAAAAATTCACTTTTTACATCCCATTTGGACTAATTCCCGGAAAATCTTGGGGACGTGGGTGAAGAGCAAGGTGAAAGATTTCATTAATATATTAATGAGATGGAAAAAAGATACCAGGGGCGCTGGGACACGAAAATAATTTCTGTTGGACATTGAGAAGAGATCTTCCTTTAGCTGAAACAGAAAAACAACCAAAAGAAGCTTTTCTGAAAAAAGAAAACGTTTTTTGAAGAAGCGTAACGAATAAATAATCATTTATAATAGTTTATATGTGTATATTTTGTATATTTTTGTATTTTTTTCCTTAATATATTAAAAAACTAGCTTATAAATGAAATAAATCGTGTTTTTTCTATATTTTTGGATTTTACCGGTTTAAAAATAACCTTACGTGATATAAAAAAACTGAAAGCAGATTTGAAATCAGCGCTACCCAATTACTAGAAAACAGTTAAAATTTTTAAATCAACTTTCAAAGTGTTAAAAAATGCAGGCCTGTGTTAAAGATCGATTCAAACTCGAACAGTACAGAGCGTAATTGCTGCATCATCTTTATGTCATCAACTTGAAAAAGGACAACCTGTTCTTTCGCACTCTAAAATCGCCAGGCGCGATCGATACGCCAGTGGCGTAGTCCCTTTGAACCCCAATTTTAGCGTTTTACATAGTATAAAATTATATATAATACAATTATAAATAATATTTCTCTCAAAATGTAGGTTTTTAATCCGTATAAATTATATTGCAGAAATATTTTCAAAATCAGTCGAATCTTTTTATCAAAAATGCACAGAATTTTCTTTACAAAAATCATATTAACTTGTAAATAAGGCCTGCATTTTTTTATAACCTGCTCACCGAATTAAATTAGGCTACTTAAACTTAACACATAAATTGGTTACATACCTGTAGTTTTTCAAAGGAATAGTAATTCCTTCTTCTGCTTCTTTCTGCATAAACTTAATAACATTGCTAATAATTTCTCGTCCCTTACTATGTATAATAGCACCTCTCTTCCCAACTTTTTTTGGGGACATTGCAACAATAATTTAGTCAATTAATATTAAATACACTATATAATACTGTAAATACACAACAAAGACACAAATGAAAATAACACAATCTAAGAACTACATACAGAGATGACAGAGAAACTGAACTCAATAAAGACACAGTAGGTCTATTTGTATAGGTACCTATACTTTGTTAAATTATGCTAATAATTTTCTTGAAGGCATATAATCATAATTACAACCATAATATTTCGTGAGTCTTAAGGGATAAATAAACTTAAATATTCCAAGAACGTACTAAATTAACATCTTAAGAATTTACCCTTATTAAATAATTATTATATATTTACGTACTTAAGAACACCCACAATTATTGTTGTGATATTTACTTACCTTAATATTAATTATTTAATAACAAAATTATGGGTTTTCTAAAGCAGGTACCTACCTACTTAAAACATATTTATTTAAATGTAAATTTTACATTACCTACGCATACCACCAAACACAAAATTAATTTACAATTTTAAGCTTCAATTTTATTATTATGGGTATCCAGAATCGACCGATTCTATAAAATTACAAAGATTAAAAAATAAAATATCTTTACTTTGTAGGACATATAGGTAAAAACCGTAAAGTTGGCAATGTTGAAGAGATGCTTTCTGAGACTTAATAATAATGGGATGCATGTTCAGGCGACCGCTTATCTTTGCCTTCTGATTTTGGCACGTAAGCGTTGAGCAGCGTTGTCAAATCATTTAACTAACGCATTTCTATGTTAAGGATAAATAAAAATCGTAGGGTACGTTTGTGGCGCTTTGTTATTCAAAAACGGGCGGGCACCGAGTGCGAAGACAATAGATGCGGACTCTGTCAGGTATGACGGCCCTGTACTTTTCATCTTTGAATCGATGTCTACCTTTGCAACAATGGTACCAACCCTAAACTCCTACCGATTGATGTCATTCTATAGGTACCGTACAAGGTACATACGTTACCTACGTTAATTTAACCGGTTTATCGTACATTTCAGTCTAACAAACTGATATTTTGATTAATACTCTTATTTTACAATAGATTGTTTGGTAACTTCAAGAAGTATTCACAGGGGAGATTAGGCTTGAAAGAGTAGGTTTTTAATATTATGTAGGCTAGTCAATCTAGGGCTTCGGCGTGGAAATAATTAGTTACAAGCTGATTTCAATATACTATCTCCTATTTAACCCAGCTTCTTGGATTTTTTGGTATATATGTCGTAGTCTTATAGTGAAATCCGTCTTTTCATGAAGAATCTAGTCACATCATGAAGCGTCGGCATATTGTGTAAAAACAGGAAGCTACACAATATGCCTAGGCTTTTCAAAAAGAGCCCATCACATTTCGGCGAATTGTGTATACTATAACCTGCCTAACTTTAAATATTGCGGTTTCGTGAAATTTCCACAAAGGCAAGGCATGCTGTGTTTAAGTGAACTTTGCGAGCTTGTAATTGAGACATTGCTTTATATAGAGTGGACCAGTTTCAATATAGGGGTAGGTATGAGTATCTAGATATTCTAACAAAAAATTTACTTCAATAAAAAGAATAACATTACCCATTTGTTTCTATTTATTAACACAGGGACCACTTTTGTGACATCGAGAATTACACTACAATTTTGCTGTAAAGCATTGACATAGGAGGCGATAACTAGAGCAACAAATTCCGTCTAAAAGGTATATTGGCAACCGGTTTGTTCGTTGTTACCACATAACTCTTATAAGAGATTTGTGGTTGTTACCCAGATCATTTTTTTTTTAATTCAATTTTTTTAACTAATATTATTTTATAAAAATAAAATTTAAATTAAATTTTAAAAAAATGCTCTGGGTAACAACGAACAAACCAGTTGCCGATATACCTTTTAGATGAAATTTGGTCCTCTAGTTATCGCCTCCAATTGACATCTCGTACTTCACAAAGTGCCGCTCTTTAAATTTGGCCAGGTTATGTTACGACGTTATATGCCGAAGTGCTACGGGCTCTTCTTGAAAAGCCTAGGCAGATTGTGTAGCTTCATGTTTTTACATAATATGAAACGGATTTCACTATAACACTACGGCATATCTATATCTCCGTTCGCATTGATTTTTCCAAAGCAAAATCAACATTTTTTGTTAAAAATGAACATTTTTTTTCTCTACAATGAATTGTAAAAGAGTTATTTTGTCCCATTTAACATTTCCCGATTTAAATATTTTCTTGCACAAATTATAAACGATGTTTATAATAAAACCTCAGATTATTTTCTTTAATTGGCTCACTTTCACAATACGGCCATTTAAAAAGTTCTTCGATAACGTCAGTCTTCTTCTCTAAAAAACAAAAGTTTATGCAACTGATCACAAAACACTGGCTACACTTACATAAACATTTAAGTTCCAGTTTTTAAAATTGCTGTAGCTTCCATTCCCCTTTATCCAAGTTTA
Source organism: Polydrusus pterygomalis (assembly GCA_963969555.1). Lineage (NCBI taxonomy): Eukaryota > Metazoa > Arthropoda > Insecta > Coleoptera > Curculionidae > Polydrusus > Polydrusus pterygomalis. The sequence continues at coordinate 116,943,002 of OZ018376.1, forward strand.
ATTAATTTAACAGTTAATTTCAAATTTTTAAATTAAAAGTTAATGATGACGCGATAAAATGACGCTGTTTATCCAAGATTCGTTTTTTAAAATTTTCTTAATAAGTGTGAGACCGTGACTGTGAAATTTGGTTGTTCTTTGATCATAAAGATAAACATTTTACTCATGATTACAGATAAAAATAAGTGTAAAGAGAATATACTATGGGGTAATATATAATTATGGACATTGTATTTTTTAATATTGACTTTGGATACCTTTCTTGATAGGTAAGAAATTCCACACCTAGCTAAAGTTTAGTTAATTTGACGTGACTTGACACATTTCAGTTCTAAAATGAAAAATAGCCATTGCTTATTTTTACGTGAGCCATCAAAAATACTGAGCAAGGCTTTGGTACTCTTGGAACATCAAGTTTTAAAAGATGACGTGGAAAGGCAGTTAAAAATTTTAAACCAATATATAGATGCATCCAGAGATGGATTTGTATCCTTTTTATGACTGTTTAATAGCTAGTATTAAGAAAAAAAATGCGTAATTTTTAATTTGATTTTCAGTTGATGGATCCATTTACATACCTAGGTATCTACATTTTATTTTAATCAGTTTTTAAAAAAAAATTAATATTCATAAGTAGGTATATATTTTTAACCTTTTTAACCAACTTTATGGAAATTTATCCTTGTGCAATATACAAACACCACGCCAAAATTGATGATTTTTTCATGGAAAATAAATTTTGGGACTAGATTACGCATTGGTTTTGAGATATTCCTTCTTAAAGGTTCGTAGAGCTTAGGTGTAAGATGCAAAGTTCGCATATATATTTTTATACAAGGTATTCGGCAAAATGTAGAAAATCTCCTGGATATGAAAAAAATACGTGAAAAGAATACTACCTACACGTTAACATACACTTTTTTCATATGGGCCTCCTCTTCGGAGAAGTCAAGTTTTTTACCCATAATTATTGAACCACCAGGAATATTCCTTTTTTTTTTAATATGATGTATACCAGGTAAGAAAAACCCTTCAAATTACTATCCCTGAAACTGTTGTGAACTAGTCACATCTGCAGGGACGGACTAACTGTGACAATCATCATGACCCCATTTGTTTTACGCCCGGTATGATAAGAACTTTGGACAACGTTTTTTACATACCTTCAACTATATTGACTAAAAATTAACTACCTACCTACTCTTCATTTATGTCGGGTTTTCGAAAAAACGTCATTGTATTTACATAGCTACTTATAATATGGCCTTAATGCTTTATAGCTTGTTAAGGACATAGGGAATCTGATGAACCTGTTTGAAATAATAAATACTAAAATGATTAATGATTCCCGACTTGAGAAACCTGTAGCAATGCTGTTGGATCTTTGCCTTATTCCACCTAGGCTGGTGAAAGCAAGTGACCTTCTTGCATATGCACTGGATATACAGGAATACTTTTCATGGCTAGGTAAGAAATACTGCTAATGGTAGAATTTTTTTCTATGTCGTTTAGCAGGCCAGCGCGACGCTTTTTGCCAACCCCACGTGTTAAAGTCCCACGTCCATAAAGTTAAAAATTCAACTTTTTACAAGAATAAAGTACCCTTATTCTAAACTTTTAGGCAAAATGCTATTTATGAGAATTGTATAAAATATTTTTTTTGCCCTCTTGTCTACCACATCACCGGACATATTGCATATATATTGAAAAACGTAATGTAGCCTTCAGTGAACAAGGCTTTCCCCAAAGGAATTTTATTTATAAATATGACAACTGCCCAATTCACCACGACAAGAAAGATTTCGAATTGGGCGTGGGTAAAATATATTCATACCTTGGCCCTGACGAAGTCCGGCTTTGAATTTGCTTAAAAATGTTTGGGGCCATATACACAGTCTTAACGCAGCTTTAAAATGGCAGAAATAACTCGAAGAAAACCACCAAAGGTAAAAACCTCAATAAAGTTTCTTAAAGGGAGAACTTTCAAGCATAGAATACAATTAAGGGTATATTATAAGAAATATTTTAAATGAGGAAAGTCATGAATAATAAAAAAGTTATGACTGTTATTTAAATGAGACGAGAAATGTAATAGAAGAACATAAATGAATAGAAGATAATGGGGGTTGTCATAATGCTACCCTATCCATATAAAAATTGAGGATTAAATAGGCACTCATAAATGTATGTAGAAACTAGTAAGTGTGAGGAAACAAGTTATAAAAACTGATATTATTGTAGTAATTGTTTATATTATGTAATAATCTGGCTGTTTAGGAGTAATATGTTTCTGACTTTTTGAAATAAATTTTAAGACAAAATACCAATATTTTTTTATGGATAAAAGTTAGAGCTGGATTTAGTTGCTTTTTAAAACTAATCTTTTACCAGTTTATTTACATAAATATCCTGTGAAAAAAGTCAGATTTAACAAATTTTGTAAATATTACTCTGAGAGAGTGACCATCGTGGCATCGTTTAAGTTAAAATTTATCATTTTATTTATTTCAACTAAAATATTTTAGGCTATATGCTGGTATGGTTAAAACAAAAGGATTTGCAGTTAAAGGTACTAGATGCATTATGTAAATTGCTCACGATAGATTATCCAGAAAAAAAATACTACCTATCATTGGCTGCCAGGAAAGAAAAAGCGCAAAGTAGCACCCTTGCTGAAATGTTGGGAAATTTATTGGAAATTGTGGATGATGTAGTTTACGAAAAGATGTTAAAGGTTCTTAAAGTTTTTATCGAAGGATCAAAACAGACTTGTAAGTACTCATTTGTGATGTGAGTTAAGTTATCAAGTTACCATTCATTTGTCAGTACTAGTAGTACGTAGTAGTAGAGATGAGGCTCTTGATATGAACATTTTTGCGAAACCCGGAAATCTAATAAAATCGAACAAACCGATTTCCTTTATATCATGTATTTGGTCCATGAAATAAAAAATTATTTATTTTTTATGTTATAAATTCTCGTCTTTACTTGTTACTTTGTGGCAAAATATAAAATAGATTTTTAAAAACTTAGTAAAAAATGTCACATCTATAATTTTTAGCCAATAAGAAGCTTTTATTTCAGCTCGTTACTATAGCGACCACAAAACGTTCCGGAAGTTTTTTTTTCTCCTGGGTACTCTGGGTGTGATTACAGCGATAGGTTTTTGTCAAACGCACAGCCATCTATACGCTTTGTAAATAATTGAAGGGTGTTCGGTACAAACAGGCAAAGTGCCATTAAAAAAAAAAATCTTTTTGCATAAAAACATTCTAAGTGCCATCGGGCGTATCCTAAAAAAATTCAAGTGCCGCTTACCGTGTATAGTAGTGCAATCAATTTGGCAAAGTCGGGGAACCTATAAATCACATGCCTTATTTTATTCTTGTTTTTTATTTTTTTTATAATACACATTTTTTGCATTAACCTTCGAAACAAGGCTAAGCTTACATTACTATAATATGTTTTAACAAATAGTAAAATCAATACTTAATATATCTTTTACCCTTTTGGAAATAACCACTCAAATACCGTTTTTCTTAAATATCTCTGTTAATTTTGGCACTTAGCCTGTTTGTACCGAACACCGTTCGTTACTTTTATCGGTCTATCTTTACAAGGCAAAATTGTTATTAATAAACTATTTCTAACTTTCTTTACTTAGTATAATATAAAAGTATAAAAAAGGCGATTTTTATTTCTTAAATATGTATTTAACATAGGTAGATATATTAAAATTAACAAACTCAAAATTAACAAAATATTACAGTGTAGAAAAAGATAAACGTAAATAAAAACTAAAGAAAAACCAGCAAGAAGCACCTTAGTATTAGGTAACCAGACGCAGGTCCATATAAAAATTAGAAAAAAAAAAGTCCAAATCGTTAGCCAAGCTGATAAACCTCTACAGAAAAGAATTTGAAACATAATTTGTGCGATTAAATGGCTGATAAAAAGTAAACTTAGAACGTGTGGTTCTGGGTGGAACAAAAAGTGGAATTTTCACCAACTGCAGATCCGGACAACGGTAAACATGGTATAGATATTGTAAATCATGCCTTTTACGGTGAACCCCAATACATACTGAAGTTCAGGATAAGACATTGCATAACCGTATGGGACTCTAAATGCTGAATATTTAAGAAACTTGTGCTGGGCCATTTCCAAACTATTTACATGTCTTGCATAAAATGGACTCCATACTGAGGATGCATACTCCAGATTGGGTCTCACCAAAGAACAGTACAGAGACTTTAAGGATTGTGGACTCATAAAATCTCTCGAGGATCTCTTTATAAAGCTTTTTTAGTGCCTTCCTCTTAACATTTGTGATATATGGCACGAAACCAAGAGAGCGATCCAATACTATCCCCAAATCAACCACACTATCCACAAGTTTTAATGCATCCTGCCCAATAACATATTGGTTTGTAGGTGGCTGGGTATGTAGGCTATATAGGGAACAGCATTAAGTGGCACTTTGAAACATTAAGTTCCATTCCATTCAATGTACACCAGTTCATGAGGTTGATTAAATCCAACTGTAATAATTCATAATCTTGGGAAGAGCTGATACGAGAAAACAATTTGAGGTCGTCGGCAAATAAAGGATAGTGGAAAATTAAAAACATTTATGAATACTTATCATTAATAAATAGGTTAAAAAGTTAGGGACCCACATGAGAGCCCTGGGGCACCCCTAAAGTAACCTCAATCACCCTCGAATTGAAGTTATAAACCTTAACAATCTGGGTTTGATTATGTAGATAGCTTTCAAACCATATTCAGGGCCATGAATACCAAAAGCCTCAAGCCAAAAGTACTCGATGACTAACCCTGTCAAAAGCCTTGGAGAAATCTGTGGAGATAGCATAAACCGTTCCAACATCCGGCAAGGTCTCCCACAGAAAATCAATATATGAAAACCAAGTTAAGCTCTGTTGACTTCCCGCGTTGGAATCCAAACTGACTCTCAATAATAACACCACTGAATAACTCTGTCAGAGAATCCGTTACAATATTTTCAAAGAATTTTGATGATCACCGCTCTATTGTTATCAACTTCTGTTTTACTGCCAGCTTTGTGAATGGGTACAATGAAACTTGATTTTCAACAAAATGGCAAACAACCGGTGGACAGCGACAGTTTCAAAATAGAGAAAAGGGGTCTAGCCAGAATAAAACTACAGTAATGTAGCAAACGGGGAGGTACCTATTCCGTCCGGCCCAGGACCCTTAATACAATGCAATGTACTCAACTTGCTATAAACATCAGATATAGAGAGGTTTATATTAGAAATGTTTGTGTTGTTTGGTATCACAGTGCTTATATGAGTATATAATGATCCATCAATTTCAAGTAACACTTCACTCATTTTACTGAACACAGGGTTCTTGAAGCAAATATTATTAATGTCTTAAATTTCGATGAAGCTTCCTCAGTAGGGTGGATCAGTCTATATAAGAAAAAATAAAATTTTCACCAAATAAAGATTGGCCATTAGGCAAAAGTTGCTCAATCGACTACATGTTCTGAGTATAAAATATTTTCCTAAAAATATTTATGTTTAATACTGCCCCAAGGGGCTTAAACTTTTTGTAAAACCGTAAAAATCGTCATTTTTTCTTCTTTTTATTTTGAATTGATTTTTCTTTATATTAAAATTGGCCATTATGGAAGAGTTTCTCTATCGAATACATGTTCTAAATATAAAATATTCACTGAAAAATATTTATGTTTAATACTGCCCCAAGGGGTCTTTACAATGGAGGAGGCTAGAAGGAAGACCATAGTCCAAGAACATATAAGCTTGTTCAAAGAACCTGGTTCCGAATATATGGGACACCTGGCATTAACATCTGGAAAGGCCACGATTATCAGCCAGAATATTGCAGAATTTTTAGAAACCAATAATATCGATTGTGATAAACTTATTGTGGTGGGGTGTGATGAGACTGCTGTTAACACAGGTAGCAAAGGAGGTGTTATACGGTGTTTGGAAATGAAATTGAGCAAACCAATACAGTGGTGCATCTGTCAATTACATGCAAATGAGCTCCCCTTCGTAATTTGTTTGAGCATCTTGATGGTACTACTACTGGACCTCAAAGCTTTACAGGACCTATAGGAAAAACTTTAAAAGATTGTGAGCGGCTTCCCCTTGTGCCATTTCGATCCACCAACTGTACTTTGCCTGATGTAACAAATAACAAAGATTTAAGCACATACCAACTTTATTTGTACGGTCTGTGCGAAGCTATTAATTCTGGTTCATGCCCCGAAAATTTGTCTAAGAAGAATCCTGGAAAATGGTGCATGACTTACGACAGGTAACAGAATTCTTAGATTATACGTTTCCTCGTTTGAACCAACCGAAAATTTGCTGATATTGGTGAATTTTATAATAATAATAATAATAATAATAAAGTTTATTTACCAATCAAAAATAAAATGGTTACAATAATTCACAAAAATTAATTACATAGCAAATAATAAAAATTACGGGTTTATGCACCGATGTGATTTGCAATAAAAACTCGACCACTTTGCCTTTACGGTGCCAAGCACTTACATCAAACCATAAGGTTATCGCGATACTTGCTAGACCAGTTAAAGGCAATCATCGATCCAGTCATTAAAGAAACGGATTTTTTGGGCACGCAGAAACCATCTTAATAGCCTATGTTGCCTGACGAAAGTGAGGCTGTAAGAGTACTGGCTTTGCGTAGAATATTTAAAGCTCAACAAGTAAAAACTATGACCCAGCATTCGTTCATTCCAACTACCAAAATTTAATTTTGATGCAGAAAATTATATAGACCTTATAAACTGGATTGAGATTACTGTGACCGAGCCGCCCTTGAAAAAATTCATGAACCAGAATTTTACCAGACATTTTACTATGCATCGAAAATCCAAAGCTAGTAGACGATCCCACGCTAGAGAAATAATAAAATTTAAACCAATTTTATCCATAATATATTTTTAATTTTCATGCTAATTTCAGGAAATTCTCAAAACTTTTAGGTCATTAGGGCAGTATAAAATAATTGAATTTAGCAGCTATAAAGACATGACCATAATTGTGCTTCTATGTATCAAGCAATGGCCAAAAACTAATTCACTGAAAAACAGTTCAAACAAAGCAATTTAATTTATAAAAAATATTAACACAGTCATAATTCTGTTAATACATAGCATCTTTTCCGCAGTGGCCGAAAATGCATTTCGAAAAAATATAAATTCGATCCACCCTATTCCTCAGGTCATTCATTTAGTCGTACATACACAGATTGTATTTTTTAAAGTTTTTCATTCTGTTTCTAGTGTTTTAAATAATATTATTTAATGGATATGTCATAAAATATCATCAAAATAATATTTTAAATAGTAAGGTTAATGTAATAATCCCATAGCCTCCTATTTGCTTTAAGCAAAAATATTCATTATTATTAACTAATACCTGACAAACAATTATTGTAAAATAGATTTTGTTGATACCTAATAGCAAACATTATTTTTGACGAACAAATGTTCGTTTCATGCAACTAAAATCTTAGGAACATATTTTTTGGGTATAGAACCTTAATATAATTATTATAAAATAAAAAAAATGGCCCTATCATCAGCAGTATTTACAAAAAATATATATTTGGTAAATCTTAGTAAAGTCGATTCAGCCAGTAAACCTGCAAGATGGCCGACATGTCATATGACAAAAGTCATATTCCAGCTATTTAATTTTTAGTAAGAATAATATTGGCAGCAATAGGTCAGGATAATGTCTAAAAATACTTACCGGCAACACAATAGCACAATGGAATAGAATAAAGTTTCAAGGCACAAAAATGGATAAAAACGAATTAAAACGACAAATCAAAACACCAAAATTGAACAATGTCAACTAAAACCTGAAACATTAACTCGAATAGTACTTTATAATTATTATATCTCTGTCTAACACGTTATATTCCGTTCAAGACGTATTGCGTGTCGCTACTCCTGGAAACCCCGGAAACGGTCTCTACGTTGCGCTTTACAAAAGCAATGCCTGGCCTGCCCTGTGATCATATAACGGTTCGTGTTGGTTAGCACCGGTATGTGTCTCTCTCTATCATGCATTTAACTCGATACGAAGAAACAAGAAAGATATATGATTTAGGGACTTAATAATAGTTGCTTTTACTTATGTTTGAAATTGAATTTTAATAATTTCTGGTGTGAAATCCTAGTAACTTTTTGCCTTAATTTATTTGTGATTGGAGAGCGCTGACATGGATTATCCGCCGCCATCTTGCAGGTTTACTGGCTGAATCGACTTTAGCGATAAATTTATTTATCTGTTTACACACACTTGGTAGTTTTTCTACTGGAATATCTAAAGGAAAATGTCATGTAATCATTTTTTATAATATTTTGGTGTGAAATTTTTCTTACCGAATCTCTCACGTTCTTGAATTAAATAAATATCTCCTCGACCCCTCAGATCCCTCAGACGAAGGATAATTTTATTGAAAAATTCATGCTCTCGGGAATATTTCCGGTAGTAAATTAAGTACTAGTATTAGTGATAATAATAATAATAATACCATCAAATCCGATGAAAGTGTTCCTATTTTTTGTCCGACGTTAGCAAATTTTGTCCGCGTACTTGAAAATGGTTATAATATATTTTTTTCAGTTGAATAAAGTTAAGTTTTATTTGTTAGGTATAGACCTTATTAAAAAGGGGACTATCTGTACAATGATTCTAAGGCTAGAACCAACATGGAAAGAAAGATTTCCAACTATGAAGCCGGGTCTGCCTACAGGAGAAGAAGAAATTTTACATACCAAGGATATATTTCATGTTCTTACTGTATTGTTCCAATATGCATCAACTGATATAATGAAGGCTCCTACAAAGTTTACCCTTTGGTTAGTAATATACTTTGTCTTGTACGTTAATATATTTTATCTACAAACACTATTAAAAGTAGAGTCTTAACGGTTGCTGTCAATGTCTAAAATGTATTTTATGATACTAGTTTCAAAAATGTATCACTTTTAATACTAGTCTATTAATATCGAAACATATCCTGGTTTCCTGGTAAAAGGAATTTTGACGTTAATAGAGATTGTCAAATTTGTCGTTATTTATTGGTCCCATATTGGCCCAAAACTGGTTTAATATATTGGATAATATATTATGTAAAGTAAATACAGGGTGTTACAACACGCTCGCCATTGGGATCTCGTAAACGATTAGAGATACATATAAGGTTAAATTAGGCGCAATTTGGCGATGATTAACATGCCGTCAAAAATTTGGAAAATTCGGAGTAGTTCCGAAGATATTCGGAAAAAACCGAAAATTTTCAATTCATATTTTATTTTTTGCTGGCTTTATTTAAGTACATAGATGGCGAAAAATTCATTTCAAATTTTTATTGCCACGTTTTATTTTCTATAACGTGTTATTATCAAATATTGATTCTGACGTTTCGTCTTTCAGGTACCATAGTCAGGTATGTTTTTTTTTAAATACGGACCTGTATTTTTTTTTTCCAGTTATGTAAATCTTTTATTTGATAAATTAATATTGCCATATACTGCTTTATTTAAAAATCAACGTTTCGACCCAAATAATAACATCTTCATTCTGTATTATCGTAAACGATAGGAGACACGCCAAAAATTAACTGGTAACAAAGTTGCGTAGTTTGGAGGTAACTAACATTTCTTTAATAAATTTAAAAAATTCCGATTACTTACTTCCGAAGACATACGCAAGTGACCGAAAATTTCAGTTTTTTTTTGTGGCGTTATCTACGAATATGACGCGTAAGCAGTTTGACATTTTAATTGTCACTTTTCATTTCCTATAAGTTGGTGTACCAAAATTTTGGGTCCGACATTTAACCTTTGGCGTGTCTTCTACCGTTTACGAGAATACAGAATGAAGATGGTATTGTTGGGGTCGAAACGTAGATTTATAATAAGGTAGTATTAATTTATCAAATAAATGGTTTAAAAAACTGCAATAAATAAATACAGGTCCGTATTTAAAAAAACATACCTGATGATGATACTAGAAAGACGAAACGTCAGAATCAAATTTGATAACAACACGTTTTATAGAAAATAAAAAGTGGCAATAAAAATGTGACATTAATTTTTTGCCATCTATGTAAATAAGCCACCAAAAAAATAAAGTATGAGAGAATTTTCGGGTTTTCTAGAATATCTTCGGAAACACTAGAAATTTTCCAAATTTTTTTACGGCATGTTAATCGTCGTCAAATTGCGCAACTTTGCTCCAATTTAACCATCGCTGTATCTCTAACCATTTACGAGATTCCAATGGTGAGAGTCGAATTTGTAACACCCTGTATAGGGCCAACATTACCTAAATAAGTTCAATTTTGTCCCATTTACAAATCTTGGACCTACAATATACCAACCTGTCGTGTGTCGATGGAAATTGGTTATTTACAACTCCAAATCGCCTAATCAGTAGGTACAATCAATTGTCAATAATCAGTAAATCATGTACCACTATTTGGATCCTACCTATTGCCTCGACTGACTGCAAAACAAAAATTAAATCAATCATATTGGAGAGCTACCTACCTGTGTTGAACTTAAGCCTAATCGAACAACATCGATTAACATCCTCTTTCCATGGACTATAAGCCACCAAAGACATAGAAAGACAGCTAGGAGACCAACAGACGGACCTCCAAGAAATTACGTCAACAGTTTATTTCAACCAAGTTTCTGGGCTACATTGATTTATATTATTTAGGCCCTGACTATAAATTGAATTATATACAGTGTGTCCCAAATTCGAGCATCATCATGGGAATCTAGGAAACTATAAGAGATACAGCATCGGTCAAATTGTGGCAAAGTTGCGGAATTGTGTTCCCAGTTATATCGTAAAAAAAATCTGTGCTACCCTTTTAAAATTTTGAGTTTTTTGTTTGTCCCGAATTCAACACACTTAATTCCTATATTTAGACGTTTTGATATCATCATCACATCATCAGGAATATGATAAATATTTTGAAATAAATATATGGCCCTAGCTTTTAGATATATTGTATTAAGTAACTTGATTATTACCAAATTTTAAAGAACATTAACTTGATTCGTTTCTGAGATCTTCTAATAGGCCACTTAACGTGAATCACCCTGTATATCTTTTGGTAAACTTTGCGTCTGTCATTTATGGAATCCAATGTATGCTATACGTATACGAGAATGCAAAAAAATTAATTGAAGAGGTCAGGAAGTACAAATTCATTTACGACCCTTAAAACCTCAAACGCATTATTAACAAGTCTCTTTGGTCATTGTAAATTAATTCGTAATTCCTGACCTCGTCCATTCTCGTACGAATAAAATTCGTAGATAAATACCGTATGACGCTAACACATCCTGACTGAACTATTTAAAATAATGTATTGTATAACAGGTGTTAACATGCGTCAATACGTGTTAACATGTCACGTGTTAATAATGCGTTCGTATAGCGTTATGCACCAATAATGCCTATCGGCAGGCAATGGATGCCGACAATTGTGAAACAAAAAATGCTCGTCAGTAGGCAGCCGATACAATCCCTAATATATTATTTTAAAATGTTACAGGAGTTTACAGTGGGCGTTTAGATATTTCTGTATAAAGGAAACATGTCGTATAGAAAGAAATAATATATTGGGGATACTTCTCTCATTATTGGAATTATTTCCAGACTTACTGTCAGGAAATTTGACATTCTCCTATGGTATGTTTATTTAATTTTTTATATTATATAGGACCTATCGAAATAAGTCTGTATTATGGCTAACTTTATTTTATTAGACCTGTAGCAGACCTGTTGATATAAGCAAGTGGCATTTTTTTATCTAATTAAAACGGTAAAAACAGAAACACAATTTTATTGACCTTATTGGGGTTTCTATTTTTTTTAAATTTATGTTTTTGAATGAAATGAATTGTAACGTCTGCTAAAGCATATAAGCACATATTATTTATTATGTTCAAATTCAATGAGAAAGGACATCAAAACTTATGTTCCATTTTTGATCTATCGTGCAGGCGACCGAAAAATTATGTATACCTAAGTATATCTAGTTTTTGTTATTTTCTTATAATTTTATCATTTTTTTTTTAATACAAGGTAAATTGCTTTTGAGGGTACATTTAAATGCAGGTTTGCAGTGCCATTAGCTAATAAGCATAAAGTGTATTGTCTAAGGACTACTATCCCAGACGTTATGGGTTCTAACTGCAAATCTGCATTTTATTCGTCACCTTAAAAACCCCCACCTTAAAAATACTTTGCTTTATTAAAATTTTTAGATATCGCTATGTTAGCCATGTCAAAGGATATTATTTTCAATAAAAATTGGACTTTAGAAGTTAAATTAACTACCAGTACTGAAGATCTTTGTTGCATGGGTTTACTTTTAATGAGCATTTCATATTTTCCCAACTGCCTTTCTGGCCCAAAGGTAAGATATTTTTATTATATAAAATTATTATGGAAGGTATCGGAGATTTGTTCGGTTCATAGAATAACAATAATAGTTTAATACTTTAAATCATATTTTAAAGAAATAAATGTCAAAATAAAAAAAGCTTTATTTTCTAAAATAATACCCCTTTAACAAATGCAAAACAATTCATAAAAAAGAAAACTAACAACATTACAAAATATCGTAATAAAATAACAAAATATCGAGATAACAAATTATAAAAGAATACTTTTTTAAATAAATTTTTCTCTAACAGTTAAGATGCTAAATAGACTAACTATAGATAAAACTGATAAAAATCTATGTTGGAAAAACCCCTGCTGCAGAAGACTAGTCAAAAGCTATATAACATATTAAGCTTCACAACAACAAGCGAGATTCAGAAAACTCAGAAAGTAAGAAAAGAGAAGGAAGAAAAGAAAACACTATGCACCATAGAAATTTTTTTTAAAAATTAACCATACATACAGCTTTAAAGTTTTTTTTCTCAGTATGTTTTCCTTTAAAAATCATTTTTTAATATTTATCTTAAAAACGGTTTGATATAAGTATAGGTTAGGTATTATTTACAAAGGTTATTTAATTAGGCATATAAAACTGCTAAAATATACAAGATATTTTATTTAACATACCAAAGAAAAGAATTTTCTCTTCTCTTTATTGGTTTTGGTTTTCTAACCGACGACCTACGGGTCTTAGCGCCGCATAGCCTGACTCTTGTAATTGTGACTTTGGTCTTTGTAAGTGATTTTCTCTTATGTGACTTAATTTTATTAAGTTCTGTTTAGTGCTGGTATGCTTTAAATGTATCTAAAATCGACGCTGGATATCGCCATGTGCTTGATCCTCTCGGCTGATCGCCATATTTTATACATTTAAGGAGTACACAAGTTCCTTTAATGCGTTAGATCCTAACCTTACTGATGAGTCATGATATGGCGAAATGCGTTTAAGAACGGATCTAGTGTTGCCAGACGTACCATTTTAATGGTATTTATACCATTATTTCCTCATTATGTGCCCATACCTTTAAAAGTAACAAAAATACCATTATTTGGATCCTTCTATTTTTATTATTCTATTCTTTTCTGGGTGAATCGCGAATCACTATATTTATCTGGTTTTTTGAACTGTAGAACTATACTCGACCTTTTTTTTTGTTGGTCCCCTGGTATAGAGGAAATAAGACATTGGGTTTCACAAAGATTTTAAACAATAATTAACCAACCAGAAAACGTCGATTGTGACATCAATGACAGTGGCAGAACTGATTCACTCACAAGCAAAGCTGATGAGTAAATTAAGAATTAAGAAAGCCACTCTGATGAGGAGTAAATCATTACTGCCAATGTCGCTTATGTCACAGTCAAAGTTTCTTAGGTTGTTAACTGTTAATTAAAATTTTCGTGCAGCCCGACCTAAGACTATAACCATAATAAAAATCATATTTATTGTTTCTAACGAAAAATAATTCATATTTAATTAAAAAAATTAAAGCGTTTGTTTATCTATTTCAAACTTATCCAAAAAACACCCCTTGTCGGTTAAAACAAAATCTCCATGCTACAACAGACCTATTTCATGGAAGTAGCTAAGAAAATGTACCTTTTATGGCAAAGGACGATCTTGAAAATAATTTAGAATTAATAACATTGTTTAACCTGCCTACCTATCTTAACGATTTTTAATTCATATATCAACTCTAATTTTTAATTTTTTTTTTTTAGATAATTGAGGAGTGTAGAGTTATTATGGGGGTATTAAAGCTAATTTCACATCAACAAGCTATACCTTGGCATCAACTACAATCCTGTTACCTAATAAGATTGGCATTAAATATTTTGCAAAATATTATTCCTGTATCAACTGAAGATTTTATTGAAGATGGAGGACCTTTGATGTAATATATTAAACTGCCCTTTAAAAGAGTCCAAAAAGAGAACAGACTTCGTTACCTGAAAAAGATAATCGAAACGTTAAGTTAGTACGAAAACTGAGGCCTTTCTTATCTTCCTTGCAGAGAAATTATTGTTATCGGGAAAAACAATTTGTGGAGATCAGATTTCGACGTTCTCGGGACCCTACATCATTCCATTCCATTTCCTTGGGCCTATCGGGTTGTCTGTCTATTAGAAACAAAAAAAATTACCAATCTTTCGAAACCGGGTATAGTTTGGGTTGGCTATATTACAGAGTAAAAAAAATAAATTTGTTTAAAAAATATAATCGGATGTGCCTATTTTTATTTACTTTATAACAGAAATGTAAGGTTCGGTACTGGTTGGCTACCTCTAGGGCATTTAAGGAAAAATACAGTTTATTAGAAATTTATTGGATTATGAACGATCGTGATATTCCGCTAAATTTTAAGGCATCAAATTTAATTTAGTTAGTAAAATAAATATTGCAGTTGCTAGAGCTATTGGAATTGCCAAATTGGCATATTTTTTAGGGGCTTTTGTGTTTTCGACAAATATGTAAATCTACCTAGGGCGCAATGAAATGGAAGAAAAGGATGGAATGATAAGGGATCGGGTAAAAATGTAAATAATGGGGCTTTACTTCGAATGGTCTTTGTTTATATCGACGATAAAACATCACTTGCTGACAGACAGCGTGCTGCCACTGTTTTGAAACCATAAACATTTATTCCAGAAAAAGGTCTAGTTGACTTTTTTTGGCTTTAATTTTTATATATTTTGGAAGCGTACAATGCGTATTTATAACATAACTCGAGTTGACAAATGCTATTGGATTTTATTATTCCCAATGTCATTCAATCTATTGCCAACATATAATTACACTGATACGTAAAATTAACCGGACAAACAAAATTTTGTAAAAATCAATCTTATAGTTATTTATGTATCCTAGGAATTATAAGGGTCTTAATTACCGAGGGCAAAGTTAACTTCCCGAGGGCCTTTGGCCTGAGGGACAGCAATTGACCGAGGTAATTGAGACTCTTATAATTTCCGTGGTACATAGATAATTTTATTTCTGACCGATTTAAATTTTTGTTCATTTTTAAACCGGAATAGATGTTTCAATTTATTACCTTTCCGTTATATTTGAATCAGGTGCCCTCAATAATGACATTGACCGTTGTAATGACATGAATCAAAAATAGTTATTTTAGCATTTCTTGTTTTATTTTACCTGTAAAAGGTAGAGGGAATTAGAGAATCTTTAATATCCCAAGGGAGTTATAAACCTCTTTATTGATAGCATAACCATGATGATATAAACTTATAATATCCCGGTCAGAAATAAAATAACTTTTTCATCAATTTCGATAATTTTTTGTTTAGTTGTGGATACTTTCATTTGTATCAATTCCGACTGTCGACTTTGCAAAAAGTAAAAAATGATAGTGACACCACTGGTAATTGAAAATTGGTATTTTCTCCCCGAGCTTGAGTAACAGCTCTTATCCTTTCTGGCACAAACAGCAACTGCATCTGGGGTATTTGCTCCCAATAGTTTACCAGCGCATGTTTCAAACAACCAATCTGCGTTAGTTGCTTTCCGTCTTCCCTGTCCCGGTCTTGCTCTTCTCGAGTATGAAGCAGTTTCTCCTAAATCTTTCTGTCGCATCGGATACTGTACTGCGTGGAACGGTAAGCCCGTCTGCGATATACCGAATTGCAAAACCATCATCTTGTAAAGCTACACCTTGCGCTTCTTGTTCCTAATTTGTTTTAACAATTGTTATTCGCGAAATAGCTCCGAAATACGAACACGCAGATACACAACCCGTAACAAACGTTGACTATTGCTTCACTAAAAATGATAAATTTAAACTTGTCATAAACCAGAGAAAGCCATTTAAATAAATACTTGTTTATGGTAACGAATCGCATAGTTTTCTTTACAAATCCGTTTTTTCTTTAAGAATACACATATTGATATAAATTAAAAGAGAATTGCTAACAAAAGATGCAAGCAGCTGCTTCAAATCCAAAGTGGTGGGTAGAAGAAAAATTATTAAAATAAAGTCGTATTAAGCAAATAAATAAAAAAGAGGAACCAATCAGTGGCGACGCATGACTTTTTCTAAAGTGTAACCAAAACCAGATAATAACTAATCCAAGCCTGTGGGATAAAATAGCAATATTTGCCTTAAAAGCTTGGTTAAGACAACTTTCGATTCTTGTTTTGCCAAACTGAATTAAATTGGCTACATATCTCAAATGTAACGGAGAAATTTCATGTCTCCTCTTTCGAACTCTAAAACTATTTAAATCGTTGACTCCGCTGCTGGTCCACCCATTTTTTTCTGTAGAAAACAGAAGACACGGCCAACAATACAGTCTATTTTTCTTGCAACCACATAACCAAGAGTTTTCACTATACCAACTAAATTTAAAATATAGAAATACTTTTTTTGATTCCTTTTTTAAATTATTTAAAATATGTGTTAGTCTGCCATTTTCAATGATCTCCTTTTTTTCTTTAAAATTATACAAGGAGAATGACTTTTCAAGTAGTTGATCGATTACGCAGCCATGTTTAACCTAACGACTACTAACAGTACTATAAACGAGCGAGTAACCAAAACAAAAAATGGTAACAAGCGTACATAATATTGCGGCTCGCCCACGCTCTAGCGATGTAGCAGTCAAGCAAGCCACCAGACCCGAGCCGACTCCTACTAGACGCGCAAGGGCGGATCCAGAAATCAATTCTGGGGGGGGGGGTCACACAGCGCCGCAGGCGAAAATTTTTAGAGGAAGAAGATGAAACAATTAAAAATATGATAAACCTTATTTGTGTCGAAGCTAAAATGATATCCGCAGGCCGACCATTAGTTGAGAATCTCTTCGGTTCAGAGGAAGTGTCCAATTTTGCGACATCCGTGTGTGATTGCTGGCCTTTAATTCAAGAAATTTCAGACATTGATACTCCCGATGAAGGCACCAGACTTGCTAATAAATTAAGAAAACTTATAGTTTGCACTAAGGATATATTACAAAAGCTTTTAGTCTCGTTATTGCTAATAAGTCCTCATTCAATGACTACTAAGAGGATTATTTCCCATTACAACAAATTAAAAACGCCAGGAAGAATTTCATTAAATGAAGATACAATGAATGATCGCCTCTTATTGTCATTGAATGGAGTTGGAACAGCCCATTTTTTTCCAAGACCGGCAGTCGCCGAGTTTTTAATGAAAAAAGAACGTAGGTTTAGAGAACCAACTCCTGAAATATACAAAACTAGAGATTTTATTAGTACATTTTTTAGAGATAATCCTAAGCTATAATCTTATTAATGAAGTTCCTTTTACAATAAAAATGAGTAGGTAACGAGTTCCTTTTTGCACGACGCCGTAAAATAACAGTGTTTTCAATTTGTAGAAAAAATGTGCACTGGGTTATGAACTCACTCTTTTTGACTCCCCCTGGATCCGCCTTTGTAGACGCGACGGACAATCATACGTATCCACAAATGAAAGTGGTAACATGCAATAGATTCTAGGCGAGGGAGCTTCATCGCGTTATAAACGCATAACCCGGAGAGTACAGAACGTATCATTTTCGTGGGGCTAATTGGCAATTTAGCAAATAAATAAAATTATTTCACAGTAGTCATAAAATATTATTTTATTTTTAAGATTTCTAACTGTTACCAATGGTAACAGTGGTTACATGGACGCTTCGCCACTGGAACCAATAATTACATGAAGTCCCTTAAAAATCTCGTACGAAGACACATCATTAGGCAGTTGAAGTGCGGTCACGAGCGTTAACGTATAGGTACAAATTAACAGCTACGCATGCGCAGTAATCACATTTTGACGTACGTGTTTTAAGCAGTTCAACGGGCGTACGTTACATTGCATTGTTTTACGGGACGTGAAAAATGAACGTTCCGTTACCCGAAGGACCTCCGAATATAACCGATTATTTCCGAAATGCCGTTTTTTGACAAACAGTTCCTAACTTTTTCTGTGGTTGTAAATGAATAACTTTTTCTAACCACAAAAGGGAATATGGTCTTTTTCAAGCCTAGGTGCTCGCTCACCTAGACGAAGCGTCGCGAAGCGTTCCTTTTCCGTTTATTAAATTTGCTTGTAAGTAAATGGATCCTCGCCCACTTGAGCCGCGCGTCGCCTGGCGAAGCGTCAATCGACGCGCGATAAGTTTTGAGAGCAACCAGGCGAAGTTTTACGCGACGCAACGCCTCGCGCCGCTCAAGTGGGCGGTGTTGGGAGACGCGAAGATCCAAAATGTTTAACCTTCGTTACCTCTCGGCAGTTGTCGACCGTCGATCGTAACCTAAAATGTGTTTTATTTAAAATAATTTGCTATAAAGTAATTAAAGCTTTCGTTTAGAACAAATATTTGATATGGACACATTCTTAGTTTGCTTAAGTGTCTACATTTACAAGTTATGTGTTACAAACAACTGCTTGTCAAAAACGAAACTTTGTATTTTGCCGTTTTATTGCATCCTTCAAAAGGCCAAGAAGTTCAAAAAACTTTTCTTCAGCCATACGAAAATACTTAAAAAAACTTCTTTTTATCGTTTCTTAGATCCGAAAATAGGTGATGGAATTCACCAAAAGTATCCCTCTTTTTGTTTATGTCATGAACCCACATTTTTTTTTGCTTTCTCTTCTACCTCCATGCTGTCAATAAGGCTGAGGACAAAGAGGTCCTCGTCTGATGAAGAACTACTCATTGCTTACTGAACGGGTACAGTTTACAAAATGATAAACATAAACGACGCGACGCGACTCTTCGCCCAAGTGGGCGCGCACTTTTGAAACGAAGCTTCCCTTCCCCACACGCTTCGCGACGCCTAGGTAGGCGAGCACCTTTAAAAGACATCTTCGCTTCAATAGGTGCTATTTCATCCAGGTTAAATCGTTCGTAACGCTCAGCTCTGTTACCCAGGTTATCATTAAAAATTTGTAGCACCATTTCATCATATCATCATTTTCATAAAACTCTCCAAGAATAGCAATATCCAAAATATCTTCCATACCAACCTTTTTGCTTTCCTTCCTTCTTCATGCAATTTGCTTAACTTTTAAAAAATCACAGAAAAAGGAAAAAATAAAGTTAATATTATGACAAATGTGAAATTGCATTTTTGCAGGTTACGTTAACGGACACTGACGATAAGCACTTCAACTAAAATTCTTGCCACCGGTTTGTCACGTTAACTCCTCAACTAACGTGCGTAAATTTGCTTACGTATTTGTTGTACTTCAACTGCCTATTAAAGAGTCAAATTTGTCCCCAGGGTGTTGAGAAATTTAAATGCACCTTTTAGTGATAACCTGTTTAACAACAAATATTTTCGACCTTTTTGCAAAATCGAAAGTCGACAATAAAAGTAAGTTTAAATTGATACAAAGGTTAAAAAGGTATTTGAGATTGAATTTGAACAAAATTTTGTTTGTCCGGTAAATTTTGCATGCAATAAAGTCAATATCGTCTGCACATTATTTGGGTAATATCTGACATTAAAAAATATCAATTTACATATTTCATTGTTAATTTTGGGAGAATTGTATAGTAAAAGAACATATGCTTGCTAATTGAGAGATTCTGAATTAATTTTTAGTCAACTTTCATGGGTTTTCATTTCTAAAGATGGCCTATTATTTATAATAGCATAATTTACTGTATATTTCGAGAATGAAAGGTAAGAGAAACGCAGTTTAGAGATGCGTCTTTCTTTATCGTTAAACTGAAGTAAATCAAATTTTCAGAACTTTAGTTATAACGGAGGACAAAAAACGGTCTAGTTTACATGCGGTGATAAACTCTTAAGGAAGGCGTGAGTGGGTGTTTTCCTAAAAATTTAAAAGTATTATAATACTATAATATATGAACCATTAAGGTGGAATTCTAAATGGCATTCAGTTTATTGCCAACCTATAACCTATTTCGCGTTTTTTTTTTTAATTTAAATAATACCAATATCGTCAGCACATTATTTAGGTAATACCTTACCAAAAAGGTTATTTCATTGCTAATTTTGAGAGAATTATATAGTAAAACAAAAATGACATAAGAGTATTAAAAAAATCTTACCCGATATAAAACGTCATTATTCCAAAGAAGTTTCTCCTATAGTGCTATAAATTGACTGACTGATGAATTTATGTTATATAATATTCACAAATTTAAGTGTATAGCTTCGTGCGTTGCTATTTAACAAGCAAGAGGCTAGTACATTAACTTACTATTTCGGTATTCTTGCTGTCCGGGACCGCGCTTATGGAGTCAGTCGGGGGTTATGTTTTAGACGGCTTTTCTATTTATTTGTTGATCTTTTACTTTATATCATTAATTTATAATGGATGTTGTTTTATTAAGCCAATACATATGCTGCTATGGTTAGGTTAAGTTAGAGTGGCAGACCTCTGGCATTGTCTAAACAGCCACACGTAGTCCTATAAGGACCGTTGTGGTACCACACATGTTCCGCGGAACCTATTTGCATCAGCTACCTGATGGTTAACGCGATCGTAAAAGAATCTTGACAGCTCAATCAAACCAGCCACTGCTGTTAATAAACTTAGTAAGTCGACCCAGTTGCAGGTTGCTCACTTCCTCCAGATCATTAAAAAATGGTTCGCCCAGTGCATTGAACCTTCTTCTCGCGAGGCCGGGTCATTCACACAAGAAATGCTGAATACTTTCCTCCTCTTCTTCATATCTGCAACTTCTACAGAAGTCGTTAGTTGGTATTTGCATACGTTCAGCGTGTCTACCGAACAGGCAATGTCCGTGATTACGGCAGTGATGTTTCTTAGGTCCTTCCGACTGTGCTGTAATAGCGCTGCGGTTTTCCTGTTATCAAGTAAGGGTCACAATTGCCCGGAGATGCTACAAGTTGTAAGCCTTGTCCATCTGCTTTGCGCAAGTAGTTTAGCTATTCGATCTATCTCTTCTTTGACTGATCCCAGTGGTCTAGCCACGGTATTCTCTGCTAGTTTGACAGACATGCTTGCGCCCTCCCTGGCGAGCGCATCAGCAGTCTCGTTGCCATATCTGTTGCTGTGTCCAGGAACCCAACACAAGATGATTCGATGTTGAGCACCAAGTGTGCAGAGATTGTTGCGACAGCGCCTTACTAATTTTGACTGGATATATCCTTAGTATGCTGCTGTGTCCGTAGTTATCTGCTGCTATACATTTATTGTTATTATCATTACCTATTTAATTATTTTAGTGTATTTCGAGTTTGTTCGGGTTTGTGTTTTTAGTGTATATCGAGACGGCCACATTCTTAATTAGTGATAGAGTTGGAGTAGCCCTTTTTGGCTCGACTTTCCCACCCTGAGTTTGTTCCGTTATCGTTTTCTAGTGTACATTTCTTTATTTTCAACTATTTAATTATCTGAATTTATGTTAATAAATGTCTTGATATTTATTTAATGTCAGTTAGTACCTTTAGAATATGAAGTCAAAATTGATTTTATTTAAATTTTGTGTAAAAGATAGGAAAAATAAATAAATCTACGCGAAATAGGTTATAGGTTGGCAAGCATATTGATACTCTACCCTTAAAGGTGTTACTTACTTCAATTTTAATTTTTTTTAGTATTCTTCAACTTCTAAAAAGATCTCGTGAGATTCGAACTTCCTACAGCTACGATATTGTCTTCAGAGGAGTGGAGATTTTATCGCATTTTGCGTTTAGGTTTCCAAGTATCCGTGATTCGTTAGCTTATAATGGTGGAGTAAAATGCATAGTTCGTAAGTATAGACAATTTCAAAGATATATTTTAGTCTATCCAAAACTGTGTACGGTAGTTCCGGTGGATCGTTACCCGTGCGTCGTTAACGATCAAGCGACAACGTGATTTTACAATCTTTATTAATTTGTTATTTATAATGTTTTTATGTTTTTACATTTTTCTGCCAGGAAAATTTATGTATTCCTAAACGTAAAAACAGTTCTTTTGTGTTGCAGGTAAGTATGTAGTTACTAGCTGATATAGAAAATATATAAGTGTTGTTACAGCCATCAGGGAAGAAAAGAAAAAATACTACCAGAAATAAACTGATTTATCAAAAGGAAACCTAAAGAAAATGTGGAAAACATTGGGCCAACTGGGTACTTTTAAATTTAGTTTTGGGAAATAACCTAACACACAAAAAATGCACAAAATAATTTATAAAAATGTTTTATTAATATGTATTTCGGATAAATATTCTGTAGGTTGGTGAGATGTGCTGGTTGCAGATTTGGATAAGTATAGTAGTAGGATGGAATGTAGCATTTGTTTTTTAATCCAAATTGGTATTTTTTGCTGCACGTGTTCTTTCATGTATTTTTTAAGGAATTAATTAAGGTCCCCCATTTGCTTTCTCAAATTCAAAGTACTCACAGAGATTGAGCACAAATTGTCGGGCTTGTGTCTTGAGAGTTTTGCCCGGCATTCTCTATTATCTAAAATAAATTGACCAACGAATGTTAATACATTTAATACTATTTTTAAAGCTTAAAATCTAGAAAAGTTTGGTGTTTTATTGACTATTAAAATCACAAAAGTCAAATTTTTGACATCCTTTCATTTAAGAGAATTTAGCCAATGCCGTAAACTTTTCATAGAACTTTCACGGTTAGAATATTGAAAATAAATAAATTATTATAAAAATCCATAAATACTTACCGCCAAAACAGATTGTGGGTATAATTATCTCTAAAAATAACTATTTTTAGAAAAGGAACAGTTTTAAGGCACACAAATTTACAAAATACGAATTAGATTGGCAGATCAAAACAAGGTTGACAATGACGTTCTAAAATACAACGGTAGTCAACTAAGCAAATAAAAAAGTAATTAATTGACGTTTATAGTTTTGTTCTTGTCTAACACGTTATATTATTGCGGAATCTTGGAGACGTTCTTTTATGCTTTTATTCAAACTTGTTACTGTAATAAATAAGGATGCAGAGTTATTAACCACGTTGAATCCTGATCGTTGATTGATGACGCACGGGAAAAGATCCACTGTGGTGACTGTAGGTACATACTTGCTGTTGTGTCCGAACTCTATCACCATACCCAATCATCATGAGTATTTCAATTCTTTGTGTCACTGATAAACGCATTTTCTTTTGATTCTATGAACTTTAAACAGAACAGTGTTAAATAAAAGACCGTTTTCTATAAACTGGTTGTATTTATTTTATTAAAAGCAAATCGAATAACATTATCAAGCCAAAAGGAAACGGAAACGCACCAAACTTAAGGTAGAGTTCGTTCCGCTCTAAGCGGTCCTAAGTATAGTCTACCATATATAACATTCCCCTTGATAAAGAAAAGTAAGAAACAATTCTAAAAACTATTTTAAGAAAAACAAATCCTAATTTAAATAACTCAGAACTGAACTCTGAACGATAATCCTATGAATTGTAATTTAATCTTTCTGGAACTTTAATTACTCTACCCGACTTGGTTGTTGTAGGTACAAAAATAACTTCATCGTCCAGACTTAAGTTTTGATCATATTCGCTATTCTGACAATCTAGAAAACTATCATTGTCAGAATCGCTATGAACAGAACCGTAACTTAAAGGATAATTTTTAATAAATTTGGTATTTCTACATAATACATTATTATTTTCTGTTTTTACATCAAATGACCTTGGCCTAAATTTATTTTTATTTTTTATATAACCCTTTTGCCACTTTTTATCATTTAATTTTGTTTTGTATAAGACCCGTTGATTCTTTTTAAAATTATTATTTTGAACACTGCACTTTTTATCATAATTTTGTTTTTGTTTCACTTGTCTTTCTTTTAAAACCTCTCTCACTCGCGAATTATCACATTTTACCGGTTTAAAAAACATATCCTCACCAGGCAAAATATCCCTTAACCTTCTATTCATTAAAATTTGTGCTGGAGATTCCAGTTTATAATCTATTGGGGTATTTCTGTAAGACAGAAGTGTAAGATACAAATCTTTGTTTTCATGTTTGGCCTTACGTAACATTTTTTTTAAAGTTTGAACATTTCTCTCCACTAAGCCATTCGATTGGGGGTACAACGGACTTGACATAGTATGGTTAAAATTCCATGATTTAGAAAACTGTTTAAAAAAAATACAATTGAATTGTGGACCCCCATCCGTAATGACACATTTTGGAATTCCGTGTCTAGCAAATATGGATTTAAGATGTAAGATAACTTCATTAGATGACTGACCGTCAACAAGCTTAGCCAATTCAATATACTTGGAAAAATAATCGACAACTAGTAAAAATACCTCAGCGTCAAAATAAAATAAATCGCAGGCCACTTTTTCCCATGGCAAATCAGGTAATTCATGGGGTAACATAGGTTCTTTCGGTTTGTTATTTTGAAAAGTTTGACACGTTAAGCAACTTGATATTAAATGTTCAATATCACGTGATATATTAGGCCAGAAAAAAAATTCACGAGCTCGACTTTTACATTTTGTCATTCCCATATGACCGTAATGTAATTTATCTAAAATATCTTTACGTAAACTTGGTGGAACAATTAATTTTCTATTTTTATACAATAAACCGTTGGCTTCCGTTATCTCATATTTATATTTAAAATATGATTTGACTAAGGGACTGACTTTTTTGTAGACTTTTGGCCAACCATTTTTTACATAGCTTAACAAAACTGCCGATTCTTTATCCTGAGCCGTATAAAAAGTTATTTCTGAAATTTTTTCGTCCGTTGCATTTAAACTATGACGTAATAAACAAATTTGTGTTTCGATCTCCTCTTCGATACAATCGTCATTATTTAAACCATGTGGAAGGTACGCCCGGGACAAAGTATCAGCAAAAATTAATTCTTTACCTGGTTTAAAAACCAATTTTATGTCATATCTTTGCAATCTAATAAACATTCTTTGCAATCGCGGAGGGCATTTATGCAAGGTTTTTGAAAAAGTTGAGTTAAAGCTTTTTGATCTGTTTCCACAGTAATCTCCTTGCCAAATATATACTGGTGAAACCTTTCACATGCAAATACTAAACTAAAAAGTTCTTTTTCTATTTGTGCCCAATTTAATTGAAAATCACATAAAGATTTTGATGCATACATGCAAGGCAACCCCTTCTGCAGTAGTACAGCACCCACGCCATCTTTTGACGAGTCTGCAGAAATTGTTATAGGTAGTGTGGGGTCGTAAAACTGTAAAATGGGCTGTTTTATTAATTGTTTTTTTAAAATATTAATTGAGTCTTCGTGCCTTTTTTCCCAAACCCACGCAACATTTTTTTTAATAATTCTCGCAGAGGTGCAGTTATTGTAGAAAGGTGACCTATAAACTTACCAACATAGGTAACCATTCCCAAAAATCGCTGTAAATCCTCTTTATTTTTGGGGAAAGGCATCTCTGTTATCGCTTTTATTTTAGAATCATCAGGTTTAAACCCAGACTCAGATATTTCATGACCCATGATAATATATTACTAAGACCGATTTTACATTTATTTTTGTTAAATTTTATATTATTTTGAAGTGCAATCTCAAGGACACTTCGTAAACGCTCATCATGTTGAGATTTAGTTGTACCCCAAATTAAAATATCATCTAAATAAATTTCTACCCCTGGCAAATCAAATATTTCTTTAAATTTTTTATGGAAAACTTCTGGGGCGCAACTGATACCAAACGGAAGCCTCAAAAATCTATAGCGACCGAAAGGCGTAGCAAAGGTACACAGATCCGAGCTATACTTATCTAATGCAACTTGCCAAAAACCTGACATAGCGTCCAGAGTTGAAAAAAATTTTGCTCCACTAAGTTTTGAACTGATTTCCTCAAAAGTGGGAAGGGCAAAATGTTCCCTGCGGATATTTTTATTCAAATCGCTGGGGTCTAGGCAAATTCTTAAGGACTGATCTTTTTTAACTACTAATACGATAGGATTAACCCACTCTGTTGGGTAACTAACCTTACAAATAATTTTATCACTTTCTAAATCATTTAAAGTATTTTTAAATTTTTCAATTAATGGAAAAGGAATTTTTCTGGCAGCATGCACAACAGGTTGGGCGTTTTCCTTTAACTTTATGTGATATTGACCCTGAATGCAACCTATACCTTTAAAAACGTTAGAATATTGTTTAATCAATGAACTATCGGTAACTACATCAATTTTTCTAATAAGATTAAGGCTAATACAGCTATTTAAACCAATCAAGGCAGGAGAATCGGTACCAACAACGACAAAGTCTAAGAAAAATTCGCGATCTTTAGATTTACAGTTTAACTGACATTCGCCTAACACTGGAATAATATCGTTAGAATAATTAGTCAGCTTTACATTCGACTTCTTAATGTAATTTTTGTCGCAGCCTAATGTGGAATATGTTTTA
Source organism: Polydrusus pterygomalis (assembly GCA_963969555.1). Taxonomy (NCBI): domain Eukaryota; kingdom Metazoa; phylum Arthropoda; class Insecta; order Coleoptera; family Curculionidae; genus Polydrusus; species Polydrusus pterygomalis. The sequence goes on from OZ018376.1 coordinate 116,969,871, forward strand.
TAGCTGATCGTGTTAGTCATCGCACCGGTGTCCATTTTAAATTGCACATATTTTGTATTATTTACCAAAAGTCTAATCTTCCACTCTTTTACACTATTATGGTTTTTAATCATACCAATAAAAAAATTAGTAGCTGGTTCGTATAATTCAGAATTATTGTCATTGTCTTGAATCGAATGAACAAACTTTCTTTTAAAGCATAATTTTTGAAAATGATTCATTCCTCCGCACAATCCACATTGCTTTCCATATGCGGGACATCTTCTCACTTGATGAGTCGTGCCACACTTGTGGCAGTTAAAGCGAGAATTCCAATCTGTGGACTTTGCTCCAGGAACACTGCCATTAGGATTGCCGCCTAAACTTTTGTAGCTGTAAGGATATCGCCCACTTGCACCAGGTTGATTAGTGCTGCCCCTTGCTCGTACTATATTCACATCCTTGTTTTCACTTATCTCTTGTCCCTGTTTTCTGGACTCTTCTACTGCTAAACAAATACGTTCGGCTTTCTTGAGAGTGATGTCTGGCTCTTCTAGCAACCGTTCCCGTAGGGAATCGCTATTTAATCCAATAATTAGTACACTACAAACAAGAGAATCTTCAAGCTTGTCAAAGTTGCATAACTTGGCTTTATTTTTTAAATCTGTCAAAAACTGCTGAATACTTTCCCCAGTTAACTGTTTTCTAGTTAAAAATCGATGCCTTTCATAAATTAAATTGGTTTTCGGTTGAAAAAAACCGTCGAAATGATGAATAAGCACTTCGATTTTATCCTTTTCTTCATCTTTTATTTTAAATGTATTAAAAATACGTAGACCATCATCACCGATATACTGTAATAACTGAGCACACTGTATGTCTTCCGCTTTTTTATTAAACTCCGTAGCTTTTAGGTAGTTTTTAAATTTTTGTATCCAAAATTTCCAATTTTTGGACACATCACCCCTTATATCTAGAGGTGCAAGACCTTTAAATTCCGCCATACCGACGCGACGCAATGTTGCAATTATTAATTTATTACGTTTTTATTTTTAAAACTTTATTATTTTAATTTTAAGTTCGCAGCGCCATGTTAAATAAAAGACCGTTTTCTATAAACTGGTTGTATTTATTTTATTAAAAGCAAATCGAATAACATTATCAAGCCAAAAGGAATTCTAACAAAAAACGGAAACGCACCAAACTTAAGGTAGAGTTCGTTCCGCTCTAAGCGGTCCTAAGTATAGTCTACCATATATAACAAAAAAGAAATGTCACTGTCAAAGCATCACAATAAGTTTATACCTGGAAAGTAAATATACAGGTAACCTGACTAAAAAGGCGAAATTAATTATAAATTTAATCTATCTATCTATCTATATATTTAAAAATGAATGTTTGTCTGTCTGTCTGTCTGTCTGTCTGTATGTATGCCCGGTATGCGTTCCTATACCATTTATCCGATTACGATGAAAATTTGGTGAGTTGTTGTGTGCAGGCCGAGGAAAATTTTGGCATAAAAAAAAGTGGCGCAACGCATGCCGGGATTTGGTGAGTTGTTGTGTGCAGGCCGAGGAAGGTTTCGGCACAAAAAAAAGTGGCGCAACGGATGCCGGGATGTCGGATATTTGTGTAATGTCTTTCCTTCAAATTTATTTTAGTAAGTAGCGTAGCAACGCGCGCGAGGTATAGCTAGTAATAAATATAAATTGATGATTTTTCTTCTAGTTGCTCTGGTTTCTAAACAACGAATTTTGGATCTTATGTGTGTTAGGTTTTTGAAAGCGGCTTCTTTCGAGGAATCGAAATTTGAAGTAATATGCAGGGCATTCCATTAAAAAAAAACATCCATACAATCATATCTTCTAAACGCGATACCCCGTATAAATGTTGTAAGCGTCAAAGAAAACGCATTTTTATAAGTTAGTTGACGTGTTTCAGCGTTTTTCTCAAACCGTCTTACCTGAATTGTAATTGAATTTATTCCATACATTATTTACACACTGTATATAAAAAAATGCTCTGGGGTAACAACGAACAAACCGGTTGCCAATACACCTTTTAGAACCGATTGGAGAGTATGTAGAATAATCACAGGTAATACCGACCACTCCGACCCTTTTTGACCGTAACGCAATTCGGTTAGGGGATTAAAGCATCTCTAAATTGATAAGCAAAAACTTAACGGAATTCGGGTGCACCTCTTTACATGATTTATAATTAGTAGGATAATTTATGGAAATAGCTGTTATGATTTACTGTTGTATAGTGTGTTTTATTTTAAAAACCTACACAAAAAACAAAAAAGTAAACGACGTGCGTTTTTTTCCATGTGCGCATTTATACACGTGAGCTTTTTTTCGTGTGCGTTTTTTAACTTGTGCGCATTTTTCCAGGTGCGGATATTTCTTGTGCGCTTATGTGACTATGCGCTTTTTTCTGTGCGGTTATTTCCTGTGCGTTTATTTCCTGTGCGTTTATTTCCTGTGGGCTTTTTTCCGGATACCATAAAAACAAACATATAGGTACGCTTCTTAATTGCTTTTAATAACCAACCCTCGGGGTAATAAATAACGTTAGTTATTATTTAATTTATCTTTTGCATAAATACAGGTTATTGAAAAAAAATACAGGTCTCACAATATATTTTGAGAATGAACGTTATCTTTAAGCAAATTGCTGTAACGTTTATTCTTAAAATATATCAAAGGCATACTCAATGTATTAAACATTTTCTCCTTCGACGCTATTTTACTAATATTTACTTTGTGGCTGGTAATTTTTATCTTATGTAATATTTTTTGCGATTATTATTTACACATGCACCGAATACGCTGTTTATTTTTAGCACTGTTGCAAGACTACTTAGATCAGTCATATCTTTCAATGCCTAATCAAATATTATTAACAGCTGGCTTTTGTTTACTGGAACAGATTTGCGAATCTACTCAGGTATGTTAAGGCTAATCAAATCTTACACATTTTCGATGCGCCAATTCCATGCTTAAAGAAATCGGCTAATTTACTAAAATATTTAGCATTGGTCACTCATTGAAACGCATGTTATTTTTAGCATCTTGTAAAGATAATTAATTACATAGCTTAATAAAGAAAAACATTTAATAATCGCCGAAATGATAAAATGGCAAAGATACCGTCACCAATAATTCCTTAAGTTAAGAATAATAATTATCCTCCATGAAAAAATATCTTATTGCATGCCAGTCGCCAGCGTGTCAGAGTAAAGGTGCCATTTGGTAAAGCGGCTCGGAGAAGCATCGTTCGCCATCCCTGTGTCTGGCCGATACCGACGTGGCCGGTGGACGCGAAATTTCATGTTAATTAAATTATTGCTATGCTTGCACACTTATAGACTGATCGGTATCGTATCGTATCGTATCGTTGGCGCAGACTTGCCGCCAAGTAGCATCCACCCCACTCGTGTCGTTGCCGATTTTTCATAATTTGTTTGGTGTTTGGTTTTGTGCGTGAAAACACAAAGGATAATTAATTAAAATGGCTGCTTAGTTTAAATTAAATAGTTAAATTTAATTAATTAAATTAAAAAGAACAAACCCGAACTTCTATAGGCAACACACTGTTTTTGGGACAAAACATAATATGATAATATTTAGAAGATGATATAATGTCCGCGAAAATAATTAAAAGAAAATCAAATATTGTGGCTATCGGACAAGTGTGTAACTATTTTTTTATATTGGAATAGACAGGGATCCAAGTTTAGTGGATACCCTGGGGCGGGTAGACCACGACGGCCGTTTCGTCCTTGTAAGGACTGTACGGGCAGCCATAACCCAAGCAATTCCAAGAACGACGGAAAATATGATAAACAAATAATAATAAAAATTAATTTGAAATTTTAGTCTTCTTGAAAAGGCAGCCGGCCGGCAGCAGACCGGCATTCCGGCCATAGTTAAGAGCATCTGCTGTTGTCGTGTCAGTAGATGTGAAAATGCTCAATAACTGCGCACGACCGCGATCGCAGAACAATATTTAAATTATTAATAGAAAATTGCGTATTGTTAGATTATGTCTTAAATCCCAGTATCATAATAATAGATGGTGAAATTGCCATTTAGTCCACCCTACAAGAACTATGTCCAAAAGGACTGGAAGTTATTGGCCGCCGCTTTCACATACGAGACTGGAACTAATCCAAGAATATAAAAATAAACAATTTTCAATTGGAAAATGATTAAGGTTTATCTATGAAGTACCATTTCTTCCAATATCTGAAGTAGGAGATTGCGTTGTCGAAAAATCAATAAAAGAGCTATAAAAATTTTTGGAAGGCAGCTGCATTTTGGCAAAAACTTCAATGCATTATTACGCGTATATTTTTACAAACTATCAAAAAATAAAGGAAGAAAACCCTTTTTTCACATGGTCCTAATGTGCTGTTAAAATTTTATAGTTAGATAGTCGTAAAATATCACAAAGCTTTTAGTTAACATGTGTTTTACAGGGTGATTCATTAAGGGTGGCGACCGGCCATATCTCGGAAACTACTAGGCATAGAAACTTGGAGAAAAAAAAATTATGATTAAAGCGGTCATGAGAAAATTCTGGAAATTACTTTTAAGTTCCTCATTTCGCCGCAAGGGGGCACAATTAAATTTTTTTTTATAATTCTAACTTTCTTTGAAATTTTCCATATTAAGGTATAACTCTGATTACATCATCGAAAAGCTTAGACAATTCTGCATCATTTTGGTTTAAGGCTCATTGGCGTACCGGCCTTGATAAGAGTGGGGGAAGCTATTGAATGTGCAAACATTAAAATCGCTGTAACTTGTAAACGACTTATCCGATTTTAAAAAATTTAAGCTTGTTTAGAAGGGAAAGGTATCTTCAATCGCCGTATCCAATAGTACACGATAGTGTTTAATAAAATTGCTAGAGGGCGCAATTTGTAATAATAACAGTTTTTTCGATTTTATCCCGGAAATTAAAATCATACGGTATAACTATGACATCATAATCGAAAAGAAGATGAAATTTGCAAGAAAAGATGTGAAGACCGCAGTTCGATATCTTTGTTCGTTTCAGAGTTATTGCCAAAACAATAATTTTTAATACAAATTGCGCCCTCTAGCAATTTTATTAAATACTATCGTGTACTGTTGGATACGGCAATTAAAGATGCTTATTTTCCCATTCCAAACAAGCTTAAATTTAGTAAAATCGGATAAGTCGTTTAGAAGTTACAGCGATTTTAATGTTTACACTTTCAATAGCTTCTCCCATTCTTATCAAGTGAAACTGTAAACATTAAAATCGCTGTAACTTCTAAACGATTTAACCGATTTTACTAAATTTAAGCTTGTTTGGAAGAGAAAGGTAAGGACCTTCAATTGTCGTATCCAATGGTACAAGATAATTTCTAATAAAATTGCTAGAGGGCGCAATTTGTATTAAAAATCATTGTTTTGGCAATAACTCTGAAACGAACAAAGATATCGAACTGCGGTCTTCACATCTTTTCTTGCAAATTTCATCTCCTTTTCGATTATGATGTCATAGTTATACCGTATGATTTGAATTTCCGGGATAAAATCGAAAAAACTGTTATTATTACAAATTGCGCCCTTTAGCAATTTTATTAAACACTATCGTGTACTATTGGATACGGCGATTGAAGATACTTACCTTTCCCTTCCAAACAAGCTTAAATTTAGTAAAATCGGATAAGTCGTTTACAAGTTACAGCGATTTTAATGTTTGCACATTCAATAGCTTCCCCCACTCTTATCAAGGCCGGTACGCCAATGAGCCTTAAACCAAAATGATGCAGAATTGTCTAAGCTTTTCGATGATGTAATCAGAGTTATACCTTAATATGGAAAATTTCAAAGAAATTAGAATTAAAAAAAAAAAAATTAATTGTGCCCCCTTACGGCGAAATGAGGAACTTAAAAGTAATTTCCAGAATTTTCTCATGACCGCTTTAATCATAATTTTTTTTCTCCAAGTTCCTAGTAGTTTCCGAGATATGGCCGGTCGTCACCCTTAATGAATCACCCTGTATATAAATTAGGTAAAGCTTGTATCATGTAGATAAATAAAAATTAGGTACATTAATAACAATTATTATGTTTTAATAGTTAATATAATTATAACAAAAGACTATGTACTATGATCAAAGTATGTATATGAGCGCAATTCCGTCGAATCGAATCCTCTCATTCTTTGCTCAACTAATTTAATAAAGTGCGTTTCGTGATTTAACTCAGATCCGCTCATATTTTTGTATGCTTGCTAATATTCCAAATTTCATATTTTACAACTTTCTTCATTGCAGGTAAATTTAGTATTGCCGATTATTATTAAATATATGAAACGTTATATAGAACCGAACAAAGAGGATCCAGTACAAAACCCGAAACTTATGATAGTTGTATTAAGCTTTATATGGCAAAAAATAACTCCCTCAACTAGCAACAGCAAAGAGTTTGTTAACCATGGTGGTGTATATTTAATGTTGGATGTTCTCCAGGTTAGTTACAATTTTACATTACTAGTTTTTAATTTTTTTAATGTTTCGTTTATTTGAGCATAAACCTTGTCACAATTAAATATTGCTATACAGGGTAATTCACGTTGAGTGGCCTATTTAAAGATCTCGGAAACAAGTAAAGTTAAAGTCATAGTTATGTTGACTTTGAACTTTTAAAATATTATATTTTCACGTTTGAATCACATCCGGTTATACCGGAAGTTATGGCTAACTTTAGTGTTTCAAATCGAATACCCTGTTTATTTTAGCTTTTTTGGATACCTTAGTAATTTTTGTTAATCTATACCTATCTCTGACCGTTTTTGAGTAGGAATTATAAAATTATTTTTTTATGTAAAAACATACCGAGAATAAAGTTCAGTAATTTTGAAACTAATAAACATTTATAATGTTCATAGCTTATAACTAAAACATAGATCTTTACCTGCCATAACTTAGGTTTTACGTTTTTTATACAGGGGATTTTTAAAAGTGTGCCAATCCAGTCATTTAGATTAATGTGATAAATGGAACACCCTGTGTTTTATCTTACTAACGTGTAGAGAATGCAATTTTCTACCTAAATGACTAATATTAATGTCACTATCATATTTGTTTTGTTATTTTAGTCGTTTAGGAATTATGAGCAAATTAAAAAAATCTTTAAATCTCTTTTTGTGTTAATAAGACAATATTTTGGTAAAGTAGGCATTGACTGAAATTATTAAGTTGACACTCTATTGTCATATTCTAGTTTACTTATTTAAAATTGGTTTCCTTATTAAAAAAAAATTGCAGTCAAAGCCTACTTTACAAAAATAATGTCTTATGAACTAACAGAGGTTTTAGGATTTTTTTTTAAACGCTCATAATTCCCAAACGACTAAAAATATGAATAGTGACATTAATATTAGTCATTTAGATAGAAAATTTCATTCTCCGCATGTTAGTAAGTTAAGAAACACGGATTTTCCATTTACGAAAATTGTAGCTTGATTGGAAAATTTTTAAAAACTCCCTGAATAAGTAAAATCTAAGTTATGAAATGTAAAGATATATGCTTTGGTCAAAACTATCAAAATTTCAAATGCCCAACTTTATTAGTTTCAAAGTTACTAAACTTTCTTCTCGGTATGTTAATTTTTACAATAAAAATTAAATTTATAATTCATATCTCAAAAGCGGTTAAAAAAGCTAAAATATACAGGGTATTTTATTTGAATTAACAAAGTGGACCGTAACTTCTAGTATAACCCGAAGTAATTCAAACGTAACAATATAATATTTCAATAGATTAAAGTCAATTATGCCTGCCATGAAATTTTGTAAAATATAAGTACTTTTGATTCCGAGATCTTTTAACAGGCCACGCAACTTGAATCACCCTGTATATTGATATTGAGTTGCAAAAACAATTTAAACACTAATTAACTAATATAACTTTCATTGTGACATAAATGATAGTGACAGAAATAATGTATTCTCAATCAAAGTATCGTTTATTAAGTAGATATTTACTAAAATCTTTCCACAAGCCGACATACTTACGTTTATTCTATTAGAATAGAAAGGTACTTGTATAGTAAACGGCACGAATTATCTCGTATTAAAACAGATGACATCAGTTATTTGTCATTGATCAGCTGATATATTGGAATCAAAACTTCCCCAGATTTGTTGTGAGCCGTAATTAGCCCGCACCTCATGTTCTGAATTGTGTTTTTAAGTGTTTTTGTTGCTTTTTATTACTGTTTGAAAGTGTTTAATGAGTTAAGTAATTAAAAAGTCTTTTAAATATTATGTAATACCTTTTTGGGGTTATTTATATGTTTCCGTTTAATATTTTTCGTGCAAATAACTACTAAAAGTTTAAGTTTATATGTACCCACTATAGTTTTAAAATCTGGTTCAGAATTAAATATTTTATTTGGAACTATAGTTATAAATAATCGATTTTTAATTTTTCTAGAAAAGTTGTCTCTCGGTTAGACTAGTAGCTCTTGGTGCTTTAATTGATTTGTGCGAAAGAGTAGAATGCGTACCTTATTTGATTACATGGAGAAGTAAGGGACAGAGGATTAAATCATTACTAATAGGCATATTTCGAGAAGAAAATAACGAGTTATTTGCTAAAATAAGCGATAATGGTGTAATACTAGGTATGAAACTTATATTTGTTTGGCATGTAATAGAGTCTTATTTATACTAGTCTAAACTACTAATAAACTATAGTATTTAGAAAATGAAAATGAAATCTAAAAATTCGTTTTTGTGGGGATACAAAGGATGCGTCGTTTTTCAACTGATATGTACCTACTTCGTATCTTAGAAATTCAGTTACAGCGGATGGCAATAAATGGGTTTATTTTTCATGCTGTGATGAACTGAAGTTCTATTGGTGTCTTATTTTTATTTTATCGCATTACCTTGAACAATCATGCATGTGTTGCATGTACCATGTACCTATACAAGTAAAAAGGGACGCCGGCTGTAGTTGTAGAAAGTTTACTGTACTGCTTGCGGGAAAAATATTTACTATCAAAGTGGGTAGGCTGGAACTTATTTTTAAGTTTCAAAGTTGGCCGCTAGGGGGCGTAACTATAGTGACTAATTAAAAAGGGAAGCTACTGTTATCAGTAAGAAAAAGACAACATTCTATATTTTTAACCCCACCTATCTAGAAGAAGTAGAGAAAACTATAAGAAAACTTAAACCAAATAAAGCATTTGGCCATTTGGAAGGATGGAATGACATCAGAACATCTACATACACTCACAAAAAATATAAAAAAAATTCTTAAAGTCGCCTTATCATTTCAATTACTTTCCAAGAAACAGCTTGGTGTCAAAAAAATATATTCGACTGAAGATGCGCTTATTTAGCGAACAGATAATATATTATTATACAAATATCTGGTCGAAAGCAAGGCTGTGTTAGGATTTTTTCTAGATCTGGCAGAAGCCTCCGATCGGTCGATCATAAATTTTATTAAAGATACTAAATAACTTAGGCATAGGTCGAAATTTAATGTAAAGTTACTTAAACGACTGATTGCAATATGTGCAATTACCTGATTTGTTAAGCGATCCAAGAGAAAGAGTACGGTGTTCCACAGGTGACGGTTTTGGGGTCAATACTACTAACAATATATATTAATGAGTTATTTAGTTTAAGGAGTACTGAACAGTACCAGAACATCATCAAAATATAAAAAAATTCTTTAAGTCGCCTTATCATTTCAATTACTTTCCAAGAAACAGCTTGGTGTCAAAAAAATATATTCGACTGAAGATGCGCTTATTTAGCGAACAGATAATATATTATTATACAAATATCTGGTCGAAAGCAAGGCTGTGTTAGGATTTTTTCTAGATCTGGCAGAAGCCTCCGATCGGTCGATCATAAATTTTATAAAAGATAATAAATAACTTAGGCATAGGTCGAAATTTAATGTAAAGTTACTTAAACGACTGATTGCAATATGTGCAATTACCTGATTTGTTAAGCGATCCAAGAGAAAGAGTACGGTGTTCCACAGGTGACGGTTTTGGGGTCAATACTACTAACAATATATATTAATGAGTTATTTAGTTTGAGGAGTACTGAACAGTACCAGAACATCATCAAAATATAAAAAAATTCTTTAAGTCGCCTTATCATTTCAATTACTTTCCAAGAAACAGCTTGGTGTCAAAAAAATATATTCGACTGAAGATGCGCTTATTTTGCGAACAGATAATATATTATTATACAAATATCTGGTCGAAAGCAAGGCTGTGTTAGGATTTTTTCTAGATCTGGCAGAAGCCTCCGATCGGTCGATCATAAATTTTATTAAAGATAATAAATAACTTAGGCATAGGTCGAAATTTAATGTAAAGTTACTTAAACGACTGATTGCAATATGTGCAATTACCTGATTTGTTAAGCGATCCAAGAGAAAGAGTACGGTGTTCCACAGGTGACGGTTTTGGGGTCAATACTACTAACAATATATATTAATGAGTTATTTAGTTTGAGGAGTACTGAACAGTACCAGAACATCATCAAAATATAAAAAAAATCTTTAAGTCGCCTTATCATTTCAATTACTTTCCAAGAAACAGCTTGGTGTCAAAAAAATATATTCGACTGAAGATGCGCTTATTTAGCGAACAGATAATATATTATTATACAAATATCTGGTCGAAAGCAAGGCTGTGTTAGGATTTTTTCTAGATCTGGCAGAAGCCTCCGATCGGTCGATCATAAATTTTATTAAAGATAATAAATCACTTAGGCATAGGTCGAAATTTAATGTAAAGTTACTTAAACGACTGATTGCAATATGTGCAATTACCTGATTTGTTAAGCGATCCAAGAGAAAGAGTACGGTGTTCCACAGGTGACGGTTTTGGGGTCAATACTACTAACAATATATATTAATGAGTTATTTAGTTTGAGGAGTACTGAACAGTACCAGAACATCATCAAAATATAAAAAAATTCTTTAAGTCGCCTTATCATTTCAATTACTTTCCAAGAAACAGCTTGGTGTCAAAAAAATATATTCGACTGAAGATGCGCTTATTTTGCGAACAGATAATATATTATTATACAAATATCTGGTCGAAAGCAAGGCTGTGTTAGGATTTTTTCTAGATCTGGCAGAAGCCTCCGATCGGTCGATCATAAATTTTATTAAAGATAATAAATAACTTAGGCATAGGTCGAAATTTAATGTAAAGTTACTTAAACGACTGATTGCAATATGTGCAATTACCTGATTTGTTAAGCGATCCAAGAGAAAGAGTACGGTGTTCCACAGGTGACGGTTTTGGGGTCAATACTACTAACAATATATATTAATGAGTTATTTAGTTTGAGGAGTACTGAACAGTACCAGAACATCATCAAAATATAAAAAAAATCTTTAAGTCTCCTTATCATTTCAATTACTTTCCAAGAAACAGCTTGGTGTCAAAAAAATATATTCGACTGAAGATGCGCTTATTTAGCGAACAGATAATATATTATTATACAAATATCTGGTCGAAAGCAAGGCTGTGTTAGGATTTTTTCTAGATCTGGCAGAAGCCTCCGATCGGTCGATCATAAATTTTATTAAAGATAATAAATAACTTAGGCATAGGTCGAAATTTAATGTAAAGTTACTTAAACGACTGTGTGCAATTACCTGATTTGTTAAGCGATCCAAGAGAAAGAGTACGGTGTTCCACAGGTGACGGTTTTGGGGTCAATACTACTAACAATATATTTTAATGAGTTATTTAGTTTGAGGAGTACTGAACAGTACCAGAACATCATCAAAATATAAAAAAAATCTTTAAGTCGCCTTATCATTTCAATTACTTTCCAAGAAACAGCTTGGTGTCAAAAAAATATATTCGACTGAAGATGCGCTTATTTAGCGAACAGATAATATAATATTATACAAATATCTGGTCGAAAGCAAGGCTGTGTTAGGATTTTTTCTAGATCTGGCAGAAGCCTCCGATCGGTCGATCATAAATTTTATTAAAGATAATAAATAACTTAGGCATAGGTCGAAATTTAATGTAAAGTTACTTAAACGACTGATTGCAATATGTGCAATTACCTGATTTGTTAAGCGATCCAAGAGAAAGAGTACGGTGTTCCACAGGTGACGATTTTGGGGTCAATACTACTAACAATATATATTAATGAGTTATTTAGTTTGAGGAGTACTGAACAGTACCAGAACATCATCAAAATATAAAAAAAATTCTTTAAGTCGCCTTATCATTTCAATTACTTTCCAAGAAACAGCTTGGTGTCAAAAAAATATATTCGACTGAAGATGCGCTTATTTAACAAACAGATAATATATTATTATACAAATATCTGGTCGAAAGCAAGGCTGTGTTAGGATTTTTTCTAGATCTGGCAGAAGCCTCCGATCGGTCGATCATAAATTTTATTAAAGATAATAAATAACTTAGGCATAGGTCGAAATTTAATGTAAAGTTACTTAAACGACTGATTGCAATATGTGCAATTACCTGATTTGTTAAGCGATCCAAGAGAAAGAGTACGGTGTTCCACAGGTGACGGTTTTGGGGTCAATACTACTAACAATATATATTAATGAGTTATTTAGTTTGAGAAGTACTGACTCCATTTCCTCTTTTACGGATGACACCATAGTCTTGTATACCTACTGGAAATACCTGGAATTAAGTCAAAGAGTGTACAGAGAATGATTTGGTATTACTAAAGAATTGGTTTGACAGCATGTAATATTTTACCATAACCTTCTCGATTTTAAAGGAGTAAGTGGGACAGCATTTCTAGCCACTCTATTTCGGTACTATGACGGATCCAGGTGCGGAGGCATTTCCCAGGAGTCAGCCCCAAGTGGTGATCTCTACCGCACGAGTCCCACTGCCTGACGAGTCCCAGCTGTGAATAAAGCTGCGCGTTTTCTGACCAAATGAACGAATCTCTCCTAACTTTTAAGTTTGGTACACAGAAAACATAAACAATTTCTGTATTCTGCGGTTTGGTTGGGTATTTTTTGCTGTTTAATGTATACTACATCTTAGCAAATAACTGTTAGACCAGGTACATCTTCTGTTTTTTCATCCAAATCATGGATACAGATAATGCAAAGATGTCAAAAAATGTTGTTAAATTTTACTCCACTTTATCATAAATAACAAACAGATATTTTTTGACAATTATTTAATATTATATTTTTACTTAGATGTTGCCTCAAACTTTTTTTGAGATTTGAAATTAAAGGCGATTGTGCAATGTGCTTTCAGCAACCGACTTTGAAACTTTTAGAAAAAAATAATTTGAAAATACTACAAAAACAAATTATACGGTGTGTATTTTGTAATTTTCAAAGAATGGTTATATGAAAGAATATGCGACATGTCATTATAATACCTATGGAAACTGCAACCTAAAGAAAATATCGGTAAAAATATACAATGTCAAATGTTAATAACTATATTTTTGTTATCTATGACTAGTGGAGTTTGATGTTAATAAATAAACACTACTCTTGAATTTGATCTTTATCCATGATTTAGATCAAAAAGCTATAATAAACACCACAGAACACAAACAACAGATTCTTTCCTTTTGCTTCTTTTCAACGGCAAAGCAAAGTAAATGCTTAGTTAAGTTGTTAAAGGAACGCTTCGCGAACAACCTCGTCTTCGTAAGAGAAATATAGAGGGACATATTTAACCACGGCAAGGGGGGAGGAAACCTTTGCTAAGCGTTTAATATATAATTAATTTGTGTTGGGCTATATATGCTTGGTGAAACTGTTGTTCCATTGCACAGGAAGAAAAAATAATGACTACTTGTTATGAAACTGATTAAATTTGTGAAACATAACAAGTAGTTATTATATTTTCTTACTTTGTTAAGCATTGCTTTCCTATTTAAAAGTAACTAAAAAGGAAGTCGGCTAAAGGTAAACACTAAAAACAGCAAAGAATAGCAAACTTTAGAGATTATCAGGGAAAAGTTTTGCCATTTAGGCAAAAGAAACGTGCACAGGTGCAATGCATGGCTAGTTTTATGACCGCATGCAACTTCATGCCATGCGAGTAAATGGTCATAAGCTGAATAACAAGTTATCAAAGCGCATGCTTACAGGCAATTTTACTTGCAATTGCACCTACTTATCCGAATATCGTTGTCTACAATATGCATAAATGCATTACACTATACCATCTCAAATTTACACAACGCGATTTATCAACCAAATGTTTTTTATAATTTACTTTATAACTTACTACTATTTAAAGTTTTGTTTTTGTGTTTTATGACCTTTTAATAAAAAATAAAATAACAATAATTCGTCCACAAATGCGTATACTTCTCTTTCGAAATGTAACTTTAATCGTTACATAATAGTATATTAACGTACACGTTTTATAAAGCATCATATTATTAAAACTGCTTTATATAACACGTACGTTATAGCCGTTATACTATTTTTTCTAATTTGTAGTTTTTTCAATAAAAACACATATTTAAAAAGAAAATGAATCCTTCAAATTTTGTAAATTTTTAAGTCTAAATTTTATGTTGGTAATACTATTTTTTATCATAGTAGCCTCTGGACAACAAAAAATATTTTAAGAACTGTCATTTTTTGCTTTATTGACCCATTTTCACCACGAGATTCTAAAGTTATTTTTGCGATATGAGATTTGAAATTGGACGGAATACGTTGTGTGATCCTTGTACATTCGGTACATATACAGAGCGTTCGGAAATTCGGGCGATTTTGCTACTTTTTTTCGAATTTCAAAAGACGTGATTTTACGTCACGGCATTGCAATTTAGTCCTCTGCGAAAAAATAGCATGATAACCTACTTTTTTATTCTGTGTGGATAACAGTCATGTATGTTGGTTGCATAAATCTATAAATCAATCTTTTGTAGATGCTTCAAGCTATCATTTTCTGCCAAATCCTATCCAAAATTCAATCTACTAACCTTCCAATGTCGATTTTAACTTAAACTTTATTTGAATTTTCCATCTTCCCTATACTAAATTGCAATGGCGTGACGTAAAATCACGTCTTTTGAAATTCGAAAAAAGTAGCTAAATCGCCCGAATTTCCGAACGCTCTGTATATGTACCGAATGTACAAGGATCACACAACGTATTCCGTCCAATTTCAAATCTCATATCGCTAAAATAACTTTAGAATCTCGTGGTGAAAATGGGTCAATAAATCAAAAAATTACAGTTCGCAAAATAATTTTTGTTGTCTAGAGGCTACTATGATAAAAAATAGTATTACCAACATAAAATTTAGACATAAAAATTTACAAAATTTGAAGGATTTATTTTCTTTTTAAATATGTGTTTTTTATTGAAAAAACTACAAATTAGAGGAAATAGTATAACGTACGTGTTATATAAAGCAGTTTTAAGCACTTGTCCCGTCATAAAACTCGCCGCAAGCGGCTCGTTTTTTAACATGGACGCGTGCTATAAAAGGATGCTTTATAAAACGTGTACGTTAATATACTATTTTAATAGACTGGTGATGGTTGAATACTAAACGCGTGCTTAATAAGTTCATTTTTTTTTACAAATAACATTATACATTATAATGTATTTAATTTATTTTTTGTTGTATTAATTTTTTTTGTATGGTTCTATGTATACCATTTCTAAAAAAAATTAAACATTTTTACATAGTTACGCCTCCATCGCGGTCAACCTAGAAACTTAAAAACAATTTCCAGCAATTTCTCTGTCACTTTTGTAATAAATATTTTTTTCCGCAAGCCGTACATATACCTAAACGGTTTCCAAGATACAGCCGGAGGCGGCGTCCCTTTTTAGTGGTATGTGGATTAAATTTTCTGTGGTTGTACACCTGGTAAAGAAAATATTAAAATGTGAAACTAGAAAAATGTTATTCAATTTTGTTTTTTAGATCCAACTTTTCCAATTATGGGAAGAGATCAATTTTACGAAACGTATTGTTCCTGCAAACCAAAATCAGGCAATCCATCTATTGGAGATATGTTCGTTAGTTGTAGAATCAAAGTTTACTGCATGTTACAAATATTAAACAGTAAACAGCGGGAAACTGTTGAAATAGTGGACGAATTTTATAAATTGTATGAGGAGGATTTGTCTGCGAGAGATGAAGTAGGTACAAAAAATTAAATAATTTTTATTAAAAGAAGAGAAAAGATTTAATTAAGGCCACATTCTTAAGTTTTATAAAGCACATCATGGCCAGACGACGTTAGTAGGTACCTTGAAGGCAGTTCGGCGGCTCTATAAGCGAAGAACGCGACGCTAAAAAGGACACAACAATTTTCCCATTCACAAGATAGAATGGTTACGCTGTTAGTTCTTTGGTGTCGAAAATGTATTTAACAAATTATAGGATTTTTTCTACTTGTCGAGATAACTCTTAGCGTCCGATCTTCCCTACGGTTAAATATGCGGAAGTCTATTGTTGGTGTGCGAGAAATCTTTAATAACGGAATTAAATCCAAACACGAAATTCGTGTATCGACAACAATTAGATGGTTAAAACAGTAAATTCACCAAACGACATCGGCCTCTCGGTTGAATATCCCGACGTTAGCTCCTAGTGTTTGTCGTCGATAATCCGCAATACGAAAATCCGACGAATAACATTATTAAATTATTAATTCTGACCAAACCTCAAAAAAAAATTAAATATTCTTTCAATTCAATGTTATTATTGCAAATACTGTCAATAATTGACCGCAGGCCAATAAATTGCAAGTAAAGTCCAGCAAAACGTCTGCAAGAGAAAATGGGCTATTAATAATTTTAAAATACAAGAGTGACCAACCCGTCACGGTACCATTAGCGACAAAATAAATACAATTTTGCTAAGAAATTTTCATTAAAAAAATCAAATTTTTGTTCATTTTGCCAATAACCTAACTGAAAACAACTCCGCCCACTACATGTCATAATATTAGATAAGTGGAAAAAAGTGTAACCGATGCTAGTTTGCCCTAATGTGGTATTTGATAAATTAAATTTGAATAATAAAATGAAGGAGGGTCAAATAAGGGCAATGTTGTATTTGAAGTGGCATATGCGGAAAGCGGGAACTTTTTCCGGTGTTTGGAGCTCACTTCCGATGCTTAGAGCGCACTTCCGATTAACATAGGGCACTTCCGGTTACCATAGGTCAATTTCGTTACCAGAAATGAATTCCTTGACCTCAAAAGCATGTTTCGATACCTCACATGACCCTGTGTGCATTAGAAACATAATTTGGCCGCAAGTCGGACATTTTAAAAAATGGTGGCTTTTGACCGAGTTTCTGTTCTTGGATCGCATTTCTGAGGCATTCCATCCAAAATCATGCGAATTCGATGCCCATCTCGAGCCTCTGGACCAAATTTTTTTTTAAATGCAGACAAATTATTAAAATTATGCCTCCACCGGGATACCGGGAATCGAATAAACAAAATAAATATTCAGGTGGTCTGCGCATTATTTAGGTAATATCTGACATATTACAAAAATATAAATTTATTTGATTGTTAATTTTGGAAGAATTGTATAGTGTAACCCAAAAAGCCTGAGCGTGATTTTTATCAAATCAATTTTAATTGAAACATTAACAACTAAATAAATCAATATATCTTGAACCAATCAACAAACAATACTAATATTTCATCTTTGTCACAAATTAATATTTCGTTAACTGAAATACTCTGCAATAATTAAAATATTATTATCTTAAAACAAACAACAAACTGTCCCCAGTACCGACCTGCGAGTACCAGCTTTAGATGTGCAATGGGTTCTCAACCCGTCCAAAGAGCCCAACGTACTGATGGTGTGAATGAGTACGAAAGTAGCGTAGCACATTCCAGTACACGTAGTAAATAACTACCAAAACGAGGTTACAACTCAACCTCCGAGGTTACAACACAACCTCCGATCTAGACCAACTCGGCAATACTTTGTACTGAGTCGTGCAATTGACACCCAAAATGCGGGTGTCCGCTCCAGATACAAAGCTTGTAATATATCTTGATGATCCGTGCAATGGTCCCAGACCCGATCCAGATATATACAAAAACACTTGCCAAAAACACTAAGCTTGCCAAGCTCCACTGTACTGAGCCGTGCAATGGACACTCAAACGCGAGGGTCCTCTGAAGATACAGGGATTGCTAAATATCTTTACGATACGTGCAATGGTCCCAGACCGTATTCAGATATTTAACAAAGCACGGGCAAGACAGTAAACAAATAATTCAAATATCAAAAACTATGAAAAATATACACAAGAGAATATGTAGAAAAAGTATGCTCAGTGATATAACTCACCCTTCTTGTCTTTAGTCTGTCGCACAGCACAAACGTTAAATGATTTTAAATATCTCACACACAGCGGACACAGCCACACTTAACTTTAAGACATTCAAAACTGTAATAAAATAAAGCGTTTGAATATTTGTACCAAAGGCAGTTTTTGTAACATGTGTTAGCGTAAGCAAATCGTACCCCGACTAATATCGCCAAGTAACTTGATTCGCTTGGATTTTATAAACACCCTCGCCGGCCTCGAGCTATAAAAATGAAACATTTAGGTACCTACGCCTTTTAAGTGTTTTTAATAACCAACTCTCGGGGTGATAAATAACGTTCGTTCTTATTTAATTTAGCTTTTGCATACATACAGGGTATAAAAAAAATATAGGTCTTACAATAGTAAAAGAAAAATGCCATATTAATGATAAAAAAAATCTTACTAGACACTTTTCGCTATACAATTCTCTTAAAATAATTTATGAAATTCCTTGATATTTACAATTATTACGTATAGAATATACAGTCGACGTTGTGACAAAATAATAATACTAACTGGCTATAGCATATTTATGATAACATTTCCAATTTTCAGATATGTTTTCTAGTACCTTAAAGAACCATTTTAATTATTATTCCAGGTAACTTTAATTTTGGCTGAAAACTATCTAGCTCTAAAAATATCAGAAGAATGGAAAGAGCTAGACAGAGAGTTTGAAAAAATCGGATTAGAGCCTGTTCCTACCGATGAGTTAACAATAGCAGGGATGGTACAAATTACCAACTATTGGGGACAAGTGTTAAAAGAGATGCAGCGTGATGTGCTACAAAAACACCAGATAAATGTAAGTTAAAATACAATACAATATAATATAATATAATATAAAATAATATAATAATATAATAATATAATAATATAATAATATAATAATATAATAATATAATAATATAATAATATAATAATATAATAATATAATAATATAATAATATAATAATATAATAATATAATAATATAATAATATAATAATATAATAATATAATAATATAATAATATAATAATATAATAATATAATAATATAATAATATAATAATATAATAATATATTATAATATAAAATAAAATATTATACAGGGTAGTGCAATAGTGCGTCAGGCTTCCATAGCTCCCATACGAATGGGGTTAGGAATTTTATTAATATGCCGACTTAAACCGCATACTACGGGGTATTTCCGGAAAATATTTTCTTATATACAGGGTAGCCCAAAAAAGTGGGGTCACATAAAGTTGTGATTTTCTAAATGGAATACCCTGTGTATTAT
Source organism: Polydrusus pterygomalis (assembly GCA_963969555.1). Classification (NCBI taxonomy): domain Eukaryota; kingdom Metazoa; phylum Arthropoda; class Insecta; order Coleoptera; family Curculionidae; genus Polydrusus; species Polydrusus pterygomalis. Next base: position 116,989,513 of record OZ018376.1, read on the forward strand.
TAAATTTTCACATTCTACATAAAATTATAATAATTTTTTTATAAATGCATTACTGGTCTATATTTAATAGTTTCCGAGATATCGATATTTGAAAAATGACGTTTTTGAACTTTGACAGCTTTTAGCTTTCTAACTGTACGTCTTAGAGCAAAACGGCTTACATGTTCCTATCTTCGATTTTTATTATCTTTCCAATAGTGTCAACTTCCGGTCAAACCGGATGTAACTCGAAAGCAGGAAATATAGTACTTCCGTTTTGACTGGACGTTAAAATTTTTGGAAAGATAACAAAAATCGAAGATAGGAACATGTAAGCCGTTTTGCTCTAAGACGTACAGTTAGAAAGCTAGAAGCTGTCAAAGTTCAAAAACGTCATTTTTCAAATATCGATATCTCGGAAACTATTAAGTATAGACCAGTCATGCATTTATAAAAAAATTATTATAATTTTATGTAGAATGTGAAAATTTAATAATATATAGGGTATTCCATTTAAAAAATCACAACTTTATGTGACCACACTTTTTTGGGCCACCCTGTATATGAGAAAATATTTTCCGGAAGTACCCCGTACTATGCGGTTTAAGTCGGCATATTAATAAAATTCGTAACCCCATTCGTATAGGAGCTATGGAAGCCTGACACACTATTGCAGGACCCTGTATAATATAATAATAAATGACCGGCAAAAAAATCACACCATATTATGAAAAATTTTTTTATTGGTAGAGTACCTACCGAAAAGCTTCCAGGAAATCGGTTCTGCATGTACGATAACCTAAAAATCAATTTTAACATACTTCATGTGATTTCTGGTATATTTAATTATGTTAAATTATTGAAAACACATTTTTAGTATTGAAAATACTACTGGGCGCGTATATACGGGTCCATTTCATGAAAAATTACCGACATGCGACATGCTAGAGCTTAGTCGACCGGCTTGGCGGTGTGTAGGTCAAGGTTGCCTAGGCCAAAATTAAGGACATAAATAACACGGCGGTGAAGTCTAAACATCCGAGCAGCACAGGATCGATTACATCATCTGCTGAGTGTTAATATTGTTTTGGTTTGGGTTTCGGCATTTATTATTATATTTGTTGATATTAAGATAATATGACCGGGAGAGAGAACAGTTAGTAGTTAGTATTGAATCGGCCAGTACTTGTACGGTTTACGTTTTTTATTAAACATATAAAAACTGAATTATTTATTTTAATTCTCATCCCTTATTTACAATATGCCAAACGTTGAACCGGCTAGATTAATTCTTATTCATCGGGAGCTCTGATAAATTGTAGGAATTAAAAAAATAAATAAATCAATTAAGAATAATTAGCCAAGATTTTATCACATAATATGTAAATCCTGAAATAAATAATTTATTGTGATTAGCGGTAATGAAAGGTCACACTGACAGGTGTAAGAAATGAAGGACGCTGACGGTCTTGAAATACGATACACATACCTTATTGATGGGATCTCGCTCGACGAAACCCATAAACTTTGTTTTTATTACGTTATGTATACTCTTAAGTTAGATATTGGAAAACGTTATGAGTTCAGTGCATAGGTTCAGTGTTACGAAAATACCGAGACGATACGTTTGGTTTTTAAATATTATACTGTGTGTTTGAATATAACGTTATTTGGACATAATAAAAAGTAGTTTATCTTTAATATTGTTCTACAGGGTGATTCATTAAGGGTGGCGACCGGCCATATCTCGGAAACTACTAGGCATAGAAACTTGGAGAAAAAAAATTATGATTAAAGCGGTCATGAGAAAATTCTGGAAATTACTTTTAAGTTCCTCATTTCGCCGCAAGGGGGCACAATTAAATTTTTTTTTTAATTCTAAATTTCTCCGAAATTTCTCATATTAAGGTATAACTCTGATTACATCATCGAAAAGCTTAGACAATTCTGCATCATTTTGGTTTAAGGCTCATTGGCGTACCGGCCTTGATAAGAGTGGGGAAAACTTTTGAATGTGCAAATATTAAAATCGCTGTAACTTGTAAACGACTTATCCGATTTTACTAAATTTAAGCTTGTTTGGAAGGGAAAGGTAAGTATCTTCAATCGCCGTATCCAATTGTTTACGATAGTGTTTAATAAAATTGCTAGAGGGCGCAATTTGTAATAATAACAGTTTTTTCGATTTTATCCCAGAAATTCAAATCATACGGTATCACTATGACATCATAATCGAAAAGTAGATGAAATTTGCAAGAAAAGATGTGAAGACCGCAGTTCGATATCTTTGTTCGTTTCAGAGTTATTGCCAAAACAATAATTTTTAATACAAATTGCGCCCTCTAGCAATTTTATTAGAAATTATCTTGTACCATTGAATACGACAATTGAAGGTACTTACCTTTCTCTTCCAAACAAGCTTAAATTTAGTAAAATCGGTTAAGTCGTTTAGAAGTTACAGCGATTTTAATGTTTACAGTTTCACTTGATAAGAGTGGGAGAAGCTATTGAAAGTGTAAACATTAAAATCGCTGTAACTTCTAAACGACTTATCCGATTTTACTAAATTTAAGCTTGTTTGTAAGAACCTTCAATTGCCGTATCTAATGGTACAAGATAGTTTCTAATAAAATTGCTAGAGGGCGCAATTTGTATTAAAAATTATTGTTTTGGCAATAACTCTGAAACGAACAAAGATATCGAACTGCGGTCTTCACATCTTTTCTTGCATCTTAGTCATCAAAACGTGAGGTTGTTCAATAAAATCACGTTCAATTAATAATTCTTAAGATAAATGATTATCGTCAACAATTATGGCGTTTATGACACTCAATATAGATCGCATTTAAGGAGCTCCCCTGAGGAGAATGTTTTTACTCTCCAAATACTTGATATTATCATGACGGTTGTTAACAAACTAAAGGAAAAAAAATCTTTTGATATAAATAAACCAGATTTAGTAGAAGTTATAAAAAATAAACTCGACCTTGATTCAATTATTAGAAATGGATAAGTTAATTATTGCTCAATGGAATTGCAGATCAGCTATTTCAAATAAAGCTAACCTGAAACATTTATTATCATCACAAAATGTCGGAATAGCTTTACTGTCCGAAACTTGGTTCAAAACAACAAAATATGTAAATTTTCCAGGATACAACATTGAACGCTGTGATCGCCCTGATGGAAAAGGGGGGACGGCTATTTTAATTAAGTCAAATATAGTTTATAATATATTCAAACCTTCACGATTGGGAGAAGGGATAGACGTAGTAGGAATGGGGTTAAAAATTAATAACTCAATATTGACTATAGTTTCTATATATATAAAACCCAATAGTAGAATAACAGTAAATCAGTGGATACAATTTTTCAACACTATTCCTAGACCGTTTATTTTGGGAGGTGACTTTAACGCCCATAATTTAGCATGGGGATGTGATTCCAATGACGTAGCTGGTAATAACCTTCTTGAAGCTCTACACCAAAGTAATTTAATAATTTTAAATAACGGAAATCATACCTATATAGGCAGATTTAACAGTAGAAATACAGCTATAGACATTACAATCACAACCCCCGATATAGCTAATTGCTGCCAATGGGACACTACATTAGACCCGTGTGGTTCCGATCATCTACCAATATTGATAAATTGCAACCTTTTACCCCATATTATGACAAAATATCCAAACAGAAAGTGGAATGTTAAAAAAGCAAACTGGTCAAATTTCTGTCATGAAACAACTACTATTTCAAGCAAACAGACATCAGACAACTACGAAAAATTTATGGAAGAATTGAATTTAATCATATCACGGAATATACCTAAATATAATACAAATGGAAAAAACACGAAAGCTAAAACATGGTGGAATAACGAATGCCAAGCCGCGGTAAACAAAAGAAAAGAAGACTACATATTGTATAGGACTAATCCTAACTTACCAAATTTACTACAATACAAAAAATCGGATGCTCAAGCAAAACAAACAATCAATCAAACAAAAAGAAAAAGCTGGCGTGAATACTGCTCATCTCTGAATAAAAATTCAAACCTAAAAGAGATATGGAATAAAGTAAATAGATACAAGAACAGAAAACAAGACAATAGTATTCCTATTGACATAAACAACTGTGACTGGATAGAACATTTCCATCAGAAAATAGCTCCTTGTTTGGCGCAACCACCAAAACTACATCGACAAGTAACTCAAACACTACAACATACTTATCTGTCAAAACCATTTAGTATGCTAGAACTAGAATGGGCCTTAAAGCACAATAACAACACAGCCCCAGGAATGGATAATATCCACTACTCAATGCTTTCGAACATATCTACCAATGCTAAGACAACCTTACTTAACCTGTTTAACAACATATGGAGCAACAAAATAAATGTACCAAAAGATTGGTATAATTACAATATTACCCCAATCTTAAAACCAGGAAAACCAGCTAACATGGCCGAGTCTTACAGACCAATATCCTTAGCCTCTTGTGTTCTAAAAACGTATGAAAGACTAATTAAAAATAGACTGGAACACTGGCTGGAAAAAAATAATAAGATTCCAAAAAACCAATATGTATTTAGGAAGGGATGTTCCACGCAAGAAAGTATAGCAGATTTTGTCACGGAAATTCAACTGGCTTTTACCAAACAGTACTCAATAACAGCGGCATTTATTGATATAAAGGGTGCATACGACATTGTTAACTTAGATATCCTAGCAAGAAAAATGGAGAGAATGGACATTCCATCAAATATGGTGTACAACATAATTAAATTATACCAGGAAAGGAACACGTATATTAAGATTCAAGACAAGTCTTTTGGCCCACGAGTTACAAGCCAAGGACTGCCACAAGGAAGTGTCTTAAGCCCTATACTGTACTTACTCTATGTTGCAGACTTTGAATCTATTTTTGACCAAAATATAAGAGTACTGCTGTTTGCTGACGACATATGCATTTTTTCTATAGGAAAATCGATTCAAAATTGTCAGAACCACCTTAACACAGCTATGTCAAAAGTACACACATGGACAAGAGAACATGGACTGGAAATTTCCGAAAATAAATCAGTAGTGGTTAACTTTACTAGAAAACGGTTAAGACTCCCATTAGATTACATTAATTTAGGAAGCTATAGATTTCCTCTCAAAACCTCCACAAAATTCCTAGGAATAATTCTAGACCAAAAATTAAACCTGGAAAGAACACATAAACTATACACTAAAAAGAGCGGAAAATGCTATAAATATATTAAAAACGTTCTGTGGTCATAGTTGGGGTGCTGACCCCAATATAGGTTTAATATTATATAAAAGTCTAGTAAAGTCAATATTAGACTACGGAAGTATTTTCTATGGTTCAGCTGCCAAAACACACTTGGAAAAAATTGAAAAAATTAAAAACAAGAGTATAAGGATATGTTTAGGATTCCTACCAAGTACGCCGATAGTAGCCTTAGAAGCAGAAGCTTGTGAACCCCCGCTAGCACTACGTAGACAATATTTGACGAACAAGTTTATCATTAAATTACATGCAAAAAACAGCCCTTTACTTAACAAAATCAGCAACCTAACTACACTGTGTCTAACCCACCAATATTGGAATGTTAAACAGATACCACTCCAAGTAGAAAGCTTTATGTATATCTCAGAATTCTGCAGAGAAATATATACAAGTAATAAACTACCAAATTATTTAATCCCATATGAGCATTTTCTTTGCCAAATAGAAAATGACGAATTAGAAGATTACAGAAACATACCTGAAGCCATCCGTAACAATCATTTTAGATCAGAAGTCGAAAGAAGATGGCCACTGCATGAAATCATATTTACAGACGGTTCTAAAATTAATAATAATACTGGATGTGCAGTATTTTATCCTAAGGAAAATATAACAATAAAACAGAAATTAACCAAGTATTCCTCAAATTTTACAGCAGAGCTTATGGCAATCAAGGAAGCATTCAACCTATGTTTAAGTAAGCCCACACAACACCATATTATATTTACAGACTGCTTGAGTGCCATACAAAAGCTTAAGAACATCTCACCAATCACAGATATAAACCCCTTACTAGCTGAAATTTTAAAACTTAACTACGAAATCGTAAATCAGGGAAAAACTGTAAAGTTAATTTGGATTAAAGCGCATATCGGAATTAAAGAAAACGAAACAGTGGATAAAATGGCAAAAGAGGCCACAGACACCGGATGGGTAGATGTTAACTACAAAACACCAAAAACTGATTTCTTTGGAAAAATAAAAGAAAAAATGCACCAAGACTGGCAAACTTATTATGAATCGACCCATAAAGGCATGTATTTTCGAAATATTAAACCTAATATAAGTAGTAAACCGTGGTTTTTTAATATAAATAACAAAAAACTAATTAAAATTATGTTAAGACTACGAACGAACCATATTATTTGTCCTAGCTATAAATATAAAATTGGTTTATTAGATAACCCAAATTGTAACATATGCGATGAAATAGCTGATCCACAACATATATTACTACAATGTTCATTAAATATGAACAATATAAACCAATTTCTAATTGAACTATATAATGCAAGAATAACTTCTCCATTTAACCTTGCAAGTCTATTGACAAATCAAAAAACATTTAAAATTATTTGTAAGCACTATTGTAATTCAGAAACTTTCTTTAAATAAATGTATATAGGATTAAGAATGTTTTAAAAAAAAATATTAAAAAAAAAAACAAGAACTAAAAGAAAATAAAAAAAGAGAGAAAAAAAAACAAGAATACCTACTTAAAAAAACAAATAAAAAAGAATATAAAAAAATAAAAAAAAAAATAAAAAAAAAAACAAAAAAAAAGGGAAAATTATAATTATTAACTTTATAGCTACGTATAAACAAAAAGTTAACTAGCATTAAGTAGATCATAAGTATTTATGTAAAATTGAATCAAGGCGACACCTTACGGTAGCTTTAAAAAAATATATATATACCTATATCTATATTTTTCACTCTTATATCTATATATAAAATTTAAAAAAAAGTCTGGCCTGTTGGAATCTTTTCCAGTGCCATTGAAACTAACACACACACACACACGACACCTGGATACCTCTGTAAGTTTTATCGTTAAACGAACGGTTTGATTTGATAAAATGGTATTTTCTGTAATACTATGAAATAAGTATACTGTTTTGTATAAAATTAATGTTGAGCCTAAATTTCTTCACAGTCGATGTTTTTATTAGGGTCTTTGCACTACCTGTGTCAACAAAGCAACGAGATTTATGGCCGTTAACGCAAGCCGTCTTTATGAACACGAGTTCCATTTCTTTAGTGGTGCCCTGTAGTACTAATTAATCATTAAAAATTTTGATGGGCAGTTCATAGCTAAATGTCAAAATTTCTTACATACGGAACATTCTAAGCGTGGTTCGCGACAATCTTTTGCAAAATGCCCGTGAATACCACAATTAAAACAAGAGGTTAACTGGGTCTTATGTTTTAAGGGTGAGGGGGTCACATCAATTTTTGAACCTGAGGAAGGGTAATTTTGAATAGGACAATAATTTTGAATAGCACTTGACTTTTGTTTATCTTTTTCACTCTCGTTTTCACTATTAGGCATATGTTACCTAAAGTGTTGAAATAAGCAAAAAGTTTATCCGAGTTTTGAATTTGTGCTGAGCGTATCGTTCTAACATTATTTTCGTCATTGATAACCGCATCGATTAAAAATTCGTCTGGAATTGTTAATTTTAAAGCTCGTAACTTACTTTAGCAATAATCACCCAAATTTTGCCCGGGTTTTGCATCATAAGAGGAAGCATCTTTCAGTAAATTTGAAAATGGAACAGACTTACGAAAATGATTTAATATTCCTCTTTTCATTTCATCCCATGAAGCGTCATTTTTGGTTTGTTCATAATACCACTGGCGTGCGTGTCCTTTGAGTCTGCTGGATATAATATATTCGTCACTCCACTTATACTTTTCCGCTTTGCCGTCCATATTTCGACCGTCCACTTTTGCCGTCCATATTTCGACCGTAATGTCGTCTTTCGAAGAGTCAAACACTGGAATGGCTTATTCATCACTGACACAAATCGCGGCTGACGTTGACGAATTATTACGTAATTCGTTAATTTCCTTTTTAAGTAAGTCTAATTATTTTTTAAGCGTAGTACTCTCACTGTCCGTACTTCTATAACTACTCGTAGACGTTGATCGATTGCGCTTCTACGTTCGCGAGATTGTCGGCCATGTTTCTCGCGTTTGGTCATTTTACCCCGTTTTTTTACCTTATTTTTACCCATTTTGTCCAGATAATTAACCCGAGTTTTAAGGCGTCTATCCCACTTCTGAATTGTAAGAATATACAGGGTGATTCATTAAGGGTGGCGACCGGCCATATCTCGGAAACTACTAGGCATAGAAACTTGGAGAAAAAAAAATTATGATTAAAGCGGTCATGAGAAAATTCTGGAAATTACTTTTAAGTTCCTCATTTCGCCGCAAGGGGGCACAATTAAAATTTTTTTTTTAATTCTAAATTTCTCCGAAATTTCCCATATTAAGGTATAACTCTCATTACATCATCGAAAAGCTTAGACAATTCTGCATCATTTTGGTTTAAGACTCATTGGCGTACCGACCTTGATAAGAGTGGGGGAAGCTATTAAATGTGTAAACATTAAAATCGCTGTAACTTCTAAACGACTTATCCGATTTTCCTATATTTAAGCTTGTTTGGAAGGGAAAGGTAAGTATCTTCAATCGCCGTATCCAACAGTACACGATAGTGTTTAATAAAATTGCTAGAGGGCGCAATTTGTAATAATAACGGTTTTTTCAATTTTATCCCGGAAATTCAAATCATACGGTATAACTATGACATCATAATCGAAAAGCAGATGAAATTTGCAAGAAAAGATGTGAAGACCGCAGTTCGATATCTTTGTTCGTTTCAGAGTTATTGCCAAAACAATAATTTTTAATACAAATTGCGCCCTCTAGCAATTTTATTAGAAATTATCTTGTACCATTGAATACGACAATTGAAGGTACTTACCTTTCTCTTCCAAACAAGCTTAAATTTAGTAAAATCGGTTAAGTCGTTTAGAAGTTACAGCGATTTTAATGTTTACAGTTTCACTTGATAAGAGTGGGAGAAGCTATTGAAAGTGTAAACATTAAAATCGCTGTAACTTCTAAACGACTTATCCGATTTTACTAAATTTAAGCTTGTTTGTAAGAACCTTCAATTGTCGTATCTAATGGTACAAGATAGTTTCTAATAAAATTGCTAGAGGGCGCAATTTGTATTAAAAATTATTGTTTTGGCAATAACTCTGAAACGAACAAAGATATCGAACTGCGGTCTTCACATCTTTTCTTGCAAATTTCATCTGCTTTTCGATTATGATGTCATAGTTATACCGTATGATTTGAATTTCCGGGATAAAATTGAAAAAACCGTTATTATTACAAATTGCGCCCTCTAGCAATTTTAATAAACACTATCGTGTACTGTTGGATACGGCGATTGAAGATACTTACCTTTCCCTTCCAAACAAGCTTAAATTTAGGAAAATCGGATAAGTCGTTTAGAAGTTACAGCGATTTTAATGTTTACACATTTAATAGCTTCCCCCACTCTTATCAAGGTCGGTACGCCAATGAGTCTTAAACCAAAATGATGCAGAATTGTCTAAGCTTTTCGATGATGTAATGAGAGTTATACCTTAATATGGGAAATTTCGGAGAAATTTAGAATTAAAAAAAAAAATTTTAATTGTGCCCCCTTGCGGCGAAATGAGGAACTTAAACGTAATTTCCAGAATTTTCTCATGACCGCTTTAATCATAATTTTTTTTTCTCCAAGTTTCTATGCCTAGTAGTTTCCGAGATATGGCCGGTCGCCACCCTTAATGAATCACCCTGTATATTCTTACAATTCAGAAGTGGGATAGACGCCTTAAAACTCGGGTTAATTATCTGGACAAAATGGGTAAAAATAAGGTAAAAAAACGGGGTAAAATGACCAAACGCGAGAAACATGGCCGACGATCTCGCGAACGTAGAAGCGCAATCGATCAACGTCTACGAGTAGTTATAGAAGTACGGACAGTGAGAGTACTACGCTTAAAAAATAATTAGACTTACTTAAAAAGGAAATTAACGAATTACGTAATAATTCGTCAACGTCAGCCGCGATTTGTGTCAGTGATGAATAAGCCATTCCAGTGTTTGACTCTTCGAAAGACGACATTACGGTCGAAATGTGGACGGCAAAAGTGGACACTTTAGCGGAAAAGTATAAGTGGAGTGACGAATATATTATATCCAGCAGACTCAAAGGACACGCACGCCAGTGGTATTATGAACAAACCAAAAATGACGCTTCATGGGATGAAATGAAAAGAGGAATATTAAATCATTTTCGTAAGTCTGTTCCATTTTCAAATTTACTGAAAGATGCTTCCTCTTATGATGCAAAACCCGGGCAAAATTTGGGTGATTATTGCTAAAGTAAGTTACGAGCTTTAAAATTAACAATTCCAGACGAATTTTTAATCGATGCGGTTATCAATGACGAAAATAATGTTAGAACGATACGCTCAGCACAAATTCAAAACTCGGATAAACTTTTTGCTTATTTCAACACTTTAGGTAACATATGCCTAATAGTGAAAACGAGAGTGAAAAAGATAAACAAAAGTCAAGTGCTATTCAAAATTATTGTCCTATTCAAAATTACCCTTCCTCAGGTTCAAAAATTGATGTGACCCCCTCACCCTTAAAACATAAGACCCAGTTAACCTCTTGTTTTAATTGTGGTATTCACGGGCATTTTGCAAAAGATTGTCGCGAACCACGCTTAGAATGTTCCGTATGTAAGAAATTTTGACATTTAGCTATGAACTGCCCATCAAAATTTTTAATGATTAATTAGTACTACAGGGCACCACTAAAGAAATGGAACTCGTGTTCATAAAGACGGCTTGCGTTAACGGCCATAAATCTCGTTGCCTTGTTGACACAGGTAGTGCAAAGACCCTAATAAAAACATCGACTGTGAAGAAATTTAGGCTCAACATTAATTTTATACAAAACAGTATACTTATTTCATAGTATTACAGAAAATACCATTTTATCAAATCAAACCGTTCGTTTAACGATAAAACTTACAGAGGTATCCAGGTGTCCTAAACGCCATAATTGTTGACGATAATCATTTATCTTAAGAATTATTAATTGAACGTGATTTTATTGAACAACCTCACGTTTTGATGACTAAGCAAAATAATAATGTCACTTTTAGGAACCTGCCAGTATTAAAAGAAATATTTGTTACTGTTGTTGATATTTTTACAAACAATATGCAGCATATTATATGCTTACTATAAACGACCGACCTTTCTTTTGGATCTGTAAAAGATACCGATAAATTTAAAACTTTGGAATTATTAAACAAATTTATCGATTGCATATCATTTTCTCTGAAGTGCTTGGGAAAAACAAAGACAGTTTCTATGGAAATTAGAAAATTCATTGGAAAATATGCTAGCATTGTAGAGCCACTCACGCGTCTTACAAGAAATAACGTAAATTGGATATGAGAAAGCCCTCAACAATATGTTTTTCAAGAAATTAAAAATATATTAACAAAGGAAACCCATTCTTGCAATACTTGAAAATAAATTACGTACGGAGTTATACACAGATGCATTCTCCATAGGTGTAGGTGCAATATTATTTCAGTTCGACTTAGCACGAAAAAACACGGAATAACATATTTCAGTAAACAAACAACGAACGATCAAAGACAATACCACGCATACGAGTTAGAAACCATGGCAGTTGTACTTGCATTACGATATTTTAGAGTTTACTTTTTAGGTATACATTTTAAAGGTATTACTGACTGTAACGCATTAAAGACACCCCTTACTAAAAAGGATATATTTTAGCTAGAATTGGACGTTGGTGGTTAGAATTTCAAGAGTTTACGTTTGATATTGAATACAGGCCAGGAACACAAATGACGCATGTAGATGCATTAGGCAGAAATCCTTTAAACGAGTATAAAACGTAGTCTATAGCTATTACGGAGTGTGAATGGATAGTAGGAGAACAATTACAAGATGAGTAGTTAAGAAAAATAACACTATAATTCTCGAAATACAAAATGTAACGAACGAAACGAAATAGTATTTCAAAGAGTAAGAGTTAAGAATAATAAAATTTATCGCAAATTAGACAACGGCAAAATGGCTTGGGTAGTACCTAAGTAGCTAAAATGCAAATATGCCGCCTCTGTCACGACGATGCAGGTCATTTGAGTACAGAAAAGACGTTGAAACGCATTCAGGAAAATTATTGGTTTCCGAAAATGAGACGATTTGTTAATAAATATATTAACGCATGCTTAAGCTGTACGTACTATAAACAAAGTGGAACCAGTAGAAAAGCAATGTAAACTTAATCCGATTGAAAAACAACCTATACCTTTTCATAACATTCATATTGATCATGTTGGACCATTTGATACAAGCAGAAGAAAAAAATAAATTCTTACTACTTATTGTGGATGCTTTTACGAAATTTTGGATAATTGAGCCGGTAAAGAAGTCAACGAATGGGATGGTTACGTAAAATAAGTACAAAATGCGATTAACACGATCGATAATAAAAGCATATAATAATGCTACGCCAATGGAAGCTCTAATAGGAATACGCAACACGCTGCAGATTCACAAATTGTTAACGAAATTAGGAATGATTTCAACAGATTTGATTTAAAAGAGCTACGACATAAAATTTCTAAACATATCACTAAAGATCAGAAAAAAGCAAAAATTCGATACGACAAAACCAGACAAGAAGCCACCAAGTACAGCAAAGACAATCTAGTAATGGTCAAGATTACGAGCGAGCCAGCTACGGGGGGAAGCCACAAACTTCTTCCAAAATTTAAGGGACCATCACGAAAGTTCTAATTAACGATAGATACGAGGTTGAAGATCTACGAGTTCTTCGAAAGACATCACGTACGGTTGTCGCTGCTGACACCATTAAACGATGGCTTATCATTCAAGATGATGGGTAAGTTTTTACACGAAGGGGTCAACGGATCTCTATACGAAAAGATCAACGGATCTTTTACACATTTACACGAAGAGATCAACGGATCTCTATACGAAAAGATCAACGGATCTTTTACACATTTACACGTTTTACACAGCTACACGAAGAGATCAACGGATCTCTATACGACAAGATCAACGGATCTTTTGCACGAAGAGATCAACGGATCTCTATACGACAAGATCAACGGATCTTTTACATGAGGGATCAACGGATCTCTATACGACAAGATCAACGGATCTTTTACACGAGGGATCAACGGATCTCGATACGACAAGATCAATGGATCTTTTACACGAGGGATCAACGGATCTCTATACGACCAGATCAACGGATCTTTTACACGAGGGATCAGCGGATCTCTATACGACAAGATCAACGGATCTTTTACACGAGGGATCAACGGATCTCTATACGACAAGATCAACGGATCTTTTACACGAGGGATCGACGGATCTCTATACGACAAGATCAACGGATCTTTTACACGAGGAATCAACGGATCTATTTACGACAAGATCAACGGATCTTTTACGCTACGGATCAACGGATCTCTATACGACAAGATAAACGGATCTTTTACACGTGGGATCAACGGATCTCTATGCGACAAGATCAACGGGTCTTTTACACGAGGGATTAACGGATCTCTATACGACAAGATCAACGGATTTTTTACACGAAGGGATCAACGGATCTCTATACGACAAGATCAACGGATCTTTTACACGAAGGAATAGACGGATCTCTAATACGAAGAGATCGACGGATTATTTACAGTTATATACAGTGTGTCTACGTAAGTTGGCGGCATATGGGAAACTTTTTTTATTATTAATTTTACGAAAAAAAGTTATTCTTCATAAAAAGTTCTGCATGGTCCAAAACCTAAAAGGCAACCATAAAATATCGAAATTTTTCAGTCATATAAGGTTTGTCAAAAAACGTGAATTTTTCCCCAGAATGTGAATTTTTCCCAAGAGTAAAGTACCTTTCTTTTTGACATTATCAAAAATTGTTATTAAAATAAAATTTTATCAGAACTAAAAACTACGGTCAAATGTGCAATTATACGCATTTATGTTGAAAAATTATTTTATTGATTTATTATTAATTATTTAATTTTTTAATTATTTAATTAATTTAATGCGTGTTATTGCATATTTAGACGTGGTTTTTAATTCTGATCAACTTTTTTTAATAACAATTTTTGATAATGTCAAAAATAAAGGTACCTACTTTATTCTTGGGAAAAATGTACATTCTTGGGAAAAATTCACGTTTCTTGACAAACCTCGTATATGACTGGAAAATTTCGATATTTGATGGTTGCATTTTAGGTTTTGGACCATGCAGAACTTTCTATGAAGAATAACTTTATTTCGTAAAATTAATAATAAAAAAAGTTTCCCATATGCCGCCAACTTACGTAGACACACTGTATACAGGATGGCCGAGTGTAAGAAATGAAGGACGCTGACGCTCTTGAAATACCATTCACAGACCTTATTGATGGGATCTCGCTCGACGAAACCCATAAACTTTGTTTTTATTACGTCATGTATACTCTTAAGTTAGATATAGGAAAACGTTATGAGTTCAGTGTTACGAAAATACCGAGACGATACGTTTGGTTTTAAAATGTTATACTGTGTGTTTGAATAGAACGTTATTTGGACATAATAAAAAGTAGTTTATCTTTAATATTGTTCTATATTCTTACACAGGTCAGTTAAACATAAGGGTCACTTAGACCGGTGGTCAAAAGTGGATATCCCCGGATCTAAGAAAAATAGCGCGGTGGTCTTGAAATATTACAAAGGAAGTTGGAGGTAAAGAATTAAAAAAAGTGGAAATAACTAAAAAGTGAATGTCTCTGAAACACAGCGATATAGCGCGGCGGTGTTGGCGTATTACACAGAAAGTCAGGGGTGAAGATTACAAAAAAGCAGGAAAAACTCAAAAGTGAATATTTCTGGAACTAAGAAAATTAGCGCGGCGGTCTTGAAATATTACAAAGGAATTTGGGGGTAAAGAAATTTAAAAAAGTGGAAAAAACTAAAAAGTGAATATCTCTGAAACAAAGCGAAATAGCGCGGCGGTCTTAACGTATTACAAAGAGACTCGGGGGCGAAGATTGCAAAAAAGCAGGAAAAACTCAAAAATGCATATCTCTGGAACTAAGAACAATAGCGCGGCGGTCTTGAAATATTACAAAGGAAGTGGGGGGTAAATAATTGCAAAAATTGGAAAAAAATAAACAGTGAATGTCGATGAAACAAATCGAAATTGCGCGGCCATCTTGGCGTATTACACAGAAAGTCGGGGAAGAATGGATATACCAATCCAAACCATATCATAGCGGACTTAAGATTTAGACATTTCATGAACAACGAGTACAAGGACCAGCAGGTAAATGGCTGTGTTTTTTTTTTTTTTTTTTTTTTTTTTTTTTTTTTTTTTTTTTTATGATCGAGCACAAGCACTATAGGAAAATCCTTTAAGGCGCTCTGGGAGCGGTGCGTGTGCGAAGAAAGCGATTCACGTTTTTCTTGAATCGTTGGAGGTTATATTCGGTTGGAAACACGGTCTCAGAAAGGCCGTTCCACAAAGATGACGTCCTCCAAATGAAAGAGTTCTGAAACAATGATGTTCGGGGTGTACTAAGTTGAACCACATAGGGATGGGCGGCAGTGGTTCGTCGTGTGTTTCTGCTATGCATTACTCTAGGTGGAATCGAGCGGGCAATATCTGTCGAACACTTGCCATGAAAATATCTGTAGAAGAGAGCCAAATCACCAACCTGTCTTCGATGTTCTAAGCTGTCGAGGTTCTTAGTCAGCTCGTGGTCGCCGATTAGACGAACGGCTCTCCTTTGGATGGAATCCAATAACCGAAGGGTATGCTTCGGCGCAGAACTCCAGATATGAGAGCAGTATTCCAGTGATGGTCGAATCTGGGCTTTATAGAGTGTCAAAAGTTGTTGAGGTGTATATAACTATTTGGTACGGATAAGTATACCGAGCTTCTGAGAAGCTGCCCTGGCGATTGCCACTACGTGATTATGCCAAGACATATTTCCTCCCAGGTTGACACCCAGCAAATTAATAGACGAAGTCAGTGGAATTGCGTGTCCTGCCATAACGATATCGGGTTCTGCAATGTTGACCTTCTTAGAGAAAACTGCAGCCTGGGTTTTTTGAGCGTTAAATTCGACTTGGTTACTGTCACCCCAAGACATAATTTCTTCCAGGTCTTTATTGAGGCGTGATACCTCCATGTTGTCTGCGAAGATGTGCGTCAGTAGCCGATGTTTGAGGTTTCAAAGTAAAAGATGAGATAAGTGTGCTGTCGTCAGCAAAGCAATATAATGGATTTTCTGTCTTCGCTAGAAGGTCGTTAATGTACAGTAAGAAGAGAGTGGGAGATAATATGGACCCTTGAGGAACACCAGCATTGATGGTGAAGGTGTCTGAGAGAAACCCGTCAATCGCCACTTGCAGAGAGCGGTCCTTGAGGAAGCTAGACAACCATGAACAAAATCGACCGGGCATACCATAAGAACGCAGTTTGCTTAGGAGCCCCTCGTGCCAGACACGGTCAAAGGCTTTAGAGATGTCCAGTGCAATAGCCCGGGACTCCCCATGATGTTCGATTGCGTTGCTCCAAAGATGAGTGACATAGGCTAGCAGGTCTCCTGTTGATCTGGACTTACGAAAACCATACTGATGGTCGCTGATAATTTTAAGGCCTTCCAGGTATTTTATAAGTTGTTGGTTAATAGCTTTCTCCATCACCTTTGATATAACTGAAAGCAATGCGACTGGTCGATAGTTGTTTGGCAGGGTTTTCTTGCATTTCTTTGGTATAGGCTGGACTCGCGCCTTTTTCCACCAAGATGGAAATATTCCTTTTTTGTAGGATAAGTTAAAAAGTCTACAAAATACTGGTGTGAGTTCATCGGCGCATTTCTTGAGCACTATAATAGGAATTTCATCTGGACCAGAAGCTTTTTTGGCATCGAGCCCCTTCAGAATTCGTTTGACAGGACGCTGACGGAATACGATATCAGTCATTTCCGATCGAACTGCTGGAATGTTCGGGGGTGTTTTTCCCTGAAAGTCTACCGTGGGGTGTGAAGCAAAGAGTTCTGCGAGTAAGTTCGCTTTATCTTCAGCCGTGGTTGCTATTGTGTCGTCAGAACGTGTTAGCGGTGGAATATTTGATTTGGTAAAATTTTGACTGACGGCCTTAGCGACTGACCAAAAGGACCTAGATCCGTTAGGACTGGCGAGAAGTTTATTTTTGATCCTCATGTTGTAATCCTCTTTGTTTTGATCTATCGTTTGCTTGCACTGGTTTCGAGCGGTAACAAAGATGGTGCGATTCACATCGGTAGGATTTTTACGCCATTGTCGGTAAGCTAGATTTTTAGCTCTGACAGCACGCTCGCAGTTCTTGCTAAACCAGGGTTTGCCATTCGAAGGGCGCTTCTTGGAGAAAGGAATAAAGGCTTCCATGCTAGTAAGAATGACATCGGAGACCTCTTGAGCACAAGCGGATGGATCATCTGAAGAGAAGCATACTTCCAGCCAAGGAAAAGTGCGAAAATGGTCCCTTAGGTCTTCCCAACTAGCTGATGGGTAGTGCCAAATTTTACGAGGTTTAGGAGGTTGTTCAGAACAAATTGGCAGCTCGCTTAGAGTTGAAATAAGTTTGTGATCGGAAGATCCTAATGGAGGATGAACGGTGACTGTGTATAGGTCAGGGTTGGATGTCAAAAAGAGATCTAAAAGACTAGCAAAATCTCCATCTCGGTCTGGAATTCGCGTTGGTTCTTCCACGAGTTGAGTTAGACCAGAACTGATCGCAAAAGATTCCGCCTCACGACCCTGTTCATCGTTGGTATTTGAGTATTTGAGCCAGTTGATATTGTGGACGTTAAAGTCACCAAAGATAGCGACTTCGGCATTAGGATGGTTGGTTTGCAAGAAGTCAATTGTGTTTGCTAGTGACGAGAAGAGTGCTCTGTAATGTGTGTCACTTGGAGGACGGTAAAGGCAGCAGATAAACTTGGTGATTTTCTGCGTTGATATTTTAAACCACATTACATCAAACTCTGCTGGTTCAAGTGTGTCCTCTCGTTGGCAGCAAAGATCATCTCGGATAAAGAGACAGACCCCAAAGGGTGAGGGGGTCACATCAATTTTTGAACCTGAGGAAGGGTAATTTTGAATAGGACAATAATTTTGAATAGCACTTGACTTTTGTTTATCTTTTTCACTCTCGTTTTCACTATTAGGCATATGTTACCTAAAGTGTTGAAATAAGCAAAAAGTTTATCCGAGTTTTGAATTTGTGCTGAGCGTATCGTTCTAACATTATTTTCGTCATTGATAACCGCATCGATTAAAAATTCGTCTGGAATTGTTAATTTTAAAGCTCGTAACTTACTTTAGCAATAATCACCCAAATTTTGCCCGGGTTTTGCATCATAAGAGGAAGCATCTTTCAGTAAATTTGAAAATGGAACAGACTTACGAAAATGATTTAATATTCCTCTTTTCATTTCATCCCATGAAGCGTCATTTTTGGTTTGTTCATAATACCACTGGCGTGCGTGTCCTTTGAGTCTGCTGGATATAATATATTCGTCACTCCACTTATACTTTTCCGCTTTGCCGTCCATATTTCGACCGTCCACTTTTGCCGTCCATATTTCGACCGTAATGTCGTCTTTCGAAGAGTCAAACACTGGAATGGCTTATTCATCACTGACACAAATCGCGGCTGACGTTGACGAATTATTACGTAATTCGTTAATTTCCTTTTTAAGTAAGTCTAATTATTTTTTAAGCGTAGTACTCTCACTGTCCGTACTTCTATAACTACTCGTAGACGTTGATCGATTGCGCTTCTACGTTCGCGAGATTGTCGGCCATGTTTCTCGCGTTTGGTCATTTTACCCCGTTTTTTTACCTTATTTTTACCCATTTTGTCCAGATAATTAACCCGAGTTTTAAGGCGTCTATCCCACTTCTGAATTGTAAGAATATACAGGGTGATTCATTAAGGGTGGCGACCGGCCATATCTCGGAAACTACTAGGCATAGAAACTGTAATAATTTGATGTTCAGATAGGTGGCAGCAAAGGGTTCAAAGAAAACGGTGTTTCATATTCAACATCAAACTATATTCTGAATCTTAGTCCATGTCGCCACATACATAGTTGTTCCACTTACGCTAAATGTTTATATTACATATTTGTTATATCGACAGTATTGTTATACTAGCTAATCATAATAACTAATTAGAACACTAATACAATATACTAATACAGAGTGTTTTACCCTCATATTACACCTCCCCGGGCAATTTAAGGAATTTACACTTTGTTTTCAAATGGAAATTCCTGCTAATTATAATATGAAAGTAATTAACTCATGTGAAATAATAACTATACTTATAACAAACATTTTCTTAGTCAATAAGAATTCAAGAAATGAAGAAAGAAAAGGAAGAAAATTAGAGTAGTCAGACCTAGAATAAATAGCAGATAGAGAAGAATACGAAAGTAGGGCCGGCCGATTCCTTACTACTAAATTATTACCTAGAAATTACTTAACTATGATATAACTTAGTTCTATTTTTGTGGATTACAATCTCCTTATTACCTTTCATTAGTTTTACATTTGGAGATTCATCCTCGATAACTAAATAAGGACCAAGAAAACAAGGACTTGCGATTTTGTTTCCCACTTCATTTTTTACCAGTACTAAATCGCCTTTTTTGTATTGAATGGGTTTAATTTTTTCATCATAACTTTGCTTTCTTTTAAATTTTGAATGTAATAAGTTAGCTCTTGCATCCTCATGAGCCTTTTGCAACCGATACTTTAACTCAATAGGGTAATTCTCAAAGTTATAAATGGGTTCTAACATATTATTTAGATTATTAGGAATCTGACATTTCTTTCCAAAGACCAGTTCAAAAGGAGTATATTTAGTTTCAGTATGGACTGTAGTATTATAAGAGAAACACCAATAAGGAATCCATGTACTCCACGCTGCATCCTTATTTTCGGATTGAATTCTTAAATAGGCACCCAATACCTTATGTGAATTTTCCAAAGAACCAATACTTTCATGATGGTATGCCGTGGAATAAATTTGATTTATTTTTAAAAGCTTACAAACCTCACTCATAGTGGAAGAAATAAATTCAGAACCCCTATCCGTTGCAATTTCCTGTGGAATTCCATATCGTAAGATAAAATTTTCCACAAATGATTTTGCCACCGATACGGTGTCTTTATTTTTTATAGGATATGCTTCCACAAATTTTGTTAACTCACACTGTAAAGTCAGGATGTATGCAAATTCATTTACATCTGTTGGTAGTGGTCCTACAATATCTAAATATACTTTTTGAAAAGAATAATTGGCTGTCGACGTAATAACCATGGGCTGTCTAGTATAACGATTGCAATGCTTTTGTTTTTGACAAGTGTCACATTTTCTTACAAAGTCTGCAACATCGTTATGTAGACCTGGCCAAAAGTAATACTTTTTTATATTATTTGTCATTCTATTTATGCCTGCATGTCCACTTGTGGGAAGTAAATGAAAATCATTCAAAATAATTCGTTTCTCATCATTATCTATTATTTTGCTAGCTCCTTGTACAATATTTATACGGGGGCCCCCCCAATTAGGATTACTATTTATTTCCTTACCTATCCATTTAATAAACATTTTATTTTTCTCATTTTTTAAAATATATAATTCATTTATATTTGCTTTCTTAGTTATTTTGGCCAAATCTCTCAGCATTTCGTCTCGCGCCAATGCCGATCGAGTATTTTGACTAAAGTACAAACTAAGTTGCAATGGAACATAATAAAAACTCCCCAAGTGTTCAGTTATATCTTTTGACAATGTTTTTATTTTGGACGATGTCGTTAAAACTAACTCAGTGCAATTTTTAGGTTGTTTAAGAACTTCCACAATATCTGGTTGATCAGGCCAAACATTAAGGTTATCCTTGTCCAACACACAATCTTGCTCTTTCATACTCTTACACTGTCCTCTGGTCAAAACAGCAATCATGTCATTATTCATGCTTTTCAATTCCTCAGATGTCAAGATAATTCTTGATAATGCATCCGCGGTGACATTTTCACTTCCTTTCACATACTCAACGTAAAAATCATATTCCTCAAGGCCTAATCGAAATTTTGTTAACCGGCTGGATGGGTCAGTAAGGCTAAATAAGTATAATAAAGGTTTATGGTCAGTTACTATTTTAAATCTGCGTCCATATAAATAAGGCCGAAAATGCTTTACAGCCCAGTAGATAGCTAAAAGTTCTTTGTGAATAATAGGGTAATTTATTTCCGCTTTATTTAAACTTCTACTGGCGTACGCCACTGGTCTATTATTTTTATTTGAGAGTACTGCTCCAATAGCTGACTTTGACGCATCAGTTTGAAGTATAAATTCATTTTTCTCTGCAAAATCAGGATACTGTAAAACTGGATATTGACTTAGTGCGTTCTTTAGGATTTTAAATGAGTTGTTACATTCATCCGTCCATTCAAACCTTGCATACTTTCTGCACAATTTGTTTAGGGGTACAGATAGCTCCGCAAATTTCGGAATAAACTTTCTGTAGTAATTTGCAAAAGCCACGAAACGTTTAACTTCGTCTGAATTTTTTGGAACGGGATATTCGTCTAAAGCTTTAATTTTTTCAGGATCAGGAGATATTCCTTTATCACTAATAATGTGACCTAAATAAAGAATTTCTTTCCTTAAAAACTCGCATTTTAAGGGATTTAGTTTTAAATTTACTTTACGAAGTCTAGTAAAAACGTCCATAAGGTTTTTGTTGTGTTCCCTAAGATTTCTCCCGAATACTATTAGATCGTCAAGGTAAACAAAACATTTTTCGTAGTTTAGACCTGCCATTGCAACTGTCATTATCCTAGAAAAGGCACTGGGGCTAAGTTTTAGCCCCATGGGCAATCTTTTCATTTGCCATTGCCCCCGATCAGTTGTAAAGGCTGTCAATTTTCTACTTTGTTCATCTAGTTCCACTTGATAATACCCCTGACTTAGATCTAAATGCGAAAAATAAAGAGCTCCCGCAAGAGAATCCAAAATATCAACCACATTTGCAATAGGCCACTTGATATCTACTAAACTACGGTTTAAAAATCTGTAATCTAAAACCAATCTGCTACGTTTCTCTCCTGATGTCTCACTCTTTTTCGGTACCAGTAAAACAGGCGACGACCACTCACTCTGCGCACTCTCAATTATATCATTATCGCACATTTGGGAAATTTGCTTATTTATTTCCTCCCTCTGGGATTGAGGCAGTCTATAAGGTTTTATATAAACTGGTTGAGTGTTCGGTTTGACTTGAATTGACTGTTTATAAATATTTGTTACAGATAATTTATCCCCAGGCATATGAAATATGTCTGCAAATTTAGCACATAATTGATCTATTGAATCTTTCTCTTCTTTATTCAAGTAGGTAAGTTTAAGCATGTCAAATAACTGTTTTACTCGATTAACTGAAATATTTTGAGAAGTAAACTGACAACAATCATAATTGCTGAGCTTCTCAGTTTTAGGTAAGCAATTTCTCAAGCGTACTTCACTTTCCCGTGTATTCAAAATTTTAACCGGAACTTTCCCATTCACTGGTTGTGCAATCACTCCTGCTACAAACACACCCTGGCATAACTCACTTGGCATAACAACACATTCCTCATTTAACCCTGTCTCAAGGTACTGAATACTTTCACACCTTGCAGGTAACACTAACATATGACTACAACAAGCATTTAAGTCTAAAATAACATTCTTTCCCTCATTGAAAAGATCTAAAGTATTTTCCTCATAGTTTAATTTAGCTTTATACTTCCCTAAAAAATTTCTCCCAATTATACCATCTGTATGACATTCCAACGAATCAAATACATAAAACTTTTCCCTAAATTGTATGTTTCCTATAGCGAGATTTAAGTATACATAACCTACGGAACATACTCTACCACCTATGCCATTTATTTCAAGATTTTCCTTATGTAAAGGTATACTTGCATCTAAATGCTCTAACTTAAGCGCACACAATGACGCTCCCGTATCTACTAAGAATCCTAAACTTTTGTTGTTTACTCTAAAAGAAACTGAATTTGAGTAATTTTCGGAGTAAGTAAAAATATTATTATGACTATTCCCTTCTACTTTAGGGACGAAAAAATGTTTGCTCCCTAGAAACATCATACGGCAACGTTTCCTGACCTGCATTAATGTCCTGGTCAGCAAAATTTATTTGTCTCCGCGAATTTCCACGATAACCGCGAGTAAACGAACGTCCTCGGTGTCCCCCCTGAAAACGCTGACTTTGCGGATTGCTATTACCATTACCTAAGCGAGAATTATTTTGTTGATAATTAGAAACATGATTGTTATTTCTATTAGTTACGTTTCTATTGAAATTGTTATTAAAATGTCTTCCAGAGTTTCTAGCTCTGTTAAAACCTGCAGAAAAATTTCTGTTGTTTCCTCTTCCTCTAAACATATTGAAAATTTGTTGATTACTGCTTTGAGAGGAAATTTCTTCATCTTGCGCCGCTCTAATGGCATCCTTTAAAAATTCAAAATTTCTAGCAGATATGATTGTGCTGAGTTTATGATTTCTAAGGCCACCTGTAAACCTTTTTATAGCGATTTTTTCGTTTATTGGTCTTAAAATATCAAAAGCTCTTGAATCACCGTCTGCTTGAGAAATTGTCAGATTTACTAAGATATCTTCAAGATTTTTACCAAACTCAGAAACAGTATTATCGCCTTGCTTGGCGGAAAACAATTTTGCCTGAAGGGCGGTATCGGATTGTTTCGTTAAAAGATGTTTTTTTATGTCTCCTAATAATGAATCCATAGAATCGTAACTAGACTTTAATCTCAATTTCGCATTATTTGAAATTCGTGTTTTCAGAATGAATTTAATTAAAATAGGCTTGCCATCATCGTTAAGCATAGAATGATAAAATTCTGCCGCGTCGATTAGTTTATGTGTAATAGCTTCCGAGTCATCCATTACAGGCAAGAGGCTCGTGGCCACTTTCAGGTCAAAAGCCGACATATCTGAATGTATAATTTTCGCGTCCTGGTTATCCCGATTTGTACTTTCCGCGTCTTGGTTATCACTACTCAAACCTTCTGCGAATTGTTTATCAAAATTTATAATTTCCTGATATACTTTTTTAATTTTGTCTATAGTATTTTTAGAATATTCAATGTCTGCTTCGTCGAGTTCAGAATCTTTTATTTTTTGATTAATAGCAGAAACCTCCTCACTCAGTCGAGAGTAAATAGTTTTTGCTTCCCTAACTTTAGTTGAAACGATGGATGTTTTTCGTCTGTCGTAATTTAATTTTCCTAGATAAGTTCTGACATCTGCTAGAGAACTTAAAATTATGTTTAAGTTATCTCCCATGAAAAATATGCAAATCTAATTATTTAAGAGCAAAGTACTTGTTAAAGAGGTCCCTATTTCAATACAATTTACTTAATTCTATAACTTACTTAGTACATTTTTTCTTTTTAATTACTAAATTGCTTAATTTTTTCCATTCTTTACATATCGCCTTGTTTCTTATGTCCATTTTCAGTTTTTTTTTTTTTTTTCCATAAGTGTAATAACCATCTTTATAATTATCCTAAAAAGAACCTAAAAAAAAAAATTTTATACTGCTTCCTCCGTCATTAATTCATCCCTTGATTTTCTTAACTCGCTTCTGTTAATTTCTCTTCGAATAGTTTTTCGTAATTCCTTACGATAACGAAGAATCCCACTATATATGATATACAGGATAACGGCTACTACAAGTGTTAGTAAAAGGTACTCTGACAGCGAAAACCCCTTGTTTGATATTTCGCTCCTTGCGTCTCCATTCGAGGCCTGGTTGATAACTATTTCCTCTTTAGACTTGGCACTACCCATTTTACTCCATATCGGTGCTTTTCTTCTTATGGTTTTTTGGCTGGCAGGATCGCCATGTAATAATTTGATGTTCAGATAGGTGGCAGCAAAGGGTTCAAAGAAAACGGTGTTTCATATTCAACATCAAACTATATTCTGAATCTTAGTCCATGTCGCCACATACATAGTTGTTCCACTTACGCTAAATGTTTATATTACATATTTGTTATATCGACAGTATTGTTATACTAGCTAATCATAATAACTAATTAGAACACTAATACAATATACTAATACAGAGTGTTTTACCCTCATATTACAAAACTTGGAGAAAAAAAAATTATGATTAAAGCGGTCATGAGAAAATTCTGGAAATTACTTTTAAGTTCCTCATTTCGCCGCAAGGGGGCACAATTAAAATTTTTTTTTTAATTCTAAATTTCTCCGAAATTTCCCATATTAAGGTATAACTCTCATTACATCATCGAAAAGCTTAGACAATTCTGCATCATTTTGGTTTAAGACTCATTGGCGTACCGACCTTGATAAGAGTGGGGGAAGCTATTAAATGTGTAAACATTAAAATCGCTGTAACTTCTAAACGACTTATCCGATTTTCCTATATTTAAGCTTGTTTGGAAGGGAAAGGTAAGTATCTTCAATCGCCGTATCCAACAGTACACGATAGTGTTTAATAAAATTGCTAGAGGGCGCAATTTGTAATAATAACGGTTTTTTCAATTTTATCCCGGAAATTCAAATCATACGGTATAACTATGACATCATAATCGAAAAGCAGATGAAATTTGCAAGAAAAGATGTGAAGACCGCAGTTCGATATCTTTGTTCGTTTCAGAGTTATTGCCAAAACAATAATTTTTAATACAAATTGCGCCCTCTAGCAATTTTATTAGAAATTATCTTGTACCATTGAATACGACAATTGAAGGTACTTACCTTTCTCTTCCAAACAAGCTTAAATTTAGTAAAATCGGTTAAGTCGTTTAGAAGTTACAGCGATTTTAATGTTTACAGTTTCACTTGATAAGAGTGGGAGAAGCTATTGAAAGTGTAAACATTAAAATCGCTGTAACTTCTAAACGACTTATCCGATTTTACTAAATTTAAGCTTGTTTGTAAGAACCTTCAATTGTCGTATCTAATGGTACAAGATAGTTTCTAATAAAATTGCTAGAGGGCGCAATTTGTATTAAAAATTATTGTTTTGGCAATAACTCTGAAACGAACAAAGATATCGAACAGCGGTCTTCACATCTTTTCTTGCAAATTTCATCTGCTTTTCGATTATGATGTCATAGTTATACCGTATGATTTGAATTTCCGGGATAAAATTGAAAAAACCGTTATTATTACAAATTGCGCCCTCTAGCAATTTTAATAAACACTATCGTGTACTGTTGGATACGGCGATTGAAGATACTTACCTTTCCCTTCCAAACAAGCTTAAATTTAGGAAAATCGGATAAGTCGTTTAGAAGTTACAGCGATTTTAATGTTTACACATTTAATAGCTTCCCCCACTCTTATCAAGGTCGGTACGCCAATGAGTCTTAAACCAAAATGATGCAGAATTGTCTAAGCTTTTCGATGATGTAATGAGAGTTATACCTTAATATGGGAAATTTCGGAGAAATTTAGAATTAAAAAAAAAAATTTTAATTGTGCCCCCTTGCGGCGAAATGAGGAACTTAAACGTAATTTCCAGAATTTTCTCATGACCGCTTTAATCATAATTTTTTTTTCTCCAAGTTTCTATGCCTAGTAGTTTCCGAGATATGGCCGGTCGCCACCCTTAATGAATCACCCTGTATATTCTTACAATTCAGAAGTGGGATAGACGCCTTAAAACTCGGGTTAATTATCTGGACAAAATGGGTAAAAATAAGGTAAAAAAACGGGGTAAAATGACCAAACGCGAGAAACATGGCCGACGATCTCGCGAACGTAGAAGCGCAATCGATCAACGTCTACGAGTAGTTATAGAAGTACGGACAGTGAGAGTACTACGCTTAAAAAATAATTAGACTTACTTAAAAAGGAAATTAACGAATTACGTAATAATTCGTCAACGTCAGCCGCGATTTGTGTCAGTGATGAATAAGCCATTCCAGTGTTTGACTCTTCGAAAGACGACATTACGGTCGAAATGTGGACGGCAAAAGTGGACACTTTAGCGGAAAAGTATAAGTGGAGTGACGAATATATTATATCCAGCAGACTCAAAGGACACGCACGCCAGTGGTATTATGAACAAACCAAAAATGACGCTTCATGGGATGAAATGAAAAGAGGAATATTAAATCATTTTCGTAAGTCTGTTCCATTTTCAAATTTACTGAAAGATGCTTCCTCTTATGATGCAAAACCCGGGCAAAATTTGGGTGATTATTGCTAAAGTAAGTTACGAGCTTTAAAATTAACAATTCCAGACGAATTTTTAATCGATGCGGTTATCAATGACGAAAATAATGTTAGAACGATACGCTCAGCACAAATTCAAAACTCGGATAAACTTTTTGCTTATTTCAACACTTTAGGTAACATATGCCTAATAGTGAAAACGAGAGTGAAAAAGATAAACAAAAGTCAAGTGCTATTCAAAATTATTGTCCTATTCAAAATTACCCTTCCTCAGGTTCAAGAATTGATGTGACCCCCTCACCCTTAAAACATAAGACCCAGTTAACCTCTTGTTTTAATTGTGGTATTCACGGGCATTTTGCAAAAGATTGTCGCGAACCACGCTTAGAATGTTCCGTATGTAAGAAATTTTGACATTTAGCTATGAACTGCCCATCAAAATTTTTAATGATTAATTAGTACTACAGGGCACCACTAAAGAAATGGAACTCGTGTTCATAAAGACGGCTTGCGTTAACGGCCATAAATCTCGTTGCCTTGTTGACACAGGTAGTGCAAAGACCCTAATAAAAACATCGACTGTGAAGAAATTTAGGCTCAACATTAATTTTATACAAAACAGTATACTTATTTCATAGTATTACAGAAAATACCATTTTATCAAATCAAACCGTTCGTTTAACGATAAAACTTACAGAGGTATCCAGGTGTCCTAAACGCCATAATTGTTGACGATAATCATTTATCTTAAGAATTATTAATTGAACGTGATTTTATTGAACAACCTCACGTTTTGATGACTAAGCAAAATAATAATGTCACTTTTAGGAACCTGCCAGTATTAAAAGAAATATTTGTTACTGTTGTTGATATTTTTACAAACAATATGCAGCATATTATATGCTTACTATAAACGACCGACCTTTCTTTTGGATCTGTAAAAGATACCGATAAATTTAAAACTTTGGAATTATTAAACAAATTTATCGATTGCATATCATTTTCTCTGAAGTGCTTGGGAAAAACAAAGACAGTTTCTATGGAAATTAGAAAATTCATTGGAAAATATGCTAGCATTGTAGAGCCACTCACGCGTCTTACAAGAAATAACGTAAATTGGATATGAGAAAGCCCTCAACAATATGTTTTTCAAGAAATTAAAAATATATTAACAAAGGAAACCCATTCTTGCAATACTTGAAAATAAATTACGTACGGAGTTATACACAGATGCATTCTCCATAGGTGTAGGTGCAATATTATTTCAGTTCGACTTAGCACGAAAAAACACGGAATAACATATTTCAGTAAACAAACAACGAACGATCAAAGACAATACCACGCATACGAGTTAGAAACCATGGCAGTTGTACTTGCATTACGATATTTTAGAGTTTACTTTTTAGGTATACATTTTAAAGGTATTACTGACTGTAACGCATTAAAGACACCCCTTACTAAAAAGGATATATTTTAGCTAGAATTGGACGTTGGTGGTTAGAATTTCAAGAGTTTACGTTTGATATTGAATACAGGCCAGGAACACAAATGACGCATGTAGATGCATTAGGCAGAAATCCTTTAAACGAGTATAAAACGTAGTCTATAGCTATTACGGAGTGTGAATGGATAGTAGGAGAACAATTACAAGATGAGTAGTTAAGAAAAATAACACTATAATTCTCGAAATACAAAATGTAACGAACGAAACGAAATAGTATTTCAAAGAGTAAGAGTTAAGAATAATAAAATTTATCGCAAATTAGACAACGGCAAAATGGCTTGGGTAGTACCTAAGTAGCTAAAATGCAAATATGCCGCCTCTGTCACGACGATGCAGGTCATTTGAGTACAGAAAAGACGTTGAAACGCATTCAGGAAAATTATTGGTTTCCGAAAATGAGACGATTTGTTAATAAATATATTAACGCATGCTTAAGCTGTACGTACTATAAACAAAGTGGAACCAGTAGAAAAGCAATGTAAACTTAATCCGATTGAAAAACAACCTATACCTTTTCATAACATTCATATTGATCATGTTGGACCATTTGATACAAGCAGAAGAAAAAAATAAATTCTTACTACTTATTGTGGATGCTTTTACGAAATTTTGGATAATTGAGCCGGTAAAGAAGTCAACGAATGGGATGGTTACGTAAAATAAGTACAAAATGCGATTAACACGATCGATAATAAAAGCATATAATAATGCTACGCCAATGGAAGCTCTAATAGGAATACGCAACACGCTGCAGATTCACAAATTGTTAACGAAATTAGGAATGATTTCAACAGATTTGATTTAAAAGAGCTACGACATAAAATTTCTAAACATATCACTAAAGATCAGAAAAAAGCAAAAATTCGATACGACAAAACCAGACAAGAAGCCACCAAGTACAGCAAAGACAATCTAGTAATGGTCAAGATTACGAGCGAGCCAGCTACGGGGGGAAGCCACAAACTTCTTCCAAAATTTAAGGGACCATCACGAAAGTTCTAATTAACGATAGATACGAGGTTGAAGATCTACGAGTTCTTCGAAAGACATCACGTACGGTTGTCGCTGCTGACACCATTAAACGATGGCTTATCATTCAAGATGATGGGTAAGTTTTTACACGAAGGGGTCAACGGATCTCTATACGAAAAGATCAACGGATCTTTTACACATTTACACGAAGAGATCAACGGATCTCTATACGAAAAGATCAACGGATCTTTTACACATTTACACGTTTTACACAGCTACACGAAGAGATCAACGGATCTCTATACGACAAGATCAACGGATCTTTTGCACGAAGAGATCAACGGATCTCTATACGACAAGATCAACGGATCTTTTACATGAGGGATCAACGGATCTCTATACGACAAGATCAACGGATCTTTTACACGAGGGATCAACGGATCTCGATACGACAAGATCAATGGATCTTTTACACGAGGGATCAACGGATCTCTATACGACCAGATCAACGGATCTTTTACACGAGGGATCAGCGGATCTCTATACGACAAGATCAACGGATCTTTTATACACGAGGGATCAATGGATCTATACAAGATCAACGGATCTTTTACACGAGGGATCAACGGATCTCTATACGACAAGATCAACGGATCTTTTACACGAGGGATCGACGGATCTCTATACGACAAGATCAACGGATCTTTTACACGAGGAATCAACGGATCTATTTACGACAAGATCAACGGATCTTTTACGCTACGGATCAACGGATCTCTATACGAAAAGATAAACGGATCTTTTACACGTGGGATCAACGGATCTCTATGCGACAAGATCAACGGGTCTTTTACACGAGGGATTAACGGATCTCTATACGACAAGATCAACGGATTTTTTACACGAAGGGATCAACGGATCTCTATACGACAAGATCAACGGATCTTTTACACGAAGGAATAGACGGATCTCTAATACGAAGAGATCGACGGATTATTTACAGTTATATACAGTGTGTCTACGTAAGTTGGCGGCATATGGGAAACTTTTTTTATTATTAATTTTACGAAAAAAAGTTATTCTTCATAAAAAGTTCTGCATGGTCCAAAACCTAAAAGGCAACCATAAAATATCGAAATTTTTCAGTCATATAAGGTTTGTCAAAAAACGTGAATTTTTCCCCAGAATGTGAATTTTTCCCAAGAGTAAAGTACCTTTCTTTTTGACATTATCAAAAATTGTTATTAAAATAAAATTTTATCAGAACTAAAAACTACGGTCAAATGTGCAATTATACGCATTTATGTTGAAAAATTATTTTATTGATTTATTATTAATTATTTAATTTTTTAATTATTTAATTAATTTAATGCGTGTTATTGCATATTTAGACGTGGTTTTTAATTCTGATCAACTTTTTTTAATAACAATTTTTGATAATGTCAAAAATAAAGGTACCTACTTTATTCTTGGGAAAAATGTACATTCTTGGGAAAAATTCACGTTTCTTGACAAACCTCGTATATGACTGGAAAATTTCGATATTTGATGGTTGCATTTTAGGTTTTGGACCATGCAGAACTTTCTATGAAGAATAACTTTATTTCGTAAAATTAATAATAAAAAAAGTTTCCCATATGCCGCCAACTTACGTAGACACACTGTATACAGGATGGCCGAGTGTAAGAAATGAAGGACGCTGACGCTCTTGAAATACCATTCACAGACCTTATTGATGGGATCTCGCTCGACGAAACCCATAAACTTTGTTTTTATTACGTCATGTATACTCTTAAGTTAGATATAGGAAAACGTTATGAGTTCAGTGTTACGAAAATACCGAGACGATACGTTTGGTTTTAAAATGTTATACTGTGTGTTTGAATAGAACGTTATTTGGACATAATAAAAAGTAGTTTATCTTTAATATTGTTCTATATTCTTACACAGGTCAGTTAAACATAAGGGTCACTTAGACCGGTGGTCAAAAGTGGATATCCCCGGATCTAAGAAAAATAGCGCGGTGGTCTTGAAATATTACAAAGGAAGTTGGAGGTAAAGAATTAAAAAAAGTGGAAATAACTAAAAAGTGAATGTCTCTGAAACACAGCGATATAGCGCGGCGGTGTTGGCGTATTACACAGAAAGTCAGGGGTGAAGATTACAAAAAAGCAGGAAAAACTCAAAAGTGAATATTTCTGGAACTAAGAAAATTAGCGCGGCGGTCTTGAAATATTACAAAGGAATTTGGGGGTAAAGAAATTTAAAAAAGTGGAAAAAACTAAAAAGTGAATATCTCTGAAACAAAGCGAAATAGCGCGGCGGTCTTAACGTATTACAAAGAGACTCGGGGGCGAAGATTGCAAAAAAGCAGGAAAAACTCAAAAATGCATATCTCTGGAACTAAGAACAATAGCGCGGCGGTCTTGAAATATTACAAAGGAAGTGGGGGGTAAATAATTGCAAAAATTGGAAAAAAATAAACAGTGAATGTCGATGAAACAAATCGAAATTGCGCGGCCATCTTGGCGTATTACACAGAAAGTCGGGGAAGAATGGATATACCAATCCAAACCATATCATAGCGGACTTAAGATTTAGACATTTCATGAACAACGAGTACAAGGACCAGCAGGTAAATGGCTGTGTTTTTTTTTTTTTTTTTTTTTTTTTTTTTTTTTTTTTTTTTTTATGATCGAGCACAAGCACTATAGGAAAATCCTTTAAGGCGCTCTGGGAGCGGTGCGTGTGCGAAGAAAGCGATTCACGTTTTTCTTGAATCGTTGGAGGTTATATTCGGTTGGAAACACGGTCTCAGAAAGGCCGTTCCACAAAGATGACGTCCTCCAAATGAAAGAGTTCTGAAACAATGATGTTCGGGGTGTACTAAGTTGAACCACATAGGGATGGGCGGCAGTGGTTCGTCGTGTGTTTCTGCTATGCATTACTCTAGGTGGAATCGAGCGGGCAATATCTGTCGAACACTTGCCATGAAAATATCTGTAGAAGAGAGCCAAATCACCAACCTGTCTTCGATGTTCTAAGCTGTCGAGGTTCTTAGTCAGCTCGTGGTCGCCGATTAGACGAACGGCTCTCCTTTGGATGGAATCCAATAACCGAAGGGTATGCTTCGGCGCAGAACTCCAGATATGAGAGCAGTATTCCAGTGATGGTCGAATCTGGGCTTTATAGAGTGTCAAAAGTTGTTGAGGTGTATATAACTATTTGGTACGGATAAGTATACCGAGCTTCTGAGAAGCTGCCCTGGCGATTGCCACTACGTGATTATGCCAAGACATATTTCCTCCCAGGTTGACACCCAGCAAATTAATAGACGAAGTCAGTGGAATTGCGTGTCCTGCCATAACGATATCGGGTTCTGCAATGTTGACCTTCTTAGAGAAAACTGCAGCCTGGGTTTTTTGAGCGTTAAATTCGACTTGGTTACTGTCACCCCAAGACATAATTTCTTCCAGGTCTTTATTGAGGCGTGATACCTCCATGTTGTCTGCGAAGATGTGCGTCAGTAGCCGATGTTTGAGGTTTCAAAGTAAAAGATGAGATAAGTGTGCTGTCGTCAGCAAAGCAATATAATGGATTTTCTGTCTTCGCTAGAAGGTCGTTAATGTACAGTAAGAAGAGAGTGGGAGATAATATGGACCCTTGAGGAACACCAGCATTGATGGTGAAGGTGTCTGAGAGAAACCCGTCAATCGCCACTTGCAGAGAGCGGTCCTTGAGGAAGCTAGACAACCATGAACAAAATCGACCGGGCATACCATAAGAACGCAGTTTGCTTAGGAGCCCCTCGTGCCAGACACGGTCAAAGGCTTTAGAGATGTCCAGTGCAATAGCCCGGGACTCCCCATGATGTTCGATTGCGTTGCTCCAAAGATGAGTGACATAGGCTAGCAGGTCTCCTGTTGATCTGGACTTACGAAAACCATACTGATGGTCGCTGATAATTTTAAGGCCTTCCAGGTATTTTATAAGTTGTTGGTTAATAGCTTTCTCCATCACCTTTGATATAACTGAAAGCAATGCGACTGGTCGATAGTTGTTTGGCAGGGTTTTCTTGCATTTCTTTGGTATAGGCTGGACTCGCGCCTTTTTCCACCAAGATGGAAATATTCCTTTTTTGTAGGATAAGTTAAAAAGTCTACAAAATACTGGTGTGAGTTCATCGGCGCATTTCTTGAGCACTATAATAGGAATTTCATCTGGACCAGAAGCTTTTTTGGCATCGAGCCCCTTCAGAATTCGTTTGACAGGACGCTGACGGAATACGATATCAGTCATTTCCGATCGAACTGCTGGAATGTTCGGGGGTGTTTTTCCCTGAAAGTCTACCGTGGGGTGTGAAGCAAAGAGTTCTGCGAGTAAGTTCGCTTTATCTTCAGCCGTGGTTGCTATTGTGTCGTCAGAACGTGTTAGCGGTGGAATATTTGATTTGGTAAAATTTTGACTGACGGCCTTAGCGACTGACCAAAAGGACCTAGATCCGTTAGGACTGGCGAGAAGTTTATTTTTGATCCTCATGTTGTAATCCTCTTTGTTTTGATCTATCGTTTGCTTGCACTGGTTTCGAGCGGTAACAAAGATGGTGCGATTCACATCGGTAGGATTTTTACGCCATTGTCGGTAAGCTAGATTTTTAGCTCTGACAGCACGCTCGCAGTTCTTGCTAAACCAGGGTTTGCCATTCGAAGGGCGCTTCTTGGAGAAAGGAATAAAGGCTTCCATGCTAGTAAGAATGACATCGGAGACCTCTTGAGCACAAGCGGATGGATCATCTGAAGAGAAGCATACTTCCAGCCAAGGAAAAGTGCGAAAATGGTCCCTTAGGTCTTCCCAACTAGCTGATGGGTAGTGCCAAATTTTACGAGGTTTAGGAGGTTGTTCAGAACAAATTGGCAGCTCGCTTAGAGTTGAAATAAGTTTGTGATCGGAAGATCCTAATGGAGGATGAACGGTGACTGTGTATAGGTCAGGGTTGGATGTCAAAAAGAGATCTAAAAGACTAGCAAAATCTCCATCTCGGTCTGGAATTCGCGTTGGTTCTTCCACGAGTTGAGTTAGACCAGAACTGATCGCAAAAGATTCCGCCTCACGACCCTGTTCATCGTTGGTATTTGAGTATTTGAGCCAGTTGATATTGTGGACGTTAAAGTCACCAAAGATAGCGACTTCGGCATTAGGATGGTTGGTTTGCAAGAAGTCAATTGTGTTTGCTAGTGACGAGAAGAGTGCTCTGTAATGTGTGTCACTTGGAGGACGGTAAAGGCAGCAGATAAACTTGGTGATTTTCTGCGTTGATATTTTAAACCACATTACATCAAACTCTGCTGGTTCAAGTGTGTCCTCTCGTTGGCAGCAAAGATCATCTCGGATAAAGAGACAGACCCCAAAGTTGCGTCTAAATCGGAAATGAAAATCGTATCCAGGATATAAATAGCTGACGGTGTTCGTTGACGATCTGACCTTTGTCTCGGTCAGTGCGAGCACATGGGGCTTGGATGTTTGTAAGTGCTGGTGGACTGAATTGATGTTGGTATTAAGCCCTCTGATATTGCAGAAATCAATTTTAAAGCTGCTGTTTTTGGGTGTGTCAGCAACTGTAGGTGCCACACTATTTCTCCGTTTAGTGTTGTTAGGGGAACCCAATATATTGTCGGAAACAGTGGATGTTCGGTTAATATCGCTTGATGAGGCCACAGGATCAGCCCCCACCCGGAGATCCGATCGGGGGGCGAGTTTACCTCCGGAGTATTTTGGTCCTGGAGCTTCCATCATGCTTTATGTATAGCTAAAGAAATAATTTTGTCGCTATTTTTGGAAAGGTGGTTTTGAGCTCTCTTCAATATGTACTAATATACAGATTATCCTATATTTTTTATTTTAACAAAACAGTCAAATTTACACATTTCTAAGTATAATAATTTAATTATTATTTTAAACTAAATCGGAGCATCCATGCCGTCATAATAACGCGTGACAGCGGCTCCATTGTGTCAACACGTTACATACTCACAGATAGGAGTAATTTGTGATATAATGGTTTACTTCTCGCCACTGTATGTGGTAGGTATTTTCAATACGCATATGATACTTGCGTAAGATGCAAGATATGTGGATTTTTTATAAATATATATAACACTAAGGATTCTTTAAAGAGATTTATTTGATGTACAGCAATACAGCAAAGCAATGAAAGAATAAAAGGTTACAATAAATAGTGCGAATAAGATACAAATTAACGACTTAAAAGTATAAAACGGTGAATTTAAATAGTTTTCTAATAAGGAGACAGATTGTCCCTTTTTACTTATTTTAGGAAGGTGTTATTCCAGCAAGTTTCAAGAAACAATTTCCACTTAATAGACAACTCTGACCAAAATGAAAGTTATACAATTTTACACAATAAACAGTTAAATAAATTACTCAACAAACACTTACGCAATTGGAGCAAAATAGATTGGTTCTGGTGCAGTACTCTTCATGACTTCAAAATTGTTGAATTTAGTATTGGCTTTAAACTGAGTAGACAAACGGGCAGAGGTTACCCTTACACTTGAACAATTGTTACAACTCTCTGAGTAAATGTTCCTTCGAGTTTTTATACAGTTTTGCAACACTTACCAACTGGAAGAAGGGGTTCCGTTTTGCTATTTCAGCAATAATTTTGCACGTGAATAAACGAGGTGATTTCCCTGGATGTACTATTTGAAGAGGAACTCTTTATCCTAACCAATTACAAACAATTATTTTTTTATTCATATTCGTCTACTGACTCCTCCTACGAAACTAGAAATGTCCTTGTCCTTGTTCTATACACTATCTTTCCACTAAACCTCTTCTTATCAAGCTCAACACCTACCAAGAGTCTTAGCACCACAGCATAGTACGAGATGAGTAATCCATCCTTAAGGATACCAATCCATATCTGACATTATCACCAGTCAGTAAAATTTAGTTAAACGGGTATTACTGCGGTTTAAACGTTGTTTGTCTTATAACAGTTTTTTACTTTCGGCCTTTCTTTGGGAGAAAATACTTTTTAAAATTGACTTATAAAAACTGATAACACAAATTATAGTATATTTTTAAAACGAAAGGGTAACCGGAAATCTGCTTTATGAGAAACATAGTTTAGCGATAGGTCTTTCAATATTATTATTTTGAAGTAAATCGTATGTGCGGTTTCAGAGAAAGTCGGTGACAACGGAGTCCTAAGGACTTTTTTTGCCTTTACAGAATTATTTTTTGACGAAACTTTTAATGAAGGTATAAGATCACGGGCTTCATGATCAGATCGACCCGACATTTTAATACTGCGAATCATGTCTTAGCTTATTCGATTCATTAATATTGCCTTAGCTGCAATATTTTAGTATTATTGGGCCACCTCAATCTATTTTAGGTCCTTGAAAGGGGTACATTGTTTTTAAAAGGTATATGTATGTTCTATAAAAGGTTTGGATTTTACACTGAAAAATAATAAAAAGATTAGGCACAATTACTTTATTAAAATGTATTTACACACAACAAAAGAACAAGGATAATATGCTTGGCATGGCGTATGTAAGCACAGTACTTATACAGACCAAACATCAAAATCAGGCTCTGTACTTACTTTAACTCACATTACGTGGAAGGTTTTATTGGATTAATATATCTGTAAATGACAAGCACTGCTGTGATAGTATGTGAATAAATATACAAAATTATAACACACACACCGTTTTTTTTTTCAGGAAGCTTATAAAGAACGTAATCTATACAACAACTTAAGAAATTCCCGCTTGTCAGAAGCCTGGAGTTCACTTTGTCAGCTAAAATATATAGCACGTTGTTCCGAAAGACTGTTTCGGATTTCTTCGACATTTAACCTGCACACACAGATTAATAAAAGTTTGACCGTTGATACAGATAATGGTCAAATGCATAGAACTATGCCGGCTGCAATATCTGTTTCCGTAAGTTTTAGTTTTAATAGAGACTTTTTGTACCTCTTAAATTAATATCAGTTTTTAGCTCCGTTATGGTTAAATTTATTAAACATAACGAGTAGTGTTAAAACCAGAGATTTTGCAGCGCCTACACGTTCTGTCCGTAGTTATTAATTTGGCGCCGGCGCATATAAACAAAATAAAATACCTAACGAAGTCTTCGATCGTTTTATAGGCATAAGGATATTTCTGGGTAGTGGTATTTGCATACTTAAAATGAGTAACCTGAGAAAGACACACCCTAAAAAAAACAGAACAAAGACCACCCTTCACTCTCGGTACATTAATTCAAAGAACAAAAAAGTATAAGCATTAATTTGACGAAAAACAGTGCCATTTAATTTCGTAAACAATAAAAAAAGTAAGGTTAGGTTGCACCAAAAGCAGGTGTGCCAGATTGAGTCAAGTGTATAAATCCGTAAATATATAAAAAAAGAAAAATCTACCCAGTACACCCAGGTCCATTTGATTTCTTTCAAAGAATTCACTTTTCTTGTTATCATCGTTTATTGCCATGTAAAGCTACTATTTGCTTTGGATTTTAATTAATTGCTTATCACAATTTTAATTCATAGCAATAATGCTTCATAACTTTTGTATGTTCCGGCAACCATGCCGTTTAAGCATAACCATAAGGATAACGATAAGCTCTTCCTTATCCTTCCGTAACTAACGGAGTCCGTTATGGTTATTAGCGGATCACCTTTCTGACATTGCGCATGCTCAGAATAACCATAACCACAAAAGAATGACAAATTTAAGAGGTGCAAAAAGTCTCTAAATAATATATCCGGTGATTTTTATCGGATAAGAATGTAGTAGCCGCCGTTGTTATATCTCAAATGCCAACCTTTAATTTAAGTTTTTCAGAAAACACCTCGTTGACACAGACAATGGTTGATGAATACTATATATACAGGGTCCTGCACCTCACCTCCTGTCTTCTATAGCTCACTTAGTATTTAAGTTAGAATTTTGATATTTTGCAGACCTTACCTGTATCTTGGGGTGCATTTCAGGAAAATATTTATTTTCATACAGTGTGTTCCAAAAAAGTGTGACGTCATAATCATGTATTTTTTTAAATTACATGCCATATATTTTCTTACTTATTTGGGTGCCTCCTATCAGGGCCGTAACCAGCTATTTTGGCGCCCGAGGCGAATTACAAATTTTTCGCCCCTTCTTCCCTCAACAGAATTTTAAATAAATCGAACATTTTCAGCACTATTTTGGAGTCAAGCTTTTATGTTGTTTATTTTGCTGCAATTTATAATGACAATATAAGGATAATTGTATACTAGAAAAGTAGAATTGCATTATACAAAATATATTCTTTTTTTACGTTTCCAATGTTATGATATTCTATGGTTTTTACTCAAATGGGAAGAGGGCGCTTGTAAAATTTAATACAATTATTCTATTAAGTTAAGCAGGAAAAAGTCCGCGAAATTTGAAAATTGCTAAATCTCAGATTATTTTGTCAATTTTTGCCCCCCCGCTCGGTGATTGCGCCCGAGGCAAGCGCCTCAGTCGCCTCGCCCTTAGTACGGCACTGCCTCCTATAGTTACCTACTTACATACCCCTAAAATTTTATTGAAATCGATTCAGTATTATAGCCGAAAAAATATAAAAACTAAAAAAAATCATTTTAAAAATGAATAAAAAATAAAATATTACCTCGTTAATAAAATTATACAAAGGTACTTATTAAATAGGGTATAACAGTCTCGTTAACCAAGTTTGATTAATACGAATTGTACAAAGTGTCCAAAGTTTAGTGACAGTAAAGGTAAATTAAAGGTAGCATTTTTTCAATCTAAAGAAAATTCTGAATAACTTTTGTTTTAAATTTTTTGTTCTACCTTATGCAGAAACATCGACAGCTTTGGTTTGGTTTATTATGTTTGACCTCGCTAAATAGGGTTTCTTGTGTTTTAATAATTATTAATTAAAAAAAAACAAGTTATTCTTGTTGCAACAGCTAGGGGGGCACTATTTAACAGAATTACCAATTTCTTCATTTTTCTTAAAAATTTTAAATGCAACGATATTTCTTTTTTAACTTAAGCAAAAAGAAGAATAAATAAGAATATCTGTGAAAACCGTGGGTTTAAAATGTTTTTTTTTAAACCGAAGAGATGGAAAATATAATATAAGACTGATGTTTGAATACGGTATTTGTAGGAAGAAGTTACAAATATCATACCATTGTATCTTCTACAAAGCAATAATCATAACAACAGATCGTTAAATTATTGTTTTGTAAATTTAAATTATTTAGAACAAAAATAATAGAGGATGGTTGCATTAGTGAAACAGATTGCAGTAAAATTTTACGTAGGCTGTGAAAAAAAAGGGAAGAAGGCTCTAAAATATGAAAGTACGTGTCAAAGTTTTAATACGTTAAATTTTGATTTATTTTCTTAAAATTTGTGCTGCGTCAAAATGCCGACGTCAATCGAGGAGGCATTTGACGTGCTTAAAATTTTATAAAAATTAATCAAAATGTATTCCATTTAAACTTTGACACGTACTATTTCCTATTTTAAAACAAATCGTTCTTGCAATTTTTGCTTACTAAAAATTTTACTGCAGTTTGTTTTATTAATGCAATTTGCATTTTATTTATTTTTATTTACAATTAATAGCATTTTATGATAATTGATAAAAGGTATTTTTTATACAATGGAAGAAAATTCCCCAAGGAGCTTGTAAAATATATTTTATTAGATATCCAGAAAGAAGGCGCATCTCTAAAATTATTATTCCTGAAATATAACCTAGGTAAAAGTAGGTACAGGTGAATGAAAAATAGAACTGTCAAGTTCTGACGTTTCAATTTTTAAGTAAATTTCTGTACATAACAACAATCCAATTAATTACGTCTATTTGTAATCCGGTGTGCAAAAGCAACCAATGACAATAACATTACACTAATAACAGCCCGTGGATAATTATCACCTATGTCATTATACGTTACCATGAAATGACACTTGCTTGTAATTGAAATGTCATTAAACTTGCGACACCTTACAAGCGTCTAAAGTCTGGCTGCGAACTTTTTAACCGGGCAATCATAGACCGCCGTCTTAAAAAAAGCAATTTTGAGGTTAAGCGATATAAAGCCGATTGTTGCAAATTAGAAAAATAAAGTACTATTTATTAATATTGTTATAAATGAGAATGTTTAGTTGTACCGCCTGTGACAATAAATATTATAATTACGGTTCTTTGAAACGTCACGTCAGCCAAAAACACTCTCCTCCACATTTTCAAAAGTTCATCACACAAAAAACTAAAGTGTTGTGGATGCAATAAACAATTTAACAATAAACAGTGCCTTTCAAGGCATGAAAGAAAGCAACATAACGTTAGGAATAAGCAGATTTACAAGTGTAGGTACATTAGGGTGGAGTGAAGTTATACGTGTCGAAAAAAAAAATCGTTTTTCAAATCGGAATAGCTGTAAAAACATGCTCCACTACTTAACTAAGAGCTATGCGAAAGATGGTTTCTCTAAAATTATGTTGGTGCCCCAAGAATTTTTAAAATAAAAAAAAAATCGATGATCATGAAAAAAAATATTAGTTTTTCAAAACGGAATAGCTGCAAAAACCTGCTTCACTACTTAACTAAGTGCTATGCGAAAGATAATTTTTCTAACATTATATTTCGAGGTGCCCCAAGGATCTTATATTTAAAAAAAAAAAAACATGATTTTTATTTAGTATATTCCTTTAATAAAATAATCAAGTTAAAAAAAAACAAACTCTTTGGCAAGAAAAAAGTATACAAACTAAAACAGAAATGATAATTTAAAATAAACATAAGTTGAATAAAAAAATTAGTGTTCAATTTCCGCCAAAATTTTCTAATTTAAAAAGGCTTGGGGCACCTCGAAATATAATGTTAGCAAAATTATCTTTCGCATAGCACTTAGTTAAGTAGTAAAGCAGGTTTTTGCAGCTATTCTGTTTTGAAAAACTAATATTTTTTTTTATTGATACCCTCTATTTCGCTTATTTAAGTACGCCTCAGCGTGTTTAAATCCCACTTTCAAAAACGCGCATGTTTTAAAGTTACCATGGCAACATCAACGACCCGTGAAACGTGAAGTCTAAATATGTCAACTTTTAAATTATTGATTTGACAGAATTACCTTTTAACGTCAAATAATATATTTTTTTAAGCAATACACAACTATGGAGAACTAGAGGGTAGGAGGCCGATCGATAATGGCAGCATTTTCAATTTCTGTCCCGGTTTTTTGGTTAGTTCGCTATTGGCTGATAGATGGCTCTCGCGTCCGAAGTGGGCTGATGTTGTCTTCTTCTTCTTCGTTTTTAATATGGAAAACTAGATCCTCCATAGTTTTTAACTTTTTCTTAAACCATTTATTTTTCTGTGCTTTTACTTTTGACAATTGACATTTTATTTTTCGAATTAAAAAATAATGTTTGAAGGCAAGGCAAGACAAATAACGTTGTATTGTAATTAATTTCCATATTTATAATAAATAATGGTACAATTTATAAAAGTAGAGTTTGCTTTGTGTCGGGGTGTAAGACAGGATCTTTTTCAGAGAGAAAACGCAGCCAAATAAGTATCTTTCTATATAGCTCCAAAGGTATAGCTAGAATGTTTAATACCCTGTATTTTAAAAACCAAGCATCGTTGGAACTTTATACAGGCCGAGTTTACTAATAAGTATAACAAAGTAAGTGTAAATTCATATAAAAGTCCTTATTTGTTCCTTAAAGAACTAATTTAAATAAAAATAGTTATTGCGTCCATAAGAAACCATTATTTGATAGCCCACTTCGAACACGCGCGCCATCTTACAGCGACTCGTAAAGCTGAATTACCGATGCTAATTTGGGACCGAATCCAATGCATTGCGATCGGCCTCCTACCTCAAGTCCTCCATATACACAACCAATCTCAACGGTGACAACAATGAATCTTATGTGACAGATTGGAAGTTATTTTTTGTTCTCCTCATTTTCATGACAACGACAGGTATATCACATCACGAATTCGACCATTTCACCTAACTTACTAAGTTATTATTTCAATTTTTTGTAATGTAAATACCAATAAGTGTACCAATAAAAAAAATAATGTAAAGTATTCGTGGATAACTGGTCTTTAAAAC
This sequence comes from Polydrusus pterygomalis, assembly GCA_963969555.1. Taxonomy (NCBI): domain Eukaryota; kingdom Metazoa; phylum Arthropoda; class Insecta; order Coleoptera; family Curculionidae; genus Polydrusus; species Polydrusus pterygomalis. Next base: position 117,032,674 of record OZ018376.1, read on the forward strand.
ACTTGCTCTATTTCAAGCACTCCGGCTGCGCCGTCGTGCTTGCAAAATCGCGCGTGTTTTAAAGACCTTAATATTCACTTATACTTTAATATACTATTTTGTCATGATCATCGATTTTTTTTTTATTTTAAAAATTCTTGGGGCACCTCAAAACATAATTTAAGAGAAATCATCTTTCGCATAGCTCTAAGTTAAGTAGTGGAACATGTTTTTGCAGCTATTCCGATTTGAAAAACGAATTATTTCTTTCGACACGTATAACTTCACTCCACCCTAGTGTACATACTGCAAGTATCAACATTACAGAATAAATATAATACTTGACCATTTAAAAATACGTCATAGTTTAAATTTAACTCCAGAAGATGAAACAGTTTGAAACAGAACAAGATTTTTTACGTTGGAAACAAAATGAAGAAACTTCAAGCGATTGTAGATTTGTAGCAACAGAGGGAAGTCACCAAAACCAAAATACAAGAAGTCAAACTTTTGTATGTCATTGATCCCAATACTTCGTTAAACTCTGGAATTACCTACTCTCAAATTGAAGTCGGTAAGGTGCTCTGAATGTAGTTAATGCATACACCAATTTATTTGCTCGTGCATTGACAATGCTGTCCAGTGGAATAATATGTGCAAACATATTCACTTATTATGTAGAAGTGCAGTAATTACTGTGAAAAATAATAATCACCCTCCCTTAGACTTACATTCATATAATTTAGAAGAAAATGTTGTAGAAAATTCGATTCTAATTAAAATAAACAAAAATAACTTAGTGGAAGAAGAAATTACGCTGCAAGAGGAGAGATGAAGGGTTTTGAACATATTTAAAGGCATAATATCTAATGCAAGTTGCTACGCTGAAAATCGCCTTTAAGAAGATTTAAATTTATTTAAGTATTTTTAAAAGTTAAAAATTATTTAAAAATCATTATGAAATATTAAGTACTATAAAAAGTCAAAAATTTAAATCATTGAAATTGAATAAGCAAACCAATCAAATTTAGCCGAGTTAGAGGGGCCCACTGCCAGCGAGCAAAGTGCCCTAGCTCATAAGCCGGAGATTAGGGTGGGGTAAAACAATTTAAATTAAGGCGCCACTGTTTTTAGGCCAGGCGAAAAACAGAAACCTTCCTAGTTGGTATTGGGTCCTCTAGCTCGGTTAAATAGATAAAAAGTGACACTGACTAAAACCTGAAAACAAAATACATAGGGGTGTGTTGCCTAATCGGGTGACTCAATAAAAACAAAAATATAAAATCATACAGACATTTTATTCTGTCAATCCTACAATTGTTGGGGAAAGTTACAAAGTCCGTTGCGGGTCGTACCGCGCATTTAGTAATATAAAATAAAAGATTTAAACCTTTTAATATACAGGTATTGTCATAGGTAAACAATAATATCACGTGCGCGTTATATGTTATATCGCAAATTCAGTAAAATTAAAGAAAAAAAAAAAACCTTTGACAAAAATAAAAGCATAAGTGTCATTAATTCAACACCATTAAACCCCAAAAACAATAGAAGCATTGGTACTTGATTTGTGCTTCAATATACATTTTAAAGCATTAAATACTTAAACCCGCACTCGGAATTGGTCCTCAGCTGGTATAGAGAACTGGTACTTAAAGATGATATTCTGGCACTCAGCATTGGTACGTATAGCTGGCCCCTAGACTGGCCTTTAAGGCTGGTGCTTAAACTGACATTTAGGGTTGGTATTCGGAGGACCCCAAAGTTGGAATAGGGGTCACGGCAACGTGTTGTAGAGAAAGCACTACAAAATCGGCATAGCCTTATAAGAAAGTCTGCAAACTAAACGGCTGCATAGCCAAATAAACCCAAAAAAAAAAAACTAGGACTTCCTTACTTGCATTTTGGGCTCAAAATCCCCTTAAGGGAAAAAAAAAACTTAGAGCTCCAAAATTTAGTGCTTATCACTACCTCGTGTCTGCGAGAAGTGGATTCCCGAATTTTCTCCAAGACGGGCGCAGAGCGGAGTAGGAAATGACGTGGGTGACAGTCCTGCCAACTACACAAAGATAGCGCGCGGGCTTCAAATTTCCGGAAGTGCCAAATAACATCGACAGAAATACAAAAGAAAAGTGATACTTCAGCAGCAGTGAGACACCATCGAGTAACCATTACACGTAATTACGTTTAAACTATTTAAAACAAAAGAAATTAATTAAATTAGATTCAAGCCGTCAATAAAATAAAACATAACCCATCCCTATCGCCATACGTCAGACTGGACGTATGAACTGAACTGAAGATCGATAATAATCAGCTGATTGAATGTAAATAAAGCTGGGACTAGTTAAGACACGAAACATTAAAATAACGATTTCCACTAAGAAAACCACGGGAATCGCCTTTCAAGTAAGTAAAGAATCCTGTCGAATCGATTTAACCTGGCTTCATATGTAAATAATGCCGATTTTAAGGGTTAGGTTATAAGATAGACTCTCAACACTTTTTAGCTAGAAAACTACCCTTCTGGAGGCATCACCAGGGTTTTATAGCGGAAACTGGAAGATAATTAGAGTCTAGGCTTTATACCCTTGGTAGCCTATTAAGCATACAAGTAAATAAGCCCCCAAATGTGTCAATATCAGGCTAGAGAGACAAAGCTGTTATTAAGAAAATAAATCAGGTTTTTGGGCCCCTTTTTGGACAAGAGAATGGCCGTAGGCAAGGAATAAGGTAGGCTAAAAAGTTATTTAAGAAATATACCATAGATAAAATGTATACAAAGCTCTAAAGAGGTCAGGATTGAATGTTCGGGTACTCTTTGGAGAGTTAACCCCAAAACCTAGTTTAAACGGGTAGCAAACAGCTTAAGACTTTTATTTTAGGTGGTACAGCAGTATCCACTTTTACTACTCCTCAAAATCGACCCTACAGGGTTCCAGAAAAGCTATAATATACAGGATGTATGGTAAAAGGTAAACAAATGAGATATCGTGTTACAAACTGACAGTAAGAAGGAAATTGTAAGGTAAGAAAGCTAAAAACAAGTCGTAAGGCGGTATTACACATTTTCTTAACAGAGAACGAAAGTTACTTACTAATAAAAGGTAATGTTTTAATGAACAACTCTTTTTAAATGATGTCAGAATGACGAATTTCAAAATTTATCTCATAAAAACTAATAACAATATTGATATGAAAACTAGAGCAATAACATAGTAGAGGTAAAATTTAAATAGAACCTAACGGCTGTAACGACCGACCCATGTAGTCAGATTCGTAACCCTTTTATTGTTACTTTATGTTGGCCTAATAATCACTTTTTATACACATGGTCGACCTACAATATTTATATGTGGGTTCGTGGACTTTGGGTATTAATTGCTTTGTGGTTTCGACGTCTTATCTGTGTAAACACCATTAAATTAAATCTCTGTCAGATAAGCCCTCATTTTCCTTGCAATGACGACCTACGACGGCCTTGTCCTTACGGGAGTCGTTTTGAAAGTAAATACCAGAAATTTACTAAAGTTATTTATTAAAATTAGAATAGTCTACTAATGTTCATGTTTAAAGGTTCTCAGTTTCACATCCAAAATTACAGTGGTTAAAATTTCTTATCATCGTCAAAATTGGAAATGTCTAGGTACTAACAATTATTTGGCACTAACCTATTTGTTGAATTTGCAACCCCATCGTATTTCTTGCACAAAATCACAATTCACAAAAATCACTTATTTGGTAACACTCCGTGATTCTAACATCTAACAACTTTTTATAAACACACTAACTTGCCCTGGTTGAGAGCTTGCTAAGTCACAACTTGACTTCGCCGAAGACTGAGTTGAATTGAATTACCTTTCCAGCGTTATGCGCCGGTTTATATAGGAAAATATATGCAAAGAGGGCAGTTTCCACAAGTTCCCACACATGCCATGAACTCACTGTCAGCAATTTGACAAGAATTTTCCTGCAGAATATTAACCGTTCCCACACTTAAAATACTAAGAATAATACATCTAACAGGTGTAGACCTGCGCTAAAAGTGGTTCTCACCGCATACCTTCACGTACCAGACTTAGGGTTCCTAGTACTAGAGTCATAAATTGCATTTTAACGTCACGAAGAGCCGTACATTCCTTTCCCAGGGTTGTCACCCCAAGATTTATAGCGTAAGATTCTCAGAGAGCTGCAATGACACATTTTTCAAGTGGCAGTTTTCGTTCTCACGCTATGGTGATCTCATTTTCGCGACCACCAACGCGCAGACACTTAGTTAGCATAAATCCTGTGAGAACAAGTCTTTGCGCGATTTGATTGGTTAAACACAAGTCGAGGGGAGGGGCTTAACGGTCCGAAGTTTATTCAAGCTTAGTTCGCTTTCATTTCTCGTGTAGTGTCTGTGAAAGTAAGGTTAGTCTTTGTACGTTTGATATTTTAATATTTTTGACTTAGAACTGTTCGCTTTTTAATTCAATTCAAACATTTGATCTTTCAATAATACTTTTGCTGTCTGATTATTATAGAAATACTTTTACTAGTAGTAAACAACTTTGACGTTCATAATAACTTTGTATTCTCGGGCGGTAGTACTTAATCATTTAATAATTATTTAGCTGTACCTATCGCGTTCATAGTTTAAGGTATTATCATTTACTATTTTAATTTATTTAAATAGTTTTGTTCTATTTCAAACTTTACTTTTAATTGTTTTAATTAAGTTCTACTAACCGGAGCGTTTGACTATCGATTGATTATCGATTAACGTGATTGGTTAAATAAAATAATTATTTTTATTTTCTTTTTACTTTGTCTAATAACATATGCTAGCTTATCTTATCCGGTCGGGGCACTACATTCCTCCCTTCATCGTAAAAGAAATTTTGTCCAAAGTGATAAAATTTCTTTAAGGTTTCTGAATTAATTCAGATGCACTCGTATTTCTTTTAATGTTCTCTCATACGAACTTCCTAATTATTTTGTTTATATCGGCTCAATTTATGACCTTATTACGTGATGATAACAAAAGCAATTCCACAGCTGAACTGTTAAGGTATAACATTACACATTACCTGGCTCTGCGAGCTTTTTATTATTTAATCGATTAACAAAGGGCTAAATATAATATTTTAAAATATTGGTATACCCCAAATTCTTTCATAGACAACTGGAAGTTTAAAAAAACGACTATAAAATAAAATAAATGTTACAACTTTGTCAAATGGTCATTTTACTATTATAACACCTTTCCTATTGCTAATTATGGGTGATGGGATTGCAATAAAATTCTTAAAATTACATACCTAATATTAACCTTATAGTAACTATGGTTTGGTATTTTGGCGTCTTCTTTAGAGTTGATCATCCATCTAATCAATGACAAGCCTTCCTACCCTTCCTATGTAATCTTCCTCCACTTCTTATAGGAACCTAGGAAGCAGCAAGGGCAGCGGGACATAGGCTGGAGGCTGATGATGCCTCGACAGCCAGATGATCGGGCAGAGGGCATTCATGTAGGGGTGCCTGGGGATTGACGTCCTGTGGAACCACGCGGTTTGTTGGGGCGCACAACACGCACGAACGCACGTCCGCGTCGTCATTGTATCTGGATAGGAACGCATCCACCCGCCGAAGGTCCTCGCGTTCGCGCAACCTAAAAGTCTGTTGGTTGTCCGCATCTTAAAACTGATTCAAATTCCATTTTCTAACACTTATTATTTTTTTCTATTATTATTCACCACACGCACAGTACCTTCTCGAAGGCAACTAAAAGTTTAGTCATTTCCCGCACCTTGTTACGGTTATTTTTCTGTCAAGTTTTCACTTATTCTTTTTAATCAGTTTATTTCAGCACTTTTATTTTCTCAGGAGTCTTTTTTCCACGAAAATTGCACAACTTATTCTTATCCTGTACGAAGTATACTCCATCCATAAGTCACGTTTAAGTTCATTTAATCCATTAACCATTTTAATTGGTTCGCACTTTCCAAAATTGCGAGCCTCTATTGTTTAAACTGTTATCGCGACGTTTCACACCGGTTTATTATTACCTGATACCCATAAGACGATTAAAAGTCTTTTCGCTATAAGTAACGCCATCTAAATGTTACTAAGTTAACTCACGTGTCTGAGAAGTAGAATCTTCAAACCATTTTAATTAAGTACACATATTGCTTTATAGGTGGCACCTGTTGCCTGTCGAGGTGTCTGGATACTTTGTCCTAATCGTGGTGACACTTTCAGATTTCCCGCTAAGTAGGGGTACTGGTATTGGTAATGGTGCTTAATTGGTGATTTAATGCCGGGAACGTCCAAACTGGTCTCATTTCTGCGTGTACTATTTTATGTATTGGTTCATTCTGGTTTTGTCGGGAATCGTTTGCGACTGAAGTATTCGCGTCTATTACTGGGATTCTTAATAGTTCTGGGCAGCTTGGTCGTACGTTATCCATAGTCGGTGCTTCTTCAAAAGGCGTATGTTTTTGTATTTCGAGGGATTTCTTTCGTAGCTCTACTTAGTACTTTATTCTATCTATGATGCAGTATAAAAGTTAATCCCAAAATAGATCCAGTAGGTAAAATAAACAACCATTTACCTTAGGTATAGACACGGCATTCAACAATGCTTCTATAAAAATTGTATTATCCTAAATATAAAATAACCTCCTATAATACTGCTGTCCCAAAATAATAAAATAACTATACATTGTCTTTATTGGCGGGTTCGCCATTTCTTCCAGTTCCTTGGAGTCAACTTTGAAGTATGCGTAAGTTCTTGACTGGGAGCTCTAAATATGTCTATATACTCTAAAATAAGCTTTTTCAGCGTTTCCTGGTCTTCAGTAAGTTCCTGATTTAATTCTAGTTGTGTAAGTATCTCTGTGGCATCACCTTTACTAATGAATTTGATTGAATGTCCATGAGCGTCTCTTTTTGTTTCTATGGTTGCTTCACAAGCCTTGGCAATAACACTTCTCCTCGTAATCAATATTGGTTTCTCCGTAACGTTCATTATCCTAATTGGTACAGCTGAATCTGCTTTGCATAAACTTCTAGCAATGAATAGTCCTTTTGGAACATCGTCACATGGTTCAATGACCATATGCTGAGCCTTAACCCGTGATGCTCTGCGAAGACTAGCCATACACATTGTTTGACATCTAGCAGGAACAATTAAATCTGTAGATAAAAATGCTTGCTGTACCATAAACTTCTGGCAATGAATAGTCCTGTTGGAACATCGTCACATGGTTCAATGACCATATGCTGAGCCTTAACCCGTGATGCTCTGCGAAGACTAACCATACACATTGTTTGACATCTAGCAGGAACAATTAAATCTGTAGATAAAAAATTGCTTGCTGTACCGTTGTTTTCTTGATCCTCTCGTATCTGAACTTCAGTAGATGTATTATCTATCATCCGCTTATTAACAGTAGCTGTAGTATCTATCTTCCTCTGATTAACAGTAGCTGTAGTATCTCTCTTCCTCTGATTAACAGTAGCTGTAGTATCTATCTTCCTCTGATTAATATTAGATTTATCCTTTTTCTTCTTCTCCTCCGTCGTTGCACGCATGCTTTCAACTTCTCTGTCTTCTACACTTGAAACTAAGTTCATCTCCTTCACGTTATGAACTGTTATCGTCTTATTCTTCATAATGGGTAACCTATAACTGAGGTTCACCTGCTCTTCTAAATTCTCCATCCTCGTCAGTAATGAAGAATTCTTCACAAGCGTTACTTCCAAATTGGCTTCTAATCTCTTAATCGTTTCTGTGAGATTCTTTAGTTCCTCTAAAATTTCTCTCTCTGCCTCTCCTTGGTTTCTTACTCTTTTTAGTTCCTCTAAAATTTCTCTCTCTGCCTCTCCTTGGTTTCTTACTCTTTTTAGTTTCTCTGAAATTTCTCTCTCTGCCTCTCCTTGGTTTCTTACTCTTAACCAACTCGCTCTAGATACTTTCTCGTTTTCTTCAAATAATGCTACAACGTCCTCCAATACATACATCCATCCATTTCCCCAATCTACTTTAACTCCAAACTTGTGTAAAAAATCCAGGCCTAGTAGTATATCTGTCTGAAAGCTTAACGGTGAGTCGACAATCGTAAACTCGTGTCTAATAATTTTTCTTGCCACCAACTCGAGGGGTAACACAACTTTTCCTGTACACGGTATACCATTTCCTTGAACATCAATTAGGTTACTTTCAAACCTATGGTTAATTTCAAACCCCGCGACAATGCCGGGTTTCGCTAGGGATACAGCAGCTCCAGAATCTATTAACGCTGAACATCTTCTATTTCCTATAGTTACCTTAGCTATATTATGCGGGCGTAAGGTTTCTGCAGAGCTCTGTACCCTGACCTCTTGTACATCTAACGACGGTTTCCATCTTGCGGTGCAGCCTGGCTTCGGGGTCGAAAAGTGGCTGCCCTGTAGTTTAAATTCCTTCTAACATCAGGTCGTCGTTGCTGGTTATTTGAGCAGTTTCTTTGTAAATGCCCCACCTTGTTGCAGCTATAACAAGTCCTTGTTTCCTGTAGATTTTGCGCTCGGCATGCACTAACAAAGTGTCCAACCTTGTTACACTTGAAACATGTTAACTCTCGAGATTTTCCTGAACGACAGTCCTTGGCAAAGTGACCAACCTTCTGACATTGGTAACATCGCATGGCATTATTGCCTTGGGTCCTCTCTGGCTCACCGGACGGTTCTTGCATGCCCCTGACGTATACGCGATGAGATGTTGACGGCTTTATCATGGTTTCGATGGCTTCTTCTCTCTCCGATAATTCTAATGCGTTAACTAATGTCTTTGGTGCCTTTGACAAAATTCTAGCTTTTATAGGCATCATTAGCCCCATCATAAACTGGATGATTAATTCTTCTTCGTAACGAACTTTTAAAACATCGTCCACGACCTTAGTCCCAGTATATGAAACCGTCTTGTTTCCTAATGACTTAAGCCTTGTCAAAAATTGTCTGCATGTCTCCTCTGTCCTTTGTTTACATTCCATAAACTTTCTTCGATATTCTCCATTTATTTCAGCTCGTCGGAACTGTCTCTTTAAAGCACGGGATAAAATATTCCAACTTGAAACCGTTTTTAGATCTTCCTCTGATTTCACAAACTGCTTAGCTTCATCTCTAAGTTTAAGTCTAGTTATGGCAATCTTTTGCGCTTCTGTCCAATTTGCAAGGGTAGCAGTTTCTTCAATAACCGCAATGAACTCATCTATATTACTTAATCCATCGTAAGTCGGGACTGAATCTAGTCCAATAACCACGTTATTCAAAACCACTGGGTTAACTTCAAGTTTCTTTTCGTCCGTCATCTTTACAAGTGAAAATATCTTTTTTTTTTTTTAACAACAATACTATCGTGGGGGAGTCTTTCGACGTCCACAGTCTCAAAGTCCAAAATTCTAGCTGTGACTTCTACTTAAGGGTTGTATAAATTTTCATCCCCTATTCTTCTTTGTTTTAAAAATAAAACCCCACACCTGACACCATTTGTAACGACCGACCCATGTAGTCAGATTCGTAACCCTTTTATTGTTACTTTATGTTGGCCTAATAATCACTTTTTATACACATGGTCGACCTACAATATTTATATGTGGGTTCGTGGACTTTGGGTATTAATTGCTTTGTGGTTTCGACGTCTTATCTGTGTAAACACCATTAAATTAAATCTCTGTCAGATAAGCCCTCATTTTCCTTGCAATGACGACCTACGACGGCCTTGTCCTTACGGGAGTCGTTTTGAAAGTAAATACCAGAAATTTACTAAAGTTATTTATTAAAATTAGAATAGTCTACTAATGTTCATGTTTAAAGGTTCTCAGTTTCACATCCAAAATTACAGTGGTTAAAATTTCTTATCATCGTCAAAATTGGAAATGTCTAGGTACTAACAATTATTTGGCACTAACCTATTTGTTGAATTTGCAACCCCATCGTATTTCTTGCACAAAATCACAATTCACAAAAATCACTTATTTGGTAACACTCCGTGATTCTAACATCTAACAACTTTTTATAAACACACTAACTTGCCCTGGTTGAGAGCTTGCTAAGTCACAACTTGACTTCGCCGAAGACTGAGTTGAATTGAATTACCTTTCCAGCGTTATGCGCCGGTTTATATAGGAAAATATATGCAAAGAGGGCAGTTTCCACAAGTTCCCACACATGCCATGAACTCACTGTCAGCAATTTGACAAGAATTTTCCTGCAGAATATTAACCGTTCCCACACTTAAAATACTAAGAATAATACATCTAACAGGTGTAGACCTGCGCTAAAAGTGGTTCTCACCGCATACCTTCACGTACCAGACTTAGGGTTCCTAGTACTAGAGTCATAAATTGCATTTTAACGTCACGAAGAGCCGTACATTCCTTTCCCAGGGTTGTCACCCCAAGATTTATAGCGTAAGATTCTCAGAGAGCTGCAATGACACATTTTTCAAGTGGCAGTTTTCGTTCTCACGCTATGGTGATCTCATTTTCGCGACCACCAACGCGCAGACACTTAGTTAGCATAAATCCTGTGAGAACAAGTCTTTGCGCGATTTGATTGGTTAAACACAAGTCGAGGGGAGGGGCTTAACGGTCCGAAGTTTATTCAAGCTTAGTTCGCTTTCATTTCTCGTGTAGTGTCTGTGAAAGTAAGGTTAGTCTTTGGACGTTTGATATTTTAATATTTTTGACTTAGAACTGTTCGCTTTTTAATTCAATTCAAACATTTGATCTTTCAATAATACTTTTGCTGTCTGATTATTATAGAAATACTTTTACTAGTAGTAAACAACTTTGACGTTCATAATAACTTTGTATTCTCGGGCGGTAGTACTTAATCATTTAATAATTATTTAGCTGTACCTATCGCGTTCATAGTTTAAGGTATTATCATTTACTATTTTAATTTATTTAAATAGTTTTGTTCTATTTCAAACTTTACTTTTAATTGTTTTAATTAAGTTCTACTAACCGGAGCGTTTGACTATCGATTGATTATCGATTAACGTGATTGGTTAAATAAAATAATTATTTTTATTTTCTTTTTACTTTGTCTAATAACATATGCTAGCTTATCTTATCCGGTCGGGGCACTACACGGCCAATTTTGGTGGTTACAAAGTCTAGAAAATCTTCAGTATGTAAAATATCAAGTTGGAGCCATATGGCAACTAACGGTGAGTGCAATGAATGAGCCTAAGAATACATCACTAGAAACAGTAATGTAGATGAAGAGATCAAGCGAAGAAAGGAACCAGCTAACAAAAATATGGAAAGTCAAAGAAGATTATTTCTTAAAACATAAAAAGAAGTTGGAAAACCAACATCAAAAGAAACTTTTTTCTGCATTCCTTAGGTGGTTGCAGAACCGTGTGTCAGACAATATGTGTGCATTCTAACACATTCATTTTCAAGTTTCCCGCGCTTTATTGCAAACGTTGATTGGGCGGTTAAAAAGTTGGCAGCCATCAGACTCTAGACGCTTGTCGACACCTCGTGTTTAGATGAAAATTTTGCGTCATTGTCACAAAAGGTAGGTGGTATCATATTGTTATAATATTTCGTTCTTAGTGACCAAATAACAAACATATCCGTCAAAAAATAAATAATTAGGTATCTTACGTTTTGGAAATATTTCGATGGCAATATAAGCCAAAGCGTTGAAAATCTTACGCCGTCGCATAAGATCGCCGGACCGTGGTAGCCACCTAACTCGCGTATTAGCGCTAATGAATCGGTCTTGGAAAAATTTACGTTACGTGATTTGGTGTGCTGTCCTGCGTTTACAAGATTTTCTAATAGTATATTAACGTACATACACCTTTTATAAAGCATCATTTTATAGCACGCGTCCATGTTAAAAAACGAGCCGCTTGCGGCGAGTTTTATAACGGGACAAGTGCTTAAAACTGCTATATATAACACGTACGTTATACTATTTTTTCTAATTTGTACTTTTTTAATACAAAACACATATTTAAAAAGAAAATAAATCCTTCAAATTTTGTAAATTTTTATGTCTAAATTTTATATTGGTAATACTATTTTTTATCATAGCCTCTGGACGACAAAAATTATTTTGCCACTGTCATTTTTTGATTTATTGACCCATTTTCACCACGAGATTCTAAAGTTATTTTAGCGATATGAGATTTGAAATTGGACGGAATACGTTGTGTGATCCTTGTACATTCGGTAAATATACAGAGCGTTCGGAAATTCGGGCGATTTTGCTACTTTTTTCGAATTTCAAAAGACGTGATTTTACGTCACTGCATTGCAATTTAGTATAGGGAAGATGGAAAATCCAAATTAAGTTGAAGGTAAAATCGACATTGGAAGGTTAGTAGATTGAATTTTGTATAGGATTTGGCAGAAAATGATAGCTTGAAGCATCTATAAAAGATTGATTTATAGATTTATGCAATCAACATACATGACTATTATCCACACAGAATAAAAAAGTAGGTTATCAAGCTATATTTCCTCTGCGAAAAATGGGTTTTCTCGTAAATCACAAAGGCCGCGCAAGTCAATTAAATAAAACATTTAAATGTTAACAACATCAAATAAAGAAAAAACGCGTATCGAAATAGCTTCATTACGATACGCAAATGCGTATCGTAATAGATTTGTTATGATACAAAATTAGAAAAAATATAATTACGGTATCGCGCCAAATTGTCCCTTTAAAAAAATCGATCTAATTAAATTAACCTACTTTTTGATATGACCGCGTCAATTTACTGAGAATGCATAGGCTTCTCCATGAAGAAATGTGGATTTTTAGAGCTCCACATTCTTCTTGTTAAGAATTTACATAACCAAGGAGTTAAAACCATACCTCGTCAATAAAATATATTTTTTTAGAGAAAATTGCATTCGCTAGGGCTGGTCGTATGGTAACAATTCTTGGACTGAGCTTAGACGAAAAGCGTATTTTGTGTGCATTTGAAGATAAGATTTGTAGATTATATTGCAGGTTCCGTATAATACTTTTCCTGGGTGTTTATTAACAATTTTATTTCTATTTTACGGAAGTAGTCCATTATCTCAGAGTGGAGCTGTGAAGATATGGGAAAAAAACACACAGTCGTCTCCACAAATTTTTTTAGTTTTAGAAATTTTATTTCTATTTATCGTGTAAAAACTTTCTTAAAAATAAAAACTTCACAACTTGACGATTCTATTTTTCATTCGCCTTTAAGTTTTTCGTAGGGTTATTTTTCAAGAGCAATAATTTAGGACATACTTCTAGGACGCTTTTTTTTTATCTTACGATATGTACGCGGTATTTCATTTATAAGAAGTTTGCGCCAGACATAATTTTTTGTTTGAAGAAATAGTCCATAATTAAAGTGGGGTTACTAAGGTTTAGTCCTCAGGACCTCAAAAATTCTTTTTGTTCAACAATATTATGTGACAACACAATGCTTACACCTTTATTATGTCTATATTCATTCCATAAGTTCCTTTAAACGCTTCAAATAAGCTTCGACACCTAGACAAGTTTTCTTCTCCCCCAGTTTATTTGGTTGGTTTACACCCCTTCACAATATTTTAAACATTCTATGGTTTTTACCTTTATCAATCTTTTATTTCATATTTCTTCTACACTTTAGTTTTAAATCCATAAAAGCTCCATTAAGGTTCCAAATTTTAATTTCTCTTTTGCTAACACCATCAGCATAAATTTAAAAACTTTCTGTCTCCTGAAGATGAACGTTTCTACGTTCGAAACATGTTGAGACCCTTAATACTTGGAATCCTTTCCATTAAACTTTGTGGAGGAAGACTTTGTGTTTTTCTTTCCTTTTTATAATTTTTTGTATTCGAGTTGTAAATTAGAATATCTCAACAAACTATTGTGCTTGCTTAAATGACGTAATTAAAAATGTAGCCAGCTTGTTGTCTTTAAAATAGTTGGTGGACATATTGACTGTCCAAGTAGGAATTCTAAAAATGCGGCTGTATAAAGGGTGCCCAAAATTGGTGCTGACAGTATTGCGATCTCAGGAACTATTATAAGAGATATAAATACGGTTAAATGGAAAAAGTTTGTGCTTGCGGATCGATTCTGGTACTTTTGGTTTTTGAGATATTTTGATTAAACTAAAATGATGCATTTCTTTAGATCGGTTGTTTTTCCCAATATTTTTTAAATCTGTAAACATATTTTCAGAGCAACTTTTTACAGAGAATTTGCCTACTCGGTAATATTTCAGTTGCAACGTTTTGGTTTCCTGGAACCATCGTCAATTTTCTTTTTCTTATAACCCCCACATTGGATTTTTTATTTATCGAAAAGTATATACCGGGTGTCCACGGAAGGTGGTTCGCCCCTCTAACTTTTTTGTTTTTCAAGATAATGGAATAAAATTTGGGGGATTTGTATACGACATAAAACTGCATTTTTTGACAGGTGACTCATCATTATGTAACTTCCGGTTTAACCGGAAATGACATAAACTTTCGATTTTTAAATGGGACACCTGGTATATTTTTCATTTTTTTGACTCCATATGACATTCTATATACAACGATGTGTCACTTGTCACTTTTTGTCACCAAGAAAATATTTTTTTTCCAAATTTATTGTTTTAACTAGAGGGCTATGAATACCAAAAAATCAATTATTTCAGTTCTCTAATCTTGAGAAAAATACAATTTTACTATTTTTGGTGCAATGCTATGTGCTGTGTAAAATTTAATCTTTAAAGTTGTATAACTCATTTTTTTTTATGGCAACATGGTGGCTCGTCGGGTTAAGAAAAAAAAGGATTTTATTACGAAAATTTCATAAATTTATTTTCAACCAATTAGACGGCTCTTTTTTGTTTGCGTTACTCTTAGCGACGGGAGACTATCGTGATAGTCTATTAACCTAATAAAATTAATAAGTGAATTTTTCTGTCAAAAATGAAGTGCTTTATATCTATTGGCAAACCACTCAGAATAAAATCAAAATACATTTTGCTGCTAACTTATAATTTTGATTGAGAATAGGTAGTAGAGGTCTCATCATCTCATCATATTAAAAGAAACTCCAATTTATGAAATTTTCTTACCGAATCTCCCACGCAGCAGAATTAATTCCCGATAATTTTTTTCTCGGTTTCACTCATTTTTTGTTGATAGAAAATTATTCCGAGTCGAAGACGAGGAAAATTTTCTATCAACAAAAACATAAGTGACCTTGAAAAAAATTATCGGTAATAATTCTGCCGCTAGGGAGATTATAAGTGAAAATTTCATAAATTTATTTTCAACCATTTGGAAGGCTCCTTTTTGTTTACGTTGCTTATAGCAACGGGAGACTATCGCGATAGTCTATAGCCTAGTAACCTAATAAAATTAATAAGTGATAATTTTTCTTAGGTACGACTACTACGACTTAATTTTAATTCAAAAGTCAAGTCATTTCGAAGTGACAGGTAAGACAATCCAATGTCTTTATAGTTTTAAATTCAAATATAACTTTAAAAAACATTTTTCCGATGAGTTTAGTTTAATATGACATACTGCATGTATTTTACCATAGAAGTTGATTTTACTTGTTAGTAAAGGTTTATTACTAAAATTTCAGGAACATTAAAAGAAACTCCAATTTATGAAATTTTCTTACCGAATCTTCCGCGCAGTAGAATTAATTCCCGATAATTTTTTTCTCGGCTCCACTCATGTTTTTGTTGATAAAATATTTCCCTCGTCTTCGACTCGGGATAATTTTCTATTAACAAAACCATTCGTGACCTTAAAAAAATTATCGGTAATAATTCTGCTGCTAGGGAGATTTTATAAGTGATTATTTTGATACTATACACTATTAGGTTTTAGAAAAGCTGCCTTTAAAAAGCTTTAAAAAATTTAACTTGGAACTTTCCTAAAATAATGCATCCTTTAAAAATAAATTTAGATTTAAATGTATCAAGTAGCCTGTGACCAGCAGAACTGATTCTGCCAAAGTAAATTAGTTTATTTTTTAAAAAACATGGAAAATACTAGTTTTACAACTTTTACAAGGAGTGAAAAAGATGATATGTTATTATTGTCAGGCTCATTTCGCAATTTCGGAACCAGTTTTGGGTACCTAATAATGCCGGGTTGGATTACGCCGATTACAATATCTTTGTGCATAAAGTCGTGCAGCATCGGTTGAATTCTTTCTACTTTCTCCAAACACTAATAACATATCAACTTTTTCACTTCTTGTAAAACTATTATTTTCCATGTTTTTTAAACAACACACTAATTTACTTTGGCAGAAGCTGTTGGCATGTCAATTTTCTTAAAGGCATAGGTAATTTTGTTTTATCCGTTTTGCTGGTCACAGGCTACTTGATTTTTAATTCTAAATTTATTCTCAAAGGATGCTTTATTTTAGGAAAGTTCCAAGTTAACTTTTTAAAGTTTTTTAATTGCAGCTTTTTTAAAACCTAATAGTGTATGGTATCAAAATAATCGTAATAAAATCTTTTTTCTTAACCCGACGAGCCACCATGTTACCATTTAAAAAAAATGAGTTATACAACTTTAAAGATTAAATTTTACATAGCACATGGCATTGGACCAAAAATAGTAAAATTGTATTTTTCCCAAGATTAAAGAACTGAAATAAGTGATTTTTTGGTATTCATAGCCCTCTAGATAAAACAATAAATTAAAAAAAAATATATTTTCTTGGTGACAAAAAGTGACAATAAGTGACATATCGTTGTATTTAGAATGTCATATGGAGTCAAAAAAAGGAAAAATATACCAGGTGTCCCATTTAAAAATCGAAAGTTTATGTCACTTTCGGTTAAACCGGAAGTTCCATATTGTTGAGTCACCAAAAAATGCAGTTTTATGTCGTATACAAATCCCCCGAATTTTATTCCATTATCTTGAAAAACAAAAAAGTTATAGGGGCGAACCACCTTCCGTGGACACCCGGTATATGGTACTAAACACTATTGTAAATTAAAAATGTATAACCTCAGAATAACTAAAAATAAAATTTTTAAGGAAAATTCGAACACATTTGGCAATACCAACATATCAGATGATTCTTTTACTAAAGAATTAAGTTAACTTAATAACAATATCTGTTTATACTATTCTTATAATTAATAACAAACTAATACAAAGGTTCAAAATGTCGACCATTTTCTTTAATGCATCGCTGACATCTTTTTTTGACAGATTTGGATACATGATGAATGCATGGTAGATATTACGGTTGACATGATTAAAAATGTCTGTAAATTGCTGAAACCACACGTTATTAAATTGATCATTATTTGTAAAATAGTTTTAACAGTTTTACCTTAATAAATAAGAATAATATAAACGATATTGTTATTAAGTTAACTTTAAAAGGATTATCTGAAACGCCCCAGATCCGGGGCTGTTTTTCCTGTAAAAAATTTCACGAAAATTCTTAAGGGTAAAATAAAACAACTACTATTTTTGGGATCAGTAATATGTGCAGAGAAACCCTCGTTTTAAAAGAGTTTAAAAGTCACAAAAAGTGTAAAAATTTACCCCTCTTATCAGCAAAACTGTGCGAGAAAGTCAATTTCTTTAGTTTAACACATGGCCACGCGACGCGTCACCAGTCCTGATGGCAGGGGTGAACATATAAAAGCGATCAAAACGACGCTCAAAAGAAGACTCGATATTTCTGAATCACAAGTTAAGGTCGTTACGCTGTCAGTTTGATTCTTAGTGTCGGCAATCTATTCTTTATTACAAATTATTGGATTTTTTTCCACCACACCGAAAGTCGACACCCGGTGGGCTAGAAATCTTGGAGAATGGAATTAAATCCAACCGATGAATCTGGATATTGACAACAATTTGTTGGGTACAATTGCAAAATGCCGAGCTACGTTTACGGTTCACTAATCCGGGCGCTAGACGGTAATATGTCGACAAGATGCAATAGAAAAACCCGACGATTGCAGTTAATAAAAAAACACAGCAACAATCCTAAATTCATAATTATTTATAGGCCACACCATATAAAAATCTAAATATTATTTTACTTCAATTTCCGAAAATTATCAAGACATAAATAAATGGGGGGTTTAAACTACAAATAAACTTCAGCCAACACGTCTGCAAGGCAAAATTGGCTTTTAATTGTTATAAAATAAAAAGGTGGTCAGAGCATAACGGTACTATTCGTAATTGTAATAAAAATCAATACACTTTTGCTTTTTAAGGGTCGTAAATTACGGGTTAGGTTCGTTGACAAAGACCTTTTAATGTAACAGATGTTACTTATCTCCCTGGGTTTGTGGTACTTGAGAACAAAGATTGGACGTTATTATGCAGTCATCAGACATCAGGAATGACTTGAGTGTCCACTGCTGAAGACCGTTGTCGCTCGGCTTTCTAGTTATATGAAAAACAACGCCCGCCTGAGAATAAAAGTGACACATGCAGAAAGCGGGTGGGCTCCTAACTTTTATTGCACTTTTATAAATTATATGTTGAAATGTCCGACAGTAGGAATGACTTAAGTGTACTACTGTAGACTTGTCGCTCGGCTTCGGCTTTGCAATAAACTACGTAGTAAGTACCTTTATACCAAACGTGTACGTAATTCTATGAAAATATTCTATAACTAAAATGATAAATAATTTTAATAATAATACATACACCAAAATCAGGCGATATGTAACAAAATAAAATGCAGATTAACGGGAAACCAATTAAAACCATAGTGTGGTCGCAGATCAAAGATAGTCATAAAAAGGGGTATTTATTTTGTGGGGAGGAGGTAAAGTGTCACTATTACAGTCGCAGACGTAATTGGTAATAAATGGTAAATAGCATTACTTATTATTGTCGCAGATATACTTAATAGGTAATGCCAATGCGTAGTAGTAGCGTAATAGAGAAATGCGTCACCATTATATCGCAGACAGATGTTGGTGCAAACGTGCTAAATTATGTAAGACAGAAGACAGGTCATCTTACACTAAGTTTTAGGAAATGTAATAATAAGCGATTTTATTCTTTATGTTACTTGATTAAATTGTTTATAAATTGTATATGACCAAAATGCTTTGTTGATTGTTTTTAAAACCTTTATTATTATAGACCATTATTATAGTCTTTAGTATCATATTAATAATAATAAATACTTTATTTCAAATCGTAGTACAAAGTACACAAAAGAAATGACGTCACACAAACAATTTACAAATCTGGGCAAAAATCTTTCAGGTTATACGGTTCTAGGTCTATTAACATTTTTTTTAATTCTACTTTAAACTTTTTACATGACGATATACCCTTTAATCTAGCTGGAAGTGAATTAAAAAGTTTTATACACATGTAATGGGGAAACTTTTCAGTTAGTGTAAGTCTGTGTTTTATATAATTAATATCGTGTGTTCTAGTGCTGTACTCATGTTTTGGTTTTAAGTCAAACAGATCCTTATTTCGAAAGAAGAACATTAAACATTCATATATATAAACACCAAAGACGGTCATTATACCTAGACTTTTAAATACAGATCTACAGCTTTCCAAAAATTTTATTTTCTTAATAATTCTAATTAATCTCTTTTGAATGATAAAGATATTTTGAGTCATACTGTCCCTTCCCCAGAATATGATTCCATATTTTAGTACTGATTCGAAATTGGCGTAGTATAAAATTTTTAGCGTATCTCTGTTCATGTATGTGCTAACTATTCTAATGCCATAACAAATTGAGTTTAGTTTTTTAATTAAATTTTTTATGTGACATGACCAGTTTAGATTTTCATTCATATAGATGCCCAAGAATTTAGCGTTTTCCATAAGGATAAGCTCTTTGTTATGCAATTCAATGTCTATTGGTTTTATTATATTTGATTGTTTAGTTTTGAATAACATTACATTTGTTTTATCCTTATTTAGAACGAGTCTATTTGATGTAAACCATTCGGTGACTAGGTTAAAGAATTCTTTGGCTTTGGCAATTAATTCTTCTAAGTCTTTACTTCCTATAATTAGGTTTGTATCGTCTGCGTATTTTACCATGAATTGGTCTGCCGATTTCATAAGAAGGTGTAAGTCATTAATAAATATTATAAAAAGAATTGGCCCTATAATACTTCCTTGTGCTATTCCTACATTATTTGACAACATTTCTGATTTAGCATTTTTTCCTTTTTTCGTTACGCTTACTATTTGCTTTCTACCACTTAAATATGATCTTAGCCAAAGTTTTGCATTTCCTCTTATGCCGTATTTTTCAAGTTTTTGTACCAGCAAGTCCCTATCCAGACAGTCATATGCTTTAGACAGATCTAGGAACATTCCTAATGTTAATTCGCCATTTTCGAGGTGGTTAAGAATTTTCTGAATAAAGTCAAAGATAGCTGTTTGCGTTGACTTTCCTTTTAAAAACCCATGTTGATATTTATTAAATAACTTATATTGGTTAAAGAAGTCTACTAATCTAGTGCTCATAGCCATCTCAAATATTTTCGAGAAACCTTGTAATAAACTTATAGGCCTGTAGTTGTCTAGCATTTCAGGATCCCCCTTCTTATACAAAGGTTTAATAAGTGCGATTTTTAAATTTTCAGGAAATATTCCAAAATTGAAAGAATTATTTATAATGTGGCACAATATGTTTTTCAGTTCACTAGCCGATATTTTTATTATACTTGTTGGAATTCCATCCAAGCCACTACTATTTTTATTTTTTAATTTTTGTGCTATCTCACAGATTTCTTCCGGTGTTACAGGCTTTAGAAATATTGAATTTACATTATTACTTATACTACATTTAAAAGGTATATTAATTAATTTACTCAAAAGATCGGGCACAACTGAGAGCAAAAACTCATTGTATTTATTAGCAATATTTTGGGGGTCCCCATCTATTTTAATTTCCGAGCTATTATTTTTTCCGTTTATTTCTTTGCAGATGGACCACATGCACTTTGACTTATTATCCGAGTTCTTAATTCTATTTTCATATTTGGTGGCACGAGCCCCAATTAGCAAACTATCATATCTTTTTTTTTCGCTATTATATTGTTCTGTATAAATGCGATTATGTCTGGATAAGGTTAATAAAACATCTAATCTACGTTTACATTCTAAAATATTTACATCTGTATACAATGATATTTTTTGTCTTTTACCTACTAGTTTTTGTGGAAAACTCTGGTCAAATAACAAAATAAAAGTATTCATAAATGTGTTCCACTGATTATTTACATTGTTGTTTTCAATATTATAAACTTCTCTCCAGTCTTGTTTTTGTAAGTTTGACAGAAAATCATTTTTATTTTCGTCTGAAAAAATACGGGTGTTTTGCAAAAACGTTTCTTTTGTCTGCTTAATTCTAAAAGTGATTTTCTGTGCTTTATGGTCCGAGATATAGTTATCAAACACAATTGTATGTGTAAAATCAAAGTTTGTAAATATATTGTCTATACAACTAGCCGAGTTATTAGTTATTCTTGTGTTTTCCGTTACGGTCGGATTCATATTAAAAGAGCTCATTAGAGATAGTAGGTGTATTTTTCTTTCATTGTCTATTAACATTTCAATATTAAAATCCCCCAATATGAATATGGCTTTATTTTCCTTAAATATATATACTAATAACTTTTCTAGTTTTTCCATAAATTCCTTTATGTCTCCTGCTGGAGGTCTATATACAGATACAATGATTGTTTCTACTTTACCCAATGTACACTCCACAGCAGCACATTCAAATATTCCACTTTTTGATAGTTTATTTAATTTTCGTCGCACTTTAAACTTAACAGTATTTTTACAGTAGATTGCTGAACCGCCATGCTTTCCCTCGTCTCTGCAAAACGTGGAAGCTAGATTAAAATTACTTATTGACATACAATTTAACTGCTCTTCAGATTTCCAATGCTCTGTGATACATAGGACTTCACAATTAGTGTGTGATTCTAACATAAAATTTATCCGATCCACTGCATTACCCAAGGATTGGACATTTTGGTGAATGATGCTTTTGGTGACTGAGTTCCTATGGTCTGTTGTTTTCATAAAAAAACGGTTGATTGTTCCTGAGAGTAGTTTATGTTACTCTGGTATTGTATTAGCCGTCTTTGGTACACCGGACATTGATGGTCTCTGGCAGAGTGTTGACTTACCTCTGGTTTCAAATTAAACCTGGTGCAGTTTGGACACTTTAAGACTTTGCTGTTACAATCCTTGCTTGGGTGTTCCTCGGCGCATTTATGACAACATTGCCTTTCCCGACAGTGTTTGGCCACATGTCCAAACCCTGCACAATTAAAACACATCGCCAAATTAAAATGCTCTTTAACATGTACTTTCATTAAGTCTATATTTATTTTTTCTTTTTTAAGGAACCATTTTGTAATGTCCAGTGGTGCTTGCAAAATCCAGTTGTCTTTATTTGGATTTCTACATGTTTTTTTTGCCACAATTTTTATTTTGTCAGCTACCTTATATCCCAGATCAGTTTCTATTTCTTCATTTAAAATGACAATATCGTCTAGAAGTTCTTTATTTGTTAATTCCTTTCTTAAACCGGTAATCATAAACATTGGATCAATATCTTGTGTTTCCTTAATTTTGAAGCTGTTTTTGTCTTTAAGTACAACCCTTAGTTTTTCTAGCTGTTCTTTGTTGTGACTTTCTAATATAACCGAACCATTTTTTAAATACCTTACATTTTTAAAAGTACCTCCTATGTCTTTTGGCGCAATATTTTGTTTGAGTGTTTGCATTGTTGTGTTTGGATTTGTAATTTTGTCTATTGTTATCATGGTTTCGAATTTTTTTTGTGCTTTTGGGGTAGTCCATGTTGTTTTTTCATTTTCGGTATGTTGTGATTGATTATTCGTTCTTTGGGTGGTTATTTTCGCATAACTCTTTGGCTTTGTTGTTAAAATTTCCGTTTCTGTTTGGTTTATTGGTGTTGTTTTGCTTTGTTTGTCTGTATCCAATTCATTGTTTAAATTGTTTCTATGGGTTTTCAAATGATAGTTTTCTTTTTCTAAAATTCCGATTTTGTGGATTAATAATGTTATAGATTTATGAATCTTTACACTGCAATCATTTAAACACACCCGATTCTCTTTTGAAATGTCATTTATGTTTTCGTTGTTTGATATATCCCAAATTTTATCCAAATGTAAAAATAAACTATTTATCATATTTCCTATATTTAAATTACATTCTTGGTTTTCTGTATTATTTGTATTTATTTTGTTAACTCCAGTATTTTGGAGATCAGGACATGTTTCTAAAAGTCTTCTGTCACATTGTCTTTTTGGGATTATATCGCTCTCCGGGCTAAAGGTGGACCTATTTCTTTTTCCCGAACTTTCGATTATTATATGAAAAATTAAGTACTTTTCGATGAATAAAAAATCCAATATGGCGGTCATAAGAAAAAAGAAAATTGATGATAGTTCCAGGAAAGCAAAACGTTGTAACTAAAATATTACCAAATAGGCATGTTCTATGTAAAAAGTTGCTATAAAATTATATTTACAGATTTAGAAAATATTGGAAAATAACATACAACTCGATTTAAGGAAATGCAACATTTTAGTTTATTTAAAAAATCTCAAAAACCAAAAGTACCTACCAGAATCAATCAGCAAGCACCAATAAACTGCTAACATAATTTCCTAAAACTTTTCCGGTTTAACCGTCTTTATGTCTCTTATAGTTTTCGACATCGCAATACTGTCAGCACCAATTTCGGGCACCCTGTATGTACAAGAGTATCCTGCAATAATAATAAATTAAAAACTAAAAATAAATTTTTTGCAGCCCTGAAAAAAAATTTAAAACGCAATCTAAGAGATATTTTTAAATTTTGGCATTATGTGAGATTAGTGACAAAGGGTTAAGAGATACTATAAATTAAATAAACTAGTTGATCTCTTGACCCTAATCTCACATAATGCCAGAATTTAAAAAATGCTTTTCGATTGTTTTTTTTTTTTAATTTTTTCTATGGCTGCAAAACTTTTTTTTATTATTTAATTTATTTCATAAACCATTCAATAAAATTATAAAAAATACTTGGTGTTCCATTTAAAAAAAATACAACTTTATTATGTTATTACATTTTTTTCGGCCACCTGTAAGTACCTATATGCGAAAATATTTTATTGAAATACATTCCTTGTTACAGTATAATTCAGCATATGAATGAAATTCCTAACTTAAATCGTATATTATATGGAAGCCTGTATACAGTGAGGACGTAAAGTCTGGAATAAATTCATTATTTAGGGAACGCTGAATGTTTTTAAAAATCGCTCGGACACGTCGATTTTGTTTTTTTAATACGCATTATTTTCAATATTTTTTTTATTATACAGGGTGTCTCCGAAAGCACTCTGCTTGGACCAACTTTAATTTTTTAAATGGGAACCCCCATTTTTTTTTTTAATTTTAGGATTCTGTGCATAATTGTGAACATTTTTTTTATCTAAAATGTCATTATGATTTATCGACAGTTAAAGTTCGAAAATAAATAAAACAATTAATTATTTATCATTTTAATAAATGTTGAAAATGTTGCCCAAAGGTTAATTGGCAGTAACCTAGACGATCGAAAAATTCTTTCTGCACATTTCTGACAACTTCCGGACTGATTGACCGAATTTCTTAAACAATTCGATTCTTTAAGTCCTCCATGTCCATTGGCTTAGTTTGGAAAACTTTACCTTTAAGGTAACCCTACAGAAAAAAGTCAAGGGGGGTTAAGTCGGGAGACCTCGGCGGCCATTCAATAGCTCCCCTTCTTCCAATTCATCTATTTTCAAAAGTTCGCGCTTATCTTAATACTATTTTTGAAAAGAGATAGATTGCAAGGAGGGGAGCTATTGAATGGCCGCAGAGGTCTCCGACTTAACCCCCCTTGACTTTTTTCTGTGGATTTACCTTAAAGGTCAAGTTTTTCAAACTAAGCCAATGGACATGGAGGACTGTAAGAATCGAATTGTTCAAGAAATACGAACAATCAGTCCGGACGTTGTCAGAAATGTGCAGAAAGAATTTTTTGATCGTCTAGGTTACTGCCAATTAACCTTTGGGCAACATTTTCAACATTTATTAAAATGATAAATAATTAATTGTTGTATTTATTTTCGAACTTTAACTGTCGATAAATCATAATGGCATGTTAGATAAAAAATGTTCACAATTATGCACAGAATCCTAAAATAATAAAAAAAATGTGGGTTCCCATTTAAAAAATTAAAGTTGGTCCAAGCAGAGTGCTTTCGGAGTATAATACAAAATATTGAAAAAAATGCGTATTAAAAAAACAAAATCGACGTGTCCGAGCGATTTTTAAAAACATTCAGCGTTCCCTAAATAATGAATTTATTCCAGACTTTACGTCCTCACTGTATAGTATAGTCTCAATCAGCCAAATAAAATAAATTTGATAATAAATACATGGGGACGTTTCCGAAAAAACGCTCGGAATATGGGTATATCTAGTTGCGCATTTTTTTTTGATAAAAACTTTTTATACAGGGTGTGTCATGTAACAGTGGCCAATACCAACATTCTTATTTTTAATGCAACACCCTGTATATTATTCAATTTTTGAATTCTTAAGAAAATTTTGGACATATTTCATGTACAATCTATACGGATCTTAAACTGTTTCGGAATTTATCGGGAATATTAAGTTTTTCAGATTTATTGCATTTCCGCGTTTCAAATAAAAAAGGTACAAATAGTTTTGTTTACTTTTGTTTAAAATTCCTGACAAATTGTTATTGTCTGTCTGCGTGACAGTAGTTGTCAGTGTTGTGTCGTTTAAATTTCGTTAACTGCATATCAGAAAAATGGTTTATTTAACAGAACTTCACAAAATAACAATTCTACAGATGATTGGTTATGGAGATAAAACACGGCCAAAAGTGGAAGTTATTTATTTATTATTATTTTTATTTATTTCATCAAACATTTTCAAATTTGCCGCCTATAACTCAAGGGAAAATTAGTAAAATAGAAAAGCAGTTTCGCCAGCTTGGACATCTATAGCAGATAAAAAAAAGTAGCTGCCAATATACCAAATTAGATATTATGCTTGAGTTTGAGGAAAATCCACATACTTCTAGTCGAAAAACAGCCCCAATGTTCGATGTTAGCCATTCATCGATTATTCGAACATCACAAAAAAATAAAATTTATCCCTATAAAATGATACCTACTCATGAGCTTAGGAAATACGATTTTGACAGGAGAACGTATTTTTGTGAACAAATTAATGGTATCGATGAATTAATTAAAAAATAATATCAGATATGAAATTCAATTAATACCCCGTGAAATGGTAAGTACATAAAATTTTTGAGGAGTTTGAATTGCGGCTTGCTTGCTCCCTACTAGATTAATGATTAGAGTAGTTTTTAATATTTTTATCTTTGATATATAAATATTTATATATAACTTAGTCATTTTTATTCAATCGAAAATTTCTCGATAATCTTAACACTTTAGGCGAAGGATATGCTATACCTATCAGATATGTTTCGAATGTTTATTCGAATTAAAAAACCGAAAAATATACGGGGTGTTTCATAAGAAAAAATACCGAATTATGTCATATCTTTAACATGTGTCACCCTGTATACTAAACTTTCACGTCAAAAGATGCGTAAATGAAAATAAAAATTTACGTGTTCCAGCATGTTTCCGAAAAATGCATCCATAATTTTTTATCGAATTTATGCGGGACTTCTGGTCCTCACTGTATACAGGGTGGTCCTTAAGTACATCAAGAAAATCTAGGATATGATTTCTGGCATCAATTTAAGTTGAAAAGTTCATATGGACTTATGCCCTAAAATGCTTACCCTCTAAGGTACAGGGTATTAAAATATTTTTCATTTTCCTTTAAAACTACCATTTTTTTCAAAAACATAGTAGAGACAACTTTTGTTTCGCTTATATCAGTAATGCATAAAAATGCATCAGAGTTTAAAAAAAAACAGTGGCGTATCACATATTTTCACAAAAAAAATATTGATGGTATCCTTATGCACGCCACTGGTGGAAGTAGGTAAACCCTTTTTTAACCAAAAAGTGCAGTTTAATAGGAAATCAATCGACATCAATTTTCAATACCGTATCTTCAAGGAGTTTCGAAATTTTAAAAAAACAATTATTTTTTAAAAATATTTTAACGCCCTGTATCTTAGAGGGTAAGCATTTTAGGGCATAAGTCCATATGAACTTTTCAACTTTAATTGATGCCAGGAATCATATCCTAGATTTTCTTGATGTACTTAGAAGTATAATATCATGGGACTGTGGTAGGTGTCTCTGCCGCCCTAAGCATGATTCATGGCCAGATAGCTTCGCATAGAAAATAGAGATGCGGATGAGAAAATTTTATAGTGGGTTTATATTGACTACTAGAATATATAATTTTTAGTGTTTACATGATCAATATATAGAGGTACCTACTGATATTGGTGAAAAAGCCCCCTCCATTGTCCTTTTTCCTTATTCTCCTGTGTCGTCGAGGCAACCAAGTTTCTCTAACAAGTATGAGCATGAAAGCCAGTATCTCGGTGATGACAGATTTTTATTGCAACGATTCTTGCCAGAATTAGGTGACAATGGTTCAAAGTGTACGATTGATTCTAAATCTTCCGGTCAATCAAAGTCTTCTGCTCCAGTCGACAAGACAACTAGGAGTTCGCTCAGTTCTTAGTGTAATTTCTGTATTAAAATTAAAAATATATATTTAATACTTAAATATTGTTTTATTCAATACAATGGGTTATAATATGCAGGTTTAAAAAATTATAAACCTCGTTACTTCAAAAGAATTATAGTGTTGCGGAACGCCAAAATAATAAAAGTTAGTTTGGTATAAGGTGCAGAGGTCCCCCAATTTATGTTCCCAGTAGATCACTGATTGAATTACTGTTATCTGCAGGCCCCCTTTCTACTTGCACCTGTCCAGGTAAGTCTTAGACAAGTCCTCTCGCATGTTATCGATTTTTGGTGGATTACCCTGTTGACTTGGTTACAGCAATTTTGTTTGATTGTTTTTTTTTAAACTAAGATACAGACACATTTGAATATCTTGTGTCATTTTTTTTTGCAGTTAAAGGTAAGGAACGTGTTTCAATCTTGTTTTTATCTACATTTATACATGTTTGAAAATAAATTAGTTTCTAGTCGTCAGTTGTTATACTTGGCCTATAATAATATATCAAATTTGACTTTCCGAGGATAGGGTTTACAATTGCACAAGTGGATGAAAAATTAAATTTTTCGGGAAAAAGTCATTCTTGATAAAAAGTTTTGCTTGCTTGATGTACCAGTAAAAAAAACTCATATTCAGTTTATTTTAAAGGCAAACAAAATATTCCCATTTAAGCCAACTTTTAATCAAACGTTGGAAAAAGTAGATGAAGCCAAACGTTTGAATTTTTGTCTTTGGGTCGGAAACAAAATTGTAAGTGAAAACAGGAATTTTCATAAATTTATCATGTTCTCCGCTGAATCGATAGTTTCGACAAACGGGAAAGTGTCTTCTGCGCAAATTAGTTACTGGAGCGAAAATAATCCCTGTTTTAGAATTCCTGCAAGAAGACAATATTACAAAAAAGTAAATGTCTGGTGTGCGATTTCTTATTATAGCATTATTGGCCCATACTTTTTCGAAAACACGTGTAACCGTAGGAGTTACCTTGATATGTTGGGAACATTCCTTTCTGACAACCTAGAAGAATTGCCTCTCCAATTTAGGAACGAAATGTACTTTTAACAAGATGGATGCCCTACGCATTTC
The DNA here is from genome assembly GCA_963969555.1 of Polydrusus pterygomalis. Lineage (NCBI taxonomy): Eukaryota > Metazoa > Arthropoda > Insecta > Coleoptera > Curculionidae > Polydrusus > Polydrusus pterygomalis. The sequence continues at coordinate 117,061,468 of OZ018376.1, forward strand.
GCAATTGAAGTGAGGGAATGGCCTAATAATATACATTTGGCCACAGATGGATTGGTCGGAATGGTCCAGTTCTGTGACCCCAAAGAGGTCCCGATTTAACTATTTGAGATGCCGATCTTTGGGGGCGCCTCAAAGAATTGCTGAAGCTGTTCAAACAATTTTCATTGAATAAATTCAAAGAAGTTTTGACCACATTCTTTTACAGCTGGAAAATGTGTTGAATATGGAGGGGGAGTGTTTGAATAGCAAATTATGAAATTTGTTATTTCCGGGGTCATTTCATTTGTGAAATTAAAAATACATATTTCTGGTAACACCAAAAATCCGTTTTTAAAACTTTTTGATACCCCTCTGTCATTGATAATGTATGTATTTCGACCGCTAATGCTGCTATCCAAAAAAATATTCTTTTACCTCTAAAAATTAAAAACCTAAAAAAATCGAAGATTTATTTTAAATCTCGCAAACGTTATTCTAAATAACTTTTCTTATTGGCATTTTGGTCAAAAATGAAAAATAAAGGTAGTTTACTTTTGGAGAAAAATCATCTTTTTTAAGTTTTTGCGAACCATGCATAACAAATCAAAATTTTCTCTTCGTGAATTGCATTTTTTTTATAAGCAAAACTTTTTATCAAGAATTATTTCTTCCCGAAAAATTAAATTTTTCATCCGTTTGTGCTATTGTAAACCCTCTCCGCGGACAGTCTGTCCTAAAACTTACAGGTATAAAAAACCACATATAAAGCCACACAGTGAGACATAGTCAATACATAAACAAATACTTTTATATTGTTTTTTTGATGTTAGTTTTAGGACATATATATGTTTACTTAAGTTCTTTTTTTCCAAGAACTTTTTTTTTATAATTTTATTACATAACATTATGTTCTTTACTTAAGCTACGCCCTGATGATGGCATATGTAAGCCGAAACGCGTAAGCAATTGTAATATATTATATATGTAAAAAGCTTGAAAATACTTTTTTCCCCAACAACCTTTAAAACTATCTTAACAATGACCCTTCTAGAGAGCAGCAATAACTTTGTTATATTTGTTGACTTCCTAGGATACCATTTTATATAGAATATATTGTATCGAAAAATAATATTTAGAATTCTTTTTATACACGCAGACCAGCGTCCTCAAATCAGGACAGTATTTTTATCAAAAATAATAAGACCAAAATCCAAAAAAAAGTAAAGGATTATTTATGGAAAAATGAACAAACCTGCAAAAATAAGCTTATTTAAAAAAAATATAATTAAGGCGTTAATTTAAAAATTGAATTTTTCTAAACTTTTTTACTAGGTCCTTAGTTTAAACTGAAGTGTTTTTGATTTTAATTAAGTAAGTAAATAAATATTTTTTTCCTTTTTTGCTACTTGATTTCCCATCAGTTTTTAACAATTTTATTTGTCTTTTCTTCTGAGTAAAGTATAAATTCCGCTGAGGACAAATGTTTGCACCTTTTAAACACGTACCGGGTGTACAACTAAAAAGGGACGCCGGTTGTATTTTGGAAACCGTTTACTGTACGACTTGTGTAAAAAAATATGTATTACAAAAGTAAAATTGTTGGATTTTTTTTTTAATTCTAGGTTGGCAATCAAAAAGCTTGATTGTCTCTAAAATCCTCATAGCTAGTAAAGGTGTATCAAAAGAAACATTTTTTTAATCTTATAAATATAATATACCGGGTGTTTCTCAAAAGACGTTCACCCCTATAACTTTTTTATATTTATAGATATTAAAATTAAATTTTGAGATTATGCATCAGAGATGAGTCTGCGTTTATTGGCATAATTTTCAATTTGTTAGCACTTCCGGTTTGACCGGAAGTGACCTTGACTTTGATATTTTAAATGGGACATCTTGTATATTTTTACTTATTGGGATTCAGCATAACATTCTGAGTAAAATGACACCTCACTTGTCATTTTTCGACGTGTTATAACATTTTTACGTTTATTTTTTATTTTCAATTTAGAGTGCTACAAATTAATTAAATCTGTTAATTTATAGTCAAGTAGTATATGAAAATTAAAATTATGTCATAATAATTGACTTTCTAAGTTTCACAAGCGTTTAAAAAATTAAATTTTGTTTTCTTGACGTTTATTCCATTTTTCCAAATGGAACGATGGTAGTTCACTAGGATATTTAAAATGAGCATTTTTTTTCCGACAATTTGATACCATACACTCCTATGCTATTTTAAAATTGACACAAAAAAATTTGCCTTAAATCCCAATCGCAAATTTTGAAGCATTATGCATTGCTAGAAATATAAAGGCGGCTTTGAAAAACAATGGAATGGTTTTGAAAAGCAATATGGCTTTAATTAAAAGTTCTAATGTTATTAATTTATAAAACACAATACATGCAATCTTGCCGCTTCAGAAGAATTTTTCTGGTCAGTCCAAAAATTAGGAGCATATCAATTTGTTAATTTCTAGTTTCAATTTATCTGATTTACAATGTAAGTTTAATAAACGAATGACATGATGGTATCAAATTGCTGGAAAAAAATTGCTCGTTTTAAATATCCTAGTGAACTACCATCGTTCCATTTGGAAAAATGGAGTAAACGTCAAGAAAACAAAATTTAATTTTTTAAACGCTTGTGAAACTTAGAAAGTTAATTATTTTGACATAATTTTAATTTTCATATACTACTTGACTATAAATTAACAGATTTAATTAATTTGTAGCACTCTAGATTAAAAATAAAAAAATAAACATAAAAATGTTATAACACGTCAAAAAATGACAAGTGAGGTGTCATTTTACTCAGAATATTATGCTGAATTCCAATAAGTAAAAATATACAAGATGTCCGATTTAAAATATCAATGTCAAGGCCACTTCCGGTCAAACCGGAAGTGCTAACAAATTGAAAATTATGGCAATAAATGCAGACTCATCTCTTATGCATAATCTCAAAATTTCATTTTAATAGCTATAAATATAAAAAAGTTATAGGGGTGAACGTCTTTTGAGAAACAGCCGGTATATCTGCTGCAACGGATAATAAAACGACTTCGTTTTTTAGTTAATTGATAAAACAAAATAATCCCTATTTAACGAATTAAAATTTGTCAAATTTCGATAAGCCAAACCAAATTTGCGAATATTTTTCCAAAGCAATATTTATCTCCTCCTACCCCCCCCCCCCCCCCTTAAACAAAACGGTACCTACAGCAAAATCTTAATTACAAAAGTTATCCATGATTTTTATTAGATAAAAAAATGCTTCCTTTGATACACCTTTACCTACTATGTTGAGGATTTTAGAGAAAATAACGCTTTTTGATTTGGTATTATAGTTACGCCCCCTAGCGGCCAACCTGGAAGCTTAGTCACTTTTCACTTATAATCTCCCTAGTGCTCGAATTATTTCCGGAAATTTTTCCGAAGGAACGCATTTTTTGAAAATTTTCCCGAGTCGTAGACGAGGGAAAATTTTCTAGAAAAATGCGTGACTGAGGAAGAATTTCTGGATATTAATTCAAGGACGCGGGGGATTCGGTAAGAAAATTTCACACCTAAAATTTATTTGAATTATTTTATTGAAATTATCCATAACTATGGGAATACTTAAACTTTCAAAAAAAAGTTTCCTCACCGTTTAGTTAAACGAAATGCAAAAAATATAAGTGAAAATTATCCTCTTTATTTATTTTTACTACATTTCATTTACTAAAACAAAGGGAAAGCATAGTATAGTCTAGTTTAGGCTAGTTATACCAGATAAAACAATTTTTAAAATCTAGGTAGATAGTAGATACCACAGTCAAGTAGGCTTAGGCTTGTGATGTCAAAATCGTCTCTGCTATACGTCACGTCGACAGTTATTTCCTAAACGTGCTTCTTCAGTTCACAATAATTAAATCATGGCATGGCAGTAAACAATCAAGACACTAATTTTAAGCCCTACGGTGTTTGTAAATCTTGCTCTGAAATAGGGGACATTAATGTCTCATAAAAATTTAAAGTATTTGCAATGTTTAATGGAAAAAACTGAATTAAATCCCCATCAAGAAAACCTTTTCTCAGCTATCCAGAAGATTTTGGAGGAAGATATCCCATCCTTTTTAAGAAAAACCAGAATTCAGCAGAACAAAATTGCATCCAAATATTACATCTATTATATTAAACATAGACATTTGATAGAAGTGGAAAGGGAAGATAACCATTATCCTTGTTATTCTCCATTACGAAGAGAAGAGGTCGAACCAGAATTACAAAAATATTTAGCCTTTATGAAAGAAATATTTGGTAAATAAATATTTGTATTTATTTAGTATTATAAAATGAATAAAAACATTAAATACCAAAATTTGATCCTGAATACTGATTTTCAGATCATATGATAGCTGTCAAGAAAAAATTTCCACTTATTAATTTTGTTCGCCTAGCTTGGCAGGAGGAGAAAAATTTCCGAAAAATTTGAAGGTTGTCATTGGTAACTGTTGAAATGAAAGTGTGTGATTGGCTTAGAATGACAGGTGTGAAATTTTCTTATAAATAATTTTTTCCGCAAGCCGTACGGTAAATGGTTTAGCCGGTGTCCCTGTTTAGATGTGCACCCGGTACATAATGACTTAATGACATAAACCTTAATTGGGTGCAGATTGTCAGTTTCACTTTCACATTAAATCGTATTTCCCATTTGCAAAAATTCATTGACAAAGGAGTGCAAAAGATTGATTTTAAATCTTCATCTTAATCGCGGCCACAAAAAATGGTAATTTTTTTTCTCTTTCGTTCAATAAAAGTAGGTAAATTGCAAAAAAATGAGTTGTGAAATAGAGAGACATCTCAGCAAATTATTAACAACGGAAAAGAATGGCCCTTTAAGTATTCGCAAACCAACAATTGCAATACTTTTTTATTTTAAAGTAAAATATTAATCAAAACAGTTTCGGCGTGGTCGTCAATCAATAATTGAAGATGACCTAAGAAGTGGAAGACCTTCAAACAGTTCAAACGCAACTAATCCTGTTCTTTGCACGACAGCGGAAGCTCTTGAAGATAGTAGGTACTTACTATTGCTAAAACGTTCAATATGAATCAAACGTTTTCACAACAGGGATGTTCTCAGGTAACTTTAATATTTGCGTCCCCCGACGTTTTTGGGTCTAAAAAGACCTCTTTGTATGACAAAAAGAAAAGGTTTCTTTAAACCCTTAATCATTCTACCTGGGCAAACGATTTTTACCTTGGAAATGAGTTTTATTTTTTTTATATATGAAGGCAAAAGCCTAAAAATCATTGGTGTCCCCTGTCCCCAGATGATATCTATTTGCTTTGAATGCGTTTGTTAGGTTACTTTCTTTAACAAAGCCACTTTTTTAAAATTTTACATTAAATTTGATGCATCAAATTTAATAATTTTAACGAAATTTTACTTAAACATAAAAGCTCTCAGATTCAGAAACAAATTCATAATGTCCCCAGGTTTTACTGTCATTGGTGTCCGCTTGTTTTTTGCCTGCCTGGTGGGGCTAGTTTCTGCCTGAAGCTTGTCACGTATTAATAATATTAGGTGTTTCTTCAGTTGGTTATAAAAAGCAATGCTGCAAAGTGCCTCGCTTAACGAATGTAGTCTTTTAAAAGTAAAAAAACACGGTTGGTACCAAAAAGTGAATCATCAGTGTCCCTATGGGTTTTCCCCTAAAAGGTAAGTTGTTTACTTATATTTATATCTACATAAATTTAAAAAAAGAGGGAAAATACATTAATAATGTTTTTGAGGTTAGAAAATATATTCGTAGAATATGAGGTTTCAAGAATCTTACAAAACATCATTGGGGTCCCTACCATTGGTGTCCCTGACAAAATATTTGGTTAGGGTGGACACCAATGACAATATAGGAACACCGATGATTAATTTTAATTAATAGGTGTTTCTTCTTTCAGAAAAAATGGAAAAACAAACAAAATAAATGTGAAGAGTCTTATTGGAAAACTAAAATCGATAAAAGAAGAAGCTGCTAGGAAAAGAGCACAAAAAGAAAAAGAAAAATATGAGCAGAAAAAGCAAAGGGAACGAGAAAGATACTATAAAAAAAAGGAAGCCCAACAAAATACTAAATGGCCAACCAGACCAGGCTCCAAGTAAACTGCCAACAAGATGATCCGGATTCACAAAAATTCCCTAACAAATTTTAAAAGATAGAAAGAGATAACTTATCCTCGATTTCTGAAAACAGAGACAGTGAGCAAGCAAGCTCGATTGTATCGTCTACTGGAAATAGTTTGAAATCAAAAGCAAGAGTAGCAAGAAAAAAAATCTTCAAAAAACGTACAGATATCTACCAAAGAATAAATAAAGAGAGAAAGAAAAAAAGGAAACAGAGAGCTAAAATGCGAAAGCGCATTAGACAACTCGTATGGAATTCGAGCGAGAAAAGTAAATTGATTTTAAAATATTTGAGTTGTTTAGAATGTGCCAACAATAAATGTGATCATTTTTTAATGAATCCAGCATCTCATAATTTTGCCCAACTTGACGTAACGAGAACTTCCTCGTTGCCTGCAAATAATGTACCTGTTGAAAATGTTAACACAGTTACTATCGAAGAATCCTTAGAAGAGCGTTTGGATACAAATGACTTCGTGCTTATCAAGCTTCAGGGAAGAAAACAAACGAAACATTATTTTGCCGCACAGATTTTGGAGAACACAGATATCAAGCTAACAGTCAAATTTTTAAAATATGACGGAGAGAAGTTTTATTTGGCCTACAGTTAATGTTATTTCAGAAATTGAGCGTGGCGAGATAGAGAAAGTTACCAAATCCAGAAATCGACAGGCGACTTAAGTTATATTTTCACATCGATTTTTCAAAATACCTAATGGACTAATTCTTTTTTAAGAATTTTATTATTATTCTTGTAAATTAGTGTTAAGATTTTCTTTTTATATTTTTTTTAAGTATTGACAGTTTTTTTGTTTGTTAAAGATTTTTCCATTAAAATTAAGATGTTCTGTTTGTAATCTTTTAAAAACTCTGTTTTCTGTATTTCATAAAAAGTTTTATAAACATTAAAAAAAAATAGGTACTATGTGATTTTTATTTAAGTAGTTGAGTAGAGAACTTAGTCAATGGTGTCCCTTTCCGTCATTGGTGTCCTTTGATTTTGCCTGAAGCTCTCTTGCTAGGGATTTTCATAAATGCGTATGTCTCTATCTTAAGCTAAAATTATTTTTAACAATACTTTTAAAAAGCAAGGAAAAATATCTAGTCTGTCTTGACAGAACATAATAGCAAAATTTAGGGAAAAAAATAATAGAATCATATTTTCCCATTTTGCCATTTCTTAACCAAATATATTTTTAAGGTTTAAAAATAATTTTAAGCTTACTTATTTGTTAAATACTAGCATTCAGCTTATATAGATAAAAATTTTAGCAAGCTCACTTATCACAAATTGGATATTTTATCAAAAATGTTAAAAAAAGGACACCAATCACAATTTTTGGGCATTTTTTTTTGCCAGCATTTTGCCACTACCTAAACTATTTTCCTCGAGGTGCCATTAGGTATTGGTTTCTGATATTCCATGTTTTTTAAATAATTTCAATAATGAAACTATTGTCCACGATAAACTTGAAAAAATGTAATTTAAAAATTGAAATATTAAAGTTACCAGAGATTATCCCATCCCAACACAAGATATATAAGCTAGGCATGAGTAAAAGGGTTTCAGCCAAGTGAGTTACAAGATTATTGACGCCATAGAAAAATTTAATAAAATAACCAAAAAAAAACTATACCTAGGTATTTAAAAAAATGTGTTATTGTTAGGCAGAAAACTTGACCATTTCCTTACTCATTTAAGAAGAACACGCGTCTGCTTTGCTTTTCTTAATTTTTGACACTATTGAACCTGTATGTGGTTTTGACCACAAATTCACTTAAAAATAGCTGTTATTAAAAGTCAAAGTACTAATGATCCACTAAAATTGTTAATATATTATTTAAAAGACTCGGCTAAGGTCGGCTTGATTACCATAAATACTTATTTAGCGGCGGGCAAATTATCATTTGCAAAGTACCTATAGTACCTGCGATTTCGCTGAAAGCTCGGCACCCGTACGGTCGTCGGATGACGTCACGCACTTCGGTACAAATGATTTTGTAGGTTATTGGTTTCTTAGGTTTTCTCAAGACTCAAGACAGTTGTGGCCGTGTGGCGTGGTCGTAAAGAGAAACATGGCGAAAGATCGGTACTACTTGTGCGGAACTATTTGTTTATGTGCGTGTTTCTTTGTTGTTAATGGAATATCATCCGCAACCAGTTATGGTAAGTGAATTAGGGTTAGTTGTTATTATTTTACCATTTCATAATATTAGAACATTACAGTCCATTCTCTTAGTTTAATCCCAATACTTAATTGACTTGATTATTCATTTCATTAATAATAATTTTATTATGCGAGTCATTAAAATAGCTCAGAAACGTTGAAAATTGTGTATTTAACTTAAAATGTGTGAATTTGGTACTTGCATGTTTACAAAAGGGTCATAATTTATAAAGTAAAATACAAAGTAAACAAGGAAGAATGTTATTTCTTAAATAACAGAAACTGGCTGGCCACCTACTAAAGTACTTCATTGTTTTTTAAAAAATCCATGTATATTAAGACAACGAGTTTATCATCATCGAAATGGCTTTGTTTTAAGTAAAACCTTTTTATTACTAAAAAAGAGTACAAAACCCCGCCGTTTTATTAACGTAACAAAGAAACTAATTTATAACCGGTCTAATTTGACAGGGGTCAAGTGTCTAGTGTAATCAATAATTTAACTCAACAACTTTAATTATTGTAAATTGTACTTAAATGAGGCAGAAATGATTTTGTTACAATCAAAGTGGTCCAGTTGGTTAATTATTTAGATTTAGAAAACATAAGACAGATTTGTTTATGGAGAAAAAAATATTTACAATGCGAGGACAGGTTGAAAGAAGGCAAATATAGGTATTTAATTGTAAGAAGGGTCTATTCCGTTATTTTCCAACGATACTCTCGACTTTTCCGAAAATGTGGTTTTTACTAAACCTTTTTTTAAAGTCAAATGTATACTAAGACAAGTTACAATGAACATTTTGCCTAAACGATTAAACACTTAAACAGCACCAAATAGTAAATATTTATCGATTAGAGCACGTTTATAAATATACAGGGTGCAACAAATACTTGTAGGTACTTAGCCGGTGATTTGCAAACATCGCAAGAGTTTATCTCCAATTTTTCAATGTGGTACACAAAATGCCATAGCAGACCAGATTAATATTAAATTGGTTAAAATCAGTCCGTATTATGAATTTGCATTTTTTATGAAAACGTGAGCAACTCGGTGAGCATGCAATCTATGGGAATGCTTAAACTTTTCATTAGACAATTGAATTTTACATCTATTGCTGACATATAAAATATAGGGTGTTACGTTTAAATTAAACAAGTTATTATCATTTCAAACTTGTAATTATTTTGTCGTACTTTTTGGACACCTTGTATACGTTAATGAATTTTTCATTCCTAATCAGTTAATAGACCCCAGTATGAATTTGGTTTGAAAAAAGAAAATATATACGTATTAAGAATTTAATCATTAAAATTGTTACTTACTATATTTTCACATAGTACGAAGTATTTCAAAAACCTTACACCGAGCTTTACACCCATATTGACTAAAGACTTTTAAATTTAGTCAATCAAAATATTAAGATCTTCTAGTATCCCAGTTGTGTTTTCACCGTGTCATTGTTTCACTGCGCCATATAACGTTTCCGCGTTAATTTAATTTTTTGCAATTAAATCGTTTTACCAATAAAAACTTTTATTGGGATGTTGCTACCAAAATAGTTTTATTTTTACTAAAGGAAACCAGTACCTATGAAAATCTATTTTCCTTAAGAATTTAAAGACAAACCATAAAAATATTTACAAAGCAATATTTGACTTATTCTGACACTTGTAATTTCAAACCTAGAACTGCACAAACATTTAAGACGGTTTTAAATTTATACCCCTTTAGTGTATACGTCTGTTAGGGTTTAATTACAATTAACCCCAATGAAACTCATTAGGGCATATACATATAGGGTATTCTATTTAAAAACACAACATTGAAGCGTTTCGTGTTTTTGTGACCACCTGTACATTATGAAAATAATTTTATATATTATTAACAATCGCCAAGATAAATATTTCAAAAATAGTTATAGGCTTTCGACTGTCACTATATACGAGTATCACCAGTAAAACTTAATTAAACAGGCATACATTTGGTATCATTTAGCTACTTAAAGGTTCAAACTTTATTTGTCTTGTCGAGCAGTGGCGCAACCAGGGGGGGGGCTGCCGGGCTGCAGCCCCCCCCCCCCCCCGCCCCCGAGCTTAGAAACTTAGCCTATTCGTTTAATTGCAAATAAATTTTTCATGTCACGCCCTTTACTAATATTTTATATTCAGCTACATAATTTACATCAATCATGTTATCAATAGTGAAATTATACTACGTCTGACAGAATGGACCGACCGAAATACTTCCACTGAGGCATCTGGATTACTGGCCAGCATTATATAAGTCCCAAATTTGTGATCGCACTAATGTGTACAGAAAGAATATATGCCGCAAGATTCTACAAACAGTCGATTTAAACCTATTTTAAGCATTACATTTATCTAATGACGTAACAGATCAAGTTAAAGAAATAAGAGGCCTGGCAGATGATAATTTTCAAAATATTTTTAAGGAAGCTCAAGATCTACTTTCGGAATACGATATTGAAATCAGAGTACCTAGACTATCGCCAAGACAAACACAAAAATTGGTTATAAAAACCGATTCCGCTGCTAAGTATTTTAAAATAACAATTTTTATTCCGTTTTTAGATGGCCCCATGGCAAATCTCGAGGATCGGTTTTTAAAACATCGAAAAACCATTCAAAATTTTGAATGCCTCTTTCCATGATAATCAAGAATTTGATAGTCAATTTAAATGTTTTTTGAAACTTCACAGCTTCTACAAGAATGAGTTCCTTGAAGAGTTTTCCATTAAAACGATGTTAAAAGCTGAACTTGAGCTGCGGTATAAAAAATGCAAAAACAAAAACTGAAGGAAGATTTGGACAAAGTGTATTCCAAATGTGATGCCAATATATTTCCTAATATAAAAAGGCTTTTACAAATTTTTTTAACTTTGCCTATTACAACCGCCACATCTGAAAGGTCCTTTTCAAATTTAAAATATTTAAAGACATATCTGCGTAGCACCACGGAAGAGGACAGATTAAATGGTTTGGCAGTTCTTTATGCGAACCACGATATTAATATTACCGTGGCAGAAATTCTGGACGAAAAGGCAAAAACAAAACGAAGAATTTTACTTTAATATTAGTATTATTAGTGATTACTTACAACTTATTGTATAAGGTTTTTGTTTTGTTTTAGTATAAGTATGATTAATATATGCGTTACTTATATTAAATACATTTTTACTAATTAAAATGAAATCTCTAATTTTTTTTTCATAAATATTTAGTTAGGGCCAGCGGCGTATTATTGCAGAAGTTTAAGGGGGTTGTCGCTCTCGTCAATCATACGTATTTTACCCAAAAAAGGGCGTGGCACCCAAAAAAATTTTCGCCTACGGCGCAAAAGAGCACCTTCGGCGCGAGAAGTTGAAGCCCCCCCCGAACTAAATTTCTGGTTGCGCCACTGTTGTCGAGGATATTTAGTTTAGGCCTTTCTTTGGGAGAAAATTATTTTTAAAGTTGGCCTATCTATGCATGCATTATAGTGTATTTTGAAAACGAAAGGGAATTCGGAAAATCTGCGTCATGACAAACAGAGTTTACAAAATAAACATTTTTGTATTTAGCGCAATTTTTATTACTATTGCATAGATGGCCTATTAATAGGCCATCATCAGGGCTAATGTTTCGTCAAATGATATCCAAGACACAAGGAACATCTCAAAATAATTCGAAATTTATAAATAAATTTTCTCAAGAACTGGTTTCAAATTTTAATAAACAATGTAATACAAAGTTAACAGATAGACCATTCAATATTTTTAAATTAAAGAAATAGTATGAGTGCGGTTTCGAAGAAATTCGGTGCAGTGAAGTGAATAACTTTTGAACACTAGAGACAAGGGAACGAAATGGGCTTTTTCACTAAATTTTAGTTTCCTTTCAAGCTGGTTTTCCGAAAAGAATACTCTACAGAGACAGCCATTCAATGTGTGATTGAGACGTGGAAGAGAACCATTGATCAAGGGGAAAATGTTATAGCTGTATTTTTGGATTTTAAGCGGGCATTCGAAACAATTGACAGGGCTAGATTATTGAGTAAATTGTATCAGTAGGTATGGTATTCGTGGAAACGTTTATAAATGGTTTAAAAATTATTTAAGTAACAGATCACAAAAAACAAAAATATCAAAATCATTCAAATAAAAAAATTAATAATATAGGAGTTTCTCAAGGAAGTATACTAGGTCCAATATTATTTATTTTATACATCAACGATATGCCCTTAGTTTTAAAAATGTGTAAGTTACAAATGTTTGCTGATGACACCTTAATTTACATCAATGTTTTAAATATTTTTGATGGTCTAACTCTCGGTCTAACTCGGTCTAAATACTGTAAATTCTGAAATAAATATATTATTAAATTGGCTAAAAGTAAATAAATTAAACTTAATTATTTCAAAAACTAAATGTATGGTGAAGTATGGGTAATAATTTTAATTGTCAAAATATAAATGTTGTAATTGATGGTGAAAAATTGGAATTAGTAAACAGTTTTAAATATTTAGGGATAATCATTGATTCAAAATTAAAATTTTTTAATTATTTTGAAAGTATTATCGAAGATTACCGGAAAAGTAGGTTATTTTAAAAGAATAACTTCTAATTTAAGTTTGTTTTCTAAAAAAAATTTATTTAATACTATAATATTACCACATTTTCTTTATTGTTCTTCCATTTTATATTGTGCTAGTGCGGAAATATTTGATAAATTACAAATTTTACAAAATAAGGCAATGCGGATTATTTTAAATTGTGACAAATATACAAAAATTAATTTTATGTTGAATAATTTAGATTGGTCGAATGTTAGAAATTTATTTTTTAATTTGAAGAAATAGTCCATGCTTAAAGTGGAGGTGAAAGTATGGGAAAGAAAGAAAAAACTCAAAGTCTTCCTCCACAAAGTTTAATAGAATAAATATTCAGTAGTAAGAGTCTCTACATGTTTCGAACGTAGAAACGTTCATCATCAGAACACAGAAAATATATTTGTTGCTGATGGTTTTAGCAGAAGAGAAAAAAGGTGTAGAACCTTAATGGAGCTTTTATGTATTTAAAAATTTTTGGTGTGTAAAATAGACATACAATAAAGAAATTGATGATAAAGTTAAAACATACTGAGTATAAGAGAAGTCAGTAAATTGGGTTCAAACCAACCAAATAAACTGGGAAAGAAAAACCTTTCTGAAAAGGTGTCGAAAATTGTTTAAAGATTTAAAAAAAATACATTCTTAAAAAGTTATGTGTCTAAAAGACATTGTGGGGAAAAAAATTAGAAGTAAGTAGGTGATGAATAAACGAAGAAAATTGTCCGGTGGGGTACTGAGGTTTAAGGCTCAGTAACCCCGAAAGAGTTTAATTTAGAACCATTAAAGTTTGTTGAAAACTTGTACATTTTTCAAAAAATCCTTATTAGGAAAAAGAAGTTGTACGCGTCAACGTTCTAGGCTGGGACTAAAAAAAATATTTAGTATGTATCTTAATACATAAAATTAAAAATAATTTATTGCCTGATTGTTTAAAAAAATTTTGTTCTTTTAATTATGACCATCATAATTATAAAACAAGAACTAATCAAAATTTGTATGTGGATAGAGTGTCTAAAACATTAGCTTATAAATCTATTTTTTATAAAGGTTTGATAGAATATAATACCTAATTTGGAAAATTCTATTAAATCTCAAAAATCATTAAAACTGTTTAAAAAAACTTTAAAATTACATTATATTAAAAAACAAAATGATACGTAATATTTGATGCAATTTGCAAAATGTTTAACTTTTCTGTCTGTTTTTGTTAAAAGAAGGTTGCGTTTTAAAATTTAAAAATAACTCTATAAAAATGTGTTTAAAAAAATGTATTAAAAATATTTAATTGTAGCCTTTTGCTAAATAAAACATGTTACTACTACTAATACTATAGCATAGAGAAAGAAAAAATAAAATTTTCTACAGTTCAGTTTTTAAAATTTTCAATTATTTACTGAGAAAATAAATGAACAAGACCGTAGTCTTTAATAAAAACACGGGAATAAACTCAACTGACGTCACATCTGCCTCGACCCATGGGACCGAGTTATTCAGCTGAAGGTCGAATGCCGCATCTACCTGAATATCGAGCGGGTTGTTTTCTTGTTTATCAAAACAAATATATGAATATAATCCGTCGAGGCTGATGAATAAAAGAATTGCGCGGATAAAGGGACGACGTAATAAGATTTTGATCTTATGTTTTTAAACTTTTTGCGTTCGGTGCGACTTTTTAATTGTCTCTTGCTCGAGGAAGATTTTTCTTATTGGGATGTATTTTCAATAGGTTTTAATTCAGGATGTTAATAATACTGAATATGATGTATTGTAGCAATATTTTAATTTGGTATTGCTTGAATAGAATTTTAAAAAAAATTGACTTTGTCGGTGAATCAGTGGGGTGCTTACGGATATTGCCATAGGGTTGTCTAAAAAAAGTGCTACCCGTTGAGAATAACTATATGATATATATAGGTATATATATATATATGAAAAATAAACTATTCTTTTTTATTTAGTTATTCACTTTTTTAATTTATTCACAACCTTTATGTTATACACTGATGTATTTGGAATGAAGAAATTAAACGGGTAAATAGAATTAAACCTTTATATTTATTATGATACTATCATATTCAAAAAACGACTCTTAGATCCTTTATGATATTAATACATTCCGTAAAAACATATACAATATTTTTTTCAGGTAACTCTTTAAAAGAGGAAAAAGATGTGGGTCACGCACAAAAGCTAATAAATAATAATTAATTTATAGCATACCTACTATATACAGCGTGTCTTCGGAAGTTCTTACCAAATGGGAAACTTTTTTATTATTAATTTTACGAAAAAAAATGATTCTTTATAAAAAGCTCTGCATGGGCTAAAACCTAAAATGCAGCCATCAAATATCGAAATTTTCCAGTCATATACGAGGTTTGTCAAAAAATGTGAATTTTTCCCATGCAAGAATGTGAATTTTTCCCAAGAGTAAAGTACCTTTATTTTTGACATTATCAAAAATTGTTATTAAAAAAAGTTGATCAGAACTAAAAACTACGGCTAAATATGCAATTATACGCATTTATGTTGAAAAATTATTTTATTGATTTATTATAAATTATTTAATTTTTTAATTATTTAATTAATTTAATGCGCGTTATTGCATATTTAGACGTGGTTTTTAGTTCTGATCAAATTTTTTTAATAACAACTTTTGATAATGTCAAAAACTCTTGGGAAAAATTTACATTCTTGGGAAAAATTCACATTTTTTGACAAACCTCGTATATGACTGGAAAATTTCGATATTTGATGGTTGCATTTTAGGTTTTAGACCATGCAGAGCTTTTTATAAAGAATAATTTTTTTTCGTAAAACTAATAATAAAAAAGTTTCCCATTTGGTAAGAACTTCCGAATACATGCTGTAGATTATAGATATTAGTAATACATATTATCTGTCATTATTAATCTAAATAAAAGGCAATAGAGCAATATACAGCGAGATCAGTTAAGGGTACGGATCCTATTATTTAACGATTATAGGGTAAAAAAAATGATTAATAAATTGGGTCAAAAGAAATATTTTTAGGTTTCTAATTTTACTGCTATAGAGGGCGCATTTGCTGTCCAATACTCTAAAAATTGAATTTAAACATTTCTTCTTTAATGAAAACAACAGTGAGAGGTTTAAGACTTTAAACAATTTTAAGCGCAGTAGCTTTAAATTTAATTTTATTATATTTAATCAATGCTAAGGTTAATTTGTTTGCTCCACAATAGGGGGAGCTAATCAAAAGAAAGTCCTATTCCAGTCATTTACACAACTAATTCAAATACAACCATATAGATTTTTTACTCCTGTTGATAGACTATTAGTTAAAAAAAATTGCAGAAAACCAGAGGTTGTAATCTCTTGGTTTCCCTGGCCACCTAGGTGTCCCGATTTAACATGCTTCGATTTCTATGTATGGGGAAGAATAAAGGACATAGTTTACAAAACGTGGTAAGATATTATGTTACATTCATCATGCTTTTAGTAGAATAACTAAAGCGAAAATTGAAACGGTTATATTTTCTAATCGCAGACGACCTAATCGCTCCATTCAAAAGAATGGACGACCATTTGAAGAATTGAGATAAATTTGTTAAATAGTTTTAATAAGTTAGTTCGTTGTATTTATATTTATTAATAATTAATTTATAGCAAGTTAATTTGTTAGAAAATATAAAAAACTATACCATAACTATTTTTGCAATGATTTTTTAAAGGAAAGAGATAACCTCGAATTTTCTGATTTTTTTTCTTAACTAATAGTCTATCATCAAGTGTAAAAAAGCTATATGATTATATTTAAATTATAGTTGTGTAAATTACTGGAATAGGGGACTTTCTTTTAATTAGCGACCCCTTTAAGTTAAGCTATTGTTTGGAAAAATCGGTAAAGGGAAACCAAAGTTACAGAACTTAAAAATCCTTTGAATTCTTACACTTTTCACTGTCGTTGCAATGGTAATTAAAAAAATATTTAAATTACAGTGATATTCGGTTTATTAACTGCATAGAAACATCTGGTCAGAAAATTGGTCATAGATGCTAAACTGAATGAAATATAAAAAATCTGAAAATATGTTTCTTCTTAAGAATAGCTATAAAAGTATTTAACATATCAGGTCCAATTATTTGAAAAAAAGAGGAACTTATTTTTACGACTCGTTTAAAGTTATGTACTTATTCTTTTAACCTGTCCTGTATGATATTCTATTTTAATTTTATTACTTTTAAATTCATTCTATGAGAATTTAGATCTGTAACGATCTCCTGCCAAATTAGGTTTAAAAATGATTTTAAGGTGAGAGTATCAACATGCTTGCCAACCTATAACCTGTTTGAAGGTTGTAGACAATGATGTATCTTGAGTAATAGATGTGTTTTGGACTTCCATTGCCTTTAGTTTTTCATATCACTACGTTTCAACTGGTAAGTATCTCCAGTCGTCTTCAGGTGAATACTCCGCTCCACCCCCTCCGCCCCCCTAGGTAGTATAAATAGGCTCGTAGCTTTGTAACTTGTTTAGTATTCACCTGAAGACAACTGGAGATACTTACCAGTTGAACGTTGTGATATGAAAAACTAAAGGCAATGGAAGTCCAAAACACATCTATTACTCAACCTATAACCTATTTTGCGTAGAATTATTTACTTTTCTAGCTATTACACAAAATTTAAATAAAACAATAGATATCGACTGCATATTCTATGGGTAATAATTGACATATTAAATAAATATTAAGGAATTTTATAAATTATTTTAGGAGAATTGTAGAGCGAAAAATATCGGGTAAGATTTTCTTTTAACATTACTATGCCATTGTTGTTTCAATATACAATTCTCCCAAAATTAGCAATGAAATAAATTGATATTTTTGTTATATATCAGATACCTACTACCTAAATAATGTACCGACGATATTGATTTTCTTTAAATGTTAGTTATTAAAAATAATAAACTCAAAAATTCAACGCGAAATAGGTTATAGGTTGGCAATAGATTGAATGACGTTGATAATTCCACCTTAAACAAAAAATTGTTCAAAAAATAATGTAGTCAGTTTTATTGGCGCACCGGATTAGTTTGCTTACATAGCCTTGTGTATGGCCAAGAAACAATAAAATAGCAGAAACCAAAATATAATAAAATATCTCGAGAATTATATTATATATAGGTATGTAGGAAGAAATAAAATACTGTTAAATAATTAAAATTTAAAAATGTATTTAGCGTTTTTTCATAATTGATTTCTAAAAATAAATTATGTTAAACTGGACTACTTTTAATACTAGTATTAAAAATAAATACAAGAATCTTTTAACTTTTATTATTAGCATTATTAGATTTATGGTACTTACAATTTGAACAACCAGAAATATGAATTCCTTCTGCATTTCTACTGATCATGGTTTTGTTGTCATTTTGTATGCTTGTGGATTATGGAGGGAATGGAAACAGTAGTACTGGACGCGACGCTCTTGTAAGAAGGCTTTTGGTAATTCTCTTATATTTCAGTGAATTTTCAATACATCCTTTGCCACTGTGGAGGACTTCCATCCACCCAGGGGCGGATGGGACACCTCGGATCGGTGCGGGAAGTCAATTGAAACTGCGCCGCGTCGTGTCGATCCAATAAAAAAATGAAAAGACATAAATATGTATTTTTTCATCCACTTACGACATATTTTTTATAATAACTCATAAATAAAAAACAAACTTATTTTTTTGCATTTAAAACACATTTAGGTGAAAAAAATATTTATTATTAATATACAAATTAAATAAAAAATATTTAACATAAAGATAACATAAATAAAATGGAAAGAAAAAGTTTGCTAACAACGGCGACGCCCGTCGGCGCCTGAGGGACCGGCGCACCGGGAAATCTCCCGGTGTCCCGATGTGTGTCTTTTGATAGTTCTCAGGTACATATACCCGAGTCTGCCAGTAAAGTGGCCGAAGACCAAGGAAAACAGTGATCAATGTAAAGCTTTGGATCTGGAGCTCCAAGAATGCTGCTATAACAGCAGGCATTTTACCGAAACTTTTGATATCAACTGGATTTCCAGCGTATTCGTATTTCGTAAATTTGATAAAATTTTGGGTTTGTTTGGGTTTGTTCGATGTCTGCTGGCCGAAGAATTCTGTATTTTCTGTACACATTCAAATAAAATGGCTGAACTACAGTGAAAGTTCACGAACTTTTAGTTTTTTATCTGGAATGGTCACCACTCATGTAGTATCCAAATCCTCGATGTTGTCGATTGTCAAATGGCACAGCTCTTCTCTGTGACAAGCATTAAATATACCCAATATACAGGGTGTCTCACGGTGACCGTCCATTAGAATATTTTGGGAAGTAATGCGATTTGAATGCGGCAAATTTGGATATTGGGGTTTAAAGAGATGGTCTTTTCAGAGGAAATAACGGCGACCTTGTGCGACTTCCAGTGATGCCGGAAGATGTCTCAAACTTGCTTATTTTAAATGAAACACCCTATATAATATACTTTTTTTGTCTTCCTTTCTTCATTTCCAATAACTTTTATTCAAAATATTTTTGCCCTACTCAATCCGTTTCTGAGATAAAAATTATTTTCCTCAAATTTTGACCTTTCACAGGGTGTCACCTAAATTTGAATATCTCTTCAAAGATCAAAGAGAGAAACTCGAAATTTAGGTTGTGTCATTAGATAGTATGGTGCTTGATAATGTATTGTCGGAAAATAAAATTTTATATACAGGGAAGTGGAAAAGTAACAATTTTTGATCTTTATCAAAAAATTAACAAAACTTAATTTTTTCAAATACGATGCTATGTTGTTAGTTCATTGAATGAATAGGCGATAACATTTCCTATCTATCCACATATGATATCCCTATACCTAACTAGTATAGTTTTGAACTTATTTACGATTTTTCGCAGAATCCTCCAAATATCAAGCAGTTTTATTTATGTTTGGCAAGAAGGCCATGATAAGCAAAGTAAGTAATTATAAAACTAGTCTCAAAATGGTGTATTACGTAATAAGTGTTGTAAATGGCATATTACGTACGAAGCCGCGTAATATGTCAGCATTTGTATAAGTATTATTTTCCATTTTTCAGCAATATTTCTCTGGAATAAACTCGGTATCAAAACGTCGATAAATAAATAATTGCAACTGACAATGACACGCGTCTGTATAGATGCGTATTCTTTTTTATTTATCATGGCCTTCTTGCCAAAAATCAATAAAACTGCTTGATATTTGGAGGGTTCTGCGAAAAATCGTAAATAAGTTCAAAACTATACTAGTTAGGTATAGGTATATCATATGTGGATAGATAGGAAATGTTATCGCCTATCCATTCAATGAACTAACAACATAGCATCGTATTTAAAAAAATTAAGTTTTGTTAATTTTTTGATAAAGATCAAAAATTGTTACTGTTCCACTTCCTTGTATATAAAATTTTATTTTCCGACAATACATTATCAGGCACCATACTATCTAATGACACAACCTAAATTTCGAGTTTCTCTCTTTGATCTTTGAAAAGATATTCAAATTTAGGTGACACCCTGTGAAAGGTCAAAATTTGAGGAAAATAATTTTTATCTCAAAAACGGATTGAGTAGGGCAAAAATATTTTTAATAAAAGTTATTGGAAATGAAGAAAGGAATACAAAAAAAGTATATTATATAGGGTGTTTCATTTAAAATAAGCAAGTTTGAGACATCTTCCGGCATCTTCGGAAGTCGCACAAGGTCGCCGTTATTTCCTCTGAAAAGAGCATCTCTTTAAACCCCAATATCCAAATTTGCCGGATTCAAATCGCATTACTTCCCAAAATATTCTAATGGACGGGCACCGTGAGACACCCTGTATAGTGGCTACTTTCATCATGAGGTATTTGCTTGATGCTAATAAAGTTCTCAGGAAATATGGTATCTCGTCAATATCGTCGACTTTTTAGGTTGGTAGCCTTTCCATTTTGCTTCAAAAAAGCGGCAAGTTTATAATATTTGCAAATATCTTAATTGCAATTAAATTCGAACATGGCTTTAAACATAGTCATAATCATGAGTAGTGAGGTGAGACCAAAGAGATAAAGACTTTCATACCTTATATTTCTCTTCAAATATGCGAGAAATATATTTGCATTGTATTTTGGACAAACTCCTTTCAAATCGCACATTTATAATAAGCAATTTCGTCCTGTTCCTTAGACTTTTTCGGTAACAACTTAATAGCTCTACTAGCTGCCTTCTTCATTTTCCACTTTTGATTCGTTTTCTTCCAGATTATTTACCGAAAATCGCACAATTATAAAAAAAAACACGCTTTTTATTGAGTTATTAACAGCGAGTTTTTGATGCGATTCATCTGACTGTCTGGTTTAATAGTGTTTGTAGAAGGTATTGTAGCTCAGAGCTGTCGCAATTACTCTTAAAAAGTAATTCAATTACAATTACTCATTACCCTCCGAAAAAGGCATCAATTACAATTACCAATTACTAACAGTATGATAAAAATATTTAAATTACCAATTACCCACTAAAAGTAATTGATTCCTTGATCAATTACCGCATTCGAATTACTAAGTTAAATTCAATTACTTTTATATTAATTCAATTACTTTATAGTAATGGAACTACCCTAAAAGTAATTGAATTACTCTGAATCTATAAGTTATAGGCACTTTTTTGGCAAATAAATTACTCTGAGTAATTTAATTACACTTTGGTAATTCAATTACATTTTGATAATTGAATTACATTCTGGTAATTGAATTACAGTTTGGTAATTGAATTACATTTTTAAAATTGAATTATTATATGAGCAATGGAATTACTTTTTTTACATTTTACAAAGAAATAGTTAGGTAAGGTATTATTTTTTTTAATAGTAGTAGGTCCTACTATCACACTTTATTATAGAAAGAAATTAAAAAAATTTCGAAATTTATAGTTAAACTTGATCTCTTAATTTTGATAAGTATCTACTTACCTTTAACACATTGACCAATAATAACAACTGTCTTTTTTATTTAATATGATTTATTGGTTGAAATAAAACAAACGTAATATTAGGGAAAATAAAAAATATTTTTTTCAATTCCAGAGTAAAGGAATCATGAAAATTTTTAAAGGAATTGAATTATTTTGGAGTAATTCAATTACTCTTAATCTAATTGAATTATTCGGGAGTAATTTACTCTTAATCTAATTAAATTATTCGGGAGTAATTAAATTACTTTTTATGTAATTAAATTATTTGGGAGTAATTCAATTACCTTTTAAAATAATTGAATTACTTTTAAGTAATTCAATTACCTCAGATTTCTTAAAACCAATTACCAATTATAATTACTTTATCACAATCAAATACAATTACTATTTTCAAAAAGTTATTCAATTACAGTAATTCAATTACTAAAAAGTAATTGAACACGATTTTTCAATTATTTTAATTCAATTAGGTACCGACAGCTCTGGTAGCTCGTTACCAATTTCCCTTTTCACAAATTCAAATTACTTTTAAAACACATCATAAATAACTATTTTATGCAATTTGATTGCATATCAGGATTTGCGAGTTTAAATATAATACCGTGCGAGCAAAAATTATTTTCATCAAAGAGGGCTTGGATAAAAAAACGTAGGGCTTGGTTTAGATCACAATGATATGGGGACGATGTATTATTTAACCAAATCTAGGTTAAAATGTTGTCAAATTCATATTATGTCATGATATGCCAAACTAAATGAGTAATAATATAAGTAGACAAATACAAATTTATTTTTGTTGTTTACAAAATTTAGAAAGTAAGAATATACAGAAAGAAAAAGAAAAATAGTTATATAAATTGCTGAAATTGGCCACCAGCATAAATTCACACGTCTCTTCATATTTTCGAAAGTGTTGACCAGCATCTCTGGAGAAATGTTACCACATTCTTGGATAATCCTTTCTTGTAATTAAGGAAATAAATTTAGCTGCTTCTTAAGAATAGTCCTGCATGTTCCATAAGATCTTCCCACTTCTTGGGACAGGCGTTTTATACAATTTGTTGGCGTATTTTGCATTATTTCACGAACGTTTCAACAAGTTCTTCTGTTCTTACAGATGGTCTTCCTGCTCCTTTTTTGTGTTGTATAGAACCTGTTTCCCTAAACACAGCAACGGTTCTTTTCAGGCAATGTTACTTAATTGTAACGACTGCCAAAGATGACGAATAACTGATTGATTGTTAATTCAGGTAGTTACTGACACCCAACAGCTATATTAAGCTCTACGGCGAAGCATTACGTCCTTAGATGCAAGGCCCTCTTTGATGCACATAATTTTTGCTCGCATGGTAAGTCCATTGGGTTGTATAATTGAAAAAATTGAAGGTACGTACTGCAAACAGTAATCATCCCAAAAAAATTAAATAACATAGAAAGATATAATTAAAACACATAAAAATAACTAAAACTTAATGTAAAAACCTTTACTTTCATTCGGTAATGCATTATTGATTTTAATTTTATGAAATAAGCATAGGTATGTGGGAAGTTAAAAGAAATCGGTTGATGGAAAATTGTATTTTGAAACCTTGTCGTGTTCCGTAATTAACTAAAATTATTATGAGAGACAAGTATATATCAGTATATTCCTCATCTCGCCATAAACACATATCACTCTTTGAGAGTTTATCACCACATTTAAAATAGGCCCATTTGTCCCTCCGCTGTCACTAAATTACTCTAAATTGGGGTAGTTTAAAGATATCGGATCATTAAGCTGTGCTTCTCATGTAGGTAACAAATTTGTATTTTTAAAATATACAATAATTTGTCCTAGTATAAATATGCCTTCTTTGGGAATTATTTTCTCACCCATATCAATATGAAAGCCCTAAATAAACGTCTAACGTTTGAATCATTAGATATAGTTGTTTCGAAATGTATTCCTGGAGTCCATTATTGGCACTAAAGTCACCTGTACAAAACTCTATACTTCGGTATAAATAAACAACTATATCTTGCAATACATTCGATTGCTTTGCAAAGGCTTTGATCCTTTTTGAGTAAACGGTCTAAAAGCAATGGGCGAGTGAAAAGTACCCAAAACAAAGCTCTTTAATATTTCTAATGGGTTTTTAAAATCCGTAATATATAAGATATCCACATTAGTATCGGAAAATGCCTCGGAAAATGCCGAGTAGATACTAGATATTATTATGGACAAAATACCAAGGCGGAAAATATCCTTTTAGGTGGCAGGAACATGCTTAAGGCAATCTCAATACTGTACGCACACTGCCGATTAAACAAACTACTAATTAGAATAACTCAACCTGTACACACTAATTTATTTAAACTTAAACATTATCAACTTCAACGCTTGCTTGAGCCACTATGCAGAAGATGACGAATGTGCCTTCCTTATATGCGACAGCAACTCCTTCTAGAGTTGCTTCAAATGCTCCCCATGTTTTCTGTTGCCTGCAGCAAAAAAAAATCTCGTACAATTTACAATCCAAACCTTAGTTAAGTGTTTTTGTGATAATGTAATAAAGTAATAACCAACAACAGACTTGTGTGTGTGTGTATATGTGAGGGACTCCGGCCGCCAACCTCTGCGAAATGCGGACCATGACAATAAACAATTCTATAAAGATTTACAAGACATCTTTAATTTAATTAGATTTAATCGGTAACACTAAGAATAGTATGGATAGAATGTTAAATAAGAGCGTCATACACTTCAAAAAATGCAATTGTACTTTTTTATTTATGCGCCTCTATTAAGCCGTGATTATTGTCCTATTTACAGTTTAAGCAACCGACCCAGATTTTAAATTACAGAGACAAAACTGCAATGATGATCTAAGTTATTAATTATGCATTCAGGGTCTTGCGTCAACAAGCTCCTATTAACCTATCGTTATTAAGCATCCGTTTGAACTTGTCGGTATTACTTTTTTTGTCGAACGAACTTTAATCCAACGTTACATCGTTTCTTTCATGGCGGAATCTGGCCCTACTTTAAAAATGGAACCAATTTAGTAAACTGCTGCAGATCAATATTTTCCTTTATGTTTAGGGTACTTTTAAGCATCGAGTAGGTACTCCATGGTGTAGGTGGCTTTAAAATTTTCGACTTTTCCTCCAAATAACAGAACAAAACATTTTCTGTTACTGCTTTTACTTTCTTTATATTGCACCATTCGCGAAACTGAGTGTACACTTTCTCATATTTGATTCTTGATTTCACGGGCAAAAGATTTAATATAACGATTTCTGCCGCATCCGTAATTTCGTGAGGTGTCTCACTATCACTTTCAGACATTTAAATGGTATCAAACTTGAGCAAACAACTATAAACTTTTGACACGAAAAACGATAGATTTGACAATCAATAAAATTTAAACAATATTAGGTTTCCATAGTAATGGGAACAGGTGTAAGAAATAATACCTTAAATGAATTATGATTTTAGATTTTTTTTCTAAACACGATAAAAAATAGTTAACAACAAACAGTTGTAGAAAAAAAGTTGTATTTATTTCGCGCGCAAAAGTGTTTTTATGGCACATTTGATTGAATTCTTAACCTCGACCTAACGGTCTCGGTAAAAATTTACAATCTCATGTGCCATTAAAAAAACAACTATTTTGCGCACTTAATACAAAAATAACTATTTATTTCCCAAACTGTTTTTTTTTGTTGGGAACGTGCAGTGTTGTGGTTTCCCAAGTAATATTATCGACTAACATATTGTTAATGATTTTGTATAAATAAATGACACTTGCATATATGCGGTTATTATCTAATGATAATAATCCAAATTTTTGCATATTCTAAACCTCGGGGATATTCTCTATGTATTATAAAGTGGTCATATTTAACATATTTTCTTTGAATAGTTTCTATCATTGATATATGTTTTGTTTAAAATTGACTGTACTGAACAGGAATCGAACCATGATTTGACAAAAGCATTATATAGATTTTTTGAATGTATTTTTGATCTAAAATGTTGCGAGTTATGCAAAATAAATCCTAAGTTTTTGTGAGCTTTATTCATAATATTCGTAACATGCTCATAAAAGTAAGTTCTGAATCAAATACCACACCCAAATCCGTTACTTTATCGACATCTTCTAGTATTGTATCATGCATGAAATATTGAAAATGTAGCTTTTGACAGTATGTAAAGGTGTTTTTTACAATTTTCTATATTAAATAACAACTTGTTTTTCATTGACCATTTATGAATGTCAAATGTTATTAATATTTTTTTGGAGTTGGATACAGTCGATTGTATTAATTTGTTTATCTACAACCATTTAATAATAGGTGCATAATACTTCTGATAATAAGAGCATTACAGTGGCGTAGCGTGGTTGAAGGGGCGGAGGGGGCAGAAACTTCAATGGTAAGGGCGTAGTTTTTTTTTAGTAAAAGAGGTCGAAAAAAAACGCGCCGCAGGCGAAAATTTTTTGGGTGCCACGCCCTTTTTTCAATGAAGTTGCCTGATTTTCAAGTAGGAAAAATATAAAATACACAAGATCCTCAAGAAAATCACAAAAAAATTAATCAAGTAAAAAAAAAGTGCTTCGTTTTCATGGCTCATTATGGGTCCTGGGGGGGGGGGGGGGTAATTACCCCCTTATCTACGCCCTTGTTGAAAGGGCTCCTCACTGCTAATGCATAATTTCGTTTGTTTAGTAAATTTTGGCCTGAGAAATAAAGTTTTTGTTTCGTCATGTCTAAAATGCTCACATGAAAACAGAATATGAACACGGCAAAGAGAATTTTGTTAAAACTCTATAAAATATTTTATGCATACTTATTACATAATAATATGAGCATATTCTCATTGGCGACAATAACACACTTTTAAAAAAAGTAAATTAGAGATTTTAAGAAATTTTTAATTGTTACAGCAAAATAACTGGAAGAATACAAATTATTGGTCGTGGCAAAATATTTTTTTATTATAAATTAAATCAAGTAGTAAAAATAAAATAGAATCTCGAAATAGGTAATAACCTAATTAAAACCTGGAACTGGGAAGTACTGGGAAAGTGGGAAGGGGGCGCTGTTTGGGAAAGGGCTCAAAGGGCGGGGGGGGGGGCGATCGCCCCCCTTGGCCCCCTGCACGCTACGCCACTGAAGCATTATGCTATCCATAATACAACAAGTGTAAAAAAAAGAGTTCTTAAGGGTAGAAAACGATTTATCTCGATTTCCGGCAAAACTACAAGTCCTATGGAAAAACGTTAAATGGCAAAGTTGTAGGTAATAAAAAGATCTACAACTTTTGTATTTGCACTTTTTTTTACATAACCTCAAAATTTATGTGAAAAATTCAAATAACCAAGTTTTTGGTTTTTTATTTTTATCTTTTACAAAAAAATTTTTTATACATGAAATTTGGTGAAAACTTTCCTTTTTATGTCCCAAACACACTGTAATTTTTTTGATTTAAAATACTTATTTTTTAACCTTATTTTGACTTAATATCGAAAAAGCAACCTAATTTTTAATCGAAAATTCTCACGTCAAAATATCTGCTTTTTTAAAAAAGTCGGTGGGCTTTTTGTTCGTTGAAACCTCTACTTTATGATAGTATAAAAAATATATACATCACTATGGTACATTTTCTCAATTCAATTCCCCTTTACATCCTACCTTTAATTATATTTAGATCAACTATTTACGCATGTTTTTTGGGATCTTTATGTTTTATGGATTTGTAATTTTTTTACTTATCAATGTAACATGGAATCTTATGTTTTTCGAGTAATTAAAGTATAAATTTTAATAAATAGCTCAAAATTGTACATAATGATTAAAAAAAATTTTTTCGGATTCGACTTTTTTTGCATTTTTTGAGAACATTTACCATAGTAATGTATATTTTTTTTACACCATCTGAAAGTAGAGATTTCAACGAACAAAATGCCCACCGACTTTTTTAAAAAAGCAGATATTTTGACGTGAGAATTTTCGATTGAAAACTAGGATGCTTTTTCGATATTAAGTCAAAATAAGGTTAAAAAATAAATATTTTAAATCAAAAAATTTACAGTGTATTTGGGACATAAAAAGAAAAGTTTTCACCAAATTTCGTGTATAAAAAAAATTTTTGTAAAAGATAAAAATAAAAAACCAAAAAATTTTAATTTTTCACATACATTTTGAGGTTATGTGAAAAAAGTGCAAATACTAAAATTGTAAATCTTTTTATTACCTACAACTTTACTATTTAACGTTTTTCCATAGGACTTGTAGTTTTGCCGGAAATCGAGATAAATCGTTTTCTACCCTTAAAAACTCCCCCCCCCCCCTTCCCGACCTTGGATCGCCCGTAATTTATTTTTCCTTTAATTTTTGTTATATTCTCTTCCTTTGCCAATGGGTTTCATCCTTCTATTATTTTTTTTGGTTTCAAAAATTATCGACCCTGGTCTATAGGTACTCATTGTTATTTAGATTTTAGTGAATAATATTTTAAAATGCCTTTGGAATTTATTATCAATCAGGAAAGTGGTAAAAACCTTAATTTGGAGGGATTTATATACATGTTTCGTAAATATATTTTGTTTGTTTTGTAGGCCCCCCACTCTAAACAGAACTTTTTTTGATTAGGTTAGGTTAGGTGATTAGGATATGTAATAGGACATTATTGTTGTGGGATATTTTTGTAATAGGATGTTTTTGTAGATTGATGTTTTTGTCATAGGTTTTTTTTTGTATGGGATATTTTGGCATGAGATATTGATGATCGGGATTTATTGACTGGGATTTTCTGACCGGGATTCAAATTAAAGCCTTGTGATATTCGTGATGTGGGATATATTCTTCAGATTTAAATCCGTTGACTATACCCTATTACAGCCGATTATTCAAATAACTTCTTAAAAGTTTAATAAAGTTATTTGAGAAGGAGAAATTGCGTTACTTACTTATAATTACTTTGTGATCCACTCTATCGAATGCTTTTGCAAAATCTGTGTGTATTACATCAACCTGTTTTACCACAACACTCGTCGAGTGCCTAACTCACCAAGTCAACAAGATTTCCTACAGTAGATCTTTTCTTGCGAAAGCCATACTGAAATTTTGATAGTTTCATTTCTATGTGCGCTGTCATACGATTATAAATATTTATTTCAAAAACTAGATCTATTTTATGAGATTGCAATCGGTCGATAGTTTTTTTTTATAATAATAATAATAATAATAATAATAATAATAATAATAATAATAATAATAATAATAATAATAATAATAATAATACATTTATTGTTCACTCTAATGTAAATTACATAAGGGGTTAGTATTTTGTTAAGTGAGTAGAACAATAGGACTTAGTGGGGCAGACATCCAGTCCAAGGATCTGGATACTGTTCAAGCCTTAAATTTATGTAATACATATAATATTTTGGTGCTGTAAAAATATATTACTGATTTTATAAGAGGAAAAGGAAGGGAGAAGGAGGTAGGGGAGCAGGTAAATAATGTGACTCATAATTAACGTGACCATTTAGTTTTCTCCTCAAAACGGGACCCTGCAAAATCTGTTTGGTTTGTTAAAGTAAAGCACAACATAATTAAAAAAATTATTTTAAAGCATCATTATAATAGGCGGCTTAATTAAGTTTGGTATTTCTCAGATGAAGAAATTTTTTTTAATATATTAGGTGACGAATTTAGAAAATAATGGTATTCTTGACAGGGTTTATTCACATTCACCTTCATAATCAACATCGCTTTAAGAACTGATACTTGCAATTGAGTTTTATCCGAAGTCCATAATTTGTTCATGAGTGAAAATATTCGCTCTACCGGTGCATTAGAACCAGGCAAGCATAAAATGTACTCGATGATTTTTTGAAAGTATTTATGATTGAGACTGTTGTCTTAGAAGTGTTTGAATAATTCAACCCATCGATTTTCAGTTGGCGCACTTGCATTATTCCATTCAGTCAATTTTTCCGGTGTTATATAGTCTGAAATAAGTGAATATTCGTCAAATACTTCTGAGTCATCGTTACAGCTAATATATCCCTTTTCAATCAGTAAATCTACCAATTTTTGCACTTCTTCACAAGTCGGTATTTTATTCAAGCGGGCCCAATTAAATATCTCTAAATCTTTATTGAACAACGTCCACTGCTCCAAGTACTCAAGACTTGTTTTATAAAATTCTAAAGCCGTATTTTTCACATATTCTTCAATGCACATGGAGCCGCTTTTTTGAAGTTGTACCAATAAATTGAGAACGGAGTGTGGAAGAAACTTCGCCCACTTTCCGAAAACGGGACATTTTGGCGTCCCGAAGCTTTTTTTGGGGACAACGGGACTGAGTGTCAAATATCGGGACTGTCCCGTTCAAAACGGGACGTATGGTCACGTTACTCATAATCCACATGGATGGTGACGTTCAGATGGAAACTACTGCGTGCGGAGATAATGGTTTTTTTACTGATCTTTTAAACGCTGGGTTGGATAAACCAAAGTTAGTTAGTTAGTTAATAATATTATTCAGTGAATTGAGTAAATAAGCAATATTAAAAGAAAACGATCTTTTAAAAAAAATTTTCGGTGTGGTGGTACAGTTAGTAAACAACGACTGCGTAGATTCCTGTTATGAGCCTTAGCTCGAAAATATATTTTTTCGTACAATAGGGAACTTGACAAAACTTTTAAATGGGGAAAAAATTCTATAAATCATAAGTATATATTGTCATAAAACATATGGCAGCAAAAAAAAGAACATATTTCGTCCCAAAAGACCGGTAGCAAGATTTAAAAATGCCCCAAAATTCAAATTATCCCAAGCGGGTAAAAACGGGTCGTGACGTCAAGAAGTATAATTCGTGTGTGACATCCACGAAATAGGTTATAGGTTGGCAATAAATTGATCGACGTTGAGAATTTCACCTTAAAACAACAATACAATAACAATAACACACGGCAATCCAAATGCAAACTCGGTAGCTCGGCCACCGGTCAGGATGACGGATGACGGAAAAGTCATACTTTCTGACGTCATGGCGCGCTTAACAGGTCGTTTGAAATGCTTTTGACACGTGCGAAACTTTAAAGAATTTTTACCAAGTTATTATTGATTTTTAAGGAGTAATAATTGGGGAATATTTTTTTAGGCCTAACTAAATCATATTATTGAAAAAAAAAATTGGAAAGTTCCCTATTAAGGTGGTGTTTTATGCGTTATAATCTGAAAGCTAAAAAGTGACATATGCAATCTTGTCAGTATGACTTCCGCTTTTATAAATTGGCGTAATCTAGCAATTTTAAATCTACTTGGAAAAACCCTATATACTTTTATAATAAATATTAAATATTATTGTTAGAGGTTTTACTAATATGTCTTTACAACTTTCCAATACATAATTTGGAATTAAGTCGCATAATTGGAATTTATGTATGTCGTCTGTTAAGTTAAAACTTGGCATAATATTTACGGTTATACTAACAGGGGCGTACAAGTCTGCTCTCCCCCCCCCCCCCCCCCCCCTTACTCACCGTTCGCTCCCTTATGTTTTTGCGTGCGTTAAAAAAAACGCTTGTTAATAGATAAGATAATTTAAATTTACCTTATTCTTTTTTCTATTATGACTGAATGAATGTGTTAATACTTAATGGGCTCGCTTATTTTTGGCGTTTTAAATTTGATCTATAACCTAACAGTTCTTCTTTTCTCGACATTTTGCTTCATACAGGGTTGCCGTTTAGTGTGGCAAAGTACAATAGCTCCGTTACCATTTCAAATACATTAAAAATATTAATACAAAAGTTGAAGGGCTGTAAGTGACTTATAACGTAAAATTATTTTTAATTCTATAGGGTGGCTCAAAAAAGCGGAACAAGAAAAAATGTACATTTTTCAAATGGAACACCCTGTATATTTTTACATTTTTAAATTCCCCTCGAAATTTCGCGTATCGTAGCCAACAAAGTTTTTAATTATTTTGCAATGTTGCCAAGTTATTTGAAAAAAATCATTTTTGGAAGAAAAAACTTGTCATCTTAAAATTTAAAATAAAATTGAATTAACTTAAGATATTCCAGGCATTTTTGAGGGTATGAGAGACAAAGACTAATTTAAGATTTTAGACGCTCGGAACATTCCATATTTTGTACATGGTGTTCTCTAGAGACGTGTCAACATTTCACATTTTAAAGTTAATTTATTCTGTTTTTTCAAATGGAACACCCTGTATTTTAATATCTTATCTTGTAGAGTTTACTGCCCTCTACAACTTTTATTAAAAGGTTCATACAGTTATTTTTACTCATTTTGGAGTAACAACTAAGAAAATTGGGTTTTATTTGTATTTTATAGTTGGCCATGACAGACGCAAAAAATTGCTGTCATATATTATAGGTAGCACTGACAGACCAAAGCAAATAGTTGTCATTTTATTTCTTACTTTTTATCAAGTTGAATTTATATTTTGACAACAATGAATTATTCAAATGTAGAAATGATTGATATGATTTATGTTTTGAGTGCAAGTGATAAAAATGCTTTATTAGCTACAAGAATTTATGAAGCACGATACCCAGAGCGAAGATATCCTGATAAAAAGACATTCGAAAAGCTAAGGGAGAGATTTGAAACTACAGGAAGTGTGGCTTATAAAAAAAAAGATCGAAAAAAACGTGTATGCACCGAAGAAAATGAATTCAACGTTCTGTTAAGTATTACTGAGAATCCTCATATTGGTCAGCGTCCTCTTACACAACAATTGGATATTGGACGAACGACGGTTCAAAAAATAATCAACTCAAACAAATTGCATCCTTACCACGTCCAGTTGCTGCAAGAGCTTAATGATGAGGACTATGGTAGGCGAGTTAAATTTTGTGCGTGGGTACAAAATAAAATACGGCAGCAGCATAATTTTGCGCATATAATTTTCTTTTGCGACGAAGCTACGTTCCATAAAAATGGCAACGTCAATAGACATAATTTCCATTATTATGCCACTACTAATCCCCATTTTGTTAGGTTTCACTCACAAAATAGATGGTCACTAAACGTTTGGGGAGGAATTGTAGGAGACTACGTGGTTGGTCCACATTTTTTTGAGGGAACTCTAACGGGACAGATCTATGTGGACTTTCTTCAAAATGATTTACCACAGCTTATTACCTATATACCAAACATAGTTCAAGAACGCATGTGGTTTCTTCATGATGGAGCCCCGGTGCACTCTACAAGACTTATAATTGCATTCTTAAATGAAACTTATGGGCAGCAATGGATTGGAAGAGGAGGACCTGTATCATGGCCTGCTAGATCGCCGGATATGACAAAAATGGATTTTTCTATATAGGGATTTGTTAAAGATCAGGTGTATAAAATGTCTCCGACAACTAAAGAAGACATATGAAAATTCGCATAAGAACTTGTTTCCAAGCGATTACTCCCGAAACATGTCGGAATTTAAGCGGGGAATTTGAAGATCGTGTCCAAAAGTGTATAGAGGTTAATGGAGGACAATTTGAACACTTAATTAGCTAGTTTAAGTAAATAGTTAGACAAAACTGATTATTGTTTTACAAGCCACTAAAGTATTCATAAAAAGCACCTTAAATAAGGAAATATGATTTTAAGGGTCTCTTTCTTGTAATATACCAGCAATTTTTTGCGTCTGTCATGGCCAACTATAAAATACAAATAAAAACCCAATTTTTTAAGATTCTTTATTAAAAACAGTTATTACTCCAAAATGAGTAAAAATAACTGTATGAACCTTTTAAAAAAAGTTGTAGCCAGTAAACACGACATGAAAGCTCCGGAGGTGGACAGAAGGCGCATTGCCGAAACGTCAGTGTCGGGCCGCCAGCTACAATATCGGCGGCGTGGAGGTAGGGCATGACCGCTCGGCCGCCGGGCGGCTTAATAGCTACATAACGGTCCTGGTTGTGCCGTACAGACGCTACTTTTTACCACTGAGCCGCGGGCTGAACAGATGTTAGCGCGCGGCATCTCGACGAGACCGCGGACGGTCGCTGGCAATTCATTTAAATACCAGCGAGGGACCGCGCATGGTTAGAGGGAAGTCTTACTATTGAAACTCACCGTAAAGTAGAAAACAACAGTTTTATTGTTTAACAAACCCTGCAAATATAAGACGTTATTCTGATTCTTTTATACATAACTTTTTATTATTTTTTTTTGCGACTCATCCGCCCGCCTTCCCTGTCGGAAGCATTTTTATCCAGTTTCTAATGGTCAGAACAATATCTGAATTTGTTGCATTGGACGTTATTGGATTTCTTCGTACAGCACCTAAAAACCATTTGGTTTGGTCAAGTTTATATACTATAAAATACTGCATACAAGGAATAGCCAAGCATGCACTATTTTTTTTGTTTTAACACTTTCAACTTTACATATTATGTGAGAGTAACAGGGGTATAAAAAAATTTACAATAAAATTATATAGGTATGAAACTTAAACTCACTTATAGTTTTGTTCTCTGGTACTGAATCATCTGTCTGAGGGGTGTCTTTTTATCTTGGAAATCAGTAAGTTCGTCTAATGATGAATCCTGTATTCTGCCTACAGGCACTGAATCTTCTTGAGAAATGTAGCTTTTATAATAATAAAGAAACGCCTCGTGCTCGTGGAAAAATAATTTTAATGTTCTGTCTACCGTCATTCACCTGTCAAGTGTCAGTTCTTTCGCAGAAGCAGAACGGCGCGAATTTCAAAAATACGCGGCTGGCTTGCCGTGGCCAAACAAGTAAAACGAGGAACGTAGTAGTCAGCTACCCGCGCGGGTGGTACACGGCACGTCGACTCTTTTGTCACAACCGGCAAGATATCTTCTAACCGTGTCCGATTCGAAAGATAAGGTCCGTTTCTCATGTGCTGCGCTACTACCACCATAGGGTGGCAGACTATTAGCCGTGGTAGTTCGACACATGGAAGGTAACGCGATAGCCAGAAGCGGCCAGTAATCGGCAACAAGAGCCGTCGATTTCCCGTCAGTGCCGGAAGGCGGCCGAACTTTTACCGCCCGCTTTGGTTTACTGGGAGAGGGCAATAAACTCTACAAGATAAGATATTAAAATACATAGTGTTCCATTTGAAAAAACAGAGTAAATTAACTTTAAAATGTGAAATGTTGACACGTCTCTAGAGAACACCATGTACAAAATATGGAATGTTCCGAGCGTCTCAAATCTTAAATTAGTCTTTGTCTCTCATACCCTCAAAAATGCCTGGAATATCTTAAGTTAATTCAATTTTATTTTAAATTTTAAGATAACAAGTTTTTTCTTCCAAAAATGAATTTTTTCAAATAACTTGGCAACATTGCAAAATAATTAAAAACTTTGTTGGTTACGATACGCGAAATTTCGAGGGGAATTTAAAAATGTAAAAATATACGAGGTGTTCCATTTGAAAAAGTACATTTTTTCTTGTTCCGCTTTTTTGAGCCACCCTATAGAGTTAAAAATAATTTTACGTTATAAGTCACTTACTGTCCTTCACCTTTTGTATCAATATTTTTAATGTATTTGAAATAGTCACGGAGCTATTGTCCTTTGCCACACTAAACGGCCACCCTGTATTTTTGACGACATTTTTTATCGTTTTGACCAGAAAACTTACTTTTTTAGATACCCTGTATCTGTATGTTGTACAATGCGTTATCTCAGGTGACAATATTTACATGCAGCGGAAATGTTATATTATGTGGTTTTAATAACAAGTTAGCCAGTCACCCATAAAGCAGTTAAGTATGATAATTTAAAATAGTATTTTTTTTTGTTGTACATTAGTTGTTTAAACAACACTGATATTATTCAGTGGCGTTTCTAAAATAATTCGGGGAAGTGCAGCCAATTTTTTTATGTAATAGGTTTATTGTTTAAAGTGGCGGATAGTGTTGCCGCCGAGACGAGAGATTCTCGTCTCGTCTGGCCCTCTCTCGATGAGACGAGAGAGATATTTTCTCTCGAATAAAGCTCCGAGACGAGACGAGAGAAGTACCCTCTCTCGTCGAGAAATTCTCGTCTCTCGATTTCTCTCGAGCAAAAAAACGTTACTTTTTTGAGCTTTTTTAAATCTTCTTAAATTCCTCTTTGCAAAAATATACATAATGTCAATGCCTATATTTGAACCAGCGGTTTTCGAGTTATTTAACTGCAAATAGTTTCATCTAGTTAACGTGCCTGGCCATTCAGAATAACATATTATTATGACGTTTTATCGCTGGATAAAATTATTTACAGTCAAATAACTCGAAAACCGTCAGTCCAAATATGGACATTATATATTTTTGATAAGAGGAATTTAAGAAGATTTTAAAAATCTCATAATAGACAGGGTGTCCCAAAAATTTTTTTTTTAAATTTGCTGATTCTACCTAAATTTATAATTACTTTTATTAAATATATTATTAGTCTATAGTTAATAGTTTCCAAGATATTGATTTTTGAAAAATTATATTTTTTGAGTTTCGACAGCCTATAGCTTTCTAACAGTACATCTTAGAGCAAAACGGCGCATATCTTCCATTTTCACTATCTTCCCAAATCAATCAAACTTCCGGCTAAACCGGATGTAACTAGAAAGCAGGAAATATAGTTCTTCCGGTTTAACCGGAAGGTGATTTTTTTGGGAAGATAATAAAAATGAAATATAGGGACATGTGAGCCGTTTTGCTCTAAGACGTACTGTTAGATCTGTCGAAACTCAAAAATAATGACATTTTTTAAAAGTCAATATCTTGGAAATGGAAATTTCTTACCGTGCTGGTGTTTTGGAGCACCCTGTATAGACAAAAATAATTTTATAAGCCTTAATAAGCTTTGTCAAAAGTTTTCCGCTATCTTAGTGGTACAGGAGATATTGACCTTTGTCGCACTAATGGGCCACCCTGCAGTAAATACCAAGCAAAGTTTTAACGCATTTAGGTTAGGTTCTGTCATATTTGACATATATTGCACACAATTTATGTTAAATATGATAGAACCTAACCTAAACGCGTTAAAATTTTGCTTGGTTTTTACTATATAGGGCATGTGCACAACCTGACAGATGACAGTTGCCCTGAGGAAAAACATATTAAGGTTAGTTTTATGACGTTGAAAAGAGGTCGAAAAAAAACGCGCCGCAGGCGAAAATTTTTTGGGTGCCACGCCCTTTTTTCAATGAAGTTGCCTGATTTTCAAGTAGGAAAAATATAAAATACACAAGATCCTCAAGAAAATCACAAAAAAATTAATCAAGTAAAAAAAAAGTGGTTCGTTTTCATGGCTCATTATGGGTCCTGGGGGGGGGGGGGGGGTAATTACCCCCTTATCTACGCCCTTGTTGAAAGGGCTCCTCACTGCTAATGCATAATTTCGTTTGTTTAGTAAATTTTGGCCTGAGAAATAAAGTTTTTGTTTCGTCATGTCTAAAATGCTCACATGAAAACAGAATATGAACACGGCAAAGAGAATTTTGTTAAAACTCTATAAAATATTTTATGCATACTTATTACATAATAATATGAGCATATTCTCATTGGCGACAATAACACACTTTTAAAAAAAGTAAATTAGAGATTTTAAGAAATTTTTAATTGTTACAGCAAAATAACTGGAAGAATACAAATTATTGGTCGTGGCAAAATATTTTTTTATTATAAATTAAATCAAGTAGTAAAAATAAAATAGAATCTCGAAATAGGTAATAACCTAATTAAAACCTGGAACTGGGAAGTACTGGGAAAGTGGGAAGGGGGCGCTGTTTGGGAAAGGGCTCAAAGGGCGGGGGGGGGGGCGATCGCCCCCCTTGGCCCCCTGCACGCTACGCCACTGAAGCATTATGCTATCCATAATACAACAAGTGTAAAAAAAAGAGTTCTTAAGGGTAGAAAACGATTTATCTCGATTTCCGGCAAAACTACAAGTCCTATGGAAAAACGTTAAATGGCAAAGTTGTAGGTAATAAAAAGATCTACAACTTTTGTATTTGCACTTTTTTTTACATAACCTCAAAATTTATGTGAAAAATTCAAATAACCAAGTTTTTGGTTTTTTATTTTTATCTTTTACAAAAAAATTTTTTGTACATGAAATTTGGTGAAAACTTTCCTTTTTATGTCCCAAACACACTGTAATTTTTTTGATTTAAAATACTTATTTTTTAACCTTATTTTGACTTAATATCGAAAAAGCAACCTAATTTTTAATCGAAAATTCTCACGTCAAAATATCTGCTTTTTTAAAAAAGTCGTTGGGCTTTTTGTTCGTTGAAACCTCTACTTTATGATAGTATAAAAAATATATACATCACTATGGTACATTTTCTCAATTCAATTCCCCTTTACATCCTACCTTTAATTATATTTAGATCAACTATTTAC
The DNA here is from genome assembly GCA_963969555.1 of Polydrusus pterygomalis. Lineage (NCBI taxonomy): Eukaryota > Metazoa > Arthropoda > Insecta > Coleoptera > Curculionidae > Polydrusus > Polydrusus pterygomalis. The sequence goes on from OZ018376.1 coordinate 117,099,782, forward strand.
GCATGTTTTTTGGGATCTTTATGTTTTATGGATTTGTAATTTTTTTACTTATCAATGTAACATGGAATCTTATGTTTTTCGAGTAATTAAAGTATAAATTTTAATAAATAGCTCAAAATTGTACATAATGATTAAAAAAAATTTTTTCGGATTCGACTTTTTTTGCATTTTTTGAGAACATTTACCATAGTAATGTATATTTTTTTTACACCATCTGAAAGTAGAGATTTCAACGAACAAAATGCCCACCGACTTTTTTAAAAAAGCAGATATTTTGACGTGAGAATTTTCGATTGAAAACTAGGATGCTTTTTCGATATTAAGTCAAAATAAGGTTAAAAAATAAATATTTTAAATCAAAAAATTTACAGTGTATTTGGGACATAAAAAGAAAAGTTTTCACCAAATTTCGTGTATAAAAAAAATTTTTGTAAAAGATAAAAATAAAAAACCAAAAAATTTGAATTTTTCACATACATTTTGAGGTTATGTGAAAAAAGTGCAAATACTAAAATTGTAAATCTTTTTATTACCTACAACTTTACTATTTAACGTTTTTCCATAGGACTTGTAGTTTTGCCGGAAATCGAGATAAATCGTTTTCTACCCTTAAAAACTCCCCCCCCCCCCCTTCCCGACCTTGGATCGCCCGTAATTTATTTTTCCTTTAATTTTTGTTATATTCTCTTCCTTTGCCAATGGGTTTCATCCTACTATTATTTTTTTTGGTTTCAAAAATTATCGACCCTGGTCTATAGGTACTCATTGTTATTTAGATTTTAGTGAATAATATTTTAAAATGCCTTTGGAATTTATTATCAATCAGGAAAGTGGTAAAAACCTTAATTTGGAGGGATTTATATACATGTTTCGTAAATATATTTTGTTTGTTTTGTAGGCCCCCCACTCTAAACAGAACTTTTTTTGATTAGGTTAGGTTAGGTGATTAGGATATGTAATAGGACATTATTGTTGTGGGATATTTTTGTAATAGGATGTTTTTGTAGATTGATGTTTTTGTCATAGGTTTTTTTTTGTATGGGATATTTTGGCATGAGATATTGATGATCGGGATTTATTGACTGGGATTTTCTGACCGGGATTCAAATTAAAGCCTTGTGATATTCGTGATGTGGGATATATTCTTCAGATTTAAATCCGTTGACTATACCCTATTACAGCCGATTATTCAAATAACTTCTTAAAAGTTTAATAAAGTTATTTGAGAAGGAGAAATTGCGTTACTTACTTATAATTACTTTGTGATCCACTCTATCGAATGCTTTTGCAAAATCTGTGTGTATTACATCAACCTGTTTTACCACAACACTCGTCGAGTGCCTAACTCACCAAGTCAACAAGATTTCCTACAGTAGATCTTTTCTTGCGAAAGCCATACTGAAATTTTGATAGTTTCATTTCTATGTGCGCTGTCATACAATTATAAATATTTATTTCAAAAACTAGATCTATTTTATGAGATTGCAATCGGTCGATAGTTTTTTTTTATAATAATAATAATAATAATAATAATAATAATAATAATAATAATAATAATAATAATAATAATAATAATAATAATAATAATAATAATAATAATAATAATAATAATAATAATAATAATAATAATAATAATAATACATTTATTGTTCACTCTAATGTAAATTACATAAGGGGTTAGTATTTTGTTAAGTGAGTAGAACAATAGGACTTAGTGGGGCAGACATCCAGTCCAAGGATCTGGATACTGTTCAAGCCTTAAATTTATGTAATACATATAATATTTTGGTGCTGTAAAAATATATTACTGATTTTATAAGAGGAAAAGGAAGGGAGAAGGAGGTAGGGGAGCAGGTAAATAATGTGACTCATAATTAACGTGACCATTTAGTTTTCTCCTCAAAACGGGACCCTGCAAAATCTGTTTGGTTTGTTAAAGTAAAGCACAACATAATTAAAAAAATTATTTTAAAGCATCATTATAATAGGCGGCTTAATTAAGTTTGGTATTTCTCAGATGAAGAAATTTTTTTTAATATATTAGGTGACGAATTTAGAAAATAATGGTATTCTTGACAGGGTTTATTCACATTCACCTTCATAATCAACATCGCTTTAAGAACTGATACTTGCAATTGAGTTTTATCCGAAGTCCATAATTTGTTCATGAGTGAAAATATTCGCTCTACCGGTGCATTAGAACCAGGCAAGCATAAAATGTACTCGATGATTTTTTGAAAGTATTTATGATTGAGACTGTTGTCTTAGAAGTGTTTGAATAATTCAACCCATCGATTTTCAGTTGGCGCACTTGCATTATTCCATTCAGTCAATTTTTCCGGTGTTATATAGTCTGAAATAAGTGAATATTCGTCAAATACTTCTGAGTCATCGTTACAGCTAATATATCCCTTTTCAATCAGTAAATCTACCAATTTTTGCACTTCTTCACAAGTCGGTATTTTATTCAAGCGGGCCCAATTAAATATCTCTAAATCTTTATTGAACAACGTCCACTGCTCCAAGTACTCAAGACTTGTTTTATAAAATTCTAAAGCCGTATTTTTCACATATTCTTCAATGCACATGGAGCCGCTTTTTTGAAGTTGTACCAATAAATTGAGAACGGAGTGTGGAAGAAACTTCGCCCACTTTCCGAAAACGGGACATTTTGGCGTCCCGAAGCTTTTTTTGGGGACAACGGGACTGAGTGTCAAATATCGGGACTGTCCCGTTCAAAACGGGACGTATGGTCACGTTACTCATAATCCACATGGATGGTGACGTTCAGATGGAAACTACTGCGTGCGGAGATAATGGTTTTTTTACTGATCTTTTAAACGCTGGGTTGGATAAACCAAAGTTAGTTAGTTAGTTAATAATATTATTCAGTGAATTGAGTAAATAAGCAATATTAAAAGAAAACGATCTTTTAAAAAAAATTTTCGGTGTGGTGGTACAGTTAGTAAACAACGACTGCGTAGATTCCTGTTATGAGCCTCAGCTCGAAAATATATTTTTTCGTACAATAGGGAACTTGACAAAACTTTTAAATGGGGAAAAAATTCTATAAATCATAAGTATATATTGTCATAAAACATATGGCAGCAAAAAAAAGAACATATTTCGTCCCAAAAGACCGGTAGCAAGATTTAAAAATGCCCCAAAATTCAAATTATCCCAAGCGGGTAAAAACGGGTCGTGACGTCAAGAAGTATAATTCGTGTGTGACATCCACGAAATAGGTTATAGGTTGGCAATAAATTGATCGACGTTGAGAATTTCACCTTAAAACAACAATACAATAACAATAACACACGGCAATCCAAATGCAAACTCGGTAGCTCGGCCACCGGTCAGGATGACGGATGACGGAAAAGTCATACTTTCTGACGTCATGGCGCGCTTAACAGGTCGTTTGAAATGCTTTTGACACGTGCGAAACTTTAAAGAATTTTTACCAAGTTATTATTGATTTTTAAGGAGTAATAATTGGGGAATATTTTTTTAGGCCTAACTAAATCATATTATTGAAAAAAAAAATTGGAAAGTTCCCTATTAAGGTGGTGTTTTATGCGTTATAATCTGAAAGCTAAAAAGTGACATATGCAATCTTGTCAGTATGACTTCCGCTTTTATAAATTGGCGTAATCTAGCAATTTTAAATCTACTTGGAAAAACCCTATATACTTTTATAATAAATATTAAATATTATTGTTAGAGGTTTTACTAATATGTCTTTACAACTTTCCAATACATAATTTGGAATTAAGTCGCATAATTGGAATTTATGTATGTCGTCTGTTAAGTTAAAACTTGGCATAATATTTACGGTTATACTAACAGGGGCGTACAAGTCTGCTCTCCCCCCCCCCCCCCCCCCCCCCCTTACTCACCGTTCGCTCCCTTATGTTTTTGCGTGCGTTAAAAAAAACGCTTGTTAATAGATAAGATAATTTAAATTTACCTTATTCTTTTTTCTATTATGACTGAATGAATGTGTTAATACTTAATGGGCTCGCTTATTTTTGGCGTTTTAAATTTGATCTATAACCTAACAGTTCTTCTTTTCTCGACATTTTGCTTCATACAGGGTTGCCGTTTAGTGTGGCAAAGTACAATAGCTCCGTTACCATTTCAAATACATTAAAAATATTAATACAAAAGTTGAAGGGCTGTAAGTGACTTATAACGTAAAATTATTTTTAATTCTATAGGGTGGCTCAAAAAAGCGGAACAAGAAAAAATGTACATTTTTCAAATGGAACACCCTGTATATTTTTACATTTTTAAATTCCCCTCGAAATTTCGCGTATCGTAGCCAACAAAGTTTTTAATTATTTTGCAATGTTGCCAAGTTATTTGAAAAAAATCATTTTTGGAAGAAAAAACTTGTCATCTTAAAATTTAAAATAAAATTGAATTAACTTAAGATATTCCAGGCATTTTTGAGGGTATGAGAGACAAAGACTAATTTAAGATTTTAGACGCTCGGAACATTCCATATTTTGTACATGGTGTTCTCTAGAGACGTGTCAACATTTCACATTTTAAAGTTAATTTATTCTGTTTTTTCAAATGGAACACCCTGTATTTTAATATCTTATCTTGTAGAGTTTACTGCCCTCTACAACTTTTATTAAAAGGTTCATACAGTTATTTTTACTCATTTTGGAGTAACAACTAAGAAAATTGGGTTTTATTTGTATTTTATAGTTGGCCATGACAGACGCAAAAAATTGCTGTCATATATTATAGGTAGCACTGACAGACCAAAGCAAATAGTTGTCATTTTATTTCTTACTTTTTATCAAGTTAAATTTATATTTTGACAACAATGAATTATTCAAATGTAGAAATGATTGATATGATTTATGTTTTGAGTGCAAGTGATAAAAATGCTTTATTAGCTACAAGAATTTATGAAGCACGATACCCAGAGCGAAGATATCCTGATAAAAAGACATTCGAAAAGCTAAGGGAGAGATTTGAAACTACAGGAAGTGTGGCTTATAAAAAAAAAGATCGAAAAAAACGTGTATGCACCGAAGAAAATGAATTCAACGTTCTGTTAAGTATTACTGAGAATCCTCATATTGGTCAGCGTCCTCTTACACAACAATTGGATATTGGACGAACGACGGTTCAAAAAATAATCAACTCAAACAAATTGCATCCTTACCACGTCCAGTTGCTGCAAGAGCTTAATGATGAGGACTATGGTAGGCGAGTTAAATTTTGTGCGTGGGTACAAAATAAAATACGGCAGCAGCATAATTTTGCGCATATAATTTTCTTTTGCGACGAAGCTACGTTCCATAAAAATGGCAACGTCAATAGACATAATTTCCATTATTATGCCACTACTAATCCCCATTTTGTTAGGTTTCACTCACAAAATAGATGGTCACTAAACGTTTGGGGAGGAATTGTAGGAGACTACGTGGTTGGTCCACATTTTTTTGAGGGAACTCTAACGGGACAGATCTATGTGGACTTTCTTCAAAATGATTTACCACAGCTTATTACCTATATACCAAACATAGTTCAAGAACGCATGTGGTTTCTTCATGATGGAGCCCCGGTGCACTCTACAAGACTTATAATTGCATTCTTAAATGAAACTTATGGGCAGCAATGGATTGGAAGAGGAGGACCTGTATCATGGCCTGCTAGATCGCCGGATATGACAAAAATGGATTTTTCTATATAGGGATTTGTTAAAGATCAGGTGTATAAAATGTCTCCGACAACTAAAGAAGACATATGAAAATTCGCATAAGAACTTGTTTCCAAGCGATTACTCCCGAAACATGTCGGAATTTAAGCGGGGAATTTGAAGATCGTGTCCAAAAGTGTATAGAGGTTAATGGAGGACAATTTGAACACTTAATTAGCTAGTTTAAGTAAATAGTTAGACAAAACTGATTATTGTTTTACAAGCCACTAAAGTATTCATAAAAAGCACCTTAAATAAGGAAATATGATTTTAAGGGTCTCTTTCTTGTAATATACCAGCAATTTTTTGCGTCTGTCATGGCCAACTATAAAATACAAATAAAAACCCAATTTTTTAAGATTCTTTATTAAAAACAGTTATTACTCCAAAATGAGTAAAAATAACTGTATGAACCTTTTAAAAAAAGTTGTAGCCAGTAAACACGACATGAAAGCTCCGGAGGTGGACAGAAGGCGCATTGCCGAAACGTCAGTGTTGGGCCGCCAGCTACAATATCGGCGGCGTGGAGGTAGGGCATGACCGCTCGGCCGCCGGGCGGCTTAATAGCTACATAACGGTCCTGGTTGTGCCGTACAGACGCTACTTTTTACCACTGAGCCGCGGGCTGAACAGATGTTAGCGCGCGGCATCTCGACGAGACCGCGGACGGTCGCTGGCAATTCATTTAAATACCAGCGAGGGACCGCGCATGGTTAGAGGGAAGTCTTACTATTGAAACTCACCGTAAAGTAGAAAACAACAGTTTTATTGTTTAACAAACCCTGCAAATATAAGACGTTATTCTGATTCTTTTATACATAACTTTTTATTATTTTTTTTTGCGACTCATCCGCCCGCCTTCCCTGTCGGAAGCATTTTTATCCAGTTTCTAATGGTCAGAACAATATCTGAATTTGTTGCATTGGACGTTATTGGATTTCTTCGTACAGCACCTAAAAACCATTTGGTTTGGTCAAGTTTATATACTATAAAATACTGCATACAAGGAATAGCCAAGCATGCACTATTTTTTTTGTTTTAACACTTTCAACTTTACATATTATGTGAGAGTAACAGGGGTATAAAAAAATTTACAATAAAATTATATAGGTATGAAACTTAAACTCACTTATAGTTTTGTTCTCTGGTACTGAATCATCTGTCTGAGGGGTGTCTTTTTATCTTGGAAATCAGTAAGTTCGTCTAATGATGAATCCTGTATTCTGCCTACAGGCACTGAATCTTCTTGAGAAATGTAGCTTTTATAATAATAAAGGAACGCCTCGTGCTCGTGGAAAAATAATTTTAATGTTCTGTCTACCGTCATTCACCTGTCAAGTGTCAGTTCTTTCGCAGAAGCAGAACGGCGCGAATTTCAAAAATACGCGGCTGGCTTGCCGTGGCCAAACAAGTAAAACGAGGAACGTAGTAGTCAGCTACCCGCGCGGGTGGTACACGGCACGTCGACTCTTTTGTCACAACCGGCAAGATATCTTCTAACCGTGTCCGATTCGAAAGATAAGGTCCGTTTCTCATGTGCTGCGCTACTACCACCATAGGGTGGCAGACTATTAGCCGTGGTAGTTCGACACATGGAAGGTAACGCGATAGCCAGAAGCGGCCAGTAATCGGCAACAAGAGCCGTCGATTTCCCGTCAGTGCCGGAAGGCGGCCGAACTTTTACCGCCCGCTTTGGTTTACTGGGAGAGGGCAATAAACTCTACAAGATAAGATATTAAAATACATAGTGTTCCATTTGAAAAAACAGAGTAAATTAACTTTAAAATGTGAAATGTTGACACGTCTCTAGAGAACACCATGTACAAAATATGGAATGTTCCGAGCGTCTCAAATCTTAAATTAGTCTTTGTCTCTCATACCCTCAAAAATGCCTGGAATATCTTAAGTTAATTCAATTTTATTTTAAATTTTAAGATAACAAGTTTTTTCTTCCAAAAATGAATTTTTTCAAATAACTTGGCAACATTGCAAAATAATTAAAAACTTTGTTGGTTACGATACGCGAAATTTCGAGGGGAATTTAAAAATGTAAAAATATACGAGGTGTTCCATTTGAAAAAGTACATTTTTTCTTGTTCCGCTTTTTTGAGCCACCCTATAGAGTTAAAAATAATTTTACGTTATAAGTCACTTACTGTCCTTCACCTTTTGTATCAATATTTTTAATGTATTTGAAATAGTCACGGAGCTATTGTCCTTTGCCACACTAAACGGCCACCCTGTATTTTTGACGACATTTTTTATCGTTTTGACCAGAAAACTTACTTTTTTAGATACCCTGTATCTGTATGTTGTACAATGCGTTATCTCAGGTGACAATATTTACATGCAGCGGAAATGTTATATTATGTGGTTTTAATAACAAGTTAGCCAGTCACCCATAAAGCAGTTAAGTATGATAATTTAAAATAGTATTTTTTTTTGTTGTACATTAGTTGTTTAAACAACACTGATATTATTCAGTGGCGTTTCTAAAATAATTCGGGGAAGTGCAGCCAATTTTTTTATGTAATAGGTTTATTGTTTAAAGTGGCGGATAGTGTTGCCGCCGAGACGAGAGATTCTCGTCTCGTCTGGCCCTCTCTCGATGAGACGAGAGAGATATTTTCTCTCGAATAAAGCTCCGAGACGAGACGAGAGAAGTACCCTCTCTCGTCGAGAAATTCTCGTCTCTCGATTTCTCTCGAGCAAAAAAACGTTACTTTTTTGAGCTTTTTTAAATCTTCTTAAATTCCTCTTTGCAAAAATATACATAATGTCAATGCCTATATTTGAACCAGCGGTTTTCGAGTTATTTAACTGCAAATAGTTTCATCTAGTTAACGTGCCTGGCCATTCAGAATAACATATTATTATGACGTTTTATCGCTGGATAAAATTATTTACAGTCAAATAACTCGAAAACCGTCAGTCCAAATATGGACATTATATATTTTTGATAAGAGGAATTTAAGAAGATTTTAAAAATCTCATAATAGACAGGGTGTCCCAAAAATTTTTTTTTTAAATTTGCTGATTCTACCTAAATTTATAATTACTTTTATTAAATATATTATTAGTCTATAGTTAATAGTTTCCAAGATATTGATTTTTGAAAAATTATATTTTTTGAGTTTCGACAGCCTATAGCTTTCTAACAGTACATCTTAGAGCAAAACGGCGCATATCTTCCATTTTCACTATCTTCCCAAATCAATCAAACTTCCGGCTAAACCGGATGTAACTAGAAAGCAGGAAATATAGTTCTTCCGGTTTAACCGGAAGGTGATTTTTTTGGGAAGATAATAAAAATGAAATATAGGGACATGTGAGCCGTTTTGCTCTAAGACGTACTGTTAGATCTGTCGAAACTCAAAAATAATGACATTTTTTAAAAGTCAATATCTTGGAAATGGAAATTTCTTACCGTGCTGGTGTTTTGGAGCACCCTGTATAGACAAAAATAATTTTATAAGCCTTAATAAGCTTTGTCAAAAGTTTTCCGCTATCTTAGTGGTACAGGAGATATTGACCTTTGTCGCACTAATGGGCCACCCTGCAGTAAATACCAAGCAAAGTTTTAACGCATTTAGGTTAGGTTCTGTCATATTTGACATATATTGCACACAATTTATGTTAAATATGATAGAACCTAACCTAAACGCGTTAAAATTTTGCTTGGTTTTTACTATATAGGGCATGTGCACAACCTGACAGATGACAGTTGCCCTGAGGAAAAACATATTAAGGTTAGTTTTATGACGTTGACATCGGTATATTTTCAGGTTAGTTTGTTTGTCAAATCATGACAAGACGTCATGATTGCACAACCTGACAGTTGACACTAAATGACAATCGCCCTGAGGGAAAACATTAAACATAAAACCAAAGCCAATATTATTTATAAAACAAAATCCAAAAAATATGATACTGCCTACAATAATTATACTTATTATTCGCACAGAAAAACTACCAAAAAAACACTAAAGAACATCCAAACATCAAAAATACCTGTCAATATCAATAAATACCTGTAACCTGTAACGGTAAAAACAGGTTTTGCTTTTCCTCAGGGCGTCTGTCTAATTACGTCACGTGCACATGCCCTATTTGGTTTAAATCACGAGAGAAGCGAGACGAGACTAGAGAAGTTCGTCTCTCGTCTCGTCTCGCCCTCTCTCGACGAGACGAGAGACCCATTTTCTCTCGTCTCGTCTCGCGGCAACACTAGTGGCTCTCAGAAACTAAAACGGCAAAACAAATCATTAAAAATGTTTCAACGTCAAAACACATATGCGCAAACAAAAAAATTATTTATTCGATAAAGAAAAAACGAAAACATCGCAAATTTTATATTTTATTTTAACAATTATGTATCTAAAGAGTGTACCGTAATTAAATCAAATTATTATTTAAGTTGCGTAAAAAAAACACGCCATTAGTAAGACGTTTAGTTTAATATATTAGGTACAGCTCCTCAGTAAAATTATTAATACATTGTTTGAGAATACTACTAAATATTACAAGATAATATCAAAAGTATTCCTATAAATTGTCTAATAATCCTAAACTTATTTGTTTATTTCGACACCAACGTGCAAAAGTTTTTCCTAGTATACCTACTATCAAACGTAGTGGTAAAACCGGTAGAAAATTTATTAATCCTATATAATTTTAATCCTATCATACACCAAGATATTTTAGAAGAACCTTCGGTATGTTTGGATGGAAATTATTTATTGATAGATCTAAGAAATGATTAATTATGGAAAATCCACCACTAATTAGGAGATACTACTGTAAGCTGAAAATTTTTGGACAAGCAAACAAAAACAATTTAGTTATTAATTTAAATAAAATCTTTATTGGTTTATACAGGGTGTCCCAAAAGTAATGGGACACACAGCAATAGCAGACTCCTTAAGTCGAAATAATGCGATTTATTTAACTTGCCTTCTCCCAAAATTGATAACAACAAAGATACAGGGTGTCAAAGTTTTAATTTTGTTTTCGTTTTTTTGCGATTATTTCTTAACGAAACGACATAGCAGCACAAAATTAAGGGTTTTGGGGTTTTTTAAGGTGAGGAATTCAAAATTATCCATAGTTTTTGTATAACCAGTAGAGGGCGCTGCCTACGGCATGGCCCACTCCTTTTAGGTGGCATAACTTTTTTTAGGCTTCTTATATCGATCCGACTATTAAAACCATAAGTTACTTTACTTCTTTTACATCAAAAACGTATAGCTCATTGAAGTCGCTAGGAGCAACCATTTTCGAGATAATCGCATTTTATATGCCAATGCAACAAGTACATGGTCCAAAAACAAAGGAAAATCGAGCAACGGTGGATTTCTAACTTAAAATTATTGTAAATCAGCTACATTTGCTAAGTGTCAAAGTTATTGTAAATACTTAAGGTTGACTATTTTTTTCTAATAAAAACGCTTTTTCGTATACGGAATTATTAATTTTATTCTAATTAAAAATTTTATTAACTTTGACAGATGATACAGAGCGTTCGGAAATTCGGGCGATTTTGCTAATTTTTTTTGAATTTCAAAAGACGTGATTTTACGTCAATTTTTCAATTTCAATGTTACCAACATCAAATAAAGAAAAAACGCGTATCGAAATAGCTTCATTATGAACTTCATTTCAAGTTCATAATGAACTTATTATGAACGTCAAATAGAAAAATGTATTTGTGCCCGCCCAAGCTTCACTTGACCAGTTACTAAAAAAAGAGATGACCCTTTTTGAATGCGGAGGGAATAGAAGAATGTACTTGGAAGCTGCATATAACTGTGTAAAATCTATTCCGCCGACAAGTGTCGAAGCTGAACGTGCGTTTTCAGCCGAAGGATACATGTGCAATAAAATTATATCAAATCTAAAAGATGAAACATTAAACATGTTATCTTTTCTCCGAAAATACTTCCAAAATCAATGTAACATGCAACCGTTAAACAAGTCGTTCTATTGTATTGTACCTATATGCAATAAATATTTTCCTGCTACTCTACTCTGTTTTTAATTGCATAAAACAACTTTTTATTAACATATAGCACCCACATCGAGTCCCGCAAATCCCGCGAATCCCGCACGTTTAATCCCGCAATGACAATCCCGCGGGATCCAGCATTTGCGGGATTGGATTCCCTAGTCACTACTGAGTCCCGGTGTAGTACAATCAGTTTTATCATGCATGATTTCGCTTTTGAATTTGACTATTACTACTATTACTATTAGACGCACTAGCACTAAAAAAATCACGAATAGTACTTGTAGATTTAGACATTCTGTGCGCTTTTAATTTCTTGGACGGAACGGTAGCGGAACGATATTTTAAATTTCGTATGTACGATAACTTACTAACACTATAAAATATCGTTCCGTTACCGTGCTGTTGCTGTTACCGTTCCTTCCAAGATATTAAAAGCGCCTTTAATCTAGTAACTAAAGGGTAAAACCAGAGAAACGGTTTCTCGAAATGAGAACGTTGCTATTGCCACAAAAAAATACTGCAACCACTAACGTCTGCACTCAGCAAACAACTGCAACTGGTTACAACACCAACAACAAACTAACGAACTACGCAATCAGTAATCGCAAGACACACCAAGTCGTATTTAATTCGTTTCCTTAGATCCAAAGCTGTATTTTAATATTTAATTAAAAATATAAGACATAATAAATTACATCGAATACCGTAAAACGTCTTATGTTTTAAACAAGAGACGTGTGTGTTTGGTTAATGGAATCAACTCAGTTATAGTTTTGGGCGCCAGTTAATGACCATTAACCAGCACCAGGGTGGGCTGCCACCGGCAATTGAATCTGTAGGTTGGGATCCCGCCCACCTCAGCGCCGCCACTGCCGTCGCGTCGGTAGCAGTCACGGGTTAACGATACTACACTAACTTTTTAAAGAGTTTACGATGTAATTTCCTTTTCCTGTTTAACAAAGAGCTAGCTATTTATTGGACTTTTTATCAAAGACCAATAAAAACATATTTTATATGCAAAGTACGTATGCAATATCCACGCGTAATTAATTATTAATAAGTCAAAGGTCATTCACCCTATTACGGGTATTAGACCAAATTATTCACAAAGAGTTTTTTACAATTAAATGTATCAACTAGTGGATTGTAATGAAAGTGAAATTCTGAAATGTTTTAATAAAATTAACTTGTTAGTCTTAGTTAATTAATTGAATATATAATATTATATAAATAATTTGTATACTAAAATGACCTACCACGTAAAACGTAAATTCTTTGGCTCTCACATTTTCTTGATTTCTTGCCTATGTCTCCCAAGTAATCGTTTATCTCAGTCTAATGAAATAAAATAATTTATACGGCTTTATGTCGGATAAACGGTTCTTTCCTTATTGTCATTTTCTAACAGGAACCACCTACAACTCGACTGTATCAGTACTACTAAATAAAATGTTTAGTACCACATTTATTTTTAAAACAGATTAACCGCTTGCGGTCATGGTTGGTTATATCTTATATCAAATCATATAAATTAAAATTATAGTTATACTTGCACGTTTGCTTTAACCTCAGTTACTATAGTGATAATAATTATTGTCTTTAGTTACCAACATTTATATCGATACTGTCAGGCATTATATCCTTAATATTCTTACTTTAAGTCAGGCAAACAACCTATAACGTAACAAGGCCGGCAAGAAATTATTGCCTTGACAAAATTTTAAATGTCAATATCAACATTTTTTCAAAAAATTAAAATTGAAAATTTCTTCCGGACAAAACGAGAGAAGAGAAACTCGCTGAGAAGGTTAAAGATAAAATGAGAATACATAATATGTTTTTAATACCACTTTATTTGAGGATTAGTGACTGCATTTTTGTAGTACTACTACATTGTCAGCTTTTTTTAAATGCCAAACCATAGACAAGCGAGTTGCGCGCTCTCAAGGATAGATAGGCAACTTAACATACTAAATTGGTTCCCTGATAGCGCCACATGCGAGCGGGGGCGAAACTAAATATAGTCGTGGTGGGGGTAGGCGCCAAGCATAAAAATTTAAATTTTATTATTACTTTGAATTCAAATTTTCGCGCTTCCAACTTAACGGAAAAGTTTGAAGCACGAAACATCTGATTCCAGTTAAAATAATTTGGGAGAACGAAAGGAAATTATAACAATGATATGGCGACAAGTTTTATTAATATTAGATATTTACATAAATATAGTTTACATAAAAAAACAGCTTACATTATTATATTATTATTTTCTGTACATTTTTCTAACAATTCCGTGTTATTTTCAAAGTTTTTATTTAATAAACTAGTTATTGTACCTTGTAGTTCATTAAGTTGTAAAGTAAAGTTTCTTTCTATATCTTTAATAGCTTTCGCTGTACTTTCCAATCGTTGGGCGACATTAATGAAGTCATCAGGAGGTTCCACGCTTTTGTTAATTGCCTTGGTTTTTCTTCCCGATTTCTTTGGTCGCGACATATTAAATATATACCTATTTACGATTCTCAAACTACCGACTGCGCCATGTTAAGTTTATAAATTATATATGAATAATTATTTAAGGTGGGAGTATCAACATGCTTGCCAACATATAACCTATTTCACGTAGATTTATTTATGTTTTCTAGCTTTTATACAAAATTTAAAGAAAATCAGTATCGACTTGATATTCTATAGGTAATAATTGACATATTTAATAAATATCAAGGAATTTCATAACTTATTTTAGGAGAATTGTATAGCGAAAAATATCGGGTAAGATTTTTTTTAACATTATTATGTCATTGTCACTCATTGTTCTTTCACTATACAATTCTCCCAAAATTAGCAATGAAAGAAATTGATATTTTTGTAATACTTATATCAGATACTACCTAAATAATGTACCGACGATATTGAATTTCTTTAAATGTTAGTTATTAAAATAAGAAACTCAAAAAATCAACGTGAAATAGGTTATAGGTTGGCAATAGATTAAATGACGTTGAGAATTCAACCTTAATAATAACTTTATTTTTTATATATTTTACAAATCAATCATAAAATGACAATGACAATCTTTCACCAGTCCAGGTAAGACTTCAGGATCTGTCACAACAAGCCATATTTTTATCTTTCTCGCACATATTATGCAGGTACAGAGAGAGAGAGGTACAGAATGTTGGCCATGCTCATTCTAAATGAATATTCTGTTCCTACCAACGTTAGGAGATGAACAACCTTATAAAACAAAATTCCTACAATAGCGCCACTAGCGACCGGGGGCTAAATTAAACGAACAGGGAACGACCTTCACCATTTAAGTGTGCCAAACACAAAGCACCCCCCCCCCCTTAAAAATCAGGGGATTATATGTTAAATTGCAACAAATGCAATCTATACAATATACAAAGTTCTGACTCATTCATTCTATATCGACATCAACACCTAACGTAAACTAATCCTAGAATTATGAAATGTTGAGGATTTCTCCTTATAACGTAAACACCCACTAAGAATGGATATTTCAAAAATCAAATCCTAAAGGGTAAAAACGGGGGTTGATATTTTTGACGAGATTTTTGAATCTCAGGAACTTAAAATGATGGGAACTGGCCTAAAAATTGGTATGTATACAGGGTGTTAATTAATGTCATGCAGATATTTCAAGGGGTCATCAATATAAGAAAAAAATGCAAATATATGCATGGTCTAAAACGCGTTATTTTCGTTATACAGGGTGACAAAGTTTCAATTTTTTTTCTCGTATCTTGCGTTTTCTCTCTTATATTCTGCCATAATTGTTTCAAATTTGGAACATTAACCCTTTTTTTAAATCTCTACAATAAAGTATCAAAATTATCGGTCGCAGTATACAGGGTGTTACATTTTCTTGGATCGGATACAATTTTATCTTTCAGAACTTTTTTTTTTGGCTCCCTGTATAAATTCCGGTATGAAATTTGAACTCTCCGTTCCTTTGTGTAGCGTTTTGGTCTCTTGCACTATTCTCGTATCTATGACAGTTTTCGATTTATTTGCATAAATAGCCATCGATGGAAAATAAGTGTATTCGAAATAGCGCAATAATATAATAAACGGCTAAACGGACAATATTATCGTCAATCTCCTGAAAAGGAACTCCCAGGGCTACTAGAAGAGGTAATTCTTGTCAGAAACCAAATGTGGTTCATGCACGATGCTGCACCACCGCACGTCAGCATAGCATAGAGGTAAGAAACTTTCTCAATCAAATTTTTAACAACCGTTGGATAGGTCGAGGGGTACCTCAGCCATGGCCCCCTAGATCCCCAGACCTGAATAGCCTGGATTTCTTTTTCTGGGGACACCTGAAAGCATTAGTGTATCAGACCCCAGTCCAGACAAAAGAGGATTTAAGAAACAGAATAATACCTTTATGCGACATCATTCGCAATACTCCTGGAATATTTGGCAGAGTCCGTCAGTCCATGAGGCGAAGACTTGATTCGTGCATTTTAGCAAAAGGCGAACATTTTCAACAGTTTTTATAATTTTGTTTAATTTTTATTTGATTAACTAATAAATTGTTTTGTTACACGGCTTTTTACTCTGCGTTATTTCGCCTACACTTAATTCCATCGATGGCTATTTTTGCAAATAAATCGAAAACGGTCACAGATACGAGAATAGTGCACGGTGACGTAGCTATAGCTTTTACATGGGGGGGGGGTATGTCAATGTCCTAAAAAAAAGCGCCGCAGGCGAAATTTTTTTGGGTGCCACGTCCTTTTTTATTGATGGCTTTTACCTTTTAGGTAATTTTCGACTCTCGAGTCTAAGTCTCATATTAATATTATCAAGTTACAACTAACTAGGTATATACTGGATTATTATTGAAATAAATATTAATTATACATTTAAATTTGTTTTTTTGTGATATAGAAAGTATACTGATTTGTCAATGGTCTTTTTTGGATGGGGGATACTTCAAGCTTTGGTTATCTGTAATTTTTCGCGCGCGCCCCCCCATAATGGGGGGGGGGGGCGCGGATGGGGTGGCGCGCGCGAAAAATTACAGATGACCAAAGCTTGAAGTATTTTATTAAAAGAAAAATTTTTCAACACGCAAAATAAGGAAATTTGCACAATAAAAACAACACACAGAACAACCGACAAAACCGCGTTAGGAGAAATAGCGAATTCCAGCAATGGACGATGGAGCTATGTCTGGCTGGAAGATGATTGACGTGACACGTAGTGATGTGCGTCGGCGGCGCGTGCGTGGGCAAGGCGCGGTTATAAATTATCGGCGAAGTTGCTAAGTCAGAAAGTCAGACGTATTCTCTAAGCAATGTTGCCGGACTGTCGGTATTGATCTGAGAATTGATTCACATCACACTATCGCACTTTTACTTATAAGTAGGAATGAACTAATGTAATCCTAATATTTCAGCAGTAATACAGTATGATAAGTATTTTCCCATGGGGGGGGGGGGGGTTTGAACCCCCATACCCCCCCCCCCCCTTATATACGTGCGTGGGGCTTTTTTTCGATTTAGATTGTTTTTAATCTCCTCGGCCACTTCTTTCGGATGAACAGGGGCGATGTTTTCGGAAATTAAGCTGTTGAATAAAGGTAGATTATGTTCTACTTGAGACAGATTAGGTGTAAACGTTTCAGCGAGATGTTCAGCAAAGAGATCTGATTTTTGTTTATTGTTTTTAGCCCATGGTTCTCGGCCTCTTCTAACTGGTGGCTTTCCATAGAGAATAGTCGGTCTCCTCATCTGCTGCAAGATTTTCCAAATAGGAGTTTACAGATTCTTCTTTAATTTTTTGTATCTCTCTTCTGAGCTTTTGTGTTTTGTTGTTTAGAATTGTTTTATATGCAGGATCCCTTGTTTGTTGCCATCTTCTGCCTCTAATCTCTAAAGGGTGGTTGATTCCTTTGGTTATGTGAGTAATTTCCCTAGTGTTATAGAATGTTGCTTTTTGAAAGAGCTGTATACAGTGTTCAGCATCTTCTTCAAGTCGTTTAGTGGTTCTGAGATTAATATTCAAGTTGATGTCTTCTTGTAGCTGCCTGCGAAATTTTTCCCAGTCAGTCGTTTTGTTGGTGAAAGGGGGATGGGCAGTTCTGTTTATAACAGTTTCACACAGAGTTAGAATGACTGCTGAGTGATCCGAATCTAAATCAAAATTTTCCTCTACTTCAATAAAATTGTATGAAACCTTCTGTTTGGAATTTGTTAATATCTTTGGGCCAATAAGTAGGTTTACCTGATGAGTGAAAGTTACAGTTCTCTTTCGAATAGCTTTTCTCAGCTAACTACCTTTGGTTGTCGTTAATCTAGAGCCCCATTCCACATGCTTGGCATTAAAATCTCCAACGCAATAATGAAACTTTCCCCTGAGTGTTTTAGTAAAGTTAGATAGTCCTCTTATTTGATGTTCTGTCGTGGTGGACAGTATACTGATCCGATTGTTAAACTTTGTTTTGTTGATTTAATACCAACCATTGTGCATTGAATTTCCTTAATGATTACCGCACTACCGCCCTTTGCTTGATTATCTGGATGGATAGTGTGATATGTTTTGTAGCCTCTTAGCTTAATATATAATTGACTTGTCATGTGAGTCTCTGATATGAGACATATATCTATTTGCTGAGTATTTAAAAAAAAACCTCTAAGTCATGTCTTTTGTTTAGAATGCCATTGACATTCCAAGTAGCTATTCTTAGGTCTTTTAAATCCATAAAATTATTTCCGCTTGAGCGTTGCTTCCCTGCTTTGGTCTTCTAATCTATCCAATCATTTTGTCACTTCGTTTAGTGTGGCCATCATATTTTGCAGCATTCGCATCATAGGTGATTCTTCTTTACTTGAAGATGCTTGGGGTTCTGTTTCTGTTTTCTTATTTTCTGCCATCTCAGCGTGGGTAAGTCCACTTTTCATTTTATTAGATTAAAACGACCTTGGGTTTGTTTGTTGATTTGTTCCTTTAGTTACTTTTTCACGCCTCTTCTGTAGTTCCTTAGCGACTACACACCCCCTGTAGTTAGCCGGGTGGGCTTCGCCACAATTGAAACATTTTGCTGGCATATTGTTTGGCTTGGTACATTCCTATGTCATGTGATTACTAGCGCATTTAACACAATATGGATTTCTTTTGCAGAATTTCTGGGTGTGACCATATCTTTGACAGTTTTTACATCGTGGTATCATCTTGCTAGTTTTAAGTGCCTCAATTTTAACTTTCATATGACACAAGTGCTGGATGTCGAATACTTTCTTAATGTTTTCAGTTTTATCAAAATTTAAAACAAATAGAGGTAGTTTAATGTATCCTTGCTCTGTTTTCTCTAATTTATTATCTACTACTATCTTTTATGTCACATGTTGGATGTAGATTTCTAACTACTACTCTTATCGGCCTATCCTGTTTGTTTTCATAGGTATGCCATTCTTGTGCAATATCATTCATGTGTTTGGTTAACTCACGATATCCATTTGCATTTGCAACGTTGAGTTTAAGCGTTTATTGCTCATTAAGGTTGTATTAAAATTAATATTAATTGATTGTAATTTACTTTTCAGTTCGGTGTAGTTATTTAGATTGCTTACAATAATTGGAGGTGGCTTGATATCTTTAACGGCATAAGATTTATTATCTTTGGGTAGGCTTATGTCTTTTTCAGGTGACTCATTAGCTTTTTTATTTTTATTTTTTGGGAGCAGCCATTCTGTTTCGGCAGCCACTAATTTATCTTCTTCGTCTGAATTGACTGGACTATATGGATTTATTCTATTTAAGCTGTTTATTTACTTTTTTATCTAAGCCTTATTTTTGCTTTATCTGTTGTTGCAAGGTCGATACTTGACCCCTTGGAATTTTAATTTCATCTATCGCTGTAGTTGACACTGCAAATTCGAGATTATCTCGTTTTCTGATGTCGGTATGCGAACACTATTTTTTTCATTTTGTACCGGCAATACTTGACTCGTCGTAAACATATTTATCGCGATAACACTACGTCCACTGATCGTTGGATATCACTCGCGAACAATGATATCGCTGAGGCTTTGCGTTACTCTCTCTCGTCACGTCTATGCTCGGGAAAAGTTAACCATAAACTGAATAAATACCTATGTCAACTTACGACAACGTTACCATCATTTTGGAAATTATTTTTGATACCATTACGTACTTAAACAAGCTAATTTTTTTGGAAATAGAACTCGTTAGGATTGAAAAACGTTTTATGTGTGATATAGGTATTCTTCTCAGATAGTATCCAGAGCGGTCCAACTTTAAGTGGCCCAAAGGCCGTTGTAAATAAAATTGAGGGTTGTGAGGGCAGCTTGCGTAGAGCAAATACATGTATGTGCATTGTGCAAATTTAGAATATACATTTTAAAAAAATAATTATGGCCATAATGATTACCATCGGACCATTGGAATGGGGTCATATAGGCAAGAGCTTAAGCTGGTGGCACGCTCTTAGTATGTTATGTTGCCTGGGGCGGACTGCACCACCTGCTACGCCACTGTATAAAGGTTTATTATTCGGCATATAAAGTGTATAACCTCAAAACATCCTACCCATATAATAATAATATCTGAAGTAGGTTATAGGTATTTATTTATTCATTTATTTTTTTAAATTTTGTGGGTCACCTTAACAAGACCCAATAAACAAAAGAAAATAAAGTGAATAATAATTATAGATATGATTTATTTGATCTAGATAACCTTTAGGAACTTTTAAAAATGGACATATTTTATTGAGCTTGTCAACGGTCGACGGGTAATCGACCTGTTTATGTCAGCAAGGAAAATATTCAATAATAAAAGTACCTATTAAATTTATATGCAATAAAAAAGTGATAGTGCTAACGTACTCAGCAGCGCTTTTACGCATTACAAAAATAGCATTTCTGGTATTCATTAAGGATAAAATTATTATAGTTTTTAACATTGGAAATGTTTATGTTCGAATATGGGGACCAAGTTACGAGTTTTTCGTTCAAGGTTGTAAGACAAAATGTCGCGTGCTTTGTTGCCGTGTGTTGGTTTTGTTGGAATTTCTATTTTTCGGTGTTGATAGCGTTGGGACAAGGCACATATTTTCTAAGGAGACGTGCATCGCGATTTAGAAAAAGTACCTACATATTTTAGGATAATTTTTTTTAAAATTTTATTTAATAATTGGTTTTATAATTTATGAAAGGTAAATATATTTTTTTAAGAAATCATCCGCTTCGGGCAAGCCGGCAACATCGCGCCAAATGCATCTCATGTGGTCATGTGATGTCGCGCGCTTTGTTGCCGTTTGTTGGTTTTGTTGGAATTTCTATTTTTAGGTGTTGCTGATTGCGATGGGATAAGGTACATATTTTCTAAAGGTCGTATTACAGTCGGCAATATTTACGTGCAAGTCGCAATTCTCTTGCTTGTAAGCATGCGCAGTTATGAGCCAGCTGATCATATCTGCCAAATCTGATCAGCTGGATAGTAACTGCGCAAGCTTACAAGCAAGAGAATTGCAACTTGCAGGAAGTATTGCCGACTGTAATACGGCCTTAAGGAGACGTGCATCGCGATTTAGAAAAAGTACCCACATATTTTAGGATAATTTTTTAAAAAATTTTAGGTAAATATATTTTTTTAGACCGGTCGGTGGTATTCTTGGTTTCTTTATTATACTTTTGGGAGATCGGGGCGCTTATTTTTAACATTGGAAATGTTTATGTTCGTATATGGGGACCAAATTACGAGTTTTTCGTTCAAGGTTGTAAGACAAAATGTCGCGTGCTTTGTTGCCGTGTGTTGGTTTTGTTGGAATTTCTATTTTTGGGTGTTGCTGATTGCGATGGGACAAAGTACATATTTTCTAAGGAGATGTGCATCGCGATTTAGAAAAAGTACCTAGGTACATATTTTAGGATAATTTTTTTAAAAATTTTATTTAATAATTGATTTATAATTTATGAAAGGTAAATATATTTTTTTAAGAAATCATCCGCTTCGGGCAAGCCGGCAACATCGCGTCAATAGCTTCTCATTGGCAATATATGTGGTTGCATAAGATGTAGTATTCATTTAATTCAATTTCTTAAAAAAATGTTGGAAAAAATAAATAGTAATTGTGTAAAATCCTTGGCCTTGAACCCTAACAAATTTTTCCGTGTGGTTCATTGATGTGGGGAGTTTAATGCTACCATAGAATGGTTTATAGCCATTATAGCTCTGAATACTCACAGTAATTATCAAGTTCTATTGGGGGTGTAATCTATTCTGGTTTGATATACTGTCACAGTTCGAACTGGCAGTTGTAATGAAACTTGACATTAATCATAATAATATTTAATTTGAAGAAGTAGTCCATGCTTAAAGTGGAGTTAAAAGTATGGGGAAGAAAGAAAAAACAAAAAGTCTTCCTCCACAAAATTTAATAGAATGATTCTCAAGGGTCTCTACATGTTTCGAACGTAGAAACGTTCATCATCAGGAGACAGAAAATATATTTAAATGGTGCTGATGGTTTTAGCAGAAGAGAAAATGGCGAAGGACCTTAATGGAGCTTTCATGGAATTGAACATTTTTGATGTGTAAAAGAGCCATAAAATGGAGAAATTAATGAAATTTAAACCATATTTAATATGTGAGAAGTCAGTATAAGTGGTCTAAGATAGATAAAAACTGGGAAGAAGATACTTTCTAAAAAGAAAGTATAAAAAATTTATTTAATATTTAGAAAACATTTTAAAGTTTTTGTCAAAAAGACTTTGGTGGAGAAAACTTTGTAGTAGTTATCACATAGGTGATCTGTAAAAATAGAAAATTAAATTAAAAACAAAGAATGAAGTCCAAAACTTTTAAAAAACTTTTAAAAAAACATTTTTTTTTTGGATACAAAGTCAATACTTACGAAAACCACATAAAAGAGCTTGGTGGGGTACTGAGGTTTAAGGCCCAGTAACCCCTCCAAAGGTTAATTTAAATGCAGTAGAAATATTCAAAAAATCGCACATTTTATCAAAAAATATTCAAGAGGTCGAAAAAGTTGTTAAACGTCCATGTGCTGGACGACCTCTTGAATATTTTTTGATAAAAAGTGCGATTTTTTGAATATTTCTACTGCATTTAAATTAACCTTTGAAGGGGTTACTGGGCCTTAAACCTCAGTACCCCACCAAGCTCTTTTATGTGGTTTTCGTAAGTATTGACTTTGTATCCAAAAAAAAAAATGTTTTTTAAAAAGTTTTTTAAAAGTTTTGGACTTCATTCTTTGTTTTTAATTTCATTTTCTATTTTTACAGATCACCTATGTGATAACTACTACAAAGTTTTCTCCACCAAAGTCTTTTTGACAAAAACTTTAAAATGTTTTCTAAATATTAAATAAATTTTTTATACTTTCTTTTTAGAAAGACTCTTCTTCTTCCCAGTTTTTATCTATCTTAGACCACTTATACTGACTTCTCACATATTAAATATGGTTTAAATTTCATTAATTTCTCCATTTTATGGCTCTTTTACGCATCAAAAATTTTCAATTCCATGAAAGCTCCATTAAGGTCCTTCGCCATTTTCTCTTCTGCTAAAACCATCAGCACCATTTAAATATATTTTCTGTCTCCTGATGATGAACGTTTCTACGTTCGAAACATGTAAGAACCCTTGAGAATCATTCTATTAAATTTTGTGGAGGAAGACTTTTTGTTTTTTCTTTCTTCCCCATAATAATATTTGCTTGCTACGGTTAATAAAGCATACACTTACCACTAAAAATCAGTAGGGTAAAGTGGTCCATAGTGGGACGTGGTCCATAGTGGGAAATGACGTATGCTGCGAAACTATTTATCGTTGAGGTACAACTATATTTAACGTCGGTGTTATTGTCACTACCCGCGTATTGAAATTAGCATAAAGTAACTAAATTCTGAGAAATAAATTAAGAATTTAAAAACAACGGTAAGTAGCAGCATAATTTTTTTTTACCTTTTAGCTTTTAGCATGCATGGTTTTCAAGTTATCCAATATTTTCTTTTCGTATTGTAAATATAACCTCAAAATAATGTTGGCTTGCTTCAACTATCCTTATATTTCACTCTAGCTCTACCAGTTCGATAACTTTATGGAGTTCTTGAAAATCGGCTATGTGGTCTATTGAGGGAAAGTATGTGGTGGTGCATAGTGGGACTAATATTTTGTATTTTTAATTTTAGATTTAAACCATGCCGAAAGTGTCACGCCCCAAAAAAGGCAAATTCACTAATTTTGACAGATACTCCAATAAATGAGCAGATAGAAAAAGATTATGAAGAAAGAATGCTGAATCGAAAGCTGATTGAATCGAAGAAAAGGGCTGTTCAGAAGGTTGAACGTAAGGTCTGGACGATTCAAGTTCGAAGAGTGATGTAGATGAAAATATTTATTGCGATTCGACAGACCTAGAGAGCGATCCTGAAGATGATTTAGAACTCAAGTCCGTAGCAGTAAACGATTATGTGTTGGTTAAATACGAAAAGAAATCTTACGTTAAACATTTTGTTGGGCAAGTTATTCTTAAAGAAAATGATGATTATCATGTTTCTTTCCTAAAGCGTTTGCCATCTGATAACTTTGTTTTTCCCGACAAAAGTGACGAAGATATTGTTAGTTCAGAAGATATTGTGATGAAACTGTCGATTCTATTTAAATCAGGCAGCACTAAAAGAGCAGCTTGCCAATATTATTTTTCAGTCAATTTGGACAAGTATAACATTATTTAACTTCATTTTGTATGAATACACTTTTTCGGTTCTCATGATTTGTACTAAATTTGATACCTAATTACTAAATCCCACTAAGTACCAAGGTCTTTCCCACTATACACCACTGCCTGGTTCATAGTGGGAAAAATGGTATATAGTGGGATTTATTAATTATTATTAACACTTAACAATTTAGGGTTAGTACATGATAGCATAAACTAGTTATTTACCTTCTCATTAGTTATAGATACTTGCCATCAGTAAAATCCCTATATAAAAATAATTACAGCATTTTTAATTTTTTTGTCCCACTATAGACCACTTTACCCTACTGTGTAGTTCTCAAAAGTTTAAATAGCTTCTAGTGTGATATTGTTCTTGTTTAACATGGCATATTATTATGATTATGTATTATGCAACATGGTTTACTGAAATGGTAAAATTCGTACATAGATTATAAAGTCTAATCCTAATGATAGGTTGTGCGAAATAAGAATATTCTATTGCTTTATCTGACATGTAAAATTAAAAAAAAACTAATACTAAAACTAATACTAAGGCGCGCGGCGATTGCCGATCGCTACGAACCACCACCAACGTCTTGTGGATTATAGGTTATAACAGATACAATTCGTTTTTGGGGACGCTGTTCTGCTTTCTTAATTGTAGAGAAAGTGCTTTATTGGGAACAAAATGCTTCGCATTAAAAAAAAAACAATTTATTTCTTAATAAAATTGCTGTATTAAAAGTAGTTCATTTTTCAACAAGACTGTGCTGCTAATGGAACTGATTACTACCAATAAAAACATTGTTCTGGCAAATCGGGAATTGATATAACACTGAAGCGGGTTGCGGGTTTGATACACTATAGCAATGTATTTAGTATAGGTTAATAAAAAATAAGGTATCAATACAAACTATGTCTTAGCAAACCTGTTATATTAGATCATTTTCCTCAGTGTATGTTATTTACATAATAATATAACCTTATTAGTTACTTGTTGAGAATGATAATAAAATTATGTTTTATATATAATTCAATCATTTCCAATGTCTCCGCTGGTTGCAAGCATTGCGAAATCTGTGAATTTTTTAAATAATTTTCACCACATGCAGTTTCTCCAGACATTTCCCATTATTATTATGAACAAATAAGTCAATAAAAATGATCTTTGATTTTTCATCTGGAATATTGCTGCATGCTTTCCTTGCGATAAAAGCTTGTAAGGGTCAGAAAAGTTTCGTCCTTTTAACTATTTATGATTTGATTGATTTAAAGTTTCATTATTTTTTTATTTTTGTTTTTACATGCCAGTATCTTTTACCCTAAATATAATATTATATTATACAGTGTGTATCCGCCAAATGGAATAAATTCAATAATACCTAAATATTTTTTATTTTTATTTATTCCAATTAAAATCCCAAAAACATTTTGTTCATGAGGGATTCTCTACGAATAACAACATCTAAAAATGTAATTGGTAAATATAACCAATGATCTGCTAGCTATAGATGAAGCAATAACAAACGAACCTATTGCCAAAATCGTATCCCATTCTGAAGTAACTCCTGCTGCAAATTGCGCCCCTCCACTTTGTTTGCCAAACGTACCTTTTAAAAGTAGGTATTAACACTCTTAGAGTACCAATATATAAATTACGGCTATAACAATATTTTAAATGAATAATAACAACACTTATTTAATAATTTTACATATTATTCATCCCTAAAGCCATAAATCTACAGGTTTTACCTTCCAGAAGAGAAAAAAAATATGACGTTATGTGGTAAATTTAAATCTTTGTCTAAAAACCCATAGACATTTCCCTTAAAAATTATGCAGTTTGGCAACACAGAAGACGTTGCGTTCCTATTGGTCAGAAGAGAGCCTGCCTTTTTTTATTCATAATTTCTTTGACGTTTGGTCCACAGAGAAATTAAGGGTTTAGTTTGGTCGTTCTTCGTTCGAAAGTTGTATGAAATTTGTTTCGGTTTATCGGTTTTATGTATTAATTGCTGTGTTGTTAGTGTTTTGTGATTTTTTTTTCAAGACTAATTAAGATGGGTCACAGGTTTGAAGTGTGCAAGACTGCGAAATATAATAATAATAATTCTGCAGTTACTTTTCATAGGTGAGTATATAAAAAGTTGGGTTATTTGTAGGTTAGGTTTAACTATTCATAGGCGTGGGTAGGTGGGGAAAAATAATTAAAACTTTACATTTTTATTTTATTATACGTATTATTTATTTAAGGAACATTATGGATAGACTGTATAGGTATAACTTTTGCAAATGGTTTGGCTTATTGAATTCTTTAAACAACTCACAGTACACTCTTAATCTAAAATAAGCAAGGAAGCCACTATTTGATCACCTTTAACCATAAACGTCATTTATGACGTTCGTGGGTTCGTGCCTTTAACTCTTCAATTTTGCATGGGATTTCATAATATGTTGTAGGTACCAGACAACCTACTTATTATTTGTTAAAAATACTTTACTTGGATATGTAAGTTAATTTCTGTAATAAACTATAGTTACTTGAGAATAAGGATATATACCTACCTAGGTACCTATGATTATTATTATATGCTGGTTTTATTTCTAAATTTTTTAACATTAAGTTAGCCGACATACAAGTTTAGAAATATAACCGTATCAATAAATTGCATTTTAAAGAACAATTTCCATAAAAACCACTTTTGGGTCTACGTACCTTATACGTAATAAGTCAAAAACTGTTAAAGTAGAGTTTTCACTGACAGAAAAATTTATCCCTGGCTAAATTGAAGTTTTTAACTTTATGTTAGCCCACATACAAATTTAAAAACGTAACTGTATCATAACCATCAAATTTCATAAAAACCACTTTTGGGTCTACGTACCTTATGTAGGTAAGTCATATATGGGGATTTCCTCGACAGTAAAAATGTAATATCTGACTGAATTCAATTAGTTTATGTTGAACTGTAGGTATTGTATTTTACCTATAGATAGGTATAATATGAAGAAATAAAACAAAAAAATTTCTGTTGTAAATATGAGTGACAGACTATTTAAAGTTGCGTTTCAGTTAATTTAGTATTTTCAAGGTTTGAATAGGTAATTGTAATATTATATAGTTTTTAAATCTATTTTGACACTTTATCTTTAAACCATATAAAAACTCATGTTTATTATTAGGTAAAGTCGATTCAGCCAGTAAACCTGCAAGATGGCCGACATGTCATATAACAAAAGTCATATTCCAGCTAAATAAAATGGATTTTTGCATTTTCAATTACTTTTGTCATATGACAGGTTGGCCATCTTGCAGGTTTACTGGCTGAATCGACTTTACCTACCTTAAATTATAATATTTATAGAACAAAACTTTCAAAATAAATTATTATTATTATTTGGCAATATTAAAGCGGTAAAACCGATGAGACTATTGCATCAATTGTTTTAGAAGGTATTATAACAGTTGCTCATAAGTAAAGGTGTCACTTCGGGGCTATGCAATGAGCAAAAGGCCTACGGCTAGCTCACTTAGTGCGGGGCAAGAAGGCATGGCTTAAAAGTTGCTGGTTCGTCGACTGCTATGATGTATATATATTAATTTAAATTCACCTCTCTAGGCTGCCATGCTCTGTTTGTTCAAAAATAAAGGTTTAATTAAGGGCGCCATTCGCAGTAATTTTCAGTAAGACAACATACAGAACACCGCAGTTACCCCTGCAAATAGGTGTATGGGAACCACAAACTCAAAAAGAATCAGGTCTCCCTTCCTAAAGAAATTAATTAAAACACAAACTGATTTTATTAAAACGATTTTGATGTTTAATCAAGAGTGTTAAAATCATGAAACTTCGGCTTTATGTCGGCGTATAAAACACTTTAATACCTAATGCATTGTTATGCAATGCATGCAAAGAGTGAAATACATATTCAGTTGAAAGTTGAACTTTAAAAATTAAGATTACCTTACTTTTTGGTAAATGTGAAAAAGCGAAAGATTGCAACCTTTTTACATCCGCTGTTATAAACCTGTTTTATTTAATAAAAATTATAAAAAAGAAATGTGCTCATTTATTTATACGCATCGGAAACTACGGGGTACTTATCTGAAAGTGTTTTCCCCATACATAGGACGTTGAGACTTCTCTCTTTAGCACCTAGGAACTCTCACGGAACTAGCACCTCACTGGCTGCCGTACTACCATATTGGTCGCACCTAAGGCTTGGTACATAGGCTTGGGTTTGAGCCTCTTGACGCGCTCACGGATTTCACCCTCTCGGGACAATTAGAAGTTGGAACTTGACAGGAACAAAGGGCACATAATTACTTGACTTCCTACTCAAATTATTACATGGACTCACTTCGAGCTAAACCCATGAATTTCCTAGTCGTTATCCATAAATTTTACCAGTGCTTAGCCATAAATTTTACCAGTGGTTAGCCATAAATTTTACCAGTGGTTAGCCATAAATTTTACCAGGGCTAAAACAGCAAACGAAAACCACGTTAATTTGAGGTTAAGTGAAAATTTGAAAAGAACAACTCGAAAATGGTGAAAATCATGAAAATATCGAACAAGGATGAATACCTTACCTTAATTTTGGATGTTGCTGCAATCAGCAATTCTGGATTTCAAAGGATGGTAGGAATAAATCCTGACAATTTTCCAGGACACCCTTTTGTCGCCCTTGGATCAGAGAGTAGTCATTTGACAGACCGACAGCCCGGAAATGGAAAGGCTAAAGCCGAGATATTGCAAGACCATCCACTATCTTACGGCCACGAGAGGGCACCCCTAATCTCAAGGTTGACCAATAAGACCGATTCATCGTTGACCATAGCGCACCTTCGCTGAGAATGAACGCCGTTATTAATTTGGCCACCAGACACTGGATGTCAGTAATTGCAACAATTTTCGACGGCGACATTATAACAATAGTGCCGACGTGAATCAAAATCAAAAAGATACCCAATAAAAAAGTAATTACAAAAACATGTAACAGTGACTGTTACACTGCCCTCCTCCTAAAAAAAGAAAATTGAAAATTTTCATAAGCATTACAACGTCACTAAAAAGTACCCAGAAATTAAAATTTAAAAGGGTCGTAACAAGTTTAAAAACATCTACGCCCAAAAACAATGTGTCACACAACCGAAGGAATGCAGGATCAGAAGAGACTCTAGAAGAGACACAAAAGGGGCGCACGAAAGAACCTTCCAACTAAGATGGTAAGATGGTGGATCGTCGGTATCTTCCGGCCAAAACTCACTAGTACACCTACTCAATGAATCCACATCTTAAACAACAATCCCCAGTCGTGACTGTCGTTCAAGTCTCAACTGCGCAAGCATTCACCCAGTTATGAACGCAAAGGGTCTAGACAAAAATTATCAAATATAATAAATCTTAACAAACAAAACTTCTGGTATTACACCAAGGGTTTGACCAACTCCCCGGTCTCTTTATAGCAAGAAACCGCGCTAATACATGGTAATAAATCACCATGGCAAAGAAATTTATACCGAAAAACGGGATACTCCGTAAAAAGACACTACCGATGACCTTTCGATCCATGACAATAGGGAACTGACCTGATAATCCAGGACGCCAGGCCTTTCATGGTATTGCACATGATTTATCCTGCCGTTGCCCTATACGAGGCTTCCACGCTACTGCTCGTCCACTAGGAACCCACGGATCGGAATCCACCGGCACCCGCCAAGAAACAGTCCCTAAATAAATTTAACCAAATTCCACTTTGTGGAATAAACTCCATCGACCGTTTGTCGACACTACACACATACATACATTCACACATAATCAGGCTTTCTATTTTTTAAATCACACGCTAAATAGATCTGTCACGATGCAATGGGTTAATCCACGGAGTTCAACCAAAATTATCGACACTGGTAAGGATTACAAAAGCTAAAAATACCGAAAATTTATTTTACCTATGCCTGTCAAAACATTACCGCGTTTCATCGAATGACCGTTATAAAAATTGAAATTAAAAATAGTACAAATTGTAAATAATTTACCTGATGGAAATTTACTTGAAAATTAAAAAACTGATAAAATGAATTTAAATTAATAAATAAAAGTGAGAGAACATCATGAATATTTAAATGAATCGCCCCCGGAAACGACAAATACCACTCACCCACAGGACGTTTCGCGCCGTCCTACCATGGATCTATCGCATTTCCCAGGGCAAGCATTAAGATACCACTTGTCAAAATTAATAAAGAATAGAGAAATAACTAGGTTTTGTGACTAGGACAAAAAGTAAATTAACATATTTGTTTTTCGGATAAAAAATCTGAACACCCCCAAGACGTTTCGCGCCGCCCAAAGGTGTACATTTAAAAAAAATCGATATACCAAAGTAATATGCGTAGAAAGTCTATCAAAGTAATAAGCACAATTATTAAATCTCCTACATTGGTCAGTCAATCGATGATACTAGTAAAACGCACTATAAATCCTTCCCGACACCCGTGTACTTACTGGACAACCTCAAACATAAACTATATAGCCTGGTACGACTCTGATGTAAGGCCGCTGCTATCTAAAGCTAAAGTGGTGTTCGCGTACTCGCCTTTTACGAGCAGGTCGAGACAGACCTCAGGACATATTCTACCTAAACCCGTGCCCTGACAGGCAGAAAACATTATTACCGAAGTAATAAATAACAAAATGTAAAGTAAAACCATACGTGAACATTTTTGTTAAGGATCCAACTCTAAAATTCACGGTCACATAAAAGACTAAAGTATCCTGTCCTGCAAAATCTATACTCACAACCATTCGATACTTCCGTGTCACATACACCCTGCTGATTCACACTAGTGCAGACTCACAAAACAGGACTGTCAAACGCTACTTCTAAGCTAATAATTTTGACTTAAACCGAAAACCTTAAATTTACTGATTTGATACAAGTACTTACACGGTTAACATCATCAGTTGTCATCAACAACTGGAGTAACCGTTAACTTTGACAAATCAAAAACTTGAGAAAAAAAAACTGTCAACTTAATGATACATCCACGGCTAACATCATCAGTTGTCATCAACAACTGGAGTAACCGTTAACTTTGACAAATCAAAAACTTGAGAAAAAAAACTGTCAACTTAATGATACATCCACGGCTAACATCATCAGTTGTCATCAACAACTGGAGCAACCGTTAACTTTGACAAATCAAAACTTGAGAAAAAAAACTGTCAACTTAATGATACATCCACGGCTAACATCATCAGTTGTCATCCACAACTGGAGTAACCGTTAACTTTGGACATACCAAGACTACAAACTGTCAACTTTATGACAAATCAAAACCAAAAAAACTGTCAACTTTATGACATATTAAACCCCAAAAAACTGTCAATTCCATGACAAATCAAAACTAAAAACTGTCAACTTTATGACAAATGCAAACCAAAAAACTGTCAACTTTTTGACACTTCAAAACCAAAACTGTCAACTTTATGACAAATCAAAACCAAAAAATTGTCAACTTTATGACAAATCAAAACTAAAAATTGTCAACTTCTTGACCAATTGTAATGAAAGTCCCCCTTACATTTTCAATATGGCGTTTAAGGGCTTTTCTAGACCCAGAGTAAAAAATAATAAAATTAATTCGTTTATTTTCCAACTAACTGAAAGGCAAAAATTGATAGTTTGTAATTATTAAGGTAAAAAATCCTTAAATGTCAATTTAGGGATTATCAGAGGGCTCAGATAGGTTTGAGTTGGACCCAAAATATGGTTTTAACTTAGACACATGCCATACACCGGCATCAGTGCCATTTGAGTTATCCAGCTCATACACAACGTTCGAGCGTACCTTCCTAATCTTACATAAAACGTATCTGTTCGCTAACTTAGCTGAAAAATCGTTGGCCGCATTCGACAATACAAAATTTCTCTTCCACACTTTATCGCCTACTTGAAAAACGTGTTCGCGTCTCCTAAGGTTATATTGATGACAATTTTTCTTATAAGCGTTATTAAGTCTTTTTTGAACTTCTTTGTAAAGCGGTGGTAGTTTTTCCAATTCTTTGACATATGCACCTCGATCGCAGGAATTTAGATCAAGACTACCAGAATCTACTTCATCATAAAAATCGCCAGTTACCGGAACCTTTCTACCAAAAACTATGTAATTTGGACTAAAATTAGTGACTTCAGAAACAGAACTCCTTAATGCTGACGCGATTTCTTGGATGTGTACGTCCCATTCTTTATGAGAATCTTTAATATAACAACGAATGGCTGCGCCAATGGTTCTGTTGATTCTTTCTACAGGATTAACCTGAGGATGGTAACGGCAATTAAACCAAACTTTTTTAATCTTGTACTTACTAAAAAGATTCTTAAAAATTTTACCAGTGTGCGCTGGTGCATTGTCTAGAACCAAAATACGAGGTACACCGTAGGTAAGAAAAATGTCTTCTAAAAATGTTGCTAAAGCTGGCGCTGTAGCTTGACGCAACGGTTTCACAAGCGTATACTTCGAAAAATGATCGGCGGCAACAACTAAGAACGAATTTTGATTTTTACTCCGCGGAAATGGACCCATTACATCTATTGATAAGAGCTCAAACGGAAATGAAACTTTTTTCTGCACACCCATAAGACCAAATCGTGAAAAATTAGGCATTTTTTGACTATGACATGTGTCACATCGACGGACATATTTTAAAACATCAGACCTAAGATGAGGCCAATAATAAGACTCCTGTAACTTTTTTAAAGTTTTAAAATAACCAAAATGAGCACCGTTAGACGGTGAATCATGACATGAAAATATAATATTTTTTCTCTGATTTTGTGGAACAACTAATTTCCACTCTGAAACGTTTGTTTTTAAAGGCAATTTATTAGAAGTATGTTTGTAAATATATCCGTCTTTGATCGACCAATGAGGGTAGGTATCAGGATTGTTCGCAATTTTTTCTCTAAGATTGACATACCAATCATCCAAATCATCCAAAGTAACATCGAGAACAACCACTTCTTTCTCAGGCTCCAATCTAGACAAATAATCAGGAACCACATGCTCTTTACCAGGACGATACTTAACCTCAAAGTCATACTGCTGAATAGTGGTCAACCACCTTGCTAATTTACCCTGGGGGTCCTCTAGGTTACGAAGCCACTGAAGACTCGCATGGTCTGTTCTAACCTGAAATTTCTGACCCTCAACATAACAACGAAATTGTTTTAAACCGAAAAGTAAAGCAAGAAGCTCCCTATTAGTTGTTGACAAATTTCTCTCTGGACGAGTAAGACTTCTACTAGCATAAGCAATTACCTTTTCTACTTCATCCTGAATCTGTAAAAGCACTGCCCCGAGCCCATACGAACTTGCATCACAATCTATAATAAATGGGATCGAAAAATCGGGCGACGTGAGAATTGGAGCTGAGACTAGCCTTTCCTTTATTTCCACAAAAGCTTGTTCTGCCTCTGGTGTCCAACTGATAGGCTGATTTTTACCACGACCTTTCAAAAGATCATTCAAAGGAGCAACCAAAGTGCTAAAATGACTAATAAATCTCCTATACCATGAACACATAGACACAAAACTTTTGACTTCAGTAGTTGTTTTTGGTCTACCAGTTTCTATCATAGCCTTAACCTTCGACGGATCTGTCCTTAAACCTGAACCGTCCACAACAAAACCAAGATACTTTAAAGAGTCGCGAAAAAATTGACATTTTTCCAAATTAACTGTTAGGTTAGCTTCAAGTAAACGCCGATGAACTTCCTTTAATACTTCAATATGATCTTCAAAACTACTACCCAGCACAATCAAATCATCCAAGTAACAAAACACTTTTGGCTGCAATTCAGGGCCGAAAATCTGGTCCATTAGGCGCATCTGGTTTTGTGCTGCGTTAGTCACGCCAAAAGGAAGAACTGTAAATTGGAATAACCCACGAGAAGGTACTGAAAAAGCAGTTTTCTCCTTAGAGCTCTCTGACAAGGGAATCTGCCAAAAACTATGTCTCAAATCTATACTAGAAATGAACCTAGCATCCCTTAGCATAGCCAAAATGTCATCTATCCTAGGCAACGGGTAGCTATCTTTTTTCGAAACAGCGTTAAGTGACCTTGAGTCTAGGCAGCAGCGGTATGTACCGTTTTTCTTAGGTGTCAGAAGTATGGGAGAATTCCAAGGACTCATCGACCTCTCAATCACCCCTAATCGAAGCATTTCATCTATCTCCTTATTTAAATGTCCCAACATAAACGGGGATAAACGATATTGTCTTTTTTTAAATGGCTTAGCATCGCCAGTGTCAATGTCCACAACCAACTTATTAGTACGCCCTAACCTAACATCAGACGACAACTCTTCAAACATCTTCACCACACCATCAGCAATCACCTTTTGTTCATCTGTCAAATAAATTTGTAGGCCTACCTCTTTCTCTTGCTGTAAAATTTTATCACAAGACAAAACACAAACCGAGAAATTATTTTCTTCACTCAAAATATCCCAAGTATTATTTCTAAAGTTAACATTTAATGAAAATTTCCTACAAAAATCACTGCCCAAAATAAGACCATATTTAAGAGAAGGTACCACCAAAACTTCCAAAATTTTACAAACTTTGCCTATATACAACGGGATTTGACAAACACCTGCATTTTCTTGTACTCTACCATCAGCCACTGTCACTTTTCTTGGCATAGTATAATTAACTGATATTTTATACTTATCAAGTAGCTTAAGGCCAAGTTTACCTAAACAAGTTTGATTGGCACCACTGTCCAATAAAGCAACTATTTTTTCATCGTACAGGGAAACCGAAATATAAGGCCTATTATCTAATGGTTTCTGAACAAAAACTGGCGCTGCGTGATTAAAAAAATCTCTAACCGTTTTCTTCCATAAATTCCAATCTTTAAAATCAGTAACAGGATGTACAGAAAAATTGTTTCCATTTCTTAAACGACTATTAACAAAAACTTTACTATTGAAAACCGACCGACTAATATTTTTGACAGAAGTTTGAACGCGGCCTGAATCAAACCCATTAGCTAGTTTTTTGTAACATTACATTTGGTACAACTTTTCACAGTCATATTGTCCAAACCACACCTAAAACAGAATTTCTTACGAGGCTGAGAGCAATTTTTAAAAATATGGCCATCTTTTTTGCAATTAAAACACAAAGCAGCAACTCTTCGGCTATTATTATTACTAGAAGACGAACTTGCAGAACTACTTTGAAATATCAAATCGCTTTCCAAACAATTCGCAGAACTAGATTGCACAAACCGTGTCTTTGGCTGAGACGCCTCGTCAATTAATTTACAAAAATCAAGAAGTTCAGTCACTGACTTGACATCTTGCAAGACAAGTGCGTTAGTGTATTTAGGCAACAAATTTCTACGAATTATTTTTAATTGCACAATTAAGTCTGGTTGTATTGAAAGTCTGGTAAATAAATTCTGCATACAAGCGATATATAAATTAACTGATTCTGCTTTGCCTTGAAATCTACCTTTAATTTGGTCTAGCAAAATTTCATCATAATCTGAAGGCAAAAAATCTTTTAATAATCGATCCTTAATATCGTTCCAATCACGAAAACTGTCTTTATTTGCTCTAAACCACGTAAGTGCTGGTCCATCAAATAAATCTATTCCAGACTGGAATAACCGGTCATCAGAAACAGACCTAGCCTGAGCAAGTTCAGTCACACGTTCTAAAAATGCTTTCACACTACTATCACCTGTAAACTTAATAGACCACTGACATACAGGCGTAGAAGAAACTGATACCGAAATAGGCACTACAGTTGGCGTTTGAGTAGAACTACCTGCTACAGTTACAGGCACTACAGTTGGATTAGTATATATCGCACCAGGTTTTAGGTGGGGGCTTACTTTAAAAAGTAAGGTTATATTCAATTCTAAACATTTACAAGTCCAGTCCTTCACCGACTCCTCATATTCTTCCCTTTCATCAACAGGAATTTGAAATCTTTTTATTCTGTAGAACAGGGATAGTAAACGAGCCCTTAAAGACCGACAAAAAACATCAGATTCTTTACCAGAAAAACCGTCAATTAATCTTTCTAATGCAACTAAAGTATTCTTTATGAAATCTGATTGAATTTGTAAATTAAAATCTTCATCGACAAATTTGTCACACTCCTTATTGCGTACCAAATAACCTGCTAAAATTTTACGTCTAGATTCTATGTCACCACTTGACCTAGTCGATAACTTAATTTTTCTCAAACTAATTTCATAATTAAGCTCTGCTTCTGTCAAAAGCCAGGGATCTAGTTCTCCTACTATGTCACACATTTTCAAAAAAAATATTGTAAGTCGCTTAGGAAAAAAAAAAGTATCAGGAAAAAAAATATTCCCTTAACAGTATGTTGTGAATAAAAAATTCACAATACTAAATGCTGTAAAAACCTCAGACCTATTTATAACAGTTACTTGAAGTTATTTTCTCAAACATTCAAAACAACTTCAAGTATGTAGCAATTCAGAAAAATATAAAACTTAAAGTCAGATAAAGTACCCGTAAATTCAAAATCTCAAAATCAAAAGCCGAAATTCATAGTCAAATGTCAAATGTCAAAAAAATTCACTTTACTTTTCCAAAAAAAAATTCACTTAAATTTTCAAAAAAAAATTGATACATATTTTATATCAAACAGTCCACGAACAAGCAATATCTCATTACTATTGTTAATAAAAGCCACTAAAAATTTGACTGAGACTTCAGGTCCCACGTTGCCAGCGCCACTATAACAGTTGCTCATAAGTAAAGGTGTCACTTCGGGGCTATGCAATGAGCAAAAGGCCTACGGCTAGCTCACTTAGTGCGGGGCAAGAAGGCATGGCTTAAAAGTTGCTGGTTCGTCGACTGCTATGATGTATATATATTAATTTAAATTCACCTCTCTAGGCTGCCATGCTCTGTTTGTTCAAAAATAAAGGTTTAATTAAGGGCGCCATTCGCAGTAATTTTCAGTAAGACAACATACAGAACACCGCAGTTACCCCTGCAAATAGGTGTATGGGAACCACAAACTCAAAAAGAATCAGGTCTCCCTTCCTAAAGAAATTAATTAAAACACAAACTGATTTTATTAAAACGATTTTGATGTTTAATCAAGAGTGTTAAAATCATGAAACTTCGGCTTTATGTCGGCGTATAAAACACTTTAATACCTAATGCATTGTTATGCAATGCATGCAAAGAGTGAAATACATATTCAGTTGAAAGTTGAACTTTAAAAATTAAGATTACCTTACTTTTTGGTAAATGTGAAAAAGCGAAAGATTGCAACCTTTTTACATCCGCTGTTATAAACCTGTTTTATTTAATAAAAATTATAAAAAAGAAATGTGCTCATTTATTTATACGCATCGGAAACTACGGGGTACTTAT
This sequence comes from Polydrusus pterygomalis, assembly GCA_963969555.1. Taxonomy (NCBI): domain Eukaryota; kingdom Metazoa; phylum Arthropoda; class Insecta; order Coleoptera; family Curculionidae; genus Polydrusus; species Polydrusus pterygomalis. Next base: position 117,137,691 of record OZ018376.1, read on the forward strand.
CTGAAAGTGTTTTCCCCATACATAGGACGTTGAGACTTCTCTCTTTAGCACCTAGGAACTCTCACGGAACTAGCACCTCACTGGCTGCCGTACTACCATATTGGTCGCACCTAAGGCTTGGTACATAGGCTTGGGTTTGAGCCTCTTGACGCGCTCACGGATTTCACCCTCTCGGGACAATTAGAAGTTGGAACTTGACAGGAACAAAGGGCACATAATTACTTGACTTCCTACTCAAATTATTACATGGACTCACTTCGAGCTAAACCCATGAATTTCCTAGTCGTTATCCATAAATTTTACCAGTGCTTAGCCATAAATTTTACCAGTGGTTAGCCATAAATTTTACCAGTGGTTAGCCATAAATTTTACCAGGGCTAAAACAGCAAACGAAAACCACGTTAATTTGAGGTTAAGTGAAAATTTGAAAAGAACAACTCGAAAATGGTGAAAATCATGAAAATATCGAACAAGGATGAATACCTTACCTTAATTTTGGATGTTGCTGCAATCAGCAATTCTGGATTTCAAAGGATGGTAGGAATAAATCCTGACAATTTTCCAGGACACCCTTTTGTCGCCCTTGGATCAGAGAGTAGTCATTTGACAGACCGACAGCCCGGAAATGGAAAGGCTAAAGCCGAGATATTGCAAGACCATCCACTATCTTACGGCCACGAGAGGGCACCCCTAATCTCAAGGTTGACCAATAAGACCGATTCATCGTTGACCATAGCGCACCTTCGCTGAGAATGAACGCCGTTATTAATTTGGCCACCAGACACTGGATGTCAGTAATTGCAACAATTTTCGACGGCGACATTATAACAATAGTGCCGACGTGAATCAAAATCAAAAAGATACCCAATAAAAAAGTAATTACAAAAACATGTAACAGTGACTGTTACAGTATCACATGTTAAATTTTCAAGTCCAGTCCTGGAATTCATGCCAACTTATAAAAGTTTAATAGACCAAAATTGAAAGAGTATCACTTGACTTTACCTCCATCTTGCGAGAGTATTCAAAATTTTGACTTTACTTTCCATTTGCTGCTTTTAAACAACTAAGCAAAGTAAATATCTTTGCTTAGCTATGTTAAAGGAACTTTGCAAACAACTTCGTATAGTTCGTAGGTATGATGGGAAATAAAAAGAGGCATCCTGCTTGAGCGCGGCTAGGGGGAAGAAAAAATTATTGTTGTGCTTTTTCGCTATTAAAAAGTACCTAACGTAAAATAAACTTTGCTTTTCTTTTAAATTTCAATAAAACCGTAAAAACCGTGTTTTAAGTATACATAGTGTAATTATTTTTAGGTCAGCTCAGTTTACCAAATGTTATAATTATAGCTATCCAAAGTTTCCCTTATAATAATTATTACAATAAATAGTTATTAACTTACATTAAATTTTACTGCTCCGCGGACCATTTTTTCCAACGAATTAATAATACAAAGGAAGTAGGGTTTTGTAGATTGATAGTTGTCCGGGATGGGTGCTGATGGCGGCAACATTTGACGCATGCGCGCACGACTGTTTCCGGTCCACCTCTGTGGCGTATCATTAAAATGGTAAGAATAAAATGATTAATGAAATTTTATTTGGCAAAGAAAAGAAAAAAAAATATTTAGATTCATATATACCTATAAGATACGTTAAGGTTGGTGTAATAAAACAATACAACTATTTCTTTTAATTATTTATTTAAATAAGGTAACGGAGGTGAAAGGGTCCTTTGTAAATATCTGGTTAAATAACTAAAAAACACCTGTTGTTATACAATAAAAAAAATTGCAAAAAACAAATTGTTTCAGATAATAAATACTGATGAAGGCAAAATTATTGCTAAAACGTCTATATTAAAAAATAAAATTTTAAGAAAACCTTACTCTTTCTTCATGAACCAAATCACAAGAAAATAATAAAATATAATATAATATAGTCCTGTTTATTATATAATGTACCTAAATAATATTAATGAGATTTCTGTATACAAGAACATTTTATTTATTTGTAGTATCAACAACTTAACAAGTTAATTATAGATACATAAACCCCATTTCTAAAAGCTATCCTAAGCTATAATAAATATTCAATTAGCATTTGCCTAAGCAGTTCAATCCTTAATTTTAATTTTCATAGTTTAAATTATATATTATGTCAATGTCTCCACAATATTTATTAAAATAGAGCACAGTCTTATAAGTGGTGAGTTTTTGTATAGATTTGTCCTCGGTGTAGGAATATAAAATACATGAGCGGATCTAGTATTGACTAAGCCTATTCTAAACGGAAGCAGTCCTAAGAACTCTTTATTATCTATTTTGTCTCTAATTATTTTATATAAGAAAATAATTCTTGCTTCTATACACAATATAGTCTTAAAGAAGGGAAATTAAACAAATTACACAAAAGCCCTTGATCTGTACCTCTTGGCGGATAAACTGAAAATGACTTGTAGTACAAAAATTTTAAAAATTTAGGCTGAATAGATTTTAAAAAAGCAATAAGAGCATACTGAGGATCCCAAATAGTGCATGCATACTAAAGTTTTGTAGCTACCAGGGATTTATATAAAGTTATTTTGGCGTTAACATTTTTAAAGTATTCACACGTTATCACCTTGTTTAAGACTAACCAATACACTTTGGAGAATCCGGAAACAGTAACCATTAATGATTGTCATATAAGATTAATGGAAGATACTAAAATCTTAGGTGTGTTGTTGGATAGTAAAATGTCCTGGAAGAGCCATGTCCTGGAAGAGGCATGTCCAATATATGTTGTAACCAGAAGGTGTTCCAGTTAGATTCACAGTAGGATAATTATCTTCAGGCAGGTTTTGACATGGTGTCTCATAAGATATTGCATAGGAACGTACCTGCCAAAAAATATAAGTTTTTTAATTATCTGTTTGGCACCTTTACCAAATGACACAAAAGTACCTATAACGTGCTACTACCTCTCTTTGTAAATTTTTTTTTTATATTTTGATATGAATTTCTTTGAATGATAGAAGGTTTGGACTTGCTTTGAATTTATTTTTTTAATCAATGGTATCTCCAGTCGTCCTCAGGTGAATATTGGGAAAACGTTTCTATCATTCTAGAAACATCATTGTCTTCAATCTTTAAATATGCATTTTTTTGTTTATCGTACCTACACTCCCATATTGTATTACATTCTTTATCCATGGGTTTAAAATTTTAAAAGTAGATTAAACCAATAAAACATCTAAAAACTTTTATCTAGTGATGGGCAAATACCCGGTAAATATATTTTGGGTAAATACCCGGGTATTTACCCAGATATTTACCCGGACCCTTAATGGATATATAAATAGATTTAAGGTTTTTTATATATTTTATTGGAAATGTAAATTAGTAAAATCCTTTAAGTCGTATTTAAAATCAAATAAAACAACACATCAATAAAAAATAATAAAAACATAACATTAACATTACTATAGGAAGCTAATAATATGAGTTAAACAAAATAAAAGAAAAACAGTGAAATTTTTTTAACATGTAAAAACATAATCTCGATTTTCTAGACTACGACTAGCAGAGATAATACTTATAGGATAGGAGTAGAACGAATAAATATATAAAAAAAAATTAAAATGAAAAAACAGTATAATAATCTGCATAAATTATGTTGTTTCTTTATTTAAAGGAAAAAACCCAATCTTCCCACGGGTAAATATCTTTCGGGTAAATACCCGGTAATTATGAATTTACCCATCGGGTAAATACCCACGGCCCATCACTACTTTTATCGATACATAATTTATGAAAAAGTGACAAAGCAGCTTCCTCAGAAGCATAAATAATGCAGAATTATTTGTATTCATATTCTTAAGTACCTACCTACCTACATATTTTCCAATATATTATGTAATGACCAGATACAATAGTTTCAAAACTTACATTTTTTAACCTGGCTACTTCAAAAGTAGGCACTACTGCAGTTGGGACCAATCTAACTTTCAATCTTGAAGTTCTGTCAAAGCAATCTTCAGAAAAATGCTCCGAGCAAAGAACTCTATTTCGTGTAGGATTTCAATCACTTCGGTTTACAATTTTCAACCATGCCTTTTTTCTTTCTTGGGTAATTATTTTGAAAACTAAAAACCAATACGTATTTTTAATTTGCTTTTCTGTAGAAATGGGGTAACCCAGTCGATTAATAAATAAATAATATTTTTCTGGTTTTATAAGACGAACGCCCATGAATGACATGCGAGGTTCGGAGGTTATGTGTATTTTGATATTAAATTAAAATAACATTTTTTTTCTCTACAGAATAAAAAGGTTTATATATCTAAACATAAACTTACCGATGAAATGTAATGCCCAGTTTTTTACTTCATAGCGTTTGGGAGCACCCACAAGCAGCACAACTAACCATATTTATAGCTTATTAATTAACCCAGAATACCAACTAATCAAAATGTTTTAATCGCTTTATTCGCTTTCCAGCGCTAAAAGTATACTCCACTGTCACACTAAAGTAATTATAAGTTTACTAGAATTCGTTAAATATGGTTGTTAACTAATTAAAATGCAAAATAACTCAAAAACAGCAAAGAAAGCAGAAATCAAAGCTCGACCTGTCAACCACGGTCAACCACCAAAACAAATATGGAGTCATTTGTGGGTTCTGAAGATGGCCGACTTCCGTCGCAAATTTTGTTAGGCGGTTTATGCAAAACCCTACTTCCTTTGTATTATTATTTCGTTGATTTTTTCTATCATACATTAAACTTTACTGTTCTACAAACCCTTTTTTTCACAAACGTTAAAAAATATTTGATTTCAGATTGGATAATTATATTTTATTGTGAACCCTGACACGAGACGCCGCTGTGACCATATGATAGCGCATAGTAACGAGGTAAAATTCTAACGGCGGCAACGTATTCCCCACTCCCGGCCATTCGAAGTACTTCACCTCCTCTCTCCAACAAACGATTTTGGCAGCAGATTTAAATAGCGTTTATGAATGGCGTGCGGCATCTATAGCTAGCAGATCATTGAATATAACTAATTAAAATACAAGGTATAAGTCAAAATGTTCAATAAAAAATATTTTTAAAATTTCTTTTAATAAAATAATATTATAATTAAAACCTAATGTCGTTTAGATATCATTTATAAATAATTTTGAAACGAATAATAATCATAAAAGCAGTGTACGTTTAAATATTTTTTAGTTTAAAATTTAGCTTCTCCTTTTTTAAGTATTTTCTTAATTATCATTACATGGAAATAAATAAATAATAAATACATGGAGGCGTGTCCGAAAAAACGCTCGAAAACGTCGATTGGTAGAGTCGTAAACCTGCAAGATGGCCGACATGTCATATGACAAAAGTCATATTCCAGCTAAATAAAATAATTTTTTGCATTTTCAATGACTTTTGTCATATGACATGTCGGCCATCTTGCAGGTTTACTGAGTGAATCGACTTTATTTCTAGTTGCGCATTTTTTTCAATAAAAACTTTTTATATAGGGTGTGCATGGCCAATACCAACTTTCTTATTTTAAATTCAACACCCTGTATATTATTCAATTTGGGAATTCTTCAGAAAATTTTAGACATATTTCATGTACAATATCCTATAGTTACCTATCTTCAACTGTTTCGGAAATATAGATAGAGGACCCTCGATCAGAGCTTTCGCCTGAACTAATGTCATTGTTATCTAAATATTTTATGAAGTATTCTATAACAATGTCCACGTTTCCCACCATAGGTTCGCTCTTCATATACTCGACTCGACAATACTTTTTGCTCTTCGCACCGTCATTTTCACTGGTCTACCAAAAACTCGAGCGAAAACTGTTCAAAAAACTTGAAAGAACATCCTGCAATGAAGGTCTTACTTTTCTAACAGAAGTGTACGTTGCAAAGACCATCAGATATATGAGCTCCCAGATAGCCCCGCCCACCTGTTTACTGTGCACCCCAAAGTCAGAGCTCAAGCTATATTGTGCAACCTGTACCTTACGATCGTGGAAAGCTCTTGTATAAATGTTCTGAGCGAGGTTCCAAGTCCTGAGATTTTTGAGAGCCGTCAAAGTTGAAACTGCCGTCTACAAAAAAAGCAGAATTATTAATGCTAGTCGAAAAATAAAAAAAATCATATACAAGCCCTAAATAGCATTGATTTATTTTATCTATAATAGTAAAGATCATGTCATATTTTCCAGGAAAGTAAAAAAAAATAGCGAAGACCCACTAGAAACAGTAGGACGGTATAAAATTTATTGATGGATAAATAAAACAGAAATAAATGACGATGGCCAATATATAAGTTCGTGCAAATGAGAATACCGAGGATAATCAGGGGCGGATTTAGGGGGGGGGGCGACTGGTGTTTCGCCCCCCCCCCCCCCCTGAGCCTTAACCACACCTAAAGTCAAATACATCATTCGCGAATTCCATTGTAATAAATATAAGAAAAAACTTAATTTCAACTTCACATAATTAATAATAGAAACTTTTCGAGGCACCCTTGTCAGTGTGGGTAGGCGAAAAGCCCCAACATTTTTTTTAACTATACATCCAAATTTTAACAAATTTGGTCAATAATTTAGAGCAAAATTTTCGCCTGCGGCGCTACTGTCTGTCCGCGTGACCCGTGATCGCGTCGCCGTTGCCTTGGTGACTGAGCAGGTCTCCATTTGAAACTATGTGCCGCGACTGCAAAGCTACGTCGCGTAGCGGTATCGTCGTCGTCGTCGTCGTCGCATATTGCTGGTGTGATGGCCGCCTTAAACTGTAAGCAAAAATGGGCAATTATTAAAAATATTCTCTTTGTGGACTGCTACAAAAGTTTAGAAAATGGTCAGGCCGTTTACGCAGGTTTCTAAATACTTCATCGTCAAAATAATCTGGTAAACAAGTTAAGAGAATGTGTTCAATTAGGAATAAAAGAAAAAATCAAATATAATCCAGCTTCTTGTCCCAAGTCAGAATATGAAAATGATGAAAGCGAGGATAAAAGGGATTATGACGAAAATGAAAATTTTGAAAGAGAACTGGAAACAACAATTAAAGAGAAAGAAAGTTGTGAACTTTATCAAGCCAGTGACGCTGAAGACTCGAAGGAAACTCAAAATACTTTTATCGAATTAGGACAATTTTTATATGGAGTTTTTAAGAGGTGCATGGTATATTGAACGTATGAAAATAAACACCAATTTAAATAACGTAAGATTTTTAAAACAAATAAGAAAAGGAACTAAGTTTTCTTGACCAAGAAATTCAGACGTCGCAGATGTCGAAAATGAATTTATATTTTTTGGTTCCTTAATTTTGACAGAATCAGCACAACCTACTACGTCTTCTGACAATACTTCGGATTCGATAATATATAGCGATATGATGGAAATATACTAAACTAGAAATCAACATAAACAAACATATTAGTTATGTTTGGGGTTACTATTGCTGTTGTAATTGAAAAAGTTGTTGTTGTTTTGTTTGGATCTTTGGTTATTTTTGTTTTTTTAATAAACATTTTTCGAAAAATATTCATTGTTCTTTTTTTTGTTCGGATAAATAAAATCCTATAACCAGAAAGGATTATAAAGGGGCTAAACTAAGGTAACCATTTTTTTCTAACCTTAGACCAGGACAATATGAATTTTGACCAGTCACGCCCAAATTTTACAAATCTATCAAAAATGCACCCAATGCCCAACGGCTTTATAGATATCAAAAAATGTTGCGTTTATTTAAACACAAGAAATTTGAAAATCAAAAAATGATGAGTTAGGTTAGGTTAGGTTAGGTTAGGTTAGAGTGGCAGACCTCTGGAATTGACCAAACAGTCACACGTAGTCCTATAGGACCGTTGTGATACCACACATGTTCCGCGGAACCTATTGCATCAGCTTCCTGATGGTTAACACGATCGTAGAAGAATCTTGACAGCTCATTCAAACCAGCCACTGCTGTTAATAAACTTAGTAAGTCGACCCAGTTGCAGGCTGCTCACTTCCTCCAGATCATTAAAAAATGGTTCACCCAGTGCATTGAACCTTCTTCTCGCGAGGCCGGGGCATTCACACAAGAAATGCTGAATACTTTCCTCCTCTTCCTCATCTCTGCAACTTCTGCAGAAGTCGTTAGTTGGTATTCGCATACGTTCAGCGTGTCTACCGAACAAGCAATGTCCGGTGATTACGGCAGTGATGTTTCTTAGGTCCTTCCGACTGTGCTGTAATAGCGCTGCGGTTTTCCTGCTATCAAGTAGGGGCCACAATTGCCTGGAGATGCTACAAGTTGTAAGTCCTGTCCATCTGCTTTGCGCAAGTTGTTTAGCTGCTCGATCTATCTCTTCTTTGACTGATCCCAGTGGTCTAGCCACAGTATTCTCTGCTTGTTCGACAGACATGCTTGCGCCCTCCCTGGCGAGCGCATCAGCAGTCTCGTTGCCATATATGTTACTGTGTCCAGGAACCCAGCACAAGGTGATTCGATGTTGAGCACCAAGTGTGCAGAGATTGTTGCGACAGCGCCTTACTAATTTTGACTTAGGGCTGCTGGAGCAAATTGCCTTTATTGCTGCTTGACTGTCTATATAGATAGCTATAGACGCAGGTCCTCTCAAGCCAGGGTGATCCCGCAGGGTACTGACTGCTTTATCCACTGCAAAAATTTCTGCCTGGAAAATGCTGCAGTAGTCAGGGAGTCTGTATGACCTCTGTATTGGCATGCTCTCGGAGAAGATGCCAGCTCCCACCCCGACGTCCATTTTTGAACCGTCTGTGAAGATCGAGTGATCCGCCTCCATTGTTACTTGATTGCCTTCCCACTCTTCCCTACCCGGAATGAGCATAGAAAAGCCCCTTCCAAAGTCTGGCAGCGAAACAGTGTAATCGGTCGGCTCTCGCAAATTTTGGCCTGGATATTTCCTTAGTATGCTGCTGTGTCCGTAGTTGGCACTGGTCCAGCATTTCGACTCTTTCAGTCGTAGAGCACTTTTTGCAGCCACACTTTTTCCGTAAATATCCACGGGTATAAGATGCAGCATCACTTCCAGTGCCGCCGTCGGTGCTGAGTGAAGGGCACCGGTCACTCCTAAACAAGCTGCCCGTTGTACCTTCGTCAGTTTTTTCATGTTTATTGCTTTTTCCAAAGCAGTCCACCAGACCAGGACCCCGTAGGTAAGTATAGGTCTTACAATGGCTGTATAGATCCAGTGTACTATGTGAGGTTTAAGTCCCCACTTCTTACCAATAGCTTTTTTGCAGGCATATAACGCAACTGACGCCTTTTTGACTCGTTCTTGTAAGTTCATGCCCCAGTTAAGCTTGGAGTCGAGTATCAATCCTAGATACTTTGCTTTTTCTTTCAGCACTAAAGTGCTGTTGTCCAGAACTGGGAGCCTGAAGTTCTCAATCACCCTTCTGCGTGTGAATAGAACCAGCTCCGTTTTTTCTTGGTTGACTTTCAAACCACATTTCGCAGCCCACCGTTCGAGTTTTCGTAGCGCTGTTTCTGTTAGTTCGCTGATGGTATTTAAATATTTGCCCGACACAAGTATAACTAAATCGTCGGCATGCAATCACCTTGAATCCAGCCCTTTCTAACGATCTAAGAATTTTGTTCATTACTCTTAGCCACAGAGTTGGCGACAGAACCCCGCCTTGTGGAGTTCCTCTTCCGGCAATCCTGGCTATCTCACTGCTTCCTAATTTAGAGCAGATTTTACGGCCTTTCAGCATCTTGTGAATCCAACGGCAGATGCAGTTATCGACCCCTGATTCTAATAGGGCATCGCAAACTGCCTCAGTCGTGACGTTATTAAAGGCCCCTTCAATATCTATGAAGGTTCCAAGAGTGTACTCTTTATTTCCCAGTCCGCAGGAGCACGTCAAAATGACGTCATATTCTGGTGACCTATTACTATATATGACGTGACTGTATGACGACAATATGACGTGAAAATGACCTCCTAATGTCACAGACCGATGACGTCAATATCTGACGTCATTTTTACGTCTTGAAATGACGTGACTTTCGCGCCATTTCTTGACGTGACTTTCGCGTCATTTCATGACGTGAAATTCACGTCTTAAAATATTTTGTATTCACCAGTAATCCAATTTAAACTAAAACTACTTAATACATTGTGTAAGCATTTATTATGGGTAAGTAGGTACATACTACTAAACCATGTCGCCACCACCACCACCACTGTAATAATGATCATGTTCGACAGGAGCAACAGGCGTCTTCTGCATTCGCTGCTTCGCGTGTTTTAGCCAATTTTTTATTTCATGTTCAATATCACTTTGAGTAGCAGCAGGGGTTTAATATCTGTTCCGCACCTGTAACAAAAATTAACAATAAATTTGGCACTCTCACAAAAGTTAAAAAAGTATATACCTATCTTTATTTATTTATATAAAATTATAGTTATGGAAAGGTTTTTTTGCATGTTCTCTTATATGAAATACCTTAATTCAAACACTTTTTACGGCAAAATATGTCGTTATTTCTAAGTTAAAGTTAAGGAATTTTTGCATAAACCGGGCCTAAAATTGTCTTAAATAAGTGCGTTAACTTTATATTGGCAACTAAAATGAATATTGAAAATTTTAAGTAATTTATAAATCCAGCATGGCGATAGGACAAAAGATACACACAAAGTTAAGCACAAAATACACTAAAAATTAGAGATTTTGTCTTTAAAACTTCGTTGACCTAAGTAAAATAATCCTAGAAATCAATAAATCCTGTCATGCAGCAGCAATAACCTGCAAATAGTAGGTACTATTTATAGAGACCTTGCTATTTACCAACGAACAGCAACCCAACACCCCAACAGTACTTACCTTTGCTTTGGTTTCGTTGGTTGAAGTATGTAAACAACAAACACCAACACTAATAAACGTACAAACACAACACTATTAAATAAATACCTACTTGAAATGACACAGTGAAAAAATGGCGTCAGCTAACCGCCCGTGTTCGAGCCGGGAGCCGACGTTCGTCTGCAAGGTTGCCAACAGTTTAATACAAAATTATTGGCAAAACTTTTCTGTATTCCTGGCAAACATAATGGCATTTTCAGTTTTCACTATATACACTAATAATATAGTCAGCACAGTGTAAAGTTATAATCGTTTTTGCTTTTACCTACCGACTGAATATTTATCAATAAAAGTAAAACTATTAAACATGACGTCATGGCGTGGATAGGCGTTTAGGGAGTTTCTAATAAACTGGCAACCCCGTTCACGCTCGTTGCCTATGGCAGGAGGGTTTGTCATGCAAGTTATTATAGTTTTTTGGGTAGAAATAATTAAAAATATATTATACCAGATATCACCAAGTAAAGTCGACAATATGACGTGAATTAAATGACGTCAGAAATTCGACAATTAACTAACGTCAAAATGTCGTCGATTTTTGGTCGACTGACGTCTATTGACCAGTAGTCACCAGATATTGACGTCATCTTGACGTGCTTCTGCGGACTGGGTTCTAAGTGATTTTTCAATTGCGCCTACCACCTCATGTAGCACTGTTTCCACTGATTTGCCTTTTGTATAGGCGTGTTGAGACGAGCTCAGCCTTTCTTCTGGTACCGAGTTCTTGATTTGTGTATCTAACAGCCTCTCCAACGTTTTTATGAGAAACGAAGATAGGCTAATCGGTCTGAAGTCTTTGGCAGTCGTGTGGCTGCTTTTACCAGCCTTTGGTATAAATCAATGATCTGCTAGCTATAGATGAACACAAACGAACCTATTGCCAAAATCGTATACCATTCTGAAGTAACTTTTGTCGCAAATTGCGCCCCTCCACTTTGGTTGCCAAACGTACCTCTTAAAAGTAGGTATTAACACTCTTAGAGTACCAATATATAAATTACGGCTATAACAATATTTTAAAAGTAATAATAACAACACTTATTTAATAATTTTACATATTATTCATCCCTAAAGCCATAAATCTACAGGTTTTACCTTCCAGAAGAGAAAAAAATATGACGTTATGTGGTAAATTTAAATCTTTGTCTAAAAACCCATAGACATTTCCCTTAAAAATTATGCAGTTTGGCAAACACAGAAGACGTTGCGTTCCTATTGGTCAGAAGAGAGCCTGCCTTTTTTCATTCATAATTTCTTTGACGTGTGGTCCACAGAGAAATTAAGGGTTTAGTTTGGTCGTTCTTCGTTCGAAAGTTGTTTGAAATTTGTTTCGGTTTATCGGTTTTGTGTATTAATTGCTGTGTTGTTAGTGTTTTGTGATATTTTTTTCAAGACTAATTAATATGGGTCACAGGTTTGAAGTGTGCAAGACTGCGAAATATAATAATAATAATTCTGCAGTTACTATTCATAGGTGAGTACATAAAAAGTTGGGTTATTTGTAGGTTAGGTTTAACTATTCATAGGCGTGGGTAGGTGGGGAAAAATAATTAAAACTTTACATTTTTATTTTATTAAACGTATTATTTATTTAAGGAACATTATGGATAGACTGTATAGGTATAACTTTTGCAAATGGTTTGGCTTATTGAATTCTTTAAACAACTCAGATACACTCTTAGTCTAAAATAAACAAGGAAGCCACTATTTGATCACCTTTAACCATAAACGTCATTTATGACGTTCGTGGGTTCGTGCCTTTAACTCTTCAATTTTGCATGGGATTTCATAATATGTTGTAGGTACCAGACAAAATACTTGTGTAAGTTTTCCATATGCGGCCAAATTTTAGCCGGCCACTATATTATTATTTTTAGCCCATTATTCAAAAGCATGTGGCAACAAATATCATATTTTGGAAAAATAATGATTTTGTTTCATGGAATAGGACATTAATATAATAATTTACAGTCAGAGTCTTTCGAATATTTATTTTCCAAACAGGTTACCTACATGTTTCGCTCATACCTGAGCATCATCAGACCAATGTTAGGCTTATTTTGTTCTGATGCTCAGGTACCTACTAGCGAAACATGTACCTAACCTGTTTGGAAAATAAATATTCGTGTGAGACTATGACTTTGTGAAATTTATTAGTTGTACTCAAATCAGGTCTCTTAAAGAAAATTTTTTTGAATTAGATATTTATGTAGGTATCTAGTACCTAGATAATGTTTGTTTTAATAAGTTGTTAATTCTTGAACCTACTTATTATTTGTTAAAAATACTTTACTTGGATATGTAAGTTAATTCCTGTAATAAACTATAGCTACTTGAGAATAAAGATATATACCTACCTAGGTACCTATGATTATTATTATATGCTGGTTTTATTTCTAAATTTTTTAACATTAAGTTAGCCGACATACAAGTTTAGAAATATAACCGTATCAATAAATTGCATTTTAAAGAACAATTTCCATAAAAACCACTTTTGGGTATACGTACCTTATACGTAATAAGTCAAAAACTGTTAAAGTAGAGTTTTCACTGACAGAAAAATTAATCCCTGGCTAAATTGAAGCTTTTAAATTTATGTTTGCCCACATAAAAGTTTAGGAATGTAACTGATGTATCATAACCAACAAATTCTGTAAAAACCGTATTTGGGTCTTCGTACCTATACGTAAGTCAAAAACTGTTAAATTGGGGTTTCCATTGAGAGAAAAATTAAATCCCTGGCTAAATTGAAGCTTTTAACTTTACGTTAGCCCACATACAAATTTAAAAATGTAACTGTATCATAACCATCAAATTTCATAAAAACCACTTTTGGGTCTACGTAAGTCATATATGGGGATTTTCTCGACAGTAAAAATGTAATATCTGACTGCATTCAATTACCTAGTTTATGTTGAACTGTAGGTATTGTATTTTACCTATAGATAGGTATAATCACAGAATATTAGTTGGCTCTGAGTTCTCTGGGTATAATATGAAGAAATAAAACAAAAAAAATTCTGTTGTAAATATGAGTGACAGAATCCTATTTAAAGTTGCGTTTCAGTTAATTTAGTATTTTCAAGGTTTGAATAGGTAATTGTAATATAATATAGTTTTTAAATCTATTTTGACACTTTATCTTTAAACCATATAAAAACTCATGTTTATTATTAGGTAAAGTCGATTCAGCCAGTAAACCTGCAAGATGGCCAGCATGTCATATGACAAAAGTCATATTCCAGCTAAATAAAATGGATTTTTGCATTTTCAATTACTTTTGTCATATGACAGGTCGGCCATCTTGTAGGTTTACTGGCTAAATCGACTTTACCTACCTTAAATTATAATATTTATAGAACAAAACTTTCAAAATAAATTATTATTATTATTATTTGGCAATATTAAAGCGGTAAAACCGATGAGACTATTGCATCAATTGTTTTAGAAGGTATCACATGTTAAATTTTCAAGTCCAGTCCTAGAATTTATGCCAACTTATAAAAGTTTAATAGAGCAAAATTGAAAGAGTGTCACTTGACTTTACCTCCATCTTGCGAGAGTATTCAAAATTTTGACTTTACTTTCCATTTGCTGCTTTTAAACAGCTAAGCAAAGTAAATCTTTGCTTAGCTATGTTAAAGGAAGTTTGCGAACAACTTCGTATAGTTCGTAGGCATGATGGGAAATAAAAAGAGGCATCCTGCTTGAGCGCGGCTAGGGGGAAGAAAAAATTATTGTTGTGCTTTTCGCTATTAAAAAGTACCTAACGTAAAAGGAACTTTGCTTTTCTTTTAAATTTCAATAAAACCGTAAAAACCGTGTTTTAAGTATACATAGTGTAATTATTTTTAGGTCAGCTCAGTTCACCAAATGTTATAATTATAGCTATCCAAAGTTTCTCTTATAATAATTATTACAATAAATAGTTATTAACTTACATTAAATTTTACTGCTCCGCGGACCATTTTTTCTATCATACATTAAACTTTACTGTTCTACAAACCCTTTTTTTCACAAACGTTAAAAAATATTTGATTTCAGATTAGATAATTATATTTTATTGTGAACCCTGACACGAGACGCCGCCGCTGTGACCATATGATAGCGCATAGTAACGAGGTAAAATTCTAATGGCGGCAACGTAATCCCCACTCCCGGCCGGGGGGAAGTACTTCACCTCCTCTCTCCTACAAACGATTTTGGCAGCAGATTTAAATAGCGTTTATGAATGGCGTGCGGCATCTATAGGTAGCAGATCATTGGTATAAATACTATTTTAATATTGTTCCAGCTTGCAGGTAAATGCGTGTAATACAAGCTGCTTCTGTATATCACCAGGAGCCAAGGTATTAGGATCTTTTTCCCCTTTTGTAGCATGGCGGGCATTATTCCGTCTAGTCCTGGTGATTTATACGGATCGAATGAGTCAATGATGAGTTCGACCGATATGATTTTTTTGGCCGATACTGATAATCGGCCGATACCGATAAGTTTATGGTCGATACCGATATGTATCGGTCTATCGGCCAATACAATCAAACACCAACAAATTGTTTACGTTTAATTATGACAACGTAGTACTTCAATTTTTTTTAGCAGTATTTTTAGCTAACAAATGTTTTTAGAGGCTGGACTTGTAATTTCTGCAAAAAGAAATAAATTAAAACCAGATACAGCTGAGTCTTTGATATTTTTACATCATAATTTACAAATATTAAGTAACTTAAACTAAATTGGAACTATGTTTTCTACTGTGAAAGTGTTCAATAAAGTTCTTGCCGTTTATTTAAGGACTTTATTGTGTATTTATATTATTTGATTTTTTTTTTGTTTAGCAGCAGAATATATCGGCGAAAGGGCCGATACCGATAATCGGCATAACGGCCGATATGACCGATATATTGGTCTCGGTATCGGTATCGGTCGATCTCTAAATTACAATATAAAAATAAAACATAATAAACATAACATAACATGATAATATAAGTCATAATAACATAATAAAACATAAGTAGTTATTTAATTTAGTTTGGTTTTTTATATTTTTCTGAGGAATGAATTGATTTTACCAAATTTTCGTTTTCCTGAATATTTCCATAGAATTCCATACAGGTTGCATTTAAATTATTTTTGACAATCAACAAGGATTTCAAAGTTTCCACTTTCAATTGAATTTTTTCGCTATAGTCCAGATGTTGTTTAATAAAGAAAAAACATGTTCGGTAGGTGCATTAGTTCCTGGCATACAAAATACAGAGGCAATACTCTACCAATTTGCCAATACTTATTATTGTACGACACATCATTTTCTTTAAAGGCTTTAAAAATTTCAATCCACCTATCTGATCCCGAAACAATGCCCAGTTTCTCATCTGTGGTGTATCTAAAACCAGTACTTTTATAGTGTACTGGTTTTGTTTAATAACTAACCAGGACATGCCCTGAAAACCAGTACCTACTGTACTGGTAAAATCAGTACGATTGGACCGCTAAACAGATACTTGTACAAGTATGTACTAAATTTGTTGATTAAAGTGGAGATAATGATATAATACTCAGTAATATTTAAAAGGTTTTTAAGGATGTCTGGGGGTGTATGACCAATATCTTAGGATGTCCAGGGATTTCCGAGTATATCCGGAGATGTTTAAGGAGTTCCAAGGATTTTTGGGATGTCCTTAGAAAGGGATATGTCTGGTGCACACATTTCGGTCAGCGGTTTACCCCTTGAAACTTCCCAACGGGTCACAAAGTGTTTCTAGAAATAATAAACAGAGCGACCGACGTCGCGTCGACGTCATCCTATATTATCAACAATTCTTTTATATATAATTTTTGATTTTACATATTATAATATAATACAGAATTATGTATGTAATGTTTTGTCTGTATTACATATATTAATAAAGTAAGTAGGTTTACTAAAGAAAAACGATGTGTTAATAAATTTTAAAAAATAATTGATATAAGTGGTGAACAAATCGATTTAGTGAACAGGGTGTGCATTAATTAGTTCACTATATCGCGATTCTACTCTATTTCAAAAAAATACTAAAAATTATAAATAATTTGACAAGTAGAAAATTTAAAAGACAGAGGTATATAGTTAGTTTTTTTTAAATTTAATATACATCAAACATGCATCTAATATAATTAATATAACTTTCGTTTTTAAACACAGACAGTTAGGGCAATCGGCAGAAATTTGTTATCATTGATTTCGGTTAAAAACGATTTCTGCGACAAAATTCAAACAATTTAATATCCATATAATATAATATATGTCTGTGGTATACATCCTTGATATAGGAAGTGAACGTTGCATAGACAACATACACACACAAGTACATAATCGACAATTATTAATAAACATTCGATATTATACTCTGCAATAATGCAATTAAATGAAACTGAAATTTATTAACTTATAAATAAAATGTAAATAAACCGTTAGTGGTATATTTAATTATCGCTTTAATGATGGCATAAAAGTTAATACTGGTTTTAAAACTAAATGGAAATAATTAGAATTTTTTTATACAGAAAATACCTGTTCGCGATAAGGTACTATTATCAGGCACACCTTACTTTTGGCGCCCTCTAGGGGGAAAGATGGGTAAGAGGAATTTTCTTATATATTAAGTATAACTAACAGGTTCCGCCCGCTTTGCCGGGATGAACTTTCACGTTCCATCAATTCGAGACGGCTTTTGTGGCTTATATATAGATACATGTGACGTAAGTTCTTTTGCCAATACCCGCAAATCATATAAAATTATCCGGCGCATGAGAATGAGACAATAAGTTTAATATACCGGGTGTCCACGGAAGGTGGCTCGCCCCTCTAACTTTTTTGTTTTTCAAGATAATGAAATAAAATTCTGAGGATTTGTATACAACATAAAACTGCATTTTTTGACAGGTGACTCAACATTATGGAACTTCCGGTTTAACCGGAAGTGACATAAACTTTTGATTTTTAAATGGGACACCTGGTATATTTTTCCTTTTTTTGACTCCATCTGACATTCTAAATACAACGATGTGTCACTTGTCACTTTTTGTCACCATGAAATTATTTTTTTTCCAAATTTATTGTCTTATCTATGAATACCTTAAAATCACTTATTTCAGTTCTTTAATCTTGGGAAAAATACAATTTTACTATTTTTGGTATCAAAATAATCGTAATAAAATCCTCTTTTTTCTTAACCCGACGAGCCACCATGTTGCCAAATGAGTTATACAACTTTAAAAATTAAATTTTAGATAGCACATAGCATTGGAGCAAAAATAGTAAAATTGTATTTTTTCCAAGATTAAAGAACTGAAATAAGTGATTTTAAGGTATTCATAGCCCTCTAGATAAAACAATAAATTTAGAAAAATATATTTTCTTGGTGACAAAAAGTGACAAGTGACACATCGTTGTATTTAGAATGTCATATGGAGTCCAAAAAAGTAGAAATATACCAGGTGTCCCATTTAAAAATCGAAAGTTTATGTCACTTCCGGTTAAACCGGAAGTTCCATAATGTTGAGTCACCTGTCAAAAAATGCAGTTTTATGTCGTATACAAATCCCCCGAATTTTATTTCATTATCTTGAAAAACAAAAAAGTTAGAGGGGCGAGCCACCTTCCGTGGATACCCGGTATATTATATAGGCACTAAATATTGGCTATAAACGATTTCTACTGAAAATTAATAGAAAAAAATGGAATGGAATGGAAACAAAGATCCTACTACATAACGCGTACCTATTAAAAAAATGATCGAACCAGTATACAGGTGCTATGAAGAATCTTCCTTGATCTATTTATATTATGCCCTGTAATAAGATGGGCAGCAGGACCTTGCAACTTCAATAATTTTGGATTTAGGGAGTTTAATCAAAACTACGATTTAACTTCCTGAAAGGAGCTGGCTTTTTATAAACTCAGAAACGCGTAGGGGCTAGCAGGGACCCAACTGATTTAAGCACCTTTGCCCCCTAAAGAATTGCTTTTCTGTATGGAAATTTTATCAAGGTTGTGGCCAATACTCCGAATAATTTCTATGCAAATCCAAGCTACTGTGAAAATAGCGCCTGTGCCTGATGTACAAGTTGGTTGCTAAATTATTTGTTTTTGTTTTACCAACTAAAGGACACCAAGAAAGTTTTTTTGGGTTGTAGGATACTCCCCCAACAACATCCTTTACCCCCAAATTATTTATTAACCATAATTATATGATATATTTGGTATTCTCGTGTGAAACGCCAATCAACTATATTTAAAAGCGGATGTACAGTGCTTCCATTTTAATTTGCCCCACTTTTAAATTGCTGTAAAATACGTATTTTTTGAACTAGAACTTTGAATAAAAAAAGGAATTGTAGGGACTTGAGTAAAGTTTTATGTCAAAAATAATTTAAACTGTAAAATGTCAAAATTATTGACATAAATTACTTTTTTTTTAAATGGAACGCCCGGTATATCTTTCCATATTAAAAAAAAACATTTTTTTTCTGATTACGAAAATATACCATACATGCCCTTTCTTTTTATTTTTTTAGCCCAAATCGATATAAATATGATTAAAATTAGAATTTTTTCAAAACATCAAGATACCCGCGTGTATTATTTTCAATAATTATTGTCATAGTTTATATATATATATATATATATTATTTATATGTAAGTATATGACATTTGTAATAAAAACTATGACAATAATTATTGAAAATAATACACGCGGGTATCTTGATGTTTTGAAAAAATTCGAATTTTAATCATATTTATATCGATTTGGGCTAAAAAAATAAAAAAGTTATGTTAATAATTTTGACATTTTTCAGTTCAAATTATTTTTGACTCAACAACATAAAACTTTACTCAAATCCCTACAATTCCTTTTTTTATTCAAAGTTCTAGTTCAAAAAATACGTATTTTACAGCCATTTAAAAGTGGGACAAATTAAAATGGAAGCACTGTACAAATAGCTATCTCGGGAGTGCTTTGAAAAATACCTATTACTCAAAAAATATTTTTTCGAATCATTTTGAGATGGCAAATTTTAAAGTGTTTTAATTGCATTAAATTAACCGTACAAAGACGTTTAAAATGGGGGTATGAATCTATCCCTGCCCATATGTTTTCGAAAATTGCGAATCTCCGCCATCTTGGTTTGATTAATATATCCCAAGCACTGGCGGATCCAGAAATAAATTTAGGGGGGGGGGGGCACCCACCAAAAATAAAGAAATATATTTAGGTGCAAGGCAAGGGCAGATTTGGCTTTTTTCATTGGGGGAGGGGGGTCAACCATAGGTATAAATAAAGATATGGTTTATGGCCCAGATAGCAAAAGTACGTCCTATGGACGTATTTCGTACCAAACTCTCCGGACGTATGTACGTCCATGGGACGTACATAAAATCCATTTTAGGAACGAAGGACGTAAAAAGGACGTCCAAATTCCGACCAGGTTTACGTCCTATGTACATACGTCCACTTTAGGTCCAAAAGTACGTACAATGGACATAAAATGGACGGAAAATTTGTACGTACTATGGATGTACGGTATTGAACGAAAAGTGAACATACTGTGAACATAAAGTACGTACCATGGACATAAAATGAACGAAAATTATGTACGTACTATGCATGTACGGTATTGAACAAAAGTGAACATACTGTGAACATAAAGTACGTAAAATGGACGCAAATTATGTACGTTAAATGCATGTATGGTATTGAATGAAAAGTGAATATACGGTGGACACAAAGTACGTACAATGGAAAAAAAATGAACTTAAAAAAATTTAATTTTGTTTAAAACTTTTATTTACTAACTGCAAAAAAAATCTTAACTCTACTAACATTCTTTTGACTACTATAGCTACTACTACTTTAAATCTATGGCTATACAAAAATATATTGCAAAAACAAGAAAGTTATAGTAGGTGGACCGGATTCTAGTTGTCACCCTGTGTATATTATTAAAAAAAAGTTTATTGCAAGTTATCACAAACTCAACAAGTGACTTAAAAACAAAATTTTACACAGTAAAATTATTTAAAGAAAAACACAGGTCATTTCTTTTTTATACCTGGTTTTTCATTGAAAATAAAAATAAACATGTTGCAATTAAACGACTAAGCTTACAAAAATCAGGCGCCGCAGAAAAAATAATAAATTGTTAAAGCCTTTTCAAGGGCATTCCATGCCTCCTGTGCCGTTTTTGCCTGCATGACATGTGGATAGGTAGACTTGTCGAGAGAGAAACATATTTTTGATAGTGCCTTCTCTTCACGACGAGCCTTGCCCGCAATATCTGTTTCTGAGTCTTGTTGCTGACCTTCAGTAACACAATTCCACAGTCCGTCTAATTTTAATAATACAGTCATTTGAAATTTCCAGTCGCAATAATGTTCGCGGCCTTTTAGTTTCTCGACGCTTAACCCGCCACTATGATTATCGCTTGACGCCATTTTTACTAGCAAGCAATAGCACCAATGCACTACCGGCGACTCGATTCACTCTTAACCTTTTTTTCGTCGACACGAAACATCCTGGGCCTATAACCTGTTATTATTTTGGAAGCAGGTTACACAAAGCGACGAATTAAATAGGTTGAATTGATTTATCTAGTCCTTTATTATAGAAAAACACTGGAAACGTTACGAACACAACAAGACACTTATTCAATATATTTATATGACATGTAGGTAATTAACATATTTGACATTACCCGCTCAGGAGGCTCAGGTATACCAACTTACATTTATACCTTGAATATTGTGACTACCAACACAATGACATGTTGATCACCAATGATATTAAATTTTCTTTTTAAATAAGATAATCAAGAAATGGTAGTTTTTAACGTCTTTATTAAATATAAAATGAAAAATGTTAATCGGCGTGCAGACAATCAAGAAAGTTGGACCGTGTTGGGTTTTACGTCCAAAATACATTCCATTTAATAAGCACAAAGGACGTCCGACATATGTCCCATAAAAAAGGACATAAAATGAACGTAAAATGTACAAACAAAAATGCAGGTTCTTTGAACGTACGCGTTACACGTACACTGTACGTCCAAAATACGCCACAGGACGTAAAAACGTAAAATGGACATAAAATGTACGTCCTTTGGACGAGGTATGGCTATCTGGGGGTATGAGACACAATGACACAAAATTAACAACAAGCTTATTTCGTTCATTTAATGAATCAACGGATTTTATTTATTAATGTCGAAAAATCATAACCTCATTCATTATCATTAATTTTTTTTCACTTGAATATTTAACCTTCTGTCGGGCGCAACTGATCAAATTGATACATGCCTAAAATATTCTCGCGCTGCTCTAAGACGCACGGCTGTTGCCACCTCCCCATGCGTCTAGCTTCGCGCCTCTATGACTTGAACACGAACATTACTATTAGTGATGGGAAAAATCGAGTTATTTCAATAATCGATTACCGAGAATTCGAGTGATTTAAAAAATCGAATGATAATCGATTGTTCACTCATATTCTATGGGAGGGGCAATTTAAAAAAAAATACATTTTTTTAATCACTTACATAATCAAGCACATATATTTTAGACTTCTAAAAAAAAAAAAAGGTCGCCAGTTCCATAAACTAACTACTTTGTATAGCCCCGCAATGACTGATCGGTTATTTTTTTAACTCGAGTGATCCCATCACTATCAAAAACCATTATGTTCATCACTCATTTCGTCACTCGAATGATTTCCGAAGATAATCGAATAATTCGATTGATTGAAAAAACCGAGTGATCGGTTATTTTTCACTCGAGTTATCCCATCACTAATTACTATTAGTGTCTGAAAAGTCTTTGCGCTGTTTGGATGTATTTGATTGTATCATTTTGATATATTGCGCCCGAATAAGTGATTCGTTAAAAATACAAGTTTGGTTGTTTTTTTTTATGCTTAGGTAAGTTATTTTAGTAGTAAGCTTTAGTTTTTTCATTTTTTGAAATTTTAAGCAAAATAAGTAATGTTTTTAGCGAGGTATATCAGTTTGATATATTGCGCTCCCATATGATTTTTTTTGTGTTTTTCAGAATATTTAAAAGTGAATAATGGCTAATCCTAAAAAAAAGTTTAACCTGGAAGATCCTAAGGATATAGAAGATATCCACAATATTTTATACGGAGAAGAGAGTGACAATGCAGAAGTAGCAGAGGACCTTGAGGACGAAAGTGACACAGATGAAGACGATATTACAGAAACCCGCTTAGAGGATTCTGAAACAGAGCAGTCAGATACCAGCGATGAAGAGGATCACGATGTAAGCGATGGCTATTTTATAGGAAAAGATAAAGAAACAAAATGGTCCAAACATTTTTCTTCAATTCGAGTTCGTGCTAAAGCACATAATGTTTTAAAAAAGCTACCAGGTGTTATCAGAGAAGCCAGAAATGCGCGTACGCCTTTAGAATGTTGGAGCAATCTTATGACTGACGAAATTTTGGAATTAATTTTGGTCCATACAAATACCTATAAAGACTCTATAAAATCATCCTATGTCCGTGAACGAGACGCTAGACCTGTAGACCTTATTGAACTTAAAGCATTCTTAGGACTTCTCTATTTAGCCGGAGTTTGGAAAAGTAACAGGCAAAGTTTGAAGTTCATAATGCGTTGCTTAAGATTTGATGATAAGATTACTCGTGAGGAACGAAAAAAGACTGATAGACTTGCAGCGGTACGTGAAATATTTACTATGTTTGTCGCAAACTGCCAAAAATGTTACACTTTAGGTGAAAATGTTACAATTGATGAGAAGTTGGAGGGATTTAGAGGGAGGTGCATGTTTAAGCAGTATATACCTAATAAGCCGAACAAATATGGTATAAAGATATATGCTTTGGTAGATGCACAAGTCTTTTACCTATATAATTTGGAAATATATGCAGGCTTGCAACCAGATGGTATATACAGAATAAGTAACAGGCCTGAAGATGTAGTTATGAGACTATAGTTGAACCAATTATCAATACAGGAAGAAATATTACTGCTGATAATTGGTTTACTAGCATACCTCTAATAGAAAAACTTCAAAAAAAAAAGTTGTGTTATGTCGGAACTCTAAAAAAAAACAAGAGAGAAATCCCGCTAGAATTTTTATCAAGTAAGGAACGAGAAGTAAATAGCAGCATCTTCGGATTCAAGAAAGAATGCACCCTGGTTTCATATATTCCGAAAACAGGAAAATGTGTGTTAGTTGTCTCTTCTTTGCATAACGACAATGCAATAGACCCGGAAACTGCGGATATGAAAAAACCAGAAATGATAACATTTTATAACAAAACCAAAGGAGGAGTAGATACCACAGATAAATTGTGTGCTAGCTACAATGTCGCAAGAAATATTCGTCGCTGGCCCATGGTGGTATTTTTTGCAATTCTTAATATGTGTGGAATAAAATCTCAAGTAATATTTTTTGGAAACGACCAAAACCCGATTCGCAGAAAGTTTTTTTTAAAACAGTTATCTAACGAGCTTGTTTTACCTCAATTGAAGAGAAGAAGTCAACTATCAATAGGCATGCCCCTTGATTTACAACATAAGCTACATCGCTATAAGGAGCATGAGGAAATAGACAACTCAGAAAGACAAGAAGCAACTCAAGGCATAAAGCGAAAAAGATGTGAAGACTGCACTGGACCAACCAATAAGAGAAAGTTGACCAAATATTCATGTAACTCATGTAAAAAAGTAATATGTTTGTCACATATCAATTCTTATTGTAGTGACTGTAGCAATAAGTTATCACAGAATTTAACCAAGTAAAATTGTAAATACAATATACAAGTTACATGATTTATTTTCAGAATAATGGGCCTTTTCACTATTCTTAAATTTGATACATTTGGCATTTGAATTGTTTAGTCGGTGCTATAATAAGTGTTTTTCATCAATAAAATTATTGCTAGGTCATAACATTAATTTATTTCAGCACAGTAAAAACCGGGTAAAATTCAACCAATTTGAAAATCTCAAAACAGGCGCGACTCATGACGTAGATATGTTTAAAGCTTGCTAGAGCGCATGCGTTTAACTTCGCACACGCGTAAATGCTGATCTGTCGAACTGCCATCGGCAAATTAAGCCACTGTTGCCATATGTAGAAAGTTTTACAATCTTAATAATATACTTTCTTCTTAGAACTTTATTTGGATACTTTAAATAAATATAAACATAATACTGTTAAAATAATTCATTCCGCAGCTATTGAATGGAAAACTGGTATATTATAATTACTAATAATTGCTAGTCAATTACCATTACACTGGTACTATAAACTATAATAAATGATTTCTGAGAGTATTGGCAACACTGTTAAGCTGCTGATTTTGTGAATTCTTGATATTTTAAGCCAGCGACTCGGCTATTCCTATCATTCCTCTGTGCATCAATCTTCCGGCGCGATGACGTAGGTATGTTTAAGTCCGTGTTTTTATTCAAGGAGTTTTTTTATTTATTTATTTTCTCAGTTATGGCTTAAAAGTATAGAAAAGTAAAAACACAGAAAATTTTATTTTTTGTTCCTTTATACACTACTACCAAAATCAAAATTTAGTGAAAAGGCCCATTATGTCATTTAATATTTTTTGTCAGAGATTTAAGTTATGCATTAAACTTACTACAATGTTTAGAATATAAGTGCCTGTTTTATTTTATTTTTGGCCACTTTAAAGTGTTTTGTAAATTAGATAAATAGGTTATTTTTATTTAATTTGATATAAAAAATTAAAATAATATTATTATTGATTTTTATTTCCAAAATTCTTTCGATTGATCAAATTGATATATTGCGCCCGACGGAGGTCAAAAAAGCATTGCGCCGGACAGAAGGTTAAAAAAAATACATACTCGCTTGATACTATGATACTTACTTGCAATATCCCAAAGCTAAAGATTAATGATTTATGTATAACTAGCGGCATGCGTTACAACCCGCTGGTATAAATACAAACCCGAACAAACCCGATATATTAGTACCCGGCATGCCACTTTCTGAAATTGCACCCGTGCGATGCCGGGTCGGGTCGCTAATTATACATAAAAACCTTCCTCTTGAATCACTCTATCTATAAAAAAAACCGCTCAAAATCCGTTGCGTAGTTTTAAAGATTTAAGCACATATAGCTGGGGACAGACGCGACAGCGACTTTGTTTTATACTATGTTAAGAAGATTAAGATATTATGTTATGATGCACAATCGAACGTTAAAATGTTAAAAAATTCACAGATCTTGCACCTTACGCAAGCATCCTATGTATTGAAAATACCTGACACAGCTTTAAAATAAACCGCATTATTTCGCCTTAAGAAGCCTACTGTTGCTCTGTGTCCCATTACGTTTGGGACACTCTGTATATTAATTAAAACATATTATAAATAATCCCAAAAAAACGAAAACAAAAATAAAAGTTTGACACCCTTTATCTTGGTTGTTATCAATTTTGGGATAATGCAAGTTTAAATAAATCGCGTTATTTCGCCTTAAGGAGCCTGCTGTTGCTCTGTGTCCCATTACGTTTGGGACACCCTGTATATTCACTAAAACATATTATATTAAATGTATGGTTTTATTTCTAAGAATAATTAATATAAATTTGTTTATAAACAATAATATTTACATAGCAGACCAACCAAGGTGAACAATTGCCTTATATTCAATCGGTCATATTGTCTAAGCCTACTTATGCTATGTTTTTAAATTATACTTATTTACCCAACGGTACAATAATATTTTCTGAGAAATCAATAATAAAAAAATTATCCCATTTGTTAACCAAATTTGGGCGGACCCTGTAATATGCAATTATTGTGCTCCAACTTTTTGCCTCCCGCTTTTTTTTTCGATATAATATTCCGATTTAAATAACGTGAACTTACCTTAGTTATAACTTATCTCAATAAAACACTTTTTAACAAAGTTACTATGGCGTTCTTTAAAACACAAACTAAACTAAACATTATTTATTATTTACTTGCCGACTTTACGCTGATTCATATTTATATTTCTACCAAGTCTTATCAGAGTATTGTAACATAATCCTTTGACCGATCTAGATATTGCGCTGTTGGCCGCGACATCGACATGAGCGACATTGACATGCAATGCAAAGTTTGCGTAAACACGATCCCAATAGTATTTTCAATACTAAAATCGCAAAATAAACAACCCGATTAGAGCGCCCCGTCATGGCCCCGTCCACTGACTTGTCGAAGTCGTCGCTTCGGTCGTTCTATCCTAATCTGCTGTAGTGCTCAGCTTTTCTTCTTCTCGCTTGTAGATCGGAAGTACACGACTGGACAAATATAATTAAATTTCATTGCGCATTTCCGTTTTAAGTCTTAGATCTTGATGAATTTTTTTTAGCTATCATTTTTTTTTGAGGTCTTACATGGGGGGGGGGGGCTTCGCCTCCCCCCTCTGGATCCGTCAGTGACCCCAAGCCATTTCGAGTTAGCAGGGTGGTCGGGAACATTGTGCAAGCAAGCACTGTATAATAGGGCCACAATGTTTTCTTGTCGTCAACCTTATTTTAGTTCCTTATTTTAGTTTATTTTTTTTTTTTCAGAAAGATATCATTACAGTACCGATTCTTCACAACGCCGAATGGAACACTCCGTGCATATAGAATTTCTTAAAGAGCAAGAATTACACAATCACCAAAAAAGGGACGTGGAAAGTCCACTGATGGCCTCAAGCACACCGATACCGGTCAGTTCATCCGAGAAAGGTAAAAATTCGGTAAGTTCTTGTAATTTATTGGCAATTTATTGCGTAAAGCAAAGTTTGCACCGTAATAACGAGCATTTTTTTTTATAAGTGCATGCATTTTTTAAATTAATTTTAATAAGTTACCGTAGAATGGGGCTATTTAGGATTGTGGGGGTTATTTGGGAAATGCCAAAAAAAAAATTCTGGCAAACCTGCTATTCGCCACGTGGATCTCAACTGATCGGCATCGTGGCCTGGCGTTCTGGCATTGGTTAACCGTCCTCTCTAGTAATTGTTCACTCGCTGTGCGGTACTGTAGTATGTTTTAGAGCTCCCGAAAAATCCGTTAGAAAAAAAGCGAAAAATATTTATGTGCCAACTTCTTGTTCCTGGCAGTTTCCTCGTTATTTTATGGTAAGTTTAGGATCGTTGACTAATTGTTACATATTTCTAGATATCCTAAACAAAATTGTGAGAATATTGACATAGAAGAGAATTTGTTATAAACATTTTTGTAATGTAGGGCAATTTGGGACAAATAACTAAATAGATTTTTTTTCTATTTTAGACTATAAAAATGGTTAGAATATACGTAAGAACTATCTCAGTAGTTACAGACGGGGAAAAAATTATAATCCCTACAATTCCTACTCAGAGGAAAATCTACAAAAAGCACTAGAGGATATCAGGAAAAAAATTACATATTCGAGAAGCTGCCCTATACCTACTTATAATACAGTATATTTTTTTAAAAACAATTTTTGTTGTCCCAAATAACCCCAAACGGGGTTATTATTTGAGTTTTAATGCATTTTATACTAAATCTCAAATATCCCCATCCTATGGGGTAATTTGGAACAAGCCCTTAAAAAAAAAGATTACCCCCCTACTTGGGAGGGGTATAATACTTTAGGTAAATGTGGTATCTACCTACCCCTATCCTTTCAAAAATATATCGTATATAATTTTATGTTACACGAGAAAAAAAATATTAATAAAAGTGTTAAAATGTTGTCCCGAATAGCCCCGTTCTACGGTATACAAATATCTAGCTGTTCTAGGCACCTATAAAGCCCACTAATGCAGTACTAAGAAGAATTGTAAAATATGTTTTCAAACGGAATTAGCTTCAACCTTCTCCTAGTCAAGTTTCCGGCAACAGGCTTTAATGAGAATACCGTGTATGTTTCGTATACCTATATGGAAATATTTTCTGGTGATTCGAATTTTCTTCTGACAGACCGTTTGTTGGTTTACAAGCTTTGTTGCCAGGTTAAAATTAGTAATTTCATATCAAAACCATTTTTTTTTATTCCAGAGTTCCACAAGAATTCTTATTACTATAAACTAGATCTACCCTCTGCTCAGCATTTTCATTAACGATCGGATTTTCTTTTGCTACAAATAGGCTGTTTTATTTTATGCCAAAAACCTTAGTTTATACAAAATTGTAGATTGCATAGCGCACGATCGTCAATGTTTGTCAGTAGGGGTGCTAAAACAATTTATATGAGTCTACACCTTTTCCATTTGTAGTTCAGAACGCGTCAAAAGGATTTCAGAAAGCGTTAAATGTATTTTAGAATAGTCTAATGTAGTTCGGAAAGCATCAAATGTACTTCGGAATTGTCAGATGTAGTTCAAAAACCGTCAAATGTACTTCAGAATAGTCAAATGTAGGTACTTCAGAAAGCACCAAATGTATTTCAGTATAGTCAAATGTAGATTAGAAAGTATCAAATGTATTTCAGAAGAGTCAAATGTAGTTCAGAAAGCATCAAATATATTTAAAAAAGCATCAAATATATTCCGGAAATTACCAAATTTATTTCGGAAAGTATCAAATTTAATGTATATTTTAGGTATATAATTGCGTATAATTCACGCTGAATATTTACAAATACCGCTTTATGAAATACTTTGGAATATTCTAAAATACATTTGACGCTTTCTGAAATACATTTGATGCTTTCTAAAATACATTTGACTATTCTGAAGTACACTTGATGCTTTCTGAAATACATTTGGCTATTCTAAAGTACATTTGACGGTTTCTAATCTACATTTGACTATACTGAAATGCATTTGACGGTTTCTAATCTACATTTGACTATACTGAAACACATTTGACGGTTTCCAATCTACATTTGACTATATTGAAATACATTTGACGCTTTCGGAACTGCATTTGACTGTACTGAAATACATTCGACGCTTTCTGAAATACATTTGGAAAAGGTGTAGTTCAATCAAATCTTGAATACACAAGCGTCTCCCTACTACCTACTAAAGCATAATATACCTAAATTATCATATAATTAATTATGGCATAAACATTAAACGCTTCATAGGAGATTAATTAGTGACGATCACCTCTGTTGGTCTCTGTGTTAGACATTTCAAGAAAAAATCGATGGTTTTTTCTGTGCTCAAGGTCGAACCATCACATGTTTATACTATCCTATCTTTGCTAATATTTAAACTACCAACATTAAAAACCACAAATATCTGCAATGTGAGCGACTTTAATATATTTAAAAAGTCGCTTGCAGTGTGATGTCAGTCCGTAGACAATTTTTGGTTACCTTTTTAGAAACTACTCAACGACACATCAACGAAACCACTCAAAAACTTCCCGTTTCAAATAAAACCACACAAACTTGGAGAGAATGGTGCCGGACAACGGAAAAACATTTCCGAACTAGACAATAACAGTATTCTCTTAAAAATAAAAAATATGACATTAGTCAAGCAGCATCCAAATTTGCTTCACAACATCACTACTTCAGTCAATACTCCAGTTAAGAATACTTCATGGGAAAATTTAATTGTACCATCTGGCGAGAGGCCTGACATACTGGAACCAGAGGACGTGGGTGTCGGTGATGAACTGGACAAAAATGATTTGGCGGATAATAACATCACTGCCATCAAAGCGGTAAGTGTTGAATTACATGTTATGTATATATTTGAATTAAATGTAAATCCCTTTAGCTAGTAACTCCTCGCTTTTCGTAGTTGGTATCAAATTATTAAAATCGTTACAATTTTATTTATATGTAGACATAATCTATCCTACTATCAAATATTACTGACAGTTCGGATCAATACATGGATCCAATGTGTTTTCACGAAAATGTTTTCATATTTTACAGTATGACCACGCACATATACCTGCTTAAAGACCTTTCTATTGACCCTAAAAAAAGTTTGGGTATAAAACGAAACGTTGGGATAACTACAATTGTGTCATTTCATTGCCTGTCCTCATTCCCGCTATACTTACTCTATTGTAAAAATAAAATGACATTCAGGAATAAGAATTATAAATTAACGATTGGGATTAGGAAGTTGGATAGGTACACCTCCTATAATTGATATTGCTAATAATGTTAATAAAACTGTTATTACCGTCTGTTGTCTTAGTGTTACCCCGGACCATTCTTATGCCTACGGGTTTTCACCAAGTAGACTTAAGTTAGCAAGTATATCAGTAAATTAGTTGTTAATTATAGTTTTTCTATGTGGTATGTTTTGAGCATGGTTTGCTTTTTGTATGTGTGCGTGAATGTACTAGGTAGGTACCTCTAGTTCATGTAGGTTTTGTAACAGTAAGTGGAATGTGACCCCGGTGTGCGACATTGTAAAGGGTAGTTTTTGTACTTTTTTGTTTCTAAATCTGTTTAATGTCTATTGCAAGTGGTCAATTTTATTATGCACGTTTGTCAGGTCTTTTATATGTAACAGTTCTGTTAGCGCGCAGAGTTGTGTCCCAGTAAAGTTTTATGCCTGTATTTTCTTGCTCTCTACATCGTCTGGGGTTGGTATTTGCAGTGTGGTGTTCATTTAGTGATGATGTCTTTGAGTGCAAGTTTTTGGTGACGTTTTTTGGCTGCTGTGTTTCTTTGTGTATTCTGTTTAGGAAAGAATTTATTTTCAACAAAGAAATTTAATAACATAGGAGTACCTCAAGGAAGTATTTTGGGGCCTTTACTTTTTATTTTATATATTAATGACATGCCATTAGTCCTAAAATTTCTTAAACTACAAATGTTTGCTGATGATATTCTTATCTATATAAGCGGTAAAAATCTTTTGGAAATTTTGGAAATTTTAAATTCAGAACTGATTCTATTGTCAAACTGGTTAAAAGTTAACAAATTAAAATTAAATGTTTCTAAAACAAAATGTATGGTTATGGTTGTAAATTTAAATAATTATACAAATATAAATATTTTAATTGATGGTGATAAACTAGAAATAGTCAATTCTTTTAAATATTTAGGTATATTGATTGATTCAAAATTAAAATTTAATAACCAATTCGAAAATTTAATTTACAAAATTGCGGGAAAAATTAGTTATTTTAAAAGAATAAGTTTAAATTTAAAATTTTATTCGAAAAAAATTGTATACAATACTTTAATTTTACCACATTTTCTTTATTGTTCTACAATTTTGTTTATGGCGGATGAAGGTGTAATAAATAGATTACAAATTTTACAAAATAAAGCAATGCGAATTTTACTTAATATGGATAGATATACAAAAATTAATGTGATGTTAAAAAAATTAGAATGGTTAAATGTAAAAAATTTAGTATTGTTTTTGGTTCTAATATTTATTTTTAAAATTCAAAATGATTTGTTACCGCCACATTTAAAGCAATTGACTGTTCTAAATAGTGATCAACATAATTATTTAACACGAAATAACAATAATTTTTTTCTTAATAATTTTACAAAAAATATTGCATATAAATCAGTTTTTTATAAGGGTCTTATTGAATTTAATAAATTAAACAAGTCAATTAAAAATCAAAAAAGTTTAAAATCTTTTAAAAAAAGTTTAAAATCTTTCTTATTAACTCAACAGGACAAATAAAGTTTCAAAAGGTCATTTAATTCAAAAAATAAATAAAAAATTCACAGGTCTTGCACCTTACGCAAGCATCCTATGTATTGAAAATACCTGACACAGCTTTAAAATTTTAATGACCTATGTCATGTAATTAAAGCCCACATTCTAATTTGGATTTTGTAAAAGTTTAAAAAATGTTCTTTAATTTTACAGGGTCCGCCCAAATTTGGTTTTAACAAATGGGATAATTTTTTATTATTGATTTCTTAGAAAATTTTATTCTACATAAAAGTTTTGCATCTTGAGTAAATCGTTTTGACGTATTCAAATCTTCTGTGGCATAGACAGGGTGAATATAAAATAGAAAAATATGACGTCAGTGACTCAAAAAATTATAAAAATTTAAAAACTGAAACAGCCATATTAACAGTTAATGTGGAAAGTTAATATGAAAAGTGTAAAAATTCAATAAGGGCAAACTGCATTATTTCGCCTTAAGAAGCCTACTGTTGCTCTGTGTCCCATTACGTTTGGGACACCCTGTATATTAATTAAAACATATTATAAATAATCCCAAAAAAACGAAAACAAAAATAAAAGTTTGACACCCTTTATCTTGGTTGTTATCAATTTTGGGATAATGCAAGTTTAAATAAATCGCGTTATTTCGCCTTAAGGAGCCTGCTGTTGCTCTGTGTCCCATTACGTTTGGGACACCCTGTATATTCACAAAAACATATTATATTAAATGTATGGTTTTATTTCTAAGAATAATTAATATAAATTTGTTTATAAACAATAATATTCACATAGCAGACCAACCAAGGGGAACTATAAATAATCCCAAAAAAACGAAAACAAAAATAAAAGTTTGACACCCTTTATCTTGGTTGTTATCAATTTTGGGATAATGCAAGTTTAAATAAATCGTATTATTTCGCCTAAAGGAGCCTGCTGTTGCTCTGTGTCCCATTACGTTTGGGACACCCTGTATATTAACTAAAACATATTATATTAAATGTATGGTTTTATTTCTAAGAATAATTAATATTAATTTGTTTATAAACAATAATATTCACATAGCAGACCAACCAAGGTGAACAATTGCCTTATATTCAATCGGTCATATTGTCTAAGCCTCTAAGCCTACTTATGCTATGTTTTTAAATTATACTTATTTATCCAAGCGTTCAAAATAGACCATGAAGATTTTCATGAGATAGGTAGGGGTGCAAAATATAACCAATCACCCGGTACAATAACATTTTCTGAGAAATCAATAATAAAAAAATTATCCCATTTGTTAACCAAATTTGGGCGGACCCTGTAATATGCAATTATTGTGCTCCAACTTTTTGCCTCCCGCTTTTTTTTTCGATATAATATTCCGATTTAAATAACGTGAACTTACCTTAGTTATAACTTATCTCAATAAAACACTTTTTAACAAAGTTACTATGGCGTTCTTTAAAACACAAACTAAACTAAACATTATTCATTATTTACTTGCCGACTTTACGCTGATTCATATTTATATTTCTACCAAGTATTATCAGAGTATTATGTTACAAGACCGATCTAGATATTGCGCTGTTGGCCGCGACAGACGGCAGAGCGACATCGACATGAGCGACATCGACCGACATGCAATGCAAAGTTTGCGTAAACACGATCCTAATAGTATTTTCAATACTAAAAAGGGTATAAACTTGTTAAAATGTATCATGTAGCCACGTGCTAAATAAATCTTTTTACTACTACTACTACTACTACACGTTATGTGGTCTATTGTTTAAAATAACTGGCGCATGTATTATATCTATAGGTCCTCGTCCCTCTTAGTAATCGTGGTACCATTGTCAGCTCAGTGCATAATTTTGGATATTGTGTTCGGATGATAGTACGGTTAATTTTTTGTTTCAGTTGTTGATTCATACCAAATCAATTATTATTAAAAAATAAGATTCTACGATAAAATCTTACCTAAGTACCTACTTTATACCTTTTGTTAATGATTTTCCGTTTTTATTAAATTATTATAATTAAATCCATATTTAAATAGGGGAATAATGAAAAAGTTCTTATTTTATGGTGTACTTAAGTTGTCACATTATGTTGAACATTTATACTAACCTATATTTTCAAAAGAATACCTACCGACTATTTATTAAACACAAAAAATTAAATAATTTCGAGACGATTAATGGTTTATTTAATTTAATGTAGAGAGAGTTGTTTTTCTGGCACCGTCTAAATTTAAAATTTATCAGTGTGGTGTCAAATAAAATCTTTTTTAGGATTGTATAGAAAATTTCTGCGATTTTTTTTTATTAATTTATAAAATCTATTCTTGCACGATAAATAATTTAAAAAAATTTATAGGTTTGAAAATAAAAACAACTTTTTATCAATAAAATTTGTTGTGATATACCTACCTACACATGTATGTAAAAAAAGCTTCTTATTAATTGTAAACTTTCCTGCAACGCTGTATTAATAAAAATAGAAGCAACTTTAAAAGTACCTATACATACCTCAAAAAGTATAAAATAATAATATATCATGATGATGGAATATATTTAAACAATAATAGTTAAGAGCAGTGGAAGCTCGTGATTTTTTTTTAAATGGGAGGGGGGCACATAAATCAATAAATAATACTTACTTAACAATAAGATTATTTTATTAATTAACATAAACTTTAATAAGGTGCAGTGGGGTAAGTGGGGATCTGGGGCAAGTGGGTTTTTTGGAAATATTTTTGAATTTAATTATGAAAAAAATCCAAAATTATAATACAATAGTTTTCACAGCCGTATAGGCCCCAATATATTATTAATAATGCATAGACATTTATTTCTTCAGGTTACACTGCTTTATTTAAAATGTGTCCAATCTTTATCGATTATGTCAAGTTACGGAATAAAATTTCAAAAAATTGTATCTCTACTAATTAACAACCTAGGATTAAAATGTTTACATTCTTAAAGATGTAATCACTTATGTTGTCCCTAATATTTTTTTAACAGTTTTATTTTTCAGTGTTTTCGTTTTAGGTCCATAGTGCCCACTTGCCCCGCTTTTCCTACTAGCAGGGTAAGTGGGCACTACTGTTTCAGGGAAAGTGGGGATTAGTTCCTAACTATAACCTAAGCTAGATCAAGCTTATATTTGCGTTCTTTTTGATACCTATAATATGTAAACCTAACTTTTTCTTGTTTAAGACTCAACATTAAATTGTTCTTATGTTTAACAATAAATAACACTTTGGGTTGGGTTGGTTTGTTGTGTAATTTTTTTTTTTAAATTCCTTGTACCTTAAAAAGTTCGTAACTTCTGTATTTTAAGACTTTTTTAATATCTGAAAAAGTTTCTTGTGGATGACGACGTATAGGTCGACCCACTTGTCCCAGTTTAATATAACGCGGCTCAAACGTGATTTGCAAATCAAAAAACCCACTTGCCCCAGTACCTGGGGCAAGTGAGTACTATGGGTACATTTTAACGACATTTTTTTTTATTTAATGTTTTTTTCGTGAATAGTAAACAATATTAGGATATATTGTAAACATAACTAACTAATTCCTGTCTAAAGCGCACCTCTGTATCTCGATTTTTCGAAAAGATATATGGTTTCAAAGTCGATCTTTCATATTTGTAGTACCCACTTACCCCACTGCACCTTAGCTTAATTTTGTAAAAATATTGCCTTATTTCGAAATCTATTTTTTACGGCCGATTGGGAAAATCCAAAATCGGAAACAAAATACACAATACTACGCAAACTGAATTACACTACACTTAGAGAGTAATACAAATAACTCTAAACTGATTACAACAAAAAAAATTAATAGGCTTTTACGTCATCTAGAAAACTAAAAATAATCGTGTACAATAATAGTTAATTATTATTATACATCCTAATCCGCGCGCGCCGACTAGGCCAACCAACTACAACCCAAACCAAAATAGTAAGCAAGGGCGCGAAAAAAAATACACCCAAAATTGTGCCCATCGAGATGCCGATGACACGCGATTTTAACCATAGACGGGGTCGGCACCAAAATTGGTGTAATATTAAGAAATATGGCCTTCTGTAATTTAAAGAGGAGTGAATGAATTAGAACACATCAGACTTTGTTCATAAGAAAAACAATTGACGTTTAAATTGTAGGGCAGTCTTCGGCCACAGCATTCTACTACTCCGCTAGCGAATATACAAACCAGCTATCTAATAGAGAAGCAAAACAAAATTGCTGCCTCGGCAATGATTTTCGGCATTGGCAACAAGAAATTGACGAGCGACCAAATTTCTTTTCAACTTTTATTTGTTGAGCAATTCTAGTAGGGCCAACCCCCACTGCTTAATGGTGTTTTATCACTTTGCCTTCAGGGCATAAAAATGCAGTTTTTAGATGATATTGTTTTACTATAATGTAAAAATTTTAACTTTGGCTACCATCAATCTCTGGTTGTTCATCTTTGAGGATAGAAAAACGTTTTTTCCATCCTCCTGAAAACATTATGAAAATTTCGAAATTTTGTCAGGGGGTTTGTTCGGGTTTTTGGGCATATAGACGTGGTATGTCCAACCTTGATGGTGGCCAGATTTTAAATTTTAATCATTACAGAAATAGCGTCCAAAAACGGAATTTTAATGCCCCTAGGGCATAGGTCATAAGATTTAACTTGCTATAGTTTATTAGCCAAGATAAACTTTTTAATATTGTCTGCACCAATCATAATTTGCCCTAATTCTATTTAAGCAATTAAATTTAATTTCCAATTTTATCTTCATTCAATTCATGGTTTATCGGCTGAATTTACAGTAGTTAGACTATTTAAAAGTTATACAAGTCAGTCGCGTTTCAACGGACGTCGTCTCAATTATTGTAGCAATGTGTACTTTATGAGTGACCCTCCAAAAGCTGATACCCATTACAAAATAGATAATTTTCTCATTTTATGTTTTCTTATAAGGTAAAATGCAATTCTCTATCACCAATTAGATATGTCATTTCGTTTTTTTTTTTGTTTTCAAGAAATAACTTTTATATATTTTACTGTTGGAGACATTTTAATCAATTAAAGCTAGATGACTACCTAAAAAGTCGTTGTGAGAATTTTAACTAAAGCATTTGCAGTCACAATTAAATAGACAAATATGCACAGACATCGAGAACAAAAAGCTTAGCGTAATAAACTAGTAGATACTTTATTAGATAGTTTATTACAATTTATTTATTATAATGTACGTAAAATAATATTTTATACTTTTTAAGGCAGCAGATTCTATTTTTTTATTTATTTATTTTTGGTGTTTTGTAATTATGGAGTAATTTCCTCTTTTAATTTATGATCTATTGGGTACCCCCCCCCCCCCCCCCCCTTTAATAATTCTGCAAATGGCACACTACTTAACATTGTAACAAAAGTGTTATTTTATTTCCTTTTACCCACGTCCCTTTACCTTTTCTAAAAATATACCTACCTATTGAATTATGGAGGAAAGTAAAACATAAACATCAACTATAATATGTTACTTTAAAATGACATTTAAAAGTCAAGGTCCTGCCCTCCTATACGTATCAAGTCAAGTACCGTGCGAGCAAAAATTATTTGCATCAAAGAGGGTTTGGATTAAAAAACGTGGGGCTTGGTTTAGATCACAATGATATGGGGACGATATAGGTATCTAACCAAATCTAGGTTAAAATT
Source organism: Polydrusus pterygomalis (assembly GCA_963969555.1). Classification (NCBI taxonomy): domain Eukaryota; kingdom Metazoa; phylum Arthropoda; class Insecta; order Coleoptera; family Curculionidae; genus Polydrusus; species Polydrusus pterygomalis. Next base: position 117,175,926 of record OZ018376.1, read on the forward strand.
TTGTCAAATTCATATTATGTCATCATATGCCAACCATAGCCAAACTAATGAGTAATAAAATAAGTAGACAAATACAAATTTATTTTTGTTGTTTACAAAATTAACAAAGTAAGAATATGCAGAAAAAAAAAGAAAAATAATTACATAAATTGCTGAAATTGGCCACCGCCATGCTCCAAGCATAAATTCACACATCTCTTCATAGTTTGTGTTGTGAGCAAGTGTTGACCAGCATCTCTGGAGAAATGTTACCACATTCTTGGATTATTAATTAATTAAATTGATAAATTAATCATTCTTGGATAATCCTTTCTTGTTGGCGTACTTTGCATTTTTTCACGAACGTTTGCAACAAGTTCTTCTGTTCTTACAGATGGTCTTCCTGCTCCTTTTTTGTGTTGTATAGAACCTGTTTCCCTAAACACAGCCACGGTTCTTTTCAGGCAATGATAAAAATCCCCAGCAATAAAAGCAACGTTAGGAAAATGTTCGTGAAAATCGTCCATGCACAAACCCGGATTGTATTGCCACTCACCATTTACTCTAACCCCGTCTCGAAAATACGCTGAATGTTTTTTGCTATTCCGTAAAGCCCATTGTGTGAATTGTTCAAGAAATTCGAAAAATTAGCGAATCAAATTATTTGTAACGACTGTCAAAGATGACGGAATAACTGATTGATTGTTAATTCAGGTATTAAGCTCTACGGCTAATTACGTTCTTAGATGCAAGGCCTTCTTTGATGCAAATAATTTTTGCTCGCACGGTACGTTCTCATGAGAGCGTTACAATGCGGGGTGTTTATTATTTTATAAAAAAAAATCCTCAAACATCACGCACTGTCCTCTGCTGTAGGTGGGTGATTAAAATACACAACAATGATCGTGTAAATTTGTATTATTACATTTAAAAACGCTGCTATACTTGAATCATGCAATGTCCTGTATACTTATATTTCTGGTTGGCTTCAGTGAATAAGTAAACAACTCATCAAATCTGCAAAAACGAGATATTCACATATCATTGTAGCACAAATCATGACCTTGTTTGTGAATAAGCAAATAAGTCGAATATCTCTCATAATATCACCTACTCTGTGACCATATAATTTTTCAATATCACGATGATTTATGCTTTTCCTAAATATTTAATTAGTTAAACTAATCTACCTCCGGCCAATATTAGGTTTTAGTATAATAAGTATAAAGATAGACTTATCTTGTTTATCACGGCCGCGGTGTTACAATCATATTCGAAGATAATTATTTCTGATATCTGGTATTTTATATTATTTTTCTGTTTATTAAGAAATTATACCAATAAATGTTAAGTGCACAATACGTTTTTACCATTGCAAAATAAATTATAATAATTAAAATTGAATAAGTCTACCTCTATATTTACATATATTTATTTTAAAACGCAGTTAAGATATCTTGAGTTATCCTATAATGTATTTTAAACTATTTTTGTGGATAAGTCATTCAAAATGTGCTTAAAATCATTTCATTGCATATAACAATATCCTAGCTTTAACGTATCACGTTCATTAGTTCTAAAAATAAATAATATATTCCTATAATACTTTTCCCCAATTTACCTTAACCATAGAGAAATAATACCAAGAGAAGTCGACTTATTTGCTTATTCACTGCGGCCAGAGATTTACGGAACGATTTATCTTAAATGAGAGTAATTTACTTGCATTGTCCATTTACGTTTTTTATTACTTAAATGCAGAATGACCAACTGTATTTCTAATTGAAGCTTTATTATTTAATAAGTATGTTATTAAATCGATGTTTACACGGTATCAAAGTAAGAATCGCAACGTGATGTGAATTGTTCAATGATAGATTATTATGTTGGACAAAGAAGGCTATGTCGTTCGTGTGGTTACGTTTTCTCAACTGTTTTTAGGCAACTTGTTAAAACCTTTTAGAGCAGAGCCGAACCAGGTACAAATTCAATTAATACCTATGCCTGATTCATATATAAATACAAACTGATTTTTAATAATTTTAGTCTTTAGTGGTTTTCTGGCGAGTAATTTTTAGTTAGGCTTATTAGTGGTAGAATGTGGCGTCCTTGGAATTGTGCTGATAGGGGGGCATCTTCAAGTGTCATTTTTAAAAGAAAGCATTTATCTACCGATGCCAAACTAATAATTAAAAATGTGTATCAATCTTTGTTGAGTAGAAATTTTAATTCGATGGATGCTTTAGCAGAGACGTCTACTTTGACTAAAAATCCCTTATCTTCAGTAAGAGACATAGTACTTAAACCTGTTAATCCTAGAAAAAATCGGAGTGATTCTGGCATATTTAGAAGCATTGACGAAAATGACATGGATTTATTAAGAAGAAAGATTTACCAAAATGTATGAGGCAGAAACTGTACCCACTTTGATTTCCCTCAAAGAGCGGCTGATTAAAGACGAAACAAATATCTCTTGTTGCCTTTCAAGCCCTAGGAAAATATTGCGTAAAATGGGTTTTAAATACCGAAGCATTAATAAAAGACAAACATGAATGGAATCTCAACGTTTACGGAAATGGAGACTTAAATATTTTACAGCTGTTAAACAATTTAGAGAAGCAAATCGTCCAAATATTTACCTTGACGAAACATGGTTCGATACCCATGACACTCCAAGAAAAGGTTGGGATGATTCTTCCAAAAAATGTCAAACCAAGGTACCATCAAATAAAGGGAAAAGAATCACAATATTACATGCTGGTTCAGAGAACGGGGTTGTTCTAAATTGTTTGTTGCTTTCAGCTGAAAACATAGCAGATTCTTCTTTAGATTACCATCGAGATACCGACGCAGAACTTTTTGAAAATTGGTTTAAACATAAACTCCTTAAAAATATACCTGAAAATAGCGTCATTGTAATGGACAATGCTAATTACCATAGTCGGCAAGCAAAAATCATTCCCAATTCTAATAATACAAAAGCAGAAATTCAAAATTTTATGATTGAAAATGATTTATATTTTGAAGAACCTTACAAAAAACGAGAACTGCTAGAAGTATTAAAAGCTTTTAAAATAAATAAGGAATACGCGTGTGACAAACTTGCAGCAGAAAATGGATATAGTGTTGCGTCTTCCTCCATACTATTGTATATTCAATCCTATTGCTAATATGGCACAAATTAAACTCCAATATTAGAAGAAATAATATTTCTCCTACATTAAATGCATCTGTAGTAGAATTAATTAAAAACGAAGTAAGAAAAATTTTTGCAGACAGCTGGAAAAACTGTGTACAACATGTACTTAAGGTAGAAAATTCTTACAATTGTATGATTACAAATGTTCAACCCTTAATTATAAGTTTAGGCTTAGATGAAGATAGTGATAGTGATACAGAGTTAAATATTGAATAAATTATCAATAGTTTTTTAGAATTTAATTAATTGTTATTGTACTTGTTATCCTATAATAGTTATACTTTTAAATTATATTATTTTCAATTATCATTAATTGTTATCATTATCTTACATTTATTATAGGTACCTACCTAAAACTAAAAATACCTATCTATTTATTTTAAATTATAAAAATAAATCATGTGGTGTAGGTACATTTTCAAGCCGACCCTGATCCCATTTAATCCCCTTTGAAGAGGTTGAGGCGTATACAATAGGGTTTAATCAGGTAGTTTATTTTTGGCAGTAAGAGTCAACGGTATAATTCTGCAAATACTATACATTACAAAGAGAAACATCCTATATCTAATAATTGCGAACTAGAATTAGGCATTCTCTCTCTACATAAATATAAATTAACTGTTGATATGGTCGGGCACCAAAAAATCCGGACACGTTTTCCATCTATCTAACTGAACTTTATATAACTTAGATATCTAAAAGGTGTCATCGAGTGATAATAAAGACAATGGATCTGAAAATTATTTGACATTTTAATTTTTGAGAAAATGAACAGATTAGGCAGCAACAAAGAGCAAGTTGGTTGATTTTATTTGAAGAGGGTCACGCAGTAAGGAGAATATCTGAAGTAATGAGTTTAATACAAAGTATCGTTCAAGAATTGAAGCAGAAATGTGAAAATGCCGGCTCTCTAAATATAATGCCTGGAAGTGGGAGGAAGAGAATATCAAATGAACTAGATAATAACTTGGTAACTTTTTTAGAGAACAATCCATTTCAAACAGCCGTGGAGGCGCATAGATAAACAAATTTTCCTGGCTCTGTTAGACCGAGTCCCCATGGGCGTTAATATGACAGCGTATCTATTCTTTGGGAGGTGATTAATCGATTAAGCCGCCATTTTAAAAATAGGGACGAGGATGACTCATTGCTTTCAAGTGAGCTTTAATTGTTTTAATGTAATATCTTTATTATTTTTTTAGGACACACACATCTTTTACAATAGTACAACCTACAATGATCCAAAAATTGGAAAATCGTTTTGGGTAGACATGTCAAACCGTACTAATAACGTCAAGGTCAATGATTTATTGTCAAATTCTCACAGAAGAGCAGCTGTAAGTACATTTTCAAATTGTTTATTATTATTCGTTGTTACTTCTCTTGACTGCGTCCTTAATATATCAATGATGTACATTAAACTTAGCTTTTCAACAGCCCTTGAAGCTTGAGCGACGTAAGTGCATATTATTATCCGCAGCGTATAACTAACATAATGTGGCAAATGATTCCCATATTGCCTTAACCCATTATTTCCCAGTGATGCAGGTTCTGCATGTTCTCAAACTAAAATAACACCCATTAAATCCGGTAAAAGTCTAATGGTATACGAGGTAGGATCAAAAACTTGAAATTCCTCTAAGAGTAAAGTACCTCCATCTTTCATTTTAGAATATTTTTTTACTAAGAATTATTGTTTTAAATTCAAAGTTATACCGAAATTCCAAATTTCGCTTATTTTGGACGAAAAAATGGATTTAAGCGTGTTTTCTGAATAACCCTGTATAAAAAATAAATGGCAACCGAACAGAACGAAAATACGATTTTCTGCAGACTTTGTTAGAGATAACCATCGATCATAAGTCCGATTAGCTTTTTTTCATAATATTGTGGCTTTTTAAAATAAAAACATAAAAATATTAAATATTTTAATTTCTGAGGGAACAAGTTAATTTCATCTTACTGATATTTTTTTGATTAACATTGACTTAAAGCATCTCCTAAATAGTTTTTTTATACATTAAAGTATGCATAGAAAGGTTCCTTTTGATTTATAAATTTATTTTTTGGCATAAAAAATCAGTATTTGAAGAAACATTATTTTAAAATTATTTAATAAGTGTAGAAAATATATTATTGATCATGATTTTGCGTGACGAATAAAATCCGTTCAAAATATATTTTTAATTTAAATTTTTTTCTTTATAAATCAAAAGGAAACATTCTATGCATACTTCAATGTATAAAAAAACTATTTAGGAGATGCTTTAAGTCAATGTTAATCAAAAAAATATCAGTTAGATGAAATTAACTTGTTCCCTCAGAAAATAAAATACGGTGTGCAGCAAAAATATTTAATATTTTTATGTTTTTATTTTAAAAAGCCATAATATTATAAAAACAAACTAATCGGACTTATGATCGACGGTTATCTCTAACAAAGTATGCAGAAAATCTTATCTTCGTACTGTTCGGTTGCGATTTATTTTTTATACAGGGTTATTCAGAAAACACGATTAAATCCATTTTTTTGTCCAAAATAAGCGAAATTTAGGAATTTGGGTATAACTTTGAAATTAAAACAATCATTCTTAGTAAAAAAATATTCTAAAATGAAAGATGGAGGTACTTTACTCTTAGCGGAATTTCAAATTTTTGATCCTACCTCGTATACCATAAGACTTTTACCGGATTTAATGGATGTTATTTTGGTTTGAGAACATGCAGAATCTATCTAAAATAAAATTAATTTTCTAAACTTAAAGATAAAAAACTTTTCCATATGCTGCGCACTTTCTGCCGGTCACTGTATATCTTTAATTTTTTTTTCTGTAAATTTATTTTAAGAAATATTATATGTTTTTTTGAAACAGAAGGCTTTCTTCCATAAAATAGACCTTTTTATTTACATTTAAAAAAAAGTGTTACTTGTAAAATACTTAGTAATAAGTAATGTTGCGTTAACGCATCACTGGCAAAAACCATTATCTTTCTTAGAAGATTCAGGTCTGAGCCTGTCGAATAATAAGTGTAGGGACGTTCAGACACGATTAGTATTTGTTTTATTTGCCAGTTTACTTCGAACTGTTATAGTGCTTAGACCAACCTCGATAAAAAAAACATGTCTTTTAAACCATTTTTAACGCAAAAAATGGTGGTGGCCTTTGTTTGTCAATGCACTTGACAGCTTATTAGTAAATTCATGGAAATTATACAATATTGTAAACCCAGATAAAATATCACAACTAGATTTTAAATCCTATGTTGCATTGCGGCTGATGAAAACTCCGCGAGTTCTACGTATAAAAGAAACATAGCAACGCCTATTGATGAAATCGGATATGATAATATATGCCATATAATAATGCGACACGGCCAATCAGTGCGTAGAAGGTGCCGAATTTGCCATAGTCAAACTACAGTGGCGAAGCGTGGTTTTTTTTTTGGATAGACATAAAAAATTAAATTCAGCTTTGTTTTAAATACATATAATTTGTGTACGAACACATTGGTCACATTGGTGAAACATTTTATTGTTAAAAAATATTGGCTTTCTGTACAAAATTTTTTTATTACATTAACACCAGATTTTGCACAGGGTTCCTCTCCACCAAACAGACTACACGGAAAGCAATATAATGCATTCGTATTGACACTTCCCGTCAACCAGCTAAAAGATTCGTACCAACTTTTTTGAAATTTCCGGATAGTTTTTCCATCTTTTTGCGATACTTATATTTAGTTCTGGCCGCTTTTGGGAATTTTTCAAATGTAATTTTTCTTTTAGAGATAGAGTTGAAAAACTACGTTGTTTTACATAAATAATCGGGTCTTCTATTATCTGCCATTTTATTTTATTATCGAACAATCAATACAATCATAAAACATAAAATCAAACGAAGAGTTAATAAAATAAAATAATAATTACTCTGCCACCAACAACCGTCTTTACCAGACTAAATAAACGAGCGAGAGAGAACACAGAACTGCAATATAGAAATCGACCAAGTCGCATACGATTCCTAAAGCCATATTATATCTCGCCGGTAATACATAGTAAATAGCTGGTCAACAACAAAGACAAACGCTCAAGTGTCTTCGGATCGCCCGAAATTCGCGTGCTTACATCGACACTTTCAGCAGTGAGGGAAGCGCCCGCCTGCATGGTGGCTGCATTATTAAAAGACAAATCTCGATGTGTCTCTCTCATAGACAATTTACCTTTAGATAAACAAACAATAATCACGAATGTGGCAGTTTTATGGCCTCGCGCATGTAAACAAAACTGGGAACTATTAGACATGCGCACTGCAACATTATCGTTTGACGAATGGGAAAATAGACAGGTCCGGGCTTTAAAATTTAAATTCTTGCTCATATGCCACCATAGAGGGTTTATTTTACCCCGATTTGGGCATAATACAATTATACAACGGCTGCAACTAGTACTAGTCATTGTTTATATTACAATCCGAGTCACTAAAAGACAAACACAATTCACTAACTAAACTACACAAAAACCAGAAATCCATAAATATTAAACACCAGTCCCACAATCCACGATAGCCGATCCGATAGCTAAAAACTTTAGAAATCTACAAGGAATCCGCAGAAAAGAGAAACCTTAAAACACAACAACAAAAATGGCGGCCGAGCCGGTTCTGGAGAGTATTCTTGAGCGGGTCGATAAAGTAGGACGGCCGATAACACGAGGTTTGTGCGCATGCACGAAGGTTCCCCGAATGAAGACAGCTGACCGACGAGTCATGCGCTCGGACGTATTTTTTCACCCATAAAACGTCACTTTTGTTTGCGCAGGAGATAAGCTGTAGGTATCTAAAGGTAAATTGTCTATGGTCTCTCTATACCCCGGCTGCGTAGTGCGTATTACATTTATTTACCATACGTGCGGTCTCGCCACGCCGCCGGTCGGCCGGTTTGAGTTTCTTTTATAATAGTTTGATGTTTGATACAATGCTGCAATTTGTTGGACGTTAATAAAGTTAAAAGTCAAAGTACATTAACAAATAATTATTTTATAAAACTGTTTTATAATAAAAAAAATAAACCTTTTGTGTAGAATTTTGGGTAGACAATGTCTACCTTGTCTACTCGTACGCTTCGCCACTGTCAAACTATATATATATCTGTAGAAGATGTGAAGTGCATTTACATCCAGATTGTTTTGCTACTTACCACAATTTGCCATAAAAAATTAGAATTTTTTATACTGGTTTCATTCAGTGATGCGTATAGTATGCAACATTAAAAAAAATGCGTTTTCTGTACTTTAGACTTAAGTTTTGTGCAAATTTGTATTCCTCGCGTCTTATTTATGTAAAACTGCCAACTACAAAATTATTGTTATTTTTAGCTTAGAATATTTTGTTTAAGTTTTCATTTCTTGCATGTATATCGGATTCTGCCAGTGTTGCGTTAACGCAACAGATATTTTTTTCGAAACCAAAAAAAAAAAATTCATGTTTGATATACATTCTTATAGCCCAACTAATAAATATATTGTGTAGAAAAAATATATGTATCTATTATTTCTACCCTTGGGAAGATATGGGTTAATTCAATTTAAACGTTATTATATTATTTTGACAAAACCCGCAAACAAAACTGAATAAAAATAAGCGAGTTCGGTTTTACCATCAGATTTGTCGTTTAGGTGTACGTGGTAGAATTTCAACCGATTGTTGAATGGAAATATCTAGCGGGAAATTTTAAAATCTAACTGTTGTTTGGAGGATGAACCTTACTTTTCTTGAAATTCGCCAATCTGGTTTACAAAATGTCCCGGTTAGAAAAAAAAAGTAGATACCATTATGTAGGGTAAAGATAAGGGTTTTCACCCCTATTTTACCTTCACCCTATAATTGTTATATTTAAGATTAGTAATTAATAATTGTTTTTGTTATGGACACATATTTCGTTGATATAGAATATGAACCCATATTATAATAACTATTATTAAACATTTCCTATAACAATGACAAATACCTTTTAAAGTTCAAGTTTAAGTTCAAATTAGTTTTAGTATTTATAAAGACTGATTAGATATAGGAAACTAGTCATAAGAGTCTTAAGTTATAAGTCAGTAATAAGATATAGATAGTGATAGATAGTCTTAGTATAGAGGCTGTATACACCCTAAATGTAGTACTAAATAAATACTACCTTTTTTATAAGTGCCTCTAATCTTCTCTATCACCAATACTCGATAGTTCTACTATAATTAAAATCGTTCCGTAAATACAGGGTGTTTCATTAAGGTCGAAGAGCGGCCATATCTCGGAAACTACTGGGCATAGAAACTCAGGAAAAGAAAAATGATAATAAAAGTGGCCATAAGAAAATTCTGGAAATAATTTTCAAGTTCCGCATTTTGCGCAAGAGGGCGTAATTGAAAAGTAAATTTTTAAATTTTACATAACTCCGAAAATTCCACATTAAGGTATATGTTTGATAACACCATTTTAAAGCTTGGATAATTATGCATCATTTTGGTCTTATGCTCATTGGCGTACCGACTTTAATAAGAGTGGGTAAAGCTGTTGAAAGTGTAATCATTTAAATCGCTGTAACTTATAAACGACTTATCCGATTTTAGCAAACTAAAGACTGTTTGGAAGAGAAATGTATGCACTTTGACCAATCGTATTTAGTTGTCCATAATAGTTCTAAAAAAAAATGCTAGAGGGCGCAATTTGCAATAACAATACATTTTTTGATTTTCCTCCAAAAAAATAAATCATACGGTATAATTATGATACCATAATCGAAAAGTAGATGAAATTTGCTAGAAAAAATATTAACCGCAGCTAGATATCTCCGTTCGTTTCTGAGTTATTGCCAAAATAATAATTTTTAACACTAATTGCGCCCTTTAGCAATTTTATTAGAAACTATCTTGTACCATTAGATACGACAATTGAAGGTTCTTCCAAACAAGCTTAAATTTAGTAAAATCGGATAAGTCGTTTAGAAGTTACAGCGATTTTAATGTTTAAACTTTCAATAGCTTCCCCCACTCTTATTAAAGTCGGTACGCCAATGAGCATAAGACCAAAATGATGCATAATTGTCCAAGCTTTTATCAAGTGAAACTGTAAACTTAAAAATCGCTGTAACTTCTAAACGACTTAACCAATTTTACTAAATTTAAGCTTGTTTGGAAGAGAAAGGTAAGTACCTTTAATTGTCGTATCCAATGTATAAAATAGTTTCTAATAAAATTGCTAGAGGGCGCAATTTGTGTTAAAAATTATTGTTTTGGCAATAACTCAGAAACGAACGGAGATATCTAGGTGCGGTTTTAATATTTTTTCTAGCAAATTTCATCTACTTTTCGATTATGGTATCATAATTATACCGTATGATTTATTTTTCCGGAGGAAAATCAAAAAATGTATTGTTATTGCAAATTGCGCCCTCTAGCATTTTTTTTGAGAACTATTATGGACAACTAAATACGATTGGTCAAAGTGCATACATTTCTCTTCCAAACAGTCTTTAGTTTGCTAAAATCGGATAAGTCGTTTATAAGTTACAGCGATTTAAATGATTACACTTTTAACAGCTTCCCCCACTCTTATTAAAGTCGGTACGCCAATGAGCATAAGACCAAAATGATGCATAATTGTCCAAGCTTTAAAATGGTGTTATCAAACATATACCTTAATGTGGAATTTTCGGAGTAATGTAAAATTTAAAAATTTACTTTTCAATTATGCCCTCTTGCGGCAAAATGCGGAACTTGAAAATTATTTTCAGAATTTTCTCATGGCCACTTTTATTATCATTTTTCTTTTCCTGAGTTTCTATGCCCAGTAGTTTTCGAGATATGGCCGCTCTTCGACCTTAATGAAACACCCTGTATGAATGTCGTCTGAATTCTCCATGATCATGATCTAAATAATTCCTTACCTCATCTGCAAGGCCAAAACCGATCTTGATTTATAAATACGATAAACCATTTTATTATTAATTTGCAAATTTATATTGCTATAATATTTATACTTTGTTCTATATTGTTAAAAATTTAATTGGGTGTTTTTTAAGTTTGTTATTTAAATTTGCTATTATGGAATAATCGTATCTTTGGCGCGCTTTTTTTAGTTTTTTTATTAGGTAGGTACATTGCTCAAGTAAGTAATTTTTTTCTTTTTAATTATTCAAGGTAGTCTCCTGAGTATTTCATCAAGTTGATTCGGTTCAAAAAGTTATTATGGCGATAGCCACATTTTCTATATTTTGTTGATACATTTTTGTAGGACAATTTTTTTTTGAAATACAGCTCTTCCAAGTTTGCTAAGTTTTGTAGTAAAAATCCCGTAAAAAACACCATGAAATTTTCCCCGTTTTGATCTGTTAACTTTGTTATTTTTAAATCCTTTTTTCCAGTTCTTTTACCATTTTATGGATATATGATTTCATTCGGAATGTGATGTATGGTTACAATGATGGTCAGTGTTCGATAGGACGATATTATATAGGGGTAAATCGATGTGTGTTTTGATCACACCCTGTAGGGCTGTTTTTTCTACTAATGATTTCTTGATAAAGCTCCATGTATTTCTAATATTGTGTTTTTTGAATCATCGCTTGATCTCCATTTTTAGAAGATATATTATATGCAGTTTATAATAAATTTTTTTTAAACCTTTTTACTTTCCTCACAGAGAACGTATTGTAATCGCGAAATTTTTTTTTGAGTTATCAGATATCGACATTTACTTCATTGGGAATGACAAAATTTTGTATATCATGGATTTAGGTATTAACCCTTAAACCCTTGAAGACTCCTTTTATTTTGGGAACGGGGTTCTTTTTTTGTTAATAAACAAACTGGATAATATTGTAAATGTTTTATTCAAAAAACTAAATCTAAACTTATAACTAAACTACCTTAACTTTTCTGGTTTGAGAAAGTCCCCTTTGTAGCGATTGCGCACGCCGCGGTATTGTTACAGTCGCTGCTTTTACTCAAAGTTCCAACACTAGTTGTACGTTGTCACTTCACTCACTGAGCCTTCCACCAAACAACGACAACACCATTTAACAATCAAAAGGGTTGGTTTTACACCGTAACGAGACCCGGAGCGATCTTCAGCAAAGCGCTCCGTCGCAGGTCTTTCTTCTTCGGTTTTTCCAACTCCCCTGTCACTTTTTCTCTGCCGCTGCCAAAAAACCTCTACCTTTCCTCTCCTTGTTTCCCAGGCGACCTCCTACTACCGGTCATTTACCTGACGTTAGTGGCGTACTAATTTACCGTGATATTAATAAATAGTCAGCAGGTTACATTTACCCCCCTATTGCAATTTGTTCTTACGCGACACTAAGACCAATTCAATATCACTGCTTAAAACTAAAGTATAATTTCCTAATCCTACCTTAACTCTAACTTAACCCACTACACTCTTTTTTTTTATAAAAAGTGTACGTTTTCAACAAAGCGTTTTAGGTTATAAATATTTTGTACGCTTGCTTGTCCTTTATTATCCACAACCTCGTAAGAATTTGGACCCTTAATAGATATGACTTCATAAGGACCGACAAACAGCAGGAAGAATTTTTTTATTACACGCTCCTCTGCTGACGATTGTGGGTGAGTCCGAACTAACACGCGGTCCCCAACTTGAAAAGAAACTAATCGCTTACCCCGTTCGCCTTGGACTTTACGTTTTTCAGCTTTGGACTGTAAATTTTTTTTCGCTATTTCAATAATAACCTCCTTGGGAGGATTTACAGACATCGCGTTTTCTGGAAATTTTATAAATCTAAGGCAAGGGTGAGTCATGCAAATTCCTTTATGTAAAAAGTTTGGTGTAAAACCCGTACTACCATGACTAACACTATTTAACAAATTTTGCACTTCACCAAGTACAAACGCCCACTTGGTATGTTTTTCAAAACACATCATTCTTAACAGTCTACCAATCTCCCTATTCACTCTTTCAGTTAGGTTCCCTTGCGGAAAATAAAATGAGGTGTGAGAAACCCTAATGCCCCACTCCTTAAGTGTTTTTTTCCAAAGTTGACTTGAAAATTGAGTCCCATTGTCGGTCAAAATGACATTCGTTTTACCTACCTGGACCAGATATTTTTCCATACAGCGCAGTATGGCTCGGGTTGTCGCTCTCTTTAAAGGAAAAAGCATTACATATTTTGAAAAGGCATCTACACATGCTAATAAAAACACTAATCCGGCTCTTGACGGCGGTAATGGCCCCATTAAATCCATACAAACCACGTCATTTATCCCCTTTGGTATTAAACAATGCATTTCGCCGTGCAAATGCGAAGATATTTTGGTCTTCTGACAAATTTCACACCCGGCTACAATTTTTCTGATCCTTTCCCGCATTTTTTTAAAATAAAAATATTCACTTAGATATATAAAACATTTTTCCGATCCAAAATGACCGTGATCCTTATGATTTTGCTGTACTAGCTCGATTATTAATGATTTTGGTACATAGAGTTTGAATCCAGAATTTTTATTAGAACCGCGCCTAAACAGCAATTTATTATAAATAAGAAACCATTTTTTTGTTTTAGTCTGCCTAGAACACGTAGTTTCTAATTCCGCTTTTACTTTCTGACAAAATTCATCATCATTTTGTAACTCATTAATTTTCTTAAAACTTTGCGTCAAACTTTTTAAACTTTCTGATTTCAGTACCATAGCAATTTCTAGATCCGTAGATTCAGGTATCTCTCTATCTTCATGACCTTGTTTATCAGATGGATTGCGAGATAAAAGATCCGCTAGTTTATTTTCCGAACCCTTACAATATTCAATCTTTAAATCATACTCTTGTAGGTATAATGACCATCTTGTTAACCTTGAATTAAGTAATTTGCAACATTTTAGAAAAGACAAGGATTTATGGTCGCTAATCACCGTGACCTGTCGACCTAAAACAAATACTCGCCACTTTTTTAAACAATAAACAATGCTTAACATTTCTTTTTCGCACACTGAATACCGAAGCTCGGCTCCTTGAAGGCTACGACTCGTAAATGCTATGATGTCCTTACTTTCCAACTCATTTTTTTGAAACAGACAACCTCCTATTGCAAATCCCGAAGCATCACATTGAATAAAAAATTGTCCGTCCATATTTGGATGAATTAACATTACCACTGTCGTAAAAGCATTTTTAACGTTACTAAAAGCCTCCTGAATTTCATTCGTCCATACCCATTCCTGGTTTTTCTTTAACAATTTGAGGAGAGGAACCGTTAAATATGAGAACTTATCGCAAAACCTTCTGTCGTAGTTTACAACTCCCAAGAAGGATTTCAGTTGTTTTACGTTCCGTGGAATAGGAAATTCCGAAATTGCTACTATTCTATCCGGATCCATTCGAATACCCAATGGGGATATTATATGTCCCAGAAACTTAACACTTTCTTGCGCAAAATGACATTTTCTCAACTTAACTGTCACTCCACATTTTTCAAAACTGTTAAAGATTATATTTAAATGCTGAAGGTGTAATTCAGGAGTTTTTGAAAACACCAACAGATCATCTATATATGGTATGGCAAATTCATTGACTTCCCCTGGTAACACCAATTTTAGAGCGCGAATAAAACTCCCCACCGAGGTCGACAGTCCGAAAGGGAGAACATTAAACACGTAAGTATGACCCTCAAACAAAAAACCCGTATATTTTCTGTGTTCCTTTACTATTGGAACTTGCCAATAGGACGCAGTTAAATCTATGCTACTCAAACATTGATTTGGTGTAAAATCGTAAATCATCTCAGACGGATTAGGAGGTATCACGTGATCTTTTACCATTTTTTTATTTAAATATGTAGCATCAAGACAAATTCTTATAGAACCGTCTTTTTTTTTTGCTGTTGTAAGAGGACTTACAAATTCCGTTTGCGTTTCCGTTATGACCCCCCAATTAATCATTTCCTTGACTTGTCTCCTTACCTCGTCCTTATACGAATGCGGAATCGGGTAGGGCTTAATAAAAAATGGTGTGTTGTCTCGTAATAATATTTTGTGCTCATAATTATTGATTAATCCTGGTTGATCAGAAAACACTTTTCTATGATTTGACAGCAATTCATATAACTTATTTTTATCATCCTCTTCAAAAACCGCGGAGTCATATGCTACGTTATAAATTTCTGTCTCCGTGTACGACTGAAGAGCACCGCTTCTAGAAGGAGGTAGTTCATCAGATACTTCGCTTACTACTATATTAAAACCTGCCCTTTGCTGTCCAACAAAAGGAATCTCGTTTAAACCAAACTTGCTAAATTTTCCTTGAACAACATTTTTTCCGAAGTCTACAACTACGTTAAACTCTGCCATCCAATCAGACCCCAGAATAAAATCACGTGATAATCCCGGAATAACAAGGCAAGAGTAATCAATTTTAATTTCCCCTAAATTCAGCCTTAAAAATACCTGCTCACGAACTTTTGAATTTTTACTACCCCATGCGCCGATTAGCATAGCGCACTTTGTCGGAATTCTAGGCAAATTAATATTTTTACCTAGGATTTTTTTGAAAAATTCTTCCGAAATACCGGTCACCTGTGATCCCGAATCAACCAACGCATTGGTTTTAACGCCTTCTATTTCTACGCTTAATACCGGCGTAATTATTTTATTGCCTGGTTCAACCTCATTCTCTGACAATAAGTCAGAAGTCATATCTCTATTAAATATTGTCCGAATCCCCTCTCTATTTTCGCTGTCCCTATACTGACGCATGTCCTGCCGATCGCCTCGAAACTGTCCATAATTTCTACCGCGCCTTTCTTGCCCCCTACTAGAATTGTCCACCTCGTAGGTTACATCTATTTTCCTCAAATAATCCTCAATTTCATCCGCTGTTTTAACCCCAGAATTTAAAATACCCCGCTGCGTTTCTGGTGGAAAATGGTTAATAATCATTTTTATAATTTCATCCTCAGTTATTGGCTGCGATAAATAGTTTGCTTCTTTTAGAAGATGGAGAAAATAGTCTGCTCTCGAACCTTGTTCATAAATGCCAAATTTTATTTTTAATAAAGTTTCCCTTTCCTTCTCTAAACCCCAATAACGATTTAAAAACGCGGCTTTAAATTCTAAAAATGTCTTGAATTTTTTTATTTCAGTCCAGTCCAAAGCAGAGCCACGCAAGCAATTACTTGCAAAAAATAATTGTTTTTCCGCAGGCACACCCGCTTCCCTAAACAAAGTGGTTAACTTATTTATAAAAATCACAGGGTGTAATGTACCTCCCGGAGAAAAAAAAAGATTAGTACCCCCCAAATCTTTCCACAGAGCGATATACGCTCTACTTTTCTCTGACGACTCGGTCTCACCCACCTCATTAGTCACCAAAGAAGCATTATTATTACTCGACGGTATATTAACCATATCAGCTTGACTTTGTAACTGAGCAAAATTTTCATTGATGCTTTTATTTATCGATACATTCAGATCTTGCATACAACTTGACAGCGCAGCTGTCAAATTTTGTCCTAAATTTATCATGACTTTTTCAAAAGATTCGGTTTGGTTAAATTCTTCGTCTGAATCGTGCTTCTTTGTTTTGCTTTTCTTTGGAGGCATTTTTAACAATGTTGTTTTTTTTTTATAAGTAAATATAGGTTATAACATAACCAATAACATTATTACTAATTGCTACAATACTACACTGAACTACATATTATCCAATCTGAAAAGATTAACAAGCCCAAAAGTTACGGCGCCAAATGAAGACTCCTTTTATTTTGGGAACGGGGTTCTTTTTTTGTTAATAAACAAACTGGATAATATTGTAAATGTTTTATTCAAAAAACTAAATCTAAACTTATAACTAAACTACCTTAACTTTTCTGGTTTGAGAAAGTCCCCTTTGTAGCGATTGCGCACGCCGCGGTATTGTTACAGTCGCTGCTTTTACTCAAAGTTCCAACACTAGTTGTACGTTGTCACTTCACTCACTGAGCCTTCCACCAAACAACGACAACACCATTTAACAATCAAAAGGGTTGGTTTTACACCGTAACGAGACCCGGAGCGATCTTCAGCAAAGCGCTCCGTCGCAGGTCTTTCTTCTTCGGTTTTTCCAACTCCCCTGTCACTTTTTCTCTGCCGCTGCCAAAAAACCTCTACCTTTCCTCTCCTTGTTTCCCAGGCGACCTCCTACTACCGGTCATTTACCTGACGTTAGTGGCGTACTAATTTACCGTGATATTAATAAATAGTCAGCAGGTTACACCCTGCTCAAAACCGAGTATAGTTTGGGCTTGCTTTAATTTATTTATTATTGCTTAAATCGTGTTATGCACATAGCTCTATACTTTAGGTATTTTTAACGAAAATATATATACAGTGTGGTCATTTAGTACAATGTACAATAGCGAAGTTGTTATTAGAAATGCGCAAAAAATGTTAATACAAAAATTCAAGGATATAGCAAAAATAACCTATATAACATAAAATTATTTTTGATTCCACGGGGTGGCTCAAAAAAGCGGGAAGAAATAGTTGTTTTTGTATTAGGTATGCAAAATAGGTGTTTCTTTGATTCTTGATTAAATCATGAAAATACTTTTACGCGCGAAATACAAACATTTTTTGTACCGGGTGTACAGCTAAAAAGGGACGCCGTCGCCGGCTGTATCTTGGAAACCGTTTTTCCGTACGATTGCCGAAAAAATATTTATTACAAAAGTTACAAAGAGAAATTGCTGGAAATTATTTTTTAGTTTGTAGGTTGGCAGCTAGAAGGCGTAACTATAGTGGCCAAACAAAAAGAGGGATTTTCTTAAAAATCCTCATAGTAAATATGTATAATATCAAATATCATACCATTGTGTTTTCTACAAAGCTATTCTCATAACAATAGTTCTTTAAATTAATGTTCTGTAAATTTAAATCATTTACAACCCAAATAATAGAGGATGATTGCATTAATGAAACAAATTGCAGTAAAATTTTAAGTAGGCTGTGAAACAAAAAAAATGCAAGAAGGCTTTGATTTGAAATATGAAATAGTACCTACGTGTCAAGTTTAAATGGGTAAAAAGTTTTGATTTGTGTTGTGTTAATTATAGCTTTGTAGAAGATACAATGGTATGGTAGTTGTACTTTCTTGTCTACAAATACCGTTTTGAAACGTCAGTTTCGTTTTATGGAGCTCATTTTTATATTATATTTTCCATACCTATCTCCGGTTTAAAAAAAAAATATTCGCTTACGGTTTTCACAGATATAGGGGAAGGTGGGGCACAGTGTTACACAAAAAACATTTTGATTAATAATTTTTTTATTTGTCAAATTAAAATAACAATTTAATTTTGCTTAGGTTTGGTGATGTTTAGCAACTGATTTTCGGAGCGTCTGTTGCCCTAAATATATAGGTTTTTTTTATAAAAAAATAATTATCTCTACATGTGTCGAATGTAACACTGTACCCCACTAGCGGGGCACTCTGTTACACAAGGGGGGAACAATGTTAACGTTTCAAATAAAGTTAGATTACCTTTACTAATAGTGCTCTTTTTATTCAGAACATTTACAAATACAAAAAAATAACAGGTAAAAAAATTAACATCAGTCTAAACAATAAAACACAACTCAAAACTCAGACAGAATCTCAAAATGTAATGATTTAAAAAATAAAAACTGAAATGTTTTAATTTAGAAAATTTAAATTAGTATCAAATAACAAAGAAGTGTACACTTAAACACTATTTTAATTCATTATAGTATATGTGCAAATCAACAGAAAAAATTAACATTTCTGATCTTCTATTATTGTTTTACATGTAACACTGTTCCCCCAGTATAGTGTGTAACTCTGTGCCCCAATCGCATTTTTACCAAAAATATGCTAGTTTTTAGGAAACAACATTTTTTTTAGGTTATGTTTTACATGGCATGCTAATCTACAAACATGTTCCTTAAACATGATACCATAAAGTTTACGATAAATTATTGTCAAGAAACATAAGACAATTGTAAAACTGTATAAAAAATTTACTTTTTGACTAAAAAAATATAAAAAACTTACTTGGATGGAATAAACAATTTACATTTCACCACGCGTTCGGATAATTGAAGGTAATAGTCTTAATTGGAAATTGGAAGTGGCAATTATTCCAGCGCTGTGTTGCTTCGCGTAAGTTTATAATTCCGAATATAACACTGTACCCCGTGTAACACTTGCCCCTCCTTCCCCTACTTCTTATTTATTCTTCTTTTTGCTTAACTTAAAAAATATGTAGGTATTGTGCATTTAAGTTTTTTGAGAAAATGAATGAAACTATTTAGCGAGTTGAAATTAATCAAATTCCGGTAAGCCAAACCAAAGTGTGAATATTTTTGCAAAACAATACTTGTCCCCTCTTCGTATCGTATTTAGAACAAAAATCAAAATTCTTGGTATTTTTTCTTACACCTGTTCTGATTACCATGAAATCGTTTAATATATCGTTTTTCGTGTCAAGAAATTTACAAAGTGTACACGCAATTTCGTGAATGGTGTAACATAAAGAAGGTAAAAACCGAATCAGAAGAAGTTTTGCTGTATTATTTGGAGGATAAATCGAAAATATTAAGTTGATTTACTTTGATTATAAAAATGTTAATAAAAAATGTTTTGGAAATTAATTTTGGAATTTATACGAAAAGATGAATATATTTTCTAACTGTGAAAAATTTACATTTTTTCACAGTGAAAAAAAAGACGCTTTATGAATCCATAGCAACAAAAAGTCAGGGGTTTTTACAGTTGTACAAAAATATATTACCTTTTAAACTAGCATTATAGCATTTTATAATTATAATTATCCAACCAAGTAAAGTTACTATTATGTTTCCTATACATAAAATCCACCTTTAATAAATAATTACATTTTTTACACTTGAACATTAGGCAGCTCATTTATGGTACAACTTGAAGACAAACCGTTTGCACATTCCGATCTTAGTTTTTATTCTTTAGTCAAAAATTCCAACTATTGAACTTAACAAGAAATACAAAGCGGTCAATTTAAAAAATATAACTTTTTGGATTTAAATTATTTCTTTAAATATAATATTTTAGTTATTGCAATATCCTTTATATTTGATAGTCTATCCAATACAGGGTAAACAACAAACTATTATCGAGGAAAGTACCGGGCAAAGGTTTTTACCAATTTTTATTCAAACAATTAAAAACAGCAAAAATTAAAAAAAAAATAGTAACATGTTCTAGCTTCTATCCGAAATAACAGAGCGCAGTCTGCTACGTAATGTCTAAATTAGAGGGACGATTATTTCTTAAGGCATTAAATTATATTCTTTAAAAAGTGCTATTCTTAAATCCTATAAAATACCTGGTTGCATAGGGCGACCATGAACAGCATTTTTCAACTTATCCCAGATATGTTTCGATGAGGTTCAAATCAGGACTACATGTAAGTCTATCTAACCGTCGAGCATCAACTTCATCTATTTTATTAGCACCAATTAAATACGGGCCTAGCATTTTATCGCGTATCAATACAACATTTTCACCGATGAAAGAAGCACGTGAGACAATTCTTTCCTCAAATATTAGTTCAGTTCGCGCATGAATTGAAGTAACAATTACAACAGCAGAAGGTTACTGAATTAAACAATGTCGTGATATTATCTTATAAAACATTATAATTTGCAGAATCTTTTCTAGAAAATTTCCTCTCAAAATTGTGAAACGCGATGATTCAAAAAGAAAAATTTGGAAACACATGGAGCTTAACAATAAATTATTAGTAGGTATGGAAAATAATAACCCCAATTTCTCCACAAGGTGTTAAAAACTTAGAACAAAAACACATTTTATTTCACACCGGTACAACTATAGAATAATTTATAGAATGGTAAAATAACGGTAAAAATCGGATTAAAGTTTTAAGAGATCAGTCTATAGAGTTTATATCACTTTTTTTTTAAATATTTATGTTAAAATGCCTAACATCAATTTTATTTGACATTAATGTAAAAATCAACAGTTTACCATAATTAATAGTGGAAATTTAAAACGCTCCTCTCTTTTTAGACTATAAAACTATCATTCGAGTTTCCCTTCTATGGACATTACATAAAAAACGTCACTATTGCGACTGGAGGATTTATTTACACAGGAAATTATCTTCATTCATGGTTGGCTGCAACTCAGTACGTTGCACCTATGATGGCAAACTTTGACACCAGTCTTTCAAACAGCAGTGTTGTAAAATATGTTGATAATGGTGAGTAAGCAAAAAAATATTTCAGAAATCTCTATTAATTTATTTTCGCTTATCAGGTAACGGATATCACAATACACGCATTTGCATTTAAAAATAAGTTGGTTAGTTTCCCTTCCTGAAGAGTAACATTCACAAAAATACTAAAAAAAACTATGTTACCCGAGTTTTGAGTTTTTTAAGGATTGGATTGATTATTTGCTACAGAGTTTATTTTAGTTACAAAATTCACTCTGTATTATTAGTTTGTTATTGTTAGGTAAATGTTATTTTACAAGCATAATGTTTTTAATAACATCGGTCAATTAGTAAAACTTATCATTAACTAGGTAGGTAGACACATTATGTCAAAAATGTATGGGTGCTTTTGTTCTGGTTTGCTCGCCTAAACCTCATTAACTACCGTTGGTTCGTCATTAAACGTTTTTAAAAAATCCACAAATGAAGGGTGCAGGCAAAGAAAGGGGAATGTCAATATTTCCTCATTTTAAACTAATCAAATCATCTGATAGCAAATAAGAAAATCTATCGAGTAGTAACATCATAAAGGCGAAAAAGAAGAAGAGTGAAAAGGTATCGTGACTTAAAGTTTTGCCATACAGGCGAAAAAGGGGGAATTTCCGCGCGGATCAGGCTAAGAAGGTGGAACGTTGCAAAAACAGTGCCAATAAAACATACGACTTGGCTTGGCGGTAGTCTTTTTGTCTGCGTAACTGTTGTTTATTTGAGTTTGTGGACAGGTGCAAACAAGTAGTGCTTATGTTACAAAGTAAAAAAAAATAGTACAATGAATTCAAGTGGCAGTGCCTGCGATGACTTTGTTCCCGAGGATCATGGGAAAAAGAGGAAACGTTTTGGAAAACTATCTGATGTTTCAGAAAAACTTACCAATATTCACGATTAAAAAGTGTACTCCTTTAATTTGAGCTACAGTGTATATATATATATACAGTGTCACCAGTAAAGTTCGCATCATATGGGATTTTTTTTATTAATGGCTTTATTCAAAATTTGACTTTGGCATCTAGTTCTGCTTCGATCGAGATGAAAATTAAGCGAAAAAATTGTAGTCACGTGATTCACATTATCTGTCAAATTTTAATTTTTTCCAAAAAATAATTCAAAAGTGGGATTATTTCTGAAAATGACGAAAAAAGTTATAAGAAAAAGTTTTTTTAAATGCAGTTTCTAGCCCACATGCAAAATTTCAGTTGCATAAGATAATTTTGATTTTTTATCTATATTTTGTAAATTGCACCACTTTTGCATAATAAGATTCAACGCAACCTACATAAAACTTCTTAGTTTTGACAATGCTTTATTTCAGATACATTTTCTTTAAAGTAGCGCCATATTAAATGTGTGTTTTTCTACAAAATCAAAATAGGGGTATTAAAATTTGGTCGCATGTGATGAAAAGTTCATTTGTTTTTGACCCTGTATAAGGTAACTTCATAAAATAATTATTTTTGAAAATGTAGTTTGTGTCTGAAAGTAAAAAAATAAAAAATAAAGTAAAGGGGTTTTAAATTAAATCGTTGAAAATAGATAAACTTTACGTTAAGTTAAACTAAAATTAATTTTCCACTTAATGAACACTTTACTGATGACACTGTGTTCTTTTTGTCTTAATATTACGGTGAATGACTTTCAGACACAAACTACGTTTTCAAAAATACTTATTTTATGAAGTTACCTTATACAGGGTCAAAAACAAATGAACTTTGCATCACATGCGACCAAATTTTAATAGTCCAATTTTGATTTTGTAGAAAAACACACATTTAATATGGCGCTACTTTAAAGAAAATGTATTTGAAAGAAAGCATTGTCAAAACTAAGGAGTTTTACGTAGGTTGCGTTGAGTCTTATTTTGCAAAAGTGGTGCAATTTACAAAATATAGGTAAAAAATCAAAATTATATTATGCAGCTAAAATTTTGCATGTGGGCTAAAAACTGCATTTAAAAAAACTTTTTCTAATAACTTTTTTCGATATTTTCAGAAATAACCCCACTTTTGATTTATTTTTGGAAAAAATTTAAATTTGACAGATAATGCGAATCACGTGACTACTATTTTTTTGCTTAATTTTCATCTCGATCGAAGCAGAACTTGATGCCAAAGTCAAATTTTGAATAAAGCTATTAATAAAAAAAAATCCCATATGATGCTGACTTTACTGCGGTGACACTGTATATATATATTTGTTAAACTTAATAAACTTTGTCATTTTACTTTTGAAAATAGTTTTTGTAAAGAAAATACGAAAATACTAGGAAATTTCTTATGTGATTCTGTGACATTCCCCCTTTTTATTTATACGTTATGAGTTGTACCACTTTAAATTTACAATCTATTGTTAATTTTACTGATAAACGAACTCCGGGCATCACCGCTAATACCTATTGCAAATATTGCAATTCTGTTTTTGTCTTCACGTATATCGTAGATGACCATGATTTACCGTAAGGAATACGACCTCTGGTGATAGTCCTATCCAATTGCTTTAGGATTGGGTTATGGAACATCTTGGAACCTAAATAAGGTTGTAAAGTTATGCAATCAATGAATCCTATTCAAGATGTGACTTTAAGTTCACGTAAGCGACTATAATATTTTGGTAGAGAGATTTGCAATGGCGTACCGTGATTTGTGTATCACGTCTAAAACATTTACGCCTTATTATTAAGGGGCTGTAATATTCTTGGAAGCTCTTTGTTTAGCCATGGCAATGACCAGTTTTAGTTCGCCAAACATATTCCCGCAGATCTGTTTACTAGTTTCAACTGTTTTACGATATAAACGCCATATTATTTTTTTAATTTAGTCCTTACTTTCTCAATAGCTACCTACCTTAGATGAAACTATGAATAAATTAATATCAATTGTTGCTTATTGGATAATTTAACTCAAGTTTTAATTGCTTATACTGGGTTCTGGTGTCATATATGGTCGGTCGAATTTCTTTCGGGTTTTGGGTTTATTAGAAAGTTAACATTAAATGAAACAATTTGATGCAAAAAAAAATGCGGATAAAGCCATTTTTTTCAAATTAAAGCCATTTTTAATATTTAATTAGTTTAGGGTTTCGGACTATCTGGATACGAAAACAAGATGTTTTACAGTGGCGATTCTTATGGCAAACGATAATTTGGCAATTTAAAAATATATTTAGGTACGGATAGCTTAAAAAAAAATCACTTTTTGTAATAAAAAAACCATAAAAACAGTTTTATGTAAACACTCATAATGATGTTGAAAAAAAAAAATATTAATGCACCGCCAAAGCTGTGCCGCTAGTAGTGTTGTCATTGTCATTAAGGTCTGGTTTATCAGTGCACGGTTATGTACTTTAGCTGTCGGTCAAGTGTTAGCTGCTGGTCATCTAAACGTCGAACCAGATAATATAGTTGACTGGCAGCTATAAAGCCGAAACTTTAGCCATGCACTGATAAACCCGCCCTAAGAGGGTTAGACGAAGATAGCAATATGACGATATTACCCGTGTTTGTTTAATCGAATATATTCTTATAATTTGAGCGGACAAGCGCAGATTCGCCGATATCTGTTACTATTTTATTTTCTTTACCAATGTTGCCAAGTTATTTGTTGATATTTTCAGATAAAGTAGAGTAATATATTAAAATGGAAAATAAACTATGCCATTACCGCATAAAGGTGTAACTTAGGCCGCCGCAGCGGCCGTCGCGTAGCCGGCGTTCTATGGCGTAGCCCAATGATGTTTATAATAGTTGCGGGGCGGGCGAAGCCCACAACGCTAATGTATGATGTCATTACCGCATAAAGGTGTTACTATGAAAGGTGCAATGGTGCGTTCTATTGAGTAGCCCAAGGATGTTTATAAATAAAATAAAATAATAAATATCCTTATTTTTTTTTTAAATATATTTTATTATAAATAAACTTAATTAGGTATAAGACTTTTTGAAATGCCTAACCAGCGTTAATGACTTCAAATCATGAAAATTGGTCCAACGTGGCAACACAGTAATTATTATGTCAAATAATGGAAACTTCTCGCATTGACATTTTCGGTAAAAATGTCAATTTATGAATAGTTTATTATTAATTTTTCGCGTCAAAAGTGTATAATCCCCAATTTTTTTGCTTTTAACCTGTTCTATACAGCTTAGGCTATATGTTAAAATTTTAAAAATATCAAAATTCGACCGACCTTATGTGACACCAGACCCTACTTAAAAACTAATAAGTTTAGACGTATGAAAGCATAAATAAAAAATATTTAGAAAAGTAAGATAATTTTATTTATTTATTTCCACAGTATCAACAACAGCGGTTGCCGTTTATAGATACATCAATCTAATCTAATAAACATCTTACAAGTAATTTGAGCTATAATAAACCCCGAGTCTGGTTTTGTAGTTTGGTTTTTACAGATTCTGTGAATATACTTAGTGTTGTAGTAGGTACTTACATCAATATCACTTGTCAACCTATTGAATATATTAGCTCCGTTAAGCTGGCCCACCCCGGTTACAAATTTTTTGCCAAAACGCTAGCACAAATAAAGGGCACCTAGCACAACCTAGCACACCAATTTTTAGAGCTAGCACACCTACAGCATAGCTAAAAAATGCTGTTATATTCGGGGTGGGCCAGGTTAACGCTAGCCCCCCCCCGGTCATATTTTTTTTTGCCAAAAAGCTAGCACGAATAAAGGGCACCTAGCACAACCTAGCACACCAGTTTTTAGAGCTAGCACACCTACAGCATAGCTAAAAAATGCTGTTATATTCGGGGTGGGCCAGGTTAACGCTAGCCCCCCCCGGTCATATTTTTTTTGCCAAAAAGCTAGCACATATAAAGGGCACCTAGCACAACCTAGCACACCAATTTTTAGAGCTAGCACACCTACATCATAGCCAGGGACGTATCTAGGAATTTTGGCGCCTCGGTCGAATAGCAGTTCTGCGCCCTACCCAGTGGCGGTTCGTGACTTGTTAAATTGGGGATGCACTAAAAGTTCGCTGGCGAAATTTTTTTAAGACTACGCCCAAATTTGGTCTATAATTTTTAGTAAATATTTTAAAAATTTATGATTACCTACTTATTTTATCGAAAATGAAATAAAATAAAAAAAAGTAAAGTCCAATCATATGTTTTTATTTGCAGCAAACTTATCAATAACAATGAAGTCCCAAGGTATCATAATAAACAGTGTGGTTGTTTAAGTGTGCAACATATGGGCATTTTTTTTATTACCGATTTCTCAGAAAATTTTATTCTTAATAAAAGTTGGTGCATGTTCGATAATCATATTAGGTGCACTTGGAATGGTTGCAAGTCAAACGGCGTACAGGGTAGGCAAAAAAATATAAAACTTGTACAAGAATAAAGTACCCCTATTTCAGAAAAGTTAGCAAAATGTTATTAAGAAAGGTTTTTTAGAATTAAAAGTTATGAATAGATTAAAAAACGTGACCTCCTAAAATAAAAAAATATATTTTTTTAAAAACATTAATAATTTCCCAAAAAAATTTTTTTTTAAATTTACCATAAAGACCTTCATAAATTAATCGAAATCAAATAAATTTCACATATCTTTGTTCAAATTCAAGCATATTTGTAAAATTTATTTGAATTTTTAATTTATTAAGGAATCACAAAAGGAATCACAAACTTCATTTTTGTTGCAACGATATTAAACACACCTTTAAAAAATCCTAAAAATTCTTTTTAACAAGATAAAACATTAGTAATAATAATATGCTGATTTATTCTTGTACAGTTTTATATTTTTTGACCTACCCTGTACGCCGTTTGACTTGCAACCATTCCAAGTGCACCAAATATGATTATCGAACATGCACCAACTTTTATTAAGAATAAAAATTTTTGAGAAATCGGTAATAAAAAAAATGCCCATATGTTGCACACTTAAACAACCACACTGTATATTATGATACCTTGGGACTTCATTGTTATTGATAAGTTTGCTGCAAATAAAAACAGATGATTGGACTTTACTTTTTTTTATTTTATTTCATTTTCAATAAAATAAGTAGGTAATCATAAATTTTTAAAATATTTACTAAAAATTATAGACCAAATTTGGGCGTAGTCTTAAAAAATTTTCGCCAGCGAACTTTTAGTGCATCCCCAATTTAACAAGTCACGAACCGCCACTGGGTAGGGCGCAGAACTGCTATTCGACCGAGGCGCCAAAATTCCTAGATACGTCCCTGGCTATGATGTAGGTGTGCTAGCTCTAAAAATTGGTGTGCTAGGTGCCCTTTATATGTGCTAGCTTTTTGGCAAAAAAAATATGACCGGGGGGGGGCTAGCGTTAACCTGGCCCACCCCGAATATAACAGCATTTTTTAGCTATGCTGTAGGTGTGCTAGCTCTAAAAACTGGTGTGCTAGGTTGTGCTAGGTGCCCTTTATTCGTGCTAGCTTTTTGGCAAAAAAAATATGACCGGGGGGGGGCTAGCGTTAACCTGGCCCACCCCGAATATAACAGCATTTTTTAGCTATGTTGTAGGTGTGCTAGCTCTAAAAATTGGTGTGCTAGGTTGTGCTAGGTGCCCTTTATTTGTGCTAGCGTTTTGGCAAAAAATTTGTAACCGGGGTGGGCCAGCTTAACGGACCTGAATATATTACACATACGATACAATGGAGAGTTCTTGTTAAGGTTGATTCTATACGAAAATCTAAATAGAACGTCTATTATTTATGCGATTGACCGAAACGGGTATGAGAAAGCAATTATGGATTATCTTCACTTTGAGATAATACTTTATACTTACAGATCCACTAGATATGGCATAGTTCTTTTATTCTCTTAAGACATTGCGTATTGAAGATATTTAGTAATGCTTGATGGTTAGAGCCTTTTTTGGGGTAAATTCAAATCTTTTGTAGAATATATACTTTAAAAACTTACGATGTACCCTTTACATCGACCTTCTCCAAATAATGTATTGAGGTGACCAGTAGTAGTAGTAGTAAAGGGGAGGCTTAGCGCCAAGCAAGTAGGCCAGTGCAACCCTTTTTGCCAACCCCATTTTACGTCTGGGTAATGTCAGCCAGACGGGACCTACAGTTTTACGTGGGTTCCGAACCACAAATTTTACCGGCAGATGTTATTCTCGGCACAGTTTTTACGGTCCTGTTGTAACACCTCTTGTCCACCACAGACCTTGACAGGGGAAGCCTTATACGTCTCCGTGGTGCGACTTGAGGGATGTTGCCGCAGAGCCCCCTAATCTATCGGGATCCAGTATCACTCCACGGGACACACCGTACACCGTCCGTATTACCAAATCCTCTGATTCGGGGCGTCCCCCAATCCGTCTGGATCGGTAACAGACATGCGTCCCTTTTGTGGGTCACTAGATCCGTTACTTGGTTCAGGAGTAGCTCACTTCTCGAAAACATGCCGAAGGAACACCCGAATGATACCGGAGGCAGCCCGAGAGCTCCACCGCTATATCGTATCGAGGTCGCCTTTTACTGCAGTGTTTATTTTGCCATTGAGAATGCCAGTGTGTGTTGTACAATGCAACACTACGAAGTATGGTGGCCTGGTCAAGCAAACTAAATAAGTCCGCCAGACCTGCCTGGGATCGAACCAGGTACCTTCGGCATGCGATGCGAGAACGCTATCGCTGCGCTAGGCTGCCACCTATTGAGGTGACCAAATAATAGGGCAATACTCCAGCTTAGGTAATACCAATGCATCAAATAATGGAAGGTATTGAAATGTTCCAGTGACCTTATTATGAATCCCATCAGCATGGTCTTATATATGACAGTAATTCTAATTGCGATATATTCATTGAAACTTAACGTTTCATCAAAAGCTACACCTAAATCCTCATGAGGCGTCACTCTTTTTAAAGTATTATCATCCCCTTTTTAAAACCATATTCTTTAAATTAAATGACATGCAAACACACTTTTTTGTATTCAAATGAAATCCATTCATTTCACACCACTCAGTTACTCTGCAAGTCATCACGGTCATCCTCAGAATTAATTACCTTCATAAACATCCTAAAATCATAGGTAAACATAAGCGATTTTCAACGATTCACTACCTCAGCTATCCCAATAATCACTATTATAAAAAGAAGAGGCCCTAATTTTGAGCCCCGAGGAACCCCAGAATTACTCTTATATAAGCTTAATTTAGCTCCTCTGACTTTTTTTTTTCTTTTAAACAACCATTTATTAGTGAACTTAAATCAGTACAAATTGATATGACTGGTAACAAGTCCTACTTAGCTATAATACAAATTATTTAATTACGCATGGGCAGTACATGTTATGTCGCTGTCATTACAGCCGCTGCAACAAATATAAAAATAAACATAAAAATAAACTCGAAAATATACAACAAAAAATAGAAGTATTAACCATAATAATGCATCAATGAGATTAAATACAAGGCAATTTTAACTAGTTCTCAGAAGCATAAAATACTTTAACTTTTTTTGAAAAAATATAAGGGTTCTTTATGGTTTTAATATGTTCTGGTAGTCTATTATACAGGGTGTCCAGTTTTCGTTTTTTTTTATATACCAGCTCCCTTATTATAAAAGATAGAAAGATGGGGTTTGCGACTTACTGTTCTATTTTTTTATGAAACTTTCATTGCCGTAAACAAAATTTTCATAGCCCTCTAAGTTTCTGACATACAGGGACATTTTCAAATTTTGTCACTTTTGACGCTCCCCTGTATCTCGATTATTTGATAACTTATCAATAAGGTAAAAATGGATTGTTATATAGTTTTTTATGTTGAATTTAGTGGCGTAGTTAGTTTTTTTCTAAAAAGTTTTGTTTATGAGTTATGACCCAAACTTATATTTTTTTTTAATGGGACACCCTATATATTATTTATTATTCTTGTTCCTCTTTTTAAGAGCTTTTCAAAAATATATAATAGTCCATATTTTTTTCTTTTAAAAAGGGACAATTTTAACTTTTTTTGTAAAATTAATTATTTTTCGAATAGAGGGCTATGCCCGCAAATGAAAAAAAATTAACAACTGGATATCTACGAAAAATTTAAATATGTATCAAAAAACTTATAATAGATAAAAATAATTATGATTAAAACTTTTTTATTTTTATTATAAACATTAATGGTATCTAAATAACAAATGGTTTTGAAACTTACCTATTAAAATACAGTTCCGAGGCTGCGTTCGCGTCTTCATTAGCTCGGATAAAACAAACATACATATCGTGTTTTTCATAATTTTCATAATATCTATTATTTTTTGCCATGTTAAATAATTAAATGATTTTTCACAGAAATATCAAATAAACTAACAAAATCAAACAAATACCTTTAATATTTGACAATAATCCGTAATGGCACATTTACAAACCTTCGTTTTCTGTCATGTCTATTCATGATTGATCATGGCCTTTTGGATTCTAGATGAAAAATAATTAATTTTACAAAAAAAATTAAAATTGTCCCTTTTTAAAAGAAATAAATATGGACTTTTATATATTTTTGAAAAGCTCTTAAAAAGAGGAACAAGAAAAATAAATAATATATAGGGTGTCCCATTAAAAAAATATAAGTTTGGGTCATAACTCATAAACAAAACTTTTTAGAAAAAAACTAACTACGCCACTGAATTCAACATAAAAAACTATATAACAATCCATCTTTACCTTATTGATAAGTTATCAAATAATCGAGATACAGGGGAGCGTCAAAAATGACAAAATTTGAAAATGTCCCTGTATGTCAGAAACTGAGAAGGCTATGAAAATTTTGTTTACGGCAATGCAAGTTTCATAAAAAAATAGGTAAGCCGCAAACCCCATCTTTCTATCTTTTATAATAAGGGAGCTGGTATATGAAAATACACGAAAACTGGACACCCTGTACATCCTTAAAGCTCTGTTCACTACACTATTTAGTCCTAGATTAGTCCTTGTTCTTGGAACATGAAGTTGATCATGTAACCTTGTACCGAAATTGTGGATGTCACTATTCCTTTTTATAATAACTTTGGTCTTTATCTGTTTGTTTAAAATTTGTTGGATTAATTTACACTCCTCTAGTTTTATGATTTGGTTAACCTTAAGAAATCTTGAGTTTTTGTATAGTTCACTTGTAGGATGTAAACGGGAAAGTTTCCGTATATATTTAATCACACGATTTTGAAGTCTGAATTATATTCAATGATGTAGTTGCTGCTGCCGCCCAAATTGTACAAAGGTATTGCAAGTGAGATTTAAAGATGGCATCGTATACCGCAATTTTCATCGCGTCAGGAACATTATTGATGCACCTTTTTATTGCACCACAAGCACTGGCTAGTTTATGTTGAATGTGTCCTATATGTGTTTGAAAGTTTAAGTCTTCGTCTATAATAAGTCCCAAGTATTTGTAAAATTTAACTGTTTCAATTGGCGTTCCATTAATATTAATTACAATGTCATTAGTTTTTTTATTTTTTTGTTAAAAAATCATAAAAACGGTTTTTTTAATGTTAATTTTTAAATTGTTCTTTAATAGCCACATATAATAAATTTTAAGCTTTTCATTTCCGATTAATTCAATAGACCTTAAGTCCTCACACTCAAACAGTAACACCGTATCATCTGCAAAAGTTATATAAGTGCATCCAAGATTCGCTTTAGAGAGACTGTGAACATACAAGAGATACAACAAAGGACCTAGTACTGATTCCTGAGGTACCCCTATTGTTGAAACTGCTATTGTGCTTGCTGTTTGATTTACGAAGGTGTATTGTTTCCTATTTGTTAAATAATATTCTAGGATACTATGTGCTACACCTCGAATGCCCATCATTTGCAACTTTTCAAGGAGTATTCCAATATTCACAGTGTCAAACGCCTTTTGGAGATCAACAAAAACCGCCAGAACATACTTTTTTTTAATTTAATGCTTTTGTTATATATTCAATTAATTCTGTAACTGCTGCTTGGGTGTTGCTTGCTTTTTGGAATCCATATTGCTGAGTGTCAAAGTTAAACGTACCTTCCAGTCCAGTCCAAATCAGTTAGTCGCTTCTTAATAATCTTTTCTGTTATTTTTGAGAATGTTGATATTAATGCAATAGGTCTCTTGTTTGAAGGCTCGTAGTATGGGCCAGATTTATGTATTGGTATAATTTTAGAGATTTTTAGACATTCAGGAAAATGGCCGGTGGTTAAAATGTTATTTATTAAATTTGTTAATATTGGACTGATTATGTTCTTTAGTCTTTTAACATCAAGGGAGGTGATTTCGTCTGCACCTGGTGCTGAGTATTTTTTTAGCTCGTCTATTATATGACTGACTTCTTCTTGGGTGCATGGCTTTAAAAATATTGTACTGGCATTGATCTCTTCAAGGAAGGGTATGTCCCCGAATTTTTGTTTTTCTAGATCAACATATTTTCCAATTTTATTGCCAATATCCAAAAAGTATTCATTTAGTCTGTTTGCCATTTCTTGATCCTTCTCAATTTTTTCATCGTTAATTTGTAGGTATTCTATAGATTTTCTTTCCTTGACATCGTCGAATGTGTTTTCTATTGTTTGGTTTATGATCTGCCATGTTTTCCTTGAGTCACCTGTGGCTTTTTGAAATTCCCTGCTTATAAATTTATTTTTTAACTTATTTCTTAAAGTGTTACATCTATTCTTTAATTTTCTAAATTCTTCTTTAATATAAGGATTATCAGGATTTTTCATTAATCTAGTGTAAGTTTCGTCTCTGTTGTGCATAAGAATTATAAACTCGTTATTATTCCAGTTTTTATTTCTGTCCCTAATTTTTCTTGTTTTAGTTGATTCTTGTTTTGCTTTTTGTATGATACCTATAAGGGTATCAAATTTAGTTACATCATCCTTTCTTATTTCTTCCTCCGCTATTCTTACATATTTTTCTATCTTTAAAAAATTAATTTCAAGTGTTTTTTTTGGTATTTCCTGTATCCTGTTTTTTTTTTATCTCTATCAATTGAATTTCGTGATCTGTCATGCAGTGATCAATTAATTTTATTTTAGATTCAGTCTTGACTATATTGATAATGGTGTGATCAATTAGTGATCTTGTATTGTCCGTTTCTCTAGTTGGCTCAGTAGTGTTAATTATCTGAAAACCATTCTCAAGTATCATGTTTTCATACTCATGTTTTAAAGTGCTATTCTGAAAAAGGTTAATATTCATGTCTCCTGCTATAATTGTGTCTTCGGTAATGTCATGTAATATGTTGTTCATGTCATTAATAAAGGTTTTGAGATCTGCTTATGGGGGTCTATACACAGCTATAATTTTAATTTTGGGATTGATAATTTTTACTATTAACCATTCACAATTATTCATAGATTTATTCATCTCAATTGTGTATTTTAAATGTTTTTGTATGTACATTGATGTACCGCCTCCTCGTTTTTCTCGACAATTGTGTTCCATATTATAGCCTGGCACATTATAAAATTTAACTTCATTGTTGTAAATCCAATTTTCAGTAAAAATCAAAATTTGCTGTTCTAAATGTACTTTCACCAAAGCTTCTATCTCCTCTAACTTCCCTCTTAGACTTCTAATGTTAGTATATAAAATATTTAAACTTAACTGCAATTCTGCAATGAAAAATTATCTAAATATTATTTAACTCACTCGTTAATGTTAGACGTGTAGATCCTCTATGGAATTTATTTTCTTTGGGACACTTTCTTCTGTTTTTCTTAGAAATACTCTACCATTTACACAGTATGCATACTTATAAATGTTGCTTTTTGAACTATTTTGAAGTCTCTAGCTGCTTTCAGTGGCGTATTTAGGGGGGGGGGGGGTCCGAGGGGTCTGGACCCCCCCCCCGTGGGCTCAACATTAAAAAAAACTCAGAACAGATCAGATGCCTTGTTGTATTTAATGTAGACAGGGTGAACTGAACCTCGCCCGATAACAAAATGTAATAATTTTCTATTTTACAATTTTTGAATAAAGACCTTTATTATTATTATTATTATATAAAATTATTAAAAAATTGAAATTATGTTTACTTAGTTTTGTAATTTTTTTGCAAACTAGAACCGTTAGCAATACTTTGTTTTTACAAATAATTAAGTAACTGTGTCACAGATAACAAAACAACATGGCCAAACTTGGCAAAAAAAAATGGCAAAAATAACTTGAAAACCAATAATTTTCGGAATCGGTCATATTATGTAGAAATATATATTTTTAAACATAAATATTTAAAAAAATATATATTCCCATTATTGCGTTTATATTTAAAAATTTCTTAATTTCTTCCTTTTTTGGGTTCAGCTATCAAAACATAGAAATTATAAATTTTGATAGTTCAAAATAGGGCGTGGCACCGAAAAAATTTTCGCCTGCGGCGCTTTTTTAAAGAAAGAAAGAAAGATAAAAAGATAAAACGAAAGGTATAGACCCCCCCCGTGGCAATATTCTAAATACGCCACTGGCTGCTTTAAATATATTTTGGTTTTGCTTCGTTAGCTCATCGTTCAAAAAGATTTGCCCATTAGTGCCGGTATACTTACAGTCCTTGGTATATATATTTCTAATAACCCTTCTCTGTTGTAATATCTTTTTCTTAATCTCAAATGTTTTACACTTTATTATAATCGGTTTTACATTTTTTTGTGTTTTTACTCTATAACAATCTGTGATTTCTTCCTGTCCTATTTATGGACCCATTCCTTCTAATAGAGTTCCGACTACTTCTCTTACTGTTCGGTTTTCTTGTACATCTATACCAGTGACTACTATGTTATTCTGCTTTTCCAGTTGTTCGGAATTGTTCATTTTATTCTCAAGTACTCTTAGCCGTTCTTTTAACTCTTTATTTTCTTGCGTAATTCTTTTGTTCTGTATTAAACACTCCTCATTCAGTTTTCGTTGCGCTTCAAACTTTTCAGCCCATGCATGTATTCCATACTCAATCTTAAATCTTTCATTTCCATTTCAGATTTTTTGTTAATTTTTTCTTCAAATATACCAAACCCTTTTCTGAGCATTGCTTTCATTTCAGTTAATATGCTTTTGTCCGAGTCATCAGACTGGATACTTGTTTTTTGCCCTTTTCTTTGACATTTGTTACAGCACCACTTATGATTAACTAAGACTTTGGTACGTTTTAACTGTCATTGAAAGGCAAATTCTATGTTTCCAAGTCAAACATTTTTTACACATTAGGCCGTCATCACTGTCTTTCACTAATTTGCTGCAAATATCGCACTCCTTATTCTCTGACATCTTGGCAACACTGCCGATTCCCAGACACAATATTTGTAAACAATAACACGTTTATTAAGCAATAATTTAACGTTATTCCTATTTCTTTTTATCTATCCAGTGTTTTTTGTTATTGCCGGTGTCCTTATGACAATAACAATAACATTACATATTGCTTCCTGTTTGTAAGGTAAGATTGAATTAATTGAATGAAATTGCTATTCAAATTCATATTCGATCATGATTCCACACTTACTTTACTTACCTGCCAGTTCTTGGGATAATTATACCAGTCTTAAGGCTAATAATAAAAATACGTATAAGGGGGTCAATTACCAGATCACCACATGCCCTTTTAATTTTTTTATGGCTGCCAAAACTTCTTCATTAGTAATTGGTGTATAAGGTTTATTTCTTTTACTTTTAATTTTAAAAATTAGATATAAAATATTTGGAGAAATTTGTGTTTCATGTCTAATTTTGCAGCACTTCCGGTTAAACCGTAAGTGAAATAGT
Source organism: Polydrusus pterygomalis (assembly GCA_963969555.1). Classification (NCBI taxonomy): domain Eukaryota; kingdom Metazoa; phylum Arthropoda; class Insecta; order Coleoptera; family Curculionidae; genus Polydrusus; species Polydrusus pterygomalis. Next base: position 117,212,103 of record OZ018376.1, read on the forward strand.
TGCGACTCATTCCTACGGAATATCTAAAAAGAAGTAAAAACATATTATTAAATTTTTTACTTATTAATTTTTTTTGTATTGTTAAGCCTATAACGTTAATAAATTTCATTTAAGGGAGCAATTAGGTTGGCGCTAACGGGTAGGTTACAAAGTACTATTCATAGTGGGTTCAATAAGTCTCGACGGGAGCAATTAAATAGTTGTCGTTTCATTACTTACATTAGGTGATACTATTAGCTTGCCTCTGGATACACGCCTTACAAAAGGGCGTCGCTGAATTCTAGAAGATCTAGCAGAAAATTCGCCTCATTTTGGCCAATGACGATTTTAAAATAAAATACGCAACCGCTGTGTAATTTGATATAATATTTCAAAGTATTATTTTTTTTAGCGAATGTCATAAAAACACCATTTTTACTTTTTAAATGATAGGTACTTGTTATATTCAGAAAATGTAAATATGGAGCCACCGACATTTTACAGAATTTTTCTAAGTCTATATTAATAAAATAAAACCCATATTTTCTAGTAATTTTCGCAGCACTTACTTTGTGGGCGCAATGTTGAGATAATTTCGTTGACTGTGTAACAACCGCGAAAGAAACTTTATTTTGGACAAAAAAAAAACTTTTATACATACTTTTTAACCGACTTGGTAGAACTGTAGAACTTGAGAAACAAAAATATAGTAAAAACTGTTTAAATTATTTAAAATGTATCTTATGACTTCTATTCCCCTATCAAAAAGGTGACATCAGGGATTTTTTAAGAAATCCCTCCCAAGATTGAAATGGAGGTCAGCAAATTCTGTGGCTGAAAATATGCCTTAATAAACTTATTATTTAGGTCGACAATCGCGTACCTTTCTCGCTTAATACGTTGTTTCCCCAAATTTTCCGTCGATTCCAAAGGAGATCTACAATTCATTGAACCAACGAGGAAAATATTAAAAATTTGAATTAATTTCCAATAGGAACCGAAATCTCGGTCAACGCATTGAACTATATTTTATTTATCACCGTATTGGTCGTTCTTAAATTTGTTATACCGAAGGTTCATTTTGTCTAACTTTATTCGACCAATGCTATTAACCTAAACTATTCGAAAGGGGACTCTCGGCTTCCAGATTTGAATGTTACCTGACGAACTTTGCTTTGTTAGTTAAATCGTGACTTTTACAATAAAACTTCTTGAAATAAAATGGTTCCGGTTGAACCGGAAGTAATAGTCAAAAGTTTGAATACTGAAAATGTGCTTACAGTGCAACCATGTAACCTACCAAAATTTCATTGTAATGTTTTATTTTATAAGGACGTGACAAGCTGGGTAATAATTTCGTTGTCACCCGAAATAAATATAATATATTATACAGTGTCACCAGTAAAGTCCGCATCATATGGGATTTTTTTAAATTAATGGCTTTATTCAAAATTTGACTTTGGCATCAAGTTCTGTTTCGATCGAGATGAAAATTAAGCAAAAAAAAAATAGTAGTCACGTGATTCGCATTATCTGTCAAATTTTAATTTTTTCCAAAAAATAATTCATATACAGGGTGTCCCGAAATTAGCGTGCAATATTTCTATGGCGTAAACTATATCCAAAAATATGACAAAAATGTCCTATAAACATACCCCGAGAAATGCTCCTTTAGGGGGCTAGAGCCCCTCAAAGAGGGTCGGGAAGGAAGTCTTTTTTTATAATAGTATGGAAACCCTTAAAGATAATAACATGAAAATTGGTACGTGCCTTACAACCGATAAGTTGTACATAAGAGTTAGTTTAGAGTAAAAATATTTCTTCCAGTGGCGTCGCACGGAGTGGGGCTGAGGGTAAATCTTATCCTATATTTTTTATTTCTAGGATTTTTTAATTTTTAGTACAATATTTTAAGAACCTCGAGATTTTTTTTTAAAAAAGTACCCCTTGTTTTATTTCGATAGGAGGCACCGTTTTCAAGTAAAATTAATTTTAAAATAAAACGTATTTTTCAAAATCTATGAAAAGATCGTGTCAAGCTGTTTAAAGCATTTTTTTTATTGGCAGGCCATGGAAACAAAAGTAAGTAAATTCTTTGTAGGTGTCACATTTATTATTTTTGCCATTTGATGTTATCGTTCAATAGTTTAGTAGCTGTTTGTTATTTCTCGTAACAAAAATGGCAAATTATTCAAACAGAGAAGAATTAGCACACAGAATAAATCGAGCCGGAAACATTTTCAGATTCGGCGTGCTTTCCCACATATTAGACGAAGAGCTAGATTGTGCATCCAGCAAAACGGAAATTATTTCGAAAACCTGATATAAGTTCACCCAATGCATTTTTAAAAATAAAAATTATAAAATTTGTTTAAAAATTTTTTTACTGATTTTAAATAATATTGTTTTTTAATTATTTTATACTGTGTATGTTCAACAAGTTTATAAAACACCCCACTATTTATTTATTTTTCATAGATAAAAATTTAAAAAAGTGAATTTAAAATAATTTAAAGTTTTGGAAATTAAAAATATAGGATAATATCTACCCTAAGCCCCACTTCGTGAGACGCCAAGTATTATTTTCACTTTAAATTTACTGTAATTTACAACTTAACGGTTGTAAGGCATGTACCAATTTTCATGCTATTATCCTAAACGGTTTGCATGCTATAACGAAAAAAAAATTTGCCCCCCTTTGAGAGGCTCTAGTCCCCTAAAGGAGCATTTCTGAGGGTATGTTTATAGAACATTTTTGTAATATTTTTGGATGTACTTTACGCCCTAGGAATATTGCACGCTAACTTTCGGATTTACCTGAACTCATATGGACTAACCTTTCTTTTAAAAAATAAGTTTTATTTAAAAATTAATTTTACTTGAAAACGGTGCCTCCTATCGAAATAAAGCAAGGGGCACTTTTTTAAAGAAAAAACTCGAAGTTCTTAAAATATTGTACTTAAAATTTAAAAATCCTAGAAATAAAAAATATAGGATAATATTTACCCTCAGCCCCACTCCGTGCGACGCCACTGGAAGAAATATTTTCACTCTAAACTAACTGTTATGTACAACTTATCGGTTGTAAGGCACGTACCCATTTTCATGTCATTATCTTTAAGGGTTTCCATACTATTATAAAAAAAAGTCTTTCTTCCCGACCCTCTTTAAGGGGCTCTAGCCCCCTAAAGGAGCATGTCTCGGGGTATGTTTATAGGACATTTTTGTCATATTTTTGGATATAGTTTACGCCTTAGAAATATTGCCCGCTAATTTCGGGACACCCTGTATATACAGTGTGTGTATAAAGTCTGGAAACGGCTTAATAACATTACAATTTACTGGCCGATTTAAACCAAATTTGGTACAGTTGTGTAAGAGGATCTAACGCACCGAATGACGATATTGGCGTTGTTGCCAGCTTTTTAGTTTGTCTGGAATTCGAACGAATTTTATATTTTTAAATATAACACTTAGTATATTTTTACATTTTTAAATTCCACATAACATTATAATTATTTTTTATTAAATGCATTATTAGTCTATACTTCATAGTTTCCGAGATATTAACTCTCGAAAAGTGACATTTTTGAACTTTGACAGCTTATAACTTTTTAACAGTACGTCTTAGAGCAAAACGGCTTACATGTCCCTATCTTCAATTTTTATTATCTTCCCAAAAAAATCAACTTCCAGTTAAACCGGAACAACTATATTTCCTGCTTTCGAGTTACATCCGGTTTAACCGGAAGTTGATTTTTTGGGAAGATAATAAAAATTGAAGATAGGGACATGTAAGCCGTTTTGCTCTTAGACGTACTGTTAGAAAGTTATAAGCTGTCAAAGTTCAAAAATGTCACTTTTCGAGAGTCAATATCTCGGAAACTATGAAGTATAGACTAATAATGCATTTAAATAAAAATAATTATAATTTTATGTGGAATTTAAAAATGTAAAAATATACTGGGTGTTATATTTAAAAATATAAAATTCGTTCGAATTCCAGACAAACTAAAAAGCTGGCAACAACGCCAATATCGTCATTTGGTGCGTTAGATCCTCTTACACAACTGTACCAAATTTGGTTTAAATCGGCCAGTAAATTGTGATGTTATTAAGCCGTTTCCAGACTTTATACACACACTGTATATAAATTTCTGAAAATATCGAAAAAAGTTTTTTTTAATGCAGTTTCTAGACCACATGCAAAATTTCAGCTGCATAAGATAATTTTGAGTTTTTACCCACCACTAAAATTTATTTTCCACTTAAAAACACTTTACTGAAGACACTGTGTTCTTTTTTGTATTAATATTAAGGTGTATTACTTTCAGACACAAACTAAGTTTTCAAAAATACTTATTTTATGAAGTTACCTTATAGGTACAGTGTCAAAAACACATAAACTTTGCATCACATGCGACCAAATTTTAGTAGCCCAATTTTGATTTTGTAGAAAAACACACATTTAAGATGGCGCTGCTTTAAAGAAAATGTATCTGAAATAAAGCATTGTCAAACTAAAAAGTTTTATGTAGGTTGCGTTGAGTCTTATTTTGCAAAAGTGGTGCAATTTACAAAGTATAGGTAAAAAAACAAAATTATCCTATGCAGCTGAAAATTTGCACGTGAGCTAGAAACTGCATTTGAAAAAACTTTTTCTAATAACTTTTTTCGATATTTTCAGAAATAACCCCACTTTTGAATCGTTTTTTGGAAAAAATTAAAATTTGGCAGATACCTAATGCGAATTACGTGACTACTATTTTTTGGCTTAATTTTCATCCCGATCGAAGCAGAACTTGATGCCAAAGTCAAATTTTGAATAAAGTTATTAATAAAAAAAATCCCATATGATGCGGACTTTACTGGTGACACTGTAGATATTGGTATAAAAGAATAAAGTTTTTTCCAAACTCCCTAGAATTTTTTTTATGTTCTGAAGACACGCAGGTGATAAAATACCTGACACGACCCGATACTCGATAAAATATATAAAAGCATTAGGTATATTTACTACCTGTTGAAATTGATAAGCACAATAACACCATCAAAACATTCAAAAATGTAAACAAAAATTTATAAATTTTAGCGCCATATACAATCCCTGAAGATGTCTAAAATTTTTGATGTCGTCTCTACAGTAACTGTTATTCACATACATATATTAATAAATAGTGCGGTACCTCTAACCCTAGAAAAAAAATTAACGTAGCGCCCATGTTTTAAGAAATAAGTAATTTGGAGCAAAACTTGTTCAGTTGTAATTTTTTTCTTAAAAAAAAGTTGTAATGACGACGCAATGATAGTTAATGAGGTAAAGGCGAACAAAACCAAACAAACGCACCCATTCATTTTTCTATAGGTATGTAAAAAAATTTGACGTAATATATCAACCTGCCTAATGATAAGGTTTACCAATTAACGAATGATTTGAAAAACACTGGACTTATCAAATAACCTTTAACAATAAATGATTAAATACACTTTAAAAACATTTTTGTTACTACTACTATCATTCTTTAAGTATATGTATATCAGACAATAACACTACGGAGCGGAAAAAATAAATCCATAATAATGTAGGGGTTGTCAAAAATGCTCCATCTTCCTTCTTGGCATAGACTACATACTAAGAAGGAAGATAGTTTTTTTATCCAATACCGACATTGCCATGTTCCTTTGGAAGAGTAGTTAATAAATTCATACATACTTTTAAAAACGAGACATGAAGGAAAATGTTCTACACAGGAAACCAGAGGACAGGAAACCAGAGAGAATACCTGGAGACGTTGCGTGCGTGAACTTGTGGAAGTTTTAAAAAATATTGAAACTGGTCAGCTACGACAGTTAGAGCTATGAATGATGAAAGAGTTTTGGACTTCCATTGTCTTTATTTGTTTTAAATCACAGCGTTTCAACTGGTAATAAGTATATCTAGTCTTGTCTTCAGGTGAATACTGTATAATACTGTGTAATACCAGTATTCACCTGAAGACTACTGGAGATACTTACCATTAGTTGAAACGTTGTGATTTAAAACAAATAAAGGCAATGGAAGTCCAAAACTCTTTCATCATTCAAGAGACATCATTGTCTCCAACCTTCAAACAGTCACTAGTTTCAGCTATATTGGCATGCACTATAAAAACCTTTTTCATAAACTCATGACAAATTTATCTTGCTCTAAATGAAAACTTTAACCACATTAAGGGTAGACCTAATTTTAAACTATAAAGCTGTTAGTTCATTTAAACATGACGAAATAAATTGTGCTATTCCGGAAAGGAAGGAATAAATTGCGCTATCCGAGAACAATAAAAAAAAAGAGAACGACAGGCCCTTGTGGGTCATTGTCAAAGGAGTACTAGAATATACTTGAAGACACTTATACTCTTTTGACAATGACCCGCAAGGGCCGAAACACGTGTCAGGAAAATAATTAATTTTGTAAAACATAACAAGAAGTTATTATTTTTGCTTCCTATGCAATGTTTTATCCTCATTTAGAACACTGCCATTATTCGGACAATAATAGTCACTCGAATACCGGGAAATACGATTCGCCATTTTATTAAAGTTATTCAGACTATCATTTTGAAGTAAAAATTTGGTATCGTCTGCATCACAAAACAAATAAAATAAAGAAAACTCCTAATAAAAGGCCGTATAAATCACACACACTATAGTATGGTCGCAGGCTTGGAGTTTTTGTTTCTACAGGTAGCCACACATGCACCAATTTTTTAAAAATAAAAAAGTAAGTATAGTCGGATCTGGTCTTATCGTGCGGGTCATACGATTCAAGAAAGACATACTCTCAGTTTTTGTTTTCTTTACTTGCGTTTAATTTTACCCTCTAAATAAAATACGTAAGATAAATGAGACAGACTTATTCCATTTTGACATGAAAAAAAAGGATATGTATTTACTTTCCAGCGATTCTAAAAAAACTTATAATAGCACCAGCTACCAATATTCAAGAAACAGTAGCCAAAGCACTAGGAATTAGTTTAGGGACTGTGCAGAAAATTGTGCATGAAACAAAACATAACATAGTACCCAAGAATACTAAAAAGTGTAAACGAGGAAGGCCAACGACTGAGGATTTAAGCGAAAATATTAAAATGGGAGTTCGAAATGTGATTTACGATTTATACAAATTAAAAACCAATGTAACTCTTCCAGTTTTACAAAAAACATTAAAAATTCGGGGTGTTTTGGAAATTGGACTTGAGGCGTTATCAAAATTAATAAAAAATGTAGGTTTTCGCTATAAAAAATACTGTAACCGAAGATTTTTATGTGAGCAGCCACAGATAGTGAGTCAGCGTGTTCAGTTTTTAAAAAAATATACGGACAATTACAAATCGAAATTTAGAAAAGTGATATTTTTAGACGAAACGTGGATATTTTCGAATGGAAGTGGTTCAAAATCTTGGCAAGATGAGTCTGTAAAAAGTGTTAAAAGGAAAAAGGGGTGCGGTACGGGAAAGCGTTTTATTATTTTGCATGCCGGTTCTGCAACAGGATGTTGCAGGTGCGAGTTTAATTTTTTCTTCAACATCAAAAAGTGCTGACTATCATGATAATATGAATTGCGAAATGTTTGAAAAATGGTTAAAAGTTCAATTGATGCCAAATTTTGATGCTCCGTCTTTAATTGTATTAGATAATGCATCATATCATTCAAGAATTTTAAATAAACAGCCTACTTCATCTTGGAGGAAAAGTGATATTTATGAGTGGCTGGAAAAACACAACCAAAATCCTTTACCAAATATGCTTAAATCGGAACTCCTATCAATAGCAAAGTCTCTTAAAAAACCCAAAATATACGCGGTTGATGAAATACTGCGTGAATATGGTCATGAGGTTCTACGACTGCCGCCATATCATTGCCAGTTTAACGCAATAGAATTAATATGGGCTGGTGCAAAGTCTTATTATGAAAAACATGTAGGTGATGGTCTTAAATCCGACCAAGTACAAATAGTTTGGCAAGATTCGTTAGATCCTATTACACAAGAGTACTGGAAGAAATCAGTGGAACATACAGAAATATTAATAAGGGATTGGTGGGATCGAGAACAAGTACTAGATGTCGAAGTAGCGCCAATGATAATTGCTCCATTCGAAGACGACCCAGACGACGAGGACTTTTCAGATTTTATAAGTGACGATGAGAGTTTTTAGGCTATAATTATAAACGGTGTTTTTCGTTTACATTTTTTAGTATTCTTGGGTATTATATTATGCTTTTTTTTCATGCACATTATTCTGCATAGTCCTTAAAATAATTCCCAGTGTTTTCATTACGGTTTCCTGCATATTGGTTTGCGAATTTCCACTTTTTCTTTCATTATCGAAATAGTTTATCAGACTAGATGCCATTGTATTTTTAGGTTTTAGTAGTAAAATTGTTAAAATAAATTGCACTGTTTATTATTGTCGTTTTTAATTAAAGGGTACAGTAGGTATATAATTAACGATTATATCATTTTTTTGCAACTTTTTCAGCTCCCATGTACATAATTTTTACAAAACTAATAATATTAGGTATATGTGGCTATCTTCGCGATAGCTAAAATAATGAAACTATTTTTCCTTCCTTCGGTATATTTGTAAATAATCTCACAACATTTTGATAGCCTCTGTGTTGTCTGATTTGACGCATATGATCAGTGACCTTTGGACCCGCACGTTCAGACCAGATCTGACTATACTTACAATATTACGTGGTAAAAAGTGTTTTTGGGGTACTGAGGATTAAACCTCAGTAACCCCGCGAGAGATTAATTTAAAACCAATAAAGGCGATTCAAACGTTACACATTTTCAAAAGTCAAAAGGTTATTCACGTTTCACTCTTTGATTTTAATTTCAATTTCTATTTTTTACAGATTGTTATACTAAATTTTATCTTCATAATGTCTTACAGACATATGTTTGATAAGGTTTTTTAAAATTTAAATAATCTCCGACACCTTAGAAAGGTTTTTCTTCTTCCCCATTTTATTTGGTTGGTTTGGACTATGGAGGGCTTTAGGAAGGAGTCCGATCGAAAATGGCTGTTCTTTAAATTTACGTCCCTGTTTAGTAGTTAGTTCGCTGTTTCCCGGTCGCGGCGCAGTGCTCGTCAAGTGATTGACTTTTTACAGGTTTTGATATACGTCAGCGGTATTTTTATCCAATAATTAATAAAATAAGCTTTATTAGATATAATATATACATATCTCAGCCTGTAGAGGCTTTTAGTTAACTAAATTCAATAAAACAGTTGATTATCCCATAAGAACCCATGCATTTTACAGATTTAAAGGAACACATGCGCCCCTGACGGCCATTTTTAAAGCTGCTTTACCGATCCAAAACTTTGCCCGAAACCAATGTATTGCGATCGGACTCCTAACCTAAAGCCCTCCATAGTTTAGACCCCCGAACGTTTTTAAATACTCAATATGGTTTAACCATTATCAATTTTCTTCATAGGTTTCTTCTACACTTTAATTTTTTAAGTCGATAAAAGCTCCATTAAGGTTCTAATTTTCTCTTTTGCTAACACCATCAGTATAAAATAAAAAACATTTCTGTCTCCTGATGATGAACGTTTCTACGTTCGAAACATGTAGAGACCTTTTAACAATAATTTTTAACTCTATTAAATTTTGTGGAGGAAGACTTTGGGTTTTTCTTTCCTTTTCATACTTTCAACTCCACAGCCATACGTCACATAATCAAACCAAAGGGCCAACATCTAATCAGCCCCGCAGGCATTGCCGTGCGTGTGTCCTGGGTAGGGGATAGTTATACATGACAGTTCCCAAACGTAGGGAAAAATGAATCATATGCAAATATATTGTATAAGAATTGTACGATATGAATAAACACCTTTTAAACAGAACAACAGTGTATCGAATGCACAACTTAAATTATAAAATGGCCAAAGAGTAGTTTTTTATCCATTAGGAGCGTCAAAAATAAACTCCAGACAGTCTAAAATGGATTTAATGGTAAACCTGCCTAGACGAATGACTATTTCAATATACAAACAAATAGATACTGTCAATATATTAAAAAATGATGTGTTTGATGGTCCTTTACCTTTTAAGACCATCTTTGAGTTAGGTAATCTAGTTTAAGGAATTACTGTGTTTTTAGGAACCGCTTTTACTGTGGAATGGGACAGCGTTTTATTACAAGACACTCCCGATAAAGGATCCTTTTCATTTCAAACTACTTTGCATAAGACCGGCGACATAGTTTTTGTCTATAAGAATGTACCATTTTTGATAGAAGAGATAGATGACGAACAGCATCCTGTCAAAGTTGGTCTATCTGACGCTTATATTTTGGACCGCACAGTGTTCTGTAAGTATCTTACGTTTAAGAGTTGGCTTTTAGACTGTATGTGTGATATACGGTGAGTGGGAGTGAGATGGTAAAATAATAGTTTAGATTTCATGTAGGTACTTCTTTCATCGTATGTCCCCATTTAGACAAATTCAGTGACAGTGAATTATATTATTTTACATGCGTTGTTAAACTCTTAACAGCATAAATATTTAGTATCTGCGACGTTACATTTTATGTCAATTTCTTAATGAAACCCAGTGAAATTAATGGATGTTCATTTTTAGACGTAAGAAGAAAGACCATTTACGAGTATCACAGAGTAAGTTTCAGTAAAAGTGAAGTTAAAAACTGGACGTCAATATATCTAAAATCTTTACCAACATGTCTCAGCCTACACAGTTGTTCTACTTGTTTATTAAACGAACTTAATTTAAATGTAAGTATGGGTAATTTTTTTTATCAGTTATTATCATATTAAGGGCTAAATAATTAATAGGTACATCCTTTGAATATCAACCTTTATTTAGAGAACGGGCTTATTATAGTGTATTTTCAGATATACATTAATCTTGCCACTACATAGAGTTCGAGTTTGTAACTAGGAACAAATTTAGTAAATACAGTACAGATTTTTTTTTGGAAAAATGCTTAGGCACGGGTTATAACATTTTTAAATTGTGGTCTTTTTTATAAAAACAATATCGACAGTAGGTATGTTTCAAATTAGAGATATGACGATATCAATGATTTTTTTTTAAATTGCAACCCTTGTTTTCAACTTCAAATTTTTATTTCTTGTCATTCATAAGATATCAAGCAAACAAATATTAATTTTGTTTAATTTGAAAAATAAAAATACTTTTTCGTTAATAAAGCTTAAAAAGTATTTGACAATATCCTAAACGCATCTCGTTTTGAATATTTTTCATGCTTGATACAAACTCACACTGTATAATAATGTTTATAACTTGCGAAAAACTAAAAAAAAAATAATTACGCGTATATTTTTAAAAATTATGAAAAAATCTAATCAAAAGCGATTTTTTAAACATGATCGTAGTGTGTTCTTAAAATTGAATTAATTTGATAATACTGCGAGGCAGTCTTTAACCGAGGTTTGCATGATTTACCTATTATTTTTTCAATAAGTAAAAAGGTTCAGTTCCAACGTTACAAAGGTAATGATCAAAATTTTCTTAAAAATAATGATTTTTTTAGTGTACATGGTGTCCAAGGTTAAATCAATGCTCCACCGGGCAAGATCGAAACCGACAATACTGGGTCGATAACCGTTGTGAATTAAAAAATATAACTTACGAGCCTATGTGTGCCTCTAAGGAATCAGCTACAGAGTTCGATCACAGTCTAAACTATGACGTCGAGGATTCAGAGAAAGTATTTGACAGCGACTACATTGGTCAAATGCCACAACAAAGTCAGCTTGGGGCATCCGGATATGTTGCAATTATTTTCCTAATAGCCATGATTTCCGGATTTGGATTTTGGACGGTTTACGCGTATAGAAACCCCCACACTGCCAGTGGTCAGATGTTAATACGGGTATGATATTGCTTTAGTTGCGGCTTTTATAGGCCATATAATCTTATGACTAGTCAGTTGCAATGCAACCATATTTTTGACCTTATATTTTAATAAAACTTGCTTCTTCTAATTAACTTTCAAAATGTCTTTATTCCAAACTAACTTTTATAGTTCTGTTCATTACATAGAAAGTGACAATATAATATAGAAAATAATAACCATTAAAAAAAATAACAATAAAAAAAAAATGGAAGTTAATCCAATTTAATTCATTAATAAAATCAATTTAAAAAAAAATAGTATAAATAATTTAATTTAGTAAATAGGTATCTCTTTAATTGTTTTTTAAAAGTTGCCAATTTTTTAATTTATCGTCAACCGTCAGTAAAGCCGTACAATAATTAAAAGCGATTCCGATAGCCGCTATTTGACAAGTTTGACATTTGAGCTGTCAGTTATCGTTATCGTTAAGGTACCTATTCACGTTCAGTCGGCCGTCAGTCCGTGGACTGTCCGTTCTGACCGGCCGGCCGTTATCGAAAGTCAAACTACACGTACAGTTTTATTCACCGATTACGGCCGGAGGATTTCTGCCGGATTCGATAGCGGCCTTCAGTTTTTGTAATTTCACCATACACGCGCAGTTATTTCGACAGGTCAAACATGTCGCAAAAACGGTGCGCAGCGGCAATTGTTGTTATTTCACATGAACAAAGAAAAAGGAAAAGAAAAACAATTTGGATGAAAGACTGGCTAAAAAGACGTTGCACTTTCTCCCACATGAAGCTTGTACGAGAACTGAGGCAATCGAGTGCAAGTGATTTAAAAACTTTATTAGGATGAATGATCATTGTTTCGAGTATTTATTGAAACCGTATATCACAAGAAAGGACACCGTAATGCCTTTTTCAGTTATTTTCTGAAAGCACTTTTCATATTATTTATCTTATGTTTCACCGAGTCTAAAGTTGCTTCGACATCTACTGTTTTATATTGTAAAAGTAATTCTTTATATTATGCTTTAATTTGCAAAGCCCTATTAGCATATATGAAGAGTCTTTTATTTTCCACAAATATTTATGTTTGCGGTACAACTCAATAAAATTCTTGATGAAGGTGGGTTGGTTTGCGATTTTGTTCGGCGTTACTGAATAAAAACTATAAAATTTTAGAAAGGAGAGAAATAAGACACTTAAAGTTTTCCTCTACTGGTATATTAAAATAAAGTTTTAATAAATGGTAAATTATCTACATGTTTCGAATGTATGTATATATATATACATTTGTAAATCTTGGCTCTCGACATTTCTTAATTAGAAATTAAAGTTTAAAAAGTTTTAAATGTGAACTGGAGCTGACAGTTCTGAAAAGACAAGGTTAAATGGATGTCTACATGACATGACATGGCCTGCAGTCCAATGCCGGCCGGTAAACTACTACACACGTTAAGTTTTAACAAACGACAGGCCGCCGGCAGAACGCGACTCGTCATTTAACTGCGTGTGTGTAGTGAGTACCGGCAGCCCGGCCATTATCTCTCCGGCAAAATACGGCCGGCCGACTGAACGTGAATGGGTGCCTTTACGGATAAGTGGCGGGAGTTAACGGACGGAAGACAAAGCCATAGCGAAAACGGAACTCATGCGTAATGACCATTTTCAATGACCAAATCGCAAATGAAGTTTGCATTCAGCATTATTATAGTTTTCTAAATTGAAATTTCCATACAGCTGTGCTCGATACTGAATGTCCTGGCGATCAAGCCCCTCCAAGAGAAGGGCATCATCCAAATCCGAATCACTGGATGAGTCCAATAAAGGCAACCTTTCGTCTATCATGATGTTTTAGAATTTTGGGTACTATAGGAAATTAAAACCAAGCAAAAAAGATAGCACAAAACGTATATGAAAATATGAACACAAACCATTAAAGATAGGTTATGTTATATTTGTTATGTTTACTGTTGAATTCGACTTAACGTTAAGCGAATTGAACGAAAACTATTTTTACGATCTGTCAAATAGCGGCTTCGTATTCGTATTCGTTATGGTTAACCGTTTGAATTTGCCAATACAACGAAAACTCTCTATATCAGAGTGATTTCCGGAAGTAAACGAACCCTTTATTTTATTGTAAAATAAAATACTTTATCTGCCGCATTTGCGGCAGGTAAAGTATTTTACCCTCCGCAAATTTTTACTCTATGCCGAACAAACCGGCAAAATTTGCCATAATTCTAATAGAAAAGATTTGCACATTGCAAAGTCCTATGTTTAAGAATCTGTGCTCAATAAAACAAAAATTGCGTAGAGAATTTTAGGCGATAATCAAAATGAAAATTCTAATAGAAGATTTTCACATTTTTAACATAGATAATAATCCTCAAACGTTTTCAGTTGGAACTTCTTCGCCTTCAGGAATTATTTTTTATAATACTTCAGGGTGTACGTTTACTTTTAATATAACAAATAATAAGTAGATTTGTTCTATATTTGCTGTTTACTTTGTTATAATAAAATGCGATGAGTTATACCTCAATTTTTTATATTATAAATTCTGAACGGTTGGCGATAAAATTTTGCATGCACCATGTCAGTAAAGTGTCTTTATCGAACTCGCCTGTTATTCGCCTCGCTCGCTCATCTCATAATTTCAGACTCGTCCGATAAAGAATCACTTTACTGCCTCGGTATATAAATAACTATTTTTTGATATTTTTTGGAAGATTGTTATATTTTATTATTCCGTCATATAAAAGCGATTTTTTTCCGAAGTTACTTTTTACTGGTGTAGTTTGATAATTTATACAACGTCTGATGTTATGATCATGTAATGTCTTATTCTCCTGAAGTGTTTTGTTTGATTTTTTTTCTTTTAAAATAATAGAGTCAATTAGAATACAAATTTTTTATTTATAAATGTTTTGAACGTGTAAATAGTAGTAAATACCCTTTCGGTCTATATAAATTAACAGTTTGTTCTATACAGGGTGTCCCAGAATATGTGGGCAATCTCCCGGATTCGGATAGAATATGAAAAAATAATATGACAAGTTCCCATAAAAAAATTTCCTACAGGCCCTCCATACTGAGATATAAGCCCCTGAAGGACGCCTCTGGAAATCGGTTTATCTTGAATAATTCTTAAAGTACTTGGTGTAATTTAATAATTTTTCTGTATGATGGTTGCTAGGTAAGTCTCCTCAAAATGAACCATTTTAATTTTATTCGGCTTATTTAGTTTTCCAGGGCCGGACTAGCTTTAACAGAATACTGCTTATTTTTTTTTACACCCTGTATGATAGAGGCATATCAATAATACTATTGAACAGCTGAAACCTTAAACTAAAAAAAAGGTACTCTTCATCTACATCGATAAAGAAAACCGTTTACAAGAAAAAATTTTTTTGTTCCATATGCCTTTTTTTATAAAATATTCGATAAATACCATATTTTTACTGATTCATTTTGTACTTCGGTTCAACATGAGCTCCTTCTACTGCAATGCATTCCCTACATCTTTTAATTGTAGATTGTTGGATCCTCCACAATGCGCCAACATTATTCCTTATTTCGCGACAATGGAAGTTAATCAGTTCCAATAAGTGTTCCCGATTTTGTATTGGATTGGCGTATACTAAACATTTTAGATAGCTCCACAAAAAAATCTAACGGATTTAGGTCTGGTGATCGAGGAGGCCAAGCCACTGGTCCTCCCCTTCCTATCCATTGATTTTCGAAGACCCTGTTTAGGTGTTCTCGAACTACTAGACTAAAATGTGGCGGAGCCCCATCATGCATGAACCACATATTATGTCGTAGTTGCAGTGGTTGATCTTCTAAAAGTTCTGGCAGATTGTTTTGAAGAAATTCCAAATATCTTTCTCCATTTAACCTTCTTGGCAATACAAATGGTCCAATTAAGTGTTGTCTGATAATTCCGGCCCACACGTTGATGGGTTCAAATTGTTGCTGATGATGCGTTACAATAGAAGCATGGGGATTTTCCTCTGCCCATAAATGTAAATTATGAGAATTTATGATGCCGTTTTTGGAAAACCCAGCTTCGTCCGTGAAGATAACTGAACCAATAAAATTTGCATCGTTTCTGTGCCCATCTAAAACTCAGTTACAAAATTCCATCCTTCGCGGAAAGTCTTCAGGAAGAAGCGCGTGGACTTTTTGACGGTGGTATGGATGCATGTAACTGTTGCTCTCTAAGGATTCTAAAGACCATTGATTTTGAACAATCAAATTCGGCAACCAATTTTCGAACACTTGCAGTAGGATCTACTTCTACGTCATTAAGAATGTTTTCTTCAAGAGCATCAACGCGATAGTTTTGATTTCCACAATTGTGACTGGCTTTGTCAAACTTTCCTAAAATTATTTACGACCAAAATACTTTAAATCAAGTCTTTATCATCCGATAAGTACAAATTAAAAATAAAACAACTTAGTTTTTACCTGTCTCTCTTAAACGACGATCTACTCTTTCAAAGGTTTTTCTGTCAGGAATTCTTCTGTTTGGAAATCGTTCTTCATAAAGCCTTCGGGCTTCTAAGGCGTTACATGATGCAAGCCCATACATTAAATGCATGTCGGCATATTCCTCAAACGTAAATTCCAAACCAAAAAGAAGCAGAAGAAATAAGATCAAAAACTTAAACACACTCAATTTCCAACTGACACTTCAGTAATTATTGTTTATTTTAACTGGTACATATCAACTAAACCATATCAACAAAATAAGGTATTTATCGAATATTTTATAAAAAAAAGGCATATGGAACAAAAAATTTTTTCTCGTAAACGGTTTACTTTATCGATGTCGATGAAGAGTACCTTTTTTTTAGTTTAATGTTTCGGCTGTTCAATAGTATTATTGATATGCCTCTATCATACAGGGTGTAAAAAAAATAAGCATTATTCTGTTAAAGCTAGTCCGTCCCTGGAAACCTAAATAAGCCGAATAAAATTAAAATGGTTCATTTTGAGGAGACTTACCTAGCAACCATCATATTGAAAAATTATTAAATTACACCAAGTACTTTAAGAATTATTCAAGATAAACCGATTTCCAGAGGCGTCTTTCAGGGGCTTATATCTCAGTAGGGAGGTCCCGTAGTAAATTTTTTTATGGAAACTTGTCATATTATTTTTTTATATTCTATCCGAATCCGGGAGATTGCCCACATATTCTGGGACACCCTGTATGTGGTAATTTGTGTATACATTTTATAACTTTATTTAGCAATTTTTGTAATGGTTTTAAGTTTGATAAACAAGCAGATCCCCATGCAAGTACCTAATGTAATTTTGAATATATTAATGAAAAATATATCTTTTTTAAGTATTTTAAAGGAATGAAATATCTAGCTCTATACAAAACAGATACCAAAGGAGATACCGAGTTGATAGTATACTGGATATGGAATTTCCAATTTTTTGGAATATTTGGAGAAATATTATTTTACTACGTACCTATACCTACGTTCTATGTTTTACAACAGAAATATCGTAAAAAATTTGCGTTTTTAGGCTAGGTGATAACTCATAACTTAAAAAAAAATAAAGCTTTAAAGTTTGTTTTTTTTTAGTACCGACCAAGTCAGTGGCGGTGGAGACGTGGAGAAGCTAGATATACGGCAGCGACAATTCATATGTGATAATAATTAATTTAGGTAATTATAAGTTAAGACGAAATTAATGAATTTCAATTTTATAATTTTAGAAACCGATGATATGTATGTTTGTGTATAGATAGTTGTATTTTGTATTTGTGTTAGTATAGCAATTATTTATATGCCCTGTTAACACTAACAGCAAGATATCTTCCATGGATACATATTATATGGTATCATCGATCTGTTAGTGTTAAAATGGTATTACTTTTAGAGACTACACGAATTTATATAGGTATGTCCTATATATTTTCTTGCCTTTACAGTTTTTCAAAATCTTCCAACTAATTTCATCTAGAAGGCTATTCTGTGTTTATGTTGATTCATAATGACTAGTTATGGAAATCGCAAAACTATTATTTTAAATATAGGGAAAAAAAAAACCCCAGTCGTCTCCACAAATAGGGGAAAGTGTTCCAAAATGAGACAAAAATTACGTTTCGGTAAGTTGCCAGAGGTTATGATTGCATTTTGTTGTTTCATGCACATAGATTGACATATTCCTCGTCATTTAACGCAATAAGTTTATTAATATATCGATTTAGAAAATAAATAGGGATTTTTTTTTAATTGTGATTTTTGTCTCATTGTGGAACAAGTATGTTCCACTATGAGACAGAACTTTTTAGACCAAAAAACAATACAAAAAATATGAAAAAAAATATATATTAAAGGAAACTAAACATTCTTTTGAAAAAAAAACGGTATCCAAAAAACTTATTTTGCTAGATAGGACAACATCAAATATAAATCCGACAAGTAAAAAATAAAATAAAATCCTTTAAAATATTAGCGCACATTTAATGAGTTGAAATTTAGTTTAAAACGTATTAGAACCTGTTGCCTCTTAGTTTTCCCAGTCGTTAAATATTTGGAAAGTATTATTTTGATGTTTTTTCCTTCGATCATTCTTATATCTTCTGTTACGGGGTGAAAAAAACAGTTGTCGGACTTGTTACTTTTACGAAGAAATGAAATTTCAAATTCATCTTCTTTTTTCTTTAAAATTTTTCCGACATAAAAGACAACAGTTTTTAATTCATCAAATTGAACTAAAACGTAGTCCCCAGCGATTAGTTGTCGCTCCAGTGCAAGAAAGTTATCTTTATCCAAGGCATCTTCAATATTACTAGCATCTTCAGAGGAGCCCCTAGTATCTTCCTGATAGGATTCCCTATCAGACTCTTCACTAGAAGATTCTTTAAACACTCTTATTTTCACATTTTCGCCTGCAAGTTTTTGTTTTTTGACGTAGCGATGAAGCGTTTGAAATTTAATGCCTGTCCTTTTAGGTGCTTGTCGTAAACTTAATTTTTCCTCAAGAACCATAATATGCACAGCTGCCTTCATTTGGTCCTCTATGAAAGAACCTTTTTCCGATTTTCGTTGTCTTCCACGAGCCATAGTTTTGACCCTAACATGAAAATAAAATGAAAATCATTAGATACTCACACGTTGAAAAATGTTATTCCACAGTAAGACGTCTCATTGTGGAACAAAACCAACTGTCTCATTGTGGAACTTTTTCGATATTATTTTAAGAAGTTGGCAACATTTTTTGGATAGTTTTGAAAATCTCTAGTTTATACAGAATCCTTACCTAGAAATGCCCAAACAATTTCTGAATTTCAGATTTATCAAAAAGTCACCGGATTTTATTTAATCACCAATTGAAATATCGACTATTAAAAAAAACTTACCTCAATTTGAGCTATGTAAGTCACTAAATATGCTTAGAATTTTCTAAATTTCGTAAAAATTGGTGGAGCACATGCACAACTAAATATGTTCGTCGGCCATATTTTTTAAACTAAATAGGTGGGAAGTTCAAAAAGTTATGGCGAATATCTCATTGTGGAACACTTTCCCCTACTTATATTAAAATATTTAGATTAATGTGGTGTACATGTTTCGGTACCAGGGAGTACCATCATCAGTACCGAAGGGCTAAAATAAATATAGAACGAATAGAAAGAGAAAGGACACGTCAGATTAACGTACTTACCCCAAGTGCCACTAATACAAGCAATGTAAAAGATTTTTAAAAAATCAAAAACTAAAAACAAAAAATAAATAAAAATCTTTTAGACTGCTTGTATTAGTGTAAATAAGTAAAATAAATATAGAACGAATAGAAAAAGGAAGGACAAGTCAGATTAACGTACTTAACCCAAGTGCCACTAATACAAGCAATGTAAAAGATTTTTAAAAAATCAAAAACTAAAAACAAAAAAAAAATCTTTTACATTGCTTGTATTAGTGGCACTTGGGGTAAGTACGTTAATCTGACTTGTCCTTTCTCTTTCTATTCGTTCTATATTTATTTTAGCCCTTCGGTGCTGATGATGGTACTCCCTAGTACCGAACCATGTACACCACAATAAATCTAACTCTTTTAATATAAGTATTTGTGGAGACGACTGTGATTTTTTTTCCCTATATCTCTACAGCTCCACTTTGAGATAATGGACTACTTCCGCAATATTATTTAAAAAATTTAAATAAAAAATAAAAATAAAAATATTTAAGTTAATTGTTGTTAACTCTTAAAAAGGGTTTGGTTTATTTCTAATTTCAATTTGCGTCCGATAATTTTCGAAACATGTTTACGGTGATTTTTTTATTAAATCTTTGTGTTCAAGACATGCAAGAAAGTTTGTGGATCAGTCAGATTCTTCGATCAAAATGGATCCTTGTCCATCAATAAAATACTGGTCCCAATAGACAATTCTAGTAAATAGTCTACAGTTCGGAGTTCGGGTGGTATATTTGTATACATAATACACCGTTTTAATGCCGTCCGCCGTCTGAACTCCGGACTGTGTTAATCATATTTCGATTTATCGTTGATCAGTTTCTCTTATCTTTTTTATACCCATTTAGTAGTCTCTATGGGTACAAAATTAAACTTACTTCCCAATCCTTGCCTTATGTCAAACAATGTTCTATTGATGTCAACAAAAAACCCAAATGGGTCGTAACATTATTAAATAATAATAATTGTTTTACGCAGATAATAATAACAAAATAAACAATGGCTTTTTAAAGTCAAAGTCAAAATATGTTTTAATGGTAAAAAGAAACATCTTTAATCAAAAATCTTGGAAATATATCTCAAAAGGCGATTCTATCAAAGTAAAATAAACATTTCGATGAACGGTATCATTATTAATTAACAAACCCAAATGCTCATGAAGTCATGAGTAAGTACTCTCAGGACATAACAATCCTGAAGCTAAGATTCTACATAACGTTTCTATATGTTCATTAAAAAAAAATAATTTGAGTAAGTACTTAAAGTAAATTCCTGAAAATTTTATAAATTTGGTTTGCTAATAATTATTTGATTGTAAAGTCTCACAACTCTTTAATTTTTGCTTAATGTTCATTAATTATTTTACTATTTACTATGCCATAGTATTAATATCAATAAGTATAGTAAATTTACCATTTATTAAAATTGATGCAAGCTCATTTATATAGAATAAAAATAGTAAAAGAACGAGAACTGAAACTTGAGGTACTCCGGCAACGAATTCTCTAAGAGGTATTTATAATTAACTTTTATTTGCATAATCTAACCTTTATGCTTTAACAGTTCTACTCAGAAATATTGTAGAAAGTTGTTTTTGTTTTAAATATAAACTCTGATTGGCAAGTTAAAATGTAAAAATCAACTTTTGATTTCCAGAAAATGATTGAGTCATGTTTTGTGCACTACTTATTATAGTCCATAACGTACCCATTAATATATATGTAATACTTTGTGCATTTATTTATACTTTTGACATGTTTGCCTACTACTACTTTTTGCAAAGAGTAAGATTTTATTCATTTTTTTACTTGATCTTCTTCTGAATACAAGTTTTCCCCTATTTTTCGAGAAGCAACTGTTCCTTCCGAAAGCATGATTAAAATTTTTTGGAAAAGTTCCAAATTGTCACAGATTTAGTGTAGAAGCTATCATAATTCGTAATGTTATGTTAATGTTTGACTAAACAAAAATAGCAAGTGCAGTTCTTTGGTGGTAGCCAATAGAAAACACTTGTATAGTTATGATTTTAGGATTAGGTGGAACGCACACGGCAGGCAGTCGGCGAACGACTAATTTGTAGGTTGAAATGCAAAACATGCATGTAAATTCAGTAACGCACATGACCTTTTAAAAAGACGGACCGACAAAAAAGTTGCAGCATGCTTCATTTTTGCGCCGACCCGACAGTCGGTGGGTGAAATAAAGGGATAAGTTTTGTTTGTTGTAAAGCACACGGCCGACAGTTTTTACGTTAATCGATGCTCGATAACTGCTGTGGTACCTAGCAGTTGCTTTTAGTGCTCTTTGAAAATGGAAATAGATATTGAAAAACTTATCTGCGAAATACAGTAAAGACGACATTTATAATATGACACAACAGCTGAATATTCGGACAGAAACTTAAAGAAAAAACTTTGGGAAGAAGTATGTGTACAACTAATAGCAGGTTGGTAATACACACTTCCTTATATTAGTGTCTTGGAACGATAATTGTGTTTTTAAGACCGCTAACAGCTCATTAAATTAATTCAAGGACATTCTATAATAATTGAAAAACTTGTCTGGATGTTCCTGTAGGGATTCAAAAAGGGTATGGAATTGGCCTTTTAATAAACGCTGACTAATTACTGGATGCACCCAAAATGCTCTGTTTCCTATTTTTTTCTTCGGCATCTTAAATATAACGCAACACAACGATATGTCTGACTATTCATTTCGCACAACCATCGTCGACTAATCTAACGTTCATACTTATGCGTTGTTCACCTTCTTAAACGGTCGACTGTCGGCCGTGTGTTTACTCTCCCGACAAATAAGTACCCAGCAAACACAGTTATATCAATATAAACTAAAATATTACGTAACAACGTTACGTTGTTATGTAACAAAATTACCCGATTAAGATCACAGGGAAGTATAATTCAACATACAGTTAACGCATAATGTCCAACTCAAGCGCACTTGTCAGTTACGTCAATTTGATAGCACCGACTGACATCTATATAACTGCAGAAACCTTACATCAAGGTGACATACTATATAGATTTGTAACCATCAAATAAAGTTTTTATGTAAGTATGACATCTACGATCTGAAGGAATTATTATGTAAAATAAATAAATAAATAAATAATAATTTCCTTTATTGCCATATGTTTACATAACTCTTAAGCTAGTTTTTCTTCTCTCTTCCCCCTTTGGTTGCTCAGGAGGAACCATTCAGCAACACATTTTTCGACATCATGCTTGGTACCTTTGTGTTGTAATACCATATTATCTCTGAAAACCAATAATCAAATTTATTATTAATAATAGAAACGTTAAGGATCATGCGGTTGTGTTCTTGACTTGACATGACTGAATAATTATTAAGAGAAATGCGGTTTTGTCAAAAAACATTTATAATCCTAGAAACCCTGAATTATTATTCCCTTCCGAATCTGCACTTATTTTATACCTACCCAAATAGGTCTTACCCACAAAAGGCTTTACAGTGAAGGGAACGTTGAGATTAATTAATTATTGCCATGGATCTGCAAAGTTTCAGGTATGCATTTTCTGTAATCTCACCTTAAATCTCTCTTTCATTCAATTTTTTTAGGCAAGGGTAAATTTAATATTGGCATTTACATTTATCAATATTCTCGATTCACTTTTACAATTTATTAGGTAGAGGCTTAGTATAGTTCAGTGCCTACTTAAAAATTGCTGCCTGTGCTGGTTCTATAACGTTGAGTATTCCTTCAAAGTTTAAAGTTTTGTCATCTGTTACTAAACATGATTTCATCCAAACTCTATAAATGCATCCTCATGGTTTATGAAGTCCAAATTATTAGCTCACATCCGTGACACCAAACATATATAATTATTATTCTAAAAATTATAATAATTGTACTCACAAAAGTTTTTTTATCTTCATTTTCTGACACAAACTGATCAAAATTTGCAATATCTTCGGTGCTCTTCCATGGCAACCTTGACATTACCTAAATCTTTATTTACCTCCATATTGCCCGTTTCCAGGGTAATGGCTTTCAGTCTTCTATCAACGCGACACAAAGACGGAAGCCACAATAAAGCACTTAAAAAGCAACAATACGAATACAAAAAAGCATTAAAAAAATAAAAAACGTGAGACTATACTGACCAAACAACAAATGCCGCACAAACAAACAACATAACCACAAACGACAGTCGACTCGACAGCGTGCCTGGGCGTGCCGGTATAACGTCATACGTCAGCGAAAAAGCGCTAAATTTAAAAGTTTTTCTCGAAACATAATTTAATTTTTAGATTATGAAAGTCTTATATACTATTAATGTATTGAAAAAAAGAAAAAGGTTCAAGTCATGTCGTTATGTTAAAATTATATTATTAAATTTACAACAAATTTTAGTATCTATTTTGATGTAAAATTTACATTGCAGATATTACCTAAATACTTTAAAATATTGGTGATGTACTATTTACAACATGGTAATATCTTATATGTTACAGAATAAAATTAGGTTAAATATTTTACATAACAAGAATATTTTTAAAGTTATATTTTGAAGGTTATATTTTATTTTAATAAAGCTTAGGTAACAGCCGCTAACATAATAGGAGTTCTTTTAAATTTACATAAAAATAAGGTATAGGTAACAAAATTGTTTACTGGGTAGCTTACCGACTCTCTATCGTCTGCGTTCTACCTTATTAAAAGAGATGGTATAAGTACAGGATTAGTTAAAATAACCTGAACAGCTAATTTTCTTCAAAACTACCAAGGCTAAATCAATAAATTTTGGTACAGGTGGATAACTTAAAAGAATGAATTGAAAATTGACAATTGCGACGTTGCCAGATTTTTAATTTTTTCTGTACTGCTACTAACTGCTGCTACAGGCTACTAACAATAACGTCGTACCTAGTAAAAATATAAAATATTATAAGGGTTATTTATGTACCAAGGCAGTAAAGTGATTCTTTATCGGACGAGTCTGAAATTATGAGATGAGCGAGCGAGGCGAATAACAGGCGAGTCGGATAAGGACACTTTACTGACGTGGTGCATACAAAATTTTATCGCCAACCGTTCAGAATTTATAATATAAAAAATTGAGGTATAACTCATCGCAACAAATCACGAGAAAACTATTATCAAACTGTCATAGGGAAAGGCGTGACAGTGACAGACGATTTTTGATTAATAAATGTCAAAGTCACTAATTTGCGGAGGGTAAAAGTATTTATCTGCCGCATATGCGGCAGGTAATAGTTATTTGTTTCACTAGGCAGAAAAGCACAAGATTTAATGCCGCGGCTGGTGTTTCATAGACGAGGCGCAGCCAAGGCTAGGAAACCAGCCAAGGCATTAAATCTGCTTTTCTGCCTAGTAAAACATATAATTTTTTCTCCAAATTTGTTCCAATTTCACGCAAAATCGTATTTTTTATATTTATGTATGTTATTTATGACATTTATTGAATTGCTTGTCATTTTAAATTTTAAGTTTTAATGACACCTGACAGGCTCAAAAGGTGTATTTTTTCTGCCTAGTCAGAAAAATTGTATTTTTTCTGCCTAGGCATAAAAAGTCCACTTTTTGTGACTAGGCAGAAAAAATACACCTTTTGAGCCTGTCAGGTGTCATTAAAAGACCGCTTTTAATGTCATTTGGAGAAAAAGTATTTTATTTAACAATAAAATAAAGTGTTCGTTTACTTCCGGAAATCACTCTGGTAATGTACGGCTTTACTGACGGTTGACGATAAAACCTATATTATCGGTTCCATAATCAAATTAATGTAGTTTACTATAGTACCATAATATGTAAGTAATTTTTACTAGCTATGTTATTGTTAGTAGTTGTTTGTTGTTATTATCGTTATCGATACTATTAGGTACATTATGTCAACCAACGAACCAACCTTCCTTTTCATATTATTTGAAAGGTTTTTAAATGGAAATAGATTGGATTTTTTTAGAGTTAGAGTTGTAACTAATTAACTTTTTTTCCCATAGAACTATTTGAGATAAAAATTTTATACTATTACGAAATGGTAATGTTGATGGGAGGAATCGAATTCAATAAAAAAAGAGTAGTGTTACATTTGAAAAAAAAAATCTTGGTGTTACAGAAAAAACTAAATCTGGCAACGTCGCATTTTCAATTAATTTTTTCAAGTTATCCACCTGTACCAAAATTCATTGATTTAGCCTTGGTACTTTTGAAGAAAATTAGCCGTTCCGGTTATTTCAACTAACCCTGTATATTTGAACTAAAATACTTTAAATAGAAACAAAATAGTTATTTGTTAGTTCATCCAAGCTAACGAGCAACATGCGTTGCCTAGTATTAAAATTTAATTTTAACCATTGAATGTATTGATACTTTTTGTTTATTGTGTCATTAGATTACATATTTAAGTATAATGATAATTTTAATATTTCTCTTAGATAAGTATCTATATAAATATAGCGTGAATTCCTAAAAAATTGTAAAAAATCGTACATTATTTTAAAAAAAAATATAGGTTGCATGAATAATTTTTTTGAATTAGCCTTGTTCTAAAACTACTACATTGGCTGAAAGCTAATAAAGCATCTAAAACAGACACCAGAGATAATATTCCTTACAGTAAATCGTAAATTTTTATGTTCACTTTTTTCCAAAAACCTTTAGGTACCTTACGTAGTTTTGTACACAAATCTTTAAAATATGCAATAAACGATTTGCCGCATTTCTGGTTACTATTGTAAAAAATATAATAAACTTCTTAAACATAAAAATAACAATAATTTTCAATTTTTTGTCACTGATATAATAATATCAAAATATAGAATACAAATCTAACTCATTAAACTTGCGAGTTGGTGTCTAGAAAAACAGTCAGTGATTCCTCTCAGTCTCTTTGTAATCTGCCAAACAGCGGCATATTTATTTGGTTACAACAGAGATTATTCTTGCTTATTTCGAACTATAACCAAAAACAAAAGAGATCGCAAGCAGGTATGAATTCGACGATTATTTACAATTTTGAATTTTTTTGACATGAAATAATTTGTAAGCGCCATCTTGTTTCTTTATATATCCTGGACCATTTGACTTTTTTATGCTCAAAAATAGAAATATTTCTATATTGAAAATTAAGCTTTAAATAAATATTGTATATAGATATAATATAATTTTTTAAAACTATATTACAAATTTGTGTGCATTTGGCAAAAATTGTAAAAAATATCGAATTTCTGTCCCCTGTAAGTTAGTTAGAAAGAGACTGTAGAGTGTTTCTCTTGTCTCTTTTATGTACAGAGTGGTTCATAATTTAATGTCAATATTGAAGGTGGTTATGCATGATTTTATGAAAAAAAGTTTATATAAGCATAGGTCAATTTTTGCTTTATTTTTACAATAGCTACAGAATAAAACTGAAAATTTGATTTTCACATAAAGATGTGTCTCTACACCTAAAAACATCTATAAACGTATTTTATAATATGAACGTTTTATCTTAAAATCATGCACAGATTAACCCCCTTCAGTATTGACATTCAATTCTGAAACACCCTGTAAGCGCTATAAAAATATAGTGATGTTCGATATTATGTATTTTTAGAAAACTATAAAAGTAATAAATATTTTTGCAGATAGAGATACAGTGGATTGCACAAAGAAAAATCGTTCTCGGTCAGTTTAACCGCGTCATAAAAATACAAATCTTTATTTACGCAGTTAAGCTAGCCGAGAACGATTTTTCTTTGTGCACTCTGTTGTGATCGTATTGTATTTGATGTAATGTTAGCAATTTCATATTGCAAAGTGCTTAAAGTATCCTTCTACAGTCCCATTTTAATTTACTTACTTACGTCCACTACTGGTTGTGCACTTGGTTGTATCTTTATCTGTATTCTGTACCCTATAGTCTATAGTGTAAAGAAGGCGTAACCAGTACTTTTATCATTTAAGGACCAAATCAAGTCTGAAAAATATACCATGTAGACAATATTCTGTGATAAGTATATTTAAATTGCGTCCAATTCGCTAACATGGTAAATAATGTCTCAATTGTGTTTATATTGAATAGGTTTATGTTTTTGTTTGTAGTTGTATGAATAGACCTAAATTTACCAAATAGTTTTAAGAATTTTTACCTACTTAAAGGGTGGTCAGAAGTTCGTCAATAGCCATTTATTAGACGAGAAACCATTGGGGTAACTTAAATAAAACCACCGAAATTAGCAGTGATAGAGAAACATTATGTTAATTTTGAACCCCCCCCCCCCCCATCTCATTTCTTTTTTGCTTAATACATAAGTATCGAGTTCGTTGACCCAAAGAGTTTTTACCAATTAAATTTTTTCATAATCTTAACTTTTTTTCTTGTCTATTCATTGAATAATATGCAGGGTGATCCACGAAGGTTGGAGAGCGGCTGTACCTCCAAAACCATACGTGCTAGGGCTTTGGGGTAAAAAATTTATTATGAATATGACCAAAAACAAATCACCGAAAATAATTGTTAAGTTTCTAATTCTACCGCTAGGGGGCGTAGTCGATATGTTATGATAAAAATTCGTTAATTTCTACCGATAACTTTAATACAATGTAGGTCAGAAATTATATTTTTATATTCCCTGTAATATCCTCTCTATATTGTGCAATAACAATTTTTTGGCTGTCATGGTAACAGCTTGGAGAAGGGTAGGTAACAATTAAAAGTGAATAAAATTCTGTAATTTCGCCAGCGTTTATAGAATTTAACAAACTATAATTTATTTTAAAGAACGTTTTACCCTGATTGACCGTTTATATAAATAATATTAAAATTAATGCGTGCGGTTATTAATAAGCACTTTAAATAAAAAAAATATTTTCGATTCGAAAATATATACTTACTTCCATTTCTTAAAAAATTTAAATGCTACCACTAAACCATTTTAACTTGATTCTGTACCTAACTAGTTAGTAAAGAGAACTGCAAAAACCGCAAGTCGATTCCTCTTGTTTTTTTAAAGTTATCGCAAAATAGAGTGTCGTTGTTCGGTTATTAGCAAAGTTTTGCAATTTTCCTTTTATTAAAACGTTGAAATTCTACAGGAATAGCTTTTTTGGCTATATTCATTGATTTTAAGCGTTTAAAAATTATGATATTTTGTTATTTACTTTAGTTATTTTATCTTAAATATGTATAAAATAATCAAATGTTATATTTATTGCCAAGGCAGCCGTTGACAATTACGAAATTAAACAAAACCTTGTAGTTCCATGAGGGTTAATAAAACAGCAATTATTAGTTTTACTTTATTATATAGGTCATTATAGTAGGAATAAATAAATAATTTATGTAATTCAAATCAAATCAAATCAAATTTATTTTCCAAAACAAAATTTACAATGTAAAACATCAAACTTAATTTTAAGCACCCAGGTATAAATACCTGTGTGTGCTTGTGCCTTTACAATATTACATATCACACAAACAATAGGAATATATATACATATATTTATATGTTTATTATACAAAAATAAGTACGCTTTTCTCTTTCCCTTTTTCCACATATCACACAAATGTTCAAACTCTGATAAATCCATAAAAAGATAAAATATATAAACAATAAAGATTCAAAATCCCACCATACTATCTTTTCCTTTCCCAAACGATACTGTAAACCCACCTCACTCCCAGAAACTAAGTTATTTAATTATGTAAGTTCTGATATATTTTCTATGCTGAAACCAACAGAAAAAAGAAAAAAAGGCAACAGAAAGAATAGCAAAGGTAATCACAGCAGTATATGATTTTCTACAATGAACTTTTTTACTTCCCGTGCAAATATCTTTCCCCCCGCCATGTTCCTTACTCTGACAGGCAACAAATTATAATATTATTTTAGACCTAGATAAACAATGGAATGTTTATATGTAGACTTATAGATCTATATTGCCTTGTGGTATTGTGATATGCCTCCCTACATTTATTCTGGTTAAATAGTTATGATCTATCAATGTTTGGGTGCTGTAATTCTTCTTTAATTATGAACACACAAACACATAAAACCAAGTTATGGCTACTTTACACCTCAACGCTAAACGCTTTTTATAAACAGTTAATCAGGATAAAACGTTCTTTAAAATAAGCCATAGTTATCACAAATTTCACAGAGCATATAAAAACTTCATTTCTGACCTTCATTGTATTGAAGTATTAGTAAATATTAAGGACAGATGAATAACATATTTGACATTTGACGATGGGTTTGAGCTTGCTTGCCTCTGAGGTTTAAGGAGGAGAAAGTGAAACAGAAGATACAAGCCGATATAAAAAGATAAGCCGCTAATTACCAAAGTTACTTGTGTTGTCTTTAATCACTGGCGGAACAAATTTTTTTCGTAAAAAATTTTGAGGCAACTGCCACAAATCTGTCAGCAAGGGGTTAGGCGCGGTACAGTTCACCGGTATGAACATTGAACATGTCTGCGTGAAAAACGCAAGGTCAAACATCGAAGGTTATATACATCGATCAATTCATCAAACATCAAAATGTTTGTGGCCCTTTATATCGATGGTAAAACATCGATTATCGATAACAAAACATCGCCCATCATTAGGCTTACCCAACGAAGATACCCAGCACCCCTCCACCCAGGGACGCACAACATTTTAAATCCATCAAAAATATCGACCGAAAAATATTTGTTCTAAAAATTATTGATTTCTAAAAAAAGGTTAACCCTATTTTGGTACCTGATCCGTCGTAAATCCGCTACAGGCATGGATCGATGTTTCCTTGTAGTATTGTATTTTGGTACGTTGCTGATATCCGCAACAACAATTTTTGGTTTATTAACTTTGAATAAATAATATAAATGTTAAAAATTTAATATTTTATTTCTGACCGGGATATTATAAGTTTATATCATCATGGTTACGCTATCAATAAAGATGGTTATAATAACTCCCTTGGGATATTAGACATTCTCTAATTCCCTCTACCTTTTACAGGTAAAATAAAACATTAAAACAAACTATTTTTTATTCATGTCATTACAACGTCAATGTCATTATTGACGGCACCTGATTCAAATATACCGGAAAGATAATAAATTGAAACATTTATTCCGGTTTAAAAATGAACAAAAATTTAAATCGGTCAGAAATAAAATTATCTATGTACCACGGGAATTATAAGAGTCTCAATTACCTCGGTCAATTATTGCTGTAAACTTTGTCCTCGGTAATTAAGACCCTTATAATTCCCTTGATACATAAATAACTATATTTTGATTTGTACTTTTATTTTTAAAATACAACATAACTTACTGCCTTCCCATTTGAAAGATTTTATAACTCAAAATTTTGAAAATCATAACTATTCAACCAGGTTTAATAAAGATTTTTGTCTAGGTAGGGTATCAAAACATTTGACATATACATCGGTTTTCTATAAAGGATTAAGTGAATATAATAACTTGAATATTTCAATTAAATCACAAAGCTCTTTGAAAAATTTTAAAAAATCATTGAAAAATTATTTATTTAAAAAACAAAATAGTGACTGATAAAATTAAAAAAAAATTTTTAATTTTTTTTTTAATACTTTAAAGATGATATTGTTAAATTAGTTTAAATATTTTATAAAATTTGTTAAATTGTAGCACATCGCTAAATAAATCTTGTTACCTTACTACTACTACTACTACTTGAAAACGATGTATTTTGAAAAACATCGATGATTCGATACATCAATATAACCTATATCATCCAGTCTAAATGTCTAAACCAATCAAGGTAAAAAAAAACATCGATGTTTTGCTCCGATGTATTATATAATATAACCATCGTGCATCCCTATACTTCCACCTCTGGATTCGTCAAAATCCCCATATTTGGCTAGGAAAGTTGTCTCGCTTAGTTACTATCCTTTAAAATCGAGAGGGCTACCCGGTTTAAGTATAGTAATCATGATGTATCTTTTTTAATGTTTGCAGCTTAGACGAGGTAATCCTTTACCTCGACTAAGGTTTGCAGGCATAGTAGAGACGCATCAGTGCTATAAACTGACAATCTGTTTTTGGAGTCGAATTCGAACGCCGGGTAACTTGAAATTTGATCTAGCGCATTGGAGATCGGAGTGCAATGGAACAAAATGCCAGTTAAACTTCGTATCGATCTGTTTTGTACTTTGTACTACTGACATTTAAATACCTAGTAGATTAGGCATTTTTTTTTACTTCTTTTAATTGGCATAGCCAACTAAAAATCTCAGCTTAGGTAAGTACTAAAAGGAACGCTTCGCGATCAACTTCCTATAGTCGTATGATAAGTATATATAGGGGCATACTCAACAGCGGTAAAGGAGAGGAAAACATCTTTGCCGAGTTAAATTTTTAAAAGGAAGGCAGAACTAAATGAAATAAAATTAAAATAACAGCGCCTTGAGTAATTTTTTAACCTTTTGTTCAAGATCCTAACGTTAATAAACCTAAATATTAAATTTGTTTGGATTAATGTAATAACCACTGTAAATAATAAAGTAAGATTTTTATAAGTTGTGATTTATTTATTTATATTGCCACGCCATCCTACGTTTTATTTTAAAGCAGTACTTTAAACCTTTTAGCTACAGCAAAACAGTAAATGCGCAACATATATCAGGATTATATTGAATTCAATAAAAGTTACAGCGGTGGTAGATAGAGTAGGAATTAACATCTAGTCCTTTAAAAAGGGTTGTGCCTCCTTACTTTCTATAGCAACAATAGCTCATTTTGTAATGCTTCTTTTAACTTTATACCTTTGGAGATATTTCCAAATAAGAGGTTTTCGTTCTAATGTGTGATCTTTCCCCCGTCATGCTGCAGTCCCTTTTCTTGACTTATTTACAGAAAACTCATTTTATCAACTATAAGTACGTATTTTAACAGTCATTATTATGAATAAATATCGAAAGTAAGAGGAGTACTTACCTACGCAATTATTGTAGAATACGGCAACACGAAAACAGAAAAATCGCAAATTTTTGGGTTTTTTCGACAATTTAAAGCAAAAGAAAAAAAAATCTTTTGTAGGGACTGTTAGTAAGTTGGTGTAACCGAAGGAGATCAAAATTCATAACAAAAATACCTGATTTATTTACATTTAGTGCGTGGCGGCAGTGATCCGCTACGTATAGCGATATTTGCAATAGAAGAGTGCTGGATTGTCTGGAAGGCCTACGTCCTACTGTGTGAAAAATGTCTTGAAACTCGAGAATGTCTTAATATATCCACTAAGGCATATATATACCTAACCAAAAAAGTAAGTCAAACCAAACCTTGATTGTGTGATTATTGCCAGCAGGGTAATAAGCCCAATAAAAAACAGGGACAAAACAAAAATTATACAAGATACGATGTTATGGCGTAACTATTAGACATGGACCAAAAATATAATACGCTTTTAAAAAGATTTGAAGAAAAACCGAAAATAAATGAAAAACTATACTTATAGTTAGTGCACGAAATAGTGAACTTCGAGATATTAAAAAGAAGCTGAATCAAAAAAAGCAGGCAAAATTTAACAATAAGTTGATCATTCAGGGACTCCATAAATTACCAAAATGAAAACTCAAACGATGTCATAAGATGATCGGGGAGAAATTGGATGTCTATTTAATTTACGAGACTAAATTTAGGGCCTATAGGCCAGGTAGACAAAATATTGAGGATAGAGCACAAAAAGTCGTTCAATTAAATTTCAGGTTTGCATTGCCAAATCAGTAATTCTCCAATTAAAAAAAAATGTTTTAACCTCGGTTTCAACTAAAACAGTACTTAGGATATGTACACCATGCACTAACAATAATAATGTATACCTACATATACCTACTTACATTAACCATGACATCACAAAAGATAATCTGTATTCAAGGATGCAAAAACATATAATAATAATAATTATAAATTCATTTGGGTTGCGGATAGAAATATTTTTATTAGGAAGGATAACAATCCAAAGTAATACAAGTGGAAGACAAGAAATAAATAAAAAAAAATCCACATCTCTGGTTCATTATATCTATAGTCTTAATTGCAATGTCCACTTGTCTTAAGAGTCGATCACCCGGAGCGACGGAGCTAGTGCGATTTTTTACTATCCGGTTGTCAGATAGTTGGCCAGTAAAAAAGCGCACATGATTTCACGTGGCTATAGTAAACAAGCTTGCATCTCGTTAGTCACACGAGCGAGTTTATGAAAGGGTACAAGAAGCCCCTCATCCCTGCGTGTAAAATCCATTCCGTCACCGGTTTCCTTTCTCGCAAATCGTATTTTTCAATTTTCAATTCTTCCTGTACAGTGTTATCAATTTAGTTTGTCCCACTTTTAAGAGCCTGTAACTTTTTTGTATTTTGAGTTAGCGAGCTCATTCAAAAACAAGATGTACCATTTCTAGCCAAGTTTTTATGAGTGTTGTCAAAAATGACAGTAGATGTCACATGTCACATTTAAAAGCAACAATTTAATTTTTTTAAATGGGACACCCTGTATATTAGAGGCGCATTAGATGGTCCTTTTTCTTCCGATTTCAAAAATATAACACACATATGCATTATTTTTTTCATTCCATCAAACATTGACAAAAATATGAAAAAATATATTATTGTTAAAAAGCATCAAGATAGCTATGCAACTGTTTTGGTTGCTATGGATTTTATCTTCATTTATATTTCAGTCTTTCATTTTCAGCATTATTAATCGTTTCGAATATTGAAGAAAAGTTATTTGTATGTAAAAAGTAACTAACTTGAGATATTTTATTCGTTTCAATGTGTCGTGTTTCATTGATCATAATATAAGCTAACAACCAAAACAACTGCATAGCTATCTTGATGCTTTTTAACAATAATATATTTTTTCATATTTTTGTCAATGTTTGGTGGAATGAAGAAAATAATGCATATGTGTGTTATATTTTTGAAATCGGAAGAAAAGGGACCATCTAATGCGCCTCTAATATACAGGGTGTCCCATTAAAAAAATATAAATTTTTGCTTTTAAATGTGACATGTGACACCTACTGTCATTTTTGACAACACTCATAAAAACTTGGCTAAAAATGGTACATCTTGTTTCTTGAATGAGCTCGCTAACTCAAAATACAAAAACGTTATACAGGCTCTTAAAAGTGGGACAAACTAAATTGATAACACTGTACAACAGCTCCAAGAATCACGACCCATCCACAAAGTACTTCTTTTGACATAATTTATTAGGTGAATGATTTTGCGATTATATAAAATAATTAAATTTAATAATCTTAACATACCTAGTATAAAACAAAGTCGCTGTCGCGTCTGTCCCCAGCTATATGTGCTTAAATCTTTAAAACTACGCAACGGATTTTGAAGCGTTTTGTTAATAGATAGAGTGATTTAAGAGGAAGGTTTTATGTATAATACATGCATAATATTGTAGAGAAACACTGATAAATTTAGAGGTTTGTTCGGGTTTGCATTTATAAATCTTGACGTGATGGTGAACTCGCCTTATTATTATTATCTCAGAGGCGTATTTAAGCATGGCATTGCAACGCAGGCCGGGTACACGCTAGTAATTAATAAAATATTAGAGAATTACTGGAAACGCTATAAGGTAAAGGCCTTATTAAATGGTCTTTCTTAAAATGACAGGCTAAGCGTAAGCATGCGCACTAAAAAAATTTAATATGGGAACCGTAATAAAATACTATACCTTCCCCTATTTACGACTAGTTACCGTAAGTAAAATAACGTTTCCTTATTTCCCTTATTCGGCAAACCAAACCTCAAAAAACAGATGGTTGCATCATACACAGAAAAATAAAGAGTTTAGCATCATAAATGTTTAATATTTGCATACTGTAAAGTGTAGAAAACCTGAGTAGGTTTCATCCAAAGTCTTGGTCAAGAAAGCGGCACAAAAAATGGAGATTAAGGACATTAGGTTAAAAAAAATAACGCTGTCGGAAAAACGAAAGCGTTCCAATAAGTCCTTATTTTTTAAAGAAATAAGGTTCTTAGGACCTTATTAAAATAGGGCATTCCCTTATTAGTGCTGACATAAAAATTATCTTTTCAATAATTCCCTATTAATAGCCTACAAAACTGTCCACCTCCACCAGCGAAAATTTATTTCTGTTCTGTAGCTAGTTTCACATAGCGATGGGCGGATCGGATCTGAGCCGGATCGGTGAGTCGGATCTTAAGAAAGATTCATACTGATCCGACTCTCAAAATAAAATAGACGGATCACGGATCTGACGGATCTATTTGATTTGATTGTCGACCGCTAGGTTCACGTTCGGCGTAGGGGTAGAATTCACTGCTACGGCGCACGGCGCCACGAGCTGCGATGCGATGGAGAGCGGCTCGTGGCTCTCGGATCCGTTAAAAGATTTTTTAAAGTCGTTCCGATGCCTGACATGCGGGTCGCAGCGTTGGAAAAGAAAACGTAGCGTGGCGATTTATTACTGTTGTGTTTATTGTATTGTGGGTTGCGTCACTTATTTCTTGATGATTTCATAGAGTCTGGAATATAAGTTTTTTCTATGAAACCACCATATTAAAGAATCTTCGTATCTTTTAATAAGCGGTTCATTTAAATGTTTGTCCATTTCTGTAATCACTGGGGGTTCTTATTTTTTGAATAATGTTAAATGGCGCTACCGCGTAAGATCGTTTAAAATAATGATCAATGATACGGATCGTGACTCAGAATAACCGAGCCGAGAACCGATAAGATTTTCTTTATGATTTTTGGGACAAGACCCGGGATCCGGCTCATTGAGTCGGATCTTTGTGCTGATTTGGATCTGGTGACCCGAATCCCAAAATAGATCCGTCTTGCCCACCACTAGTTTCACAGAACACCATAAAGTTTAACTTGCCGTTTGCCGTCATGAGAGATGTCAGAAAAGTAACTATTCGTTACTTGAGTACTCGTTACTCGTCAATACCCGAAGTAACGAATACCGATACAAGAATAATATCGTTACTTTGAATACTTTGATTACTTCAGTTAGGTTCGGTCTTCAGGTCTACTACTCAACTCGATTAGTCGGTACGATGTCGATGTGCATCGAATCGAATGATGAGTATTGATTACATTGAATATTTTGGTTGGACTCGGCAGCTGAGCGGTTGGGGGCAAAGATGAAACGATGGGATCATATTTCATTGGAAAGATGGGCATCAGCAATTCTGTAATTCCCCGACTTTTTTGAAGTAAAGCACTTAAAGCAGGTTGTATTAGAGATTGTATTATTATTAAAATATTTAATATTATTCCGTTTGTGTTGTGTATAGAGTTAAAGAAAAGGTAATTTAAGTTGAGCGTGAAAATTTTGTGTTGGTACAGTTTTTTTAAAGTTTTGTTTTCAATTTATAAAGAAAGTATTTTTTTTTTATTAATACAATAACATTTTAATTAGCCTTAAACTTTGCACATAATAGTTAAGTTATTAGTTTCTTTTTAAAAATATTTTAAATAATAATCATTGTAAGCAAAGTAACGAATCTTTTAAATGAATATTTATTACCAGAGTAATCATTGGTAACGATTACTCCAAAGTAACGAATACTGACATCTCTCGTTCGTGCTTGCCGTCTTGCCGATCCATTCTTCTTTTATTATTTTATAGAGTTAAGATGATAAGCGGGAAATATGGAACATAGTTAACCAATCATTTCTTTGTGCCATGAGCACTGCGGCCTGCGGAGCGGCACCTGGGAAATGTCAATGTTCTTTCCTTTTCCTTTTTTTAGCTATCAGCTTTGTTAAAGGAACGCCTCGCGAACAACTTCGTATAGTCGTTTGACTCGTTTGAGAAATATAGTGGGGCATACTGTCGCCGAATCCCCCCTTTTCTGCGTAAATATTTGTTTCCCCAAGACTTGTTATTACCATTTGATTAGTTTTATTTCGTCATGATTTAACTGTATGTCCCCATGACTGGATTCTTCTCCTGCGGATCTAGAATCCCCACCCAGTATGTCCAACTTGGATGTAGCCGCCTGCGGCAGCCAAACATCTATTGAAGCCGGCGGCCCATCGCTTGAAGCGTCGCGACGCCCGGCTTGTTCAGAGCATTGAAGGTCGTTTAAAAAACTGAACTCAGGGAATGGCCCTAAATACAGGTTACTACCTCCGCTCGACATTAGGGGTTTATATTTAATAAATAATGGTTTCTATTAGTTTTTCCGTAGAAAAAGTCAGGGATGCCAGACCGCTATGGCAGTCGTTTACGAAAAATACAATATTTCAAAAATAATTTATTTTTTAGGAGTGGTCCCACCATCCATTTACCCCGCCAACTGAAAATGTCGACAGTCCACTCAGGGCGGCGCATTGATAAATTATGGCTTTCGAGATTTAAAAATTTACGGGAAGTTTTATTTTTTATGCTCGAAATAAACAAGATCAAAATTGTCAGGGCAAAACCTATTTTTGGATCCGGCTCGGCGTTTAATGTTTGTTGATCGGCACGGGCACGTCCGATCTAGAAATAAATACCAATTCAAAATACTTATTTTGATCAAGGAGATGGCAAAAAGATTTTGTCTATATACAGGGTCATCCAACCAGGACTGAACAGGGGCCTATTTTTTTAGTTTCCCTGTATTTATATTTAAACCAATATAGCCATTTAGTTTATGCTTTGCCAAAGAATCTAAAATTACCATTTAAAAAGCGATCTGACTTAAAACAAAGGAACTGTGGCGTGAAGTTTTTTTTTTTTTTTAATGGAACACCCTGTATATTATTTAGTTTTATGAAACGCCCTTCTTTCCTGATTCCATAAATATATAGTTTGTCCATATTAGCTCAACCCGTTTTTAAGATATGAGCAATCAAACATTTAAAAAGCTGTATTTTAATGCATCGCCTTTTCCAAGGCATTCTAGACGTATTAAGCTCAAATGAATACAGCTTTTTAAATGTTTGATTGCTCATATCTTAAAAACGGTTTAAGCTAATATGGACAAACTATATATTTATGGAATCAGGAAAGAAGGGCGTTTCATAAAAATAAATAATATACAGGGTGTTCCATTAAAAAAACAACAACTTTACGCCACAGTTCCTTTGTTTTAAGTCAGATCGCTTTTTAAATGGTAATTTTAGATTCTACGGCAAAGCATAAACTAAATGGCTATATTGGTTTAAATAAAAATACAGGGAAACTAAAAAAATAGGCCCCTGTTCAGTCCTGGTTGGATGACCCTGTACCTTTTTTCCGTGTCAGAGTTTAAGTTTTCAGGGTTCAGGGTTAGTTATTGTCAGTCAAACCTGGCGCATCTTAAATATCCTAACAAGTTTTTAAAAGTGAATTTTTTTATTTTATTTATTTTCCCCACCTTAACACACCTGTCTTTACTAGAGACTTTTAAAAATTCCTACTTTTTTAATCACAAGTTTTTTAAGGGTTTATTAAGATATTTCAAAACGTAAGATATTTTTCACGGTATCGTTAAAAGTACGTGGAGCACCATAAAATTACACCAGCGGGCGAACAATAACGATAGCTTAAATACGCGATTGCAATCTAAGTCTTTTGACGAATTGCTTTTGTTACTTTTTTAAGGTTAGGTTTTATTCTTGAAATCCTAGAGAGGATTCCCAAGGTAATTTTAAGACAGAAGAACTTTATACTAGTCCAGCCGACAAATAAGCCTGCAGTGCCAGGACTTTACTGTCGTTCTATAGCTTGCGAAAACGTGGCTACTCTGCTATTGCACCCTTACCAGACCTTTTCCTTCGACGACGGTCGTTATGTGGGCGTGTAAGTGCAACAGCTAGCTTGAATAGCACCCGAAAGTTTGGTAGTTACTTTTTCGCTATTTTAGCTTTTCGTTTTTTCTTTATTTCACTCCTGTAAAAACGCACTTTACAGGAGACTAGCTGAGAGTTTGATCAGACCTAGAGGTTTTCGACAGCCCTCAAGGGGTCATGAAGTAGTTCTCAGTGATCCAAACAAACTCTCGTTACTTCTTCAAAAAAGAAACAAAAGCTAACGGTATAAGGTATATAGGTGATACCTATCAGTTTTCGCAGCGGACGAATCGCGAGGGCCCCCAGGTTACGAACTGGATGGGGGGGGGGGGGGTTGCAGCTGTATGCGGCCCTGCTAGATCGTCGATGCCTGAAATATTAAAAATCTCCCACGTTGCGACTTCAACAGTCGGGAAGATTCCCACGGTGCCAAAATCAAATTTTCGTTAACAATGCAATGAAAATTGCCTTGGCGAATTTTTTCGGACGTCGAATTTCTTTTAGAAGGGATCCGTCGGTTTCTCTTTTGTTTTCCGGGAACTTTTTCTTCTTAGGCGACGCCACGTGGTTTTTGCTTCCGGTCACTTGGCTGACCGGCGTGAAGTCTTGTTGAAAGTATGCAGCTGACTACCCACAGAAAAATAAAGGGTTTATTGACTACCACGTTTTTTCAAATTAATTGTCCAATATTTTTAATCTTCCAAGCCAATCAAAACTCTACCTTGCTTTGACAAGTGGGCGGAGCTTGTTAAGGGAGTCGTTTTCTCTTCAATAGAACTTTTTGGAGCTACACCGTGTCGCTCTTTTTACCGTCTAAAGGACGGTCACCGAAAAGATTTACCCCTGAATTTATTAGTAAACGCTTGTCTAATGACAAAAACGTGTCCTCAAAATTGTCCCCATAATTTTGGCTTCTTCCCCTTATAAAGGTTTCCCCACCAGCGTTTTGATTGATTTTGAATGACGCCGCCAGCTGACGCTTTAATGTCACATGCATTTGATGATCATTAAAAAGGACAGTTTGCTCCCCTGAAGCTTTTAAAAAATCTAAAGTTTCGAAATCGTCCAAAAATTCATCTTCTGAAGCCCTACCAGGCAGGCTAACACTTTCGTTACTCATGTTGTTTGCGCAGTAAAAATTTCTAATTGTCCAGGGATATCAGGCCGCCGGGAGACGACCAAAAAATCAAACTACTTGACACTACAAGTAGTCTGTCAGTGAATGGTCCCACCACCTTTTACCCCGTTAGCTGGAAATGCTAACAGCCACTCAATGCGCAAAGAAAAGGGCATTTATTTTCAACAATAAAATTTTAAGGGATATTGAATTTTCTTCACAACGGAATTAATTTATTAACGATAAGTAGAAACTTATTTTGTGTTAATAAAACCGTTGAAAAATTAAAAAGTTGGCACGGGCGCGTCCAACAGGAATCAAATACAATGTAAAATATTTTATTCGATATCACGGAGGGCTTAGTCCTTATTGTTTGTCTTGTTTGATTTTAATTTAAATTTTTTTTCAGGGTAAGTCTGTCCGTTGTAAGTAAGTTCGCCCTAAATAAGCTACTATTTTATTTATAATAAAAAAGAAAACCCTATATGAACAAAATTAAAATCTTCTAAGATTTCCAAAAATCCTATATACCAATTTATAAGATTGTCCGCTAAGATATTTTAGCTATTATTAAAACTGTATCGCTATATACGCGCGACGAACTTTAAAAGTCTAAAATGTATTTGTCGCACTATAACGATATCCTAACTTTCACGGTTGCACCGGAGCCTAATTTCTATAGGACTGCGGTGAGGGCATGCCTGTTGCAAAGGTCTTAAGTCCAAATTTGTTGAGAATGATTCCTGAAAATAAAGAGAAAAATTCTCTATTTTTAGTTTAAGAGGTAGGTTTCTATACCACGTCGGCCGGACACTACCTGCAGTTCCAGGATAGTGCTGCCTAATTAGCTTTCAAACTATCACTATTCCGTCAAAAAACGTTTTACCAAGCCGTGTCCAACGATGAAGGCTTTAAAACGGGCGGTAACGTTTTGACTAGTCTGACAACACGGCCGTAGTTCTTTTATGTTTTACTGTTTCGCCAAAAGGCTCTTCTTTTTTCTTTTCTTCACTCTATATAAAAACGCACTTTATATAGATCGCTGAGAATTTGCTAAAACCTAGGGGTTATCGACAGCCCTGTGGATCGTGAAGGATGCCCCAGTGATAATAACAAACCCTCGTTACTTCTTCAATAAAGAAAGAAAAGCTAACGAGTATATGGATGATACTTATCAGTTTTCAATATTCAAAGAAAGGCAACGGACGAATCGCGTGGTTCCCAGGGTACGCACTGGAAATTAATGACGCTGATTGAAGGTCTGCGTTGCTCCTTATCCTGGAAAAGTCCAAAAAATGATTAATTCCTGTATTTGCGACTTAAAAAAGTCGGTATGGTAGCGAATTTCCTGGTCCTATACTACTGAATCTTGGCGAAGCGAATTTCCAATTCGGGCGTCGAAACACGTTGAAGGTATCCAGTCAATTTCCTAATTCTGTAGTCCAAATGAACCTCTCCGAAGATTCCTGTCAGCGGCTGCAATGCACGTTCGTCGGAGTGAATGGGAGCGACTGAAAATTTGATGTTGAGCCGTTGAATAACTGTAAGCGACTCATTAACGGTAAATTTGTCGTCAGTATCTATCATCGAACCCTGAAATGATAAAAATCTCCCACGTTGCAAAAATCAAATTTTCGAAACAGTAGAAACAATAAAAATTGCAGTCAGCGAATTTTTTGTAACGTACGTCATTCTGTGTAGTGTTATGGGATCACTCAAGTAAAAAATAACCTATTACTCGGTTTTTTCAATCACTTGAATTATTCGGTTAACATCGGTAATAATTCGAGTGGTGAAAATTCGGTTTTTTTTTTATTGTCCAACGACCCGCATTCCCGTATGCCATTTATACCAAACACTCATTGCGGCTAGACAAAGTAGTTTGCGGAACTGACGACTTTTTTTTTAGAAGACTAAATATCTGGGCAGTGTATTGATTATTCAAGTGATTTAAAAAAACCGGCGGTTTTTTAATTCGCAGTGTTATGTATATCGGTTTTTTTTACTAATTCACGAAACTGGCGACCTTTTTTTTTAGAAGCCAAGAACTCAGCAGTGTTGCTTGACGAACTACAGCCCATATTCTTACAATATAGCATTTGAGTAAAAAACCAGTTTTAATCCGGTTTTTAAAATCACTTGAATTTCCCATCACTAATTCTGTGCTTATTTATAAAAGCTCTTCTTCTTGGCCAGAAAGATGGTTTACGACATTATCAAAGCTCTTCTTCTTGGCCAGAAAGATGGTTTTACGACAACCGCTTATTGCAAAAAGCATTTTTGGTGGCCAAAAAGGTGGTTTTACAACAATACCTAACGCTAACAAAGATACGCTATTTGAAAGTAAATAAAAGGAACTCGGCTAATGCCTGAAAACGAAAATCAGTTTTAACAACGAAGCAAAGTAAAAATCTTTGCTTTTAGCTAAGTTGTTAAAGAAACGCTTCGCAAACAATTATTTCGTATAGTCCGGAAAAACCTTTGCTGTAGGTGCAAGTAGTTGCAAAGAGGTGGCTAAGTTACATTTTTAAAAGGAATGCTCAACTTATCCGTTGGCTTTGTTTTGCTATTTAAAAGAAACTTAAAGGAACTCTCCTAATGCCACAGAAAAGTAATAGGGGGCCCTGCCAATGAACGTCCCTTTCTACAAAGGTGTACACTGTACACTACACGGCACTTCGTACACTTTGTCGTACAATTACTTACTAGTCAAACGTCAAGGGTCAATGTCAAAATAATTTTAGTGACGGGAGGAAAAGACGAAAACAGTAAAAGAGGCGTTTGTTTATTGATTAGTTCTTGTAAATCGAAATTCAGTGTATTTTGCGTCTAATTTTTATATAAAATACCATGACGATTCTTACAAAACCCTTCTCCGAGAAGAAGGATAAACTTCCTTTGGTCGAGCGTGATAATGCATTATTAACGGTAAGTATTTTTTCACTTTTTGTTGTCTCACTTAACATGCAAAAGTGTTTCCATTCGTAAAAAAACATTAACATTTTACTAGATATGGGCATTCTTATAGTCTGACAATGAATCATAGATAAGCTAACTAAATTCTAGAAAATCTTAAAGTAAACAGCTTTATAATTATAGAACCTACTTACTATGACTTTTTAATAGTATAACGAGTAAGTATCATAATATAACATAGCGATGGAGTGCAATTGAAGAGTCTGGTGCAAAAAGGAAGCGGTTCTATTTTTATAAATTTTTAATGATACCTAAGTAGGTACTTACTATATTATATTAAAAAATATCTGTTTTCTTGTTTTTGTGAAAATACTAAGCTGTGCTCTAGTAAGAAATACCCAATGTGTTTCTATTTCACACCTTGAAAATCTTTTGGTACAGTACCTACATAATTTTAAAAAAAAATTAT
Organism: Polydrusus pterygomalis; assembly: GCA_963969555.1. Taxonomy (NCBI): domain Eukaryota; kingdom Metazoa; phylum Arthropoda; class Insecta; order Coleoptera; family Curculionidae; genus Polydrusus; species Polydrusus pterygomalis. Next base: position 117,255,974 of record OZ018376.1, read on the forward strand.
GTACTTATGTTCCTTGTAGTGTTAAATAGTAAAAATGCTTTATACTCGGCTTTATATTATTAAGGTAGTAAATAAAAATTTAATATACCTACGTCGTTATTGTAAGTAATATTAAACATCTATAAAGCTGTCTTTAGAATGGTTAGGCTGCCCTTCTCCTTGAAACCTCAACCCCCTTATGATCACACATAGAAATTCATCTATATGGAAAAACGATTTTTTTTATAAGGTACTAGGTATTTTATTAAGAATTTGAAGTATATCCCACTGTATTTTGTTAAGAGCTGTGTATTCAAAATGAAATTACAGGTGCTGCTTTAAAACGGCAGAAACGTGACAGCTTTGGAGCTGCCTTCTCTTTGCACCGAATTGATGAAGGAGGCATGAATATATCCCATATAACATCCAAATAAATAAACGGAGCTACCTTGATTATATATCTATATATTGCCATTAAGATTGTTCTAATAAATTATAGAGAAATTAATTAATATAATAATAATTCATTACAAACAACAAAGAAACGGCAAAGTTTACATAATATCACATCTCTATTGAGTTCAAGCTATCACAGATAACATACAACTCATTAATTAGAGCCCCAAGCTTACAAACTCAATCATTCATCACCTCAGAGAATCAAGCCGTTCATGTGTATTTATATATCAATTAGTAATTAAAGTAGAGAAGACTAGAAGGATTGGTCACTCAAAAAGCTCCTGAGTCTACCCTTAACCATGCAAAAAACCTGTGCGGATTTAACTCCCTCAGGCAGCCCATTATAGACCCAAGAGCAAAAATATAAGGGACTTTTCCTATAAAGACTGAACCTTGTTCTGGCACCAATTTCTAGAGTATCTCTTTGTTAATGATTTAGAATTTATTAATTTTTATGCTTAAGACCATGACTTAAAGGTAGATGCTAGCAACAAAGGTACCCACCTTTTAAAGTAAAGAGTAAAGTTAAAATAATATTCCTGTCCCAGTGGTGAAGAAGGCAAAAAGTTTGGTATTTATCTGGAAGTAGGCCTTAGATTCTAAACGCACAGAAAGAATAAACTTGAAATAGCTTACTGGCGTTTAAAAAACTTTACCATATAAAAAATGTTTATCTGCTAAAACTAAATACTACTTGTCTTGTCTTTTTTTTTTATGGAGATGTATGCTTTCTTAGTCTAGACAAAAGATCCAAAAGTCTTGTATACACTATTCATTTAGTATTCCCTTTAGTAACCATGTAACTTTTTATTTAAGTAATAATCCCCAAAAATCCATTTGCGAGAGGTCCTGCGTTAAAGCAAATCCTCGAACGCACTCCTGGGAAACAAACTTCAAATAACCTACAAAATCCTCCCACAAGTAAACAAAGAAATAAAGAATTTCTGAACCAAAAAACTCAAGAAAATCTCAATGAAACGACGCCAGAAAAACAAAACACCCCCCCACAAATATGTATGCAGACCCAAGCAAAACAGAGAGATGATGAAGGATGGCAGGAAGTAAAGAATCGATCAGAAAAGTGAAAGAAATACCCAATACAGGCGCGACCATCACCTGTAACTGGAAAATGTGCTGACTTTAGTCTTGGTGTAGCGCAAAAAAAAAAGTCCTGGCTCTTTCTGTCTGGGCTGGCCCCTGAAATATCAGCAGAACAAGTCAAAAAATATATTGAAAGTAAAACTGAGTGTCCCTGCCAGTGTGAAAAAATGAAGACAAGGAAAGGGGTGTAGCACTGGACCTGCTGACATCATACTTAAAAAATAGAACGCAGTGTGTAATAGAAAGAGATGATCATGGCCTTCTTATCCAATCAGATGTAAAAACTGTGGAGAAAGGAGTGCCCCAGGGATCAATTTTGGGGCCCTTACTATATCTTATATACACAAATGAACTGCCTAATGTTACAAATCTACACACAGTCATGTTTGCTGATGATACAACTCTGATTCTGCGTGAAGATCCAGAAATCGACTCGACAAACCTTTTGTTCAGCACTCTGGAGAAACTTGAAAACTGGTTCACAGCCAATAATCTGACTTTAAATATAGATAAAACTCAACTGTTAACATTTTCTTAATCTCAAAATGACATTGGCCACATATATAATCAAAATGACAAATCTCTAGAAATCGCAGGATCGGCGGCCTTTCTGGGTGTTAGACTGGATGCGAGATTGGACTGGAAAGCAAACACAGATATCCTGGCAGAGAGAGTTACAGGATTTTGTTATGTACTAAAGGTACTGTCCACAAATATATCAGTGCAGACAGCAATTATGGTATATCATGCATATGTATGTACATTCAAAACTGAGATATGGCATAATCTTTTGGAGAGGAAGTAGCAACCTAGACAGGATGGCAGTCATCCAGAAGAGATGCTTGAGAAGCATACTCAATATGAAACAGACGGAAAGTTGCAAGGATGTCTTTAAGAGACTGGGTATCCTTACTATGGCATGCACATATATATATGAAGCAGTGGTTTTTATCAAATAAAATCAAGACCTGTTTGAAACATACATAGAGAGCATGACTATAACACTAGAACAAAGGATAATCTACTCGAAAACAAAACTAACTTTTCCTACCTTCAAAAAAATGTCCATTTTAAAATCATTAAAGTATACAATAGAATACCACTTTACCTGCGAGATAAAAATTTGTCGGTACTCAAAGGAGAACTGAAAAAAATACTCATAGATAAGGCTTATTACACGGTAGAGGAGTACTTCCGAGACACTCGCTTCTCAGGGTGATATCGGGAAGGGATGAATGAGAAAGTATGAGTGAGTTATAGGGAAAACTAAATAAACCAAAAAAAAACAAATAAATTTCTGCCTTTTATTATAAATCAAATATGTTTTTGTATTAATGTTGCTGTATACATTTAGATTATTGTACTGAAATAGTGTTTTATTTTTAATGTATCTGTGAGTTGAAATCAGTATTTTCATGTTATATGTTCTTTTTATTTCTACATAGATAGTTTGTAATGGAGATTGTGTGAGAAATGTTATTTTAAGCTCTTGTTATATCGTTTTACTTATGTCTATCTTATAAATTTTTAGTAAATTACTGACATATTTCACGCCAATGGCAAAAGTATATTGTAAATACTATGAAACGAATAAAGTTATATCTATCTATCTATCTATCTATTTATCTATCTATCTAATAACAATATTTTAAATATGAAGAATCGCATTAAATATCATATGTATTTTTTTGTAAATAAAGTACTAAAGATTGGAGAACTTCGGTTTTTAAGAGCAAAATTTTATTCGTATGTTCATCCTCATCTTACAAGAAATGTAAATTACCATATCATTTCATAGCAGTTCAAATGTGGAATAATTTATCTTATAATGTTAACGAATTTTCATAATCATTAAATTTAATGATTATACAGGGTGGTCCTTAAGTACATCAAGAAAATCTAGGATATGATTCCTGGCATCAATTTAAGTTGAAAAGTTCATATGGAGTTATGCCGTAAAATGCTTACCCTCTAAGATAATGTTAAAATATTTTTAAAAAATAATTGTTTTTTTTAAATTTCGAAACTCCTTGAAGATACGGTATTGAAAATTGATGTCGATTGATTTCGTATTAAACTGCACTTTTTGGTTAAAAAAGGGTTTGCCTACTTCCACCAGTGGCGTGCATGAAGATACCATCAATATTGTTTTTGTGAAAATATGTGATACGCCACTGTTTTTTTTAAACTCTGATGCATTTTTATGCATAAGCGGAACAAAAGTTGTCTCTACTATGTTTTTGAAAAAAAAATGGTAGTTTTAAAGGAAAATGAAAAATATTTTAACACCCTGTATCTTAGAGGGTAAGCATTTTAGGGCATAAGTCCATATGAACTTTTCAACTTAAATTGATGCCAGCACACGGACTCTGATGAATAGAAAAGTCATTATCGAATCGCAAAGTAACGTTATTTTAGAAATGTGGTACTCCGATCGCTTTTTCTCTTTCTTTTCTATTGTTTTCGTCCTCCCCCTCCAGCCCCGATAGAATCGAATTGAAACGAAAATAAATTGCAGCAGAATCCCATTCGGCATAATGTAAAGAAAAAAGACAACCGACGACTTGACAAAGATGCCCTCCGTCAGTCGTCCCGTCGCTTATTGACAATATTGACAGTGTGATTGACAGTACTGTACCTTAACCTTAAAAAGGAAAACTTGTTGACGTTAGATTTTTGCGATTTATAGGTTAATAACTATTAAAGTTGACATTGGCACCAATAAAAATCAAAAATCCCTAGTGTTATTAGAAAAAAGCCGAGGACTTCTGACCTCTAATTCTATTATTAGAATCGAAATATGGGAGTAGCGATATGCGATTTCTAACGAAATTTTGCGAAACGCTTTCAGGCGAATAGAAATTAAAAATTCTATCTATCAGAGTCTTGCTGCAGGAATCATATCCTAGATTTTCTTGAGGTACTTAAGGACCACCCTGTATATTAAACAGTATCTTTTAAATATACAGGATGTTTATTTAGTACTTGTACAAACTTTAATCTTTGACTAATTTTAAGATAAAAAGTCCATATGAACATGGGTCCCCAAGGGCTTGATTCTCGGATGACACAAACTTATTGATAGGTAAACAAGATATTCAAGAATTTAGTCGAGGATAGCCATAATCTATATTTAAAAGCAAAGCAGTGGTTTGACAGAAATAAACTGGTCATAAATGATGAAAAAACTAACATCATCACTTTTAGTAGATACAGATAAAGTAACTAGAGAGAAACCATCCACCAAACCATCTGAACAAACTTTCTCTGAACATCGACAAATGTCAGGTAGTATCGTTTACTCGATCGTTTACTTTAAAAACTAACCCAATTCTCTACACCTACTCAATAAATCAAACAATTTTATATATAGACCTGACTCTTTTCGTGATTTTGGAATAACTTTTGATAATAGGTTATCATTCACAAATCACTATGAAACTATAATCTCAGAAACAACTAAAGCCTTTGGATTTGTTGCTAGATTGGGCCGTGAGTTTCGAAACATACATACTCTTAAATCATTGTTTTTCGCTTTTGTAAGATCAAAATTAGAATATGCTTCTGTAATTTGGTCACCCGAGTATAATACTCATATCGAAGATCTTGAAAGGGTTCAGCAGAGATTCCTGAAACTACTATATTTAAAAACTCGTGGCACATACCCTCCTCAGGGATATCTCTACATTTCTAGGTGTTATTCTTGAAATGGTCCCCACATGTTGAACAGCTGTTAAACCAAATATGTTATGCAATTAGGATTGCAAGTAATTATTTAGATTATAAGGTCCTTAAAATAATGTACTATGTCTAGTAAAATTCTCGGTAATAATCGTTTGGAGAATATTCTCGAGAATATTCTCAAGTTAGAAGAATTTTCTGAGAATGGTAAGAAAACCGCTAGAAATGGCAATAAAAAGAAATTAAAAATTACCTATTCTGCTTATTTTCGGCAAATGTCAAACGGCGAACGGCGTTAGTCAAACAAAACGTAAAGAAATAAAATTTTTATTTAAAAAACATAACATACCTTCCCAAGAATAACTAAAAACTACACAAAAAAACAGTCAAATAAAGAAAGATCACATTTAACTATTAAAAACATAGGACGCATATACCGGGTGTCCACGGAAGTTGGCTCGCCCCTCTAACTTTTTTGTTTTTCAAGATAATGAAATAAACTTCGGAGGATTTGTATACGATATAAAACTGCATTTTTTGACAGGTTACTCAACATTATGGAACTTCCGGTTTAACCGGAAGTGACATAAACTTTCGATTTTTAAATGGGACACCTGGTATATTTTTACTTTTTCTGACTCCATATGACATTCTAAATACAACGATGTGTCACTTGTCACTTTTTGTCACCAAGAAAATATTTTATACTTATTTCAGTTCTCTAATCTTGGAAAAAATACAATTTTACTATTTTTGATCCAATGCTATGTGCTATGTAAATTTTAATTACCATGCACTATTAGGTTTTAGAAAAGCTGCCATTAAAAAACTTTAAAAAGTTTACTTAGAACTTTCCTAAAATGAAGCATCTTTTGAGAATAAATTTAGATTTAAATGCATTAAGTAGCCTGTGACCAGCAAAACTGATAAAACAAAATCATGCCTGAAGAAAATTGACATGCCGACAGCTTCTGCCAAAGTAAATTAGTTTGTTGTTAAAAAAACATGGAAAATAATAGTTTTACAAGGAGTGAAAAAGTTGATATGTTATTAGTGTTTGGAGAATGTAGAAATAATTCAACCGATGCTGCTCGACTTTACTCAAAAAGATATTGTAATCGGCGTCATCCAACCCGGCACTATTATAGGTACCCAAAACTGGTTCCGAAAATGCGAAATGAGCCTGACAATAATAACATATCAACTTTTTCACTCCTTGTAAAACTATTATTTTCCAAGTTTTTTAAACAACAAACTAATTTACTTTGGCAGAAGCTGTTGGATTAAATTTTACATAGCACATAGCATTGGACCAAAAATAGTAAAATTGTATTTTTCCCAAAATTAAAGAACTGAAATAAAGTGATTTTAAGGTATTCATAGCCCAGTAGAAGATGCGTCACTCTGGCGTATTCAGGTTTTGCGTCACTCTGGCGTACTTTTCCAAGAACTCCCGGAGGGCGTGGTTTCATGGCACCTGTCATCTGTTATGGGCGTTAGCTACTTGGGCCTTAGCTACCATTGGCACTAACTTCCATTGGCACTAGTTGCCATTGGCGCCAGCTTGCCTATCATTAATGCTAGTTACCGAGGGCACTATTGGTCAGACGTCATCTGGGATACGTCATCTATCACGTGTCACCCTAACCTCACCTATCTAATTTATTACGTTCTGCGGGGGCCAGCTGTGATACGCCATCTATCATAATATGTTACTATAACCTCAACTACTTAGATATTCAATTTTGGGGCCATGCCTACAAGCCGGTACTCCGCAAGCCCTATCCCCAAGAACCGGTACCCCAATAATTTCTAAACTCCATCACGCGGAGACACCTAGTGGTCGTCGGTAGAACTCGCGGGGCCTCAGGGTCAATGCCCCCTTACTAGAGTACTAGTCTAGCTGTTGAAACGTCAGAGGGAGCCTGGTAATAGGGTTACGTCATCATGTTCTATTAATTTAATTTTCATTAGAAAAAAAGTTCCTTTATCCAGCGGGGTTCGATCCACCAACCATTAGTTTACTAACCAGTATCTCATACCACGGAGCTATTCGGGTTCTTACGAGACATTGTTATTATACTGTACTCTTACATCATCGCAATAGCATACTTGCTATAACAAAAGAATAATTATTACTCATAGATAGGTAATGCAATATTAATGAATTAAATTAGGCAGGCATACATTTGCAAGCTGCTATTTTTTGTATGTTTAGAAAATAGAATCTACCACAGGGGTATAGAATACGTATAAGAACATCTAAAAGCACTTAGAAGTGTCCCTTAAACATATGAAAACGGCTGTTTAGCAGTCTATGAACGGGTAAAATGTCTACCACAGGAGCTCGAAACTATTGGGCGGTACGATAAAGACACCTTAATTGAGCTATTTTATGGTTTTACACTAAAAAACTGGTATAAATGGCCCCATTTAGCACCTTTTTACCATATCCCTAGCCCGCATTGTTAACAAATTATTTAATCCTATAACGAACAGTAGTACAACAATATAAGATAGACAAGGATAGTACTAACAACTATTTTGAATCGACACACTGCTGAAAACGTACAAGAATGGTAAAAAACGAAAGGTCAATCGCTTTATTTAGCATGTATTAACAATAAAATCGAAGATATTATGCAATACCTGACGTAAATATTCGTTTCCGATACGAATCATTAAAGTAGACAGAAAATAGATGCTGTTTAGACCCTAATATAATAATATTTTTCAATAGAAAAATTGGAATAATATAAGAAAAATTAGTAATGTAAGGCCCAAATGCATTAAATAAAGTATGATTTATGCCTTAGTAGCACCTATACGAATTATTAAGGTAGACAGAAAATAGATGCTGTTTAGAGCCTAATATTACTGAGAAATTGGTTTAATATAAGAAAAAACTAGTAATTTAAGGTCCAAATGCCTTAAATAAAGCATGGTTTATGCTAGCCCCTAATATAGAAGGCTAGTCTCTTAAATCTTGCAATTTTAACACAAATGTTATACAGTTCAAAACCCTATAATTGCAACGAATATTGGCTTAATGCAGGTTGGTTAACCCTAAAAATGATCATATTACTGTTAAGTTATGCTGCAATATGACTCAGTGTGTCTTCATTACACCTTAGAAGACGCTGTGAAACTTTCATAGGTTATAGTATTAGAACCTTGTAACTTGGCTGCAGGTATTCACGTATCTAAAGGTAGGTAAAAATAGACCACAGTGTTAATTTTAATAAAATATATATTAAACACCCGCGCACCTAATGTAATTGGAACATTACTAAACGCCGCTAATAATATAGGAGGTAGTGACAGATATACAGGGTATAGATGTACAGGTCTTAAAAATAGAGAATTAAAAACAAGACTTTGTTGGTGTAATACTAATAATTTGTGATACGTGCCAAATAAACAATTGAAAAGACGCAATGAAAAAATAGTCGGTGGTGTTACGTTCCAAGAATTACGAGTGAAGAACCAATCCTAAATAGAAAATAACAACAAAATAGGGCCTTGTTAACCAAATTAAGTCTGTCACTTGTTAAAATGATAGCAAATAATTGAAAACGAGGGTATGTGTATAGGTTGACGTAACAAGTTAATATGAAAATACCGAGACCCGCAGGGACGAGGTGTACTAAAGACATGCGGTTCGCTAAAGTTCTTAAGGATAATGTAACATGCGAAACGTATTTAGGATGAATAAGTTATTAGGAAAAATTCCAAACCCTGCAGGGCAAGGTGCACTAAGGATATATGTTCACATACATAATAACAACAAAATTGGGGCATATTGTAGGATAGGTAACCATATTAGGCCTGTTATATGGCATCAATTACGTACGATTGTACATAAAAAACCTTGTTTTTCACCAAAATATCTAATCCCATATACAGGGTAAGCTCGGAGTATCACTAGCCATAATAGCATAATATATATAGGACCAAGACTGATTTTGCACTAATTAGCATAGTAAACAAGGCGTTATACTAGATTGGTAGCATTGCCAAAGAATTGGACAACATTAATTGTATTATCACTAGGAAGTATGGGTTCTTTATAGTCTAGATAACAAATTCTCAATATTACTAATATACCTAACTTAAAGCAACTACCACCGTGTTAAGGTGAGATTACCGATGCCAAACAGCTGATACTCATGCACAAAGGCAAGCACCGGCGTATTGATTATCTTATAATATCATACGTCACCTGAGGCTTATTAGGTATATATATAAATGACTTAAAAATCATAGGTGTTTCGTTTAAATTATGGTAGGGTTCCTACGCCAAAAGGCCGTTTCAGTCACTAAACGAGAGAAAAATAGATAAAATTAGCCCAAATTTCACCTATAAATTATACAAAGTTGTTAATACCCATATAGTCATATGTATAGTAGGCAGGGCTTAAAAACTTAATAAATCACTAAAGTATGGCCTCTGAAGCCATAAAAAACATATTTAACAGCACCTACACACACTAAGCAACAAAAAACCTCTCCGATAGGGTAAAACACATAATAATCCACCAAGTATGGCCGTTAAGCCTAAAAAAAACCCTATTTTTAACAGTGTGTATACGTGATTAGTATCCAAAAATAGCCAAAAGTAATACAAAAACAGTCTGTATGACAAGATTCTGCTAACACATATTTTAAGTAAGACTGTCATCTACTATATCCTACAAATACACGTTGCAAACATTCACCACCTTAAACATTGAGGTTATGTTAAGTAAATAAATTAATAAAAATGTTTGGCTTATAGGCAGCATTTTTATACATACAAAGTTAGCACAACAAGCAATTAAATAGACTTAAATAAAAATATAATGAATTACCGAGGATATACACATCTAATAGTCGGTGTCGAATCCTATCAGCTACGAAATATCAGCGAAATACCTAAAAAACATGAATAAATAGGAAAAATACCTATTTTAGGCCCTATTGCTTCAAAGGCCCGATAAGGTACATGTATTTATGTACCGCTAAACACCCACTTAAACTTTCGCCTGGATATAATTGTTTCGTAAAAACCACATACCTAATACGTTGTGTTTAAAATCTCGCTAAAATTACAAAGAAATGCTCGCACTGAAACGGGTAGAACGATACTTCATACGTTTTTTTGCAGCACTTTTTGTTCTTGGTCATACCGAGACAGTAAATATTGCAGCTTGGAGGAACCGTACATATTCATATTGTAACATTGTCAATTAGAAAATAATAAATGGAACTACAATATCACCTAATATTTAGAATCTAACATAGGCGTGTACTGAGGTAGTTTAATACTACAGGTCGGGCCAGTGGAGTAGGTTACTAAGTCCCATCAAAAATATCTAACACAATACTGGTTAACGTGCCTAGTTGATGAGTTGTTATAATATATAATCATAGTGTTAATTTGACAGCAGAAATATTGAGGTTATGTTAACTAATAAATTAATTCAATAAAATTACGACTTTTTGTTTGCATACACATAGTACAGTAAGTAGAGGTGCAATTAAATAGACTTAAATTGAAATATGATGAATTACCGAGGTAAACATACAGAATAGCTGATGCCTAAACGAATACCTAGTCTTTTATCTATATCATACAGTACTGTTTAAATGTACATAATCAGTCGCTAAAAACATCTCTGAAAAGGGAAAAAGCACCAAATAAACCATTAAAGTGCCTAAAAATGGTATTTGAACCTATAAAACCCTATTTAACACCCCCCCCCTCCTTATACAAAATGAACAACCAATAGCAGCTCTTGATAGGGTAAAAACATCAAATAACCCATTTAAGTACCTAAAAAATGACATTTGAACCTATACAAGTTCTGTTGTCTATTAGGGCCTATGCTCGACCAGGCCTTATACCATTTGAGTATATAAACATACCAATGTATGATAACCTATTTAACAGCCCCTTATACAAAATGTACAATCAACAGCCTTTCTGATGGAATAAAAAAATCAAACAAAACATTAAAGTACATACTTAAAAAAAAATTACATTTGATCATATATACTCCAGTATGCCTATACAAGTTCTGACAGGTCTATATTGGCATATGGGCGTGCTTATTAGTACCCTAAAACCATCCGCTGATTGGGTAAAAAACATCCAATAATTAATGGGCATAAAAATAGGGTCTTTGAACCTATAAACCCCTATTTATACAAAATAAACGATCAATAAATACTCCGATAAAACAGTCATTTATGGTGGATGCGCTGGAATTTTGTACATGACAATACAATTAAAAGGTACATCATACGTTACGGCGTCTTAAAGAAAGTTTTGCATGTGGTATATTGCTGGCCTTGTTTTATGTATGTAAATGTATATCTATCTATTTAGGTGCAAGATGGAAAACGTAGGTAGTCAGGTTAGTTCAGAGGATTACTAAAACTTGTTTATTATTGATGTGTCTATAGCACGAATAAAAATTCAATTAGAACAAAGAACGACAGTATAGAATGTGGGGTGATGACCCGCAGCATCGTAAGGGTGGCTCGATATATAATACAGGATGCACCGAACGTATCCAGCACAGTGGTAGAAAAAGAGGTAGGCAGACGTCGTGTGCTATTACAGTTATACCAATGAGAAATCAAGAAATAACATTCGAACCAGGTACATACAACTACCTATGATAGCCCGCCTAGCATGAAAATACTGAAATTTTCCGTTTCAACAGTAAAAACAACTTAGGATCTGAAAAATTAATAGCTAAAGAACTCAATGAATACCCAGCTAAACACGATAAAAATTAGGATCGCCTACATGTAATTTGGATATCAGCAGAAATAATTAATAGGTGTTTAATTTAAATAGACTTAAATCGAAAGACATTACAGAGAACGAATAGTTGCTGGGTAGGCTCTTAACCATCAAAAATACCCTCCTTGGGGCTTTAAAAAAATAAGAATAAATAGGGAAAAATACCTAGAAATTCAGGTTAATTTTCCTTTTAAAATCAGTTAACTCCAGCAAGATTATTTATATAACACAAATGCACGACGAACCTAACCCAACTTCTTGGGTGTGGTTATTCTGTATAAAGACCGGCTAACACCAAAAAAAAAAGGGTCAAAAAGTATATGCACGATCATCCTCTAATATTAGGAATACCGAAAATAACACTAGACAACCACTAACAGGGGTTACATTAACGTTAAAAGATAAGGATGTATACCATTTAAATTACCGAATGATCAGCCAAATAAATAAAATTCCCGTTTAAAATGCTATATTAGTTATATGAGATGAGCGTTAAATGTGTAAATTTGAGAAATTCAGGGGTGACCGCCCCGATCTAATTAGCCTTACAACCACGAAAAATAAAAAGTAACTGGTTGGATAAAATGGCTTCTTAACGACTCGTCCTACTAAACTAAAAAATAAAACAAAAACGGTTGTAAAAATTATTCATTAAGCCATAAACTTAGAATAGGTCACACAATGGTATAAACGTCAACAGCAGATATTGGCTCACGGATCGTTACGGCCATTAGGTAATACTTGTTGTTAGATACATGTGTAGCGAAACATTACAAGTTACCTAGAAAACCCCAAAAACTTGATCACTCAACTAGTTCGCGAGTTACGATTAGAGTTGTTATGGCGGGAAATATAGGAAGGGAGGGGGTAAAGTAAACAGGCAGAGGCTAAAAAAGTTCCAACAACTAGTGAAATAATTATTTTTAAAACCCCCATAAACGTTAGTCTGTATAAAACCATTAACGACATAATGGTGGAGATAGGGAATATTTTTTTTTTTGCAAAAGGTAGATAATGAAATAAATACCTATCGAAACGATTAAAGCTATTAAAACAATACAAGTAATAACAATGGGAGGTACATAAAATGCAGTTTAAAAGGGAAACTCAATTATATCATATAGCATCTAACGTGTTAAGTATCAAAAACGAGGATAGGATGTAAAATTTTAGCAAAAACTTGGGTAAATAGAGCAAATAATGCAACAAAATATCAAAAAATGTTCCTAATTAATATTTGTTCATACAGCTAAGTAGAAAACTATCGAAACATTGGGGAAAAAAAGGGAGTGGTGACTACAGGTATAAAATTTAACAACCATGGGTAAAATATCAGGAAAAAATATCAAAATTACCATCAATCACACCAGAATACTTATCGTCAAAACCTACTATTTTCACTGACTTGTTACCAATAAAATAGGTTTGAATCTACCATTCGAAACCCTTATTTAATATGTGGTGTTTCCAGAAAGGTGTATTTTATCCCACTCTCATACATACTATAGCAGTGATGTTAAAAACTAAACCGGCTTTATTAACAAGTGCAACCATTTTATAGAGCATAGAGACCCATAGAGCTGTAACCAGTATTAAATAAAACAAGTCAATATTGCAGAACATTTTAAAAATGTTTTTTATCAAACGCTTTATAGGAGTCGCAGTAAAGTCAAACAGTACTCTATATAAATTTAATATAAGGTACAGGTAACGATCATCAGGCTATTTTTATATAGTCTAACTTGGGTATCCATTTAATAAGACGCAAGCTCATATTATTTTAAATTACCTTTTAATTATTTCTCAGTATCTATAATATGTAGAGTTATCTAACCATACTTCACGTCTTGCATAATTAATTGCTTCTCGTATCTCAGGATCTTCAAAATATCCGTATAAGCGCTGAACTTCTTCAAAATTCCCCAACTTGTTCCTGTCGGATACAAATCTTAAGGCATCTGGTTCTTCAAAGTATCGCTCACATATATCCAAAGCTCTAACTATATTTTTTCATAGTCACCGGACGAATTCCCCATTCTTCTTTACGTTTTTGAAGTGTATTATATATATCCCGAATTGCATGATGTGCATCATTATTTACTATATTCTGTGCTTTATCCATGATATCTAATTGATTGCAGGTATTGCAAGTAATTAGAATAGCGTTCTGACTTAAAATACGCCTCAGTGCTTCTGCTGGTAGTAAATATATCAACAAGCCTAATTACTCGGTGAAACCTGAATCTATAGAGGATTATTCGGGTTTTCGGGGTTACTCGGGTTCATTGCGATTTTGAGAATGTATTTTGCTTGACGTAGTTTTAACACAGCCACGGCCAAAGGCTCACGAAATTTGCAAAATTTTGGGAGAAGGCCGAACAAACCCGAACAAACCCCGAAAACCCGAATAATCCTCTATAGATTCAGGTTTCACCGAGTAATTAGGCTTGTTGATATATTTACTACCAGCAGAAGCACTGAGGCGTATTTTAAGTCAGAACGCTATTCTAATTACTTGCAATACCTGCAATCAATTAGATATCATGGATAAAGCACAGAATATAGTAAATAATGATGCACATCATGCAATTCGGGATATATATAATACACTTCAAAAACGTAAAGAAGAATGGGGAATTCGTCCGGTGACTATGAAAAAATATAGTTAGAGCTTTGGATATATGTGAGCGATACTTTGAAGAACCAGATGCCTTAAGATTTGTATCCGACAGGAACAAGTTGGGGAATTTTGAAGAAATTCAGCGCTTATACGGATATTTTGAAGATCCTGAGATACGAGAAGCAATTAATTATGCAAGACGTGAAGTATGGTTAGATAACTCTACATATTATAGATACTGAGAAATAATTAAAAGGTAATTTAAAATAATATGAGCTTGCGTCTTATTAAATGGATACCCAAGTTAGACTATATAAAAATAGCCTGATGATCGTTACCTGTACCTTATATTAAATTTATATAGAGTACTGTTTGACTTTACTGCGACTCCTATAAAGCGTTTGATAAAAAACATTTTTAAAATGTTCTGCAATATTGACTTGTTTTATTTAATACTGGTTACAGCTCTATGGGTCTCTATGCTCTATAAAATGGTTGCACTTGTTAATAAAGCCGGTTTAGTTTTTAACATCACTGCTATAGTATGTATGAGAGTGGGATAAAATACACCTTTCTGGAAACACCACATATTAAATAAGGGTTTCGAATGGTAGATTCAAACCTATTTTATTGGTAACAAGTCAGTGAAAATAGTAGGTTTTGACGATAAGTATTCTGGTGTGATTGATGGTAATTTTGATATTTTTTCCTGATATTTTACCCATGGTTGTTAAATTTTATACCTGTAGTCACCACTCCCTTTTTTTCCCCAATGTTTCGATAGTTTTCTACTTAGCTGTATGAACAAATATTAATTAGGAACATTTTTTGATATTTTGTTGCATTATTTGCTCTATTTACCCAAGTTTTTGCTAAAATTTTACATCCTATCCTCGTTTTTGATACTTAACACGTTAGATGCTATATGATATAATTGAGTTTCCCTTTTAAACTGCATTTTATGTACCTCCCATTGTTATTACTTGTATTGTTTTAATAGCTTTAATCGTTTCGATAGGTATTTATTTCATTATCTACCTTTTGCAAAAAAAAAAAAATATTCCCTATCTCCACCATTATGTCGTTAATGGTTTTATACAGACTAACGTTTATGGGGGTTTTAAAAATAATTATTTCACTAGTTGTTGGAACTTTTTTAGCCTCTGCCTGTTTACTTTACCCCCTCCCTTCCTATATTTCCCGCCATAACAACTCTAATCGTAACTCGCGAACTAGTTGAGTGATCAAGTTTTTGGGGTTTTCTAGGTAACTTGTAATGTTTCGCTACACATGTATCTAACAACAAGTATTACCTAATGGCCGTAACGATCCGTGAGCCAATATCTGCTGTTGACGTTTATACCATTGTGTGACCTATTCTAAGTTTATGGCTTAATGAATAATTTTTACAACCGTTTTTGTTTTATTTTTTAGTTTAGTAGGACGAGTCGTTAAGAAGCCATTTTATCCAACCAGTTACTTTTTATTTTTCGTGGTTGTAAGGCTAATTAGATCGGGGCGGTCACCCCTGAATTTCTCAAATTTACACATTTAACGCTCATCTCATATAACTAATATAGCATTTTAAACGGGAATTTTATTTATTTGGCTGATCATTCGGTAATTTAAATGGTATACATCCTTATCTTTTAACGTTAATGTAACCCCTGTTAGTGGTTGTCTAGTGTTATTTTCGGTATTCCTAATATTAGAGGATGATCGTGCATATACTTTTTGACCCTTTTTTTTTTGGTGTTAGCCGGTCTTTATACAGAATAACCACACCCAAGAAGTTGGGTTAGGTTCGTCGTGCATTTGTGTTATATAAATAATCTTGCTGGAGTTAACTGATTTTAAAAGGAAAATTAACCTGAATTTCTAGGTATTTTTCCCTATTTATTCTTATTTTTTTAAAGCCCCAAGGAGGGTATTTTTGATGGTTAAGAGCCTACCCAGCAACTATTCGTTCTCTGTAATGTCTTTCGATTTAAGTCTATTTAAATTAAACACCTATTAATTATTTCTGCTGATATCCAAATTACATGTAGGCGATCCTAATTTTTATCGTGTTTAGCTGGGTATTCATTGAGTTCTTTAGCTATTAATTTTTCAGATCCTAAGTTGTTTTTACTGTTGAAACGGAAAATTTCAGTATTTTCATGCTAGGCGGGCTATCATAGGTAGTTGTATGTACCTGGTTCGAATGTTATTTCTTGATTTCTCATTGGTATAACTGTAATAGCACACGACGTCTGCCTACCTCTTTTTCTACCACTGTGCTGGATACGTTCGGTGCATCCTGTATTATATATCGAGCCACCCTTACGATGCTGCGGGTCATCACCCCACATTCTATACTGTCGTTCTTTGTTCTAATTGAATTTTTATTCGTGCTATAGACACATCAATAATAAACAAGTTTTAGTAATCCTCTGAACTAACCTGACTACCTACGTTTTCCATCTTGCACCTAAATAGATAGATATACATTTACATACATAAAACAAGGCCAGCAATATACCACATGCAAAACTTTCTTTAAGACGCCGTAACGTATGATGTACCTTTTAATTGTATTGTCATGTACAAAATTCCAGCGCATCCACCATAAATGACTGTTTTATCGGAGTATTTATTGATCGTTTATTTTGTATAAATAGGGGTTTATAGGTTCAAAGACCCTATTTTTATGCCCATTAATGAATTATTGGATGTTTTTTACCCAATCAGCGGATGGTTTTAGGGTACTAATAAGCACGCCCATATGCCAATATAGACCTGTCAGAACTTGTATAGGCATACTGGAGTATATATGATCAAATGTAATTTTTTTTTAAGTATGTACTTTAATGTTTTGTTTGATGTTTTTTATTCCATCAGAAAGGCTGTTGATTGTACATTTTGTATAAGGGGCTGTTAAATAGGTTATCATACATTGGTATGTTTATATACTCAAATGGTATAAGGCCTGGTCGAGCATAGGCCCTAATAGACAACAGAACTTGTATAGGTTCAAATGTCATTTTTTAGGTACTTAAATGGGTTATTTGATGTTTTTACCCTATCAAGAGCTGCTATTGGTTGTTCATTTTGTATAAGGAGGGGGGGGGGGGGGGGGGTGTTAAATAGGGTTTTATAGGTTCAAATACCATTTTTAGGCACTTTAATGGTTTATTTGGTGCTTTTTCCCTTTTCAGAGATGTTTTTAGCGACTGATTATGTACATTTAAACAGTACTGTATGATATAGATAAAAGACTAGGTATTCGTTTAGGCATCAGCTATTCTGTATGTTTACCTCGGTAATTCATCATATTTCAATTTAAGTCTATTTAATTGCACCTCTACTTACTGTACTATGTGTATGCAAACAAAAAGTCGTAATTTTATTGAATTAATTTATTAGTTAACATAACCTCAATATTTCTGCTGTCAAATTAACACTATGATTATATATTATAACAACTCATCAACTAGGCACGTTAACCAGTATTGTGTTAGATATTTTTGATGGGACTTAGTAACCTACTCCACTGGCCCGACCTGTAGTATTAAACTACCTCAGTACACGCCTATGTTAGATTCTAAATATTAGGTGATATTGTAGTTCCATTTATTATTTTCTAATTGACAATGTTACAATATGAATATGTACGGTTCCTCCAAGCTGCAATATTTACTGTCTCGGTATGACCAAGAACAAAAAGTGCTGCAAAAAAACGTATGAAGTATCGTTCTACCCGTTTCAGTGCGAGCATTTCTTTGTAATTTTAGCGAGATTTTAAACACAACGTATTAGGTATGTGGTTTTTACGAAACAATTATATCCAGGCGAAAGTTTAAGTGGGTGTTTAGCGGTACATAAGTACATGTACCTTATCGGGCCTTTGAAGCAATAGGGCCTAAAATAGGTATTTTTCCTATTTATTCATGTTTTTTAGGTATTTCGCTGATATTTCGTAGCTGATAGGATTCGACACCGACTATTAGATGTGTATATCCTCGGTAATTCATTATATTTTTATTTAAGTCTATTTAATTGCTTGTTGTGCTAACTTTGTATGTATAAAAATGCTGCCTATAAGCCAAACATTTTTATTAATTTATTTACTTAACATAACCTCAATGTTTAAGGTGGTGAATGTTTGCAACGTGTATTTGTAGGATATAGTAGATGACAGTCTTACTTAAAATATGTGTTAGCAGAATCTTGTCATACAGACTGTTTTTGTATTACTTTTGGCTATTTTTGGATACTAATCACGTATACACACTGTTAAAAATAGGGTTTTTTTTAGGCTTAACGGCCATACTTGGTGGATTATTATGTGTTTTACCCTATCGGAGAGGTTTTTTGTTGCTTAGTGTGTGTAGGTGCTGTTAAATATGTTTTTTATGGCTTCAGAGGCCATACTTTAGTGATTTATTAAGTTTTTAAGCCCTGCCTACTATACATATGACTATATGGGTATTAACAACTTTGTATAATTTATAGGTGAAATTTGGGCTAATTTTATCTATTTTTCTCTCGTTTAGTGACTGAAACGGCCTTTTGGCGTAGGAACCCTACCATAATTTAAACGAAACACCTATGATTTTTAAGTCATTTATATATATACCTAATAAGCCTCAGGTGACGTATGATATTATAAGATAATCAATACGCCGGTGCTTGCCTTTGTGCATGAGTATCAGCTGTTTGGCATCGGTAATCTCACCTTAACACGGTGGTAGTTGCTTTAAGTTAGGTATATTAGTAATATTGAGAATTTGTTATCTAGACTATAAAGAACCCATACTTCCTAGTGATAATACAATTAATGTTGTCCAATTCTTTGGCAATGCTACCAATCTAGTATAACGCCTTGTTTACTATGCTAATTAGTGCAAAATCAGTCTTGGTCCTATATATATTATGCTATTATGGCTAGTGATACTCCGAGCTTACCCTGTATATGGGATTAGATATTTTGGTGAAAAACAAGGTTTTTTATGTACAATCGTACGTAATTGATGCCATATAACAGGCCTAATATGGTTACCTATCCTACAATATGCCCCAATTTTGTTGTTATTATGTATGTGAACATATATCCTTAGTGCACCTTGCCCTGCAGGGTTTGGAATTTTTCCTAATAACTTATTCATCCTAAATACGTTTCGCATGTTACATTATCCTTAAGAACTTTAGCGAACCGCATGTCTTTAGTACACCTCGTCCCTGCGGGTCTCGGTATTTTCATATTAACTTGTTACGTCAACCTATACACATACCCTCGTTTTCAATTATTTGCTATCATTTTAACAAGTGACAGACTTAATTTGGTTAACAAGGCCCTATTTTGTTGTTATTTTCTATTTAGGATTGGTTCTTCACTCGTAATTCTTGGAACGTAACACCACCGACTATTTTTTCATTGCGTCTTTTCAATTGTTTATTTGGCACGTATCACAAATTATTAGTATTACACCAACAAAGTCTTGTTTTTAATTCTCTATTTTTAAGACCTGTACATCTATACCCTGTATATCTGTCACTACCTCCTATATTATTAGCGGCGTTTAGTAATGTTCCAATTACATTAGGTGCGCGGGTGTTTAATATATATTTTATTAAAATTAACACTGTGGTCTATTTTTACCTACCTTTAGATACGTGAATACCTGCAGCCAAGTTACAAGGTTCTAATACTATAACCTATGAAAGTTTCACAGCGTCTTCTAAGGTGTAATGAAGACACACTGAGTCATATTGCAGCATAACTTAACAGTAATATGATCATTTTTAGGGTTAACCAACCTGCATTAAGCCAATATTCGTTGCAATTATAGGGTTTTGAACTGTATAACATTTGTGTTAAAATTGCAAGATTTAAGAGACTAGCCTTCTATATTAGGGGCTAGCATAAACCATGCTTTATTTAAGGCATTTGGACCTTAAATTACTAGTTTTTTCTTATATTAAACCAATTTCTCAGTAATATTAGGCTCTAAACAGCATCTATTTTCTGTCTACCTTAATAATTCGTATAGGTGCTACTAAGGCATAAATCATACTTTATTTAATGCATTTGGGCCTTACATTACTAATTTTTCTTATATTATTCCAATTTTTCTATTGAAAAATATTATTATATTAGGGTCTAAACAGCATCTATTTTCTGTCTACTTTAATGATTCGTATCGGAAACGAATATTTACGTCAGGTATTGCATAATATCTTCGATTTTATTGTTAATACATGCTAAATAAAGCGATTGACCTTTCGTTTTTTACCATTCTTGTACGTTTTCAGCAGTGTGTCGATTCAAAATAGTTGTTAGTACTATCCTTGTCTATCTTATATTGTTGTACTACTGTTCGTTATAGGATTAAATAATTTGTTAACAATGCGGGCTAGGGATATGGTAAAAAGGTGCTAAATGGGGCCATTTATACCAGTTTTTTAGTGTAAAACCATAAAATAGCTCAATTAAGGTGTCTTTATCGTACTGCCCAATAGTTTCGAGCTCCTGTGGTAGACATTTTACCCGTTCATAGACTGCTAAACAGCCGTTTTCATATGTTTAAGGGACACTTCTAAGTGCTTTTAGATGTTCTTATACGTATTCTATACCCCTGTGGTAGATTCTATTTTCTAAACATACAAAAAATAGCAGCTTGCAAATGTATGCCTGCCTAATTTAATTCATTAATATTGCATTACCTATCTATGAGTAATAATTATTCTTTTGTTATAGCAAGTATGCTATTGCGATGATGTAAGAGTACAGTATAATAACAATGTCTCGTAAGAACCCGAATAGCTCCGTGGTATGAGATACTGGTTAGTAAACTAATGGTTGGTGGATCGAACCCCGCTGGATAAAGGAACTTTTTTTCTAATGAAAATTAAATTAATAGAACATGATGACGTAACCCTATTACCAGGCTCCCTCTGACGTTTCAACAGCTAGACTAGTACTCTAGTAAGGGGGCATTGACCCTGAGGCCCCGCGAGTTCTACCGACGACCACTAGGTGTCTCCGCGTGATGGAGTTTAGAAATTATTGGGGTACCGGTTCTTGGGGATAGGGCTTGCGGAGTACCGGCTTGTAGGCATGGCCCCAAAATTGAATATCTAAGTAGTTGAGGTTATAGTAACATATTATGATAGATGGCGTATCACAGCTGGCCCCCGCAGAACGTAATAAATTAGATAGGTGAGGTTAGGGTGACACGTGATAGATGACGTATCCCAGATGACGTCTGACCAATAGTGCCCTCGGTAACTAGCATTAATGATAGGCAAGCTGGCGCCAATGGCAACTAGTGCCAATGGAAGTTAGTGCCAATGGTAGCTAAGGCCCAAGTAGCTAACGCCCATAACAGATGACAGGTGCCATGAAACCACGCCCTCCGGGAGTTCTTGGAAAAGTACGCCAGAGTGACGCAAAACCTGAATACGCCAGAGTGACGCATCTTCTACTTAGCCCTCTAGATAAAACAATAAATTAAAAAAAAATTCTTGGTGAAAAAAAGTGACAAGTGATACATCGTTGTATTTGGAATGTCATTTGGAGTCAAAAAAAGTAAAAATATAGTACCAGGTGTCCCATTTAAAAATCGAAAGTTTATGTCACTTTCGGTTAAACCGGAAGTTCCATAATGTTGAGGCACCTGTCAAAGAATGCAGTTTTATGTCGTATACAAATCCCCCGAATTTTATTTCATTATCTTGAAAAACAAAAAAGTTAGAGGGGCGAGCCACCTTCCGTGGACACCCGGTAGAGACCATAATATTTGGTTAGAATATCAGCAGTCTTAAATACTGTCCTAAACGGTTTATAATTGTTCTTTTTTTAAATTATTCTTAACAAACGTTTTTGAATGATAAAGATACTTTGTGTTTGACTGTGTATATCCCAAAAATAATGCCATAGTGAACTATCGATTAAAAATTGGAGAAAAACATTGTCTTTAATGTTTTTTTTATAAAATATACCGATGTCAACGTCCTGTCACAAAACTAACGTCAAACAAACGGATGCCAACGTCTTGACGTCTTGTTATAATTTGAGAAGCAAAACTAACCTTAAATTATTTAGTTGAAGTCCGTGCCGCTGGCTTGGGTTATTAGGGAAAAAATAATATTTATTAGTAAAAATAAATAACAGAAATTAGTTTTGTACTAAAACGTATTTTACTAGAATTTATTTGGTATAAACGGGTAACCTTAGTTAAAAAAAATGGATATGTTTATGTGTTTGTGGGTATACAAAAATATCATACGAAATCACAATGTTGTTTATTTTCTAAGTACAAAACATTAATTATACAGTGTGTCCCCGGATAAAGTTGACAAGAGGAAAAATATCTTTATTATTGAATTTACGACGAAAAGTTATTCTTTATAAAAAATTCTGCTTGTCGAGAAAGTGAATTTACCATAAAAAAATTTTTAGATCAGATTTATGTTGATAAACTAGGAAAACATGAAAAAGCTTTAAAAGAGAAGTACTTACCATTATTTATTATTTTAGACAAAATGTTTATGAAAGAAAGTTGTTTATAATCCAAAATAAAGCCTAAATAGAAAATTTGAAATCTGAATTCTAATTTTTGTTTTTTATTTTTTACAATAGAATTTATGAACATTCAAAATGAAAACCTGATAGTGCTGACCTATTTATTTAATTTATTTCCAATTTGGAGAAATATGTGCAGGTTGGAGGAGGATATGTGGAATAATAACTTTTTCCACAATTGTACATTTTGAATGTTCATAAATTCTATTGTAAAAAATAAAAAACAAAAACTAGAATTCAGATTTAAAATTTTGTATTTAGGCTTTATTTTGGATTATAAACAATTTTGTCTAAAATAATAAATAATGGTACTTTTCTCTTAAAGCATTTTTATGTTTTCTTAATTTATCAACTAAAATTTTTATATGGTAAATTAATTTTCTCGACAAGCAGAATTTTTTATAAAGAATAACTTTTCGTCGTAAAATCAATAATAAAGATCTTTTTCCTTTTGTCAACTCCATCCGGGGACACACTGTATATGTACCGGGTGTTCCACCTAAGGAGGCAATCGGCTATATCTCAGAAAGTAATACCACTAGGACTTTGGGAAAAATATATATCCATAAAAGCGGCCAAGAGAAACTGCTGGAAATTATTTTCAAGTTCGAAAAATGACCGCTAGGGGGCGTAAGAGAACTTTCAAAATAGAAATGCCGATTTTCTCTTGATTTTTCTTAATAAAAATATGTTAAAAATATAAGCATTGTATTCTTCATAAAATTATGCAACTTTAATTTCGGAATCGTTTTTTTCTATTTTCCATAATAAAGTGGTGGGAGAAGGTCAAACCTTTTTTCTTTTAAACGCTGATATCTCTGCCTTGGATAAACCGATTTTATTCAACTTGGTCTTGAAAAAAAGCCCTTTTTTTCCTCTACACGTGGATCTATTAACTATACCATATTGATTCTAATGGTGGCCACTAGATGGCGTTTTTCCGTAATTCCTCAATAAATAAGGATTTTCTCAAAAAAATCAAATGTTAGGATATGACTTTTTCATCATATTTTATTTTAGGCTTATAAAGGCTATTAAATAGTGGAATAAAAAATCCAGGTCCGTATTTCAAATAAATATGTTGATGATGGTCGCTCGAATCCGAAACGTCGGATTAAAAAACTAACCCCATCAGCTTGTAGAGGAGGAAAAGTTATTATAAGGAACTGAAAACCGCAACGTGATATCTTTTGTTAAACTAGAGAAAAAAGACAGTGATTTAATTAATGAATGTTTTAAAAAATGACCTATTTTTCCACATTAATTATTATTATCCCTAATTTCTCTAGTTTAACAAAAGATATCACGTTGCGGTTTTCCGTTCCTCATAATAACTTTTCCTCCTCTACAAGCTGATGGGGTTAGTTTTTTAATCCGACGTTTCGGATTCGAGCAACCATCATCAACTTCTTTATTTTAAATACGGACCTGGATTTTTTATTCCATCATTTAATAGCCTTTCTAAGCCTAAAATAAAATATGATAAAAAAGTCGTATCATAACATTTGATTTTTTTGAGAAAATCCTTATTCATTGAGGAATTACGGAAAAACGCCATCTAGTGGCCACCATCAGAATCAATATGATATAGTTAATAGATCTACGTGTAGAGGAAAAGAAGGGCGTTTTTTCAAGACCAAGTTGAATAAAATCGGTTTATCCAAAGCAGAGATATCAGCGTTTAAAAGAAAATAGGTTTGACCTTCTCCCACCACTTTATTATTGAAAATAGAAAAAAACGATTCCTAACATAAAGTTGCATAATTTTATGAAGAATACAATGCTTATATTTTTAACATAGTTTTATTAAGAAAAATCAAGAGAAAATCGGCATTTCTATTTTGAAAGTTCTCTTACGCCCCCTAGCGGTCATTTTTCGAACTTGAAAGTAATTGCCAGCAATTTCTCTTGGCCGCTTTTATGCATATATATTTTTTCCCAAAGTCCTAGTGTTATTACTTTCCGAGAAATAGCCGATTACCTCCTTAGGTGGAACACCCGGTACAGGGTGGCCAACTAAGAATGCGAGGTACTGCATCTGGGAAACTATCCATCGTAGAGGCTTGCGGCCTTACAAAACTTCAAATATAATTATGTTTGTAGCCCAAGAATAGCTCCTTTTAACGAGCCCAAGTTTGTTCAAATCGGCTTAGCCGTTTCGAAGATACAGGATGTTATTTACGGAAACGTTTGAATACCCCCCACCACTTTATTTTTAGAGATACTACAAAAAGTGTCACACAAAAAAGGTTCAGATTATCCTCGACTTTAAAGATCAGTATTTTTTTATTAGGTTATTATAGCGGAATTTACAGAAACATCACTTTTTAGAGTCAAGATTGCAGTTACGCCCCCTTGCGGCCATTTCAGAAACTTGAAAATATTTTCCAGGTTTTTCTCTTGGCCGTTTTAGTTATATTTTTTTTTATCGCAAGCCTCTACGATGGATAGTTTCCCAGATACAGTACCTCGCATTCTTAGTTGGCCACCCTGTACAGGGTTATTTTTTATATTTGCGTACCCACCTACAGGGCTTAATATAAGTGACAGAAAAAAACTTTTAATACAAAAGTTGCATAATGTTTCCCGTCATATCTTTTAGACTTATTAAAAAAAACATCTGCACATCGGAAAGTTAAAAAACAAATGAAAGTATTATTTTTTTTAATAGAACACCCTATATATTCTTTACCATGGCGAAAGATCTCTTTCTCCTGATTTCAAAAATATATAACATGTCATCATTTAATCCAGTCGTTTGTGAAATATTTGAGTTTTTGATTAATTGAATTGACTATAATCTAGTCGGCGTTCCTCATACTTCAACGTGCCATATTTGTCACTTTACTTTAAATTGAAAGATTCAGTAAGGAAAATGGGATATACACGTTGAAGTATGCGGAACGCCGACTAGATTATAGTCAATTCAATTAATCAAAAACTCAAATATTTCACAAACGACTGGATTAAATGATGACATGTTATATATTTTTGAAATCAGGAGAAAGAGATCTTTCGCCCTGGTAAAAAATATATAGGGTGTTCCATTTAAAAAAAGAAGACATTCATTTGTTTTTTAACTTTCCGATGTGCAGATGTTTTTTTTAATAAGTCTAAAAGATATGACGGGAAACATTATGCAACTTTTGTATTAAAAGTTTTTTTCTGTCACTTATATTAAGCCCTGTAGGTGGGTACGCAAATATAAAAAATAACCCTGTACATACCTACATGTAATCTCTTTATAATTTTGCAAAAATAGCTTTATGAATGAAATGAAGAAAATAAATAATTATAGTAAAATCCCTTGTCGACTAGAGTTATTTATTAGAATTTCTACTTATTTTTATTTTACATAATGGTCTAGGTATTCAATGTGATTAACTTTTTTTTTATAATTTAAGTTTTGATTAACATAAGCCTACCTAAACTCCAGACCATCACTTTCCCCTTTTCCACTACTTATTTAACTTCGCAAGGGACCAATGAACAATAAAATAATTTGGTATAATATATAAATAAAATATTAAAAAGGACAAATATTTTTTTAGGTGCTGATATTCACTATTCACATTAGGGGAATAGAAGCGACATTGAAAAGACGAGAAGTCGGCCTATGTTACGAATTGTGTTGGATTTTTATCATAGTTTTCACTTCTAGGACAAACTGGCCAAACTGCCTAGTTCTGGACACAAATTCTTGCCCAACTAATTCATGCTCTTGTTTATGACATATTTGTCTGTGACAGACCCATAGACAGACGGCTAAGAGATAACAATAGGCTTTCCAATGAATTAAGAATCCTAATATCTGTTTTATTGTTTCAGAATGCTCCAACGGCAGATGTTGAAGCACAAAATGCGCATCGCCGAATTATAATATTCCCGGCTCAGGCACGCCGCGTCTCTTCATCTACCATTTTGTGTCTTTTAATTATTGCTCTAGCTGGAGTTAGTGTTGGCATTATTGGCGGAAAAATCCTTTACAATGAGTACCTCAGCGTCACTAGGAGAATGCCTATGCAGGGAGCGTATCAGCGATCTGAAGGTTGGGTGCAAATTCCCATGTAAGTATTATTGAAGAACAGATTTTTTCCTTAACCAACATTTTTGGTAACAGATGTCCGAAATATTTTTGTTTCCAATAATTAAAAACCACGAAGTTACCAAAAATAATTATTTTCTCCGTTTTTCCAGGAAAAACAACAAATAAATCTGTCTATTTTTTAAAATTTGTTTTCCATGAAAGGTTACTAAAATTGTTTGAAGAAAATGTTAAATGAAGAGTGGAAATTCAAAAGGGTCTATGTGCCACTTCTAGCAAATTTTAGGTATTGCTTGTTTAGGGGCCTATGTACCAACGCCAATACTATACATGACGGTCTATGTGCCTTACGCGGTAACAAGTTATAATTTTGTGCCGCTACAAGCTGTGCAAGGTCAAAGCGCCAGTATCTATTGTATATTAAAAGGGTCTAAGTACCGAAGTATTTACATCATTAGTATACAAAATGGATGAAAAATAATCTAAAAGACATGATTGACTATATTCCATTAAAATATAATCAGCTTTATGAAGATCTCATACAACGAACAGAAACAGAGTAAAAGGTCTCTTTGAACATAGACCCATTTTTACAATATGTTATACATGGAACTTAGGACCTTCCAGTGATTGTCGTGTTTGGACTAGTTTTTTTTTGTCGGTTTTTTAAAAATATGCAACCATGTACGTTTATTTTTATCGTGTTTCCTTTACTTAATAAAACTATTGGAAGAAATATGTTACCTATATTTGTTTTATACTTTAGACATGTTTTATATAATATCTTAGCTTCCTTTTTTTTTGGCACTTGGACCCTTTTGAATTTCCACTTTTCAAATATTGTTGGTATTTTTAAAAGGCTTACATCAGGAGATTGCTAAAAATCTATACAGTTTGCGAGTAAATTAAATGGTAGCTTCGTTAGTAAAATAATAGTGACTATATATGCCACTGAGTAATTTACGAAGTGAATTTTTATTTCTACTGGAGCATTACCAAATGAAGATATGGCTAAAATTTCGCTGCGTACATCCCCATCTTCTAGAGTTCAGAAGTTATTAAACAATACAATTATTAAAATTTTTTAACACCCTATAACTTTTAAACGAAAACCCGTAGAGCATAACTTGTGATACCCTGTATAAATAGTTTCATGTGGAACTAACTACTACGTAGGATAATTTTGATAAGTTTGTGCTGTTACCTGAAACTGTAACAGTTAAAGAGTGCAAGAACTAATTACTACATTAATTTCCCGATTAGTGTTTTGTGTAAATTATACAATCAAATTCGAGAACACTGTGATATATTTAACATAAGCATTCATGAATTTAGAAACTATATAAATGCCATGAAGTAGATTGTAGATACGTATAATATGTATGGGATTTCATTTTATAATTAAGATTAGCATTCCTACTCTATAATTGGGTGTAAATCTGTAGAGTTTGTATCAAATAAATAAATAAATATCAAGGAATTTCATTAAATATTTTAGGAATTGTATAGCGAAAAATATCGGGTAAGATTTTTTTTAACATTATTATGTCATTCTTCTTTCACTATACAATTCTCCCAAAATTAGCAATGAAATAAATTGATATTTTTGTAATATGTCCGATATTACCTAAATATTGTACCGACGATATTGATTTTATTTAAATGTTAGTTAATCAAACTCTGTAACTGTAAAACTAAAGTCGTTTGTAAAAAAGTTGACCACTCAGGTCTGGTTTATCAGTGCACGGTTATGTACTTTAGCTGTTGGTCAAGTGTTAGCTGCTGGCTATCTAAACGTCAAACCAGTTATAGTTGACTGGCAGCTACGAAGCCGAAACTTTAGCCGTGCACTGATAAACCCGACCTCAGAGTGGAAAGTTCGGTTGTACAAAGGCTTTTAGCAATAATTAACTAACCAGGCAACTTTGACTGTGAGATAAATGACATCCAGACCGCTTTGATTGTGAGAAAACCAAAGATACAGGTCAGTTAATTGTTGTTTAAAATATTTGTGCAACTCAAGACTAATCTTTTATTTTTAAATTACATGAACTTTTTTGACGTAGGTAACAATAATCGAATTGATTTCGTCTATTTGTAATTACGCGTGCAAAAGCAACCAATTACAATAACATTACACTAATAACATCAGCCTATAGATATAAAGTTATTACTTATGTCATCAACGTTTCCGTGGAACACCATTTTTTTTTCACTTCCATATAATACATATCCGTCGAACATTGATAGATAACTCAAAATTGTATGACAATCAAAAACATATTACAAGCATAACAATCACACTTAACGGGTGATGAGTATTTTCGAAAATAAGCTATAGGTAAATTATTTGTACATAAATAATTCGGAAAGTTTAATGAAAAATTCAGAAAATGATAATGAAGTTTAGAAATTATTGATTCTATTTTTCAGAAAACTTTTTAAATAAATAAATTTCAGAAGTCGGGTTTTACATTAAAGCTATAATTTTTGAAATATTCTTCACAATAAGCTGTTTTCTAAAAATCGGGCTTTGTACCGGGTGGTAAAATAAGCGAGAATGTCGGCTTTATCTCGGAAACCAAAAGCGAGTTCCGTTTTACCATCAGATTTGTCGGATTATTGTTTCAGAGGACAGCGAGAAATCTGAACATCGTTCGTTTATTATATCGGCGAGCAACTGGAGTACATATTTTTCGTCGAAGAATTTGGACCGGTTTTTTAGAATAAAATTTTCAAAAGTCGGGAAATTTAACTTGTTTAAGCGATGAAGAACTAAAAATAAAGACACTTTTCGTGAAATTCGTAAATCCTATATAACTATTTATTTTATGAGAGTGAAACCTCCCCGATTTTGTTGGAATTGACGATCCTTAAAATTTGGAATCGTTTCTTCGGCAAAGTCTAATACTTTCGCCTTCGCCATTTTCCGACCGAAATAGATAATTTGTAAATGGCACAATATTCTGGCAGTTGCAGCAAAAATCATTTATATTGGATTATTTTTGGTTTCAAAATGATTTACTAATGCTTAATGTTTACAAAATTTGTAGGTTAGAAAATTAAAGTCTAAACCATTTAGATCGTTCGGCATATTATATCAATCCGTCTGAATCCTCCGTAGTCAAATGATCTACAAATTTTCTTGCTCTGCGAGGTAAAAACCAAATTCGACACATTAGTGATACAGCTTTCGGAAAATATTTTTTATAAAGGAAATGGGCCAGGAAAACAGCTGGATATTATTTTTATATTTCATAGGTGTCCGATAGAGGGCGTAATACTAATGCTCAACTAAGAAAACGATGGTTTCTCTTTAATATGCCTAGTTAAGCGGTATTAAACATTTGTGTTATAATCTTGACATATTTATGAGCAACTTTGGTTCAGCACCTGTTGCTCCAGCTTTTCAAATAAACGGGTGGGGGAAAGACATACATTTTTTTGGAAAGAATTAAACAACTTTGGTTAGGGACACACTTGGTCTTGTTTAAAAAAGGTTCGATGGTTTTATCATCTGTATATGTATTTTTGGTTTCTACAATGATCGCCAGAAGGCGCTGTTAGAAACATAAATGGAATTTGCAGTTTTTCTTAAATATTTTAAATGAAACCATATTATGTCGGACTTTATAGAGTCAAAAGGACAACTAAAATTTAATAGCCGTAGGCTCCTTTTATATTGGGATTCTGTATGCTAGATACAGTATCTCGCAGACCGAAATTCGGAATGCATACTTTTCTTTATCTTGTGTTATTCCGAAATTTAGAATCGCGATTCTGTATCCGAGAAAGCGCCCGTCTAAACGCTTCGCTTAAGCGCTACGTTAAATGTGAAGCCGATATTCCGGTATCCGAGATACAGAATCCCAGTATAAAAGGAGCCTTAAACTTCTTAAACAGAAATACAAAGCGGTCAATTAAAAAAATATATTCGTTTTTTGGTAAAAAGACTATTTAGTTATTGATAGATACTGAATTCCCTATCCATCTTCGTTTCGTACTGTCGGATGACGGTTTAATATCGCTTCGTGTAAATTGCATGGTTCTGTTCTAGGCAATTTGTGTTATGAATTAGTAACTGTTTAGGTTTGTTGAATGAAATCATATTTTTTTCGTATAAAAGTTTTATTCAGAAGTGTTTTGTTGGTTAAAAATTATATATTATCTATAGGAAGCCGGGACCCCCTTCTAAGGGATTCCGAAGAGAATATCTCCACATCTCTCCACTATTTGATTTACATATGCATATAATGCGTAGCTCTATATTCTGTGAAATAGGCTTACAAAGCATAAATATTATATTGATGTGGACGAACAACGTCATTATGTTTTGCTTTAGGACCTTTCAAAAACGTAAATTATTACGTGATGTTATTAAGCAATTCCAGAGTAGGAAAATTGTTGAAAAATTGGTGCTTTTTAAGAAATGACGAAACGCCCTGAAAACGACAAAACGTTGTCGTTTGTGAAGTCATTTTGAAAGCAATTTTAAGAGAAGATAGACAGCTGCTAGTTATAACAGTGCCTGATTTGTACAAGAAGAATGAATTGGCTATCTGGCGTCAGGGAATTGCCTAATGTTAGCTAGAGTTAACTGCGAAGTTGCATTATTTGAGTAATCGTTGTAAAATAGGGTTAATTTATTATCCATTAGCACTAGCACCATTACTCCTAGGAAGGGAACTTGCATGAAAATTAATTTTGAAAAATAATGCTATTAAGCGTCAGCTAATATCATCAAAATACCCAAAGTTCACAAGGAAATGTTTTTTTTTAATCCTCTGGATTAAATTGAAGCGATTAAAGGTCGCTTGTGACGTCAAAGCGTACTACAATACATAGCGCGAGAGCGGGTTACTCATACTACGAGACGTCACAGGGCAAACTTTAATTATTTGTAAAAATTAAGGAGTGATATTAAAGACGTTATATTTTGTATATGTTGTTGTTTGGTGTGGCTGACCATGTTTATGTAACAAAAAAATGTGTGCCATATCCCCATTCTTCTACCTGGTTTGATGGCGAAGAGTCTCATACTCGCTAAACTTATTCGAACTAAACCAAGGTACTTAATTTAATTAAATAAAATGAGTAAACAATATGAACAATTACGTCACAATTTACGAATTTTGGATAATTTAAATAACGGGGATGGTATAAGGGAATACAAGGACAAATGGGCAACTATGTTTGGTAATTTCCACATTAAAAGTGATGACTGCATTGGTTTTTTAAAACTTGCATCTGCTATGCGATTTATTTCTTGAAATTGCGGTTGTAAAAACAAACACATGTTGAGTTTTAAGACCTTATGTAAAATACATAACATTATTGTATTGGTGGTTAGAAAAAAAATGCATACCGTATAGGGTTAAAAATATTTCTTGACACGATGTTGGACGTTTTTTTCCCCCGTCAGTTTAGGGGCTAGAACGACGTCGATACCATGTGACCATTTTTTGTCAGCCTGTATAATAGGCGGGTCTAAAAACTCTTTTTAAATTTCGATTTGCAATGTCGGTCAAAATATTATAATATGTAGGTATGTTTATAATCACTACACACTTATACCCGATAATTCACCATCACCTCATGTATAAAATTGTCTATTATTGTCCGAAGAAGATCCTGATACTATTTCTAAACCAAACATCTGTTGACAAGAGAAAACTTCCCAGTAGATCATATATTTATATATATATTAATTTATAAATGTTCAAAACATTTATAAATTAAAAATTTGTATTCTAATTCACTATATTATTTTAAAAGAAAAAAAATCAAACAACACTTCAGAAGAATAAGACATTACATAATTATAACACCAGACGCTGTATAAATTATCAAACTAGCATAACATATCTTCCAAGAAATATCAAAAAAATTAAAAAATTGGCAACTTTTGAAAAACAATTAAAGAGATATTTACTAAATTAAATTATTTATACTATTTTTTTAAATTGGTTTTATTAATGAATTAAATTGGATTACCTTCCATTTTTTATTGTTATTTTTGTAAAAGTTAGTTTGGAATAAAGGCATTTTCAAAGTTAAATACATAACTAAAAATCAACCTGTGTTGATTTAAAAAAATCGAAAATTGGCCTGCAATTACGCCGAATTGTCGTTTTTGAAACTTAACATTTTTGACATAAAGTAGTAATTTGAAAATTTTTTCATCAAATATTCCTGTATTTTCTACATTTCGCTATTTGGCTTGTAATATTTTTTTGTGCAACTTTGTTTATCTAGTATACATAATAAGAATATTAATTCTGGTAAATTAGATAACTAATGATAGCAATACATTTATCATCATTGATTCACTTTATTTACTAAAGTTGTGGTGTGTAAAAATGCAATGCATGCGACATTAAATTTCATCTCTATGAGTATTATTTTCGATTATGTTGTATGTGAAAAATAAACACTAAATATTATTTAGGGTAATTTTAAAACCTGCTATTGGTAGTTTAAGCTTTATCTTTGAGTCAGATGTTTTTTTTTTATATCTTATCAAAGTTTCTGCTTTATCTTGCTGCTTCGCTTGCGCAATTCAATTGTTATAAATTCGCTATCGAAACAAAGCAGCGGCTGCCATACATACTAATCGATAGAACCTTTAAAAGGTACCCATATTATTTTAAAAACGAAATTTCTGTGCCTTCTTACATTATTTCTTTCTCTTTCAATAAAAATGTCACTTATCTTCTACTTATACAGGGTCACCAGTAAGTCCGCATCATATGGGATTTTTTTTTATTAATAGCTTTATTCAAAATTTGACTTTGGCATCAATTATTAAGCAAAAAAATAGTAGTCACGTGATTCGCATTATCTGTCAACTTTTAATTTATTCCAAAAAATAATTCAAAAGTTCTGAAAATATCGAAAAAAGTTATTAGAAAAAGTTTTTTTAAATGCAGTTTCTAGCCCACATGCAAAATTTCAGCTGCATAAGATAATTTTGATTTTTTACCTATATTTTGTAAATTGCACCACTTTTGCAAAATAAGACTCAACGCAACCTACATAAAACTTCTCAGTTTTGACAAGGCTTTATTTTAGATACATTTCCTTTAAAGTAGCGCCCATATTAAATGGGTGTTTTTCTACAAAATCAAAATTAGGCTATTAAAATTTGGTCGCATGTGATGCAAAGTTTATTTGTTTTTGACCCTGTATAAGGTAACTTCATAAAATAAGTATTTTTGAAAGCGTAGTTTGTGTCTAAAAGTAATACACGTTAACGTTATTATGACATAGCTTACTTGTAAATTATAATACATATAGGGGTTTTAAATTAAATTGTTAAAATAGATAAACTTTACGTTGTTAAAGGAAAATTTATTTTCCACTTAAAAAACACTTTACTGAAGACACTGTTCTTTTTTGTCTTAATATTAAGGTGTATTACTTTCAGACACAAACTACGTTTTCAAAAATACTTATTTTATGAAGTTACCTTATACAGGGTCAAAAACAAATAAACTTTGCTTAACATGCGACAAAATTTAAATAGCCCAATTTTGATTTTGTAGAAAAACACACATTTAATATGGCGCTGCTTTAAAGAAAACGTATCTGAAATAAAGCCTTGTCAAAACTCAGAAGTTTTATGTAGGTTACGTTAAGTATTATTTTGCAAAAGTGGTGCAATTTACAAAATATAGGTAAAAAATCAAAATTGTCTTATGCAGCTGAAATTTTGCATGTGGGCTAGAAACTCCATGTAAAAAGACTTTTTCTAATAACTTTTTCGATATTTTCAGAAATAACCACACTTAAATTATTTTTTGGAAAAAATTAAAATTTGACAGATAATGCGAATCACGTGACTACTAATTTTTTGCTTAATTTTCATTTCGATCGAAGCAGAACTTGATCCCAAAGTCAAATTTTGTATAAAGCTATTAATAAAAAAAATCCCATATGATGCGGACCTTACTTGTGACACTGTATACCAATTTTTAGACCTCAACCAGTTTTAGTTCCTGAGTTACAGAAATGTCTATAAAAATTTCAACCCCCGCTTTTACCCTCTTAGGGATTCATTTTCGAAAAATTTCTTCTTAGTGAATGCATCCCTTATAAGGAGAAGACTTTCTCGAAATTGCATGATTCTAGAATAGGTGATCCAGGCTGTGCGTTGATGAATCAGTCAGTCAGTCAGTTACTTTAAAATTCTATACATTAATATTTTTATTGAATCAAGTACGATTACCTGATTAGATAAATCGTGAACTACTTTGGCTGAAAGACTTAGGTCAGTGACCTTGTGGTTATACCAATAAATAATATGTTATGTACTATTATCTAGAATCGTGTAAGGGCGATTTCCAAGGGTTGATGGTTGAACTGATGTGAATTTTGATTTTTGTATCATTCTTGGCGAGTAGCAGAAATACTTTCATTCTGATTGACTTTGCAAGTGCGTCGCATCATTCCAGCATAAGTCTTTATTTTGCCTCGTGACGGGCGATAAGATGCATCTCTAACAGAAAACTCAAAACAAAACTTTAAATTGATTTTCCTATTAATGCTAAAAAATGGTATTATTATAAGTATGCTGAATGATGAAAGAGTTTTGGACTTCCATTGTCTTTATTTGTTGTAAATCACAACGTTTCAACTGGTAAGTATCTCCAGTCGTCCTCAGGTGAATACTAAATAAGTTAAAACGTTGTGATTTAAAACAAATAATGGAAGTCCAAAACTCCTTCATCATTCAAGAAACATCATTGTCTCCAACCTTCAAACAATCACTATAAGTATGTTATTATCATACCTATACCCATCATAAAAATTGTTGCCTTACTCGACAACACAAAATGCTGCTCGTCCCTCTCCGAAATTCACTGTATTTTTTTTTTTAATTATGGCTTATTTAGTATCATGACTTTTTGTAAAGATTTTTACCGATTCTAAAAAAGCAAATTAGTCAACAACGGCTAAATTCTGAAATAATATTTTTGCTTTGTTAAAAAAAAGAGTAGTAGTGTTAGCCCCTGAATAAGATTTTGTATTGGAGTTTATAAAATTTTGCATTCATAAATTGCATAATTTCTTTGCGAAAATTGTTCCGGTCGTTAAACAGAAATTAATTTTTATTTTGTGATCCTTAATGTTTATGAATTATGGATTTAGAGATAAAAGTTATAAAAGTGAATCTGTGACAACGACATTATTTTTTTTTGTTCCTTGTGCTAATACGATAACAATACACGCCTTTTCACAAGGATATTCTGATTGATTACTGTGTATATTATTACTGTCATTAATAATGATCGCGTAGGGGTTTGATTTGTAGCAATATGATGTGAGATTGACAAAGGATTGATTTCATTCAGGACTGTCATTCTGCATAATGGTGTAGTAATTAATAACTGTAACTAACCATAAATCCCGTATTGCTGCAATCAAAAAAAATATTTAAATAATTGCCACATCTCCTTATCAAAATCACGCGTCCTAACGTTTTTATTCAATATCACACTTAAGAGCGATGACACATACTGCGTTTTTGTAGCGGTTTCTAATGAGCTGGCCGACGCAGCTGCAGCAGTGGCAAGCCACACAGCGGTTTCTGTTCAAGCGGCGTTATTGGCAAAACAAGTTTAGATTAATTTTCACTGCAATTCATTAATCAAATAAAATTATTTTCTTTGGGTCACAAAGACGCGCTAAAAACGGACGTGTCTGACCAGTCGCTTATAATTCCGGGTATTCTAGAACCGCGTCAAGGAAGAAAACAGCTATAATCGAATTTCTCTAAGTCACCTGTCATTTATGGTACCCTGTTGATTGGCGACATTAGAGGTGTGACGATATAACTGTCACGGTTAAAAGTAACCGGTTATTAAGAAATAACAGTCGCTATCGGTGATTAAATATGATCTGAAACAGTTACCAGTTATTCAATATACCAAGCGCTCGCACATCGCACTGCCGACTGAGTTCGCCGGCTCATGGCAGCCTTCTTTCGCTGCACGCTGTTATTTTCTAAATAACTGGATAAAGAATAACATGGTTATTAGTATTAAAAATACTACTCGGTTCCTATATACGGGTCTGTTTCATGAAAAATAAACGACATGCAAGAGCGTCACGCTAGACTCGACCTCGTCTGCGGTGTGGGTAGGTCAAGGTTGCATAGCCCAAAATTAAGGACATAAATAAACACAAGCGGCGTCGGCTTTAACAGAGCATAATATTATTATGTTATTTGATATGGGTGTGATTTGTTTAGGCTAGGACTTTGGCAAAATAACACGGCGGTGATCCGAGCAGCACATGATCGATGACATTATCTGACTGAGTTGCGTGTTAATATTGTTTTGTTTTGGGTTTTGGCATTTATTATTATATTTGTTGATATTAAGATATGGCCGGGAGAGCGAACGGCCAGTACCTCCTTTCATGTTACGGAATCTCCCGTCGGCTTTATCAGGATGTTTATTTAGACCAAATATTAATACTATTTAAATATTATACTGTGTGTTTGAATTTTGAATAAGTATATTAACTTTATTTAGATATAATAAAAAGTAGATTATCTTTATTATTGTTCTATATTCTACATTATAGTTGATAGCTTTTAGATGAAATGAGAGACAATTAACGAAAAACTCTTGATTTATTGCTCAAAAATAATTACCAAACGAAATTAGCGTTAATTATGTTTGATCTCGTATTCAAGACTGTCCTGCGTTCTGGCTTAAAACTATATTCTGCTGACATCATCAAAAGCTTATCGTTGAATCCTTCAAGGCAAAGGCGATATTGTTCGACACCGTCAGTGGCGTGGTCTTGAAGCTAACACGGCCTACCTGACACTGGAGCGTCCTCGCACCATCACCCAGCGAAACTGTGGAGAAAAAAAACTTGAAAAGTAAAAACATATCATTTCCAGAAAATAATAAAATGAGATAAGCTTCTCATTCAGCTGCATAAAGAAGATCTAACCTAGTAGTCTATTAAATGATTCTTTTCTAAGTCATTTAAAAACATAGCAGAAAGCTACATTACAATGTTGTATATACCGTAAAGTGTTAAGCTTTCGATTCCAAACTATCTGTCATTAGCTACCGGTTCCGTACTGAAGGTACTAGCCGTTGCTTATATTATCCATAGCTACCGGTTCCGTACTGAAGGTACTAGCCGTTGCTTATATGATCCATAGCTACCGGTTACGTACTGAAGGTACTGGCCGTTGCTTATATTATTCCTAGCTACCGGTTCCGTACTGAAGGTACTAGCCGTTGCTTATATTATCCATAGCTACCGGTTACGTACTGAAGGTACTAGCCGTTGCATATATTATCCATAGCTACCGGTTCCGTACTGAAGGTACTAGCCGTTGCTTATATGATCCATAGCTACCGGTTACGTACTGAAGGTACTGGGCGTTGCTTATATTATTCCTAGCTATCGGTTCCGTACTGAAGGTACTAGCCGTTGCTTATATTATCCATAGCTACCGGTTACGTACTGAAGGTACTAGCCGTTGCTTATATTATCCATAGCTACCGGTTACGTACTGAAGGTACTGGCCGTTGCTTATATTATCCATAGCTACCGGTTACGTACTGAAGGTACTGGCCGTTGCTTATATTCCACAAAAAAGAACAAAAGAAAACATAAAAAATTTATAACAGACCTTATTGGGGCCAATTTCGTAATTGCTCATGTGCGGCGACGGTTGTCCATCGACGTCCATTTAACCGTCTTAAGGCATACCTTTCATTGGGTAAACAAATGGTCCCTGAAATCTGGGTTTTAATTTACCCCCTGAAGCAAGTTGACTATCTTGCACTGCTACTTTGTCCTACTGAGTACGGCACTGCCTCTGTACGCTTCGAATTAAAATCAGTCATCGTCTTCTGTCGTAGGTTTTCCAGACGTTTAATCACCTGGTCCTGTATTATATTACTATCGACGACCTTGCGCTGAATTGGCAGTTCGGCTAACAGCTGATCGGCGGCATTTAAACGACATGTTGACCCAAACATAAGTTCATGGGGCGATAAACCAGTGGATTTGCTGATTGTCACATTAAAATCGTCTTCGATGGTGGGAAGGAATTTAAACCATTTTTTCTCATCTTTGTCGTTTAATATTGCACGCATGGCATTAAATAATGATCTCATTACTTGTTCTACCTGTCCATTTCCTCTAGGAACTCCTGTAGCAATGAGATGTAGCTCAATCGACTTATCAGCAAGGAATTGTTTAAATTTATTGGACTGAAAAGCAGTTCCTCGGTCGGCTATTATTCGAGTGGGCGTGCCTAGATCTGCAAACACAGCGTTTAAAGCTTTGATGCTGCAATCAGCTGTTTTCTGTTTAATGGGACAAAATCGTACATATTTAGTAAACGCATCAATAATTACTAAAATTTGCGTGCATTTATTTGATTTAATAAGCGGCCCCGCATGATCAATGTGCCAAGTTTCCAATTTTGCTGTTGGTTTCAGGTCTTGTTGATAGAGTCCCTTTTTCTTGCCACTTGGAGACTTTCCTAGAATGCAAGAGCGACAATTTGCTACATATTTTTTACTGTTTTTCCCATATGCGGCCACGATAATTCTTCACGAACTTTGGCTAGCATTTTATCGACACCAATGTGTGACGATTCGTCATGATATAACTGTAGAACCTGCATTCGGGCAGCTACTGGTACAAAACAACGACTTATTCCATCGTTTGTATTTTTCCAATAAACCATGTCATTTTTGATGGAGAATTCGGGTTCAGTACATGTTTTAGCTAGCACACTCTGACAAAATGGATCTTCAGCTTGATATTCGCCAATCGATTTTCTTGTAGTAGGGAGAGCGGCACGTGTAATCATTATTTTTTTTGGAGGAACATTTCTACTAAGATAATCCACATGACACATTTTTGAACCAGGTCTGTATTCAATATTGAAATTAAAATCCTGTAGCTTGATCCACCATCTGGCTACACGGGGATGAAGTTCTTTTTTTAGGGTAGTAGCACGTACAGAATTACGGTCTGTAAAAATAGTGAAATGTATGCCATATAGATAGACACGGAAATAGTTCGTTGCTTCCACAACTGCTAATGTCTCTAAATCGTAAGAGTGATATTTTGCTTCACACTGGGTGGTACGTCGACTAAAATAGGCCACAGGATGTGGTAGTTTATCATGCCCCTTTTGAATCAACATTGCTCCAATGCCTAGCGCACTAGCATCAGTATGTAATTCGGTTGTCAAGGCGGAATCAAAAATGCTTAAAACTGGTTGTGCTGTTAATTTTTGTATTAATTCCAAACGCACTTGTTCGCATTCTGCAGTCCACACGAAAAGTTCATCTTTACGCAATAACGCAGCGATCGGAGCTGTCAAACAAGCAAAGTTTCTTATGAATCGCCGAAAATATCCGGCTAAACCCAAAAATTGTCGCACACCTTTTACGTCACTTGGTGCAATAGTCTGAGCGAGCGCATCGACTTTTCGGGGATTAGGACGCACATTACCGCTCTCGATTAATACGCCCAGATATTCAATCGACCTTTGAAAAAATTTACACTTAGATAAATTTAACACAAACCCAGACTTGGATAAAATGTTTATCACTTCTCGCAGATTATTTATACCTTCGTCAACAGTTTTTGATGGACACAACACATCGTCAATGTAAACAAAAGCAATGCTGTCTCTTAAGGGTCCCAATGCTTTATTGATTGCTTTTTGGTAACAAGTCGGAGAATTTACAAAACCAAAAGGTAAGCGGTTATACTCGTATAAGCCATCAGGTGTAACAAAGGCAGTTATATGTTTCGAGTCTTCCTCTATTTCCACTTGATGAAAACCTGCTTTCATGTCAAGTTTGCAAAAATAAACTGCCTTTGAAAGGGCGTCAATTTGGTCCTGAATTCTTGGAAGAGGGAAGTTCATGCGCAGAACACGTTTATTAACGCTACGATAATCCACGCATAATCTGACGTCACCATTAAGTTTTTTTACCAATACAATTGGACTAGCGTAAGCGGAATCACTTTCACGAATTATTCCATCTTTTAACTGTTCATCTATTATGCGCTTCACTTGTAGACGTTTGGCGTAAGACAAATGGCGCGGACGGTATGCAATTGGTTGAGGATCCCGTAGAGTAATTTGTAATTTTCCAGTTGTCACGGCAGGTGGAGTTTGCATCCATGCAGTTTTCACTATGTCTTTTACTGTGATAGCTACTTGCTCGTCCAATCCTGACACATTTACATCTTGAATATCCAAAGTACGCAAACCCAGAATACGATTAAAATACAGTAAATCGTGAACTATATCGACACCCTCTGCATTAACTTCCACTTTGATTCCTGGCCTCTGCAATACATCCAGTCCAATAAGAGCATCGATATCATTCCCAGGGATAGATCCATCTGGGACCACAATAAAATTAATTTCCAAGGTTATTGTTGAGGTCACCATAATTGTACTGCATTTTCCAATAGAGCGAGTAATGCTGTTTCCCATTCCTGTTAAAATCGGCGAGTCGTTTGGTGCAATTTCTAAATGTAGACGTTTAGCAATCTTCTCGTGAAGTATCGATACATCCGCAGCAGTATCGACTAAATACGAAATTGACAACATATTCTTATTGTGGGTTATTGTACCCATGGGGAACGATCTTGTGAAACGTGTCTTCTGAGTTAACATCACACGTTTAGAAGCACCTTGTTTACGATAGCATACGTCTTCTGTATGCCCTGTTTTTTTACAAAAATTGCACACACGAATTTTGGGATTCCCGTCTAGATATGGGACACTTCCTTTCACTTCAGAAGGTCCAGCTTTATTTTGATTAAGTACGCTTCTACAGTCTGTTTGTTTATGTCCGTATCGATTGCATTTTCGACATCTTCCAGGAAAAACTTTCGCGCGCGAATTATTAGAGGAGTCATGACGTCTTTTTCTGGATCGCTCTTGATACTCAACATAGTTTTCAGCTGACGTCTTTTTTTCTGTAATATTTCGAGCATCACATGCCGCAAGTAGTCTTAGCAGGTCAGCTTCACATGATGGTGTCTGAAGACAAATTCTATTTTTAACTTCAGAATCCTGCACATCGTATTCCAAAAGGCTTAGAATAATATCCCATGGAAATTTAGAATAAAAGCGTTTTATTGCAGCAAGTTTCGCGTTTCCATATTCAACCAACGAGGCAAAGTTGGAGCTCTTAATGGCTAAACATGCGCGCACTCTTGTAGCAGGAGTACCCTGTTTCGGAAAAGCAACTTCGAAATCGCGCCGAAATGAAACCCAATCCCTCACAACTGGCTTCCAATGTTTATAAAATCGCGCTGCTCGCCCACGTAACGCGTCACCAGCTTTTAACACTATCAGAGTATCTGACATGCCAATTTCCTGCTGAATACGGGTGACATCATCTATCCATTCGGTCATATTGAACGGAGTATCATCGGGATCAAAACTAGAAAGTCTAATCTGCGACGCGGCGGCAGTAGCATTTTCATGGATTTGCGCATGCGCGAAATGTGAAGAACTGGGCGAGGCGGCTTCAACAGGACTGTGTTGGGTCGCCATTGTTGTTAAAACCTGTATCATTTGTTTTTGCAGCTGCAGGTTACTTTTATGCTGCAATTCCCACATTTCCATAATTTTCTTGTCACTACTATTTTTGCACTTCGATTTCTCTTGATCAGGTTCACTGTCTGTACTGTCACTATCACTGTAATTACTAACGAGGCTTCTATTATAGTCCGCCATTTTAACACTGATCGCGTAAAGTTTTTTTTTAGATTTTCTTCTTTTTGGTTCTTCCCCCTTTATTTAAAGCGAAAAAAAGGAGGTATCCCACTTCTGATGATAGCTTTTAGATGAAATGAGAGACAATTAACGAAAAACTCTTGATTTATTGCTCAAAAATAATTACCAAACGAAATTAGCGTTAATTATGTTTGATCTCGTATTCAAGACTGTCCTGCGTTCTGGCTTAAAACTATATTCTGCTGACATCATCAAAAGCTTATCGTTGAATCCTTCAAGGCAAAGGCGATATTGTTCGACACCGTCAGTGGCGTGGTCTTGAAGCTAACATAGTTATTAATGATACTAGTTCGATATGAACACTATAATGAAACGTGTGCAATGTTAAACCACGAGGCGTTAGCCGAGTGGTTTAATTGCACAAGTTTCATTAACAAAGTTCATATCGAAAGTGTATCATTCAAAATTTAATCTACGACAGTGCAAATAGATTTTATTCGTCTAAATTTCATTGATATCAGATAACGTTTTCGTAATTTTTAAAATTTTCAGGTGTCCATGTTAGTCGATATCACGGTAACCGCATTTTTGATTTTTTCAATTTTGATTTTGACAATGTCATTATTGCCGTCTAATTTTATATTGTATGCAAAGTGTTGGCCAAAAATAATTTAAATATGGGAGATTCTGAATCCGAAAGTGTCCCTTCGGATGTTTACAATAAATAAATGCAATCCGTTTTTCTAAGTAATATTATTTGGTAGGTATTTTCAATACGCCTATGATACTTGCGTAAGATGCAAGATCTGTGAATTTTTTAGTAATAGGATGTGAAGCAACTACTAGTGATTCATATACCAACCGATCGCACAGCACTGCCGCTGCTAAAGTCGCCGGCTCATGCAGCCTTCTCTCGCTGTTAAATAACTGGATATTAAAAAATAACATGGTTATTATTAGTAATCGGATAATTTTCATATCACTTTGTGGGCGGTAACGGTAAGGTATAATTAATTTCCCATGAACGTTATTTCTCTGATATTTGATAGTCCTGGTTTGCAGGATGCTTATGCTTAAAGGAAATGTGTTAAATAGTTACAAGATAATTTCACGTCTTCACTACTCTTCACGTTTAAAATTGCGAGAGAAATAGTGGATTGGTGGATAGGTTGGCAGTTGTATATTCTGTAATTCCCCGAAGCGCGTTGTAGCGTTGTATTTAATGTATTTTCTATTTATGTGTGTATATGTCGTGAGTCGTGACCGACGTATTGTGTGTATTTACTTAGTATAAGTATGATACTACATAGACTTTATTTTTATTGGTAATTTAACTAGAGACTAGGGTGTGTGGTATGTGATGGGTACAGTAACATAATATGCTGAAAATAAAATAGAGAAAACGTTGTTATTATTCAAAATAACAGCTATTTTAATTTGGCGCCAATAAAATATTTAAAAAGAGAAAAAGTCGATTATTTAAATTGACACCTTCACCTTAGTAAATCTCATTTTTTGAAAATAACTGGTAACTGTTTAAAATAACAGTTAACTTAAAATAACAGTCACCGGTATACCGGTGATTCAAAAATAACTCTTAAGCCCACCTCTAGGCGACGGTTCTTTTACCATCGCATTCACCATACTTTAAACTTGTACGGGTTT
Source organism: Polydrusus pterygomalis (assembly GCA_963969555.1). NCBI lineage: Eukaryota > Metazoa > Arthropoda > Insecta > Coleoptera > Curculionidae > Polydrusus > Polydrusus pterygomalis. The sequence goes on from OZ018376.1 coordinate 117,300,643, forward strand.
TAATGACTGGTTTATTAGCATTATGGCTTGCAAAAATAGGGCGTTAATTTTATTTACAATAGAAACATCGAACTTAACGTGAGATAAACTAAAAGTTATGGCGTTATTCATTGGTACAACATAAAAATACATTTGACATGCACTGATTAATTCAAATCAAAATACGCTTTATTGTTATAAAAAAGTTTTCCTTTTTTCATTAACAAAGCCATTAATCTAAAACTAAGTACAAGTAGAAAAAGTACCTATACCTACTAGTACCAGACTAAATAAGTCATATAAAAAAAAATAGAAAAACAAGTTACATAAAACGAAGAGGAACAGACGACAACTTATCTATACGTATACTCAAACTCAAACATAGCTTTATTAAAAATCAAATAGTAAAATGTTGTTCACAAAGCAGATTACAAACAAAAACTACTATAATTTAAATGTATCCTCTAAAAATGTCTTATTCAAAAGAATCTTCTTGACCTCCCTCTTAAATTTTTTAATGCATAAAATCTCTCTAACCTGCCTAGGCAGATGATTAAACATTTTTTGCCCCTGTAAACAAAAGAATTCTTAATTAAGGTGGAACCCGGTATCGGAAGAACTGTGGTGTGAGTATTACGGAAAAAATAAGACGAATCAGAAAGACTTTCCTGGCTAAACTTTTTATGCACGAGACATACGGTTTCTAATATAAAAATGGTAATGTTAAGATTTTGTTCCTAACAAACAATGGCTTACATGACTCCCTTCGTTTCAAGCCAAACATAAATCGCAGAGCTCTTTTCTGAAGAATAAATACGGTGTTAAATAAATTACCCGAACAAGCACCCCAAAAACTTACACCATACCGCAAGTGTAATAAACTTACCAATGGAAAACGCTATGAACAACCCTGACAACATACAAGAGTGCCGCCAAAATATTGTAGATGAGCCAATGAAGCGGCAGGCAGTGCGCCTGCGGATGTTTTGCGTTCGTGTTTGTTTGCAGGGCAGAGCGCAAAGTGTGGCAACTGTAAATAAAATGGATAAACTAATAATATTAAATTTATAGTAGCAAATGATAATAAATGAAATGTTTGTTATTGAAAATAGGAGATTAACCTAAACTGATTCACCGTTCAACTTAAACAATAAACACATAAATAATTTAAAACCTGACACGTGAGGTTGCTACTTCCCACTACTGAAATGGGAACTTTTAGGAAGAAACCAGTATCAGCTGTTAATATGGGTGTAAACTGTCGAAACGCTTGTTTAATAGAAAAAGTTGACGCTAGCAGCGTATGTAGTAGAAGCTGCGTTGAGGCGGTTACAAAACCGCGTGACGCGATCAACTGCTTGCATAATTTATTGTGTTTTTTCCCTCTTTAGTTCATTCGAGAAACTTAATTAAACTAATATTTTAGATCTCCCGTGGATGATGACTATGATTCAAGTGATGATGATATTTCCACTAAAATGTTAAATGACCAGGACCTAAAAAAATGGTATGTCATGTCAGACCCCATTTTACTAACTATTGCTATTATTTCCATAATAGTAGTAAAGCTTAGAAAAGGTTTAAATTTATGGTTATAATATATTGCGTTGCTTACAAGCTGTCAAAAAAGTCTGGACTATTGTAAATATTTTAAAACATTCTTTTTAAAATAAAATTGTCATTATTTTTCGGATTAACCCTACAATTACAGAAACATTTTCGTCCTTCCGAGCGTGCCGTTTTTAACTATTTGGATGTGCCAATCTTTAAAATATATTCATTAGTTTTTGACATATTTGCAATATTCCAGACCTGTACCCTGTATTTTCTGTGCTATTACTTAAAGATGTATGCACCAACTCACGATACACCTATATACGGTATGCCGATTCGCCTGTGGAAATTTGAACACTGTTGCGCATTGCGTCACACGCGGGAGACAGATCTAACTTCACATATTACCGGGCCAGTGTAAAGAGCGAGCAAATTTACTTTTATTCTTTCTGTGGCTGTGTTTATTTTTAGTTTGGATAGGTATATAGCGTACTGGAACTTCATAAATTATTAAGTGATTTTTATCGATTTTGGCAGGACAAAAGTAGGAAAGCAAGTAGCAAAAAGCTAGTGCCTCTGTCTCTAAAATTGGGCATCAGTTTTTTTTACAATAATAAAACAATTATTGCATTTACATTACAATAATACTACGATATCCAATAAAACATTTTATTACAATTATATTGATTTTTCAAACGGGGGTTGTTATTTATACACATTCATAACTCATTCAGCCCACAATAAAATTTGTCGCTTCATTGTAGCTCATTTAAAGCACATTCTTCGAGAAATAGAGTACACTGGTCGCAATTATATTCTAAAACAATGCATTTTGCATATTTATGGGTTTGTTGGTTAAACTGCTCCAATATTTAAATAATACCATCCTATTGTTTGAATTTCCCTCGCTGGACTCCCTCACGTGACGTCACAATGCGAGTGAGATGGAGAGATGCGCGTCGGCCCGTCGGCATACCGTGTATAGGTGTATCGTGCATAAACTTAAGCGTGTTTTATTTTTTGAAATGCAACTATCTAAACTCAATCGGTTTACACTTCAAAATTTTAATTTTTTTATTTGTTATTATTTAAACGAAAGTGTTTTTCTTTAGGAATGAAAATAATGCCTGGAAAAGAATTCTTAACAGGAATTTCTTCCAAGAAAACTTTGAAATAGATGCTGAGAACAAATATGAAAAAATTGATGTGCCTGATTTCAGAAATGGCCGTAATGGCAGATTTATACATGATTTCAACACTAATTATACTGGAATTATTGACGTTACAGGTTTGATACTGCTTTTTATACCTAATTATAAGCTTAACTGAAGAATAGTCATATCATATTTTAATTTTATGCCGTAGGATAATCTAATAAATAATTTTTTTCTTGCCATTTAGATTTTTAAACATTTTTGAACCAGAAAATTTTCATTCCTTTTTTTCAATAGTTTAACAATTGAAAAATTTAATACAGTCTTCGGATAATACCATGCCGTGGATATTGTTAATCGTTTCTGAGTAGCGGTTGATTTTGAATCATAAAGTATCTACCCATAGAGAGGTAACTGTAATGTTAGGATTTTCAAAAAGAAGACCCCAAATATCTGAAGTAATAACTTAAATATTGAGGCGGCTCGAAATATATAAAAAAAATAATAATGAGGAACTTGTCACTGATATGATTATAATAGGGAACTTGACAAAAATTTTAAATGGTGAAAAAATTCTATAAATCATAAGTATATATTGTCATAAAACATATATGGCAGCAAAAAAAACAACATATTTCGTCCTAAAAGACCGCTAGAAAGATTTAAAATTGCCCCAAAATTCAAATTATTCCAAGCGGGTAAAAACGGGTCGTGACGTCACGAAGTATCATTTGTCATGATGACATCCACGAAATAGGGAAATAGGTTATAGGTTGGCAATAAATTGAACGACGTGGAGAATTCCACCTTAAAACAACAATACAATAACAATAACACACGGCAATCCAAATGCAAACTCGGTAGCTCGGCCACCGGTCAGGATGACGGATGACGGAAAAGTCATACTTCATGATGTCATCGGGCTTGGCGCGCTTAAAAGGTCGTTTGAAATGCTTTTGACACGCGCGAAACTTTAAAGAATTTTTACCAAGTTATTACTGATTTTTAAGGAGTAATAATTGGGGAATATTTTTTTTAGGCCTAACTAAATCATATTATTGAAAAAAAAAATGGAAAGTTCCCTATTGAAACATAAGATAATTTATAGGGTTAGAAATGTTAACTCCATGTTAAACAATCGCAACAAAACGCAACAAAATGGAGAGAGAAAAAAGAGAGAGCGAGAGAGAGGGGTGTTAGTGTGCCTGCTGGCCACCAGTGGCGCGATGGTGGGAAATTTGAACGGCGGTTTTAGAACTTTAGAATTTTATTATTAAGTTTTGAACGAGTTTTTATTGATTTATATTAAATCAATAAAAAGACACACAAAAGTTTTTGTTTTATGGAATAAAAGTACACTTTTATATTAACCAAGATTTGGACAATAAATAAGAAACCATTTTATCGTAAATACTTTTTTTATGTTTATTTATAAATAAAAACTGCATGGGCAACTATAACAAAAAATAACTGTTTAGAACAAACTAACGTCCTTAGGTCACGTCTCACAGGTATCACTCAACAGGATTGTTTATTATTCTCAATTCATATAATATATCACAAATGCTGTATAAAACACAGCATTCTCTGAAACAGAAACAGTATCGGGCTGACATTAAATTTTTATGTAAAATAGGGCCAGTGGCCACATGTACTCATCGAGTTAGCTCAAACTATTTATCCTTGTGCCATCATGTTGCTCGACGTACAATATTCCTTAAAACAAATAAATTAGTCTTAAGTAGTATAAAATATACTTCTAATCTACTTAGTAAAATAAAAATGTTAAAATTATCATTTCAAGATCATAAACTATCAGTTTGTAACTGATAGATTGTTAGGTATTACCTCGGGCACAGTTGTATGCAGTTGTCTGCCGACTGCCCAACGATAATTTGTTAATATTGGCTTGTAAACTAATAATACATATGTGAAACAATTCATGTTAATTTATTTATTGTAAACTTACATTTCCAATATAAAGGTATAAGTGTAAAATCAATTTGATTAACAATAATAAATAATTACCCGCAGATTAGGCTGGAATAATAATTGAAAAATTACACACATCGGCGAAGTTTTCTTGAGTGGACTAACTAATAGAATTGTATTAAATATTAAAATTATAATAAAAAATCAATTTAATTTCCTGATAAAAAAACGTGGACAAGAAAAATTGACAGTTTTAACATGGCGGGCTGGCTGGTTTGTTCCAGTTCCACCCGTCTTAGTTTAGGAAGCGTTATAGTAGGTTAGAATATAACTGTTCTTTTCTTCTATACGTCAAAAAAAATATGTATATAATTTCATTTGACGTGTGTAAACTATCTTGTGTAATGACATGAAATAAATATTGATTGATTGATTGATTGATTGATTGATTGATTGATTGATTGATTGATTGATTGATTGATTGATTGATTGATTGATTGAAGCATCAAGCGACGACAGCGCCAATTTGACTCTTGTGGCCAGCTGCGCGGCTTGAGTAATATGATTGATGATTGGCTTGATATGACTTTGTGATGCAGGATTGCTAATTTACGTTTCACCGGGGTGTGTAAATAAAAAGTATTTTCGGTTTTTTTTATTAGGACATTAGAAAGGTCACAATAAAACTCATGTGTTATATTATATTACATATTAATAAAATTTAAATAGGAATGTATGGGTATCCATAAATAAACAAATTTAATCTTGTGAAATTTCGAGTGGTGCACATAAGTGAAGGACGGAAACTACATTATAATATGTAGTGTATAGTTTGTTGTGCCTCATCTAAAAAGCTGTAATAAAGAAATGAAGTGTTTTTTTTATTCTCATCAGATGTGGAATTTAGCTTAGTACCTCGAACAAACCCCCTAAGAATTTTGTTAGGTTATGATCGTGTTTTATTATGCAAGCGCTAGTTATGCAGGACCAAAACCTAAACAAATTATGACTTTGACGATTTACAGTGTGAGTTCTATAATAGGTAGATAGATACTTTATGATTTAATAATTGTTCGAATTTCTTTAAGCAGAAGAAATTTTTAAATTACTAATCGGGACTAGTTTTTATGGATGTCGTAGTGCCGACATTATGAGCTAATTTTTACATTTAATTTTAGGTCAGAGATGTTTCGTAATGCCTCTAAACAGGGGAAATGTTCTGCCTCCAAGTTCTCTTTTCGATTTGGTGCACAAGATGTGGGACGGTTATTACAAGGTTGATACTGAAGTTGTCAGAGAGACAATGAAAGTTGTGACTCCACCAATCACTGACACCAGTGATATAGGCATGTATATTGCAACCGAATGTCGGAATATGCCCATTTACAAATTGGAGAAATACGTCGGCGGAGGTAAGTTTCAAACTTCGGCAACATCTATTAGGTTATTCTGATGTTCTATAGGTATGTAATAGACAGAATGTGTGTACCGTATTTAACAAATTTCCTTTATTATAAAAAAAAAACTTGTGTTCTCAAACTATAATCACACTTATCAAATTTATATGGTATTTAAGGATCTAAAAATTAAAGGTAATTTTTAACTGATCTTGACCACGCACTCCCATTGCCATTGCGTTTTAATCGCCACAAAGACGCCGTTTTTCTTTCTGTATTGTCATGATGTTTTTTAATCTGTAGAAGGACAGGTTTTTGAACATTTACATTTTCTTCAAAGGGGATTTAAACAATATTATATAATATTTTTAAAATTCATAATGCGAAGGACGTTTATTATGATATACCTAGTTGCGGCTCGTGGTCATTTTTTCACATTATTCTATGATAAAAGATCAATGCAAGGGATAGACAGACATAGGCAAGTATTTGAAGCTATGAGCTTATTTAAAGAAGCAAAACAATGGCTGTATTCTTAAAAAGGCTAAAGGAAACAATTTGAAAAATTTTAACAATTTTTTCTTCAAACGTCAATAAACCTGACATTCTTCTACTAATTTTTTGACGTTAAAGTTCTGCTTTTTTCTCAGAAGGCGGTTGCTATAGGCAGCGGAAGAAAATAGTATATTTAAGTACACGTTTCATAAGAAGCGGTTTTAGCGCACGCGTCTATTTTTTAATTGACACGTGCGCTAAAACGCCTTATGAACCACGTGCTTTATACTATTTTTTCTATTTGTAGTTTTTTCAATAAAAAATACATATTTAAAAAGAAAATAAATCCTTTAAATTTTTATGTCTAAATTTTATGTTGGTAATACTATTTTTTATCATAGTAACCTCTGGACAACAAACATTATTTTGCGAACTGTCATTTTTTGATTTATTGACCCATTTTCACCACGAGATTCTAAAGTTATTTTAGCGATATGAGATTTGAAATTGGACGGAATACGTTGTGTGATCCTTGTACATTCGGTACATATACAGAGCGTTCGGAAATTCGGGCGATTTTGCTAATTTTTTTTTAATTTCAAAAGACGTGATTTTACGTCAATTTTTCAATTTCAATGTTACCAACATCAAATAAAGAAAAAACGCGTATCGAAATAGCTTCATTATGAACTTCATTTCAAGTTCATAATGAACTTATTATGAACGTCAAATAGAAAAAGTACTTTTTACTTTTACTACACTTTTTTTTTATTTATGAACAAATTCCCAACGAACTTTAAAAGTCCATTACAGGGAGTATAAATTATAAACAATAACAAACTTAAAAATTAACAATTTTTATAAAAATACATAAATATATTATATATTTAACGAAATTAATAAAAAATTCAAATATTATTCAATTAAAAAAAAAATTGAATCATTATTTTGTTAAAAAATACAATTTAGTTTGATTTTTAAATAGTAAGTACTAGTTTTTTAATGTTTTTATATTTATTTGGTAGGTTATTATAGATCATAATCTCATTGTATAAACTTTTTATATTTACTGCCAAAAGAGTTTTAGTTTGCCGGGTATGATGATTATGTAAAGTATTAATTTTTTTAAATATGATTTTTGATTTTTTTTTGATTAATGGTTATTGAATGAATAATACTACATATTTTTAATTTATATCTAAGTTTAAATATCCCAATGGTTTGTATAAATGTATTGTGAGTTCCAAAAAGGGAAGATTGTATACAGGGTGTCCCAGATAAGAATGCACTCTACAGGGATCTCGTAAACCATAGGAGATACAGAGATGGTTAAATTAGAGAAAAGTTGCGCATTACTGAATCCTGTAACGTCATGTTTCCAAATTTAAAAAATTCCGAATGCTTCCGAAGATATTTGGATAAAACCGAATTTTCACGATTTCGTTTTAATTGATTTATGATTCTATTTGAAGAGACATGTTAAAATAAATTTTACATTCTCATTGCCACTTTTTCTCCCCTACAAGATGGTTTAATTACATTTTTGACCCGACATTTCGTTTAGTCACAACCATCATCAACTTTGTTATTTTAAATAGTCCGAAAACTTTATTTTATGCTTAATAATTTTTACGTTTTATTCTAAATCTAACGGTGTATCACACTTATTATTTATTAGACGTTGCAATATAGAAAAACACATCCATGAAAATAGGCACATTTTTGAAAATATTTTTGTTTTTATTGTTGTACTTAAACACTAGTAGGATTTTAAAACATTATCCAATATCTTTTAAATTTGTAAGTAGCCTCTTAAAAATTGATCGATTTGGTTGACGCCATTCGGGATATTTTTGAAAATATTTCATCTCTGCTGCGCACAATTCTTATGACTCTCGATATAACAGCAAATCTTGTCAAATTTTACATCGCACATACGGGTATTTAGCCAATCTAGGCGGCCAAAAGTCTAATATTAAAATTTTAACGCAGGTAGTGTTTAAATACAACAATAAAAACAAAATTTTTTTCGATAATGTGCCTATTTTCATTGATGTGTTTTTCTATATCGAAACGTCTAATAAATAATAAGTGTGATACACCGTTAGATTTAGAATAAAACGTAGAATTTATTAAGCATAAAATAAAATTTTCCTACTATTTAAAATAACAAAGTTGATGATGGTTGTGACTAAACGAAACGTCGGATCAAAAATATAATTAAACAATCTTGTAGGGGAGAAAAAGTGGCAATGAGAATGTCAAATTTATTTTGACATGTCTCTTCAAATAGAATCATAATTCAATTAAAACGAAATCGCGAAATATCGGTTTTATCCAAATATCTTCGGAAGCATTCGGAATTTTTTAAATTTGAAATCATGACGTTACAGGATTCAGTAATGCGCAACTTTTCTCTAATTTAACCATTTCTGTATCTCTTATGGTTTACGAGATCCCTGTAGAGTGCATTCTTATCTGGGACACCCTGTATACATTTAATAAGTTTATTTTGTAATTTTTTTTAAAGTTTTTATTATTGTAGAGGTAGCAGATCCCCATATTGAAATTAAATATTGTAATTTAGAATAAATTAGAGAATAATAAATATTTTTCAGAAGTGTAATTGGTAAATAATGTCTAATTTTGTATAAAATACCAATCAAAGGAGATATATTTTTTCTAATATATTCGATATGGGTTTTCCAACTTAAATTTTCATCTATAGTCCCAAAATTTTAATTTAATTAGCATATTTTATGATTTTATTATCAAATATTTTTTTTGGTAGCAAGTTGTTTATTTTTGTTTTAGTAATAAATGTAAAAGAAGACTTTGTAAAATTAATTGATAATTTATCTGACCGAAGCCAGGAAAAAATTATGTTTAAATAATTTTTTATTTGATTTTAAATGTCAAAGTAATCATCGCCAAAGCAAATAATAGTTGTATGATCAACATATTTTAAATACGATAAGGGAGTTGGAGTAAGGGCATTAAATAGTGTTTTTGTCAAAACTTTTCTAAGTTATTGACGTCAAATTGATAAAAAAATGTTTAAAAAGTGTAAGTGGGCGTAAGAGGAAATCAATTAACATTTTTGTTAAGTAGTAGATATGTCATAATATGTCAAAGAAACTTATAGGGGTAGGGGGTCAGAGGGGTGGAATGAAACCTTAAATTTTAACAAATTTGTTGCTAATTACAAAACCTACATCAAAACCGCTGTAAAAATTATAAGATTAAGTTATTTTAACGATATTGTTAATAATTACAGGTGGTTGTAGCATATTTATACTTAGTTTCTTATGATAAACTTTTTGATGTCAAGCAATAATAATTTTCTAGTTAATTAAAACAGACTGTACTTTCCTGTATTAAGTAATAATACCTAGAATATTTATATTTTTAATATCCAATTTATTTGGTTCCTTTGTGGCTGTTCCTATTATAATTTTTTAGTTGTGAAACGGTCTGCCGATTCTACCGCCCAAGTTAAATTTGGTCAGTTTGCAGGCAAGGGTATTTTAGAACTGGACATTATGAATTTGGATGATGTTCTGAAGTATGAAGAAGAACAGAAAGCACACAAATAATGTAAAAAAGTACTAGGTGTATCCTGTATTTTACGGTAGTAATTAAAATTGTGTTATTTATTATATGCTAAAATACAATACATACATGAAATATACATTCTTATTATTAGTGAGTGTAGTTATATAGGTATTAGTATCGTAACATTAATAGAATGTTTCATTTTACTGTTTGCCATATCGATTTATATTTACTGGGTGATTTCCACTAGTTTTTTTTTTAAAGAACTGTAGATAGATATTAATTTGATCAAATGGTGTGCAATATAAAGTTATATTTGGCAGTAGGCATTTAATCTTATAATAAGCTGTAGTGGTATTTGTCAATTTGGTGAATAAGATGATTTATTGTTAAATGTTAATGTAAATTTTAAAAATATGAAATAAAAATTAATTGATTTTTACATCTCCGAATATTATTGTTTTTATTGACAGTAGCGGCACAGGTAGCGGAGCTACGGAGGGTGGTCAATTTGGAATAATTTTCTATTTTAAATATTACCTTAAAACACTATTGTTGCATCAAACAGAAAAAAAAAATATATTGGCCCTCAAAGTCAGCAACAGTTTTTTTTGCAAAGGGAGCTTTTTTTAATTTTCTGGATAAAACAAACACTAGCGGAGTAATTTTGTTGTAACTGTTGATAATGCGTCATATCACAACTTTTGCTTGCTTGACCCCAAAAGACTTTGGCCAAGAGTTTTTCCGCTGAAAATTTGGTCGGGCTGCATATTTTGTTGCCGCTAATATTAAATTTAACCATGTTTTTCCTTATAAGAACTAAGACTAAGCATTTTAAGAATTGTGGATAATAACGGAAACATTTAGTTAATATCGATATTAACCCAATATATTAGCCTAATTATGTATGATATAAATTAGGTAAATATCAATCAAAGCTAACATTAGAATTGACCATACAAACTGAAAGTTCGCTCCATATACACGGTACACACACGGAAGCACAGAAAATATAGCTACGCAACAGAACGATGGAGACGTGGCAACAAATCGCCCCCGAAAAAAGAAGCCGGCTGCCGGCAGCGGGCTTCCCTACAAGATTCAGGCGGTTTCTATGGGAAGATTTCCTAAGAGATGTCGTGCGTGCAAGTCCCACGTTGCCAAACGTACCGTTGTGTATTTAAATGTGAGGAAAAGTATTTTAATAAATCAAAGTACATCTTATAGAAAATGTAGAATTATAAAATTTAAAGGGCTGATTTTAAAGAGTGTATTAAATTTATGTATTACCAACATTAAAGCCTTGATACAACATATTTTATTATCATGGAAAAGATTTAGGCGATAATTAATGCCAACACAGACTAAGTAGTGGCGCAGCGAGAAATTCCACCTAGGGGGGGTTTTTACCACAAAAAATGTTCTTATTATATAAAGTAGGTGTACCGCAGGCAATGCGGTGTAGGCGACATATGTGTTTGTCTATTATTAATAGGTACCTACTTCAATAATAACTATTAAGATTAATTTTTTAATAAGTCTTTGGAGGAATTGGTTGTAATGAAAACGAATTTCTTGGTTCACTAAGTTTACCAATTATAAGTGAAACAAAACAAATATATTATAATATAGTACTTCCAAAATGTTTGTTTTTAAAAATATATCGAAAATGTAAGTAGGTACAGGGCCAGTTAAAGGATGGGGATGTTCCAATGGAATTATTTAGATCATTAACGATAGGTAAGTAAAGTCACCTTTTTTATTTCTACGTTAAATGTATATACTTACATATAACTTTTGTCAGTTTTGTTGAAATATAAGTATATAGGTAGGTGTACTTTAGGATTATTATGCTAATTTTTATGCTTTTAACGTCAAACTTACTGACAATTTTAAGTTTGTAAAAGCAAGCAAATTTTTTGCAGAATTTCCTACCAAATTGAATTACATAAACATCGATTTGTTAGTGCCTAAATTGTGTACAGGATAAAATTATGCAGTTTCTACATTTACTTTTTGCTTATAATATGATTTTCGAATTCGCGATCCGGCACTTTCCCTACTAAGCAGCTATCTTTTAAATCGTAGACAAAAAGTTGAAGTAAAACAAGAATTTAGTAGTTTACAGGAAATTAAGTATGGTGTACCGCAAAAGGGACAGTATTGGGTCCAATACTGTTCAACATTTATATAAATAATTTGTTAATTCAGAATTATACTGGTGAAGTAATATCTTTTGCGGATGACACAGTTTTGTTTGTTGAAAGTAACACATGGAAAGGAGTCGAACAAAAAATTAATTGTAATTTACAAAAAATTGTGCGGTGGTTGGATGATAATTTGTTGACCATCAATTTAAGTAAAACCAAGTATTTACCCTTTGCAAGTAATATCTCAGGCCTTCCGCAAAATGAGGAAATAAATGTCGATTTACCATTTAGAAAAGAACAGATTTGGAACTTAGAAAAATCTGACTCTGTTAATTATTTAGGAATATTATTTGATAATAATTTAAAATGGAACAATCATATATAGCAACTTACTAAGAAACTTCGGTCCTTATTTTATCTGTTCAAACATATCAAAAAAATATCTGACATAAGTTGTATGCAAACAGTATATTTTGCTTTAGTTCAGTCTCTGTTAAGCTACGGAATAACTGCATCGGGAGGAGCTTACGAAAATACCCTTAAACCTTTGGAAGTTGCGCAAAAAAGAAATATTAAAACTATTTATGGTCTAACTATGAGATTCCCCACTGATCAGCTGTTCGGATTTACAAGTTTTTTAGACGTTAGAAATATTTATTACAAAAATTCCCTACCATATTTAATTAGAACTAATTATTTTGACTTGCCACATACACCAAGCTATCAAACTAGGTTTCACCTTGATAATAAAAAATTGCCTAAAATGTCCACGTCGTTGGGACAAAGAAGTTTTTTTATATATGTGGGATCCAGGTTATTTAACATTATTCCACAAAATCTTAAAAGTATAATTCGTCAAGTAAGATTTAAAACTGGATGAATGAAATGGCTTATTGCTAATTCTCCAATAATTATCTAGAAAACAAAATTGCTCTAAGATTCTTTGCTCCTGTGCGTGCAATATTGATTTCGCTTATTTGCTTACTTTGCAATTTTTATATTTTTTAAATTAACGAAGTTAAAAAATAACATACTTAAAGTAAGTAGATAGTTCCCTATCACAATTAAAGATATTAGTAAATAACTCATTATTATTATATTAAATTCTGTAGTATCTAAAAATATATCTATAAATTTTTTGATAAATTGATACTCAAAATCTTATGTATTAGATTTGGAGTACGCGCATTAACTTAACACAAACACACACAGATTAGCAGTCAGGCCTTATGCTTTGCAAATCTGCTGATGTGTGCTCTTACTTTTCACAAATTTTTTTATTGATGATCGCAATTTTCAATATATTTGTTTATGTTATTTACTTATTGTTATTCATGTATTTATTGTTTAATGAAAATAAATATATTTTTGAATTGAATTTAAGGAGTGCCTATATAATATGGAGATTTCATTTATTATAAGTGTTAAATAGTTTTCACTATGTTTCACAGTGTTTCACTAAAAACATATTTCTAGTTTGTGGTGTTTACGTTTATGTTGTTTAGGAGCAAATCGTAAACATATAGAGAACTATATAATATGTTATATATTATGTGATGGTACAAATGTGTATTTTACTTTTATATTAAAAAAATTATGAATCGTTTATATTTTACTTAATTGTTTACATTCCTCCTCGTCAGTAAGGCTGAACGGGTACTATATTTTTACATGGGAAAAACTAATTTCAATTATTCTGACCAATATAATAATTACTAAGGTAAGAGATTAACAAGGTTATATGGTAGTTTTATTATTTTAACAATGTATGAAATGGGACGGCTTAAGTTAACAAAAATTTAAAAGCCATATTTTTGTTTACTCAGTAATTATCGAATGTAATATCTACCACAAGATGTTTCGGGATTACTGAATAATACTTTTGGAGGAGTGGTGTTGCTAATGGTAACTCGTTGAGTGCCAGGTAAAAGTATTAGGTAATCCCAAAACATCGAGTGGTATTCAAAAGATTATATAACGAACCATAATTTGAATAATCATTCATTTTTATTATTATTGATAACAAAGTTACAATTATTATAATAAATATTATTTACTCCAGTGCGATTTTTCTGTATTTTTTGGCCTCAAATTCACTTCGGACAACGAAACACTTCCAAATCTCGTTTGGTTTGACATTTTTTTAAAAATTATGTCACAATTAAATATTTGATAATGTGTTACTTACCATAACAGTAACAATCGTTCCACCAAAAGCGATAATCCCAAAGGCTTATCACTTATCATAAGCCTCTCGAGCTATATGGGAATTATGTACCGGGTGGTCAAATAAGCGAGGACGTCAGCTTTACCTCGGAAACCATTAATCGTACAACTTTCGGAAAGATTTTTTTATGAGTAAAGTGGTCAAGAGAAATTGCTGGAAATTACTTTTAAGTCCCTCATTTCGCCGCAAGGGGGCACAATCAAAAATTGTTTTTTTAAATTCTACATTTCTCCGAAAATTCCCGTATTAAGGTATAACTCTGATTACATCATTCGAAAGCCTAGACAATTCAGCATCATTTTGGTTTAAGGCTCATTGGCGTACCGACCTTGATAAGAGTGGGAGAAGCTATTGAAAGTGTAAACATTAAAATCGCTGTAACTTCTAAACGGCTTATCCGATTTTACTAAATTTAAGCTTGTTTGGAAGGGGAAAATAAGTATCTTCAATTGCCGTATCCAACAGTACAATATTCTATATATTCTTCTATAAAATTGCTAGAGGGCGCAATTTGTAATAACAGTTTTTTCGATTTTATCCCGAAAATTCAAATCATACGGTATAACTATGACATCATAATCGAAAAGTAGATGAAACTTGCAACAAAAGATGTGAAGACCGCAGTTCGATATCTTTATTCGTTTCAGAGTTATTGCCAAAACAATAATGTTTAATACAAATTGCGCCCTATAACAATTTTATTAGAAACTATCGTATACCATTAGATACGGCAATTGAAGGTACTTCCAAACAAGCTTAAATTTAGTAAAATCGGATAAGTCGTTTAGAAGTTACAGCGATTTTAATCTTTACACTTTCAATAGCTTCTCCCACTCTTATCAAGTAAAATTGTAAACATTAAAATCGCTGTAACTTCTAAACGACTTAACCGATTTTAGTAAATTTAAGCTTGTTTGGAAGAAAAAGGTAAGTATCTTCAATTGTCGTATCCAATGGTACAAGATTCTAAGTAACTAATAAACTAATGAAATTGCTAGAGGGCGCAATTTGTATTGAAAATTATTGTTTTGGCAATAACTCTGAAACGAACAAAGATATCGAACTGCGGTTTTTACATCTTTGGTTGCAAATTTCATCTACTTTTCGATTATGATGTCATAGTTATACCGTATGATTTGAATTTTCGGGATAAAATCGAAAAAACTGTTATTATTACAAATTGCGCCCTCTAGCAATTTTATTAAACACTATCGTGTACTGTTGGATACGACAATTGAATATACTTGTTTTCCCCTTCCAAACAAGCTTAAATCTAGTAAAATCGGATAAGTCGTTTAGAAGTTACAGCGATTTAAATGTTTACACTTTCAATAGCTTCTCCCACTCTTATCAAGGTCGATACGCCAATGAGCCTTAAACCAAAATGATGCAGAATTGTCTAAGCTTTCCAAAGATGTAATCAGAGTTATACCGTAATATGGGAATTTTCGGAGAAATTTAGAATTAAAAAAAAACAATTTTTAATTGTGTCCCCTTGCGGCGAAATGAGGAACTTAAAAGTAATTTCCAGCAATTTCTCTTGACCACTTTACTTATAAAAAATATTTCCGAAAGTTGTGCGAATAATGGTTTCCGAGATAAAGCCTACGTCCTCGCTTATTTCACCACCTGGTACATTGAGTTGTATAATCAGTAAAATAATTAAACTACAATTTAAAGTTGCGTTCTAGAACAAGCAAGTTCATTATTTTGGAAAATTAATGTTCATTGAAAGTAAATATAAAATAAAAAACCTACTGGAACTGCATAAAACGGAAAGTTTGTGTGTGTCAAACTATTATATAAATTTTAGACTTTTCACCGATAACGATTGAACGTTGCATTTGTGGGAATTTTAATATTTTATATAGGTACCTATAAAGCTGACTGAATTATTTCAATGTTCACTAAATAGATCCAATCTCTTATAATTACAATCCTTAAAGTTGCCACGTTAGTGAAAAAATGTCGGACATTAATGTAACAGTATAAGGCCACCTAATTTCAAGAGCCAAAATATTTCTCATTACGGATCTCCTTTGAATTTGTGGTATTTTAATAATGACATTAGGAAAGCCTTAAATTGAATATTCCTCCAAGTTTAAAATAAATACATGTTATGGGTATTTTGAAAGGTAGTTATTTACAGTTTAACTGACTATTTTAAAAATCTTATCTAGGTATAATGTCTCTTTGCCCTTAAAAAATTACATTTTATTTTAGAGATTGCAGGTTT
Source organism: Polydrusus pterygomalis (assembly GCA_963969555.1). NCBI lineage: Eukaryota > Metazoa > Arthropoda > Insecta > Coleoptera > Curculionidae > Polydrusus > Polydrusus pterygomalis. The sequence goes on from OZ018376.1 coordinate 117,317,322, forward strand.
AAAATTAAGATTTTTTAAATCTTAGTTTTTAAGTCTTAGTTACCGCTTTACTTGAATTGCGAATCCGAACGCATAAAAAGTGCTGGTGATATTTTATTTCTGGGTATTTATCTATATTATAGATATACAGGGTGTCCGCTAATTAATGGTATATCGAAAAACCACAGACTCATTACGTAAAAATATTATCATTTAATCATACTTAATTATCTACATCCGAAAGTTGATATTGACTGAGATACAGGGTTACAAGTTAAAACTTAATTTTTGTTTGTGTCCAATAGCTTTGAGAAAAACGTTTTTTCACAAAATTTTGCAATTAAGTTTTTTTTAGAACGAGAAGCTTATTTGAGTGTGAAATTTTAATGTACAAAGTAGGTGGCGCTGTTTGCGGTATTTTTCGCACATTTATTAGGTCATAACTTTTTTGTGCCTCAGTGTATTTAGGTTTTTAATGAAAATAATACTTTACAGAGTTACCGTTTCAGAGATATTTGCATTTAAATTATTCAGTGTACTAGCTCAGGCAAGTAAAATATAATGTTTTTATTATCTTCATTAAAAACTTAAATACACTGAGACACAAAAAAGTTATGACCTAATAAATGTGCGAAAAATACGGCAGAGAGCACATTGTACATTAAAATTTCATAAAAAAATTAATTTCTCGACCTAAAAAAACCCTTAATGCAAAATTTTTGAAAAAACGTCAGTTTTTCTTAAAGTTATTGGAGAAAAACGAAAATAAAGTTTTCTTTAACCTACCTCAGTTAAAATCAACTTTCGGATATATGTATGTATGAATAAATCCTAATATTTTTACATAAGAAGTATGTGGTTTTTCTATGTACCATTAATTAGCGGACACCCCGTATATAATAATAACTTAATAATTTTTGGTAGTAGGTAATTTCGTAGTCTGTAAGATCAAGGAGCCTTAATTGATTTGGTTGATTTTAATTTATAGAGGTGGCTTTCGCATAAAATAAAATGTATGTTTTTGTTGTAGCGGGGGCGAACCTTGGTTTGTCTAAAAGAGGGTAAAAGGTTAACCTCTCTGATCTACCACTTTAGCCGCCGGAAAAAAACGCCGATAGGAAGCGGCATTCCGGCAAAACGTTTGAAGTCTCTCCGACATTATTAGCGGCAAGGTTTTAAACTCTCATTATGAAGCAATGCCAAAATTAGAGACCAACCGAAGGTTCGGTTTCGGCTAGTTTCGGCCAAAAAATCTAGTTTCGGTGACAGTTTCGGTTTCGGCCACAAATCGGCCGAACCGTCGGCCGCGCCGAAACTCAGTGTTCGTGAATTGTCGCGAACCGTTCGCCTAAATTTGGGTGAGTTCGTAGGCAGTGTTGTCTATATAAACAATGTTTTTTCGCTGTTGACCTTTTTTTTAGGTGGGAAGAGTTCAATCCGTTCCCAAGATCGATCTCGTCCTATATAAAATAAATTAGATTTTAGTATACAATAAAATTTTTAACATGTATAAAAGTTTCGGTTTCAGCCGAAACTGAGACCAAGGCTGAAGGTTCGGTTTCGGTTTGGGCTGAAAATCTTGTTTCGGTCGGACACTAGCCAAAATATAAAAAATTATTTATTTTTACAGGGACAAAATAAAATGCTGTGATTTTAAATAACTAAATTCATAAATTAGAAAACTCGTCATTAAAATCTTTCAAATAAACCACTGTTTTTCGTAATTAAAAAAGAACTTCTACAAAATATTTTATGTTGGTTAACATAACTTTTTACACTATATACAGGGTCTGTTGCGATTAAGTGGTGGTACTAAGAGAAATAATTATGAAACTCAGGTAAAATGTAAAATACTTTATTACGAACAAAAACGAATGGTTACAAAGACCGGGCTTGTGAATTATTGTGATAGACAATAATTGAACTCTAACTTACTGTTCTTTCTTAAAACAAACAGAAAGAACCATTGACAAATATTACGTCTCGAATTACGCCATGAAAATGGAAAATGGAACCGCCATCGTCGAAACATAAACAAATCGGTTCGACATTCAGAAAAACCATAAACAGAATAAGCTCTTAGTCAGCGTTACTTTTATATTTCAACAGGGTCGCTAATAATCGATGTCGATTATTTTTTAAAGATAGTTAAAACGAAAAGTGTAAAAAACAAAAGTTTGATCGGTTTTTAGTCTATTAGAATAACAAAAATAAAATAAAAAAGTTATTCCAATTTAAAAAATTGCCAAATACCCACCTTTGCCCAGCACTTTATTTGTCGCTCGATAGTCGATATACATTTTTAGTTGTTTACCCTGAATCTACTAGACTCTGATCACAGAATACCCATATAACGCGCTGGTATAGCACAATCAAATTACTTATAACAGGTTTGAAGCACTGTTAATACTTAATCCATATACAACATTTTATCATTCTCCGTCATCTAGGGACCCCAAAACATCGACATCTCATAATGTAAAAAAAAATTTGCGACCTTTATTATTATTATTATATTATGTGACCCTTTCTGTTATATTATATGTAAGTACATTTTTATTTTTATTTTGATAGGTCTGTCATTCAATAAACCGCATTATGATATAAAATAATAAATAAACTTGCGAAAATCCAAGTAAGTGTAAATCGAATTGCAAGAGTGTATCTAAACGGCAACATCACCAAATAAATTCTTTCTCAGAACAGCGCGAAATCGGCGAAATACGATAAATGCTTGTACTGTTACTCGCAGCGCCACCTCGAACCTTTCGAGTAACCATTCGCGGCCGTTTTCGTTTGTCGCCTGTCTTCCTATTCTCATCAGCGTTCTGTTGCGTAGCTATATTTTCTGTGACGGAAGTTACTAAGACATTTTTATCGAAAGTTTGCAAATTTCAATGATTATTAATTTGTTTTGATTAATATTATTTTGACGTTTAACTCATGAAGCAAAACGTGGGCTTACAAGCAAAAGGCACTAAGTCAAGAATTTCTCAAAATGCGTATTTATCGGTTCACATTAAATTTTGATCATTTATATGTACTGCTAAATCGCACTAAGTCCCTGGTACACTAATATAGGAATTACAGCAACTGGCAAAATGCACTAACAGCATTTTGTTAGGAATAATACAAGCAAAACACATTAAGTCACTTATTAGTACCTCTTAAAGCTATTTTTTGACTTAGTGCTTGTAAGCCCACGACAATACAAACAAAATGGCAGTTGATTTTTGAAATTATGACGTCTTGTCAAGATTTGACAAAACAAACTAACCTGAAAATAAACCGATGTCAACGTCCTGTCATAAAACTAACCTCAAAAAATTAAATTATTAAACAAGCAGATATCAACTTCTTGTCATAATTTCACAAGCAAAACGAACCCTAAATAGTTTAGTTGCTTTCCGTGCCGCTGACTTTAAAACGCCGCCTGTGGTAAACCTTAAGCGGGCCTCACACCATCAGTAATACTGTCAATATTACTGATAGTGTGAGGGTAAATACTGATGGATTGTCAGTATATTGTTGACACTTTCGGGATTCTGAAAGTATTTGGGCCGAGCTAAAATACTGATGAAAATACTGATCGTGTGAGGCAAGCCCGAATAAATTCAGTATTTCAAGCGCAGCCAACATCTTCGACTACACCGCCAATAAGATCACCGGTACCCGGTACCTGAAATCGTGTCAAACGAAGAAGAAACCAAAAATCATTATTACAACAATTTATCGAAGCTTATAAGTCAATGCCAGAGTTGTGGAACATCAAAAGAATATTCTTCTTGCGCTTCAAACTTGTACAAAACAATATAATGGCAATGCACGCCTTTTCTTTCTTGTTCATTTTTTTATTTTAAAAAAAAATTGTGTGTGCTTAAGACCACACGACAGAAGTGAAAACTTCAACAAGGTTAAATTAATAATATCATATACAATTGTTCGGGTTTGTTCGTATATAACCGTATAATACCGTATATAACAAGACGTTAATTAGTAGGAGACAATTATGCAGTATTGATTTTTTTTAATGAACTTTCATCACATCTTACGTCGAATATAGGGTGAAGTAAGGTATGTTCGTGATAATTATAGTTTTTTCGTTGCAAAGTAATATAAATGGCATGCGGTGGTTGTAATAATTGTCGGGGAACTAAGACCTAACATTTTGCTTTTCAATTTGTTTCTTTTAGGTTAGGTTCGTAAGCAATCATAAAAATAACATAAACTTGGAATACGGGATAATTTTACTGCATACGAAAAAATAAATTTCCTAAAATTGAACAACCCTTGAAAAAAATGCCAGAACATACCTGAGACGCAACAAGTGTCTATCTTGTGATCTTAAACACACAAACAACGCACACTCTTTCCACGTCGATACTGAATGCGACTGATGCGGCATGCTCTTTCATATAACGTTCGGGTCAGTTTGGATTGAATATAGGAGTCGAATTCGAGCGTAACACAGCCGAGCGTTACGCGTGACGGCTCAGTTTAATTCAGTGCCCACAAAAAGTGCTAAACGCGCCTAAAGAAGTTTTCACTTCAAAAATACTTGTACAAATAAATACTTATCGCGACAAAAGTTTTTACAAAACTAAATACTGATTATAAAATAGTGATCGTGTGAGGTGAATTTCAAAATACTGAAGAATTACTGTCAGTATCAGAAACTGTCAGTATTACTGATCGTGTGAGGCCCGCTTTATCCCTTGGAGATGCCCCCAGGCTAATATAATATGCTGTCTCACACACTTCTTTAAAATCGGGAAGGCTATATATGAACAGAACTAATAACTGTACCTAAATCTAAAATTCCATTACATAATATGTGCTATTTTATTATTTCTTTTATTGAAGGTAATAAATTTAAAAAATTCGGAAACAAAGCAGGGCCAAAAATAGGTTATTTCTATACGAGAAAATATTTTTCTAACCACCTGAAAAATCCTTATACAATAAGGTTGCATTTCATCTAACACGGTTAGATATTAAAATGCAGATTCAGATTGCAAAGTACTACTAAGAAATACAACCAACAAAGGTTGATATATATTTAGTACGAAAGTTGTCTGATCGAAGGTATGAACACCTACCCTGTACTGATGACGAGAACAAAAGAGTTCGAAACCGGTCTGCAGGTGGTAACATCTTATTGTGATGATATTACTTTCAATTTCTGAGTCGTACTTTGCAATCTGAATCTGCATTTTAATATCTAACCGTGTTAGATGAAATGCAACCTTTATAAGGATTTTTCAAGTGGTTAAAAAAATATTTTCTCGCATAATAATTGTTACCACTACCTGACAAGTAGACTGTCTACCGGGTGTTTCTCAAAAGACGTTCACCCCTATAACTTTTCTGTATTTATAGATATTAAAATGAAATTTTGAGATTATGCATAAGAGATGAGTCTGCATTTATTGGCATAATTTTTAATTTGTTAGCACTTCCGGTTTGACCGGAAGTGACCTTGACTTTAATATTTTAAATGGGACATCTTGTATATTTTTACTTATTTGGGTTCAGCAGAACATTATGAGTAAAATGACACTTGTCATTTTTTGACGTGTTATAACATTTTTATGTTTATTTTTTATTTTCGATCTAGAGTGTTACAAATTAATTAAATCTGTTAATTTATAGTCAAGTAGTATATGAAAATTAAAATGATCTCATAATAATTGACTTTCTAATGGCCATTTGCACTGCAAGCACTAAGTCGGGATTACCACTAAGCCTTGTCTAACACAGACTTAACTCTTTAATTGGGTTGCACCGTTGTTGCAAGGCCGAGCTTTGTTCTTGAGCCAGACTTTATTTTAATCCCTCCAATTTCTAGGATTAACGCTGACTTAACTTTAAGTCGACACGTGCGCGTGCGTATTTTGAAGCTTTCAAAGTCAAAAAAAGCGGTAAAAAGAATTTTGATTAATAAAATGATCCATTGATGGACTTTGTGTTTGAAGATAACATTTTTGAATACGATTTAGAGGTCCCAGATATTATCGATTTTGGGTTTCCAAGAAGAAGGTATCTTAGGAGTAATTATTTTGAAGATTTTGACGAGCTGCAATTTTTTCAAAGGTTTAGGCTGAGGAAAGCAACAGTACTTGCTGTGCTTGCAGAAATTGAAATTCATCTGGAGTATCCCCATGATTGGTACTGAGACTTATTTAGGCTTTTTCAATGAAATAATATATATCTAGTTAAATCTTGTGAATTACTGTCAAGTACTTTCCTACTAAAAGTTTATATATGAACTTATCCAGTCTAATAACATATAGCATTCTAATGTTAGTCCTTGTGATCTTTTAATAGCCATTCTTTAAATAGTCATTTTCACAGTGTTTCCCCAATAAACCAACTCCTAATATACAGTGTGTCCACGGATGGACCTAACTATACTTGTAAAAAACTTTATTTTCAATTTTTCGAAAAAAAGTCATTCTTCATAATTTCTTTTGCTTATTAAATTAATATAATTCACGTAAGAAAATTTTCATATTTTTATACAGGGTGCACAAAAAATGTAGAAATGTAGATTTGCAAAATAAAAAAATGTTGATCCAACTTTTTTGAATAATAAAAATAAAAGAGATTGGAAAGGAAATTCGAAAAGCCGAATAAAGTTTTGAGATATGACCTGTAGTAACTACGATATTTTATATTAAAGTTAAATAAATTATTGACATTTTCCTTCAGATTAAAGTTTTAATATAAAATATCGTAGTTATAATTTATCCAAAGTCAGTGTAATGACATTCCATACGGCGGTAAACAGTCTCAAAGAGTTACCGCCGTTTGTATGCGTATGGAATGATTGGAATGTCATCACACTGACGTTGGATAAATTATACCACAGGTCATATCTCAAAATTTTATTCGGCTTTTCGAGTTCTCTTTCCAATCTCTTTTATTTTGATAATTCAGAAAAGTTGGATCAAAAATTTTTAATTTTGCAAATCTATATTTTTACATTTTTTGTGCACCCTGTATAAAAAAATGGAAATTTTCTTACTTGAATTATATTTATTTAATAAGCAAAAGAAATGATGAAGAATGACTTTTTTTCGAAAAATTGAAAATAAAGTTTTTTACAAGTATAGTTAGGTCCATCCGTGGACACACTGTACATACATATATACTCAATAATATGTTTATAGTTGTTTAGTATATTAAAAAAAGCAGTTCTTTTTTTTGTGGGGTATAGTTTGCGGTACGAATTCTTTTCTTTTTCTTACGTTCATCTGCTATATTTACTTTTGTGCACTATTGAAATTTGAAAACTTACACAAGAAACGTTACAATGTAGAAATGTTCACAATTACTCAAAAATTCGACAAAACGATGATAACCAAAAAATATGTAAAACAAATCAGTCAAATCACACACATGTCAAAAAAAAGTCACAAAAAGTAACGTTATGTTAGCACCGATGCAGGCCGCCAGCCATACAAAAAGAATTTTCCTAGATATTAACGGTGTTGCCGCGTGAATGCAAGGCTTTCTAAAGTCTACAATTTAAAATTTATATCATTCCCGGTGCAAATGAAATGTAACCAAAGTCAGGCTTATAAATAAGTCGGGCTTAGTTAAATCAGACTTAATATAAAAATGGTGCAAATGGCCATAAGTTTCATAAGCGTTTAAGAAATGAAATTTTGTTTTCTTGACGTTTACTCCATTTTTCCAAACGAAACGAAGATGGTTCACTAGGATATTTAAAACGAGCATTTTTTTTCCAACAATTTGATACCATACCATATGCTATTTAAAAATTGACACTGAAAAATGTGCCTTAAATCCCAATCGCAAATATAAAAGCGTTATGCATTATGCCCTCTCATTTCTAAAGCACTATAAAGACGACTTTGAAAAACGATGGAATGGTTTTGAAAACCAATATGGTTTTAAATTAAATTTGTAATGCCATTCGTTTAATAAACTTACATTGTAAATCAGATAAAATGGTTAGTTTTACTAGAAATGAACAAATTGATATGCTCCTAATTTTTGGAGTGACCCGAAAAATTCTTCTGAAGCTGCAAGATTGTATGTATTGTATGTTTTATAAACGAATGACATTGCAACTTTAAATTAAAGCCATATTGCTTTTCAAAATTATTCCATTGTTTTTCAAAGCCGCTTTTATATTTCTTTAGAAAAGAGAGGGCGGTAATAATGCATAACGCTTTTAAATTTGCGATTGGGATTTAAGGCAAATTTTTCAGTCTCAATTTTAAAATAGCATGGGAGTGTATGGTATCAAATGGTTGAAAAAAAAATGCTGGTTTTAAATATCCTAGTAACCTATATACCATCGTTTCGTTTGGAAAAATGGAGTAAACGTCAAGATAACAAAATTTAATTTTTTTAAACGCTCGTGAAACCTAGAAAGTCAATTAATATGACATAATTTTAATTTTCATATACTAGTTGACTATAAATTAACAGATTTAATTAATTTGTAGTACTCTATAGATTGAAAATAAAAAATAAACATAAAAATCTTATAACACGTCAAAAAATGACAAAGGTGTCATTTCACTCACAATGTTATGCTGAACCCAAATAAGTAAAAATATACAACATGTCCCATTTAAAATACCAAAGTCAAGGTCACTTCCGGTCAAATTGGAAGTGCTAACAAATTGAAAATTACGCCAATAAATGCAGACTCATCTCTTATGCATAATCTCAAAATTTCATTTGATATCTATATAAATACAGAAAAGTTATAAGGGTGAACGTCTTTTAAGAAACACCCGGTATTATATCGTTACAGAATCTACTATTCTCGCATAATATTTGTTACTACTACCTGACAAGTAGACTCTGTTTATAATATATATTACATAGTTTATTTCGCATGACGTAAAAAATTCTTAAGGTTGACAATAAAAATTACAACATTATGAACTGAAATAAACATGTTTATTTTTACGTTTAGACAACGGTTACTTAATTAAAATATACTATTCTTTACATTTCTACTAAAATATTATTTACAATAATTAAACGGTTTAGGTACTTATTAGCAGTTAACTGAAGTAGATATAGCTCTAAATACATACACGGTTAATATAGAATCTACCTTAAGACAGATCAGAAGTGGGTTACCCGTTTCACCGTTATATTTTAAAAACACTTTGTTGTGAAATCTGTAAAGCTAATACAGAGTTCTCTTGTCTCCAACTATACAAGGTATAGCAAATAATTAATGAACAAGTAAATTGGGTAATAATAAGGTCACAAGTTTATATAAACACTTTGTCCTCCATCAGCTTCCATCATCGATATACAAGCTCGCAAACGGGGACCATCAAATGATGAGTCCGGTTCCGAAACCATTAAAGATAGAAACTAGATAGTTTTGTAATTTTTATACTAGAAATCGTGAACTGTCGTTGGTTTAAATGTTTTTAACATTATCAGTTGTTGGTAAAAAGAAGTCAATTTTAAATTAAATGTCAAGACTACTTCTTTTAAATCGACCTCACACTCTCGTTAAATCGTGTCCACGCAAGAGTCCCTTTTTTTTTACGAAAAATGGTGTGTTTTTCTAAGTCCCACATTTAGATCTAATTTTACTATGCGCTCCCATATTTCTCATTTTATAATTTTACAAAAAAAAATTATTCTTTGTTTGGCTGCTTTTTAAGAAAATATATTAAGGCCCTGGGATTAAACCTATTAATAATTGACCTACATAACATAATATATAACTTACAAGATGGACAAAGAATGAAATATGTACTATTATTTCTTATTGTTATGTACAAAGTACATTTTATCTAAAATAAAATATACTTCTCTCATAGGGTCAGTTTGGAATTTTTTCATTCTTTGACACCTCTCTAAACATGGCAAGTTTAAATATTATTTTTGTGAAATCAGGAACGTTAAACTAAAATAGAAAACGTTTTCCATTTGCAGAAAACTTACAGATATACATAGTTTATCTACTACACCTAACAATAACCTTTAAAAAATAAACTATTTTTTTTTATATCAAGCCAAATAAAATGTATTATCCTAAGACAGACGAAGTGAATGTAGGTAGATACTAGAAATATGGCAAAATAAGCCCTGGTAAGGTACCTACCTATTAGCTGCAAAAGGCGGACCTGTTTCAAAAGGGCCAAACCGCCGTTATTTTAATAATATTCATAAAATTATTACGCATTATACACCAATTAAGTAAAAAGGCCCATTCCTGGTATGTTTTCCGCTATATTGAAAAAAATATCGAGAAAGTTCCTGATAGGTCACAAAATTGGCCTTGCCAGCGTCTGTTTAAATTTTGTCGTTCTGCGAAACCCGAACAAGTCCGGTATGACTAGTTTTTGAAAGATGATGTGATGTGCATGACTATATCAGAAATAATGAAATACATGTCCCTTAAAAAACTCCAAGCTTCTTTTCGAACTATTAAACGATGACAGAGTAACCCACTTTCCAATTCTTTTAATACATGGAAATAATGTACTTAATTTTGTACTTAAATGTTAATTTTGTTGATTGATTATTTTTTCGCAACGAGGGCTTCCAGCAATCTCAAGCGTCCTTTTGCTTTTTTGTAAGCATCATAAATACTTTCCATTGGTTTCTTGTCTTCCCTGGTCAACATTCTCGATGTCTTCACCTGTATGTTTATTTCCCACTCTTTTATTTTGCGTCTTAATTCCTTTTTTTCTTCGGTGACAATTTTAATCTGGTCCAAAAGATCAGGTTTAGACATAGAATGTAAATTGCCTTCTACAGATGTGTCGGTATCACTGTCGGTGTTCATAGATTTGCTTGGTTTTTCGGTTTGTTCCGATTCGGTGTCATTTGAAGAGGACGTGGGAGTGACAAAATGCATCGCCTCATTTTCATGAATGGTTGCTAGTTCACCACTTGTACCCATCTAAAATAAAAAGTTCTAACAATACATACAAATTCTTAAAGATTGATACAGTGACAGGCATTAAATTGGCTACATATTTTTTTATTGATGGAATATTGAAAACACTTTTTATGCTGACTATCTCTGCATAATGGGTAACTATTCACTTTGATATTTATCACGTGACTACTACTCACTCCTTTGGTAGGAAAATTGTAAAAAATATATTTTGTCATGCAAATTGGTATTAGATGACGAAATCTTGAAAAAAGTCATTTGATAAAGGTATTTTGATTTTATTTTTATGTAAGTTTAAAAAAGTTTGATGCAAAACTTTGAAAAATTATTTTTTATACATTTAAAAAAAAATGTTTATATTACTTTAATGAAAATGTGTTAATTGATCGTAAACGAAAGCATTAATCTATTAGCTGGTTAAATATTTTTCTTGGTTCTTAAGTTTTTATTTGTTAAAATTTAAAATTTAGCTTTTTACAATGTTCTTGAGTATGATCAGCCCTGTATCTGATAACCGTTTATTGATATTTTATTTTCTAATTTTTACCAAGATTTTTATTAATGGTAAATATGGTTGTTAGATACATGGGCTGACGGCGCTGTAGTAGGTACATGGTAAAAAAGCTAAATTTTATTTTAAGAAACAACAAAACTCTTACTAGACTAATATTAGGTATTATCTTGATTCTCGGTCATATAACACATTTTTAATAAATTTAAAAGAATATAAATATTTTTTTTTCAAACACGTCTTATACCTATGTTAATTTGTCATTAAAATTGGTAGTTTGTACATTTAGGTAAAATTAATATTTAAAATTGTTTCTCGCATGCAAAAGCTACATTTCTTAGCAAAAATCGTGTTTTTTTCTAATGCTAAACATTTTTAATAAGGATTACGTAGGATCGAAAAATGATAATTTGGGTCAATTTTTGGCCTGGGTAATCCCATCCGGAAACAAACTGTATATAATTACTAAGCCCTGGTCGCAGCCACTCAAAAAAGCACGGTCACAGTGAACTGGATCAAAGGACATGAAATATCAAGGGAAAATTATATCGCTGACTCACTAGCAAAAAGAGGTGCTGCTTGCCTAATGGTCATTTGACCAGAGATGCATGCAGTGATATTAACAAATGCAAAGACAAATAATTGCAGGACAACAATTTCTCTCCTTATTCTATCAGTTTTTTTATGCATACTTACACCAGATAATTTGGATACCATTCTTTTAAGAGTTCTGTATCTGTCGTAAAATGGTCTAACAATATCCCTGTCCTCTTTACTTTGTGGCCTGCCATAAACAGATTCCAAAAAGAGCAGGGCCTTCTGCATTGCTACTTTTTCTTCCACCAACTGTTCACCCGTCATGTTTTCAATGTTGATGTCTCTGTTTGTGCTTTCTCGTTTTTGTGTTAATTTCTGAAAAATGCAAATTATGATGGGCACTATTTATTTTTTTAAACGCTGACACAAATTACAACAAGAAAAATATTTGGGGTTGTAACATTGTAGCATAGGATAATCGGGATACCTTTTTAATGTTAACAACCCTACATTTCTGATGACGCCCCACACAACAACAAGTTAAATTGTTTTACCTAAAACTGTTCTACAGTATTGCAGACTTATCGTAAGTGTCCACCTATTAAACTAACAAATATAGGTCTTAAATCAAATAAAATGAACCAATATATGAACTAACCTGTTCAATTTCATCCACTGTTTCTTGTAAAGTAACGGGTCTGCCACTTTGCATAATCTTTCCACTAAAGTTCGTTAGTGAACAGCTGACCGATATCTCGGACAGCTGCTTCTGTTCCTTTTTCAATTTACTTAGCTCCACATAAAGCTTTCTCATGATGCTATCGTTCAGTTTGTCGAACTGCGATGGTTTAAATCCATTTTTAGCCTCAAAATCAGCCTCATATATCTTTATTTTTTTCTTAAAACTATTTATTTGTTTATTCAGCTTCTGCATTCTTTCGTCCACCGGATTCTGCGATACTTTTTCCCAAGGAGTATTTATTTGGGGTACATCGGGGTCTAAGTAGATTCTGTGAGTGGCTATAATGGAATTTCTGGGGGACGACAGCATCCTGTTAGATGCAACCGATAGACTTGGCATGGTCTCAGTATTCTCGTCCACTTGGTGATTCGGGCGTGACAGGAGCGGTTCAGAACAATCCACTTGTTCGTGAAGGGTGGAAAAATCCAACACTGGAGATATTGGTGCATGTGTAGGACTTGGAATTGGTTCATTATCTACAGTACGTAGATTTAAAAACTTTATCGACTCGGTTTCGTCATTTTCTTTGCGTTCGCCATTGGTATGCTGCTTTAAATTTTGAGCTAAAATTGAATCTAAGATTAATGTTATTTGAATTTATTGCTATAATTTCTACAAAACTTTTTAAATTTAACCATCCCTATTTAAACGTCCGAGTGGTGAGCACGAAATTTGGGACACACTGTAGCCATAGCAATATAAATTTACCTGGTATCGTATTAGAAGCATTTCTCTTTGTGACTTCCTTATCAAATTTAATTTTGGATGGGTATCGCATTTTGAATCTTTTATTTTGGTGTTTTTTGTTTTTAAGAGTATGCGGTCTGGCAAATCTTTCATGGGACCTCCTCTTGTCGTACTCATGATCATCATAAACCACATTTTTTTCGGATTGGTCGTGAGTCTGGAAAGACGAATTGATTTTTTCATCTGATGTGGATCGTGGGAAATCTCCATGGCTAGATACTCGACGTATGCTATCCTTATCGTCTAAACATTTTACAGGAACCGGTCTCTCTTCGGAATTTGACCTACAGTAAAAAATTTAAGTTTTGGATGGATATAAGTTTTATAGTTATTAATATATATATTTTCTAGTTTTTGTTAATTTCCTTGTCATTCATTAGTTGGAACTATTTATGCTATTCTTTTGCACACTGGATCATTTATCCAACCACAATAAAATGGGTTTAATTTTTTTTTATAGTAGTCTACATATTAGCTACCCTTTTTAAAACAGTCCTGGTCTGAAAAATCTGTCTACTAGTTTCAAAGATATAAACCGATAATTTATTTTGTAACTGTTATATTCTTGCCTAGTTTATTAATTTGATTGCTTTATTATTATATGTTGACGTTTTATCATGAACTGGCATGATATAAATAGGGTAGTAATGTGGCTCAGACCACCCTTTTTACTCAACAGTCAAACTCACCTGCACGTGGTGCATCCTGCTTTTAAAACCGAGGCTCTGACGACCGAGTCACGACGGTATAACCGTATCACCGAGGATAAGAAAATGAAGTCCTCCAGAACAAGACTCTCTACCAACCCGCAATGGGCAGCCTAGTAGAAGTAAGGCTAAAAACCCCTTATGTATGTACGACTAAGATAAGAAACTTACGGCCCTCAGTCCTCGGCAGTTTACCGATCCCTAGTTACGATAGCGGCCGACAAGGGCGGAGAACAGAGGGTGCGAAGAACCACTGGGTTCCACCAGGCTCTCAAAAACGACGACTGCAGGTTGCTACACTGAACACAAGGACACTATATCACCAGAGGAAATATTGCTTGAGTTGGAGGAGGAGCTCAAGCACATAAACTGGTGGTAGTAGGATTGAGCGAACTTAGAAGAAAAGGTGAACAACTAAAATTAAAGTTAGGACACCTGTTTTATCACAAAGGAGACAACGACTCAACGGACGAAGAAGTATGTTTCATAATAGAAACGTGCTGGCAACGTTGTCCAGATAGATATTGTAGGTTTCAGAGTGGCATTTCTTGTGCTAAGACTGAGCCAAAAATACAGACTAAAAGTTATTCAGGTCTATTCCCCAACAACTACACATCCGGATGAGGAAGTAGAAAGCTTTTATGACTCATAACAACCTTATTATATGAGACTTAAATGCAAAACTTGGATACCAAAAGGATGATGCTGAGATCGCTATGGGTAAACATGGCTATGGTTAAAGGAACGAAAGAGGAAATACTTTTGACTTGACTTCCCAGCATACCGTGGACTGTACGCCATGAACTAATTTTTTAAAAAGAGTAAAGAAAAGCGCTGGACGTGGGCAAGCCCAGATGGAATTACTAAAAAAAATCGATTATGTAATCACCAAGAGGAAAAATATTGTGCAAGATGTCAGCGTATTAAATAAATACCGACCATAGAATGGTAAGAGCAAAGGGGACTATAAATATAAAACGAGAGAGGGCAAATATGTTGTTAAAACAAGCACCTCAAAAGTCATCGGATGTCAAAGAACTGGGCAAATATCAGAAACAGATAGACCTTGAACTGGAGAACTCTAAGCTTGCGGAAAACGAGGAAGTAAATACCGAAGCAGTGAATAAAGAAATTAACACAATTTTAAAAGATGTCCCAAAACGGTGGTGCTCTAAGAATAAGAAGCCAAAGGATAAGCTTAGTGAAAACACAAAGAGTCTTATGAAACAAAGAAGGAATTGAAATATAAGCACACCATGAATACAGACCAACTGAGAATCCTAAATAGAAACATTTCAAAAGGCGCCAGGAGAGATGTAAGAAAGATTAAAACCGAAGAAATAGAAAATGTTATTGAAAACGACAAAAATTTGAAGGTCCTTCGAAGAAATTTCTTTTCTGGTACCAAGAACATTTTGTAAGGTAGAGAATGGGACAGGCCATGCATGCTATCACAAATAGGGAGGAAATTTTAAAGCTGGTGGATGACTTTTATACAGAGCTATACAAAGAAAAAAGAAACAGAATCCGCCTGAGAACTTGCCACATGTCCAAAACCAATGTTCCGAGGATATTTCTGATATTACCCTAGACGAGATAAGAGCGTCGCTGAGGGAAATGTAGGACAATAAATCCTCAGGCGAAGATGAAATTGTTATCGAATCAATTAATGTAGGAGAAAACTTATAGCTTCCCAGTGGGATAATGCTGTAATAATCATTATGCACAAAAAAGGAGACATCGCTAAACTAGAAAACTATAGACCCATAAGCTTACTGTTACAACAATGGATGGAAGATGGTCAAATCGTATTCCGGAGTGGAGACCGAGGCATGAAGCTTATAGAAACAGAAGCAGACCGCCAACAATGTGGACGAGACCGAAAGCGATGGCAAACATTAAAGGTGGCCTATGTCCAGCAGTGGACGCGAACGGCTGTTTGATGATGATCATGATGATGAATACAGAAATTTAGAAGAAAAAGTAATCTTATTTTTTATATACATGCGAAAAAAGGTGTTAGTATAGAAATTGTATACTTCTAATATTATTCAATATATGATTTATGTACAAATAGAAGTTCTAAACATTTAGATACAAGAGAAACCAGTGTATATCCAAATATATGTATAATGAGCAACTAAGAAGTACAAATTAAGGAGAATTTTTTGATCTGTAATACAATTGATTTCGATGTTCAAGCACGGCAGACCTTTGCGCATTATTGCTACAAAGTTTATAAGGAGCTTAAACTTTGTTTCTGATTTTTTGGATTGGATTAATTAAACATTTTTTGTTCGTTTAAAGTTTTAGATTTCGTTAACTATTAGGCGGTACCACTGTTTATCATGTAGAACGACACATCAGAGTTTTATGAACTAATCAAAATAATTTAGAAACACCTTTTTGTTTGAGGAATTTTTTGTTAAGCCAGAAATTATTTTTAGAAATATGGAGCTTATAATAATTTTCTTAAAATCTTTGTTGCCAAAAAACATTTTCTGATATTAATTTAATCGTGTGGGAAAGCAACGACTTAAAATAAAGGCATTTCATTGGCTATAAAATATAGGTATCAAATTTTTGAATTATTTCAATAATTCAATATGTATGTCATAGCATGAAACATTGTAAGGAGCAATAAAAAAGGCCTATCATACCTTAATCAATTGTGGGCCCAAAAATTATTTTTATAGGTATATATGCCGTATATAACGTCTTTATTTAAGTTAAAATATAATAATCGCGTTCAGTTGTATTTCATTTTAGATTATTTTAGTATTTTTAAAGTTAAAATATATAAATTCAAATCCAGGATTTAATCTAAATCAGAGTTTTCTCCCCAAATAACCAGAAATGTAACAATAATTATAACATATTATAAGAAGCTTCACAGATTCAAATTATTTTATTTCTATGGTTTATAGATTATAATAAATAACTGCAGCGCAAGGAACCTGTTTTAATCTTAATACTTATATGTTAGCAAACTTATTTGTATGAAAATACTACTAATGGTTTAAATGGATGAACGGTGAAATGGAAAAAAATAATTGATGATAATATATTAAATAGTTTTAATACTTCTAAGCCAGATTAATCACGTTAAACTTTGTACAGTGTTTTGGGTGTTTTAACTGGCAAAATGCAAATAATTTCTGCAATGCATGTTCTACTTGCAAGTATTTGACTAAAATAATCATTATTAGCTGTGTTAATTATAATATTAGGATAAGAGCTAAAACTTACCTTATAACTTTCCTTTCCTGGTACAACGAACTCACGCTCTCTTGTCTTTCTTTTCTTTTTCTAGCTTTACATAGTGTTTTCGCTTCATCAAATGTATTAGACGCACCTTGCGTCCTACTGCCAATCGGTAGATATATCTTCTTTACTTTGCAAATCTTGTGGTCAAACTCAATCTTAGCCACAAACTTCTGTGGCGCCTCTTCCCTTGGTAAGGATCCTTTCATAATATACTAAAAAACATAATGCTTAATTATATAAGGGATCATCTATTCAAAACTGCAATAAAGGCGAAACTTTTCCAGGATGTCCGAAACAAGGTTTCAAAATTCCGATATACGAAGTCGTTGTGCTGCCAATAAAATATTTTTACCGAAACAAAAATAAACAGTGTATTAGATTAGAATTTGCACATGAATAAATTAAATGAGAATCATTTATGGAAAACAGTTATATTTTTTTAAGTTCAATCGTGTATTCAACAATTCGGATGTATAAGCATTCCAGCATACAGCGTAATGAGATATACTTCCACAAAACCAACCAAAGAGAGGCTCTATAAATGTTTGCGGTTGGATTAGCGCTATAGGGCCAAGAGTTTGCCAAATCGTGGAAAGAAGACGGCCGTATCCGTTGATACTTCCCTACTAAAAATGAAGTGATGATAACATCGATAAACGCTAAAGATGGTCAACATTCTTCACTTTAGCATGATAATGCTCCAACACACAGCCCGCATTGTGCAAAATTTAAAAAACAGAATATAGCAGGTCTTCCCTGGCCTTCGACGAATCTCGATTTGAACCAGATTGAAAACATGTGAGGTAAAATGGTTAAATCCAAGTATTTTTAAACGTGATTCTCGACCAAGAAACAGAGATGAATTACGCTGGATGATAAATCAAGCTTGGGTTGAACTAAGGCAAAGGCTTCAAGAGAGGGTTGGGTTTCAAGAGGGGGTTCTATGACCAAATATTAAAAATTTTGTGTTGCTTTGACAAATCTTGTGTTTGTATTTTTCTTTCCCTTTTACTGAATTTACGTTATTATTTTTCAATTTTGGGTGATGTTAAATATACGTTAATGCCCAATAGATTTCGTTTTTCAATGTAAACTATCCCTCAAATTTATTCAACAAAACAATATGTTGATGCCACCTTGTATCGCAAAATACAAAACGTTAACATATTGTTTTTGGTTTTTTCAGATCTCGAGCACCGTTTAAAGCCTAGGAGATATGTATTTCCTTTCCCAGTTTTGTGATTTTGCTGTCTGCTGGGTTTTTGTATCGGCACGATGATACATAGAGTTTAATAATCAAAGCTTGAAACGTTCGATCATTGAATATATACTAATACTGAATTAATTATTTTTTAGTGCCAACATTAAATTTCAAAGCAGAAACTTATGAACAACATTGATTGGTAATCATGTAGAGTAAATAAGCCTCCTTTACTGAAAAAAAGCCAAGTCAAACATTGCATGAACTAATAAAAACGATTCCCGAAATAAAAATTATAAAATTTGACCGTCATACAAATACAGTGAAGCGGATTATGGCGGCATGTTCAGCTTTTTTTGGGTTAATTACACACTACACCTATAACAAGGTACCCTTTCATTTCTCACCCGTTTCAAAATTCAAACAAAAAAGAAAAAACGGTCATTTTCGCTTCACCTATACCATAAGGAATACTTTCGCATCATTAAAATAGGCATATAGTTTTTAAAATTTATAAATTAACATTGAATAGCAATTAATAATAGCAGAATAAAAAATAAATTGTTGATAATAATTCTTAAATAAGTCGGGAAACCAGGGCCAAGATGGGGTACCCCAGTTACTACGAAGATTAACGTGTGGCTAGCTTTATTGCATAACCTTGGACCCGCCTGAGAACAACATCGCAAAACATCCGTTCAAAACACACCGTTTGGAAATAATCTTATTTTGTAGCTTAAAATATCATGTGACAAAAAGTGCACAAAAGTTAAAGCAAAACAAGCAACCTAATTTTTGCCTTGTACCAGTATCTATATACGAATCTTTCGGCAAAATAATTTATTTGTTAGAGTCGACTGTAGAAAAAAAAACACTTTAAAAAGGGCATTATATTATATTATTTATTTATTTATTTGCAGGTTTGTTTATAATAATATTAAAAATCGATAACATTGTTTTTTTTTATAAAAATAAATTTAATGAAAGCATCATTACAAAACCATAGATTAACAAATCTGTCCGATTTTGTAATGAAAAAATAAACACCCATATAGATTATTAATTTTAATCAGATCATAAATATAATATTTAAAAATATAAGTAAATAATTCAAAAATATTTCATCAAAACAAAAAAAAAGGAAAGGAAAAATTAAATAAGGGAGAAATTATAATAGAAAAATTGTAATAGAAAAATTTTTACATTTAGTATTACGTATATATAAGTTGGTTTACCTTTACATCATTTTGCATAATCCATGATTTTAATTTTCTTTTTAATGTCAAAAAACTCATAGTTTTCAAATCAGTAGGTAATATATTATAAATTTTGATGCCAACAAATAAAGCATTATTTTTTAAAAGTGTTAAATTAAAATTATCATAACATAAACATAGATTTGTTTTTTGTCTTGTTTGGTGTATATGAGTAATATTATGTAATACATTTTTATTTTTATATATATATAAAATGGAAGTTTTGTAATAAAGTTGTTTTAAATTCAGAATATTATTATTAACAAATAATATTTTAGAAGGACACAAAATATGTTTATTAAATATTATTTTTAAAACATATTTTTGTATTGTTATAAGCGGTTTCAACTTCGAGTCGTATGCACTTCCCCAACCAATTATACCATAGGAAAGAATTGATTGAAAAAGTGCATAATAAAACATTAAACAAAGTTTTTGATTCACAATATTTTTTAAAAGTCTAAATTTACATAAAGTGTTTCTTAATTTTTTTGTAAGGGTGTTAATTTGATGATCCCATTTTAAATTTTGGTCAATCAATATTCCTAAATATTTTATAAATTTAACTTTTTTAATTTTATTTTGGCAAGAACAGTTAGCATAATTAATTCTAACTATATCTGATATTTCTAAACAATTTAAATCATGAATTTTAATTTCTTTTAAATCATTCGGCTGAGTATCTTTATAACAAGAAAAAGTAATAAATTTTGTTTTAGATAAATTTAAGTTTAATAGGTCATAACTCAAATTATTTTTTATTATTGAAATGTCTAGTTCTGAATTTAAAACGCATTCATTCCATGTATTCGCTAGTATTATTAATACATTATCATCTGCATATGAAAATATTTTTCCATTTAACTCTGATTTTAATATATCATTAATATAAAGTAAGAATAAAATTGGTCCCAAAACAGTACCCTGAGGAACACCACAAATTAAAGTAGTTGTTTTACTACTGAAATTATCTATTTTTACTTTCTGTTCTCTATCTGATAAGTAACTTTTAAATAAATGAAGAGAAGCACCTGGAACAGACTCAATAAAATTAGGTCAGGCCATGCAAAATGCAATGCCATGATGTATAAGTGGGGACTTCGCGACTCCCCAGCCTGCGACTGCGGAGCCGATGAGCAAACCGTGGAGCATATTGCCCGGGAGTGCCCCCCGAGGAAGTACCTGGGATCATTCAGAGACATTATCGATGCGACACCCCCTGCACTGGACTGGCTGCGCTCCCTGGATATAGAGCTCTGACTGAGGCCCTGACCACATATGACGTCGTAAATTATGCTCACAAATCCTCCTTGCCTTTTGCCTATATATATATTTTTATGCTATGTTGTCCTATGTTATATATATATCATGATCACTAACAATAATATTGTTAAGTTGCTGTTGCTGTAATGCCATTCGATAAATAAATAAATAAATAAATAAATAAATAAAATAAATTATACGCGATACCTCTAACTCCATAAGATTCTAGTTTAGATAACAGTTTATTGTGTGATACTGTATCAAATGCTTTTTGCAAGTCTAAGAATATTCCAATAACTTTTTTACCTTCATCTAAACATTTTGATATAAAATGAGTAACATTAAAAATTGCATTCTCTGTTCCTAATTTTTCTCGAAATCCAAATTGATTAGAAGAAATTAATTTGTTAATTTCTAAAAAGGAATATAATTGATCTTTAATACATTTTTTTAAAAGTTTTCCTATTGTATTTATTAAAGAAATCGGTCTATAATTATCGCATAGTGTTTTGTCTCCCGATTTATAAATAGGAATAATTGTAGATGTTTTTAACATTGTTGGAAAAGTTCCTTGAGTAAGGCACATGTTAAAAAGATAACTAATTATTAAGAAAATGTTATGGGATGTGGCTTTTAAAATTTTGTTGTTTATATCATCAGGTCCTGGGGACGTTTTTAATTTAAGTTTATTAATTAAATTATATATAAGATATTCAGATATACGAGTAAAAAATATACTATGAGGAGCATTAGTTTGTTTTATATTAACCCATTAGCGCCGGAATTTTTAATTTTTCGATTTTTTAGTTTTTAATGTTAAATTCTTTCTTTCAAGGGGCCTTCTAACAAAAAAGTATTAGGATGAAATCAAATTAAACTTATATTTTTTGAAATATAGTCCATTACCATATGGTAACACTAGGCGCATGTACTCCCAATTATACATATAATCTAAAAGTACCTATAATAGGCAAAATAGGTGATATAATTTTTTTAAAGTGAACAAATGAACTAATAAATATAATAGGTATGGTATATTACATAGTATCTAAATATTTTATGAACTGAAAATAAAATCTAGCTTACAAAGAAATATATATATATATATACACTAGCGAGTGTGAAATGAGACGAAGCCGTCAATACATAGGCCAACTTCGCATTTTAAACAAATTGTTGTTACGACCGATGTACAGGAAGTGTTATTACATCTTCTTCTTTTTTTCCCCTCCGTGTATTTAACTAGATGGCCAGTATTGTCAAATCTAAGATCCGCTGATACTCGACTTCCCACAGATGCTGAAGGTGAAGCTGACGGTCTTCCAGCCCCTTTGCTTGGAATTCCATATTTTTTTAAGTAAATATTGGCAATTTCCCTTTTGAATGTTAATTGAGAAATTTTGTATCTCCTAGCTTTGTTGTATAACATCCAGCTGTTTTGTAGAGCGGCATCAAGAAACCATGTGAAAATTGGCCAATACCATTTTTTGCTACGTATGCCTATTTTATAACATGCTATATTCTGGTCCATTTGGTCCGTACCTCCCATAAAATTATTATATTTTAAAATAAGCTGCGGTCTCGGAATTTGTATACATCGCTTATCTTTAGTCATCAGTATCCACATTTGGTTCCGGAGGCTCTACAAAAATATATACGTCAATATCCTCACTATATGCCATTTCAATAGCTTCTGCAAGTGAAAACCCCTTTCTGAAAATAAAACATAAAATTTAGGTACGTTAAGCGCCTAGCGTAACCACATGGTTACACCCATATGGAAGCTGCTGCCAGTACCCTATTTTTATATAAAATATTACAAATCATACAAAAAAATATTTAGTTGTTCTTAAACAATAGTTCTAAAACTATAAAGTCTATAAAATCTAAGCGTTTTCCATTACACAATACTTACTCTAAGCGAATGTCCATAGTTTTTTCGTAATCGATAATCCTATAAAAACGCGTAAACCTTACTTTTCGACTAACCAGTCAACACTAAATTCGCTTACATTTTTACGTTGGTCAGTTCTTGGGGAATCAGATGACACATGCGCGCATCTCATTAGCTTGCCACGAAACCATCCGAATCCTAAGTAAGTTTGGTGTTACCAT
The DNA here is from genome assembly GCA_963969555.1 of Polydrusus pterygomalis. NCBI lineage: Eukaryota > Metazoa > Arthropoda > Insecta > Coleoptera > Curculionidae > Polydrusus > Polydrusus pterygomalis. The sequence goes on from OZ018376.1 coordinate 117,340,562, forward strand.
ATGGTCACTCACGGCGCTAATGGGTTAATACAATTTTTAGGGGTTTTTGCTAATTCAGGACCAATATAAGTAAAATGATCTATAAAAATTTCAGAAATATCTTTTTTATTATCTACTAATTGATTTTTATTTTTTTCGAATATTTTAAAAATTTTATTTTGTTTTCTTTTTTTACCTGTAGCTTCATTAATTATATTCCAAACTTCTTTTATGTTACCTTGTGTTTCTAAAACTTTATCTTTATAATATTTTTCTTTAGTATATTTTATTTGTTTATTTACATGATTACGAAAATTTCTATACTCGTGTAATAGATTTTGATTATTTTTATTTTTTAAAACTGTTTTACTCATTTTATCTCTCAATTTTATTATTTATTGAATTAGTTCTTGTGTTATCCAAGGTTTTATTTTTTTTAAATGTTTTTTGTGTAAATTGTCATATGACATTTTTATGTATTCAAATAATTTCTCAAAAAACAAAGTAAATGCACGTTCAACATCATAAGAATCTTTCAAAAATTCCCAATTTTCGTTTTCTAAAAAATTATTTAACTTTTTTAAATTAATAATTTTGTTAAAAACCTTATTCTCTATAGGTAAATTAATTTTTGGAATGTTAATTTGACATGAAATTGGAAAATGATCAGTAATTGCACTATTTAAAATATAAAAATTTATGTTTTGATTTAGATCTTCGTTATATAAATTTTTTCGAATAAATATATGATCAATACACGTTTTACTGTCAGATACTCTTGTTGGTTTATCAAGGTATGTTGAGTATGAGTGGGAGTTTAATATATTTAAATATTTGTTTGCATCTAAGTTTATATTATTTAAAATATTAATATTTATATCACCAACAAAAAACTCTATGTTCTCTTTACATTCAATAAGAAAATTATCAAGTTCATTAAGAAATAATTTAACATCCGTTGAAGGAGGTCTATAAATGCAAGATAAGCCAAATTGAATTTTATTTTTTTGACAAATAGCTCGAAGGAAAGTGAAATCATTGATTTTAATTTTTGATACATTAGCAAATATATCATTCTTAACATATAATAGTACACCATCGTTTTTACAAAGTTTTGATTCATTGTAAAAATTAGTATAATTATTAATATGATACATATTTAAATCATTTACCTGTCATGTTTCAGAAAAAATTATAATATCGTAATTAATATTTTTTTTAATGATTCTAAAAATACCAGAAATTCATCAAAGTTTTTTGAAATACTTCTTATGTTTAAATGTAAGACATTTAGATTTAATGGATTGTTTACGTAATTAAATTTTTCCCAATTTTCTAAAAAATAGGTATTATTGTAATTTTGATTAATATTAATAAAATCAGAATTCATTATAATTGGTAATGTTTTTAGTAATTTCAATTTTTTTAAGATATATGGGACATGTTTCGTCATTACTTCTACGGTTTATATCATGAGTTTTACCAAATTTATTTTTACCAAACAACAATTAATGCACTTTTGGTTTTTATTTTTGCATTCTTCTGATTTATGGTTCTCTCCACATAAACTGCATGTCTGTTGATTTTTACATTCTCTTGTTTTGTGCCTATAACCACAACATTTCATACATCTTCTTATATTAAAATCCTCTGTTACTCTGCATTGTCCCCATGATATATTAACATACTTATTAACAATTTTTTGGAATGTTTTTCCTGATGTTTCTGCATATACAATCCAATTGTTCTTTTTTAAATATTTTGATATTCTTTGATATTTTATTTCTATAGTATCTTCTTCTTTTATGTTGTAATTTAAATCCATTAATTCTTCCTTCATTTCTTCGCTACTCACGTAACTTTTACTCATCCCAATAAAAACAACTCTTGGTTTTCTTAATTTTGTTAATTTGACCTCATAATTTTCGCCTAAAGTTTTCTTTGTTAATTTCATCAGTTTATTATTGTTATCTTGAGTGTCACTTTTGATTATGATGTCTCCAGATTTAGACATATTGTATTTCATAACTGGAACTTTTATTGACCTATGATTAATAGTTGTTTCAATTGCATGTTTTGTTGTTTCTATATTCTCTTTATTTTTCGGTTTTATGATAATACTTTGTTGGGGAAAGTTTCTTGACCTAGAAGTGGTTTCAGTTACAGCAGCAGCATATGTTTTTGGATAATTTGGCAATAAAAAATTATTAGAAAATTCTGTAAAATTATTTATGAGTTTTTCCAATTGTTGTTGAATTTGGGATATTTGACTTTTCATTAACTGAATATTTGATTCACCATTGTGTTGTTTACATTTTATGCATTGCCAGGTTATTATTTCTTCAAGTTGTTTAATTTTTTTATATTGGCTTGTTGTAATTTCAGCGCAAGAGATGTGAACTGAATTTTTACATGAACCGTTACAAGTAATATAGTTAACTTTGGAAGAAATTAGTTTTTCACAAAACAATTATAAACAAAAATATTAATTTCTTTTCTTCATTATTTTGTTTTGATGAGGGTCCACTGTCTTTAATATCTTTACATTCAATAAGAAAATTATCAAGTTCATTAAGAAATAATTTAACATCCGTTGAAGGAGGTCTATAAATGCAAGATAAGCCAAATTGAATTTTATTTTTTTGACAAATAGCTCGAATGTAATTTCAGCGCAAGAGATGTGAACTGAATTTTTACATGAACCGTTACAAGTAATATAGTTAACTTTGGAAGAAATTAGTTTTTCACAATATGAACATATTAATTTCTTTTCTTCATTATTTTGTTTTGATGAGGGTCCACTGTCTTTAACATCTTTAGAGTTTATATTAAATTTGTTTATTTTTTCTTTTGCCGTACAACTTCTTGGATATTTTGGAGGATTGTATTGAAAATTATCATCTGAAACTTGAGAATTCCATGAACTTGGTATAGACAATTGTGAATTATTCGCATCATTGTCATAATCAGTTTTAAAGATTGACAACGACATTTCTAGAAAAATTAATTATTTATATTTTCTTTTACTTTTCAATTTTGGCCCTGAACTTCACAACGTGTGGATATGTAATTATATTATGGATGGTTTTAACACGATCTAAAGATATATTTTTCTCTTAATTTATCAAAATTTCCATTTTTTTGTAGAGCTTTTTGAAGTATGTCTGACTTTTAACGACAATATCAAAAATTGATAGGTTATTACATTTGTCGGGTACTTCATTTTGCCCCAACAAAGATTCATTTTGCTAAATGCGGCATATGGCCAGTGATCATGAGCAAGTTCCTCATGCCACTGTAACTAACGTTATTATTCCTTCTACACCTGGCGTCAAATCCTCAAAGATATTTAGCCAAACCTTATTAATAATGTCATCTCGTCTTCCAGCTACCCAGTGGCAGGAAAGGGGGGGGGGGGGGGGTTAGGAACCCTTCTCAGTGCCCGGTAAAAAAAAACATAAAGGTGCGTAAATTAAATTTAAAATGACTGAAAATATTGAAAATTTAATTTCCTAAGTGTAACTTTGTACAAAAGGTTTTATCTGGAATCTGTGTGTGTGAATATATCAGCGCATTGAGTGAACCCCTTCCATGAGAAAGATTTCCAATAACATTGTAAGTAAGGATTTTTCATGTACACGTAATCAGGCCCATACAGATGTTCATAATTACATTTAACACAGTGTTTCCATTTACTATAGCTACCACAGCTCAGAGGATAAAGACAATTAAGTACCTATGTTAGTTACATTAATATTTCGTTGGAAAAATCCTACCGCGTAACTACACCCCCGCTAGCCTCGCATTGGGGGTCACAGCCCCTGCGGAAACCAAAAAGCAGTAGACTATGGGGCATGACGTTTTCAGCGTTCGCTTGCTTTTGCCAATGTATTTTCTTTATTGCCGAAATATAGCAGACACTACCTTATAAATAATTAATAGTTATACGTAACTTTTATTATAGGGGTGTTACTTAATGTTATGTACGTATGTTATGCAAGGGGTGTGGCATATATGTGGTCGAGATAGCCAACCCAAACGTCAACTTCACCTGCCTGTGCGGTGACCATGTCATCCGGTACACCCTACTAGAAAACCAAAGAGGCTCTGGCGACCGAGTCACGGCGATATAACCGTTCAACCACTAACTGTCGTTTTAACTCCGACCTCTATCAACCCGCACTGGCCAGCGTGATAGGTATCGGCTAAAAACCTCTAACCAAAATGAAAAGTAGGAACCACGGATGACCCTCAGTCCCCGGCGCATCGTCTGTCCCCGGCCAAGGCGGCGCCTGCGATCGGATCATCAATCACCGGTTTAGACCAGGCCGCCATGGAAAACGAAAACTACATATCGCCACATACAATACAAGAACTCTTTCATCCGACGAAAAACTGTTGGAATTGGAGGAAGAACTTAAACAAACACACTGGGATATACTTTTGGTATAAGCGAAATTCGCAGACAAGGAGAACATCTATTAAAATCAGGAAATATGTATTACCACAGATGCAACGAAAACAGCACTGTAGAAATCCATAAGCGACATATGCAAAATATAATACAAATCAACAGTGTAAGCTCCAGAGTATGCTACGTGATATTAAGACTGAACCAACGTTACAATATCAAAATTATTCAAGCCTATGCACCCACATCCCAACACACAGACGAACATATCGAAAACTTCCATGATGATGTAGCTCAGGCAATGTCAACTTTCCCAGCCTATTTGACGGTGCTAGCTAGAGACTTTAACGCTAAGCTGGGCATGGAATGGGAGAAAGAAACGAACGAGGAAACCTGCTGCTACAATTTCTTCTGCATCACCAACTGGCGGTTATGAACACTTTTTTCAAAAAGGCAGAACACCGACAGTGGACATGGATCAGTTCCAATAGCAGAAAACAAATAGTCACGGATGTAACCGTACTAAATAGACTATCAGTAGGGAGCGACCATAGAATGGTGAGAGCGAGAATACTACTAAATCTGAGGACAACAGTAAGAAATGGACAAAAGTGGACGATGTTGAAAAATATCAAAAAACGTTAAAAGAAAATCTGAACGACGCTGATTCAAGTAATCTCGAGGACCTAAATAAAAACATTGTCGAGTCAATCTATACACCGCTCAAAAGAAACACTGCTTAAAACAAGCAAATAGGGAAGCTAAACTTTCTATAAATACTAAAAAAATTGAGGAAACAGAGAAGAAAACTACTAGGGAAACTTCCACAACATAAAGACGAACTAAGACAACCGAATAAAGACATAATAAAAGCCGTAAGAAGGACACCAGAAACTACAACAATAAGTATAAGTAAAAGTAAGTATATTATATGAGGGTATTACGCAACAAATTAAGTAAGGGAAAGGCTAAAATAACTAAACTAGAAAATGATAGAGGACAAAATAACAAACAGTAGAGAAGAAATATTAAAGATAGTCGAAGACTTCTACACCAAACTATACGGAAACCAAGGCCAAGCAGAAGCATCAGCAAATATACCCCACATACTAAACCAAGGATCGGAAAAGATGCCAACGGTAACGGAAAAAGAGGCCCTAAAGTCGCTATCAGAAATGAAGAACAATAAAGCACCTGGCGAAGATGATGTTGTCGTAGATGCTATCAAACTACTAGGAAAAGAACTACTCACAGCAATAACCAAACTCTTCAATAAATGCCTAGATGAAGGAACAACCCCGCAAATATGGAACAATGCCACCATTATTATTATGCACAAGAAAGGCACCATTACAGACCTACCGGACTATAGACCGATCCGTCTGCTGACACACCTATATAAATTATTCACCAAAATCATTACCAGCCAAGAGAACAAGCAGGTTTCCGAGCCGGTTATGGACCAAATGACCATCTTCAGGTAGTAAAATCGTTAGAAGGTATTCGACTCCTTAAATCATCACGGATTGTTTAAAGCTCTCGCTTTAGATCACCGCTACATTCCCATGTTAAGACACATAATATATGAAGAAGCAACAGCAAAAGTAAAAATACATGCGTGAACAGACCGGTTCAGAATCGAAAAGGACGTCCGACTAGGCGACACAATTTCCCCCAAACTTTTCACGACTCTGATGGAATATGGAATATATGTTTAAAAATATCAAATTTGACAATAAGGGTATAAACGTAAATGGAAAAAAGCTTAACAACCTACGTTTTTCCGGCGACATCGTGCTGATCTCATCAGATAGGGTTGCCAGGTTTTAATATTGGAAAAGCGTGACGAAGTGATGAATAAAAAGCGCCCCGCAGCCGTCCCGCCGGTGGCGAAAAATTTTCGGGTTCCACGCCCAGTTTTTGCCCTAAACTCCCTAAAAATAAGCCTGCGATGTTTGCTTCTAATAGCTATTGAAACTACTATTTTGATTTTGTGTCTTTTATAGGGCCATAATTATCGATATTTTTAAAATGACGATCTTGTTCAATCGATGTTTAAGATAAGTTTTGGAAACAACTCTATTTTTTACTGCTAAATAATTTATTTAGTAAGCGTTTACATAATATGAAAAATCGTGTCACGCCCATAGTCAGGCGTGATGCGTGATAACCATTAAAAATTCGTGACAATCACGCCTGATGCGTGACGCCTGGCAACCCTAATCTTAGACCGAATGGAAGAGGCAAATGAAATGGTAGCAAAAATATAACATGTTTGACCAATGCGTCCTCCCCGTTCTAACGTATGGCTCTGTAACACTAACATAAAAAACTGTCAATAAATAAGAATAACTCAACGAGCCATGTAGATGTTCATATTAGGAGTGACATTGTTAGATGTCGCCGTCGCAAGAATGTCAAATAACAGATGGACAAAGAAAATATTAGAATGGCGCCCCAGAGAAAAAGCACACTGCAGCATGGGGCGACCGCCGACTAGGTGGATCCAAGATGCCCAAGACCGAACAAAATGGTCTAGGTTAAGAAAGGCTTATGGTCAGCAGTGAACGAGACCAGCTACTAGATGATGATAATGATATGATGATGACTTATTTCAATGGATGATTTCTGGACAAATTTTTAGTGGAAAAGCTCATACAAATTTATAAATATATATCCTAAAATGCTTCGTTTTCGATATACAGTACCAATTAAAATAATACATACATATACATACCATTAAGTGACAGCCTGTAGAATTAAGTTATAAATGAAATATGGGGAAGGGTCGTCGAAACTTGCGAAAAGGGCCGAAAGCTGTAGTTACGCCACTGCTAGTGATGTGAGAGGAGAATATTCTCGAGATAATATTCTTGAGAACGGGAATATTCTCGAGAATATTCTCTGTCAGAAAATTCTCCCAAGAATATTCTCTAGAGAAGTTTTTCTACATAATTTACACCGCCTCGATTTACACTGAAAAATTTTGCAATGATTTTTAAAATTTTGAGTTTCCCTAACCTTTTCTATAACTCTGGCAACAGTGTTTTACGTCTGGCAACAGTGATTTAGGGAAATCCCCTAGAAGCGCGAACGTATTCTCCTATGTTTTTAATAGTTAAATGTGATCTTTCTTTATTTGACTGTTTTTTTTTGTTTAGTTTTTAGTTATTCTAGGGAAAGTATGTGAGAATATTCTCCAAAAGATTATTACCAAGAATTTTACATCACTAGCCACTGCAACCGTAATAATAAATAGTAAGTTTCAACACTTACTTCAATTTAGATAATGCCTGTTCCAATCGTGCTGTAGAAATGACAGCTAGAAAAAAATTGCCATGGCAATCCTAACCTCGACGCCTGCGCCATATAAATAAGAACTTGAAGATGTCAAGAATAATTCCTCCGTAGGAAAAAAAATAAAAAAGTGAATGAGAATAAAATAAAGCATCAAAAGAAAACGAACAGCAAACTTGATGTTACTCTAAATACATCTGAAGATGACACTGAATGTTTATATGCCTATACTGCGGTATTCAGAATCCACGGAAGGATGGGTTGCCTGTTGCCTGTCATAAATGTGTGTCAGTGGTCTCACCATACCTGTACGGGCGTAGACGAAGGTCATTCTTTAGGAAACAGTCATTGCACACTAGGCTGGGCCGAAAAAGTGAAAAATTGGAAATTGCAAATGGCATAGTTGCCAATATCTGACTATACATCTAAAAGTAATTTGTGGAAAATTTTATTAAAATCCGTAAATGTTTAGCCGCGCCCCTGTGACCTTGAAAATGAGTAAAAAGGCAGATTTTTCAATATTTAATATTTTTTAAATCCAAAATTATAATTTTTTTGTGACTTCTTGTGGATGTGGGAATGTGTATAAAAATAATTTTTTCAATAAAATATTTTTCTGTTGGATAGAAATTACAAATTTGTCCTCAAAATCTTCATTTACACGTAATTTAACGTTTTCAGAGACAAATTTGTGATTTCCATCCAACAGAAAAATATTTTATTGAAAAAATTATTTTTAAACACATTCCCACATCCACAAGAAGTCACAAAAAAATTATAATTTTGGATTTAAAAAATATTAAATATTGAAAAATCGGCCTTTTTACCAATTTTCAAGGTCACAGGGGCGCGGCTAAACATTTACGGATTTTAATAAAATTTTCCACAAATTACTTTTAGATGTATAGTCAGATATTGGCAACTATGCCATTTGCAATTTCCAATTTTTCACTTTTTCGGCCCAGCCTATTGCACACCCCAAACTAACATACCCCTTATACCTACCCGTTATTGTTATGATATTTGTTTGTTTTTAAAAAAGTATATTTTTTAGTTTTTTTTTGGTGTTAAGGCCAACCATTTTTATGTCAAAAGATTTGTCGATGTTAACAAACGAATTTTTAGAACAACTTACCCGAAATTCATGTATTTTTAAGCTATTTTGCTGCACCAACAACTTTAAAATGTACCGTTTGTTTTGCCGGTTACATAAAATGTAATCATTTTGTTTATAGAACAACATATAGGTATAAATGTTGGTATGCAATAAAAAAGTATTTATTGCTGATACGTTGTAAAAAATATGTATTTCATTAAAAAAAAGTGCTCATACCTACAACACATGTTTATTTCCGTATAATTGAATCTATAGCACGTCTAACACTTTCAAGTCGAAATTTAAAAAGAAAGTGAATAATCAAACATTTAGCGGGTTAACTCGAAAGATAAAAATAGAATTTGGAAAACAACAGTTTACTTATTTCGAAGCTTTCGGTTTATTCCGGATTTACTCTGTTGAAACTAAAAAAAAAAAAAAGATGGTAGGTACCCAGAATTATTTTTAGGACCATACCCCATCGGTATTACTGAGGATAATACTAAAGAACTAAAAAGTAATTAATGTAATACCATACGATACTAAATACGTTAGAATAATGTCATTATTTTGATAATGTTCACCGTAATACTGACGTGATATCGATATTAGGTCCAATATTATTTATTTTATACATCAACGATATGCCTTTAGTTTTAAAAATGTGTAAGTTAGAAATGTTTGCTGATGACACCTTAATTTACATTAATGTTTTTAATATTTTTGATGGTCTAAATACTCTAAATTCTGAGATAAATATATTATTAAATTGGCTAAAAGGAAATAAATTAAAATTAAATATTTTAAAAACTAAATGTATGGTTATGGGTAATAATTTAAATTGTCAAAATATAAATGTTGTAATTGATGGTGAAAAATTGGAATTAGTAAACAGTTTTAAATATTTAGGGATAATCATAGATTCAAAATTAAAATTTTATAATTATTTTGAAAGTATTATATCGAAGATTGCCGGAAAAGTCGGTTATTTTAAAAGAATCAGTTCTAATTTAAGTTTGTTTTCCAAAAAAACTGTATTTATTACTATTATATTACCACATTTTCTTTATTGTTCTTCCATTTTATATTGTGCTAGTGAGGAAATATTTGATAAATTACAAATTTTACAAAATAAGGCAATGCGGAATATTTTAAATTGTGACAAATATACAAAAATTAATTTTATGTTGAAAAATTTAGATGGGTTGAATGTTAGAAATTTAATTTTTTTTTAGTATGTATCTTTATACATATAATTAAAAATAACTTATTGCCTGATTGTTTAAAAAAATTTTGTTCTTTTAATTATGACAATCATAATTATAAAACAAGAACTAATCAAAATTTTTATGTGGATGGAGTGACTAAAACATTAGCATATAAATCTATTTTTTATAAAGGTTTGATAGAATATAATAATTTGGAAAATTCTATTAAATCTCAAAAATCATTAAAACTGTTTAAAAAAACTTTAAAATTACATTTAATTAAAAAACAGAATGATACGTTATATTTGATACAATTTGCAAAATGTTTAACTTTTCTGTCTGTTTTTGTTAAAAGAAGGTTACGTTTTAAAATTTAAAAATAAATCTATAAAAATGCGTTAAAAAATATATTAAAAAATATTTAATTGTAGCTTTTTGCTAAATAAAACATGTTACTACTACTACTAGTGTGAGGAGGCCTGTGAGTTAATAATAATATAAATAAATCATGAAGCGATGTTGCAATAATTGATAGAATCAATCAAAAGCTAATCGTAAACATTCTTGGATTTTTGTACAAATACAAAGTATTGATTTAGACTAAAATCACATGGTCCTGTTAAATATAATTTGCTGGCAAGCTTGAACTATTACTTGTCCTGTAGGTGATCTTGAGTTTTGAAAAGGTTTAAAAATAATTTGAAAATGGTCACTATTACATCGATTTGCTTCGCAACAGCCATACCTACTATAGTGGACACTAAATTATCCGGTCGCGTCGTCAACACAACGAAAATGTTATTCTTTAAAATTTTATTAGCAACACATGCAAATTTTCAAATCTTGGCATGCATTGCAAGTATTATGCGGTTATTGCACTTGCTACATTTGATAGACGTTTATAAGAATTTATTAACATTCCTTAGTCAAGTAATTCGAGAAGTAATTTCTTATCAAGTTGAATTGACGTGATTTATTTTATCCGGATAATATATTAGCAACTAAACTAAGCCCTTAGCCCCTAGCTTATTGCAAATCATTGCACTGGACAACAAAACAAACATACAAACATATGTTTTGGTTGTTAGTTTTGTTTTTTTGTTTCGTAGCGACATTGAATCTTATTTTCTTATTTCTAATTTTACATGCCTATATACATAAATAAATGCCTTTAAACATACATAAAGCGGAATTAAACTATGTTGGTCCGGAAAAGAAAACTGACTGAGTTCAAATTTTTCACATATTTCGATATGCATAATATATAATAATAATATATAGGGAAAAATCCAAAATCATCATCAAATTATTAACCATGAGAGAAGATATAGAATTAATAATTAAAAATGGCGAACCTGCTGTAACATTATAAATTAGGACTAAGGGTCTATCAACTAATTTAATTTAAAAACATAACCACTGTATCGTTTTTAGCTCTATCTACTTTCTTTTTAATTTAGGGCCACATTTTGAAAATATAATTATTTCAGTAACATCTAAGAAATAATACTTATATATTTCCTGCTGTCCCCTAAATATATTTGGAAAAAATTAATTCCATTAATGGAAGTGTAAAAGAATTGACGTTTCAGTCCTAAATTAAAGAAATCGGCAATGATATAAATCACTATAAAACAGAAAAACATGTTACTCCGACACTGGCAGATAGGCGACCCGAGATTTACCTATTGGTGTGTTCGTATCAACGATTAACTTGACAGTCGTGACATATTATTAAATATTATATGTGATAAAAAGAGACAGAATAGTAACCGAGATAACTTAGCACACAATATGGACAATCCCGATACCGTGTATATAGTTGAGTTATTAGATTTAACAAAATCATCTGATTTATCAATATTTCTTTATTTAATTGCGTCAATAAATACATAAAACGGAAGTCCTCAAGAACAGCTTTAATTTTGATATTTTTTTTATTTTGTTTTTTTATATTATGTATTTAAAATCAGAAATCTTTTGGAGGGGGATGAAAGCATTTACATTGTTTAAACCACATTTAAGTTATTTATGTAAAATTTATTTATATCCATTAAAAAAAAAATATTCATATTGCTATCATAAATAGCTTTAAATTATATGTCAATATGCCAAAAAATGTTATAAACCATTATTACTTATAATTTTTATTTATGTAATAATGACATAATATTAATATAAACTGTCAATCACAAAGTTTGACAAATTGTTTCTTTAACATATTTATTACAGAACTGTAGTTCGGAAACACCATCACGGATTTTAATGCGGTTTGCAGAGTTCGAAAGATTGTCTTTTGCAAATTAATAATGTGGTACGCCTATGACATAACCAATGCGCTTTAATATTATACAGGGTGGAAAAGAAAGCCATGCAAAAAGTATTAATTTCAAGTAAGTCAGATTTTGTTAGTGATATTTTCTAACGTTATTTTTTACCATCGTATTACCTTAGTTAATATGTCGGGAAAATTTCGGTACTTTTTTATTATATGCAATAGGAAAAGAATTATCCTATTTAAAAAAAAAGACAGCAGTTTTTACCATAACTGACATCGGTTCGTTGATGACTGTTTATGCAGTTTGTTTTCGATCTAATGCACTGATTAGATTTATTTCTTAAGCAAAAAAAAATAAAAAATTGCCCTAAGATATCTACCGGAAGTCACAAATTACAAAGAGTATGATAAAAATAAAATTGAGTTATTCAAATTTAAAAAGCTTGAACTAAGATATTTAAGCTATAGAAGGTTCGTAAAAACATTGTTCTTATTCTCTTGTCGATCTGTCGAAACGGGTTTGGCAGTTTTCTATTTCAAGTTGTAAAATTTGAATTATTAGGGGAAATTGGTATAATACGGCATACTTTTTACAAAACTAAAAATATATATTTTAAATATAAAGGTACAAAACTGCAAAGAAAACATAACATTTGTTTTGGCTTTATCTTTGGGTAAAACAATATAAATACTGCGTATCAGGAACAAAAACCTTGAATATACGTTCTTCATGCACAGGTGTTAGGTGTGCCGTTTTATCCAACCAGTTGGGTAAAATGGCATCACAAATAAAAATTTTCGTTTTTGGAGAAAGTCCTGCACACTCATCACAGTGGTTCCATTTTCTACAACTTTGACAGCAAATCCAAATCTCCTTAGGCTTAGACATGAAAAAAGTTCATTACAAGACATATAAGATGCTTTATCATTATCCTAATGAAATGGCTTCGTTTTCGGAATCAAATTTGGGGAACTGATCTGTAAGGTTTACTTTCGCTTTTCGTTTTCTTTGAGATCTTTTTCTTAATTTTTTTTCTTTTGCTTTTTGTTTCATCTCTATTAAATTTGAAGTTGAGTTTAAAACATTTGGTCCCTGGCTCTTTCGTTTTATTTTATTCTGTAATTGTTGCAGTTTAGGCAGTAACGGCATTATCTAAAACACAAAATAATATTATTTTATAATCTTGGATAAAACGGCACAGTACCATTTTAAACATATCACCCCTGTGCCATTTTATCCAAAACGGCTAAGTCAATTCTGTTTGTTATTAAATATTTATAAAATAACTTTTAAAATGCCCCAGTGGCGTGAAACGAGTGTCCCTGTGCAGATCCCTATGTTACATGCCTATATCCCTATCATTAAATCGTAAAAAACTATTTAATCTATAATTTATTTAATTAATATACTCTGCGGTGGCTAAATGAGCTACGCTCAAGGCCAAAAAAAAAAAAAAAAAAAAAAAAAAACTTTTAAAATATACAAATAATGCAAAAACATGCTTCAGTATCCTACTTACCTATCAAGTTATAAATAATTGTTCAAGTTGTAGGTTATGAGTTTCAGGCACGTTCTTTTAATCTCCAATCAATTTCAAACATACACGAAAACAAACTAACACCTACCACCGCTAAACATCCACTGACATCTTCTTGGTTTTAATCTCCAGTTGTCGTATGCTCCCCACCAGTGTCGAAAATCGCATGGCGGGATTTAAGAAATGCGCGTAATTTATTATACAGGTATAGTGTGCCATTTTATCCTAGTATGCCGTATTATACCAATTTCCCCTATAATTTTTTCGACAAGCAGCGAGCTGTTTTTAACACAGAAATTAAAATGTAGACCCCTAAGCAAATCAATTATGTATTCATATAAAATTTTTCATGTAGGCGAAAGCTATAAAAACTTTTAAGCAAATTAATTTAAATAAAATACCTTATACCGGGTGACCCAAATCATGTAGAAATTTACCTTAATTTGATATTAAAACGGACACGACTTAGCTTATTTGAACTTAGTTATTATTTTATATTGTTAGTAGGGATCTTAGAAGTTGTTTATAACATACAAGGGTCACCAAAAACGAAGCAGTTAATAGGTATTAAATGAACACTGGGCCAATAACAAATTCTGAAAATAATAAAATGCCGATATTAGCTATTATAAAACTAACTCGTGGTTAGACAATATTAAAAAAAAACAACAACCCTGTGCAATAATTATTGATAAAATATTTATTTTCCTAATTACGTTCTTAAAATAACTATGATAAATACCATATACCTACAGTGTGTAAATAATGTATGGAATAAATTCAATTACAATTCAGGTAAGACGGTTTGAGAAAAACGCTGAAACACGTCAACTACCTAACTTATAAAAATGCGCTTTCTTTGACGCTTACAACATTTATACGGGGTGTCGCGTTTAGAATATATGATTGTATGGATGTTTTTTTTTTTAAATGGAATGCCCTGTATATTACTTCAAATTTCGATTCCTCGAAAGAAGCCGCTTTCAAAAACCTAACACACATAAGGTCCAAAATTCGTTGTTTAGAAACCAGAGCAACTAGAAGAAAAATCATCAATTTGTTTTCATGAAATCTAACAAAAGTTAAACCAAACAATTAATTAATTAGATGTTGAAATTGTCTTCCCTCTTGCGCCTGACAATATCCTAATCGATGAATAAATTCTCGTTGCACATTACTTATAGCCTCTTCACTTATTTTGGCACATTCGATTTTTATCCTACTTTTTAAATCATCGATACTATCCGGTCTACTTTTGTATACTACATTTTTCAAATGACCCCACAGAAAATAGTCCATGGAAGTAAGATCCGGGGACCTGGGTGGCCATTCAATGGTACCACGCCTTCCAATCCACTTGTTGGGAAAAACTTGATCAAGGAATCCTCGGACCTCTACAGCATAATGTGGACTGGCGCCATCTTGTTGATACCATAAATTTTCACAGTGAACCCCAACCCCAGGTTCATTTCTACTTGGAAATAAATTAACCAATTTAGGTACAAGAAATTCTTGCAAAAACTGAAAATATTTCTGCCCATTTACGTTACCATCAAAAAAATATGGTCCCAAAATTTTATTTCTAACAATACCCGCCCACACATTTAATTTCTGTGGATATTGTGTATGATGCAAGATTTACTTTAAAAGGGTGCCATTTTTCTATCCTCAGTAAATTATGCACTGACATAAAAGAGGTTTCTTATTCAAGACCAACCTGACGTGTGCTGTTATGAGGATTTTCTTCGAAGGTTAATAAAATATTTAATTTGGTTTCCTCGTTAAGCACTGGGCGTCCTGCTTTTGGTCGATCTTCTGCAGATCCAGTTTCTCGAAACTTTCTTTCTATTTTGCTCACAACTGATTGAGTTATGGGCCTTTCTGGATATTTACCATTAAACAACGTACATACTTGCTGTTGTGTCCGAACTCTATTACCATACCCAATCATCATGAGTATTTCAATTCTTTTTTGTGTCACTGATAAACGCATTTTCTTCTGATTCTATGAACTTTAAACAGAAGAGAAAAAGAAATGTCACTGTCAAAGCATCACAATAAGTTTATACCTGGAAAGTAAACATACAGGTAACCTGACCAAAAAGACGAAATTAATTATAAATTTAATAATAAATATAAATTGCTGATTTTTCTCTAGTTGCTCTGGTTTCTAAACAACGAATTTTGGACCTTATGTGTGTTAGGTTTTTGAAAGCGGCTTCTATACAATCATATCTTCTAAACGCGACACCCCGTATAAATGTTGTAAGCGTCAAAGAAAGCGCATTTTTATAAGTCAGTTGTAACTGAATTTATTCCATACATTATTTACACACTGTATATAAAATGCTGGATAATGTCATATTTAATATGTTATAGATATCTACAATCTACCTACATCAGAAAATTATTTTTGTTGTGTAAAGAAAAAAATGGTTGTATTACAGTCGGCAATTTTTTATGGCAGTTATGCAGTTGCAAATACTACCAACCCTAATTTAGATTGATATTTAACAGCATATCTCGAATTTGTGATTGATCCATGTTCGCTTAGTAACCAATAGCTGCTTCATTTTTGACGACTCTCTATTAAATTAGTTCGAAGATCCTTACTAAGAATATTAAAGACTATAGTTTCCAAAAATATTAATTATAGTCAGATCTGGTCTTAACGTGCGGGTCCAAAGGTCACTGATCATATGCGTCAAATCAGACAACACAGAGGCTATCAAAATGTTGTGAGATTATTCACAAATATACCGAAGGAAGGAAAAATAGTTTCATTATTTTAGCTATCGCGAAGATAGCCACATATACCTAATATTATTAGTTTTGTAAAAATTATGTACAGGGGAGTTAAAAAAGTTAAAAAAAATTATATAATCGTTAATTATATACCTACTGTACCCTTTAATTAAAAACGACAATAATAAACAGTGCAATTTATTTTAACAATTTTACTACTAAAACCTAAAAATACAATGGCATTTAGTCTGATAAACTATTTCGATAATGAAAGAAAAAGTGGAAATTCGCAAACCAATATGCAGGAAACCGTAATAAAAACACTGGGAATTAGTTTAAGGACTATGCAGAATAATGTGCATGAAAAAAAAGCATAATATAATACCCAAGAATACTAAAAAATGTAAACGAAAAACACCGTTTATAATTATAGCCTAAAAACTCTCATCGTCACTTATAAAATCTGAAAAGTAATCGTCGTCTGAGTCGTCTTCGAATGGAGCAATTATCATTGGCGCTACTTCGACATCTAGTACTTGTTCTCGATCCCACCAATCCCTTATTAATATTTCTGTATGTTCCACCGATTTCTTTCAGTACTCTTGTGTAATATGATCTAACGAATCTTGCCAAACTATTTGTACTTGGTCGGCTTTAAGACCATCACCTACATGTTTTTCATAATAAGACTTTGCACCAGCCCATATTAATTCTATTGCGTTAAACTGGCAATGATATGGCGGCAGTCGTAGAACCTCATGACCATATTCACGCAGTATTTCATCTACAGCGTATATTTTGGGTTTTTTAAGAGACTTTGCTATTGACAGGAGTTCCGATTTAAGCATATTTGGTAAAGGATTTTGGTTGTGTTTTTCCAGCCACTCATAAATATCACTTTTCCTCCAAGATGAAGTAGGCTGTTTATTTAAAATTCTTGAATGATATGATGCATTATCTAATACAATTAAAGACGGAGCATCCAAATTTGGTATCAATTGAACTTTTAACCATTTTTCAAACATTTCGCAATTCATATTATCATGATAGTCAGCACTTTTTGATGTTGAAGAAAAAATTAAACTCGCACCTGCAACATATCCTGTTGCAGAACCGGCATGCACTCATCTTGCCAAGATTTTGAACCACTTCCATTCGAAAATATCCACGTTTCGTCTAAAAATACCACTTTTCTAAATTTCAATTTGTAATTGTCCGTATATTTTTTTAAAAACTGAACACGCTGACTCACTATCTGTAACTGCTCACATAAAAATCTTCGGTTACAGTCTTTTTTATAGCGAAAACCTAAATTTTTTATTAATTTTGATAACGCTTCAAGTCCAATTTCCAAAACACCCCGAATTTTTAATGTTTTTTGTAAAACTGGAAGAGTTACATTGGTTTTTGATTTGTATAAATCGTAAATCACATTTCGAACTCCCATTTTAATATTTTCGCTTAAATCCTCAGTCTTTGGCTTTCTTCGTTTACACTTTTTAGTATTCTTGGGTATTATGTTATGTTTTGTTTCATGCACAATTTTCTGCACAGTCCTTAAACTAATTCCCAGTGCTTTGGCTACTGTTTCCTGAATATTGGTTGGCGAATTTCCACTTTTTCTTTCATTTTCGAAATAGTTTATCAGATTAAGTACCATTTTTTTTTGATTGGGGATGCAAAAACCCAGAAAATTGTTTCATTTTGTCACAAACTGTCAAAGTCACAAAACTGGCATATTTAAAATAAAACGTAGCTGGTGCCATTATAAGCTTTTTCCTACGAGCGTGCGCAAAGTAGTACTTTGCGCACGCATTTTTGTGTGCAAAGTTACACTTTTCCGCACTAGTGCGGATAAGACTTTTATCCGCACTGGGTGCGGAAAAGTAAAACTATTCAAAAATCTCCTTGGTAGGGAATATTTATATTTATTTTAGTAGCTGTAAACTATTTTATGGCAATGTGAGAAGCCGTTGCAAGAGTATTCTCTTTTATCTTTTAATCGTAATTCCCGATATTTGTATTTCAGCTTAAAACGAAAAAAACTGTATTTTTTAAGTACCTCGTATAGTGATAAATGATTATAATATTGCCAAGCAACAATAAATGTACATGTAATTGTAATTGCTCTTTTGTTATAAATGTTATAAACAAATAATTTAGTTTCCTATTATTTTTTTTATTGTTATGTAATTTTTTAATTTTCTATTATTTTTTTTTGTTATGTAATTTTTAGTTGTAAGTATATTATAGTTCTTTCTTTAAAGTCGAATTAAAAATTATTAAATAAATTATCATATTTTTATTTTTGTTGTTATCTGATATGAAGCTCGTAGGAAAAATGTTGTTCCTAACAAGTGCGCAAAGTGCTTTTCCGCACGCAAGAACTTATCCGAACTCCGCTTCGCGTCGTTCGTCCAACTGTACTTGCGTGCGGAAAAGTATCACTTTGCGCACTTGTTAGGAAAATAACTATTTTAGAATCGCTGGAAAGTAAATACCTATCCTTTTTTTTCATGTCAAAATGGTATAAGTCTGTCTCATTTATCTTACGTATTTTATTTAGAGGGTAAAATTAAACGCAAGTAAAGAAAACAAAACTGAGAGTATGTCTTTCTTGAATCGTATGACCCGCACAATAAGACCAGATCCGACTATAAAAACTAAATTTCGTACGGTAAAATTTCTCGAATTTAACATCGACTTTAGCTAAATTTCTACTTGATTTGGGAGACGCGGTATAAGGGGAAAGGTATTTTATTAAAAATAATTTACTTAAAAGCAGTTTTGCTTTTGCCCAGAAAAAAAAATTGCATGCTTAGTTGGCTTAGGTGTCTATATTTTTAATTTCTGTGTTAGAAACAGCTGCTTGTCAAAAAAATTAGAATAATTCAAGTTTTAGGGATTGAAATAAAAAACTGCAAGGCTTTCTTTTCCACCCTGTGTATTATTAAAGTGCATTGGTTACGTCCTAAGCGTACCATACTATTAATCTGCAAGAAACAATCTTTCAAACTTTGCAAACAGCATTAAAATCCGTGGTGTTGCTTCCGCACTACAGACAAGTACCGTGCGAGCAATAATTATTTTCATCAAAGAAGGCTTGGATTAAAAAACGTAGGGCTTGGTTTAGATCACAATGATATGGGGACGATATATATAACCAAATCTAGGTTAAAATTTTGTCAAATTCATATTATGGCATGATATGCCAAACTAATGAGTAATAAAATAAGTAGACAAATACAAATTTATTCCTTGGTATACTTGCACTTTATAAGGAAATAAATTTAGCTGCTTCTTAAGGTGGAATTTTCAACGTCATTCCATCTATTGACAACCTATAACCTATTTCGCGTTGCCTTTTTTAGTTTATTATTTGATTTACTAACATTTAAATAAAATCAATATTGTCGGTACAATATTTAGGTAATATCTGACATATTATAAAAATATCAATTCTCCTAAAATATTTAATGAAATTCCTTGATATTTATTTAATCTGTCAATTATTACCTATAAAATATGAAGACCATAATGATTTTATTTAAATTTTGTGTAAGAGCTAGAAAAATTAAATAAATATACGCGAAATAGGTTATAGGTTGGTAAGCATG
The DNA here is from genome assembly GCA_963969555.1 of Polydrusus pterygomalis. NCBI lineage: Eukaryota > Metazoa > Arthropoda > Insecta > Coleoptera > Curculionidae > Polydrusus > Polydrusus pterygomalis. The sequence continues at coordinate 117,360,731 of OZ018376.1, forward strand.
TCGATACTCCCACCTTAAGAATAGTCCTGCATGTTCCGTAAGATCTTCCCACTTCTTGGGACAGGCGTCTTATACGATTTGTTGGCGTATTTTGCATTATTTCATGAACGTTTGCAACAAGTTCTGTTTTTGCAGATGGTCTTCCTGCCCCTTTTTTGTGTTGTATAGAACCTGTTTCCCTAAACACAGCGACGGTTCTTTTCAGGCAATGATAAAAATCCCCAGCAATGGAAGCAACGTTGGGAAAATGTTCGTTAAAATCGTCCATGCACAAACCCGAATTGTATTGCCACTCACCATGTACTCTAACCCCGTTTCGAAAATACGCTTCAACCATGAGTGTTTTGTGGTGTTCCGTAAAGCCCATTGTGTGAATTGTTCCAGAAATTGGAAAAATTAGCGATGAATCAAATTACTTGTAACGACTGTCAAAGATGACGGAATAACTGATTGATTATTAATTCAGGTAGTTACTAACACCCAACAGGTATTAAGCTATACGGCTAAGGATTACGTCCTTTCCTTAGGTGCAAGGCCCTCTTTGATGCGAATAATTTTTGCTCGCACGGTATAAAGGGATTTAAAAAAGCAATTGTCGAACTTTGTGATAAGCAGTTTATATTAATTTTATGTCGTTATTACATAAAAAAAAACTTAGTCAGTCAGTCAGTAATTGTTTATAAAATTTTTTGACATACTGACAATATAATACCATTTATATTCATATAGCAATATGAAAAATATAACATGAATATCTCTTGGTTTCCAAGTTTTTAAAGGATATCGTATATTTACAAAAAAATAACATCATAAATATTTTTTAAATAAGTGTGAATAAACTATTTATCTATAAATATAAAAATAAATGTTTGTCTGTCTGTCTGTATGTCCCGTATGCGTTCCTATACCATTTATCCGATTACGATGAAAATTTGGTGAGTTGTTGTGGGCAGGCCGAGGAAAATTTTGGCATAAAAAAAATGGCGCAACGCATGCCGGGATGCCGGGATTTGGTGAGTTGTTGTGTGCAGGCCGAGGAAAATTTTAGCATAAAAAAAAGTGACGCAACGCATGCCGGGATGCCGGATATTTGTGTAATGTATTTCCTTTAATTTATTTTAGTAAGTAGCGTAGCAACGCGCGCGGAGTATAGCTAGTAATTAATATTATATTGAAATTTGAACCGAGCACTAAGACAACAATATATATTTTTTGCCCGCATTCCTTCGACAGCTCAAAAAGGGTGACGAGGAAATCATCTTTTGAGGTCGATATTTATCCATGGTGTGATTTGCATCAAGGACGATCAAACAAAGATAAACAGCGCATTATCTTTATCACAACCAGCCCGCAGGATCTAAAATGCTAACGCCAACCAGGTTCCTGACGAGTTTCTACAGCACTTCATCGGCACTATTGAATAATGTTACTCGTTACTCTTAGCTAATTTTACTTACCAATATAAATATGATGTCGAAACGATGACGAATCAAATTATGTTTAATGAATTCCTAAAGTAGATACTAGTTTAACGAATAACAATAAATGAAGTTGACAAAATCTACTATGCGAAGTGAATTCAAGGATTCATATCTCTATCACGACACATTATACAAACTACGGCTGCTTCAGAAAATGTGTAGTGACCAGCCGCAATTTTAGCATGTGGCTTTTTAGACCACTTGTCGCAACTTCGAAGCCTTTAAGTTGCGGAGATGCCTTAAAAATCTGAAAAAAAAAACTATGTTAATAATTCTGATAAAAATTAATGGTTATTATCTGCATTAGATTAGTAAAAATACGGTCAAATGCGAATCTTTTGAAAAATTTAGGGAAAGAGGAGGGAAGTTGTCTTTCAAACTGACCCAAAAGGTGACGGCGACTATTTATTTTATTGAATTTACTAAAAAAGTATTTTTGTCGAACCAAATCTTCATTCATCCAAAAAAAGAAAATTCAGTGTTTTCAAAAATATAATTTTTTTTATTTGAGAGTTTAGGTTAATTATTAGGTATTCGTTACTTTTTTATTTAAATAATCGGCCAGTGTTTTTTTGGCTAATAAGAACATAATAAAATTAGTGTGAGAAGTCCATTACACGAGGACGTTCAAAAAAGTCTAATACAATTTTAATGTAATATTAATATTTGAGAGTAATAAAATTTACATGGGATTTCCCATGGCCAGTTTGGCGTTGTATCACCCGGTATACTTTGCTGTTATAAAAATTTAATTCTTAACGTAGTATTAGGTACTAAATTTTTTCTTCTAAAATGTTATTCCATGATTTTCATAAAAGCCCGGCACTTCAAAGCCAGAAGTGCATTGCCATCCCAGTCTCTAGCTGTCTCAGATATTACAAAATATAAAATATTTAAATAAATGTTACTAATTATGTAATGCCTATGACAGGTGGAGAGCGATGTATTTCTGGATTTGAAGTGTTCGATCACCGACGTTATCATGGAGTTACCGCTTTTTTTTTAATATAATGGTTTTAATTAAAAAAAAATGTAAGGTTTGTTATTTATTGTATACCTACAATAATAATAAAAACTGGGTTACTGAGTGAGGCATGAGCATCTTGCTTTAGTTAATTTTTAGATTGTGCGGGAAATATAAATAAATATACGAATATAAATTTTATGTTATAGATAAACTTCAGTGGTTAAATGTTAAAAATTTAATATTTCTTTTGATTTGTAGTTTTGTTTCTAGAATACACCTACAACATACCTTAAAATTTTGAAAATCATACCTATTTAACTAGGTATAACAAAGACTTTTGTTGAGGTAGGATATCAAAACATTTGATATATAAATCGGTTTTCTTTAAAGGATTAAGTGAATATAACAACTGGGATATTTCAATTAAATCTCAAAGCTCTTTGAAAATTTTTAAAACATCATTAAAAAACTATTTATTTAAAAAGCAGAATAATGACTGATAAAACTTTTTTATTACTTCAAAAATAATATTGTTAAATTTGTTTTATTATTTTCTTTGCATTGTAGCATATTGCTAAACAAAAAATCTTGTTACTACTATAAAAATATCTACTTGTTATGTTTCACACTAATTTTATGGTTCATCAATTTTCTGACACGTGTCTCGACCCTTTAAGAACATTATCGAAGGAGTACAAGACAGTACTAGTAGGGGAAGGGGAGGCACATTTGACCAATTTTTGTAAAATGGCCGACCAACTGGTTAATAATTAATTATTATAAACGTGAATGTATACACCACCACAACAAACATTATATCTTCGTTTTCCATTCCAAATATTCAAGAATTGATTTTTTTATAGGATATAACATTAATTTAAAAAATCATTACAAGCGGTTGAAACTGCCCCTCCGGTGGGGTACATTCCACCACATGCTGGGGTAGCTTCAACCATATATAAATAATTGATTAAAATACACCAACAAGAGAAATTTTTATTGCAACATAACAGTAATAAACTAATTATTAAAAATATTAATACCTATGTAATTTTAATACGAGGTTATTTTTGACATTGGAAAGCCTCTTAATTTATGAAATATGAGAAAATATTTTTGGCGATGTCCTAGCAGTTTTAGCTGAACTTGGTTGTGGTAATTTTGGTACTACATCGGAACGGTTTACAGCAGATATGTCATCGACAAGAGGATAAATAAATTTGTATCCAGGTACCTTCCTGCGTAAAAATTGTATCATATATTCGTTAGGTTTTAATATTTCAAACTTTTCCGACGTAGTGGATAGTAGTCGATTTTACCACAAACTTTACTAAAAAATCATTTTCATTAATGAAATCTTCATCTTTTAATACTTCTAACGAACTTTCTTCCTCACTAAAATCATTACTCTGGTCGTCTGATTCTAGCAATATCGATTGATCTTCATCAGAACTGCTTGTGCTATCTTTCCTTGTCATCTTAGGTTTCTTATTTTCTGGAAAAACTTGCTTTATAACTTTCTGCCGTTTTCGCTCTTCTTGCTTTTTCTTCCGAATTTCTCTTTCATTCTCCAATTCTTCCAGCCTGTCCTTCTCAGGGGTGTCAGTATAAATGCGTGATTTTCCTGAGATGGGAGGATGGGGCAGATTCAACCACTGGTCGAAAGTGCCCCGTATATGTATGGTTGAAAGTGCCCCATCCCTATATGTTTCAGAAAATAATAAGTTAAATTTAGCCAGTGAATTTTAATGCTAGAAAACCTTTATCAGCTTTATTTTCAATAATAGTAAACAATACCGACTCATAAGCCGTGCAAATTACAGCAAAAATGTGTTAACTAACAGTAAAATAAAATGAGTTAATTACTTACTGTGAACAGCCAGTTTCACTATAAAATTTATTTGTCAATCACCAAACCAGAGAGAACAACTGTATTTCAAGGAGATGGATGGCCGATTGTAACCGATATTTGTGTGACATTTCCGGGCGCCAATTTCAAATACAAACAAAGATATAGCTATTGGTTGAATGTGCCTCCCTTTCCCCTACGTCTTGGAAATATCGTTTCACCAGGAATTTAGCCCAGCTCGAATTAATTATATATTTTTAGAATCTTTGAATTAATATATAATATAATGAGCATTTTGTTTACCTGTTTACAATTAATATTTAAAAAATTAATTAGGTACGGATACTTTATTATTTGTTGCTGTTGTTAAGTATATTGATGAAAAAATTACCGAATATAGCACAAGATGATCTGGGTGGCATGACCTGGTCGTAAAAAATTAAGTGAGGCAAAAAGAGTCGTTCTGGGCGCCTTATTTAAAAGAAAACTTCTTTTTGGAGAATAAAATAAAATTCTACAACTATTTCTTCTCCCGGTACCATCCTCAATAACATAAATATTTTTGTGGTTCACCTATAATCAGCCTGTAGCATGTTAAAGTGTAAAAATATTATTTTTTAAAGTTGTTGACCTTTACGTATAGAAAACAATATAGCAATTTTACTGGGTTTGTTCGATTCAAAAATAAAATAATTATTGTTTCATCATGGAGAAAGAAGAAAACAACCAATTACCGTTCCTAGATGTCAACGTAAAGAAAAATGGCAACAGCATCCAAACTTCAGTATACAGAAAACCTACGCATACAGGTCAGTATCTCAATTATACATCAAATCACTCAACAATACGAAACATGGCATAGTTAAAACCCTCGTGGATAGAGCAATTACAATCTGTAACTCGAAAGAAGCATTTAAAATAGAAACTCACCACATCAAGACCGACCTCAACAAAAATGGCTACCCCACAAGATTAGTTGACACAATATTGGAAAATCGTAAGAATCGACCCAACGTGCAGGAAGCAAACAGAGAGGCATGCACAACCAACACTTAATATTCCGTATGTCAAAGGAGTATCTGAGAAAATAAGAAGACTAGGACAACGATATAACATCAATAGCGTATTCAACTAAAGGGACACCCTAAGAAGCCACCTGACGAAGACAAAGCCTACAAGTCAAAAAGATAGGAAAAACTGCGTCTACCAGATCCCCTGCGAGTGCGGCCAATCTTATATAGGTGAGACATTAAGACCACTCGAAACAAGGATTACAGAACACAAAAACAACACGTTAAAAGGAGAGACCGAAAAGTCAGGTGCAGCTGACTATGCCTGGACACATGGTCACCATATCATGTGGTCAGAAGCTGAAATCCTACATAAGGAACCACACTGGAGAAAAATAAAGTTTAAGGAAGCTGCTGCTATACACCAGAACCCAGGCTGCTTTAGTAAGCCATTATTAGACATAAGAAATATCTGGAAACCCTTGTTAGGTAGATCTCTGACAGATAGATGTAATCTTAGGATAGGATCGCGTGCCAATTGAACGCATGACTGCACCCACCTCAGTTATGCTTCAGTGCACCTAGCTAGTAGAAATAGTCTTGTAGTTACTTTACTTATTTAGTATTCACCTGAAGACGACTGGAGATACTTACTTGTTGAAACGTTGTGATTTAAAACAAATAAAGACAATGGAAGTCAAAAACTCTTTCATCATTAAATTATTTTTTTGTCCCGCTATTTTGAGCCATCCTAAAGAATCAAAAATAATTTTATGTGATTGGGTCTCCTTCACTTTTTGTATTAACATTTTTTGCGTTTTGTTAACAACAATGCATCTATTGACCTTTGCCACCCTGTATACATCGGTCCGGTAAAAGTACCTAAATCATTAGGTGCATAATGTGGTTAAATTAAGCTCACAAAAAATGGAATTTAATTTTTTTATGATATTCACCCTGTATACCGATAATACGTTTTCCTACGAGCGTGCGCAAAGTAGTACTTTGCGCACGCATTTTTGTGTGCAAAGTTACACTTTTCCGCACTAGTGCGGATAAGACTTTTATCCGCACTGGGTGCGGAAAAGTAAAACTATTCAAAAATCTCCTTGGTAGGGAATATTTATATTTATTTTAGTAGCTGTAAACTATTTTATGGCAATGTGAGAAGCCGTTGCAAGAGTATTCTCTTTTATCTTTTAATCGTAATTCCCGATATTTGTATTTCAGCTTAAAACGAAAAAAACTGTATTTTTTAAGTACCTCGTATAGTGATAAATGATTATAATATTGCCAAGCAACAATAAATGTACATGTAATTGTAATTGCTCTTTTGTTATAAATGTTATAAACAAATAATTTAGTTTCCTATTATTTTTTTTATTGTTATGTAATTTTTTAATTTTCTATTATTTTTTTTTGTTATGTAATTTTTAGTTGTAAGTATATTATAGTTCTTTCTTTAAAGTCGAATTAAAAATTATTAAATAAATTATCATATTTTTATTTTTGTTGTTATCTGATATGAAGCTCGTAGGAAAAATGTTGTTCCTAACAAGTGCGCAAAGTGCTTTTCCGCACGCAAGAACTTATCCGAACTCCGCTTCGCGTCGTTCGTCCAACTGTACTTGCGTGCGGAAAAGTATCACTTTGCGCACTTGTTAGGAAAATAACTATTTTTTTAAAAGCGTCTTCGATTTGCGGTTTATCCGCACGCATTTAAAAAAAAATCTATATATATATAAATGAATGTTTGTCTGTCTGTATGTCCCGTATGAGTTCCTATACCATTTATCCGATTACGATGAAAATTTGGTGATTTGTTGTGTGCAGGCCGAGGAAAATTTCGGCATAAAAAAAAGTGGCGCAACGCATGCCAGATATCTGTGTGATGTATTTCCTTCAAATTTATTTTAGTAAGTAGCGCAGCAACGCGCGCGGGGTATAGCTAGTAGAAAATAAAAAAATGCTTGTAGTAAAAATGTTGATCCTAACTCATGCGGAAAGTCACTTTTCCGCTCTCAACTGCCCACCCGAACTACGCTGCTTGTCGTTCGGGTAACGGCAGTTGTGTGCGGGATAGTGTCTCTTTCCGCACTTGTTAGGATAATAACCATTACCTGGTACATAACACGTTGCCCCGGTAATACTACTATTGTTATTTATTTTTGTTCTGCGAATCAGAATCCGAAAATTAAGGGTTAATTTGGACAAATCTGCATTTATGTAGTTTAGAGCAAAAGCATTTTTACACTAATGTTTTTTTCAAGCATTTATGTAGAAGTATACATTCCAAATATTTAGTTTTGATTTATATTATTATTAAATTTCTATTTAAAAATAAGAATGGAAACTATAGTAGATGAAAGCGATTTATGGACAAAATAACTTAGGTGCTTGGTGTGTCTGAATCTCTCTGCTAACTTGATTTTTTTTATATAAATGTTAAAATCTTTCTATAGGAGAAAACGATTGAGAACTTAATAAAGGCTGATCGAATCACAAAACCACTTGCTTATAAGATAACATATTATTACATTATACTATATATTTTAAAAAAACCCATACACTCCAACTTAAATAGGAGTTAGTAGGAAATATATTATTAAAAACAGTAAGATCAATTAAGAGTATAGAAATGGTTCGGAGAAATAAATGGTACTTAAATTTACTTACCGGCTTTTTAGTAACTTCCTAAGCAGAAAATAAAAAATATGTTTAACACTAGATAACCCGCAAACAGTATACCAATATCTACTTTAAATTTGCAGTATTTAACCATATCTACATCAAATTTAATACATGGTAACAAGTACCTACCTTAATTGCGTTTGGACCCATTATTAGATGATAAAACGGTTTTATAAAGCGGATAAGGATATTGATAAAAAATAATTACCGTGGTGATTAATGTAAGTATTTTAATTCCTTTGAAATCTAATAATTCGTTTTATGGCCTAAATAGATGTAAATAAAAACCATATTTATAAATGTACATAATATTAATTTAATAAAGGTATGTACCTACGTATGGTTTGTATTAATTTGTTATTTTATTGGTTAATACACATTTTAATTCCCGAAGAAAGAACTAGTGAAAACCATAATATTATGTACTATGATGATGGTGAATGGTGTTGAATTTACATTATATAAACATTTTTTATAAGGAAAAAGGTTTTGTTTAGTTTTGCAGGAACAGTGATGCCCCTCAAATTAAACATTTCTTAATCCAATTTTTTTTTGTTAAGTAAACTTTACTTTTCATTACTTAAGGCTTCGATATTTTATTTTCATATAATAATATGTATATATTATGTAGTAAGTATGAAAATTATAGATCATACTGCTAATTTTGTTAATGCAATAATATAAACGACGATACATCGATCGATTTAATATGCTTTAAGCATTCATTCAATGACTATAGTTTTTGTTCCGACAATTTTCTTTATCCCAATTTCGACCAATCACAATTCGCTATTTTTTGTCAAAAATAATTTTTACATCGAAAAATTGTTTTACAGCGTCTGTCAGCAGTTTTTCCGAGTTATTTGTCCCCGCCAAAACTTTTCTACACAGGTTAACAAAAATGACAGAAAAATAACATTACCTGACAAAAAGAAGGTGTTTCCCTAGAATACCAGAAAACGACGCTAAAGAATTTTCTTGTAAAATATTTTTGCTTTGACAAATTTTAAGATAATAATGAATCGTTTCGTCTTGTATGTATACAGTGCGAGTTTATAACCTGGAATACATTCTGAAAATCCAGTACAGGTTTTTTTTCAATGCTTGGACACAGGTATTAACATTTTAAGTCTTTTTTGTAAAAAAAATATTGACACAGTGTGTCCCAACTTAGAGATATAACGATATCGATTTTTTTTCAATGGCGACCATAGTTTTTCATAGACTATTTTAACATTCTAGCAATCTTTAATCCTTTTTCGTTAATAAATGCTTTACATGTTGTCTATTCACTATTTGGCAATATCCTAAACGCTAGTAAAACTCGTATTAAACATTTCTAATTATTTTGGGACAAATTAACCTACACTCAGGTCTTATTCATGATTTCAAGTCCTCAACATTTGCCGGTTACGTACAAGGAATAAAAATTTAAAAGTTGGAACTAAAAAAAGGCCAAAACTTAAAATGTTATTACCAGTGTCCAAGCATTTTTCCAAAAAAAGAACTGTACCTACTGGATTTTCTGAACTTATTGTAGTGGGAGTATCAACATGCTTGCCAACCTATAACCTATTTCGCGTAATTTATTTATTTTTTTCTAGCTTTAACACAAAATTTAAATAAAATCATTATAGTCTTGATAATCTATAGGTAATAATTGTCATATTAAATAAATATCATGAAATTTCATTAATTATTTTAGCAGAATTGTATAGCGAAAACTATCGATCGAAGATTTTTTTAACAATATTATGTCATTGTTCTTTCACTATACAATTCTTCCAAAATTAGCAATGAATGTTTTTTTTGTGAAAAAATCAAAAAACGTGTGGATAAGTACCTAGTATTTAAAATAAAGCAGTCGTGCAGGTGGCAAAAATCCTCGTCCTTGACTCGGATTTCTGTATCCACCAGCACTCATGCTATTTGTTAAAAAGATTATTTAGCAATGTGCTTTTCGATTTTTTTCGAAAAAAAAATATACAAATTCATGTCATTATTGGGTAAAAAAAAAACGATTACCGTTTTTAGGGTTCCGGTGGCCAAAAAGGTTGTGTCGTTTTCAGGAGTGGTGAGGTCAAGAAAACCATATTTTTATTCAATACATTATTATTTATGTTCGAAAAAGTTAGTGGAGCGGAGATACGTTGGCATACTTAACATAATATTTTTGTAAAAAGCCTTAGAAAGTCCAATGTCTCCTACTAGATCAGTGGTTTCCAAATTTATTTTGTCTACTGCCCACTTTGAGAATAAATTATTTTTTAGCGCCCCCATTTTTTCACCTACTTAAACCACTATAACTTCAAATTAAATTAATTAATTATTGTGAGCTATATAAGCGGATATTAAACATTCATTCTAAACGAGACTTTTACTATAACCCACAAGAGTTACGCGCGAAACCGCAAATGAAAATTAAATAAATATTACGTTGTTTATATAGGATTGCATAAGCAGCACGCACCGACAGGAATAAGCCAAACATGCATAAACTCGTTTATCTCATTCGACGCTCAATCGTACTCAATAAGTAAGAACAAGTATTCTATGAACCAGCCGATTGATACAGGAATGCACAAATCGGGTTATTTAACAAAAACTTGTTAAAACATGATTGCCCGCGGTCTATTATCTACGAAAATTACCTATCTAGGTATACTAATAACTAGTAAAATGCAAAAGTGTGTCTGTTGCCTTTTTATTTGTTTGTTTGTGTCTACTTTTATTTCGAAACGGAGCGACCGATTGACATGATTTTATTTTATTTATTCAATAAAACAGGACAGATATGAACTACGCGGAGAGAAAAATCGAACCGAGTTTGAGCAATCTCTTAATTAATATTAGTTGATGTTCACAAGTTGTAGTCGAGTGTCGAGAGCTCCGTCGGTGTCTAAGAGTCTTCCTATAGCTTGATGAAATTACAAATCGCCTCCCAAGCCTCTACACAAAGCCCCCATTTTTTTCTGGGTCTCTTACCGCCCCCCTTTAGGCCTGCAGCGCCCACAAGGGGGCGTTATCGCCCACTTTGGGAACCACTGCACTAGATGGTAAAAAAACCAAAAACCAAATGAGATGTCAATGCTTATGCTGATATCATGCACAAGATGCTAAATATTTATTCTTTTTTGCAAATTTAGAAAAAAAAAGTTTTATCTCCAAGGGTTTACAAATAATACATAGGTACATAATATAGCAGTTAGTGGCTCAATTTTAAAACATAGAATAGAAATATCGTAAAAAAAATCTGATTATTTATGCCCTAAAGTCATGAAGTGATTGCCTTTTAATGAATAAGTTGTTTGACCAAACTGCCAGTAATCGTTTTTCATAGAGAAACTATATTAATGGTTGGATACCTATATATTATGCACACATTTGTATGTTGTATAAAATGTCTTTTCAAAATTGTCTCAATTACTCTCTTTACACCATCAACATACACTTGCAAATTGGAGAAAGTTTAAAATGCATTTATGTATGCTTCGTGCTTATATGGAATTTTTGTCAAAACAGTAAATCCTGTTTGTTTGTAAGTTTAGTTATTTTTTGTAAAAAGAAGTAGGCATCCTAGGGCAAGCAAAGAAATAAGTATTGTCCTTAATTTTATAACGTTTACAAAATTTTTCTCCTTAATTTAAATAAAAAAAAGCCGAAATTGTGCAATTAATGCTTTAATAATTACATAAACAAACTCCTCTTACACCATGGCCACGCCAAAAAACGTCAGTAAACACTGCGAACGTTTGCCAATTATGTCGTAGCATTTGACTATATCGTCTAGAAAGACGATCGCAAAGAACAACAGATTCGCTCCATTTGTGAATGTTTGTCGGTGTTCTGCCTATAGTTTTTGGCACCATACCGTTCACACTAGCGAAACATAAAAATGTTCACAAACCGAATAACAAAAATTCTTTTGAAGTTACCGACTTCAATCGGAACATCAACAAACGTTTGCGATCGTTTGCAAACGTTTGTCACCTCGCGCGCTGTAAGTTTACACTTGACGAGTATCTTGCGTGTCTGCGTTTGCAAACGTTAACGAACGTTTTCCGCGGCCACTGTGACCGCGGCTTTACTTTTATGCTAAAAATTAAGTCAAACCAGCGTTCTTATTTATCTTGAAGAAATAGTCCATACTTTAAGTGGAGTGTACGTTTAAAGGGAAAAAATAAGACACTTTAAGTCTTCCTCCACTGGTATATTAAAATAAGTTTTAATTAAGGGTAAATTCTCTACATGTTTCGAATGTATAAACAGTCATCATCAGGAGAAGAGAATAAGGAATAACAGGTGCAAACAGTCCAAACGAAGCTAAAAGATGATGGAAAGAACAAATAAATTAAATGAAAAACGTTCACCGTAATGGTATACCTAGCAAGAGGTCATTCGTGGAGAATTGGCAAAAACCAAGATATTAAGCTAATATAGCAGTAAGCTAAGTGTCAAATTAGTGGTGCGATGTCACGATGATGATATGACATTACGACCTAAATGTAAAAATTTTAATAATAGCTCATGTCAGAAAAAAACTCAAATTTTAAACTGTGTGTGTGTTTATTTTAGAAACCGGTTAAAAATAAGTAAATTTTAAAAGTATCGTTTAATAATTATAAACAAATAAAATCCCTTTTCTGTGGTTATAAACTTTAGGAATATTAAAAAATTTACTGCTGAACCATACCACTTTTCTTAGCGTATTTCCAATATCTTTAAAATCGTGGCAATTAAACACTACAGAACAAATCATCATGCTGTCCTTGTTTAGATCATTTGTCTCGAAAAAGATAGCTTCTATAATATAATAATATATATAGGTAGTCACTAATAAAAAAATGTTTATTTTCTCTTAACAATTGTTATTTGAACTGTATAACAAAAACAACTTTTAGTTTAGGTAGTTTCGTTTTTAAAACTTTTTTACTGTATATGTTACCTACTTGGTCACTACTTAAGGAAATAAAGGTATATTTTTTAAATGTATATTGTTCCGCTTGTTTTTGTTAAAAAAAAAACGTCATATTTATGTCACTAATGACGTATATGTCGTCTAGAAAAGGTCATTTTTACGACACAAAGCGACTATATCTTGACATAAAAAGTAATTTTTACATTGCAATTGACTTACATAACTGTCGTATAACATCGTAATATGATGTCAACGGTCTATGACTTAGGTATGTTTTATTAACGTCTTTTTTATATCATCCTGTCACTGATAACTGGTGCCTAAGAAACGACGTCAGAATGACGACCGTCTACTACCTGGGTTACTTTTGAAAAGTTTTTGCGTAGTTACGTAAGTTTTTACCTTTCCAGTTCCATAGCACCTTTTATAGGAATATGTATTATTTCCTTTCCCAATTTTGTAATTTTGATGCCCTAGTTTTTTATCGGCACTATATGGTACTAAAAAATGATAGATTTTCTCTACAACCAAACTATCTTTTCTTTTTTTCATTTAACTAATGTTTGTTTTTTAAACTTGTATTTAATTTTTAATTAAACATAATGTACAGTCGCCACAGTGGTTCTTTTCCCGTGCGTCATCAATCAACGATTAGGACTCAACGTGGTTAATAACTCTGCATCCTTATTTATTACAGTAACAAGTTTGAATAAAAGCATAAAAGAACGTCTCCAAGATTCCGCAATAATATAACGTGCTAGACAAGAATAAAACTATAAACGTCAATTAATTACTTTTCTTATTTGTTTAGTTGACTATACCGTTGTATTTTAGAACGTCATTGTCAACGTTGTTTTGATCTGCCAATCTAATTCGTATTTTGTAAATTTGTGTGCCTTAAAACTGTTCCTTTTTCTAAAAATAGTTCTTTTTAGAGCTAATTATACCCACCATCTGTTTTGGCCGTAAGTATTTATGGATTTTTATAATAATTTATTTATTTTAAATATTCTAACCGTGAAAGTTCTTTGAAAAGTTTACGGCAGTGGCTAAATTCCCTTAAATGAAAGGTTGTCAAAAATTTGACTTTTGCGATTTTAATAGTCAATAAAACACGAAACTTTTCTAGATTTTAAGCTTTAAAAATAGTATTAAATGTATTAACATTTGTTTGTCAATTTCTTTTAAATAATAGAGAATGCCGGGCAAAACTCGGAATTATAAATAATTTTTCGCGATATTATGTAGGTACGTCAAACGGTAGGCAGGCACGTCCATTTTATGAACTTAGACTTAGTTTTGACTTTTTTCGTCTCGTAATTTTGATTTGATTCATACGATTTTGAGGACGTGAAAGTGATGACGCACGGGAAAAGATCCACTGTGACGACTTTATTATACTTCTTCGAATAACTTGTAAAACAATATTGGTTCTATATACCACCTAATAAGATATAATAATTGATTTATTTGAGTGTTTGTGGTAACTACGTTTCTATTTTATTTAACGTAGTGTAATTGAATTTCATTAAAACCAATTTAAAGTAACTGCAGAAAATATATTTGTACAGCCTTAATAAAATACAATTGTAAAAAAATAAAACTTGGGCAACTACCAATTTATTTTTGTATCATTTTGTTAGCACCGTGCGAGCAAAAATTATTTGCATCAAAGAGGGCCTTGCATCTAAGGACGTAATGCTTAGCCGTAGAGCTTAATACCTGTTGGGTGTCAGTTACTACCTGAACTAACAATCAATCAGTTGTTCCGTCATCTTTGACAGTCGTTACAGGTAATTTGATTCATCGCCAATTTTTCAATTTCTTGAACAATTCACACAATGGGCTTTACGGAACAGCACAAAACATTCATGGTTGAAGCGTGTTCTCGAAACGGGGTTAGAGAAAATGGTGAGTGGCAATACAATCCGGGTTTGTGCATGGACGATTTCCACGAACATTTTCCTAACGTTGCTTTTATTGCTGGGGATTTTTATCATTGTCTGAAAAGAACCGTGGCTGTGTTTAGGGAAACAGGTTCTATACAACAAAAAAAAAGGAGTAGGAAGACCATCTGTAAGAACAGAAGAACTTGTTGCAAATATTCGTGAAATAATGCAAAATACGCCAACAAATTGTATAAGACGCCTGTCCCACGAAGTGGGAAGACCTTATGGAACATGCAGGAATATTCTTAAGAAGCAGCTAAATCTATTTCCTTATAAAGTGCATGTATGAATTGTGTAAATACAAATTTAGGAAAATTCCAAGAATGTGGTAACATGTCTCCAGAGATGCTGTTCAACACTTTCGAAAATATGAAGAGACGTGTGAATTTATGCTTGCTGGAGCATGGCGGTGGCCAATTTCAGCAATTTATGTAGTTATTTTTCTTTTTCTTTCTGTATATTCTTACTTTGTTAATTTTGTAAACAACAAAAATAAATTTGTTCTTGTCTACTTATTTTATTATGTACTCATTAGTTTGGCATATCATGCATGTCATAATATGAATTTGACAAAATTTTAACCTAGATTTGGTTAGATCGTCCCCATATCATTGTGATCCAAACCAAGCCCTACGTTTTTTAATCCAAGCCCTCTTTGATGCAAATAATTTTTGGTCGTACGGTATCACTAAAGTTGGTATTCTGTGGATCAAAAGTATATTTGATGATATCTACTTATGATAAATGAAATCAAATCACTTAAACGATCAAAATATTTGACAGACTATTTAAATCGAAATTATAAATATAAGTATGGTAGGACTTCTGTACAACTTTAATTTCCAGGATTTGAATTTAAATTTCCTACTTTGATTTCAATAATTTTAAGTGTGAAATTTTTTTATCGCTAAAATTATTCCTGAATATTTTTTTTTGTCCGCAAATATTTAAAGAAAATTATTATCGAAATACTCGTGAACTCGAAAACATTTCCGAAAGTCATTTAAGCACTATTGGTATTATAAGTGAAAAATTTAAAACTTTATTGTCGTGTGTCACTACTATTTATATACCCTATATTAGCCAGCTTATTTCGGAACTTTTCTTATAATAGAGCACAATAATAGGCATACCGATATATCTGACATATATTATATGAATACCTATGACACCCACTCTTTTACAATATCTACCTACTTTTTTCCAATTTAAAGATTCATGACTTTTACACCCTAGTCGCAGCCATGATAGTACTCACGGGGTGCACGTAGGAAATATACGATGGCATGATTTTTTATGTCTAGAATTATGTCAAATTGGATAATTAAATGAACCAATGATTAAACAAATGAATGGCATTATACTATAGGTATACATAACATAATTATTTATATTTTATATTATTTAAGTAAGAAATAAATTTAAACCAATAGTTTAAAGTTTAAAGGAAGAAAATCGTAATTAAATAGCAAGTAAACAAAGTGTTTGTATTTTGAATTATGCAACCGATATTACGAAAATAAACTAGCGGGTAAATATACCGGCATCTGCTTGTAAACAAGTCAGTGGGCGAAGGCTCGGAAAATTCCATTCAAGGCGAGGCTTCTGCACAACAATCTGGGCCTGAAGCGAACGCGACCATTGCAAAGGCATATGAAGGTGAATACAAGCTCGCGTTAAATTTAGCAACAGAAGCGTTTAAATAAAAAAAAAACAACTAAACTTACCCTTAGACATTTTATTTAGCATAAAATTTTCACTTTTAATATTTACAACTAGCAGGAAGATGTACGCAACATTAGTTTTGTTGTGGATGTCAACTAATCAATAGCTCGCCGGGTCGGGAGAGGAACAGGATGTTACCGAACGATATTTACGCGCCAACGCAGTAACCAGCCGCACGGGTTACAATGCTGTCTCTGGGCCAGAATGTTAGCAGGAATTTTTGGACGTATGATGTAATTGCGTCGCGACGCATATTGTGAGGTAATTTTGGGAAAGTCGGGATAAACACTTGGAACGATTTATTAATACTTACACAGATTCATTTGTATAGAAATAAAAAATTATTATGAAATTAATATTTTTTTATCCCCTATTAGGTATATTTCTGTTCGTTTGTACAGGGTGTTGACAATTCGATGATCACCAATAAGATCTTACTCCAGGGCCGTTATTTTCATTCCTATGGTGCTCGTGGAACAAAATCACCCAAAGCTAATTTTTGCGTTAATGTTTTACTTTGATCGTCTTGATTAACATACTAAAAGTCCCCACCCCTCCGAGGGTGCAAACCGCCCCAAAACCACCCCCAAAGGTACATTTTTTTAGGTTTTGCCCATCATCTCGAATATGGTTGATTTTTTTGAAAAAAAGCTAGACATTAAAATAAAAGCCAATAAAATTATCTACAAACTGATGTATATAAGTCTATATTTTAATTACCACAGTGGCGTGCACTAAGCGTTTAAAATCGCTATGTTTTGGATTTCTTAAAAAATCACGTTTCGCTTAGAGAAAATGTGTAGTTAAAAATAATGTTAAAATGAAAAAATAACCACAATAAATAGGTACAGATTTGTGTGTGCCAAAAATTGTAACCTGTTTATAACCCTACTATACTATCCTTTATCGCTATTCGATAATGGAACTTTTTAAAAAACAAAGAAATCTGCGCTTTTTGGATTGTTTGATAAAGAATGTATTCCATCTAATACCACTCCCGAAGATACCATTTTTGTCGTAGATGGAGGATATTTGCTTCATAAAGTCATCTGGCAATTTCCAGTCACTTACAAGGTTATATACGAACAATACATAAATTATATTCTTTATAATTACGGCCAAAAATGCGTTGTTGTGTTTGACGATTATGAAAAGGATTTTACTACAAAAAATCAAGAACAGTTACGCCCGTACGAAAAAAATACTTGTTCTGACGTCATAATTTTCAAACATACTATGGCAACCATCAATTAAACTGAATTTTTCTCCAATAAACACGATAAGTCGTTGTTTATTTAACAGCTGAGTCAACAACTAAAAGAAGCTGGTGTTCAAGTATTTCAGGCAGACGGTGATGCAGATACACTTATAGTGAACAAAGTTTTAGAATTAGGAAAAACAGAAAGTCGTGTAACATTGGTTGGAGAAGACACCGATTTGATGGTTTTACTATTATTTAAAACAAAAACGGACAACATCTTTATGTTAAGACCTAGCCAAACCACAAAACCAAATAAAATCACTAACATAAGTTCCCTGCAGAACAAGATAGGTGTCCTTACATCCTCTATCCTATTTTGCCATGCCATTTCTGGATGTGATAATACATTAGCAATTTATAAAAAAGGAAAGTTGTCAACCTATAGGCTTTTAGAAAAAAATCCGGAATACAATAATGCAGCCAGTGGCGTAACTAGCCCTCTGACCTGGGGGTGGCCTAGGGTGGGCCTGTTATTGTGACTTGCAGTGGCGGCTCGTGTAGATGCGGGCAAAAAATTTTTGGACCACGCCCAAATTTTAACAAATTTGGTCAATAATCAACAGTAATATCACAAGACTTCGTTTTTTTATCGGTTAGATTTTTCAGCTGTCACGAAAACTTTTTTTGGAAATTATTCAAGTTGAATTTGGACATGCTTATTTTGATTAGATCCCGAGAGCGAAAGCTCAAGGGATTGCATTTTTGAATAAACAAGCCCAAAGTTCAACGAGTATTGCCAAAAAAGTTTGAGTGAAAAATGGAAAATTTAACCAATAAAAATATCATGGTCGAGTGATATTTGGCAAGATTATTTCGTACATCATTGAATAAACATGCCCATAGTTCAACGAGTAAAATTGCCAAATAACTTTGAGGCTGACAACCAAAATACATTTATTATATAATATATAAAAATATGTTAAAGCAAAAGCAATACGTCAAAATTTTAGATTAGTTATATAATAAATGACATTGATGGGTTTTTTAAATACTGTGTAATTTATAAACAATGTAACGCATGTACGTTCATTGTTATGTCAAAATTGATGCTATATTTGCGAGGCGAGTAGCGAGCTTACAAAGTCAGCCTTTTTTTTCTGGGGGGGCCTAGCGACGTCTGGGGGGGGGGGCGGCCCCCCTAGGCCCCCCTGTAGTTAGGCGCCTGAATGAAGCGCGACAGAGCCTAAATTCAAACTTCTCCTTAGCATCTCTGCCGCTAACATCAGACGCTGCATCTAACCACATTTTGGCGGGTGTATCACCAAATTCAGGCATGATTGGGGAATGAATTGGATCCTACATCTTGGGGCTGGAAAAAACAGGGGGAGCTTTTGATGCCAACAACTGTCAATAAGCCCATTGCACTAGATTTTATTTTAAAATTGGTTTTCTGCAACTGTAGGACGGATTGTGAAAAACTGTGCAGTTGTAGGAAGGCTGGCTTAGATTGCTCCAATCTCTGTGGGCAATGCCAAGGACAGTCCTGCAGCAATGTCGTCGTCCCTAAGCCGACTGAAAACGAGGATGATCACGAAGAAGAGTTTGTTTAAATAAGATACCTATTAATTTCGATTCTTGCTCTACGCCTCTGTTTTAATTAGAGTGACAGTTAAAACATTTACTTTTTTTTTGATATAGAAGGCCATGGAAATCTAGTGACATTGTGGTTAAACTGATTTTTTTAAAAGAAATTTCCTAACACGTTTTGAAAGAAGCATTTTTTTGGTTTTCTATGTGAAAAAAAGATAGTAAATGGGTATTATATTGTTACACCAATTTTTAAGTAATTTTATTATCGTTTTTTCCTTTATAATATACAAAATAATGTCCATTACCGCGTTTACGCTACACGATGGAAAATACTATTACTAACATAAAAACCTTTAGTGTACGCCACTGTGTTAATTTAAATATTTACTTATATACATCATTTTGTAGGTATTTTTACTGGCTTTTGTTTTGTTATCTAGTTGCTTTTTTTTAAATCAACTGGTTTTGAGATAAATAAAAAATATACAAAAGAAATGTATTTTGTCGATTTAAATTGTTTGGTGCACGCCACTGTGTTAATTAAAATATAGACTTATATACATCAGTTAGTAGATAATTTTATTGGCTTTAATTTTAATGTTAACTTTTTTTTTAAAAAAATTAACCATATTCGAGATAATAAGCAAAAACTAAAAAAATTTACCTTTGGGGGTGGTTTTGGGGTGGTTTGCACCCTCGGAGGGGTGGGGACTTTTTGTATGTTAATCGAGGCGACTAAAGCTAGATATTAACGCAAAAATCAGCTTTAGGTGATTTTGTTCCACGAGCGACCTTAAACTCGGAAACTAAAAAAGATACAGCAAATGGTAAATTGGGGCAAAGCTGGATACCTAATTTGGAGCTAAAGTTAATGCTGGTGAGGAATCAAGGATATTCCGTTTTTGTTTTTTTGTGACGTTATTTATAAACATATTGAGAAATGGATGGAACTTTCTACATGCATGCAGTTATTTACGACGCATTTCAAGATTGTTTTTAATTTATAAACGGGCGTTTCGGTTTTCGGATATCAGCATCAGATCAATATTTTCTAATACGGACCAGAAATTTCAATATGTATTACTTTTTGAAGTATTTTGTTCCCCCAAAACATAAATAAATAAGGGAAAGAAACAAAAAACTAAAAGTCTTCCTCCACAAAATTTAATAGAATAAAAAATTATTCAAGGGTCTCTACATGTTTCGAACGTAGAAACGTTCATCATCAGGAGACAGCAAATATATTTGGTGCTGATGGTTTTAGCAGAAGAGAAAGTGGTGTAGAACCTTAATGGAGCTTGTATGGAACTAAACTGGAAGTGTAGAAAGAAAAGACATATTATGAAAGAGATTGATGAAAATTAAACTCTACTGAGTATGCGAGAAGCCAATAAAGGGGGTCTAAACTAACCAGAAAAAGTGGTGAAGAAGAAAAACCTTTCTAAAAAGGCGTCGAAGAATATTTAAAATTATTGTTTAAAAACATTTTTTATAAAACATCTTTAGGTTTATGTCTGTAAGACATTGTAAGGGTAAAAAGTAGTCAAAATAATGAAGGGATCACAATCTGTAAAAAATAGAGATTAAAATTAAAATTAAAGAATGGAGTAAAATATTTTTTATTTTATAATTATTATTTTTTAATGTCATATAACATATTATGTCATGACTTTTAGTTTTTCTTTCTTTCCCATACTTTAAACTCCACTTTAAGCATGGACTACTTCTTCAAAATAAATTAATAACATTGTGGCAAAATTTCACCCCTTTGAACAGGAAATCCATCATCAGTAACTAAAAATTATTTTGTAATATAAGTTCCTGATTAGTGATGGGCCGTGGGTATTTACCCGATGGGTAAATTCATAAATACCCGGTAAATACCGGGTATTTACCCGAAAGATATTTACCCGTGGGAAGATTGGGTTTTTTTCTTAAAATAAAGAAACAACATAATTTATGCAGATTATTATATTATTATACTGTTTTACATTTTAATATTTTTTATATATTTATTCGTTCTACTCCTATCCTATAAGTATTATCTCTGCTAGTCGTAGTCTAGAAAATCGAGATTATGTTTTTACATGTTAAAAAAATTTCACTGTTTTTCTTTTATTTTGTTTAACTCATATTATTAGCTTCCTAGTTATATTATATTTATTGATGTGTTGTTTTATTTGATTTTAAATACGACTTAAAGGATTTTACTAATTTACATTTCCAATAAAATATATAAAAAACCTTAAATCTATTTATATATCCATTAAGGGTCCGGTTAAATATCTGGGTAAATACCCGGGTATTTACCCGGGTTTTTACCCGGGTATTTACCCAAAATATATTTACCGGGTATTTGCCCATCACTAGTCCTGATAATTATTACCCAGACAGCACAAAGACATCTTAAAGATATCCAAAAGATGTCAACAGTAGACATTCATGACGTCTTATGGACGTTTCTTAACGCCATCAAGACATCTTATGGATATCTTAAAAAGGTCGTATGTTACAAAACCCAACGTCTATACCACATCTTATGGACGGCTTACAGATATCTTATGGACACCTTATAGATGTCTCATGTATACCTTATAGATGTCTTATGAACATCTTATAGATGTCTTATGAATACCTTATACATGTCTTATGGACACCTTAGATACATTTTATAGGCCAAACCGCAGAGCCCTAAAACATTTTGTTTTGTTTGTTAAACATGAAACATCATATTGCTTAATAATTGGTTTTATTAACGTATTACATAATTAAAACCTTTTTAATAATGAATTTCGCCTATCTGTGGCTCTTCTTAGCCACGTCGCGATGGCATCCTCGGCACCTTTTCTACTGTTTTGAAGCCATGTTTTGTCAGCAGATTTATTGACACTGCATCCACTGATTATAGACCAATTTTAATTATTCGAAAACTAAAAACAAACACCACACCACAGAAAAATATGTACCATACAAAACGTTTTTTAATCTACAATTCGTTTTCTTTTAACGGTTCACTAAGTAGAAAGTAAAAAACTGCAAGTCATCATCAGCAAAACTATCAAAAATCAAGCCCATCGACAGTTGACAGTGTTGACCTTGCGTCAATTTCAAATGGCAAAGGGAAGCGCTTTGTTGCCAATCCTAAGTTGTTCGCGATGTTGCCAAATTTACCGATTCTAAAATTTAACTCTATTGTTTGTCGTTTACAAAAAAAAAACTATTCAAGAAAACGTCCGAATTAGTAATAATCATTTAAATTCGATTAGACAAGTATACAAAAAAATAATAAAAGTTCTGAGAACGGCGACGGTCGGGTTTGTTCGGGCTGACGATCCGAGATGGCGGCAACCCAAAGTGTCCATTTAAAAAATATATAAGCTAGAGAAAGACAGGGATACTACAAAGACAGAAGAGAGACAAATCTCTTTCTGTGCTATAACCTAAAAAAACACGAACGTCATATTTACGATATTTTAGCGACATCTTATGGACGTCATCTTACAACATCTTATGTATGTCTTGAAAAAAACGTCTTTAATATGTCTTTTGTAGGTCTGCAGGCGTTCAGACATAATTAAGACCTAAAATCGACGTCTTTAAGACATTGTGTGCTGTCTGGGTATGTTGAAAATATATCCTACTTTAACCAAAAAGAAAGATATTTAATAAGTTATATTTTGGTAAGAAAGGAATTTTAGAGTAAGCATTATAATTAAAATAAGAAATAATGTAAGAAAGCACCAAAGACATTTCTTCTTAACAAAAATATGGGTACCTATCAAAGGTTCTATTAGGTAGTATGTATAACGTGACCATTTATTTATGGACTTAAAACGGGACAGAGGCTTATTTCAGTCAATTTGTAGGTTTTCAATAGAAAAAACACATTCTTAATAAGTTTTATTCTATTTATTAAAATATTACTAAAAATTTTAAAAAGTGATGGTATAAAAAATAAAAATACTTAGTTATTTCTATATTTGTCAGAGGAATAAATTTGATTTAATGCAGATAATGGTAATGATTTTAAGTAAGAATAAAATTCTTGGCACGTTTTTTTAATATTCACTTTAGTTATCAGCATCGCCTTAAGAACTGAGATCTGTAACTGGCTATTTTCTGTCGTCCACAGTTTGTTCATTAAAGAAAATATTCTTTTTACTGGTGCATTTGTGCCAAAAAGACATAAAATACATTCAATTAATATACAAAAGTTTTCATGTTTATGATTGTTGGTGTGAAAGTTTTTGAATACTTCCACCCAACGATTTTCCATCGAAACATTTAGAATAATTCATTCGGTTACTTTTTGCGACGTAATGTAGTTAGAGATTATTGAAAATTAGTCAAATACTTCTGTCTTTATACACCTCTATAGTGGATAAAAATCACACGGTTTTCGGCATTCGGAAAGGTGGTTGTCACGTACTGGTGGAAATTTAAGCATATAACATAATATATTATATCATGACTGTTTGAAGGTTGGAGACAATGATGTTTCTTGAATGATGAAATAGTTTTGGATGTCCATTGTCTTTATATGTTTTAAATCACAACGTTTTAACTGGTAAGTATCTCCAGTCGTCTTCAGGTGAATACTAAATAAGTAAAGTAACTACAGGACTATTTATACTAGCTAGGTGCACTGAAGCACAAACTCAGGTGGCTGCAGATCCGACAGAGACCGATTGGCCAGCACTACAGATGTATCATCTGCATACTTGCAGACCATGGGTCGTTCACAAATAAAAATAAAAATTAACGGACCAAGTATGGAGGATGATCTGGAGTATTAAAAGCATTTGAAAGGTCGAAGTAAAGGCCTGCTACTCTACAGATTCTATCAACATTCTCTTGTATGTAAATAAAAGTGTGAAAGATAGACATTTCAGTGAACCTACACTATCGGAATCCAAAATGTGTATAACAGTGTATTTCTGTTATTAGTGCTTTCAATTATAATAATGACTGTTTGGGTCATAATATATAATATAATTGTAATTTAAAATAATTCAACGTTTTTTAAATTAATTTTCGTTTACCAGATAACAGAAATTTGGAAATGTAAAAGTAAATATATTATAGGGTTATTATATTCCATGTTTAATGCCCTTTTCCTCGAGCTTTCACTACACGTACTTTTGCATTTAAAAAAAGGTAGGTTTGATATTAGTTTTCATCCTTAGATGAAGTATATATTCAGGTAAAATTCACGGAAGTACAAAAAAACTGTTAATCAAAAAGCAATTAACTGTACACATTTATACAAACCAGTTTAAATAAATTTATTAAAATTGCCGATGATAGTGGTTCTTTCTGTGTCCCATATAAAATATAATTTAATACGAAAAATTGCATTACTATTTCTGTCATAGCATCAACGTTTGGTAAGATATTTTGCATTTAATTTCTCGCAAAGTTGGTGATTGTCCCATAAACTTTAATTTCGCGCCAAATTGATGAAATATACTCAAGCGATTTTTTTTAATTATAAATTTACTTGTGCAAGCAATACAAGGAAATAAGTTTAATATATTTTTGTTCTTTATAAGCAAGCGTTGTGCAATTGGCTGTAGTAACGAAACAACTGAAAATGGAAGGATTCCATGTATGGAGATGGAATGACAGATGGCACGAAGGAATCTTACAAATCTTACGCTGGATAAAAGAAGGAAAGCTAAAATATCAAGAAACTATCACTGAAGGCTTTGAAAATACGTTTGATGCTTTTACTGACATGTTGAAAGGGGGCAATACTGGAAAGGCTGTCGTTAAAGTATAAACAGAATTCGGAGTAAATAATTATACAAAAGGTTTTAAATTCTTGGCAATACCCTTTAAAATATTAACTGCGCTTTTCTTTCATTTTATTATTATCTTAAATGCTTCCTGGACTGTATAACTTTTAAAATACATTTTTTGTTGGTTATAACAAAATTGTTTTATTCAATCTTTTTAAACTTACGATACGGTAATGACAAAAATTGAAGTTGGTGTTGCATATCTACTTACTATATTTTCAACAGAATAAACGTCTACTTTAGACACATTGTAAAAAATTATGTCTAGCACAAAACATATAACAATTCTGTCTGGAAGCCCAAAGTTTTGACAATGGATGGCTTTTGTCCATGAAATCAGGTCGCTATTTTGGATTTTTTGTCTGGTATATTTCCTGAAAGAACGTTTTTTGTCGATTTTGCGATGTTTTGAAAAGGTGGAGTTTGGAAACAATAGAATAATAATTGTTGCCGTATTTTTAAATCATAGAATAGCTTGTTAACCACAAATATGAACAATATTAGAAAGATATTATACCTATTCAGTAAAATAGTCAAAATTTTAAAACTCAAAACCGTATGAAACTTTATTTTTTCTTGCTCTCTCTATGCGATAGGGTCAAGAGCAAAATTGCTTTAGTTCCAGTTCTCCGAATATTTCTTGCACGTAGAAAGTATCTCTATGCATAATTTTTAAACTTAACCAAATATTATACCTAATCAAACCATATCTCTATAAAAGTATTATACCGTGTGAGTTTGTTACTCGGAATAAATTCATTAAATCCAGTACACTCAGTACAGTTTTTTTTGGAAAAATGCTTGGACACGGATATTGACATTTTAAGTTGTAGTATTTTTTGTAAAAAAAAAAATATTGATACAGTGTACCCAAAATTAGAGATATAACGAAATCGATAATTTTTTAAATGGCAACCCTAGTTTTTTATTGACTATTTATAGTGCATATTAAGTTATACATAAGTACCAAATTTCAAATTTTTTTTACTGAAAATGTCCAACTTTTCAAGCTTGTAGCCCACACACTACGGCTTTGTTGGCAGCTTTGCTTAACGAACCACTCGATGAACAGAATGGCGAACGCGGGACTGCAGTTTTATTCACCAGTTCACCAAAAAACTACGTATTTATAAAGATAAATAAGATTTTTTTCCATATTAACCTGTTAAACGAGCTGAAACTGGACCCGGGAGGTGGGTTTCATTATTTGCAAATGGATTACAAAACCTGTTTATACTCTCTCTGATACCGTGCGAGCAAAAATTATTTGCATCAAAGATGGCCTTGTATCTAAGGACGTAATGCTTAGCCGTAGAGCTTAATACCTTTTGGGTGTCAGTAACTACCTGAATTATCAATAAGTTATTCCGTCATCTTTGACAGTCGTTACAAGTAATTTGATTCATCGCTTATGTTTCCAATTTCTTAAAATTCACGCAATGGGCTTTACGGAAGAGCACAAAACATTCATGGTTAAAGCGTATTTTCGAAACGGGGTTAGAGTATATGGTGAGTGGCAATACAATCCGGGTTTCTGCATGGACGATTTTCCCGAACATTTTCCTAACGTTGCTTTTATTGCTAGGGATTTTTATCATTGCCTGATAAGAACCGTGGCTGTGTTTAGGGAAACAGATTCTATGCTACACAAAAAAGAAGCAGAAAGACCATATGTAAGAACAGAAGAACTTGTTGCAAACCTTCGTAAAAAAATACGCCAACAAATTGTATAAGACGCCTGTCCCAAGAAGTGGGAAGATCTTATGGAACATGCAGGACTATTATTCTTAAGAAGCAGCTAAATTTATTTCCTTATAAAGTGCAAGTATTATAATTTTACTTATTTTATTACTCATTAGTTTGGCATATCATGTCATAATATGAATTTGACAAAATTTTAACCCAGATTTGGTTAGATATATCGTCCCCATATCATTGTGATCTAAACCAAGCCTTACGTTTTTTAATCCAAGCCCTCTTTGATGCAAGTAATTTTTGCTCCCACGGTACTCTTTTAAAGTTTTAAAATTAGTAATCTCTCTTATCATTAAACAAGACACGCAGTCAAGCTATTACACGACATAAACGACTTGCAGCAACTTTAAGATTCCTTGCCACAGGCAGAAGTTACGAAGATTTAAAATGTTCGGTTATCATCTCACCTCAAGCTATGAATAAGATCATACTATAGACCAGTAAAACACAATTGATTATGTTTTAAAGAAGGAGTATAAATGCAAGGACAAAAATTGCCATTTACATTATTTGAATCATTTTTGTTGCGTATAATTCACAATATCGGAGTGGAAAGCCAGGGGCAGAACTAAAAAAACAAAACATAATGTCGCCAACGATTAAAAAATATAGTTTTGTTTTTTATTTTCGTCTCGATTGAAATTAATTAAGCTGGCAAAATTGGTGTGCTTCGCCTTCAGTTCAGTTATTTAAGTTTTAAGTAGTGCGCTGTGCACTAAGCGACAGATGGAAATAATAAATTTTTATGATGTATCAGCATACCTACCTAAGGTAAAAATTGCTTTTTGCGTCGTAGTAATTTTAAGGAGATTTTAGCGTTTCGTGCTTGGAAGTTGGAAGACCATTATTAAAAATTGGAAACATCTACTTTCTAGTAACACACATAATGTAATGGCTCAATATAAAGGATTTTAACAAAACCTCTTGCTGTTGTTGGGAGTTGATTTCATTTAATTGAAAAACAAAAGATGAAATATTCTCTGTTATATTCTGACAATTTATGCGACGTTTCCTAATCACAGTCTCCAGGAGTGATACAAAAAAATATTTAAAAAAAGTTTTTAAAATTCCACCTATTTTCACCTATTTTTAGGTATATACTTAAGTATACTTAAGTACTTACTAATATTAGGATAAGGGATAATTATTATGCCACCTTGTTAAACCTGCAATTTGTGGGCTACTAAGCTATAGCAATTTATACTGAAACACTCTGGGTATTTTTTGTGCAAATAGAATGCTTATCGAGCAAAGTTGCCAAGTCTGCGGCTACTTTAAGATCCAATAGCTGCGTTGACTATTTTTTTTTAATTCGTAAAAAATAGAGCGATTTGTTAAAAAAGTCCTAAATTAATTTCTTTAATAACTCAACAGGTTTTACTTTTAAAAAAACGCTCTTAAAATAAAAACTTCATATTTTTTTCTTCTCTACAAAATTACGTATCATGCTATTTTATCTCATTAATTTTTTTTATTTATTCTTAGAGTAGTACTGGGACATCGAAACGGACCATCGATGTTACCATCGAAAGCTAGCATCGATGGCTTAAAAACATCGGTTGATGTTCCCTAAACATCGATGTTTAATAATGTTGGGAATAACCGACTACCGGTTTTTCGTTTTTCACTTCTCGAATACTAATATAAATTTTTTGGCTTCTAAAAAAAAAAAGGTCGCCACTTCCCTAATTATTATTGAGTGCAACGCAACACGAAAGGCGGGAGAGACGTTTTAACCGAATTCGTTCCTCGAATTATAACTAAAGCAAAAAAAGGGGCGCAGGTTCCATACTTATTGAGTGAATAAAATCCAAATTTTCATCACTTAAATTATAACATTGCATTGAACATCGCAAGGTAAACATTAATGTCGATATCGATGTTTATGACTTCTAACATCGATGTCGAAAACATCGAACATCGGTAATAGAACATCGATGTTTCAAAAACATCGATGAATATCGCCCAGCACTATCTTAGAGTGCGCAGTTAGATATCCTGGATCCTATATAACCTTTAAAAGTTGTTGGTACGTTTTCTCAAATTTAATTAATTTCGTTAAAATGATCATTTACAAGATACCAATGATGGTCAATTAAATAGTTGCCAACCTGTACCTATACGAATGGAAAATGTTCAAAAGCCCTGGTAGACTCTTAAAAATTGTCCGATTTTATTTGCGTTGAAGTGCACAGGGTGTCCCGAATTCAATGCGCATTATTAGGATCTCGGATACCTACTATAAAAGATACAGCAAAGGTTAAAATAGGGCAAAGTTGGATAATTTAGACCTTAAGTTAATGCCAATAATAAATTCCGACTACTTTCAGAGATATCGGAAAAAACCCGAAAACTTCATTTTCCATTTTTGTTTTGTTGTGACGTTATTTATAAACATATTAAAAAACATAAAGCACTTTCTGTATACACTTTATTACGAAGCATTTAAAGATAATTTCTAATTTAACAAACGGCATTTCGGTTTTCAGATATCACCATCGGATCAAAATTTTTAAATAGGTACGGACCAGAAATTTAAATATTACCTACTTTCTAAAGTATTTTGTTCCCTCAAAACATAAACCAATAAAATTTTAAGGAAAATAATAACACACAGTCTGCTCTACTAGTTTAATCGAAGAATTCAAAAAATCCATAGACCGTACATGTTTCGAAGGCAAAAACCTTCATCTTCAGCGGTATATTGTTAATTGGTTACATAAAGATAATGGTGGTTGAGAAAACTGTGGGGCAGAAAAAGATATTTTTTTAATTCATATTTAAAAAAAAAACCTACATTTAATTATTTAATTAGGTATAGGTACATACCTATATATTATAGAAAAAAAATTATTTTTTAAAGCTAGTTAAACAAGTAAAATTAGGTAGGTATCTGTATTATTTAAAGTAAAGCTTTTATTAAATATTTTTTAAAGCGCACAACTGTACTTTTTCGTTTATACCTATATGTGTAAAATTTTATTGTATACTGAAATTTAGTTTATTTATTTTATATAGGACGAGATCGATCTTGGGAACGGATTAAACTCTTTCCACTAAAAAAAAAAAGATCGACAGAGAAAAATCTATGGGATTTTTTTTCATTAATAACTTTATTCGAAATTTGACTTTAGCATCAAGTTCTGCTTCGAGCGAGATAATAACTAGACTGGGTACATATCGCTAATCGTCAGCCGAGAGTGCATCTAATATTAGTACTAAAAAGATTTACAAAAATTTACAATAAGAAAATACTTTTCTTTTCTTTTTTTCTATTTACTATTGCTTTTTTTGCCTCACCTTCCTGCGGAACGTGAAGGGAAAACATATCGCCAAATTGTTATTATAACAACTGACCAAAACTACACAATGGTGCAAAATTTCCGTTTTCTCGTATAGATAGGTAGTTTTCTGAGACGGCGCCGTATAGGTGCTCGTTAAACTCGCACACCTTTGTGCAATGTGGGATATACTTTCCATATTTGCTCTATAAAAATATGTAAGTATTCAATCGATTAAAGCATAAGGAAAAAATTATTCTTACATGGAAGCTATCAATTATCAGCTAATAAATTTGTAGAAATATTATTGTGCCGAGCCCTTCGGGCACGGCACTGTTCTAGTTCGTTCGTTTAATTATACGAGAGCTGTCACTTTGACAGGTAAGTGTCATTTTTTTTAGCTTTTTCGTAGCGAGGGTTATAGCTGTAAGAATTCGAAATTAAAAAAATTTCAGGTACCTAAATAAGAAAGTTTTATACGACAGCTGTCAAATTTTGACAGTTGACAGTAACTAATATTAGTACTAAAAAGATTTACAAAAATTTACAATAAAAAAATACTTTTCTTTTGTTTTTTTCTATTTACTATTGCTTTTTTTGCCTCACCTTCCTGCGGAACATGAAGGGAAAACATATCGCCAAATTGTCATTATAACAACTGACCAAAACTACACAATGGTGCTAGCTTTTTCGTAGCGAGGGTAAGAGCTGTAAGAATTCGAAATTAAAAATTTTTTAGGTACCTAAATAAGAATGTTTTATACGATAGCTGTCAAATTTTGACAGGTAGGAGTCAGTTTTTTTTATCCTTTTCGTAGCGAGGGTTATCGCTGTAAAAATCCTAAAGTGAAAAATTTTTCAGATCCTAAATAACAAAGTTCTATACGACAGCTGTCATTTTGACAGGTAAATGTCAATTTTTTTAAAGCATTTCTTGTATCTAGGATTAAAGCTGTAAGAATCCAAAATTTAAAAAAAATTCAGTAGTTAAATAACAAAGTTCTATACGACAGCTGTCAACTTTTGACAGGTAAGTTAAAATTTTTTTATTTAGATTTTTCGTAGCGAGATTTATAGCTGTAAGAATCCTAAATGAAAAATTTTTCAGTTCCTAAATAACAAAGTTATATACGACAGCTGTCATTTTGACAGGTAAATTGCAAGTTTTTTTTTAAGCTTTTCTTGTATCTAGGATTATAGCTGTAAGAATTCGAAATTAAAAAAAAATTCAGTACCTAAATAACAAAGTTCTATACGACAGCTGTCAAATTTTGACAGGTAAGTTAAAATTTTTTTTTAGATTTTTCGTAGCGAGATTTATAGCTGTAAGAATCCTAAATGAAAAATTTTTCAGTTCCCAAATAACAAAGTTATATACGACAGCTGTCATTTTGACAGGTAAATTGCAAGTTTTTTTTAAGCTTTTCTTGTATCTAGGATTATAGCTGTAAGAATTCGAAATTAAAAAAAAATTCAGTACCTAAATAACAAAGTTCTATACGACAGCTGTCAGATTTTGACAGGTAAGTGTCAATTTTTTTTTAGCTTTTTCGTAGCGACGGTTATAGCTGTAATAAAACTAAATTAAAAAAATTTTCA
This sequence comes from Polydrusus pterygomalis, assembly GCA_963969555.1. Classification (NCBI taxonomy): domain Eukaryota; kingdom Metazoa; phylum Arthropoda; class Insecta; order Coleoptera; family Curculionidae; genus Polydrusus; species Polydrusus pterygomalis. The sequence goes on from OZ018376.1 coordinate 117,392,548, forward strand.
GTACCAAAATAACAAAGTTCTATACGACAGCTGTCAAATTATATATACTTAAATAGTAATTCTTATTTTTTATAATTTGCTACCATTTCTATGCTGTTTTGTTCTATAACAATATATTGGAAAAAAGTAGTATTTGAGATGACCTAAACGAATATCCAAACCAAAATTATATCGGACGCACCCAATTCGATTTATTAACGATCCAATATGACCCTACATTGATTTTAAAAAAATCAAAAAAATTACTTCCCAACTTTCGATCGCGTTCGCAAACAACAGTGTTTTGTAGCCCAACGTCGTCTACATGTCGAAAAAGTTTAAATCGATTAAAATGATTTTTGCCACCTGTATCGCCCTACAACGAAAAAAAACATATTTTTTAACTTTGACTTTAATAACTTTTTTCCGGTACACCCTGTATATTTGAAATTGTTCCCAGAACGTGCCCCGACTATTCCTCTCTATGTCCAGAAAGTTTGAATCGTTTTGCTCTAACCGTTTCCGAAAAAAAAATTCGCGAATATCGAAATGTCGAATAACCTTCTACCACGTGGCGACGGATTATCAATGTCGAAACGCCATCTTTAAAATCGAGATTACAACCATTTCTGAAACATTTTGGGCAAATATTTTGGTCAGTAAAATTAGCAGAAGGTTCAAGGTAGATATTCCACCCGATTTAAAATCTGGAAATGTTCTTATTATTCTAGCAAGTCACGCTGAAAACACCCATTTTTCGCCATTTTTGACAGCCGGATTTTTAGAATTAATAATTAATTTAAATACATCAATATCAAGGCACTCTTAGTCAAAAGTGAATGGTGTTAGAATTTGTAAAGATTGCCTGTTTCCGCACCCAAAAAAGCGACTTTTCTCAATTTTGCGAATATATTTTAATGATTTTGAATATGTAGAGGTGTTGCGAAGTAATCAGCGCATTTTTTGAGAAAAAAATAAAACGGTTTTGTTAAAAATTGAATAAGCTACAGTCGATATAGTAAAAAAAAAGCTGCCGTTTTTTCCGTATTAAAGATAAAGAAACGAAAAAATATCTCTTAAATACAATTTGACGAGCTCTATCCGCTAAAGTTTACAACGTTTCGATCAAAAGTCGTTTTCAGTACGAAAAAAAATAAAAACCGTGAAAAAATCAGGCCTAACTTTATGATTTCCACTTTCTTACAATTTTCGGCAATTTCCATTCCAGTTAGGTATAGAACGATATATTGGAAAAAGGTAGATTTTGAGATGGCCTAACCGATTATCCAAACCGAATGTCGATTGGATGCACCCAATTCGACTTATTAGCGATCCAAGAGGTACCATTTTCCACCAAATTTTGACTTTGAAAAAATCAAAAAAATTACTTCCAAACTTTCGATCGTGCTCACAAACAATAGGCTTCTGTAACTCGCGGTCCTCTACACGTCCAAAAAGTTTCATTCGATCAAGTTCATTCCTGGGACCACGGTGTGGGCCGCGTGAAACCCGACTTTTTTCGACTTTGACGTTTAATAACTTTTTTCCGGTACACCCTGTATATTCGAAATTTTCACACAACGTACCCCCACTATTCCTCTGTAAACCGAAAAAGTTTCAATCGTCCCACTCTAACCGTTTCTGAGAAAAAAAATCGCAAATGTGAAAATGTCGAAACTGACGGCGGCGACGACGACAACAAACGCACATTATTTTCACCGAAGCGCCGTATAACATATCGCGGTGTAGCGCGATATGTAATTAAGCAAACAAATAGTAGTCACGTGATTCGCATTATCTGTAAAATTTTAATTTTTTCCAAAAAATAATTATTTCTGAAACTATCGAAAAAGTTATTAAAATTTAGTACCCCAAAAAAGCTTTTTAGAACGTTATCTTATTGTGATACCTTCAACTTTATCCTCATAATGTCTTCCAGACATATTATGTTTGATGAGTTTTTTTTTAAATTTAAATAATCTTCGACACCTTCTTAGAAAGGTTTTTCTTCTTCCCCATTTTATTTGGTTGGTTTAGACCCCAATAATTAACGTTTTCACATACTCAGTATGGTTTAACCTTATCAATTTTCTTCATATCATGTTTCTTTTACACTTCAATTTTTTAATTCCATAAAAGCTCCATTAAGGTTCTAATTTTCTCTTTTGCTAACACCAACAGCAAAAAATAAAAAAAAATTCTGTCTCCTGATGATGAACGTTTCTACGTTCGAAACATGTAGAGACCCTTGAATACATTACACAACATTATACAATATGTTATTCTATTAAATTCTGTGGATGAAGACTTTTTTCTTTCTTTCCCTTATTAGAAAAAGTTTTTTTAAATGCGGTTTCTAGCCCACATGCAAAATTTTAGTTGCATAAGATAATTTTGATTTTTTACCTATAATTTGCAAATTGCACCACTTTTGCAAAATAAGACTCAACGCAACCTACATAAAACTTCTCAGTTTTGACTGGTTTTCTTTCAGATACATTTTTTTTAAAGTAGCGCCTTATTAAATGTGTGTTTTTCTACAAAATCAAAATTGGGCTATTAAAATTTGGTCGCATATGTGATGCTAAGTTTATTTGTTTTTGACCCTGTAAGTATAAGGTAACTTTTTAAAATAAGAATTTTTGAAAATGTAGTTTGTGTCTGAAAGTAATACACCTTAATATTAAGACAAAAAAGACACAGTGTTATCAGTTCATCAGTAAAGTGTTCATTAAGTGGAAAATAAATTTTAGTGCTGGGTAAAAAATCAAAATTATCTTTTGCAGCTGAAAATGCATGTAGGCAAGAAACTGCATTTAAAAAAACTTTTTCTAATAACTTTTTTCGATGTTTTCAGAAATAACCCCACTCTTAAATTATTTTTTGGAAAAATTAAAATTTGACAGATAATGCAAATCACGTGACTAATATTTTTTGCTTAAGTTTCATCTCGATCGAAGCAGAACTTGATGCCAAAGTAAAATTTCGAATACAGCTATTAATTAAAAAAAATCTTATATGATGCGGACTTTACTGGTCACACTGTAGACAACACTGCCTTCGAACTCACCTAACGTTAGCCGAACTGTGCGCGCCAATTCACGAACACTGAGCTTCGGCCGGTTTTTGGCCGAAACCGAAACTGTCACCGAAACTAGATTTTTTGGCCGAAACTAGCCCGGCCGGTCTCTAAGAAAAATAAATTAACAGGTTGGGTTTTTTTTATATAAAACATAAAATCAATGGTATTTAGTTTAAGTTAGTGATTCGTGTCTCCCAAAGTTATAGAGTCATGTTCATGACACATGCAAGCACATTATAATATAATACCGTTGGGCTGTGCAGATGTTTGTTGTTTTTTACTATCATCGTCAGTAGAGATAATAGCCCGGTTCCGATTCTCCCTGAGTTGACCTTGACCGCACAGGTGTGCAGGTGTTAATTTGACCTTGATTTGTCCTTGAAGGACGCAGGTGTTCTTTATTGATATGACCTTGACCACCCACCTGGACGAGGGTATTTTTATGGTATGCAGGTGTCCTATTATGTGACTCATTTGACCTTGAAAGATGGAGCTGCTCTTTGATGGTGTTGTCTTGACCATACACGTGGGCGAGCGTATTTTTATGGTATGCAGGTGTCCTTTTATTTATGACACTGTTGCATTACAGTTGTTTGATTTTTACACCTTGAAATATTTCTTTATTGTCGTCATTTATTTGTTTGAAAATATCTAAAGAGATGCAAGTCTGTTTTATTGATGTTACCTTGACCAATATTTTTTTCCAGAAGTTAGATTTGTGATATATTTTGTGTTTTGTTATACCTTCATGTTCTCGAAGGGTGTTTATGGGATTTTCACACCTTGAAAGAGCTATTATAGTCGTAACAATAGGGTCTGGGTCTCTTTGTTATCGGATTTTCACACCTTGATGGGATTTTCACACCTTGAAAGAGTGCAGCTGTCCTTTTGTTATGTATGATTTCGAAGGCCTCTGTTCTTTTGTTATGAGTAATATTGAGCGCTGGCTATTTTTTCTTTATTTAGGTATTCTTGGATTTATTTTTATAGTGGATGCAGATGTCCTTTATGTAACCTTGACTAAACTTTTGAGTAGATGTTTATTTATGACATTGGGTTGGGTTTATTTTCGACCTTGGACGTGCTCGGACGCAAGTGTTTGGTTTTTACGCCTTGAAGAATTTTTATTTTCTATTGACGTTATTTTGTTCTAAAATATTAAATGAGGTGCAGGCACGTTTTATTTGCGATGACCTTGTGTTGGTTCGGGGTACAGGTGGTTTTTATGTTGTTGAGTTTTGTATACTCTTTAAGCGGCTACTCATTTTACACCTTGAAGAGTTTTTTTCTTTATTGACATCACTCTGTTCTAAAATATCGAATGGGGTACAGGTATATATCGTTCGCTACTATGGTTGTTAAAATAGGGTCTGTGCTCTTTGTTATGGGATTATTTAACATTGAAAGAGTGCAAGTATCCTTTTGTATAGGTAACTTTGACTGCTTGCAAACATGCTTTATTTTTCTTTCTTTGATAATCTATGCTACCTCTTGTGAATGAAATCCCTATTTTTGACCAGTAGGTAAAAATTACTTAAATTTATAAGGAGCTTTTTAGTTAATGGGGTTGAATTTTGGTTAATTTATCTAGACTTGACTGTTTCGCATCAGAAATATAATAAATAAAATATTCCAATTCACAAAGTTATACAATCACTGGATGAAAATTAGATTTAAAGCATGTGTTGCCGATTATTGATGCAGATAAGAAAAATTAAAGTGCACACAAGTATTATTACTTCGTCATTGTAATTCATTTTTAAAAATCACATCCAGTAGGTTACACGTTTTTTTTATGGAAAATTTATATTTTATAACATATTTATTTATTTTTATAGTATTATTCTTGCTATTTCTTGTTGTCGTATACGTATCAAAATGTATGCTTTCTTTATGTCTAACGATTAATAAAAATACATATTAGCGGTAAATATATTCTCTTATTTAATCAGGCTACTATCCAAATAATGTTGTAGCATACATAAAAAGTTAACTTCTGATAAACCTTTCTTAAAATCCATTTTCCTCTCTCCTTGTCCTATTCTGTGATGAGTGGGAGCTTTTTAGAAGAAAAAATTATAACTTAGTGCTTTTACGCATTCAAAATTAAAATTATATTATTTACAAAAGGATATTACAGCTTATTCGACGAAGATACGAAATTTTTTTCTCTTATCATTGTAAGTAATAAAAAAAGCAGATATAGCATGTGTTTTAAAATTATAGAAAAAGCATCTGTATGTACATGAAGAGATATTCTCTATTTATATAATCAGCTCGATTCCATCAATTTAACCAAACAATAGGAATGAGGATCAGCCATCGCATTTGAATAGTTTCCACTCATGCACGTGTACACAAAAACTACTAAAGCCATCGAACTTATTTCAAGATAATATATTTTTTGTTTATTAAGCAAAGCAGCTGAAGCAATTTTTTGTGCATCTACCTTTTATGTTATTGATGCATGCCAAGACTATTTCAAAAATAGTTGCGATCCGCTGTGCTGCCATAAAACTAGCAAAATTTAATAAAACGTGTAAATTTGGATAATTAAAGGATCAAATGTTGTTTTTCATGTGATTTTTAGAGCTTTCATTAAGTGAAAATATTAAAATTACTAAATACGGCATATTGGTATAAATTACTGTATATTTTGAAAATAAAAGTTAAAATCTGAAAATTCAGCTGTTTGCCTTTATTGCCCTTATAGTGAAATACATCAATTATCTAAATTTTAAAACATTTATTCAATGTATTTAATACTTATATTTTACATGTGGGATGTGGGTACTCTTAAATATTTTCGGACAACCTTGAAATATTTTAAAAACCTTTATGTGTTTATTGCCCGAAGCAGATAAAATCAACTACAACACACATTATTTAGTTTCGTTTTTGAAAACCGTTCCCGAGTTACAATAGCTGGCCCTAGTCTGGTTGTGGACTTCCAAGCATTCAAGATAGAAAATAATAAACTAATCCCTAAAGAACTTGTTGCCTACGACGGTCATAGAATTAGTCACTATGTTTTTAAACCCCCGTTTCATCTGGCCTTCCTAGGACCAGCGGCATACAAACAAACGAAATGGTTAATGCAACACTATCATTGCATTGATTGGGATTCCGGATTTACTCCATTTTACAAATTTGCTAATATTGTACGGAGCTTGACAGAAAAGGCTGATACCATTTACGTTAAGGGCAGAGAAAAAGCTGATTTTTTAAGAAACTATTCAAGCAAACCTATTATAGAGTTGGATGAGCAACCGGCCCTTAGAAAAGACGTCCCTAAATGTTTCTATCATTGAAATAATGAAAATTGTGCATGTTCTTTGTTTAATGTATTTTTGTTATATGATCAACATGTAATGCAAACCTAATTTTTTAATAAACATTTAATAATACAACCAATTAGTTAATATTTAATTTATTCATATTATATACATTATAACGCATAAAATCAACTACGTGTTCATAAAAGTATGTAATGATTGTTTTTCTGCTTGGGTTTTCCAATTCCTCTAGCAGGGTATCTGTCTTTCTAAGTGTCTGTTTTGTATTGATATATTATATCTTGATGTGAAATAACTTTGTCTACCTATACATTATAATTCCTGTACTCATTCATACACCTAAAAACCTCAATACATAATATCCTAATATCCGAATATCCAATTAGCCACTTAGCCAAATCATCAAATATCCCAATACCCAAATATGTCTACTGACTTTTACTTTTTGTAAGTGTTTTCTCTTTTGTAATGTGTGTGAGTCACTTTTTAAATCAATATCGAACCGGAGAGTTTAAAAATATGACAAAATGTATAGAAGAAGAAATAAAATGTATGTAAAAGCCAAAGAGTTACTATAATCTCTACCAGATCTAAAATTTCAAAGATTAAAAAGCTCACCCAAGATACTCCCACGTATCTTTTTATCACCACCCTCTTCGTCACAGAGCATACTTTTTTTTAATCCCGTGCATTCAGCATGTGCCCTTGTATATTAACAAAAACCCGAAAAACCACTCGAAGAAGAAACGACACAATCAAAGTTTTAAAACAACTAGCGATAAAAACTCATTTTAGCTAAACAAACTAAAATGTTTGCTCAACACACCATCGGTCGACAATTTTCGTAAGAAATATAGAAAACATGCAAATCGTAGTCTAAACAGTATAATACAAAAATATAATGATTTACGAGCATTAGTTGTTTAAATATACTATGCTAATGTAATGTGTGTATGTATGTATATATAATGTATCACAAGAAGAAAGAATACGAAAAGAAAAGGAACAAATCATAAAGGGAAATGAAATTTTCATTAAGCCAAAAACCCCAACAAAAAACAAATTCACTAACATTCTTCAAGAAAGACAGCAAATAACGCTGAAAAATAGATACCAAGCACTCTCCGATGAATCGGACTATGACATGGAAACAGACAACGAATCCACGGCACAATCCGAAATAGCCAACAAAGCCAAACAGACTCTCGCAAACCAACCAAAAACCAACAAAAATCCAAACCCAAACAAAAACAAAAACTACAGCAACAAAGACAACACTGCAACAGGACAAAAAACAAGCCAAACCACCACCGATAATCCTAAAAGGAATAATAAAAAACAAGGAAGGATATGATGAACTAACCAGGGACCTGAACCAATATGTAAAGCAAGGATTCACGTTAAAATTTACCAAAAACAACACAATAATCTATATAAATAATAAGGAAGAATACAACAGCTATAAGCAAATATTACAAACTGAAGAGGCGCTAGAATGGCACACCTATGCTACGGAAGAGGACAGAACACATGCTTTCATAATCAAAGGACTGGACCATCTACCAGACGTAAATGACATTAAGACAGAACTTCAGCAACAGCACGGACTACAAATAAAAAATGTATATATCATGAAAACACAGTTTAGACCGCTATATATGGTTACCACGGACACATCAATTAAGCTACAACAACTAGAAAGGATCAAATTCTTAAATTATGTAAGAATTGTATGGGAAAGAAGAAGACAAAACACATTAATCATCCAATGTAAAAAATGCGGACAGTGGGGTCATGCAACGACCAACTGTTTTAGGCAACAAAAATGTCTAAGATGTGCAGGCGCACACTCAACGTCGCAATGTCATCCCGACAATACCATCAAGTGCATAAACTGCGGACAGGAACATCGAGCAACATCACCAACATGTGAAATCTATATATACAAGGCGCAGCAAATACAAATAAACAAACAAAAACAAGCAGTTACAAAATACAAACCAGCCCCCATCCCAGAAGTCAACCCTTGGACACAACAGGCCAGGGGAAGTGGCCCAACGAGTGTTAGGGCAAGTGACACCCCTAGAAATCCACCCCAACAGCAAAACCAGCATCAGGAGAACGAAACGCCAACCTACGACGACGCATTCCCGAACCTACCCAGGACACGCATACAAGACAACGCCCACTCCCACCCCGACCAAAACCAAACTACGCTTGGATTGTCACAGGCAAGTAACCTTTTTTCCGCCATGAAAGAGTTTAATAGCCTTATCAATATCAGCGAATTTATCAGATTTTTGAACGATTGTACAAAAGAGTTAAGGAAAGCTAAAACGCAGGAAGAACGTGTATCAACAATGATGTCCCTTATGGGAGATAACTTAAACAACTACAAAATTAGCTTTCCGTAACTCTTTAAAAATAGTAACATGGAATGCAAACGGATTGCGTAACAAAATTGAGGAACTAAAGCAATTTCTATCAGATTACAAGATCAGCATCATGTCAATAAATGAAACTAAATTAACACCTCAAATTAAAATTAAACTAAGAAATTATCAGATATACAGGGTCGATCGAAATGCCAGAGGAGGAGGCGTGGCACTTGTAATAAAAAATAATATTCCACATACAAAACTAAATAACGTAAACTCTAACATAGAACATGTATCAATCAAATTAAAAAGCGGTATAGTTATTACAAGCTGCTATGCACATCCTCAGCTGAATTTTCGTGAAAACGATTTAAATCAAATTTTTAACCAATCTAGCAGAGTACTAATATTGGGTGACCTAAATGCAAAACATACAACAATGAAAGCAAACCAAACAAACCCACATGGACGAACATTAATGCAATACTTAAACAACTACGATGTACAAATAATACTGCCACCATCGCCAACATGCTATCATAACGCACATGGAACTCCTTCTTATATAGACATATTTTTATACAAAAACATAACGAACCTACCAAATTCTACAGTAATTAATGAACTCTCTTCCGACCACTTACCAGTCCTAATAGACTGGGCAACAGATATTGAAATAGACACAAAACAAACAACCTGGACATACAAAAATGTAAATTGGAATCAATACCGACAAATACTAAACGAAAGAACAGAAATAAACAATAACATAACGACAACAGAACAATTAGAAGAGGAAGTAGACAAACTGACAAACAACATAAAACAAGCAAGAAACTGCGTTGCCAAGAAAGTACAAATTGAGCACAAAGAAAATATATTGCCACAAAATATACTGAATCTAATAAGATATAAAAACGCAATAAGGAAAAGATGGCAAAGACAGAGAAACATACAAGACGCAATAACGATAAGACAGCTAATAAACGAAATCAAAACAAGAATAAAACAACACAAAAACCAAACATGGACAAACATTATAACAAACCTAACAACCGCAAACAACTCATTATGGAAATTAATAAAACGTACAAAAAAGACAGAGACAAAAATACCCTCTTTTACGCAGAACCCACAAAACAACAAGGAAAAGGCACAGACAATGGCAAGCTTTTATAGACAAGCATACGCAGGAAAACCCAACATTAGTAACGAACAAAACGATATAACTAACTTTGTAAATAAATTCATAAAAAACAAATACCCAATCCCCCCACCAGTTCTACAGAAACTTTACACAACACCAGCAGAGTTAAACAAAACTATAAGGGAGCTTAAGAACAAAAAGGCACCCGGAGAAGACGAAATTGCTAATATCCTGATTAAAAACATACCAAGAAAAACACTAGTACAATTCACATACATCATTAACACAATATTCTTACTGCAACACTTTCCGAGCCCATGGAAAAGAGCAGTGATAGTCCCCATATTAAAGCCTGGTAAACCCGCCATAAGACCGGACTCATACAGGCCCATTGCTCTCCTAAGTGCACTCGGCAAGATTGCGGAAAGAATCATACACAAAAGGTTGAAAACTGGTAGATTGGACCAAAACCTTCCAGAGGAACAGTTTGGCTTCAGAACTGGCAGGAGTGCTGTACTGCTGGTAGCGCATGTTGCGCAGCAAGCAATACAAAAACTTAACCAACAACAAAGCACGGTACTTTTGTCTCTGGACATAAAACAAGCTTTCGACAACGTCTGGTACAACGGACTAATCTACAAACTCATAACATTACACAATTTCCCACTACACCTCACTACACTAATACACTCATATATAACAAATCGAACACTAAAAGTCAGAATAGAAAGTGACTTCTCAGATCCAGTAACCTTACATGCAGGCCTGCAACAAGGAACCAACTTGGCAGCTCCCCTATTTAACTTATACACTGCTGACATACCCCATTACCCAAACTCAAACTTAGCAATTTTCGTCGATGATGTCTTACTATACGCAAGTTCTTACTATGCCAATATAGCAAGGCAAAAAATATCTAACCATCTACATCATCTTCTACCTTGGTACAAGAAATGGAAAATGGAAATAAACGAAAATAAATGCGAGTGCATGGTCATAACAAGAAAACTGACAAACATACATATAAACCAAGACATACAAATAAACGGAAGACAAATTGAACCGAAGGACACATTAAAATATCTAGGGGTAACACTAGACAACAGACTTACATTCAGACAAAACACAAACCAAATAGCAAGAAAATTCATGACAATAACACACACACTAAACAAGATATTAAACAATAAATCACCGCTCTCCCCTCAAAACAAATTAATTATTTATAATCAAATAATCAAACCGGCCTTAACTTACGCGGCACCAGTTTGGTGCAGTATGGCAGACTGGCACTTTGGAAAAATACAAATATTACAAAATAAAATATTAAGATTTATCTTAAAAGCCCCTAGAAGAACACCAATCCGCCACCTACATCAAACCACACAAACTCAATACATACTTCAATATATACAAGACGTCGCAACAAAATTCTATCAAACACAATCACAAAATTCAATTCTGACCCAAAACATACTACAAATTAGACATAACGACAACGCAATACATAAACCACTGCACTCCAGACTTCCAATATATTTCCAAGACCGTTAAAAAACCAAAACCTTAAATAATAAGAAATTAAAAATCTTCAATCCCACTTTAAAACCTCCACACCCTGTATACAAATCCTAAATAAGAACACAAAACCATCACGGCAAAAAATTTGCCGACATCGACAAAATTGCGGCATCGTGCGTACCATTGACCCAAACAATACTACGGCGTCACATATTGCGACGGCCAGCACGTGTTGTTTACATTAATGAAACGAAACATTATAGTACTATGAAATTGATAACAATAACAAATGATTTTAAGCCAAATGGCAAAGCATGAGCGCTGCTTGTACCTGATTAGACTAAGCTGGTTTTTTCCCCAATTTTTCCAGTAAGCATTAACCTCAAACATTCCCATTTAAACAATAGCAGCAAATTACATTCAAATTTTTTATAAAAATAAAAAATACTCTTTCATGGCGGTAAAGGATTACGGAACCGACCAATACAAGCGTAGCTATACGTCAATTGATCATACCACAGGGTCAACACCAACCCCACGGGCGTTCGCCGGTGCGTATCCTGGGCAGGAACAGTTATGAAAAAACTGATCCTTTAGCCCGGTGTAAAGCAAGTTAATATTATACTACTGTAATATTTATTATATTAGAAATGTAATAAGTAGGATAAATTGACATGTAAACATATCGAAATAATAAAGACCTTTAAAAAGTAAAGTAAAAACTAATGTAAGATATCCATGTTTTTAATAAAAAAAGAAAAAGATTCCGCAAATTCGAGTTTTATTCTTTTATTAAGTTTACTTCAATAATGTGGACAGATTAACTTATCGAAAATTCGGCTATTTTGTTTTTTTCAAGAATTAAAACGGAGGGGGTCAGTTCCAATCATCGTATCCATTAAAGTATTTATTTGTGCATTCGTATAAAAAAAGGTAGGTAGTCATAATATGGAATCATCGCCGTTTAAACTTTGTCAGCTAGTGAATAAAGGGCTCTCACACACAGTTATAAGAAAAACAACAACAATATAGACAAACTTTATCGTAAATAGATAGAAAATATATAGAAATTTATTTTTTAAGTTAAATTTTGATCTATACATTGTTCAAGAAACGAAGATTATAGAATCAATGTCCGTCCAGTATTCCACAAGCGTAAATTCGAAGCGAAATTAATATATTAGAGCCATTTTATAGTAGACATACCGTTACATATTTGATATGTGAATAACTTTGTATAATATTTTTGTCCTGTTTTAACGTACCTATTATCTTAAAGGCATAAGGAAGTCCTTTTTCAAAATTCATCCTCTTTTAACTTAAATTAGTTGAAATAAAAACCATAATAAACAAAGAAAGGGAATATTAGCGACAAACATAGCTAAGGATCATTCACATTATAATTCTACAGTAATTTAGGCATTACACATGATTTTTTTTCATAATGCAGTATTTTATTCAAATTATTATTATTCAAGTCAGTTATGGTATGGTGACAGGTCAGAATTGGTTGTTAAAACGGAAGGTTTACAGTGGTAAATACACTACAACTAATTAAATTATTGTAATGGGAACAGAATAGAGGAATGATGGACATAAAACAACACAATTGCTTCTAACAAGGGTTTTTATACTGACTGAACACTTCAAGGTTATTATCTAAATTGTATCAACAGTCTTTCGAAAATAGTTAATTTGCATAATTTTTATGGTTAAATTTTTGAGCGTAAACCCATGAAGTCAGTAAGCAGTTTTGCAGACATTCTCCAAGAATAAAAGTCTTATAAATCCATTCTTCTCTTAGATAAATTATCATTTCAAATATTATTATTATAATAAAAAGAAAACAGAATGTACTCCTAGTAACAAAATAATGACTTGCAACTAAACACTTTGAGAAATAAGTGAAAAGCAAGTATTATATTATTATACAACCTGTCAAAATACTAGATAGACTTTCAATAATTCATTATTTTTTAAAAACGTTGGTATAATAAATTGTGTTACTGCCCATATCCAAAATTTCACTTATTCCTAAACTAACGGAATTCTTAATTAAAGATTTTCTTGAGAACTGTTTTAAAAATGTTATTGTCACTAACCATGGCATGGCTTCATAAAGGGAATGTCAATAACAACAAATTTACTAGTTTTTTCTGATTACATTTTTAATTCCCTAGAAAATGGTGTTGACTGTTAAATTTACGCCCATGATCCGTCACCAAGGATTTTTTTTTTTAATATTGCAAAGGTTTATAAGACACCTAAGTGTTGAAGATACTTGCGTTTTGGTTCTCTCTTTATTGCTGTTGCACAACACCTTGATTTTCTTTTAAAACTGGAAGAGTTACATTAGTTTTTGATTTGATTTACATAAATTACACTTTATAGTCTTCATCGGTATTATATTTTCGGCCTTTTTCATGCAAAAGGTTCTACACAGTCCTTAAACTGATTTCCAGTGCTTTTGCTATTATTTCTTGCATATTAGTTGGTGAATTATGAATTATGAAATTATGAATACACCGAAGAAAACTGTTAATTCTCTACCTACAGTAAATGTAGTGAATGCGACTTACGTCACAGCCCAGGCACGTTTTAAGTTATATTCATATCTCGAACGTCTTGATAATAGAGTCCTGTATTAGTCCTAAAGATATTCTGTAATATATCTCTCTAGAAGTGGCGAACTTGATTTACCCGCAGTACCGTTTATTGGAGATTTGACTGGTGAATTAAATAGTTACAGTTTTAATTCCATCCTCTGTCTATGGCGATCCAAAAATTACTCTTTTAAGGTGTATTTCACTAAAACGCAAAGAGAGGAAGTAATTTGTAAAGTTAAGGTATTTCCATAAACTATGCAGCATCACAACTTGTTAATTTTAATACCATTAAGGATATGATTCTTAAATAGTCCGAGCCAATACCAATTATATCAAAGAATATTCGTAGAACAAAGGAATATGAGGTAACCACAAGAACTGAAGTTAAACTGTATAGACAAAATTCTACACACAGGAGATGTTTACCAAATCGAAGCTCTGTGTCATACGGATACAAAAAAAATCAAGAATTGAATAAAATATGTATTTCCTAGTAACAGTGCTTTAAAATTGCGTTTTTACCCATATCACTTAGTAAATAAAATAAATAACCAATTAAAACTCTGATTTAGAACAAATATATAAAAACTCAACTAAACACCAACGACAGTGTTAATCTTGGTAAAAGAAATCGTGTTAATAATATAAGTTTTCAACGTTTACAATATACAATTCAACGGTATTATAAACAGTATTCAGTTTAATGCTATTCATTACTAAGAGTAAAATACTATTTAAATGTTGCGTCCAAATAACAAACAGGGTATTTGCGAAGAACTCTTCAAACCTGGCTAAAAAGTATACCATCATTTGAATATATAACCATGGAGTTGTATTTATTGTCATTCGACCAATCTGATGTGTCTACGAAAAATAGGTATATTGGTTTATTAGACACACACCTGGTAAAAAATTCATATTAGGTTTGTTCTGACATAATTTCGTATTTTATTGTCTATAACGAAATATTCAAATATTTGGCGATTTGAGAAACGGAAGGGAAACATAAAAATATAATAATTGGGAATAAAAAAAGAAGGTATTGTACACGTTAACGATAGAAAATAAGATCATAATATAGGTGATAAAAATAGGAATCATTGCATAGTTTGTCTGACCAAAAACAAAAATTCGGTTTGTGGTTCGTGGTAAAATCCGTAGGATAAACGACGTATATAATTTCAGCATGAGAAAAGGGAATAAACTTATAATTTTTAGTGGTTCTAAAAAGTTGTGATGAACATATTTATTTTGTGACTTTAACAAGTTGAAGTGACAAATTTGTCAATTCGAATAATAAAAGGCAATTTTCTGGTGCTTTGAGTCTCCCAAGCAAAAACAATCATACAAAATTTGATTAACTATTGGGAAAATGAAAGAGTAAGTTAAAATTCCCCAAATAATATGCAAGAAATAATAGCAAAAGCACTGGGAATCAGTTTAAGGACTGTGTAGAACCTTTTGCATGAAAAAAGCCGAAAATATAATACCGATGAAGACTATAAAGTGTAATTTATGTAAATCAAATCAAAAACTAATGTAACTCTTCCAGTTTTAGAAGAAAATCGAGGTGTTGTGCAATAGCAATAAAGAGAGAACCAAAACACAAGTATCTTCAACACTTGGGTGACTTATAAACCATTGCAATATTTAAAAAAAAATCCTTGGTGGCGGATCATGGGCGTAAATTTGACAGTCAACACAATTTTCTAGGAAATTAAAAATGTAATCAGAAAAAACTAGTAAATTTGTTTTTATTGACATTCCCTTTATGAAGCCATGCCATGGTTAGTGACAATAACATTTTTAAAACAGTTCTCAAGAAAATCTTTAACTAAGAATTCCGTTAGTTTTGGAATAAGTGAAATTTTGGATATGGGCAGTAACACAATTTATTATACCAACGTTTTTAAAAAATAATGAATTATAGAAAGTCTATCTAGTATTTTGACAAGTTGTATAATAATATAATACCTGCTTTTCACTTATTTCTCAAAGTGTTTAGTTGTAAGTCATTATTTCGTTACTAGGGGTACATTCTGTTTTCTTTTTATTATAATAATAATATTTGAAATGATAATTTATCTAAGAGAAGAATGGATTTATAAGACTTTTATTCTTGGAGAATGTCTGCAAAACTGCTTACTGACTTCATGGGTTTATGCTCAAAAATTTAACAATAAAAATTATGCAAATAAACTATTTTCGAAAGACTGTTGATACAACTTATATAATAACCTTGGAGTGTTCAGTTAGTATAAAAACCCTTGTTAGAAGCAATTGTGTTGTTTTATGTCCATCATTCCTCTCTTCTGTTCCCATTACAATACTTTAATTAGTTGTAGTGTATTTACCACTGTAAACCTTCCGTTTTAACAACCAATTCTGACATGTCACCATACCATAACTGACTTGAATAATATTAAATTGATTAAAATACTGCATTATGAAAAAAAATCATGTGTAATGCATAAATTACTGTAGAATTATAATGTGAATGATCCTTAGCTATGTTTGTCGCTAATATTCCCTTTCTTTGTTTATTATGGTTTTTATTTCAACTAATTTAAGTTAAAAGAGGATGAATTTTGAAAAAAGGACTTCCTCATACCTTTAAGATAATAGGTACGTTAAAGCAGGACAAAAATATTATACAAAGTTGTTCACATATCAAATATGTAACGGTATGTCTACTATAAAATGGCTCTAATATATTAATTTCGCTTCGAATTTACGCTTGTGGAATACTGGACATTGGTTCTATAATCTTCTTTTCTTGAACAATGTATAGATCAAAATTTAACCTAAAAAATAAATTTCTATATATTTTCTATCTATTTATGATAAAGTTTGTCTATATTGTTGTTGTTTTTCTTATGACTGTGTGTGAGAGCCCTTTATTCACTAGCTGACAAAGTTTAAACGGCGATGATTCCATATTATGACTACCTATCTTTTTTATACGAATGCACAAATAAATACTTTAATGGATACGATGATTGGAACTGACCCCCTCCGTTTTAATTCTTGAAAAAAACAAAATAGCCGAATTTTCGATAAGTTAATCTGTCCACATTATTGAAGTAAACTTAATAAAAGAATAAAACTCGAATTTGCGGAATCTTTTTCTTTTTTTTTATTAAAAACATGGATATCTTACATTAGCATAGTATATTTAAACAACTAATGCTCGTAAATCATTATATTTTTGTATTATACTGTTTAGACTACGATTTGCATGTTTTCTATATTTCTTACGAAAATTGTCGACCGATGGTGTGTTGAGCAAACATTTTTGTTTGTTTAGCTAAAATGAGTTTTTATCGCTAGTTGTATTAAAACTTTGATTGTGTCGTTTCTTCTTCGAGTGGTTTTTCGGGTTTTTGTTAATATACAAGGGCACATGCTGAATGCACGGGATTAAAAAAAAGTATGCTCTGTGACGAAGAGGGTGGTGATAAAAAGATACGTGGGAGTATCTTGGGTGAGCTTTTTAATCTTTGAAATTTTAGGTCTGGTAGAGATTATAGTAACTCTTTGGCTTTTACATACATTTTATTTCTTCTTCTATACATTTTGTCATGTTTTTAAACTCTCCGGTTCGATATTGATTTAAAAAGTGACTCACACACATTACAAAAGAGAAAACACTTACAAAAAGTAAAAGTCAGTAGAAATATTTGGGTATTGGGATATTTGATGATTTGGCTAAGTGGCTAATTGGATATTCGGATATTAGGATATTATGTATTGAGGTTTTTAGGTGTATGAATGAGTACAGGAATTAGAATGTATAGGTAGACAAAGTTACTTCACATCAGGATATAATATATCAATACAAAACAGACACTTAGAAAGACAGATACCCTGCTAGAGGAATTGGAAAACCCAAACAGAAAAACAATCATTACATACTTTTATGAACACGTAGTTGATTTTATGCGTTATAATGTATATAATATGAATAAATTAAATATTAACTAATTGGTTGTATTATTAAAAAATTAGGTTTGTTGATCATATAACAAAAATACATTAAAAAAAGAACATGCACAATTTTCATTATTTGAATGATAGAAACATTTAGGGACGTCTTTTCTAAGGGCCGGTTGCTCATCCAACTCTATGATAGGTTTGCTTGAATAGTTTCTTAAAAAATTAGCTTTTTCTCTGCCCTTAACGTAAATGGTATCAGCCTTTTCTGTCAAGCTCCGTACAATATTGTAAAATGGAGTAAATCCGGAATCCCAATCAATGCAATGATAGTGTTGCATTAACCATTTCGTTTGTTTGTATGCCGCTGATCCTAGGAAGGCCAGATCAAACGGGGGTTTAAAAACATAGTGACTAATTCTATGACCGTCGTAGGCAGCAAGTTCTTTAGGGATTAGTTTATTATTTTCTATCTTGAATGCTTGGAAGTCTACAACCAGACTAGGGCCAGCTATTGTAACTCGGGAACGGTTTACAAAAACTAAACTAAATAATGTGTGTTGTAGTTGATTTTATCTGCTTCGAGCACTAAACACATAAAGGTTTTTAAAATATTTCAAGGTTGTCCGAAAATATTTAAGAGTACCCACATCCCACATGTCGCTTGCAACTATTTTTAAAATAGTCTTGGCATGCATCAATAACATAAAAGGTAGATGCACAAAAATTGCTTCAGCTGCTTTGCTTAATAAACAAAAAATATATTATCTTGAAATAAGTTCGATGGCTTTAGTAGTTTTCGTGTAAACGTGCATGAGTGGAAACTATTCAAAGGCGATGGCTGATCCTCATTCCTATTGTTTGATTAAATTGATGGAATCGAGCTGATTATATAAATAGAGAATATCTCTTCATGTACATACAGATGCTTTTTCTATAATTTTAAAACACATGCTATATCTGCTTTTTTTATGCTTTAAATCTAATTTTCATCCAGTGATTATATAACTTTGTGAATTGGAATATTTTATTTATTATATTTCTGATGCGAAACAGTCAAGTCTAGATAAATTAACCAAAATTCAACCCCATTAACTAAAAAGCTCCTTATAAATTTAAGTAATTTTTACCTACTGGTCAAAAAAAGGGATTTTATTCACAAGAGGTAGCATAGATTATCAAAGAAAGAAAAATAAAGCATGTTTGCAAGCAGTCAAAGTTATCCATACAAAAGGATACTTGCACTCTTTCAATGTTAAATAATCCCATAACAAAGAGCACAGACCCTATTTTAACAACCATAGTAGAGAGCGATATATACCTGTACCCCATTCGATATTTTAGAACAGAGTGATGTCAATAAAGAAAAAAACTCTTCAAGGTGTAAAATGAGTAGCCGCTTAAAGAGTATACAAAACTCAACAACATAAAAACCACCTGTACCCCGAACCAACACAAGGTCATCGTAAATAAAACGTGCCTGCACCTCATTCAATATTTTAGAACAAAATTACGTCAATAGAAAATAAAAATTCTTCAAGGCGTAAAAACCAAACACTTGCGTCCGAGCACGTCCAAGGTCGAAAATAAACCCAACCCAATGTCATAAATAAACATCTGCTCAAAAGGTTAGTCAAGGTTACATAAAGGACATCTGCATCCACTATAAAAATAATTCCAAAATAAAGATAAAATAACCAGCGCTCAATATTACTCATAACAAAAGAACAGAGGCCTTCGAAATCATACCTAACAAAAGGACAGCTGCACTCTTTCAAGGTGTGAAAATCCCATCAAGGTGTGAAAATCCGATAACAAAGAGACCCAGACCCTATTGTTACGACTATAATAGCTCTTTCAAGGTGTGAAAATCCCATCAAGGTGTGAAAATCCCATAAACACCCTTCGAGAACATGAAGGTATAACAAAACACAAAATATATTACAAATCTAACTTTTGGGAAAAAATAATGGTCAAGGTAACATCAATAAAACAGACTTGCATCCCTTTAGATATTTTCAAACAAATAAATGACGACAATAAAGAAATATTTTAAGGTGTAAAAATCAAACAACTGTAATGCAACAGTGTCATAAATAAAAGGACACCTGCATACCATAAAAATACCCTCGTCCGGGTGGGTGGTCAAGGTAATACCATTAAAGAGCAGTTGCATCCTTCAAGGTCAGATGAGTCAAATAAAAGACACCTGCATACCATAAAAAATACCCTCGTCCAGGTGGGTGGTCAAGGTCATATCAATAAAGAACACCTGCGTCCTTCAAGGATAATTCAAGGTCAAATTAACACCTGCACACCTGTGCGGTCAAGGTCAACTCAGGGAGAATCGGAACCGGGGTGCTCAGGGAGAATCTGAACCGGACTATTATCTCTACTATCGTCCATAGCCTAAGGCATCCGGCCTTTCGGGAAATCTCCCCGCTTCCCAGCCGGCCCATCCGCCCCTGTGTGTTATTATGGAAAGTGGATGTTTCCAATTTTCAATAATGATCTTCAAACTTCCAAGCACGAAACGCTAAAATCTACTTAAAATTACTACGACGCAAAAAGCAATTTTTACCTTAGGTATAGGTATTCTGATACATCATAAAAATTAATTATTTCCATCTGTCGCTTAGTGCACACACAGCGCACTACTTAAAACTTAAATAACTGAACTGAAGGCGAAGCATACCAATTTTGCCAGCTTAATTAATTTCAATCGAGACGAAAATAAAAAACAAAACTATATTTTTTAATCGTTGGCGACATTGTGTTTTGTTTTTTTAGTTCTTCCCCTGGTTTTCCACTCCGATATTGTGAATTATACACAACAAAAATGATTCAAATAATGTAAGTGGCAATTTTTGTCCTTGCATTTATACTCCTTCTTTAAAACATAATCAATTGCGTTTTACTGATCTATAGTATGATCTTATTCATAGCTTGAGGTGAGATGATAACCGAACATTTTAAATCTTCGTAACTTCTGCGTGTGGCAAGGAATCTTAAAGTTGCTGCAAGTCGTTTATGTCGTGTAATAGCTTGACTGCGTGTCTTGTTTAATGATAAGAGAGATTACTAATTTTAAAAGAGTACCTTGCGAGCAAAAAATATTTGCATCAAAGAGGGCTTGGATTATAAAACGTAAGGCTTGGTTTAGATCACAATGATATGGGGACGATATATCTAACCAAATCTAGGTTAAAATTTTGTCAAATTCATATTATGACATGATATGCGAAACTAATGAGTAATAAAATAAGTAGACAAATACAAATTTATCTTTGTTGTTTACAAAATTATAATACTTGCACTTTATAAGGAAATAAATTTAACTGCTTCTTAAGAATAGTCCTGCATGTTCCATAAGATCTTCCCACTTCTTGGGACAGGCGTGTTATACAATTTGTTGGCGTATTTTGCAATATTTTATGAACGTTTGCAACAAATTCTTTTACAGATAAGCTTCCTGCTCCTTTTTTGTGTAGTATAGAACCTGTTTCCCTAAACACAGCCACGGTTCTTTTCAGGCAATGATAAAAATCCTTAGCAATAAAAGCAACGTTAGAAAAATTTTCGTGAAAATCGTCCATGCATGAACAAACCCGGATTGTATTGCTACTCACCGTTAACTCTATCCCCGTTTCGAAAATACGCTTCAACCCTGAATGTTTTGTGCTGTTCTGTAAAGCCCATTGTGTGAATTGTTTAACTTGTACGTGACGTTACTTGTAACGACTGTCAAAGATGATGGAATAACTGATTGATTGATAATTTAGGTAGTTACTGACACCCAATAGATATTAAGCTCTAGGGCTAAGCATTACGTCCTTAGATGCAAGGCCATCTTTGATGCAAACAATTTTTGCTCGCACGGTATAAGAGAGAGTATAAATAGGTTTTGTAATCCATTTGCAAATAATTAAACCCACCTCCCGGGTCCAGTTTCAGCTCGTTTAACAGGTTAATATCGCACATTCAACCCCAGCATACCAAGACTTTACGTTCAAGAGTGGACACAATTAAGAATAAATCTAGCGGAACTAGTACCGGCAGCACTCCTAAAGGCGGAGCTAATAAAACCGGTGATAGACTAATCACACGCTCACAAAATAAATAACTCAGTTTTCTCTTTTTGGGACAATTGCGATTGATGCGGAATATTTTGCACTGTACTACTGAGCGCATAGATGTGTTTATTGTTTTTTAGATTTTTACTTTAGTGCTATTATTTTTTCATTCTTTATTCGGAGTCTATAGACTTATATTTTAAACCTATTGTCACTCGTTCCTGGTTTGAATATTAATACAAATGGACTAAACCAGAGTGATTATTATTAGTATTCTTTTTGCAAATCTAACACTTTTGTTATTTTCGTAATTTTATATATTTAAATCATATAAATTATATCGGGACATTAAAACAAATAATTTAAGTGCATATTAAGATAGATTCCTTGCTTTAGCGTAACATTAAAATTTTTTTTTTGTTCTCAGAGTGATTGCAATAGTGTTGATAAAGTTTTAAATTTGGGTGGTTATATCAATAATCTCCACTACTATGAAAAACGGCTTAAGAGTTGGTCACCTAAATGTCAGGTCGCTTTATACAGGGTTTAACAAGTTAGTCAATTTAATTGAAAAACAAAAGCTTGATTTACTTGCAGTCTCTGAGACCTGGCTCTCTAATGAGACAGGTGATGATGTTTTTCTTATTAATGGATATAGGCTTTTTCGAAGGGATCGTCTGACAAGGGGTGGAGGAGTCGCCGTTTATGTTAGTAGAAATTTAAAGTCTAAGATTATTTATGCGGACTGCGCGCAGAGCGACATTGAGCAATTATGGGTGCAATTTAGGGTGAATGGTAAGAATTTCGCTGTCTCTGTGTTTTATAGGCCACCAACATCTAATGTAAAGTCTGGCCTGGACCAGCTTGATAGTGTGTTATCTCTTGTGATTCCGTCTGTTGATTGTGTTGTTTGTTTGGGTGATATTAATGTCAATCTTCTAAACATTGATAGTCCTGTCATACATTGCTTCGAAACCTATGACTTTTCCCAGGTGGTTGATGAGCCAACGAGAATATCGGGTAGTACCGCAACACTTTTAGATCCTATATTTGTTTCTGATCGGGAGCTCGTAAAAAGTTCACAGGTTCTTGATGCGGATGGCATATCAGATCACAGAATGGTCACTTGTGAGCTCAATGTGAAATTGGTTAAATTCAAACCTAAAATTGTTACATATAGGGATTTTAAGAATTTTAATAAGGAATTGTTTTATGAAGAACTGGCTTTACTACCATTTAATAACATGTTATATATGCCTAACATAGAGCACAAGATTCAGTATTTTAATGAACTAATCACACATACTCCGGAGGTAAACTCGCCCCCCGATCGGATCTCCGGGTAAGGGCTGATCCTGTGGCCTCATCAAGCGATATTAACCGAACATCCACTGTCTCCGACAATATACTGGGTTCCCCTAACAACACTCAACGGAGAAATAGTGTGGCACCTACAGTTGCTGACACACCCAAAAACAGCAGCTTCAAAATTGATTTCTGCAATATCAGAGGGCTTAATACCAACATCAATTCAGTCCACCAGCACTTACAATCATCCAAGCCCCATGTGCTCGCACTGACCGAGACAAAGGTCAGATCGTCAACGAACACCGTCAGCTATTTATATCCTGGATACGATTTTCATTTCCGATTTAGACGCAACTTTGGGGTCTGTCTCTTTATCCGAGATGATCTTTGCTGCCAACGAGAGGACACACTTGAACCAGCAGAGTTTGATGTAATGTGGTTTAAAATATCAACGCAGAAAATCACCAAGTTTATCTGCTGCCTTTACCGTCCTCCAAGTGACACCCATTACAGAGCACTCTTCTCGTCACTAGCAAACACAATTGACTTCTTGCAAACCAACCATCCTAATGCCGAAGTCGCTATCTTTGGTGACTTTAACGTCCACAATATCAACTGGCTCAAATACTCAAATACCAACGATGAACAGGGTCGTGAGGCGGAATCTTTTGCGATCAGTTCTGGTCTAACTCAACTCGTGGAAGAACCAACGCGAATTCCAGACCGAGATGGAGATTTTGCTAGTCTTTTAGATCTCTTTTTGACATCCAACCCTGACCTATACACAGTCACCGTTCATCCTCCATTAGGATCTTCCGATCACAAACTTATTTCAACGCTAAGCGAGCTGCCAATTTGTTCTGAACAACCTCCTAAACCTCGTAAAATTTGGCACTACACATCAGCTAGCTGGGAAGACCTAAGGGACCATTTTCGCACTTTTCCTTGGCTGGAAGTATGCTTCTCTTCAGATGATCCATCCGCTTGTGCCCAAGAGGTCTCCGATGTTATTCTTACTGGCATGGAAGCCTTTATTCCTTTCTCCAAGAAGCGCCCTTCTAATGGCAAGCCCTGGTTTAGCAAGAACTGCGAGCGTGCTGTCAGAGCTAAAAAACTAGCTTACCGACAATGGCGTAAAAATCCTACCGATGTGAATCGCACCATCTTTGTTACCGCTCGAAACCAGTGTAAGCAAACGATAGATCAAAACAAAGAGGCTCACAACATGAGGATCAAAAATAAACTTCTCGCCAGTCCTAACGGATCTAGGTCCTTTTGGTCAGTCGCTAAGGCCGTCAGTCAAAATTTTACCAAATCAAATATTCCACCGCTAACACGTGCTGACGGCACAATAGCAACCACGGCTGAAGATAAAGCGAACTTACTCGCAGAACTCTTTGCTTCACACTCCACGGTGAACTTTCAGGGAAAAACACCCCCGAACATTCCAGCAGTTCGATCGGAAATGACTGATATCGTATTCCGTCAGCGTCCTGTCAAACGAATTCTGAAGGGGCTCGATGCCAAAAAAGCTTCTGGTCCAGATGAAATTCCTATTATAGTGCTCAAGAAATGCGCCGATGAACTCACACCAGTATTTTGTAGACTTTTTAACTTATCCTACAAAAAAGGAATATTTCCATCTCGCTGGAAAAAGGCGCGAGTCCAGCCTATACCAAAGAAAGGCAAGAAAACCCTGCCAAACAACTATCGACCAGTCGCATTGCTTTCAGTTATATCAAAGGTGATGGAGAAAGCTATTAACCAACAACTTCTAAAATACCTGGAAGGCCTTAAAATTATCAGCGACCATCAGTATGGATTTCGTAAGTCCAGATCAACAGGAGACCTGCTAGCCTATGTCACTCATCTTTGGAGCAACGCAATCGAACATCATGGGGAGTCCCGGGCTATTGCACTGGACATCTCTAAAGCCTTTGACCGTGTCTGGCACGAGGGGCTCCTAAGCAAACTGCGTTCTTATGGTATGCCCGGCCGATTTTGTTCATGGTTGTCTAGCTTCCTCAAGGACCGCTCTCTGCAAGTGGCGATTGACGGGTTTCTCTCAGACACCTTCACCATCAATGCTGGTGTTCCTCAAGGGTCCATATTATCCCCCACTCTCTTCTTACTGTACATTAACGACCTTCTAGCGAAAACAGAAAATCCATTATATTGCTTTGCTGACGACAGCACACTTATCTCATCTTTTACTTTTAAACCTCAAACATCGGCTGCTGACGCACATCTTCGCAGACAACATGAGGTATCACGCCTCAATAAAGACCTGGAAGAAATTTTGTCTTGGGGTGACAGTAACCAAGTCGAATTTAACGCTCAAAAAACCCAGGCTGCAGTTTTCTCTAAGAAGGTCAACATTGCAGAACCCGATATCGTTATGGCAGGACACGCAATTCCACTGACTTCGTCTATTAATTTGCTGGGTGTCAACCTGGGAGGAAATATGTCTTGGCATAATCACGTTGTGGCAATCGCCAGAGCAGCTTCTCAGAAGCTCGGTATACTTTTCCGTACCAAAAAGTTGTATACACCTCAACAACTTTTGACACTCTATAAAGCCCAGATTCGACCATCACTGGAATACTGCTCTCATATCTGGAGTTCGGCACCGAAGCATACCCTTCGGTTGTTGGATTCCATCCAAAGGAGAGCCGTTCGTCTAATCGGCGACCACGAGCTGACTAAGAACCTCGACAGCTTAAAACATCGAAGACAGGTTGGTGATTTGACTCTCTTCTACAGATATTTTCATGGCAAGTGCTCGACAGATATTGCCCGCTCGATGCCACCTAGAGTAATGCATAGCAGAAACACACGACGAACCACTGCCGCCCATCCCTATGTGGTTCAAATTAGTACACCCCGAACATCATTGTTTCAGAACTCTTTCATTTGGAGGACGTCATCTTTGTGGAACGGCCTTTCTGAGACCGTGTTTCCAACCGAATATAACCTCCAACGATTCAAGAAAAACGTGAATCGCTTTCTTCGCACACGCACCGCTCCCAGAGCGCCTTAAAGGATTTTTCCTATAGTGCTTGTGCTCGATAATAAAAAAAAAAAAAAAAAAAAAAAATATTTTCGATCGACATGCTCCGCTGAGAACAGTTCGCGTTACAAGACCCAAGGCTCCTTGGTTGACTGAGGACATTGCTATATTAATGAGAAGTCAAGATAATGTGCTGACTACTTATAAAAGAACTAAATCGAAAGAGGACTGGGATCAATATAAGGTATTGCGAAATTCGACACTAAGTCTTATTCGTCGGCGCAAAAAGGCTTTTATTGGTATTGTGGCTGATGGGGGTGATTCCCGAAAAACGTGGAAAACGCTAGCGGATCTTAATGTTAAAAATTCCAACAAACAAGATATACCTCGACATTTAGCGGATGTAAATATAATAAATCAATATTTTGCTTCGGTTTTCAAAGAAGGTAGATGCGATGAATTGATGCAAAGATATCAGAGCTTGGAACAGTTTTCTGATAATAGATTTAACTTTGCCTCCGCGACTATTGATGAAATTAACCGGGCTTTACAAAGCATCAAGTCAAATGCATTTGGATCTGATCGCATAACATGGTCAATGCTTCATTATTGCTCGCCATTTATTACTCCCTACGTCACTCACATAGTCAATGTTTGCCTAGAACGTGGTTACTTTTCAGAAGCATGGAAAACATCGATCATACAGCCTATACCAAAGGTAACCAATTCCGTTTCCTGTGCGGACTTGCGCCCGGTTAGCCTGCTACCGGTTCTGTCCAAGATTCTTGAGAAAATAGCATATTTTCAAATGAATAAATTTGTTAATGCAAATAAAATTATTCCTGACTCTCAGTCTGGTTTTCGGAAGAACTACAGTACAGCTACTGCGCTTTCAAGAGTCTTGGACGGGACTGTGGGGGATTTGGATGCGGGCGGGGTGTCTGCATTGGTGTTGCTCGATTTCTCGAAGGCCTTTAATACCATCAACCATGACCTTCTGTGTTTGAAACTTAAATATTATAGATTTGAACAGTCATCTGTAGACTTTATATCATTCTATTTGAGGAATAGATATCAAATGGTCGTTGTAAATGGCGAAACTTCATTGTTGCTGCCTGTGGTGTCGGGTATACCTCAGGGCTTAATCTTGGGACCCCTGTTGTTTATAATATATACGGCGGATATAATAAATAATATAAAGGACTGTTCGCACCAGATTTATGCTGATGATATTCAACTAAGTTATGGTTTTCTCCCCAATGAGCACCATGTGGGTGAATTTGTGATTTACAGAGAGCTCAACAGCATTTCTGAGTACTCAAGAAAGCACAACTTGATTCTAAATCCGAGCAAATCGGTGGTTGTGTTTTTTGGAGATCGAAAGATACCTGGCATCGACAAGGTGGTACAGTTGCAAATAGATGGCATTCCATTGCCAGTGCGTACCGTGACAAAGTCCCTAGGCATTTTGGTTGACTCTAATTTGAAGTTTGTTGATCAGGTCAATAAGACTGTTTAAAGAGCATTCCATAGGTTGATATAAAACAGGCAATTAATGAGAGAATTTTTAAAAAGAACTTAAAACAATTACTTATAGAATTGGAACCTTACAGTGTTGATGACTACTTGAACATGTAATTTCTTGCCGTGTATATGTATTTTTGACGTCATTTCATTTTATGTTTGTATTTATATGTATATATATGTATTTATGAATGTAATTTGAAATAAAGAAATAAATAAAATAAATAAATAAAAGGTATTATACGCTAACAGACATATGTTGTCAAAAAGTCTTCGACGTTTGTTGTGCGAGTCATTAGTATTGTCATATTTTAATTATTGTTCCTTTGTTTATGGCCCTTTTCTTACGTGTCTTGAGAAAAGAAAAATTCAGAGAGTGCAAAATTCATGTTGTCGCTTTGTCTGTTCGCTTCGAAGGTACGATCGAATATCAGATTCCCTTCTTGAGCTTAAATGGCTAAACATGAACAATAGAAGGCATCTTCACTTTGCTGTTTTTGTTCACAATATAGTAATTACGGGATCTCCTTCTTACCTCATCAATGACAGATTGATCCCAAGAACTCGAATACATCAGCGAGACACCCGTTTTAAATCACTTTTTGGTATTCCAAAGCATTCAACAGCATCATTTCAGAGGTCTTTCAGTTACCAAGCGCCACACTTTTATAATAAATTAGATGACGACCTAAAGATGTTGCAACCTATAGCATTTAAAGTTCATTATAAACGAATACTGTTGGCGTCACAGTTGCCTAGCATATTGTAATCAAAAGCTTTCTTATCTTTTTTTAAAGTTTTGTTTTATGTTTTATGTCAAGTATAGGTGCCTGTCTAGTTTTAATTTGCATTATATGTAATGTTTTCCTTCTTTTGCCCGTTGTTACCATGGTTATGGATATGTTAAATTTATTTATTTAGTTACTCATCCTTTTTACTGTACACAGACATACGGGGTTAGGTGCAAGAATATCTACCGCAGCTAAATCTCGCCCTGTGATGGCTGTATATTTTGTTTATAGATAAAAAAAACTGTAATCAATAATGAATAAAAGACTTTTATTATTATTATTATTATATGGGAACAATCTTATTTATCTTCATAAATACGTATTTTTTTGGTGAACTGGTGAACAAAACTGCAGTCTCGCGTTCGCCATTCTGTTCCTCGAGTGGCTCGTTGAGCAAAGCTGCCAACAAAACCGTAGTCTGTAGGCTACTTAAGAAAGCTTGAAAAGTTGCACATTTTCAGGAATACAAACTTGAAATTTGGTACTTATATATAACTTAATATGCACTTTAAAAATAGTCAATAAAAAACTAGGGTTGCCATTTAAAAAATTATCGATATCGTTATATCTCTAATTTGGGACACACTGGATCAATATTTTTTTTACAAAAAATACTACTACTTAAAATCTCAATATCCGTGTCCAAGCATTATTCCAAAAAAAAAAACTGTACTGGATTTACTGAATTTATCCCAAATTACAAACTCACACGGTATAATAATACTTTTATAGAGATATGGTTCGATCAGGTATATTTGGTTAATTTTAAAATTATGAACAGAAAGACTTTCTACGTGCAAAAAATATTCGGAGAACTGGGACTAAAGCTAATTTCGCAATGGGCTTTGGGTTAAATTTTGATTTTGACCCTATCGCATAGAGCTAGACAAAATAAAGTTTCATACGGTCTCGGTTTTTAAAATTTTGAACATTTGACTGAATATTATCCGATATGATTTAAAAATACTGCAACAATTATTATTCAATTCCAAACTCCACCTTTTCAAGTTAGTTTTTAAAAGAGAGGTTGGCAATGAAAAGTCCTTTCTACCTTAAAAGAACTAACTTAACAATCAGTGGCGTAGCCAGGTGGGGGCCAGGGGGGCGCCTGCCCCCCCCTCCCCCTTGCATGGCGCCCCTTGCCGCTTGGTGCCCGTATGCAAAATAAAAATATACTTTAACTACACCCTGTAACATTTATTGAAATTGAAAATAATTTGGTATTCTATTATATGTATTTTGAAAAACAAACACCATTATTTTTTTGAAATACCTCAAATATAATTGAAAGCATCTCATCTGGTGAAATTTCAAGTACAAATGCAAGTCAAATAATTGATGCTCGTGGAATTTTAACTTATATGAAATATTTTGAATTTGTATAATATCTTCTTTGCTTTTGGAAACAAACACTTTTAGGTATTCAAATTCTATCTAATTATTTACAAAAAGTCGATATGAATATATCAGCAGCAGTTTCCTTTAATTAAATCAACCATAAATGACTTAAAATTAAAATCTTTGAGAAATGACGAATCATTTAACAGCTTTGAAGAAAAGGCCAAAGAAATTTCAAGTAAGTATGACTTGCCCAATGAATTTACAAGAAAAAGATCAAAAAAGGTCAAACTTTTTCACGATGAAAAAACGGCTGGACACATTGAAAATTGCCCTAGGCGAAATTTTAAAATTTCTGTATATTTTTTTGTACTGGACACATTTATTCAAACATTAACACAGAGATTTGATGACTTTTTTCTGATAGCAAACAAATTTTCATGCTTAGAGGCGGAAAATATCGCTTTTTCTGAAGAAAATTAAAAATCTGTATGATTTATGTATTTTTTACAAATCTTCTATCCAACCGGAATTAGTTGATGAATACAAATCGTTTTGTAGTCTATTAACTGAAATAAATCAGGAATATAAGTTAAAAACTGAAGAAATACTTAAGTATACCCTTTCTTAATTTCCAAAAAATTGGAATCAGTTTTTCCTAATTTATGTAAAATATACCGAATTTTTTTAACAATAGCTACAAACACTGCAACAGGCGAAAGATCTTTTAATAGACTACGAAATAATAAAACGTACAGTGTTTTTTGGTCCGTATTTTTTTAATGGCATGAATCCCATTTATTTTTGTTTATTATTTAGAATATATTATGATGTGTCTTAACTCGATATTTATTATTTCTATTTGTTTTTTTTTATACATTTTATAACACCATATTTTTGATAATAATAATAATAATAACAGTGTTTCTGAAAAATCATAAAGCGCCCCATATATGTTCGCCCCTCCCGCCCCGCAAGGCTGGCTACGCCTCTGTTAACAATGACCCTTCTAGAGAGCAGCTATAACTTCGTTCCACCTTTTCAAGACATCGCAAAATCGAGCCATCCAGAAAAAAATAACTCTCATTGTCAAAACTTTGGGCTTCCAGACAGAATTGTTATATTATGTTTGGTGCTAGACATAATTTTTTACAAAGTGTCTAAAGTATACCTTTATTCTGTTGAAAATATAGTAAGTACCTACGCAACACCAAATTCCAATTTTTGTCATTTGAGATCTTAAGAACCGTATCGTAAGTTTAAAAAGATTGAATAAAACAATTTTGTTATAACCAACAAATGTATTTTAAAAGTTATACGGTCCAGGAAGTATTAAAGATGATACTAAAATGCAAGAAAAGTAGTTAGTATTTTAAAAGGTAATGCCAAGAATTTGAAACCTTTTGTATAATTTACACCGAATTCTGTTTATACTTTAACGACAGCCTTTCCAGTATTGCCCCCTATTAACATGTCCGTAAAAGCATCAAATGTATTTTCAAAGCCCTCAGTGATAGTTTCTTGAAACTTTAGTTTTCCTTCTTTTATCCAGCGTAAGTTTTGTAAGATTCCTTCGTTCCATCTGTCATTCCATCTCCATACATGAAAACCTTCCATTTTCAGTTGTTTCGTTACTACAGCCAATTGAACAACGCTGGCTAAAAAAGAACAAAAATATATTAAACTTATTTCCTTGTATTGCTTGCACAAGTAAATTTATATTTAAAAAAAAATCGCTTAAGTACATTTCATCAAGTTGGCGCGAAATTAAAGTTTATAGGACAATCACCAACTTTGCGAGTTCAGTCTAGTCCCTAGTTTGTTAAAATTGATTTTTACTTTAATTAAATGATATAATTACTCGAACATCGACGTATTTTTTTTTCAAACAACAATGTTTGTCATGACATCGGTGTTAAAAACATGGAACATCGAATGTACTAACATCGATGTTCGCCAAATATCAATAGTTATCGCACCCCTTTACCTTCGTGGGTTGTAAGTAACTATCTCCTCCATCTCATATAGTAGTTCCACACAATCTTATATTTTTCTTGCTTATTTGCATATTACCATCACCTGACAAGTAGGGCTGTAGTATATTTATAGATTCTATTTTTATATTAAAACAATAATTATCAGGTAATAGATATTTAGAACTATGGAAAAATATTTCTTTGCGCCTAACCTAGCATAAGAAAGTAGTAACTTAAATATTTGTATTAAGAACCTTCATAATTTTTAAAGCGTCTTTAAGGTCCGTATTTTTATTTCTATAATTTTTTCATTTATCTTTAGTGTTTTCTAACAAGAAATAAATTTACTAAAATTTGCAGTACTCTTACCCCAACCAATAAGTATAATTTTATTTCTAATGATAAAAATAATCCTTTGATCTTAAACGCCTGAAATTGACTTAACATTTTTGCAAAAAGAAACAATATTTAATTATCTTAAGCACAGAATAGATATTTATTGATCAACATTGATTTCTCTGACCAACGATGCACCACATTTTTAATAAAAATGATATGTCAACCTTTATTATCTACCTCCGCAAAATTGGCGTTTTTGTTCTTTCCTAGAAAATTACATCATACATACTTTTTTGACAAAAATATTATTTCATACCCTCTTTCTTACCCTCATCCATTAAAATTAAAAAATATGTTGATTAAAATTGGATTCCTTCATCTTAATAACCCTATAAAAGTTGGTCAAAAACCGTTAATATTTTATTTCCATTCCTTAAAAATAACTTTAATTATCAGGTCGAAGTTCGTCTTATTGTCTCCATCAAAAAAATTAAATTGGATTTATAGTTGGTTTATAGTGCGATTAAATCCGCCCCCTCCCCCTCGCCTGGTAAATCGGGAATCCATTGAAATATCTTTGAACGACAATTTGTTGTTTTGTTATTCATGATGGTGGGTTGAAATATGTTTGTCAAGACGGCGGATCTGACCTCCGTCATCTTCTTATCATTTACCCATACCGAATTTGAATAATATATTTCAAAACATTCCGCAGTTGATAGGGGGCGGCATTTTTAGACATAGAGTGCAGTGTCATATAATAAGTGGGGGGCCAATTAAGCCAATATTCACCCACTTATAAATTTAGCAACTTTACCTTTTGAAATTCTGTCGTTATATGCAGAAATTGATCCACACACTGAAATTCTACCAAATATGTTCATTTGATTTAATACAGTTGTACTAAGTTCACCACCCACCTGCAAAAAAAATTCATACTATTAGCGATAGACCAGCTAAATACAGCTGCATACTTTATTAAATCTAATTACCAAAAGTATTAACTTATCCTAAAAATCAGTTTTTTAGATAAGGCAAAAATTTTGGGAACATCCCGAGAATGAAGTAATTTTTCTGCCATAAAATCCGGTATTTTGCACACTGTCACTATCATAGGTCAAAAACAGCATTTTGCATACAGCCAGTATGAGTAAAAAAAAAAAAGTAATCACAAATATTCAATTTATCAAGTATGCTTGACGGAATTACGATTCATATTCAATGTTGTTTTGTTTATATTGTCAGTATCAAGAGTTTATTAAAAATGTATTATTAAATAATTTAAAGTTTTTAAAAAAAATATGCAGTCGTAGAAAAAGTAGGGGAGAGGGAGGCATATTCAACCAATTTTTGTAAAATGGCCAACCAACTGGTTAATAATTAATTATTATAAACGTGAATGTATACACCACCACAACAAACATTATATCTTTGTTTTACCAATCCAAATATTCAAGAATTTGATTTTTTTATAGGATATAGCGTTAATTAAAAAAATCATTACAAACGGTTGACACTGCCCCTCCGGTGAGGTACATTCCACCACATGCTGGGGTAGCTTCAACCATATATAAATAATTGATTAAAATACACAAACAAGAGATATTTTTATTGCAACATAACAGTAATAAACTAATTATTAAAAATATTAATACCTATGTAATTTTAATACGAGGTTATTTTTGACATTGGAAAGCTAGACAGACTCTTAATTTATGAAATATGATTTTTGGCGAAGTAAAGCAATCTTGATGTCCTAGCAGTTTTAGCTGAACTTGGCTGTGGTAATTTTAGTACTACATCGAAACGGTTTACAGCAGATATGTCATCGACAAGAGGATAAATAAATTTGTATCCAGGTACCTTCCTGCGTAAAAATTGTATCATATATTATATGTATGGTTGAAAGTGCCCCATTCCTATATATTTCAGAAACTAATAAGTTAAATTTAGCCAGTAAATTTTAAGGTCAGAAAACCTTTATCAGCTTTATTTTCAATAATAGTAAACAATACCGACTCATAAGCCGTGCAAATTACAGCAAAAATGTGTTAACTAACAGTAAAATAAAATTATTTAATAACTTTACTGTGAACTGCCAGTTTCACTATAAAATTTATTTGTCAACCACCAAACCAGAGAGAACAACTGTATTTCAAAGAGATGGATTGCCGATTGTAACCGATATTTGTGTGACATTTCCGGGTGCCAATTTCAAATACAAACAAAGATATAGCTATTGGTTGAATGTGCCTCCCTTTCCCCTATAGTAAATAGCACGTTATAAAACAACTTTGCAAACTCGCTCAACTTGTTGAGAATTTCAGCTCAGTCCACCAAACTGTCTCACGCGTGAGCGAACATAGTTTTTTTAACCTTGTTATTCAATGTACCACTAAAAAATATCATTGCAGTTTCCAAGATAAAAATATCATCGCTGATTCTCCAGATCAATAATAAATATTGTGGGTAACATTTTTTAATATTTTATTTAAGTGATTAGTAGTTTATGATAAATTTCTTTTACGGCATATTAGTGTAAGTATCAACAACTGTGGGTACCAAAAGCACCAGTCGCGTAGCCAAACTGTAAGGACGAAGGTTCGAAATTATTTATGTGAGCCATATTTCTGTCCGCTAAAAGTCGCCTCAGCCTTTAATTATTTCAGCTTTTTGTCTTTCCACGTCTTACTTTTTTAGGAGTCTCTAAAATGTTCAACAGGAACTCACGAAAAATTATTTGTCATTATCGATCGTCTAAAAAAATTGCACAGAGGTTACTAAAGAATAAGGACACACACGAATCTTTTTTTCGCGGCTTCATCAATTATTCCAATGGAATGTGTATAATTTTTAGGACATTTGCGCTAGTTTGACCAGCGCAGACATTAAACACCACCGTCGCGACGGGGCGGATCGCGTCAGATAAATAGGTTTTTAAAAGCGACAGCAAAGAGGGAGAATCACTTTGGTTCCCTATAGCGGTATTTTTAAACAGAACAATATTTGCCTACTTTGCCGTTTGAAAAACGAAATTATGTTTACTATTAAAATATTTTCATTTTACTTTCGAAGTTATTTTCATTTTACACGCGTTGTGCACTTAATTTTTATTTATTTTATGCTGCCAAACCTACTTGTGTTATATGTAATAACGGTAATGGGGCGCCGAACAGTGGACAGTGGGGGAGATGCGATCATCCTCGTTACCCGCCCCCTACCTTTGGCTACGCTACTGAATTTTATTTAGTAATATTAGCATTAGGTCACTTCAGTTGGTATCTTTTGTTTAAAGGTATTGGTATATTGTGCTAAATTCCTCAAAATTGTAATTGTTTTTGTGATAATGATGATATGATGATATTTTATTAACACGCTTTTATTAGCTTTACCTATATGTTTGTTTGTCCATAACCGACTTCTTTGAACCCAATTTTGAGCCACTTTAAATGGTCAGATTTAATTTAAATTTTGTAGACTTATCAAGAACCGCTGACAATACAATAATCTACTAATCTAGCTCAATCTACTAAAAAAAATTTGTCCTAACAATAACTCAAACTAAAAAATAAATATAGTTTAAAAAAACTAAAAAACACGCTTTTAGGCTGGTTGCCCACAGGACGGTAACGGCACGATTTGTCGCGCGCGGTATATCGCGCCGCATCCGCTGAGCGCTCGCCCACTACACGGTATATCGTGCAAAACTTGTTTAGATTAATATTCCGTATTGCCAGATCAATTCTGGTCAGTTGTTGCTATGAGCTTAGAAGTGAAGGATCGAAGAAAAGTAATTTTATTAGCGATGGTTTCACGTAGGCGCCGAAGAAGGCTATCAAAAGACAAAGGCAATATTGGGTCCATCCCATTTTGAGGCTCAGATTTGTGGAAGGGGCGTTTTATACAATATTTGCAAAAATTAGAGAGTGCTCTTCGGTGGCATATTTTTGATGCAAACACAACCTGTACTTTTATAGACTGCACTCACTGAATGACAACACAGCACTAAAAATATCGTTGGTAATATCGTCGTGTGGGCTAGAAATCATTTAATCATATTGGCGTTCAAAAGTCAGGCGACACAAATTCGAGCGTTTTTTGACCGCCGCGACGGTATTAGATATTTTTGCGGCCAGTGGGCGAACACTGTATTTAATTGTATGACAAATTTGTGAATTTTGGTCGTTGCGATATCGCGTACGATTTATCGCGCGCGACAAATCGTGCCGTTACCGTCCTGTGGGCTACCAGCCTTATTAATCAAACTAAGCGGAAAATAAATATAGTTTAAAATAATTCTTGAAATTCTTAATATAGGCAGAAAATAATACTGAAAGATAAACATGAGTATTATAGTGAAAAAAGCGTGGGTCGCTTTGTGCTATATTTTTCGTATATCGAGCACCCCACGCTTTTTTTACAATAATACTAATGCTTATCGTTCATTATTATTTCCTGTCTATATTAAGAATTTCAAGAATTATTTTAAACTAATAAGTATATTTATTTTCCGCTTTTTAGTTTGATTAATTAAAGCGTGTTTTTTAGTTTTTTCAAACTATATTTATTTTTCTTTATTCTATTCGGAAACCCACATACTTATCATAAAAGGCAATATCGCTTGGACTGTGTGTAAGATGAAACTTTTTTGCCCATTTGTAAATACGTACATTATCAAAGTAGCAATCGACACCTTGTGGAGCAACCTTCTTTAATTCATCTTCGACGTTTTGAGTTTTGTAATTAATAAAGTGGTCAAAACCCAGTTCATCTGTCAGCCATTTTCCTTTGTCGTCAGATCCAGCAATCCCAATTACTTTCAAACCTTTTATTTTTGCTATTTGCCCAACAATACTTCCAACTGCACCAGCAGCTCCGGAGACAACAACTGTTTCTCCGGCCTTTG
The DNA here is from genome assembly GCA_963969555.1 of Polydrusus pterygomalis. Classification (NCBI taxonomy): domain Eukaryota; kingdom Metazoa; phylum Arthropoda; class Insecta; order Coleoptera; family Curculionidae; genus Polydrusus; species Polydrusus pterygomalis. Next base: position 117,429,755 of record OZ018376.1, read on the forward strand.
GTTTACAAATTTCCAGGAATCCAAAGTAAGCAGTATTTCTAAAATAAAATTTTATTCGTGATAAATAATTTTTAATACATTTTAGGAAATATATTAACAACGTTGTAACTAAACTGTTCTTACTGGCAAATATAAAATGTTGAGATGATGCCTATTAGAAGATCTCGGAAACGTGTGGAGTTATCTTTTAAAAATTTGGTAGCAGGTATAATAGACTTTAAACTTTTAAAATATTATATTTTTACGTCTAAATCACTTCCGGTTATACCGGAATTTATGGCCAACTTATTATTATACAACAATATTATTTCATCCAATCCATTTTTGACCACCCATAAAAAAAATGGGTAATAATTATCAATGAAAATATGACATTTTTGTGAATCATTTAAACCAAACTCATTTGAACTAGTTTCTCCTAAGGTATATTTTTTTTTGTTTTTGCTACCACAGCGACTTAAAAAAAGGGAATTTTATTGGCTATAAAATATAGTTGTAAAATTTTAAAAATAGGTTTAGTCCAAAAATTTTGATATTCCCTAATCCATATCATTTTGCTTAACAGTAAAGATTTTTCAGAATTTATTTTAAAGGTTAGATTTATTGTTCTAAAATTTTTTACTTATAAATTTAAAAATAAAGTAGTTTTATAAATTTTTACGCAACCATATAGCATTTTTAGAAACACTTTCAAAAGTAATAATTGTTAAAAGAAAAATTACCCTGGCATTCCTAAAACTCCCAGACCGAGAGATAATGATAAACCTTGAAAATCTAGAACATGTCTGACTTCAAAGCCATCTGATATTGTATGCGATCTCCATCCAAAATTTCCAACTACATGTTGGCCAACAGCAAACTTAGGATTTTTGCTTTCCGTTACCCTAAAACCCAATAATAAATTATATGAATATGTATATTGTATGTGGTTAAGATTTAAAATTCACGATTATATCTTACATCTATCAAATTTGAAAGTAGCAGTAGCGGTGATAAAAAACTGTAGGGAGGGCGAAAAAATACGGTGGGTCTCCTAGAGAAGAAGTATTTTAGTAATGATTTGTTGGGTTAATATTTATATTAAAGAACATTTTAGAAAAAAAATTCTATTATAACGTTAATGTTTATCATTTTGTTATAATGTGTAATTGTCTTATATTACACTTATTTGGTGATCGAGATTTAAGGGTCTTTTTCCCCGTCATTTAAACCTGTCTTTGTTTATAATGATTCGTTTTGGCCTGTGAATCTTTTTTGTGTTATCTGTGTTAGGTGTGGGTATTTTTCCACGAACAGTTCGTGTGGCGTAAGGCTGCATTCTGTTCCAATTCACTCGAGTTCTGTTGCTTTATAACATCGCATGATATACTTATTAAGGTCATTTGTCCAAGCCATGGGCTGTATAGGTTAGTGCTACCTATAAAGTAATGTAGTGCGTTTTTATTTGTGTTCCCACAAGTTTGAGAAGTAGAGGTCGACCGTGGTAGTGCTCGATACCACGGCAAGACGAATTCACTGATGAGGTCACAATCTAACAACTTTGAAAAAAACAAGTACCCTTGTTTTTAATCATTCCCTTATAGAGCAACAAATTTACTTCAAGATAAACATAAATCTCACAAACGAATTACTTTCCTTATCTAATAATGAATTAGAAAAATCCTAAATAATATAAAACGACAATTACCTTTGGAGACTCAAAAACAAATGTAATATTAGAGGTAATTACTATACCTGTAAACAATAATCATCATATCTAAAAAAGGTTAATACTATATAGAGCAAGTTATTAAAACGCATTACTTCATGAAAATTGCTCTTGGCAATTCTGTGCTAGATAAAAAATTGGTTTCTGTTATTATGACGTAATCAATAAATTTCGGGTAGAAGTAAAAGGCGTAAATGCAAATATGGTCACATTGAATCGTAATTCATATCTACCTTAATTTTGTCCCAAGGTGAACAAAATTTTTTTTTAAGGAGTTGCTCCTTATTTGTCTATCCCGCATTCTATGTTGATGTATGTTCTGATGTTTTCTGGTATCTTAACGAGGTATTTTTAAATCTGTGTTGATTTAGAGCCGCAAAGTTTTAAGTCGTCTATAAACATTTGATTGTCACACTGTGTGTAGTTTTAGTCTTTACTTTCTTCTTCACCATGTGTTTGAAGAAATCGTCCATTTTTCTCAAAAAGACCTGATTTGGAATGTAAATTGAGACCGTGACTTTGTGTCTTTTTCAATTCAATTTACATTCACCATGTGTATTTTGGTTACAGTTCACGTTGTGTACAATACAATTAGGAAGTCCGTGATTGTGTCTGGTATTCCATATATCTGAAGGACTTTTCTTACACCGGCTATGAGGTAAAGAGTCAAAATCTTTTTTGTGATCGATGTAGCATGGCGTCACATGTTTCGTTTATTTTTCTGTCGGTTTAACTCTTATTCTGATTGTGATAAGTTGTTCTTTGCAGCCCTGGCTTCTCTTTTCACATTTTTTCTGTTCTATGGTAAGATCCGCTGTCGTGTTGTGTTAAGTGTATTTCGATTTTCTGTGTAATTATTGGTGTTATTGTTTTCTAAAGTATGAATATGCATGTGATTGGTTTATAGTTGGCTGGATTTGCATTGGGTGGCTATTTGTTAAACCCTCGTCCCTTTAATGATTGTGTTAGCGTTGTTTGTTTAGTACATGTTCTTGAGTGTTGTTTATTGTGTTAGTACTGATGAAATTATTCTGTAGTTTACTTACTTTGCTACTTGACTTCCAATAAAAACAGATCCCAACGCTAAACTAGAAGCGTATGCCCTCATGTAAGGATCAACACTAAGGTATACAGCTTCAGCCAAAAACTCTAGAAAAAAAAATATACACAATAGAACAAAATAGAATATAGGAAGATAGGGGTTAAAATTAGATTGGAAAATTAACACCTACTATTAACAATTCCACTTCAATACAGTAGAATTTAATAGAATAAACTACTATAGTTATCACTGAACTGAATTAAAGAAAGTACTTTTTGATTTAGAAACTGCTGGAATATAAAATAGCAGTTTTGTCTAACCAAGTGTTATTTGAGCATTAAAAAAATTTTTTTTTGATATGGCAGCGACTTTTAAATATAAAAAAAAACTTTGTGACAATTTAAGTTTCGCTATTAGCAAAGTTTATTGTTTTAATGCTAATCTTGGTGTCGAAAATAAAATATTTTTCCCATTTTTTTTTACAAATAAATGTTTAATAAAAATATAAATTCGGCAACATCGCACGAAATAAACCCACAAAAGAGCACATCTTTGAATGATGTTGCCAGATTTACTTAGTAATGTATATTGGTTATTTTTTAAACTTATTAAAAATATGGATCGCGAAAGTAAGGGGAAACGATTTTGACGCCTTTCATTTAGTGGATAAATCACATCTTCTATTTTCTTACTATGTACTTCTTACAATGTTGCCGCAAGTTGGGCCTGATTTTGCTCCGAAGGCACTCTGTTATTTTTAATAACTTTTCATGTAGACCTGTTAATACAAATAATACGGTCCTGGCTGACTTAAATAATATGTTCACATAACTCGCAGCGGCCGTACTACTTATTAGTTTATTGTTTTCATGATGCGCCTTTTTCACGATTTAAACCTAATTAACTTAAACAATGTATTTAAATAAATCTGACGTTGGAGGTGCACTTTGACGACATCCCCCGTAAATAAGCAACATATTTATTGTTTTTGATAATGTGCGTTTTTTTACGTTTGAACAATTTGAAAATAACAGAATATTTCCTTCAGACAAATACTACGGGACTCGTTGACAACTAACTCACCAGTAGATACTGCTTGATTCATAATAAAAAAGATAAACAGAAACAAACGTCATCCTACGTTTTGATACAGGGGCCCAAATTTGGATATTTATAATTTTGTGTAAGCTGTATCTCACTATTTTTGAGTTATTGAAAAAATGATATTTTAAAATTTATAGTTACTAAAAAGTATTAACTAAATAAACACCCTATATCTTCACCATATACAGGGATATTGCTGAAAATTATTTTTAAGTTTCTAGGTTGGCCCCTAGAGGGCATAACTATAGTGACAAATCAAAAAGCGCAATTTTCTCTAAAACCTTCATAGTAAAGTTATATCAAAACAAGCATTTTTTTATACTTAGTAATAAAAATTGTAATAAAAGTTTGTATTTAAAGTTTGCTCTACCTTTTTTAATTTTAGGTGCATCGATCTTCTTGCTTAAATTAAAAAAGATATTTTTTAAAATTTAAACAAGAAGAAGAATAAATTTGAAAAAAATGTGTGAGAACCGCAAACCAACATATTTTTTTAAACTGGAGATATGAAAAATATAATATAAAGATGAGCTTCATTAGACCAAACTAACGTTTTAATATGGTATTTGTAGGAAGAAGTTACAAATACCATAGGAACCATTGTGTCTTCTACAAAGCCATAATCAATTCACCATTTAAGATAGACTAATCAATTTTCTCGAAATTAATAATATTCTTTCAAAAAATCAATACGGATTTATGAACGGATCCAGCACTGAAACCGCTATATATGAATTAACTAGTCAGATAACACACAAATTAGACAATAACAAGAAATGCCTTGCCGTATTTCTTGACCTAGCAAGAGCGTTCGATACAGTGCCGCATCATTTACTACTTGATACGTTGCGCAATTATGGAGTAAGAGGCGTTGTATTGAATGTTTTAGAGAGTTACCTAAAAGATCGACAACAAGTAGTAAAAATAGCTGATACCCAGAGTGATCCTCTGGGCATTAAAATTGGAATACCGCAAGGAACCGTACTAGGACCAATTCTTTTCATAACATACATAAATTCTTTAACAAAAATACATATCAATAATGGTAACGTCATATCTTACGCAGATGACACAGCGGTCATTTTTGAAGGTGAAACGTGGGAGGAGGTTAAAAATAATGCTATTCAAGGAATTAGTACAATAAAACAATGGCTAGATCATTTTAAATTAAAACTGAATACATCAAAAACCAACTATATAGCTTTTTCTCTTACCTTACATAATAGTCCAAATTTTAATAAAATAAAAATTATTAGCCTAGATGATGCTATTCATGAAGTAAAAACCACAAAATATTTAGGCATCACTATTGATAAACACCTTAAGTGGAACCAACATGTCTTAAATCTAACGAAAAATATAAGGAAATTAATCTACAAATTTTACATCCTAAGGGAAATTCTTGGAAAAAAATTGTTACTATCCATATATAAAGCGCTTGTAGAATCTTTAATAAATTATGACACAATTGCATGGGGTGGCCTGTACAAAAATTCGCTAAAACCATTAAATGTTGTTTAAAATTATTATATACTAAAAATAATTAATAAAAAAAACAAACGCTACTCGACCCAATTACTTTACAATGAAGATACTTTAAATTTACGATCCCTATACATATTAGCAGTCTCAATATTCACTCACAAAAAATCCGAACTAAAAAAACCTATTTTTCATAGATATACAACACGAAGCAAAACTGAAAAACACCTCAGAATACCTCACAGTAATACAAATATTAATTTACGCTTCTTTAGCTACCTAGCTCCAAAACTATATAACATATTACCCGTCGAAATTAGAAATATCAACAATATTAAAAAATTCAGGAAGTGTTGCAAAACATTTATATATACAGACAATCATAAATTCACTGACTTATTCTAACTTCTCAATTTTCTTTTCTCTGACATATAGCTGTTTATAAATATTTTTCTTGTTTATGCACACTAATAGTGCAATTATTTTAGGTTAAGTGTATTTACATAATAAACTAGTTCCTAAAAAAAATATAAATGGAACTAATAATTTAAATATTATGGATTATTTTTTATTTTGCGCATACAGGGATTTAGTTCTCTAGGTGCAAATGTAAAACCCTACAGAAAATGTTAACTTTGTATTAGATTAGGTACTTTTAGTACAAAAATACAGTGTTATAATTTATAACCCAGTATGTAATATATTTCTATTTTATTCTATTTCTTTAAATTAATGTTCTGTAAATTGCATTTATTTACAACAAAAATAATAGAAAACAGTTGCTTTAATATTGCATTAAAATTTTATGTAGGCTGTGGAACAAAAAAGAAGAAGAAGAAGGCTTTGAATTAAAATATATAATAGTAAGTGTCGAAGTTTTAAAAAGTTTATTATTTTCTTAAAATTTTCCCGGCCTCCAAATGCCGACGTAAAACAAAGAGGCGTTTGACGTGCTTAAAATTTGAAGGAAATAAATCAAACTTTAACCCATTTAAACTTAAGAAGTACTATTTAATATTTTTATATCAAAGCCTTCTTGTATTTTATTTGGTTTCACAGACCACCTAAAATTTTAATGCAATTTGTTTCATGAATGCAATCATTCTCTATTTTTTTTTGCAAATAAATTAAATTTACAGAACATTTATTTAAAGAAGTGTTAATTGTAGCGGCAGCTTTGTAGAAGAGACAATGGTATGGTATTTGTAATTTTTTGCTTATAAATACTGTATTAAAACGTTTGTTCTTATGGAGCTCATTTTTAAATTATATTTTTTATATCTACGGTTTAAAAACAGATATTGGCTCACGGTTTTGACAGATATTCTTCCAATTTATTCCTCTCTTTGATTAAGTTAAAAAAATATATATAGTGTTATATTAAGTTTATGCAGGTGGTCTTAAGTTTAGTAAAAGGCACTTTATGCGTAATAAGCAGATCGAGTTAAAATAAACAAATACATAATCTCAATATTATTGATAGGTTGTTTCCTTAGTCATTGGCCTCAACAATGGAGTTGTCTTTTAACAGCAAAAGAATAATATTTAAAAAACGACCATGTTGAGGTTAAAAACTAATTTCAAAAAAATGAACCTTGTATAGCGACAACAGAGTTGTTTTTTCGGCGCCTATTTAATGCAGATTTCTTGCTACTGCGAATGGATTTCTAGCTACGGCTAATAGAGTTTCTTTCAGTGTAAATGTCAAAAATTAATTACAATTTTGTGTAATTTTAGATACTTGCAATTTAAGAAATTAGCATTATATAATTACTTTAAGGATACAGTAGTTTTCTAAATGTTAAATCAGTTTCTTAATACTTGAATTTTGGCAATCTGGTAAAAGTTTATCTCTTATTGAGTTGTTGGTGTACTGGTTGGCTTGTACACATGACCACTGTATTCTTAAAATAAAGGTCTGAGGATAGACCGATGGTCAAGTTGGCCGAGTGTTATATTAAGTTTATGCAGGTGGTCTTAAGTTCAGTAAAAGGCACTTTATGCTTAATAAGCAGATCGAGTTAAAATAAACAAATACATAATCTCAATATTATTGATAGGTTTTTTTTTTTAATTATTTATTTTACGTCGGCCTTTTTCCGCAACGAGGCCAATCACCGACGCCAGGGAATTTGTCACACACTATCTGGTAATTTTTGCCGAATCCCTCTTTGTCGAAGGTAGGATTCTTTAACGTGCCAACATCCATGACACGGGGCCCACAGTTTAACGTCTCTTCCGAAAGACGGCGCCACCTCTTAAACCAAATTCCAAATTTAACATCGACGTTGCCGGCACCGGGAATGGAACCCGGGCCTACGATCTGTGAGGCCGCTGCGCTGACCACCAGACCGTTTCCTTAGTCATTGGCCTATGTGTGAAAACAATGATGTCATGTCGGAAAAAGGCCAAGTGGTTGTTAGGTGAAGTTTTTGGGAGTTAGTTTAGAATAAGAGCTTGTCTTGTACGAATTATAACAGAACGTGATATGATTAATAAATTTAAAGTTAAATAAAAGCGTATTTTTTTACAAAGCAGCGGTGGGATATTGATCCTATTCTCGTCTTCGGGCGTGTTAATTTACAGAGAATAAAACATGGGCAAATCGGAAACGGAAAAACGTGCTAATAAAAAAAGTGCCAAACGTAGGAAAAATAGGAAACGTTTGGTGTCCGTTTCTGCTAGTAGTTGTTCGAGTAAGAAGTTTGTCGGGTAGTGAAACTAAAAATAGTGAAAATACACGGCAAAAATTAAATCGGCTGAAACGAGAACTAAAAGAACTAAAACGATCGACTATAGTTCTGCCGTTCGGGCGGGTGACGAATTTTTAGTGCCGATATTTGATCCGGCTCGTGATGATGTGATTGTCAAGAATTGGGTTTTAAAAATTGACAGTTCGGCGGGTCACTATAAGTGGGATGATGACACAATTATTCGTTTAATTTCTGGACGACTTAGGGGAAATGCTCGCCAGTGGTATGACGAAAATGTGAAATATGACACCAGTTGGAATAAAATGAAAAATTCTATAATTCAACAGTTCCGTAAGTCCGTTCCATTTTATAAATTACTTAAAGATGCTGCCAATTATGAGGCTACACCTGGACAAAATCTTGGAGATTATTGTTTCCAAAAATTATCTAAATTAAGAGCTTTAAACCTTGATATACCCGATCCATATTTAGTGGATGCAGTTATTGGTGGCATTACAGATGAAACTCTAGCCCGTACTGTAAAATCGGCTCAACATACGGAAGCCAATATTTTATATGCGTATTTAAATACCATGGGTGCCATGCCTCAACATAGTACAAGTTTTTCTTCTAGTCAACCGTTTCAGTCGAATTATAAAAGCAATTTTTTGAAAAGAAACGCCAATGAAAATTTCACACCATAAAGCTGTTTTAACTGTTGAATGTCGGGCCATGTATTTAAAAACTGTAAGCGGCCCCGGATCGAGTGTTTTAACTGTAAAAGAATTGGTCATCTGAAAGAGAAATGTCCATTTTTAAAAAAAGGAAATTTAACAAATTGATTCTGCGATAAATGGATCTCGAGGGGAATTCTCAAATATTTTCTGACAAATAGCAAAAATTAATGGCAAGAAAGTAAATTGTTTCATTGACTCCGGCAGTTTAAATACCCTCATAAAAATGTCTGTTGTCAAAGCACTCGAACTTCCATGTACTGATTCAGATTGTAACTTTAAGAAGTTTTATGGGTACCGATTTAAGCAGTGGAACATTTTCTCAAATACGTGTCCGTTTACAGGGTGTATCCGCTTTGGTAGATGCTATAGTTATTCCAGATGAATATCTTAGATATGATCTAATAGTAGGAAGAGATTTTATTAACCAAGAGCATGTAATGTTTATTAACAGAGAAAATAGGTTGACTTTGCATTATTTGCCTATCACCGGCCAGTGTAACGTAAATTTGATAGACGTTCATAAAAGCAATGTTAATATAATAATCTGTACAATATTTAAAGAAAGTATTAATTCAATTTCGAGAACATAACCTTACCGTCAAGCTGAGTAAATGTGTATTTTTGGAAACTACAATAGAATACCTAGAAAAAGAAATAAGTGCTGAAGGTAATAGACCAAGCAAAAGAATAAAAAATTGTGTGTGCTTAAGACCACACGACAGAAGTGAAAACTTCAACAAGGTTAATTCAGTGTCCACAAAAAGTGCTAAACGCGCCTAAAGAAGTTTTCACTTCAAAAATAACATAAACTTGGAATACGGGATAATTTTACTGCATACGAAAAAAGATATTTCCTAAAATTGAACAACCCTTGAATTTTTACATCTTCAACAGAAGTCAGAAATCATAATAAATTGGGTCCACGGAATAAGCAATTACGGTAAACCTTACTTCACCCTACGTAAATATATAATTTAATAATTTAAAAAATGCCAGAACATACCTGAGACGCAGACGAGTGTCTAGACAACGCACACTGACTGTTTCCACGTTGATACGTCGATACTGAATGCGACCGATGGCGGCATGCTCTTTCATATAACGTTCATTCGGGTCAGGGTCAGTTCGGATTGAATATAGCAGTTGAATTCGAGCGTAGCACACTCGAGTCTGACGCGTGACGGCGACGCGTGACGGCTCAGTTTAATTCAGTGCCCACTTCAATAAACGCTATTTTAGATATGTCTCCACCGTGCAATGTCAAACGAGTGCGTCAGTTTGTCGGCTTAGCCAGTTACTTTCGGAAGTTTATTAAGGGGTTTGCCATGATAGTTGAACCACTAACTAAATTAACCCGAAAAGGAGTCGTATGGTCTTGGAATGAACCATAAATTCAAACTTTTCATAAAATTCACCAAGAACTAACTTAATCAAGTCCAATTCTTGCCATATTTAATTCAAATTTATGAACAGAACTACATACAGACGCATGTTCAATTAGTGTCGGTGCCATTTTACAACAATTTGATGCTAAGGGCGAGTCACACATGGTTTCTTACTTTAGTAAACAGAATACGTTAGAACAAAGACAATATCATTCTTATGAACTAGAGACTATGGCCGTAGTGTATGCTTTAAAATATTTTCGACTTTATCTTTTGGGTATAAATTTTAAAGTGGTCACAGATTGTAATGCTCTGAAAATGACATTATCTAAAAAGGATTTAATACCTCGCATTGGTCGTTGGTGGTTAAAGATACAGGAGTACATTTTTGAAATAGAATATAGGGCTGGCACCAAAATGAAACATGTAGACGCACTCAGTAGAAAACCAGTATACAACGATCGAATAGACCTTGAAGTTTTCCAGGTAGATTTAACAGAAGGTGATTGGATAATAGCAGCTAAATTACAAGATGAACAAATTATTAAAATTAGAAATATTTTGTTAAAGAACAACAAAGACAATGATACGAAACGCTATTTCATCGAATACAAATTACAAGGACATAAATTATGTAGAAAATTGGAAAACGAAACAAGATGGGTTGTACCGAAAGCGGCACGAATGCAACTCTGTACGTCGCTTATGTCACGATGAATGGGGACACCTCGGAGTAGAGAAAACTTTAGAACGCATGCGAGCGAATTACTGGTTATCGCAATCATTTAAGATGTTTTGCAATGGTTATGGAATAAAACACATTTTGAATGCTGTCGCCACGCCAAGAAGAAGTTTGAGTTGCGAAAGTCGCCTATGTTAAATAAGTTTTAGTGGCGAAAGTCGCCTAAGTTATATAAGTTTAAGTGGCGAAAGTCGCCTATGTTAAATAAGTTTTAGTGGCGAAAGTCGCCTAAGTTATATAAGTTTGAGTGGCGAAAGTCGCCTATGTTAAATAAGTTTTAGTGGCGAAAGTCGCCTAAGTTATATAAGTTTGAGTGGCGAAAGTCGCCTATGTTAAATAAGTTTTAGTGGCGAAAGTCGCCTAAGTTATATAAGTTTGAGTGGCGAAAGTCGCCTATGTTACCTAAATAAGTTTTAGTGGCAAAAGTCGCCTAAGGTTACTGTTGAAAGTCACCTATTTTATGAAAGTTTTGAGTAGCCATTAAGCTAAAGTAGCTACAGGCAATGTTGTCCATTCTTGACACCTTTAAGTAAAGTTTTTATATTTAAGGATTATAAATGTCAAAAATTAATTACAATTTTGTGTAATTTTAGATACTTGCAATTTAAGAAATTAGCATTATATAATTACTTTAATGATACAGTAGTTTTCTAAATGTTAAATCAGTTTCTTAATACTTGAATTTTGGCAATCTGGTAAAAGTTTATCTCTTATTGAGTTGTTGGTGTACTGGTCGGCTTGTATACATGACCACTGTATTCTTAAAATAAAGGTCTGAGGACAGACCGATGGTCAGGTTGGCCGAGTGTTATATTAAGTTTATGCAGGTGGTCTTAAGTTTAGTAAAAGGCACTTTATGCTTAATAAGCAGATCGAGTTAAAATAAACAAATACATAATCTCAATATTATTGATAGGTTGTTTCCTTAGTCATTGGCCTATGTGTGAAAACAATGATGTCATGTCGGAAAAAGGCCAAGTGGTTGTTAGGTGAAGTTTTTGGGAGTTAGTTTAGAATAAGAGCTTGTCTTGTACGAATTATAACAGAACGTGATATGATTAATAAATTTAAAGTTAAATAAAAGCGTCTTTTCTTACAATAGTTGCATTTAAAATTTTTGAGAAAAATTAAGAAATTGTTGATTCCGCTAAATAACGCCCTCTAGCGGCCTCAATGGACATCAGAAGGACTTTATTTTATAATTAATAAAATAAAAAGATCCTTATTAAGCGAATTCAAATTTGTCCAATTCCGATAAGCCAAACCAAAGTTGCAAATATTTCTCTATAGCACCCTAATATATTCCTACCCCCATTAAACATAAAGGTAGAGCAAAAACTTAAATTAAAAAAATGCTTCTTTTGATACACCTTTACGGTGTGAATTGTAAAAAATCGTGTGTTATACCCCATCAGTTACTCCAACCAGCATTCCAATTTCCTCTAAGGATCTCGAAACTTTATTTTAAAAGAGAAGAAGTTTTTTAATACTCGAAAAAAGTTGCAAATAAAACATGTTTAAAACAATCACTGATAAAGTTTACAGTAAAATGTCTAGTAGTAGTAGTAACAAGATTTATTTAGCAATGTGCTACAATTTAACAAGTTATATAAAATATTTGAACTAATTTAACAATATCATCTTTAAAAAATTTTTATCAGTCACTATTTTGTTTTTTAAATAAATAATTTTTCAATGATTTTTTAAAATTTTTTAAAGAGGTCTGTGATTTAATTAAAATATTCAAGTTATTATATTCACTTAATCCTTTATAGAAAACCGATTTATATGTCAAATGTTTTGATACCCTACCTAGACAATAATCTTTATTATACCTGGTTGAATAGTTATGATTTTCAAAATTTTGAGTTATAAAATCTTTCAAATGAGAAGGCAGTAAGTTATGTTGTATTTTAAAAATAAAAGTACAAATCAAAAGAAATATTAAATTTTTAACATTTAACCACTGAAGTTTCGTTAACATTAAATTTATTTTCGTATATTTATCCACATTTAAAATTATACGCATAGCTTTATTTTGCAAAACTTGGAGTCTATTAAAGACCCCATCATTTGCTGTGTATAAAATAGTTGAACAATATAAAAAATGAGGTAAAATTATAGTGTTATAAATTGTTTTTATCTTACCTCCATCCTTTAAAGGTGACAGTTCTTCCTCTGTCAATTTGAGATCACCTCGTTTTGGAACTCCTTCAAATTGCTTTTGGAAAATGTAAACCTTAGCCTTAACCATTTTTAAAATCCTATAAAAAGTGAGATTTAAAACCGAGGTACTTCCTAATTTGAAAAAAAATATTGTTGGTTATAATATGAATAAGATTAAGCACTCACGGTCAGAGCCAAGCACGTAGCCAGGAAATGTATTCGGAGGGGGGGGGGTGTCCGGCAGTGGGTGGCCTATCTTTCTTAAAAAATGCGCCGCAGGCAAAAATTTTTAGGTGCCACGCCCTTTTTTTGACTCTCGAAACTTGGAAATTCTTAGTTTCGATAGCCTAACCCGAAAAAACGTAGATATTATATAAAGAAAATTTAAAATTTTTATTTTAAAAATTATTTTCTGAGAATTTCGGGGGGGTTCCGGACCCCCTGGACCCCCCCCCCCTGGCTACGTGCTTGGTCAGGGCTAACGACTAATAAACTAGACTGGGTATGTACATATTGCTAATCGTCAGCCGAGGGTGCATCTAATATTAGTATTAAACATTTGTATTAAAAATTATTTTTCTTATTTTTTTTTTGTATTTACTATTAGCCTCCTGCGGAATGTGAAGGGGAAACATATCGCCAAATTGTCAATATTACAACTGACAATAACTAAAAAATAAAAAAAAATTGTGCAAAATTTCCAGTTTCTCGTATAGATGGGTGATTTTTATCGTATAGTACTCGATGTCCCGTTTCCAATGCCACCTCGCTCGATTCTCTACGGCTTTTCGTTACGGCGATATATAATATTTAATATTATACATTGATAGGTGCTCTTTCAAATCGCACACCCAATATGCATTCAATCAATTTAAACATAGGAATATTATGATATTGATATTGACATTTAAAGGTGCTCTTTAAAATCGCACACCAAAGGTGTGCAATGTAGGATAAACTTTTCATATTTGTTCCATAAAAATATGTATTCAATCGATTAAAACATAAGAAAAAACCTATTCTTACATTGGTAGCAGCTGATAAACTTGTGAAAAGATTATCTTTTTCGAGTTCGTTCATTCAATTTCATACTTTTAACAAAACCATTTGTTAACAAACCCTAATTGTAAAGCATTTAGATTCGCGATCAAAAAAATAAGTGTAGTTTTTTCACAACCCAAGATAGCAATAAAAATATGTGTTACTACCCAAGTTAGTTTTTTTCATACTGAGGATTGACGCTGTAAGAATCCGAAATTCAAAAATTTTCATTACCTACCTAAATATAAAAATTAAACAAAAAAAGAAGCAGACGCTCGTGGATTTGAACCGGGGATCATCGTGACCACGAGCCGTAACCTATACCACTAGGCTACCGAAGATGTTGAAATAAATTGACATAAAATAGAATATTAATGCAGTAATGGATATTACACACCATGTTGATTATTGAAAATACTAACATAAATAATATATTTTTCCCATTATTTTTTGTCAAACGGAAAAGAAAAAGGGTCAAAACAGATATTCCAAACATAAGATAGTCTCAAAATGTTATCATAACTATAAAAATTGAAAGTTAAAATACCTCCTGCAAGCTATTTTTATTATCAAGATTACGAATATAAATGCGATATTTTTTCCATTATTTTTGGTCAAACGAAAAAGATAAAAGTTTCAAGGTAGGTATTTCATACAAAAATCGTCTCGAAATGGTCTTATTACTCTAGAAATTTAAGTTTAAAACCCCCATTTCTGACAGATGGTATTAAAGTTCAATTCTACGTGGGGAATGCAAAGCCGCCCTACAAAAATGTACCTACATGCATTGAATATCAAACTATATAAGAATGACGGATGTCCGAGAAAAGTTGACAACCCAGTTTTAGACGTCTTGGAGGCGGTTTGGCCGCCATTGTGGAGTTGATCGTAACTCTAACCTTAAATCTGTCGTTATAATGCAGCGCCTCGACAACAGATGTCTCAAATTCACTGATGTGATGTCGAGGTGTTGCCGCATATCGTATTTTATTGGAATTTTTAATGATATAAGCATTTTTAACAGACAATAAAAGAGAAGGTTCTCAATTCCAGCCGAATGTATGTTTTTGATAATAATATGTACGCTGATTACTCCGGGGTAATTGGACCGATTTTCACAATGATTTTACCGTTGCACTAGGGTGTTAAATGTTAAACAAATAAAAGTGGATAAAAAGCGACATCATGTATAACTTAATCAGTTTTATTAGGTTTTATTTCGTCGAAAAATAGCAAAATACGTAATAGACTATTCCAAACAAACTGGAGAAAAACCGACTTATTTTAACTATTTTGAAAAGTAGTAATAATTGCAAATAAAAACCAAGTTATACGAACAAACCGCACAACATTTATATTTTACCCAACAAATACGTTGTAGCCTAGGTATGTGTAATAGAATACATGGCGGTCAATATGTTTTCATGTAATTAACGTTGGGGCGTCAAAAGGTTGAAAATATTATAAGCTACAAAGCAATTAAAAATAGGGACATTTTTAAGTCTAGACTATACTATAGGTAGGAAAATAAATGTAAGCTACTTAAATCTTGGATAGGTGTAGGTACTTATGTGAAATCAAGTTTTACGATAAGCTATAAAAATAAATTTAAAAAAATCATGCAGCAAGTCAAATAGACAGGCGGCAACAATGTTTTAATTTAGCAGTAAAAAGGTTAGTCGCTTTCTTGTTGGTAAACTCATTGTGCCATCTATGAATTTAACGTAGCAGATTAAGGAAATCGGCTCATATGGCCTTCTTATAGTTTGATATTCAATGCTACATGGTATTAAAATTTCGAAATTTTGCTTGTTTCCGTACTCAAGAACTCGATTTTTCTTAAATTTATTAATATAGTTTTGATAATCTTGGATATGCAGGAGTGTTGAGAAGAAACCAGTGCGTGTTTTGAGAGAATAATAAAACGTTTTTATTAAAAATTGAAAAAGTTACAGCCGATATAGTAAAACGTCTAAATCTCTAAAAATATTTTTTTTGAGAGACAAAATATGTTTTTGCAGAGCGCGCTTACTATGCAAATTAAAGCTTTTTTATCCATTGATATAATCGACCAACAAAAGAATCAAAAAGTTAAATACATACTGTTGCAGACATGTTTAAGCGAACCAGTGCGACGAGAAAAAAAAAGTCAAATTTCAAAAACTTGCCGTTTTTTTCGTATTAAACATACAGAAACAAAAAATATCTCTTTAATACAATTTGACGAACTCTTTCGGCTAAGGTATACAACATTTCGATCAAAAGACGTTTCACGACGAAAAAAAAATAAGAACCGTGAAAAAATCGTGTCTAAAATCGCATTCTTACAGTTTTCGACAATTTCAATTCCAGTTATAGAGTAAGATCCCAGAGCGATCAGACATAACTTATTTTCACACGAATGAAACCTTAAGTTTTCAGTAGCGTCTCGTGTGCCTTGAATACCTACGCGCTTGTGGAACTTGCCGAGTGACACCTGGGCAGGTACCAGGTGAGAAAGGTAACTAAAAATAAGAATTATTTAACTTAAATTCACATGGCTGATTTTTATATATATCATGTAGAATATTATTTTAAAGTAATATCATAAGTGTCAGACACTTTTGATGGACCAGAGCTTTTGTCAGACGCTTTTAAGCTACCCAAAAAATAAATGAACTTTACTTATTTTCACATGTCTGATTTTTGAATATGTTATTGAAGTATTTATTTAAAAGTTATATTCAATCAGTCAGACAAATTTGAGTGACCAAACATTTCGTAAGACAAAGTAATTTACCACCATGTAAAACTGAGTTATTTCAACAATTTCTGCGAGCTAATTACATCTCAAGCATATGGAATCATGCTAATGAAAAAAAACCAACCATTTTTACTCCTGAACACAATGGTTGGAGATTAGAAGAAAACCAGTTTAACTTTCATTGGTTTGATGGTGACCAATTACCAGGAGAAGTTAGTGAATCTCTTCAAAGATCAGGTACTTTACTTTAACTTCAAGTTTAAAATTTAATATATTTGTAATTTTAGGTTTTTAATACTTAATAGCTATTTATCTAACAAGTGCGGAAAATGAATTTCTCCGCACGAGTCTGCCGTTCACCGAACGACGCGTAGCGGAGTTCGGTCAAGCAGCCGAGTGCAAGGAAAACATTTTTCGCACATGTTAGGTACAAAAGTTTTTCTACAGACGTGTGGAAATAAGTAACACATATTTCAAAGAAATTTAATAATTTTTAATTAACTATAACAATCACATACATATGTAACCGTAACTAATTCTGAGAAAAAAAGTAATAACTACAAGTTATAATTGATATATTATTGATATTGACATAATCGTGCCGAAAAAATTTTCCGCACTAGTGTGGAAAAACCAATTTTCCGCACGGATTTTTGACATAATCGTGCCGGAAAATTTTTCCGCACTAGTGTGGAAAAACTTATTTTCCGCACGGATATCAGTGCGGAAAATTGATTTTTACACACGTCTGTAGGAAAAATTGTTTTTTGGAGATGAAGCTGCCAGCAACAACATATCTGACGACGATGAGGATGATGACTCGGACGGACAGTACCGTGATTGGATGAACGATGAAAACTCAAATGATTGTCTTCATGATTATGACGAATAAAAAATGATAACCCCAAATATATTCAATAAACTTACTTACTTTAATATTTATTAATTATTTCTTTAATGTTAAAATTAATTTTGTTGAAATGAAGATGCAAAAATCTCAGATTGAAAACAGTAAGTATTCTTAGTACATTTAATTTTTTTCCATTGAGGCGCATCCGCATAGTGCTCTCGCCCTCTTACTTCTGGCAGAATAATTTTTGTCTTACGAGATGTTTGGTCACTCAAATTTGTCTGACTGATTGAATATAACTTTTAAATAAATACTTCAATAACATATTCAAAAATCAGACATGTAAAAATAAGTAAAGTTCATTTATTTTTTGGGTAGCTTAAAAGCGTCTGACAAAAGCTCTGGTCCATCAAAAGTGTCTGACACTTATGATATTACTCTAAAATAATATTCTACATGATATATATAAAAATCAGCCATGTGAATTTAAGTTAAATAATTCTTATTTTTAGTTACCTTTCTCACCTGGTACCTGCCCAGGTGTCACTCGGCAAGTTCCACAAGCGCGTAGGTATTCAAGGCACACGAGACGCTACTGAAAACTTAAGGTTTCATTCGTGTGAAAATAAGTTATGTCTGATCGCTCTGGGATCTTGGACTATTAGGTATAGAGCGATATATTGGAAAAAGGTAGTATTTGAGATGGCCTAAGCCTAAACGATTATCTAAACCAAATGTCGGTCGGATGCACCCAATTCGACTTATTAACGATCCAATAAATATCTGTTTCGGCCCATTTTCGAATTTGAAAAAATCAAAAAAATTACTTTTTCAAATTTCGATTGCCCTCACAAACAATAGGCTTCTGTAGCCCATGGTCGTCTACACGTCGAAAATGTTTAAATCGGAAAAATAATTTTTGCGACCTATATCGAATTTCAACAAAAACCCGATATTTTTCGACTTTGACGTTTAATAACTTTTTCCGGTACACCCTGTATATTCAAAATTTTCGCACAACATACCTTCACTATTCCTCTCTAAAATCAAAACGTTTCAATTGTTCCACTTTAGCCGTTTCCGAAAAAAAAAATCTCAAATCTGAAAATGTCAAAAGAGACGACGACGGCGACGACTACAACGACGGCAACATACATACATTATTTTCACCAAGCAGCTATATATATAAGACGGAAATTTTCAAGAGGCGATCAGGGGTCGAAATTTTGATCCGAGGGGAAGTATAACATATCGCAGAAAGCGATATGTTAATAAATTATATGCGTCTAAGATAAAAATATCCGCATACTCACTCGGCAGTGTTGCCATAATTTTTATATTAATCCAATAAATTTCAATTAATTTTTTTTCTGGAAATTACTTTGAATTTACTATATTATGTACGTATTTGCACATACAATACAATAGACTGCGTGGTTTTTCATAATATATAATATAATAATAATAATAATAATAATAATAATAATAATAATAATAATAATACCATCATTTATTTTCACTGGACTTACAATGTAAGCATGAGATATTGTGAGGTCAGGTACAAATATTAAAAAATATTTCAAAAAATAAGTATATAACTCAAATGTTTACACATCGAAAACTAACAACAAAAAATATATACATATATGAAAATGTATATGATATTTAGAAAAAAAATAATTTTATCTGCCAGCATTCATTGATTCATAAGTTGAATAGATAAATCTAAAATAAATATGCAGATTTTCAAGAAACCCTTTTCAGGCCTAAAGTTAAATATTCCTGAGCGGAATAGAAGGCATTTCTAGAAACTAGTCTTTTCACCTCAGAATTAGATTTATTTATATTAATAAGCTGTTTAATGTTAAGCGGTAGTTTAATAAACCATTTGATTGGCAATAAGAGAGGACTGTTTGCTACAGAGCTTAATACATAATATGCGGAGCAATGTTTATTTCACAATTTTCTCTTGGTTGTAAATATCGTTGCTCTAGCAACTTAGAAACTACGATAGTTTGATTTGACAAGATTAGAAGGGATTATTCTAATTATTTTCTTTTGATGTACCAGAATTTCCCCAGTTCATGAACAATTGCCCAAGCCAAAATAGCATAATTAAGACATGACAAAACATAAAAATAATAATAAAGTATAAACTATAATGATCTACCCTATTCTTAATTACCAAAGTATAAAATAGTGATATGACATTTTAAAACATCATTTATTTGCTGAGACTAAGTGAGCTTTAAGTAAAGAAAAGCTCCCAAGTACTTGGCGACATGCTTCTGTTCTATTGATTTTCCATCTAACTTTACACTCTTATTTAGATCCCTTAAGGAAAATAAAATAAAATCACTTTCTGCCTAAGTCAAAATTAAACCATTTTTATATAAATATGGTCGTGCACGTACGGTAAGAACTCCAAAGGTTGAGGGAGATATTCTAAATCGGATTGAAGAAAATCATAAACTAAGCAGCAGACGATTGTACTTAGAGCTACGGGTATGCAAGGATACTATTAATAGAGTGACCAAAGAAAAACTACTGCACCAATTTCATATTCAACGGGTAGAAGATCTTTTACCCCATGATTTTGAACCACACCTATAGCTTTCTGCTGGTTTATCCAGAACACAGAAATCAAGATAGAAACTAGTTTTATTCAAAGATAAAGCCTGTTTTACGGGGAGTGGCATAACTAATTTGCAAAATGAACGTGTCTATGCTAAAGAAAATCCTTATCCAACCAAAGTAACCCATTATCAGCACGAGTTTAGGATCAATGTGTGGGCGGGAATCATATACACTTTCATAATTGATCTTATCATTTTAGCAGCTCGATTAAATGGCGAAAATGATTTGGAACATCTGCAAAATAAATCACCAAACTTATTAGATTCTCATCCCTTGAAACTTTGAAGAGGAATGTGGTTTATGCATGACGATACTCCTCTACATTTTTCGTAAAACGTACCTAATTATTTGAATGAACAATGAATGAATGAATAGATGGATAGGTAGAGGCAATGATGCACCCGCATGGATTACTTTTTATGAGGAACTTTAAAACCCTTGTGTATTCTAGGCTAGTGGTAACAGAAGATAAATTAAGGAGACGCCTTCAAACTGGAATTGACGCTTTGAGAAATAATGACAAAATGCTCCAAAGAGTTCAATTTAATTTTTTAAAACGTATTAATCTTTGGACTCGTGAAAATGAAGATAATTTTGAACGAGAATAAAATTAACAACACATTTCTTATGTAATTGTTTTTTTTTTAGTTTTTGGTGATATTTATTTTAATTTAGCGCTTTCGGTTCAAATTGTGTTCAAATATTACAATAAAATAAAAAATAACCTGGCCATACACGTGTGGAATTTTTAAATTCAGTGAAACGCCCCAGACTGTTTTTCGCGTAAAAATAACACAAAATTTCTTAAGGGTAAAATAAAATAACTAATATTTTTGGGACCAGTAATATGTGCAGAGGAACCCTTATTTTAAAAGAGCTTAAAAGCCACAAAAAGTGTAAAATTGCGCGAGCAGGTAAATTTCTTTAGTTTGAGAAAAACACATGGCCACCCGACGCGTCACCAGTCCTGAAGGTAGGGGTGAACATATAAAAGCGCTCAAAACGACGCTGAAAAGAAGACCCAATATTTCCCAATCACAAGTTAAGGTCGTTACGCTGCCAGTTTGTTCTTTGGTGTCGGCAATCTATTCTTTATTACAAATTATTGAATTTTTTTCTACTTATCTTAGATCCTATCCAGCGCCGATCGACCGTTCGGTTTACCACTCCGGAAGTCGACACCCGGTGCGCTAGAAATCTTTGAGAACGGAATTAAATCCAAACGCTGAATTGGGGTATTGACAACAATTTGTTGGGTACAAATTGCAAATTGACCAGACAACATCGGCGCCGAGCTACGCTTACGGTTCACTCAAAAGTTCTAATAGGAAAATTATCAAAAATAAATGGGGGGGGGGGGTTTAAATTGCAAATAAACATCAGTCAACACGTCTGCAAGACAAAATTGGCTTTTAATTGTTATAAAATAAAAAGTTGGTCAGAGCATAACAGTACTATACGTAACTCTAACAAAATCAATACACTTTTGCTTTCTAAGGGATGTAAATTATGGGTCAGGTTCGTTGCCACATACCTTTTTAATGTACTAGATGTTACTTGTCTCCCTGGGTTTGTGGTACTTGAGAACGTTATTACGCAGTAATAATGCCACCTTCTAAAGTAAATATAATAATCTGCAATGATAGGTAAAGAAATGAGGGTTAAATAAGGACAATACTTTATTTGATAATATACAAGTAAAGTTATCAGAAAGGGTTATAATTATTTGGTATGAAGTTGCCTGTAGAACGTTAATTTATAATTGGTGTACATAAAACGGTGTGATGGGTTTTTCTTAAAAATAATGTTCGGCAGCAGGAATGACTTGAGTGTCTACTGCTGAAGATCGTTGTCGCTCGGCTTTCTAGTTATATGAAAAACAACGCTCGCTTGAGAAGAAAAGCGACACATGCGGAAAGCGGGTGGGCTCCTAACTTTTATTGCACCTTTATAAGTTATATATTAAATAAATTAAAATAATAATAATAAACTGTTGTAAAGTAAATTTAGACGTTATAAAAGATGCTATATATATATATAGGGTGATCAACTAAGGGTGGCGAGCGGCTTACAGTAAAATATGATAAAAAAAATCACTGGAAATAATATTTAAGTTCCTAATTCTACCACTAGGGAACGTAGTCGCTATGCTACGATAAAAAGTCGTTAATTTCTACCGATAATTTCAATGCAATGTAGATCAGAACTTAGGCTTTTATCTCAGTAATATCTTTTATAAATTTTGTAATGAAATTTCTTTCGTAGTTTTCGTAGTTACTATGGTAACGGTGTGGAAAAGGGTAACAATAAAATTACTTAAAAGGCTGTAACTTCCGCTTGCATTAACAGAATTTAACAAACTATGGCTTATTTTAAAGAACGCTTTACTCTGATTAAACGCTTATATAAATATTAATAAAATTAATTCGTGCGGTTAATAAAAGAGGGCACTTTTATAAAAATATATTTCCAGCTTAGATTTCATAAAAAATTAAATCCAACAATTCAGCAATTTATAACTTGCTAGATTTATAACCATTTATAACTTACTAGATAGTAAAAAGAACTGCAAAACTGCAGGTCATTTCTTCTTGTCCTTTGTAATTATATTTCGGCTTTTCCCAAAGTTTTGCAATGTTTCTTTTTTAAAATGTTGAAATTCTAAAGAAATACCTTTTTAGCTATATTTATTAAATTTATTTATAATATTAATATTGATAAAATGGGACGGAATTAAAAAATACTTCTTGGATTAAAAAATAAAATAAAATGCAACCATTTATCGGTTTTTAGTCTCTTTATAGCTTATTAGTTAGTAAAAAGAATAAATAAATCATTTATGTAATTTAAAAACAGTTTATTTTAAATGTTCAAATCCTTTTCCATCGTATGACATGCAACAGTTTAGTCGTCTTCTTAGCTATTTAAAGCAGTTTCAATTCAAATTATCATATAACTTTTCAGTTTGTTCAACTTTGTAAACAATGGTTTTTAATAGCTATTTATGTATCAAGGGCGTTACGGGGACTATAATGCCCTGAAGGTAGAAATAGCCCGAGGGCCTCTGGCCCGAGGGATAGGTTTCTGCCTGATGGGCATTATAGTCCAGTAAAGCCCGTGGTGCATACAATGCTTTATGTTTTACCTAAAAAAGAGTTTTTCAATGACTAATTACATTATTTATTCGCAATATAAAAAATAAGTTGCACCTGTACCTGTATACGTAAGTAGATAATGACTGGTGTTAAGTTTGACTTTGATGTTTCTGTCAGTTAGTCAGTTGGCATTTTTTATTTAACGATTTGCTCAAAATGGAAGAAATTCCACAAAATATAAGAGAAAAGGTCATAAAAGCGACCGAAAATCTTTTGCCAGTTAAATCAAGGCAACAGTATGATCGGGAGTATGGCATATTTGGTATTTGGAAAGATACGAACACAATTCTTCAAATAACCGAAAATGTTTTAATGGCATATTTCCAGGAACTGGTAAGTTATTGATTTTATTTTAATACATATGTTTAACAAACTTTATTATTTTTAGTCGGAAAAATACAGTCCGAACTCTCTCTGGACCAAGTATTCTACAAGCGGGCATTATCATAATGCCCGCTTATAATGCCCTAGGTGTGATAGCAGGTATTATTGCTATCATAACATATTCCGTTTCTAAGGTATTATAGATCAATAATAGATAGGTAAAACATAAATAATATTATATAATATACCTTAGATACCATCTACATAATGGATTATTTTATGCCCGTGCGGGCATAAAGTACACATTATGGCCCGCGCGGGCATTAAGTGTTGCATTAAGTGTGCATCTTGTTCCATTTTTAATTATTGACTTTGACACATTAAACATTTTAATACTGTTAAGTTTATGTCGTAGGTAAATATAAAAAATTGGTATATCGAATTAAATTTGAAAAAAAAAATTATTATTCAAAACGAACTGGTATGATATAAAATTTTGTATGCACCGCGGGTACTAATAGATATATACCCTCGGGCGACTTACGAGCCATCGGGCCAGAGGCCCTCGGCTTTGTAAGACTGTCGCCCTCAGGGCATAATCATCTACTTAGTACCCTTGATACATAAATAACTATTATCTTACAAAAATATCCTTAATGGTCATGACAGTAACAGTAGCTGTCAGATATTACATTAGACAAAACGAAAATAAGGGTTTCTTCTGTTTTATTTCGTAATAATTGTCCACGACCGCAGGGCCGGATTAACCACTAGGCCAAATAGGCCATGGCCTAAGGCGCCACGAACGCAATAGGCGCCGCGGCTTTTTAACGAATTTCACTGTACCTATAATAATTATTTTATACATTTAAATCACTATTTAAACTATGGCATAATTGCTAATTATCATACCTATAAAGTATAAAGAACATTCCACATTCTGATCTAAAGAAAAATATTCTAAATTAAAGTATTAAGACTATTTAGTTATCAGATCTTGTGAAATCAACTTCCTTCGAAGACATTATTTAAAATTTCTCGAGTAAAAAATGTCGAAAAAACATTTCTAGTATACATACTGATACTCTTAAAAATATGTCGTTATTTTTAAAATTACCTTTAATAAAAGTTTTTGGGCATTGGGCCACGAAAACTGTTGCCTTATTACCTTTATATTTTTTGCTCAGAACATTTACATATATTATTTTATTTGTTGATATCATTGATCTCGTTAATAACGAGTCGTTATTAAAATGATGTTATAAAAGTAATCCCTATACTTTAGTTTATATCATTTTGTGTATTTATAAGGAACCAATCTACCAATATCATTTGATTCTTAGCGCTGAATTTGTGTTTTAATGTGTTTTATATTTTTGTATCCTAATTAGCTGGATTACACGATTAGTTTTTTTGAACTTTGGAAACTACTAAACTCTTATTAAGTTATAATATTTTGAGTTAATTATTTTATTCATTTTACATTTTGTAAACATTATTCATTAATGTAAAGTTGTTTGTTTATACTTCTATTTTTTATTTTATAATTTTCCCTGAGTACTTACATGTATTATACGATGATTACAATTAAATTAATCTATGAGTTTTTTCTTCAACAAAACGTGCAAATTTCCGCTTAAAAAACATATTTTTACGAGATTACGTTTAGGCACAAATTTGATCATCTGTATCATGACCCTCTCAATTTTTTAAAATCCATTTCGAAATTGAAAAAAATAAGCGCCAAAATTTGTCTGGCCTAAGGCGTCAAACGACCTTAATTCGGCCCTGCACGACCGACTAGGCAATGAATGTAACATTTGAAATAGTCAAGAGGAGACGACCTGCGTTTTTTGCAGTTCTCTTTACTTACTTTAAACATTTTATAAAATAAGGAAATAAAAGAATTTTTCAACTTTTCACGTGCTAGGGCGAAAGTGAAAGAAAATGGAGTGACAGTTGATAACTGTTTTGTTAAATATGCAGTTAATTCAATCAATTTGAAATTATTATACGGTGGGGTTACTGAACCTTAGAATTCAGTGCCCCAAAAGTTTTCTGGATAAATACTCAAATTTAATACAGGATGCCTACAATGTGCAATTTATATATATAAAATTACTTTCCACATTTTACAATGTCTATAAGACATGTTTTTAAGAAAACGTTATGGACATCTTGCTGCTACATCAGCAACATACCTTTTCTGTCTCCTGATGAAGAACGTTTCTACGTTCGAAACATGTAGAGACCTTTTAAACTAAGAATTTTTTATTCTATTAAATTTTGTGGAGGAAGACTTTGTGTTTTTCGTTCCTTTTCAAACAAAATAAATGCTATTCTTTTCCATTCTATTTATTTCATTTCTATAAAGTTTGTTAAACAATATTCACCTGCGGGTGTTTTATTCCATGTTGCTAAGTTGTGGATTGAAAGTCATTACCACAAGCGAATGCAGGTACAAACTATATA
Source organism: Polydrusus pterygomalis (assembly GCA_963969555.1). Classification (NCBI taxonomy): domain Eukaryota; kingdom Metazoa; phylum Arthropoda; class Insecta; order Coleoptera; family Curculionidae; genus Polydrusus; species Polydrusus pterygomalis. Next base: position 117,456,036 of record OZ018376.1, read on the forward strand.
CCTTTTTTGATATGATGGATACCTTTTCTCCAACCTTTCCCATACACAGGAACGCTAGATTTTTACAAAAACTAAGAAAAGTAGAATGGCAACACTGATCATAATGAATTGTACTTTAAAATATTTATCTGAGCCGTATATCAGTAATACACAGCAAAAAACAAATCAAGATATGGTTTTAGACTTCGATCCCCAATATTAACCATATTTGGTTATAATAAAAAACAACAATACCACGTACTGGGTGTCCCATTTAAAAAACGTATTTTTATATTATCAGTCATTTTTGGGCCACCCTTTTTATGGGAAAATATTTTCCCAAAATACACATTATAAATCGGAATATATGAATAAAGTTTCTAACTTAATTGGTATAGGAGCTATGCACGCACTATTGCGTAGCGGCAAATTCTTATTTCTGAATAGAAATAAAATTCATCGCATTACGTGGCAGTAACCAGCGTTTGATTGTATTCCGAATTTTAACTTAATATCATCAATAATAGGCAACAGGGAGGAACATTTATGTAAACGATTGAAATAACAGTTTTAAGTCCGAATTCTATGATCTAAATTGTATTCAAACAAATCATAGTTTAGCATAATTTGACACTAAAAATAATCGCTTTGAGAGCTTTGTGATATAATGGAGGTTTGGTTCTTTACCTATAGGTACTTCTTTACTTGTACGAGCACGTTACTTGGGCAAAGTAAAAAAAAATATATAACCTGGAGATTATGAAAGGGTGAGAATAAAATTTACAAACTGTAGTACAGGGTGGTTGTTTAGTGCGAGGAAGTCCAATATCTCCGTTATTCTTACAAATATCGAAATTTATTAAATACAAAGTATCTAGGATAATCAAAAGCGCACATTTTAAAAATATTTTTGGATAGACAGAATGCGTTAAAAAAGCGGGGCATCATGAATGTTTTTTTTAAATGGTACCACCCATATCTCATTGAATTCGGCATAAAATTGTACATAAGATACGCTATTTAATTTTGGTGATTTATACAACGTTGCCAGATTATTCAATTTTTCCTAAAGATTTCGCGGAAAACATCATATCAAAAAAATTATTTTAAAATATTAAAATATTTTTATAAACCTTAGAGGTGTCCGAATAATTCTACCAAAACAAAGCATTAATATCGTATACAGGCTGTTTTTTTACATCGGTATAAATGTAGCAATCTTTAAATAACTATTATTCGTTTTTTTCAAATGGATCCCCCTGTATATTATTATGTCAGTTTACAGATAATTTCAACCTCCTTAAATATGCAATTACAATAAATGCTGTAAAACGCATCTTTTTAATATTTTATGTTTTATTTAAAAAATGCAAAATATCGGCACTTTCATTAAGTTGGCCATGAGTTGAAAAAAAAAATAATAAATTATAACAACTCAATCAAAAAAAACTATAACAAATGTTCAATATGACATCCGTTAACATCTAAACAGATCTCTACGCGTTCGGGTTTGATCTACTAATTTCATCTAATACATTGTTGTTGATATTCCGAAAAACTTGTATGATGCGGTTCTTCATATTCTATTTTGTGGTTGAAGGAACTTTATACACTCCATTTTTGACACGTATCCCACAAATAGAAGTTCATTTTTGTTAAGTCTGGAGATCGAGGTGGCCATTGAAATGGTATCCATCTATTGGGAAACTCATTATTTAAATGTTTATGGATTAGTGCCGTATGGTGGAATGGAGCTCCATCATGCAAATACCACATTCTTTCTTTTAGAAAATTTGGTAAATTATTTAACAAACTTGCAACTCATTTTGCAAAAATTCCAAATAGACTTATCCAGTTACTCGTGTTTCAAAAAAATAAGGACCAATGACATAATTTCCAACTATCGCACCCCACGCATTTAGTGACCATCTGGTTTGACTGTGAGTTATAATAAAATGTGGGTTGGCGGTTGCATAATAATAGAAATCATGCCTGTTGACATTTCCATTCCTATGGAATATAGCTTCGTCAACGAACAATACATAATTAAAAAATTACCTGTCTTCCTGAATTTTTTGTTGAGCCCATTCACAGAAAGTCACTCTCATAGACTTGATCGATTAGCTCTTGCATCAGTTGAATGTGATATGGGTGCATTTTATTTTTACTCATAATATTTTGGACAGTACAACGTTTTAACGGATTCATTTGAAATTATTCTTTGGGGTATATGGGGATTTTCCGTTACTTTCAGCAGCATGGTTAATTAATTTTCTTCTGTATAAACACATTTAGTTCTTTCAGTTTTTTCATATTCCGCTCTTCCTGTCGAAGAGAAACGAACCATTAATTTATTAAATGCCTCTTTTCTTGATTGCCTTCTATCAAGATAAGTTTCCCGATAAAGCCTTGCAGCCAGTAGACAGTTTCTGTCACTTGCTCCTAGTATGAAAACCATATCGACTAATTCGTTTGTAGAAAAATTCATAGCGTTTTAACAAAAAACAATTTTTAATCTACAATAATCTTAACACCATAAGGTTGTTAGACCAAATATGTCAGAAATATAAATTCCTGTAATAATTTATTAAATGCCTCTTTTCTTGGTTGCCTTCTATCAAGATAAGTTTCCCGATAAAGCCTTGCAGCAAGTAGACAGTTTCTGTCACTTGCTCCTAGTATGAAAACCATATTGACTAGTTCGTTTGTAGAAAAATTCATAGCGTTTTAACAAAAAACAATTTTTAATTTACAATAATCTTAACACCATAAGGTTGTTAGACCAAATATGTCAGAAATATAAATTCATTATGATTTTGACAGTACGAATTCTTGATTTTTGTTCAACTCATGGCCAACTTAATAAAAGTGCCGATATTTTGCATTTTTTAAATAAAACATAAAATCTTAAAAGAACTTTGCGTTTTAGAGCATTTATTGTAATTGCAGATTTAAAGAGGTTGAAATTATCTGTAAACTGACATAATAATATATAGGGGGATCCATTTGTACCGATTTAACACCCTGTATACGATATTACCGCTTTGTTTTGGTAGAATTATTCGGACGCCTCTAAGGTTTATAAAAATATAAAATTTTCTTTTTTAGTTTAGATTAGTAATGTTTTAAAATAATTTTTTTGATAATATGATGTTTTCCGCGAAAATTTTAGGAAAAATTGAATAATCTGGCAACGTTGTATAAATCACCAAAATAAAATAGCATATCTTATGCATAATTTTATGCCGAATTCCAATACAATAATACAATACATTTGATCGCATCATTCTGCACTCGCGCCTTGTAGTTATTAATATCGTATGCTTAATTGATTTAAGGTATTTTTTTTTTATCAAACAATGATAATTTTTTTATTTCTAAATTTAGAAGCTGGTTTTAGCTACGTATTTTTTTCGTAGGTAAACATTCAATAGGAACGTATGCAGTGTATTTATTTGTTTCAGTCTTCAGTCGCATAGTAGATTTATGTTGAGTTCCACAAAGATTTTAAACAATAATTAACTGCAAGCCAACTTTGACTCTGACAAAAATGACATTGGCAAAAACTATTTTCTCACGATTACCAGTTAGTAAAGTAAGAATTTAGCTAACCGGGCTATTGTGATAGTAAGAAATTATTGTTGTCATTGGCATTAATGTCAGCGTTGGGTGGTTAGTTTGTTTATTGGCTAAACTCCTTGCACGTACTCAACAATAATATATCAATAAGGTATATTTCCGCGAATTGTTATTATATTTAACTATTTTAAATGTGACAATACTCCTCCAGACTGCAACATGGCATATTGCTTTTACCTTCCCCGAAGAAAAGTAGTATAATCGCGAAATTTTGTTTTTTATCTTATGGACGTTTTAGGTTCCACAGAAACGCACTGTCATTCATTTAAATATAGTAAGTTGCAAACTAAATAGCTACCGTGTAATCTTATCTATGTAGACAAATTTATTACATTGGTAGAAATTTACCTAAGTTCATAAAATTATTTACAGCTTAGATATGGATCCTGTCTCTTAAAGTTTTAGCAACTCATGAAAAACTATTATCTGGGCAAAATTTTGAAAATCATTCTTTTGTGTAATGGACTGTATAGTAAGGTGACGCGTATGATGATGTGATGAGCGTTATGATTAATTTTAATATTTAAAATCTATAAGTTTAAAACGACAGGAGGTTGTTGCTTCTTTTTTGACTGTTACCGTTATTATAATCTTGACATTTTTCCTAAGTAGATAGTGGCAGGTATAATAGGTGGTTCTAAATATGCCCCTGGCCTTGGGCTTAGTCAAACCAGAGCACGAGAAATTACATCGTCGGCGGTTCGGATGACTGCAACTCGGCTAACGCCATCCTTCCCCATAACTAGGTCTAATACGCGGGGGTAGGTTGTTTTCCTTGATCAGAACCAACTGACCAATATTTAAATTGCCTTGTGTTTTCTTTCAACAAGTCCTTTGTTGAAGTTCACTTATGTACTCGGTATTCCAGCGATCCCAAAAATGCTGGAACAGTTTCTGCAGAAGTTGAAAATGAGAAATTCTATTTTTAGCTAGGTAGCTTAAAGACGATTGAGGTATGGTAAGAAGTGATATGTCAATTAAAAAGTGAGCCGGTGATAGGACTGAAGGATCGCTAGGATCAGACAGAGGTTAGAGGACAGAGAGGGCAGGAGTTTAGTATGGCCTCGATACGAATAAGTATTGAATTCTGAATGCATAATGTATGACTCCAGGTGATAGTGGCAGGTGGTCCTAAAATCATATCTCATATCAGATACGGTTCTGAAAAAGATCTGATGACCATAAATAAGAGGGTCGTAACTTATTACACACAAGTTATTCTCGTACCATCACTATTAAAACTATAGTGGGTACATATCGCTAATCGTCAGCCGAGGGTGCATCTAATATTAGTACCAAAAATTTGTATTATTATATTGCTATTCAAATTAAAGCTTGTTTATCCCTTAATATAGTGGATAAAAAAATTCTAAAAGTTCAATACATACATTTGGAGACGTGTTTGAGTGAACCAGTGCGGCACCAAAAAAAAGTCAAAAAATCAAAATTCAAAAGCTTTCCTATTTTTCCGTATTGAAGATAAGGAAACGAAAAGTCTTCTACAATTCGAAAAAGTTTAAATCGATTAAAATGATTTTTGCGACCTTTATCGCGCGACAACGAAAAAAAAACAATATTTTTCGACTTTTACGTTTAATTAATTTAAAACTTTTTTCCGGTACACTCTGTATATTGGAAGTATTCCCAGAACGTGCCCCTACTAATCCTCTCTATACCTAGAAAGTTTAAATCGTTTGACTCTATCCGTTTCCGAAAAAAAAAATCGCGAATATCGAAATGTTGAAAAGCCTCTGCCAACGTGGCGACTGATTATCAATATCGGAACGCCATCTTTAAAATCCAGATTACAACTATTTCTGAAACATTATGAGCAAAAATTTTGATCAATAAAATAAGAAGAAGGTTCAAGATAGGTATTTCATGCAATAAATAGCCTCGAAATCATTAATTATTTTTTTTGAGCCACAAAATATGTTTTGGCAAAGCGCGCTTACTATACAGATTAAAGCTTGTTTATCTGTTGATATAGTGGACCAAATAAAATCAAAGAGTTAAATACAGGTACTTGCAGACGTGTTTAATCGAACCAGTGCGATGCGAAAAAAAGGTCAAAAAATGAAAATTCAAAAGCTTGCCGTTTTTTCCATATTACAGATAAAGAAACGAAAATATATCCTTTTGAAACAATCTGACGAGCTCTTTCGGCTAAGGTATACACATTTCGATTAAAAATCGTTTTCTTCCGTTTTTTCATTTCGGGTAGGTATAGAACGATGTATTGGAAAAAGGTAGTAGGTATTTGAGATGGCCTAACCAATTATCCAAACCGAATGTCGATCGGATGCACCCCATTCGACTTATTAGCGATCCAAGAGGTACAATTTTCGACCAATTTTCAACTTTGAAAAAATAAAAAAAATTACTTCCAATGTCTCGGTCGCGCTCACAAACAATAGGCTTCTGTAACTCACGGTCGCCTACACGTCCAAAAAGTTTGAATCGATCAAGTTCATTTTTGGGACCATGGTGTGACACACGTAAAACCCGATATTTTTCGACTTTAAGGTTTAATAACTTTTTTCCGGTACACCCTGTATAGTCGAAATTTTTACACAACGTACCCCCACTATCTCTCTTTAAAACCAAAAAGTTTCAATCGCCCCACTCTAACCGTTTCCGAAAAAAATCGTAAATGTTAAAATGTCGAAACTGACGACGACGACAACATACGCACATTATTTTCACCGAGGCGCCTATACCTATAGACGGAAATTTTCAAGAGGCGATCGGGGTTGTCGTAATTTCGTGCCGATGAGACGTATAACATATCGCGGAACACGCACACGCGATATGTAATTAGTACTAACAAAAATTTACAATAAAAAAATATTTTTCTTTTCTTTTTTCTATATTTACTATTGCTTTTTTGCCTCACATTCCTGCGGAATGTCAAAGGGAAACATATCGCCAAATTATCAATATAGCAACTGACAAAAACTAGATAATAAAAAAAATGGTGCAAAATCTTCGTTTTCTCGTATAGATGGGTAGTTTTTGGAGACGGCATCGTATAGTGCTCGACGTCCCGCTTCCAACGTTGTTACCTTTCTTGATTCGCTACCACTCTTCGTTACGGAGTTATAATATTTAATATTATGACATTGACAGGTGCTCTTTAAAATCGCATACCCAAGTTGTGCAATTTTCAAGTTTGTCCTATAAAAATATGTATTCAATCAATTTAAACATAAGAAAAGAAACTATTGTTACACGTTACACTGATAGCTGATAAATTTCTGAAAATTTTATTGTGCCGAGCCCTTCGGGCACGGCACTGTTCGAGTTCGTTCATTTAGTTTCATACTTTTGACAAAGCCATTTGTTAGCGATAAAAAAATATGTGTAGTTTCTTGAGAACCCAAGTTCGCGATAAAAAATGTGTAATTTTTTCACAACCCAAGTTCGTTTTTTTTCCTAGCGAGGATTGTCGCTGTTAGAATCCCAAATCCAAAAGTTTGTCAGTACCTAAATAAGAAAGTTTTATACGATGGCTGTCAAAATTTGACAGATAAGTGTCAAATTTTTTTAAGCTTTTTTCGTATCAAGGATTAAGCATAGCTGTAAAATTCCGAAATTCAAAATTTTTCAGTACCAAAATAAGAAAGTTTTATACGACAGCTGTCAAATTTTGACAGGTAAGTGTCAATTTTTTTAGCTTTTTTCGTAGCGAGGGTTATAATAGCTGTAAGAATCCTAAATTGAAAAATTTTTCAGTCCTAAATAAGAAAGTTCTATACGACAGTGTTGTCAAATTTTGACAGATGGGTTTAAATTTTTTTTTTAGCTTTTTTCGTATAGAGGATTAAAGCACCCATTCACGTTCAGTCGGCCGGCCGTATTTTGCCGGAGAGATAATGGCCGGGCGGCCGGTACTTACTACACACACGCAGTTAAGAGCAGTAACCCCCTTTACCACAATGAAAATTGCCGAACGTTTTGCTGGTCAAACGAAAAGAAAAAAAAAATTGATATTTAGAAAATAAATTCTACTTAAGTAGAATTTATTTTCTAAATACCAATTTTTATTTTTTCTTTTCGTTTGACCAGCAAAACGTATGGCAATTTTCATTGTGGTAAAGGGGTTACTTCCTCTTAAATGAGGAGTCGCGTTCTGCCGGCGGCCTGTCGACTGTTAAAACTTAACGTGTGTAGTAGTTTACCGGCCGGCATTGGACTCCAGGCCATGTCATGTAGACATCCATTTTACCTTGTCTTTTCAGAACTGTCAGCTCCAGTTCACATTTAAAACTTTTTAAACTTTAATTTCTTATTAAGCAATGTCGCCGCAAGAATCCGAAAAAAAAAATGTCATTACCTACCTAAATAACGAAATTAAAAAAAAATTATAAAAAAAGAAGCAGACGCTCGCGGACGCACCAGGGATCATCGTGACCACGAGCCTATGCCGCTAATAAGTTATCTTTTGCTAACAAAGGAATATTACGGTCAGCATTATAATTAAAATAAGAAATAATGTAAGAAAGAAAAGAAATTTCTTCTTAAAAATAATATCGGTACCTATCATAGGTTCTATTAGGTAGTATGTATGGTACCCGCTGCTTTGTTTCGATAGTGAATTTAAGCAGACGCTCATGGACGCACCAGAGATCATCGTGACCACGAGCCTATGCCGCTAATAAGTTATATTTTGGTAACAAAGGAATATTACGGTCAGCATTATAATTAAAATAAGAAATAATGTAAGAAAGAAAAGAAATTTCTTCTTAAAAATAATATCGGTACCTATCATAGGTTCTATTAGGTAGTATGTATGGTACCCGCTGCTTTGTTTCGATAGTGAATTTAAGCAGACGCTCGTGGACGCACCAGAGATCATCGTGACCACGAGCCTATGCCGCTAATAAGTTATATTTTGGTAACAAAGGAATATTACGGTCAGCATTATAATTAAAATAAGAAATAATGTAAGAAAGAAAAGAAATTTCTTCTTAAAAATAATATCGGTACCTATCATAGGTTCTATTAGGTAGTATGTATGGTACCCGCTGCTTTGTTTCGATAGTGAATTTAAGCAGACGCTCGTGGACGCACCAGAGATCATCGTGACCACGAGCCTATGCCGCTAATAAGTTATATTTTGGTAACAAAGGAATATTACGGTCAGCATTATAATTAAAATAAGAAATAATGTAAGAAAGAAAAGAAATTTCTTCTTAAAAATAATATCGGTACCTATCATAGGTTCTATTAGGTAGTATGTATGGTACCCGCTGCTTTGTTTCGATAGTGAATTTAAGCAGACGCTCGTGGACGCACCAGAGATCATCGTGACCACGAGCCTATGCCGCTAATAAGTTATATTTTGGTAACAAAGGAATATTACGGTCAGCATTATAATTAAAATAAGAAATAATGTAAGAAAGAAAAGAAATTTCTTCTTAAAAATAATATCGGTACCTATCATAGGTTCTATTAGGTAGTATGTATGGTACCCGCTGCTTTGTTTCGATAGTGAATTTAAGCAGACGCTCGTGGACGCACCAGAGATCATCGTGACCACGAGCCTATGCCGCTAATAAGTTATATTTTGGTAACAAAGGAATATTACGGTCAGCATTATAATTAAAATAAGAAATAATGTAAGAAAGAAAAGAAATTTCTTCTTAAAAATAATATCGGTACCTATCATAGGTTCTATTAGGTAGTATGTATGGTACCCGCTGCTTTGTTTCGATAGTGAATTTAAGCAGACGCTCGTGGATGCACCAGAGATCATCGTGACCACGAGCCTATGCCGCTAATAAGTTATATTTTGGTAACAAAGGAATATTACGGTCAGCATTATAATTAAAATAAGAAATAATGTAAGAAAGAAAAGAAATTTCTTCTTAAAAATAATATCGGTACCTATCATAGGTTCTATTAGGTAGTATGTATGGTACCCGCTGCTTTGTTTCGATAGTGAATTTAAGCAGACGCTCGTGGACGCACCAGAGATCATCGTGACCACGAGCCTATGCCGCTAATAAGTTATATTTTGGTAACAAAGGAATATTACGGTCAGCATTATAATTAAAATAAGAAATAATGTAAGAAAGAAAAGAAATTTCTTCTTAAAAATAATATCGGTACCTATCATAGGTTCTATTAGGTAGTATGTATGGTACCCGCTGCTTTGTTTCGATAGTGAATTTAAGCAGACGCTCGTGGACGCACCAGAGATCATCGTGACCACGAGCCTATGCCGCTAATAAGTTATATTTTGGTAACAAAGGAATATTACGGTCAGCATTATAATTAAAATAAGAAATAATGTAAGAAAGAAAAGAAATTTCTTTTTAAAAATAATATCGGTACCTATCATAGGTTCTATTAGGTAGTATGTATGGTACCCGCTGCTTTGCTTCGATAGTGAATTTATAACCATTGAATTGCGCGAGCGAAGTCGCAGGCAACTTTTAGTACTGTTTGGGTAACAATAAAAACTAGAATCAATCTTCACTAAACTAACTACATAATCATTCCGAAATACTAGATAAAAATAATAATTCCTTATAATTAGAGTGAGTTTTCTTTTTGCCTGCACACAATAGGGATCTTGACAAAAATTTTAAATGGGGAAAAAATTCTATAAATCATAGTACAGTACAGTATATATTGTCATAAAACATATGGCAGCAAAAAAACACAACATATTTCGTCCCAAAAGACCGCTAGAAAGATTTAAAAATGCCCCAAAATTCAAATTATTCCAAGGGGGTAAAAACGCGCTGCTAGTAGTCGTGACGTCAAGGGGTATCATTTGTCAGATTTGTGTGTGACATCCAGGAAATAGGTTATAGGTTTTCAATAAATTTCATGATTTGTCAGATTTGACATCCACGCGTCAAGCGACACGACCTTAAAACAACAATACAATAACAATAACACACGGCAATCCAAATGCAAATTAGGATCGGCACCTGTCAGGAGTGTCAGGATGACGGATGACCAAAAGTCATACCCCCTGACGTCATCGGGCTTCGCGCGCTTTAGAGATCGTTTGAAATCCTTTCGACACGCGCGAAACTTTAAAGAATTTTTACCAAGTTATTTTTGATTTTTAAGGAGTAATAGTTGGGGAATATTTTTTTCAGGCCTGACTAAATCATATTATTGAAAAAAAAAATATTGGAAAGTTCCTTATTCTATCGGGACCTTACTGCAAAAAAACTTTAAGAACGGATGATGGATTTTTGGTTCAACAACTTAAATAACTGAACTGAAGGCGAAATACACCAATTTTGCCAGCTTAATCAATTTCATTCGAGACCAAAATAATAAACAAAACTCGAGAAAACTATATTTTTTAATCGTTAGCGACATTGTGTTTTGTTTTTTAGTTCTGCCCCTGGCTTTCCACTCCGATATTATAAATTATACACAACAAAAATGATTCAAACAATGTAAATGGCAATTTTAAGGTATACTCCTTCTTAAAAACAAAATAAATTGTGTTTTACAGGTCTCTAGTTACTCTAGTATGATCTTATCCATAGCTTGAGGTGAGATGATAACAGAAAATTTTAAATCTTCGTAACTTCTGCCTGTGGCAAGGAGTCTTAAAGTTACAGCAAGTAGCTCATGTCGTGTAAGAGCTTGACTGCGTGTCTTGTTTAATGATAAGAGGGATTACTGATTTTAAAAGAGTATAAGAGAGAGTATTAATAGTTTTTGTAATCCATTTGTAAATAATTAAACCCACCTCCCGGGTCCAGTTTCAGCTCGTTTAACAGGTTAATATGGGAAAATGGTTAATTTCCAAAAGCCATTCCTTCGCCCACTTTGTTTTTTCTTTTTTGTTATTATGGTTAATGCCGCCACCGCTGCACATAAATATATTATCTTTATAAATATGAATTTTTTTGGTGAACCGGTGAACAAAACTGCAGTCTCGCGTTCGCCATTTTGTTCGTCGAGTGGCTCGTGCAAAGCTGCCAACAAAACCGTAGTCTGTGGGCTACTTAAGAAAGCTTGAAAAAAGAAATTTCAAAAATAAAAATTTGAAATTTGGTAGTTATGTATAACTTAATATGCACTTTAAACATAGTCAATAAAAAAGTAGGGTTACCATATAAAAAATTATCGATATCAAAATGTCAATACCAGTGTCCAAGTAATTTTCCAAAAAAAAAACTACTGGATTCGTTAAATTTATTCTGAGTTACAAACTCACACAGTATAATAATACTTTTATAGAGGGATAGTTCGATTAGATATTTTTGGTTAGCTTTAAAATGATGAACAGAGACACTTTCTATGTGTAAGAAATATTCAAAGAACTGAGACTAAAGTACCAAACACTAAATTTTGATTTTGACCCCATCACATAGAACAAGAAAAAATAAAGTTTCATACGGTTTCAGTTTTTAAAAATAATCTTTCTAATAATGTTTATATTTGTCGTTGAAAGGCTATTCTATGATTTAAAAATACTGCAACAATTATTATTATTATTATATTGTTTTCAAACTCCACCTTTTCAAAACATCCCTAAATCGACAAAAAACGTTCTTTCAGGAAATATACCAGACAAAAACCGAAATGCCGTCTTGATTTCATGGACGAGAGCCATCCAGAAAAAAATAACTCTCATCGTCAAAACTTTGGGGCGGGCTTCCAAACAAAATTGTTATTATATGCTAAAGCTAGACATCATTTTTTACAAAGTATCTGAAGTATATGTTTATTCTGTTGAAAATATAATAAGTACGCGACACCAAGTTCCAATTTTTGTCATTTGAGATCTTAAGAACAGTTTAGTAAGTTTAAAAAGGTTAAATAAAAGAATTTTATTATAACCAACAAATTTATTTTAAAAGTTATACAGTTCAGGAAGCATTTAAGATAATAATAAAATGAAAAAAAAGCCGATAATATTTTAAAAGGTATTGCCAAGAATTAAAAACCGTTTGTATAATTTACTTCGAATTCTGTTTATACTTTAACAACAGCCTTTCCAGTATTGCGTCCTACCAACATTTCAGTAAAAGCATCAAACATATTTTCAAAGCCTTCAGTAATAGTTTCTTGGTACTTTAGTTTTCCTTCTTTTATCCAGCGTATGTTTTGTAAGATTCCTTCATTCCATCTGTCATTCCATCTCCATACAAGGAATCCTTCCATTTTCAGTTGTTTCATTACTACAGGCAATTGCACAACGCCGGCTAAAAAATAACAAAAATGTATTAAACTCATTTCCTTGTATTGCTTGTACAAGTAAATGTATATTAAAAAAATCGCAGAAGTATATTTCTTCAAGTTGGCGCGAAATTAAAGTTTATAGGACAATCACCAACTTTACGAGAAAAGAAAATGCAAAATATCTCGCCAAACGTTGTTGCCATAACAGAAATAGTAATGCAATTTTTCGTAGAAAATTACATTCTATATGCGATACAGAAAAAACACTATCATCGGTAAATTTAAAAAATTTATTTAAACTGATTTGTATAATTGTGTAGTTTTAATTGCTTTTTGATTAACAGTTTTTTCCACTTCCCTGAATTTTACTTGAATATATACTTCATCTAAACAGTTTATTGTTTTATAGTTAATATATAATTACAATTATTATATGGAATGATTGAAAACACTAATAACAAGAATACACTGTTATACACAGTTTGTATTCCGATAGGGTAGGTTTACTGAAATGTCTATCTTTCACGCTTTTATTTACATATAAGAGTATGTTGATAGAATCTGTAAAGTAGTAGTCCTTTACTTCGACCTCTCAAAGGCTTTTGATATTCCAGATCATACTTCATATTTGGTCCGTTACTTTTTATTTTTATTCGTTAACGACCCGTGGGGACCCATGGGATTTATGGTGGGCTGGTCTGCAAGTATACAGATGACACATCTGTAGTGCTGGCCGATCGGTCTCTGTCGGATCTGTATAAGAACTGAACAAACAGAAAATGGCTCAAAGTGCACCAACCCTCTAACACTTAATGTTAAAAAACGGGTATATTAGTTTTTCTAAAAGAAGCACAGTCTACTTGTAAAATCAAATCATAAATCAATTTTAATTGCTGAGTCCGTGAAGTTTTTGAGTCTTATATTGGATACGTGCTTGAGTTGGGAGCAAGAGACTAAACAACTAAATTCAAAATTAAATAATACTTGTGCTGTAGTTCACAGACTGAAAAAATATAGTCTTCCTTAAGAACCTTCATAATTTTTAGAGCGTCTTAAAGGTAGGTATTCTTATTTCTATATTTTTTTTTTCATTTATCTTTAGTGTTTTTTAACAAGAAATAAATTTGTTAAAATTTGTAGTACAAACAACCAATAAGTATATTTTTTTTTCTAATGATAAAAACAATCCTTTAACCTTAAAATCTTAAAATTGACTTAACATTTTTGCAAAAAGAAACAATATTTTATTTCTTTAAGCACAGAATAGATATTTATGGATTAACATTGATTTCTCTGACCAATGATATACCACTTAACATTTTTACAAACAATGATATATCATCCTGCATTATCTACCACCACAAAATTGGCATTTTTGATCTTACTTTCCTATAGTAAATCACATCATACACACATTTTTGACAGAAATATTATTTCATCCCCTCTTACCCTCATCCAGTTAATTGAAAAAATATGTTGAATAAAATTGGGCTCCTTCATCTTAATAAAATTAAAGTTGGGGTCAAAAACCGTTATTATTTCCATTCTTAAAAATAACTTTTTAATTACCTGATCGAAGTTCGTCTTATTGTCTCCATCAAAAAAATTTATTTTGATTTATAGTTTCTACAGTGCGATTATATTCGCCCCCTCCCCTCGCCTCGTAAATCGACAATTGTTGTTGTGTTATTTATGATGGCGGGTTTAAATATGTTTGTCAAGACGGCGGATCTGACCTCCGCCATCCTCAGAAATAACAAAAGAACATTTTATTGTTCAAAAGTAAGTATTTTACTTTATCATTTACCCATATCGAATTTGAATAATATACCTCAAAACATTTAGCAATTAATGTTAATAGGGGGCGGACTTTTACACATAAAGTGCAGTCTCATATAATAAGTAGGGGGGCCAATTAAGCCAATATTCACCCACTTATAAATTTAGCAACTTTACCTTTCATGGTTCTGTCGTTATATGCAGAAATTGATCCACACACTGAAATTCTACCAAATGTGTTCATTTGATTTAATACAGTTGTACTAAGTTCACCACCCACCTGTAAAAAAAATGTCATACTATTACCAATAAACCAGCTAAATACGGCTGCATACTTTATTAAATCTAATTACCAAAAGTATTAAATTATCCTAAAAATAAGTTTTTTAGATAGGGCAAAATTTTTTGAAACATCCCGAGAATAAAGTGATTTTTCTGCCATAAAATCCCGTATTTTGCACACGACTCACACGACTTTCATAGGTCGAAATCAGCATTTTGCATTCAGCCAGCATGAGATAAAAAAAAAGTCACCAGGCATTTTAAATTTATCAAATATGCTTGACGGAATTGCGATTCATATTAGTGATGTTAAAGAACAGGTAAATTGCTAAACAGGTTCGAACAGTTCGGTTCTCACCCGGGAACCTGTTCCGTAAACCTGTTCACCTGTTCTTTTGATCATAAATTATTGCCACTTACTCACTTGTATATTAATATTATTCTTGATAGTATGGCGGAAGCGGAAGAAAAGAGCGGATATGATTTTTAATTATCTGTACAGTACAATACAATTTAGTACACAGAAAACAAATAACTTAGCCGAGCCGAGCGAACGCGAAGAAAACAGCAAACGCACCAAGATTCCCGGTAAATTTCAAAAATTTCTAACCGCGCCATCGCGTCGTTTAGGCTGCCACTCCTGCCAGTTCAACGGTCCCCGTCACCGTGTCGGTCAAATCTCAGTCTCTTAAAGAACCGAACCAACTCAAAGAACAGTTGGGTAGAAAGAACAGGCTGTTCTTTTTTATGCGGCCTGAGCAGGCAGGGAACAGAGAGCAGTGAGAGCACACACACGGGTGCAGCGGTGTTCTGTGAAGAAAGCGCGCAGCGACGCGTAGTCGGTTGAATAGGTTAAGCGAGCGCAATCATCTGTCATAAGTCTATCTAAAGAACCGGTTCAGTTCTTTTACAAAGAACAGTTCACTGAACAGGCTCCTGTTGTGTGGCTAACCTGTTCTAAAGAACCTGTTCGGTTCTTTTTTTAAAAACTCTAATTCATATTCAATGTTGTTTTGTTTATACTGTCAGTACCAACCGTTTATTAAAAATTTTTTGTTAAATAATTTAAAGTTTTTTCAAAAATATGCAGTTGTAGAAAAATACAGTAAATAGCACGTTATAAAACCACTTTGCAAACTCGCTCAAGGACCCTTTTAGCTCAGTCCACCAAACTGTCTTGCGCGTGAGCAAACATAGTTTTTTCAACCTTGTTATTAATGTTATTCAATGCAAGGGCGTCGCCAGCCAGTGAGCTAGGGAGGGGCAGCATAGAAGAACTGAAGAAAACATAAAGATAGAAAAGTTTTAATTAAAAAAATAGTGCGTAATTTTATTTTTAATTCCAGTAAGCCGTATTTTTAGAACCTCTAGGGGGGGTTGCTGCCCCCCCCCTGCCCCTTTCTGGCGTCGCCCTTGATTCAATGTACCAGAATAAAATATTATTGCTGCATTTTCCAAGATAAATATATCATTTCTGATTCTCCAGATCAATAATTAATGTTGTGGGCAAAGTTTCTAATATTTTATTCCAGTGAATAGTATAGTTTATAATGAATTTCTTTTACGGCATACCGGTTTAATTATTTGTCATTATCGATCGACTGTCTAAAAAAAAATGCACAGAGGTTACCAAATAATAAGGACACACATGAATCTTCTTTTCGCCTCTTCGTCAATTATTCCAATGTAATGTGTACAATTTTTAGGACATTTGCGCTAGTTTGACCAGTGCAGACATTACACACTACGGACGGGGTGGCACGCGTCAGATAAATAGGTTTTTAAAAGCGACGGCAAAGAGGGAGAATCACTTTGGTTCCCTGTAGCGGCATTTTTATACAGCACAATATTTAGAAAAAAGAAAAGCACAAAGTCTTTCTCCACAACTTTATTACAATAACTAGGCGAACCTAGAATAATTCTTAATAATTCGACATGTTTCGAGAGTAGAAACACTCATCGTCAAGAAAATAAAGTAAATAGTAAGTACAATGCTAATGTTGTTAGCAATAGAGAAAATAATAATTGGGATTGAGTCGTAATGGAGCTTTCAATGGTATACACGAGGTGTAAAATATCAATAGTCAGAAGACCGACAAGAATTTAGCATACTGGCAAGTCAAGGGGTAGTGAAAAGGCCCTGTCTTGGACAGAACAATGAAGAGAGCTACCCCTACCACTACCCATTGACTTTCCAGTATGCTGAATTCTTGTCGGTCTTCTGACTATTCATATTTTACACCTTGTGTACACCATTGAAAGCTCCATTACGGCTCAATCCCACTTATTATTTTTTTATTGCCAACAACATCAGCATTGTACTATTTACTTTGTTTTCCTGATGATGAGTGTTTCTACACTCGAAACATGTCGAATTATTAAGAATTATTCTAGGTTCGCCTAGTTATTGTAATAAACTTGTGGAGAAAGACTTTGTGCTTTTCTTTTTTCTATACATTTTAGCATGGACTACTTCTTCGAAACAGAACAATATTTGCCTACTTCGCCAATTAAAAAATTAAATAATGTTTACTATTAAGTCATTTTCATTTTAAACGCTTTGTGCACTTAATTTTTATTTATTTTGTGCTGCCATACCTACTTATGTTTGTATTAACGGTATTGGGGCGCCGACCAGTGGGCAGTGGGGGAGATGCGATCGTCCTCGTTGCCCCCCTCTCCCTTTGGCTACGTTACTGAAAAACTTTTAGTAACATTAGCATAAGGTCACTTTAGTTGTTATCTTTTGTTTAATGTATATGGTGTTTATTTCATCAAAATCGTCATTGTTTTTGTGATTATGATATGACGATATTTTATTTTTCTTTATTCTATTCGGAAACCCACATTATCATAATAAAAGACAATATCGCTTGGTCTGTGTGTAAGATGAAACTTTTTTGCTCATTTGTGAATACGTACATTATCAAAGTAGCAATCGACACCTTTTGGAGCAACCTTCTTTAATTCATCTTCGACGTTTTGAGTTTTGTAATTAATAAAGTGGTCAAAACCCAGTTCATCTGTCAGCCATTTTCCTTTGGCGTCAGATCCAGCAATCCCAATTACTTTCAAACCTTTTATTTTTGCTATTTGCCCAACAATACTTCCAACTGCACCAGCAGCTCCGGAGACAACAACTGTTTCTCCGGCCTTTGGATTACAAATTTCCAGGAATCCAAAGTAAGCAGTATTTCTGAAATTAAATTTTTTTCTTGATAAATAATTTTCAGTACATTTTAGGAAATATAATGATAATGTTGTAACTAAACTGTACTTAAGTACAAATATGAATTGTTAAGTTGATCCCGATTAGAAGATCTCGAAAATGTGTGGAGTTATATTTTAAAAACTTATAGCAGGTATAATTGACTTTAAACTTTTAAAATATTTTATTTTCAGGCCTGAATCACTTCCCGTTATACGGAAAGGTATCGCCAAATTTGTTATTTCAAATAGAATATGACACGGCGGAAAACGACAAGTGCAAGTCAAATCAAACAAACTACGCATGCGCGAATTAGATCAATCGATATTAGCGGGGTGTACCTAGACGCTTGGGGGGTGATCTATTTGAAATAATAAAATTGGTCATAACTTCAGGTATAACTGGAAGTGATTCAAACGTAAAAATATAATATTTTAAAAGTTCAAAGGCTATTATGCCTGCTACCACATACATAAAAGAACTCTTTTCCGAGATCTACTAATAGGCCACTCAACTTGAATCACCCTGTATATACCGGGTGTTCCGCTAAGGTCGGCAAGCGGTTGTATCTAGGACAGTATTGATTATACATTTTCGGGTTTGTAAACCGGGAAAAAGAAAACACCGGAAATTATTTTTAAACATGGACGCGTGATATAAAATGATGCTTTATAAAACGTGTACGTTAATATACTATTTTGCCCCAGTGCAATAAAGTAAATTACCTAGGAAACGAACAATTTGTTTATAGTATGTGTATTGTGTGTTGCACACCCTATACCCTATCGAAATAGAATTCACGTTGACAGGGTGCCATAATTTTTGGCAGAATGACGGACGTGTTCATTATTCCAAACAATTTTATTGAAGTCAAAGGTATCTATGATCCATTGTCAAATTTGAATTACAACTTTTGCACACAAAGGAGAGGTAATACAGAGCGATTTTAAACTTTTTTGTTAAATAAAAAAACAATCCTAGAAAAAATAGTGTATGTAACATGTGCAAAAAGTGTGTTTATTGCACATGGCATATTATTCACCTCGACTACGTCTCGGTGAATAACTTCTATGCCGTGTGCAATAAACATACACTTTTTGCACTAGTTGCATAAATAACTATTGCGGCGCTTTTTTTTTGCGCCTTTGGCGCGATCCCGATAGCCCCCCCCCAAAATAAAATCCTGGCTACGTGCCTGATCCTAGCCGATCGATTACCCCCCCCCCCCAGACGCATGAGCTGGATACGCCGGTGGTCGGCATCCAATATACAACCCTAGTTACACACACCGACATAATCAATCATTTTTGAGTCGTTTGAACGTTGCGAACCCACCGGGCGTTTTGAAGCTCCAGCGTCCAACATTATTTTGAAGTAAAAATGACAGAGCAAGTGAGCAGGTCAGCATAAATAAACCAATTATAATTATCTCCACTTATTTAACAGAAGAATAATATCAACTTGTAAAAAATCTTGAAAGAAGATTAATGCATAACGCAATTATTTTTTAAATAAATTTTTATCACTTCCTATAGTTCTTCTAGAACCTTGAAAAAGATAAACCGACACATTGAGAAGGAGCAATAAATGTTTTCATTAAAGTCCTCTTCCTCTAGACAAAAATTAAATTATTAAGGACGCTAAGGTCAAGTTACATAATGGGCGCATTCATCTGACGAATCAGTTGTGGAACTGTTACGGAAACGTCACTTAAATGAACAGCTACAATTGCGCTACAACGCCAACACGTTCTGGAGCGGACGCCATTTTGGGTAGCCCTTTTAAAATGCGCTATACAGGGTGTCCCGAAATTAGCTGACAATATTTTAAGGAGATAAAGTATATTAAAAAAATAAGACTAAAACCTTCTATTAATATACCTCCAAAAACGCTTCGCTATGGGGCTAGAGCCCCACGAATTGGAGCTGTGACAAGCAGTTTTTTTACAATATCTCAGAAACCGATTAGGGTATCAAATCAAAATTTGAAACATGTTTTACACATGGTAAGACGCAATAAACGGTTGAATCAGCTTAACTGTATTTCGTCCAGTGGCACCCCACTGGGTAGGTAGTTGGGATAATATTGCCCTAAGTTTTTTATTTGTAGGATTTTTTAACTTCAGGTGAAATTTTTAGAAGCCTTGCAGTCTTTTGTTGGAAAAATGTACTCTTGTTTCATTGCGGTAGGATTCACCACTTTCCAGTAAAATCGATTTTAAAATTTTTTGTTTTTTGAAATCCGTTGAAAAGGCTAAGGTTTTTTTGCATATCTCAGCAAACACTTAATATTAAAACATGAAATTTATTGGAAGTTCTACTAGCGACAAGGCATATTTATTAAAGGATGTTACTTTAAAATATTTTTCCAGTAACGTCGCACGGGGTGGATCCTTAAGTAAATATTACCATTATTTTTTTTAATTTCATAGTTTTCCTGTATTTTTTTTTTAATTTTAAATTTTTTGTTAAATAAAACGTTCTATTATTGTAATTTGACAGAATGTAACATTTTCAAATTAAACATATTTTTAGATTACCTACCTTGTTTTTTAAATATTTATTTTCATGGAGATTTTAAGCGAGTTTTAAAATAAAACAAAAAATAATAACAAATTGCAAATCAAATTTGATTGGAAACCACACGGGAAACTAATTCTTAAGGCTCGACTTTGTTGAGAAAGGAATTTATTTGCGACAAAGACTTATCCGAGCTGGACATATTCGCGATATCACGCCGTGAAGGAAAATATTCCGTAAACACCGATATACACTGAAATCAGAAGTCCTCACCGCGAGCGAGGCGATCGAATTCCGAGAATTTGTTATTTTCATCGATTTATTTCTAAATAAATGAAGATACATTTGACTTGATTTTATTTTGGAAACGAATTTTATTTTATAGAAAATAGGTGGTTTTTAGGTACTTCTAAAATTAGACAAAATGATATACCTAATCGTATGGATAGTATGATTTTAACATTTTTTTTGTTTTATTTTATTTTATTTTATTACTGAAATCAAAAAAAATTTGTAAGTTTCATAGGTATCTAAAAAATAAAATTTGGGATAGCAAAAGTTTTGTGAATAAAGATATGTTATGATTCTAATTACATAGGTATATTAGGTATCATGAATTCCCTGAAAAACCCTACCTATTATAATGATTTAAAAGAAGGTAGGTAATAAAAGTTATGAATTCTTGGCCCATCCTGAAGCTAAAGGTGCCAACCTAAATTGTATTTAGGGGATAACTTCATACATAACAAAATGTAGAAACTGTCATTGACTCTCGTGCGTTATTTTTTCTGACGCGTTCCGTTATATTTAATTTTTTTTAGAGCATTTTATTTTTGAGGAACCGTTGTGCTGCCTCTCAAAAGAGAACAAGGTAAGTAATCGTTTTACATTTGGCGACCTTTTTTTAAACACAGAAAGAAGGTACCGTATCGTCACACTTACGAAAATGGAATAAAGCATTTCAGTATCAGTGTCGATTCAATACAAAGTCGGGGTATTTTGTTGCGGTATTTTTCTGGAGTTATTGCAAAAGTAATGCGACAGTAGGCGGGAACCGATGGATATTCCCGTCTATATAAACGCATCATAATTAAAGCGTCAGCGAACATTTGACCATGCGGCGAAAAGTCTTGTACTTACTATTTAGCTGCTAAATTGTACTTTTCGTCTAGAGAAGTAATAAAAATGTTCCTATGTTAAAAACCTAAACCGCAAAAGATCACATCTGCTACAAAAACTGAGACAGAGCATCAACAGCTATGGAATCCGAAATCATTGTAGAAGGATTTTTACAAAGTAAAAAATTACGTAAAAGTACACATTGTGCAAATACAGTAAAAGCCATTCTTTATAGCAATTTCACAGGCAACAGTGGTACAAATTGGGGCAAATACGATTTCTATAAAAAAAAATTTAAGTTTTAAAAAAAAAATTTCTGGCCTCTCGGTGGGTTTACCATTACGTTGAAAGATTTTCCCAGCACTTTGCTTGTTTTTCCATCATCTCGTTGCTCCGTTAAAACTGTTTGCATCTATTATATTTCTAAACTCCTTATTGTATTCTCCTGATGATGAATACTTATGCGTTCGAAACATGTAGAGAATTACCCTGTATTTAACCTTGAAACTTATGTTTTTTAATATACCAATGGAGAAAGACTTAAAGTATCTTATTTATTTTCCTTTAATAATAATTTTGTTTCATATACAGAGATGACCGGTTTTGGCAAGGAAAAATGGAAGAGCAGTTACAATTTTTTTTTCAGTTGCCTTCTTCCCGAAATAATAAATCCACAATACTCAAACAAGAGAAAAATTAAAGACAATTTTCATTTATTTCTGCTACCTAATAGACTGTCATTGTTAAATCATATTTTTAATAAAAATTTACTATAATATTTATATGTGCCTTATTTAGGGTATTCAACCTAATAACACCACCTGACTGCTACATTTCAGAAGGGGGCAGCCAAAAAACCGTAAAACTTCTCCTATTAAACCCTGGCTGTAAAAAATTTAGACACTGTCCCCCTCCCTGTGAACGGCCATGCCTACCAACGCAATGTCTTTTTATACTCTACATGACATACTGTCCAATTTATTATTGGTGGGCAGAGTCGGATATTCTCATGAATCGGATAGTTTAAAATTACGTACTTTTAAGAATCGATTACTTTATTGAGTAGTGATTATCAGCTCGCAGGGAGCCAGAACTTTTAAAAAGATGGTCGTCAATGCCGTATAGACATCTTCCATTTCTTGAAAAAAAAATTCATAGATATTGCATCTTACGCAAATATCATAGGCATATTGAAAATACCTACCACATACAAGTTTTTTTCGGTTTTTTTTTTTTTAATATTCTCCCCCGACTTTCTGTGTAATACGCCAAGACCGCCGCGCTATTTCGCTTTGTTTTAACGACATTCACTGTTTAATTTTTTCCAATTTTTTCAATTCTTTACCTCCAACTTCCTTTGTAATACGTCAAGACCGCCGCGCTATTTCGCTTGGCTTCAGAGATATTCACCTTTTAGTTTTTTTCACTTTTTATTATTTCTTTACCCCCAACTTCCTTTGTAATATTTCAAGACCGCCACGCTAATATTCTTAGTTCCAGAAATATTCACTTTTCAGTTTTTTCTGCTTTTTTGAAATCTTTACCCCTGACTTTCTGTGTAATACGCCAACACCGCCGCGCTATATCGCTTTGTTTCAGAGACATTCACGGTTTAGTTTTTTTCCACTTTTTTAAATTCTATTCTCGTGCAACCTTGACCTACCCACACCGCCAAGCCGACGCGGTCGACTAATCTCTAGCGTGACGCTTGCTGATGTCGTTCATTTTTCATGAAATGGACCCGTATATACGCGACCAGTAGAATTTTCAATACTAAAAATGGCTTCTTAAAGAATCTAAAAGAAGGTCGCCACACATAAAGATCTCCTACTCGAAAAAGGTATTTGTAATAAAAAAAATCCATTCCAGAGAATTACTGATTATCATTATAATCGATTCCGAGCGGTATTCGAATCCCATCGATTTTTTTGGGAATCGAACTTCACTTCATTTCTTGTACTTGAGTACTCCCATTACTACAATTAATGTTTAGTATAGTTTTTTAGCCGCCTTGTCAATACACAGGAATCTCGCTACATCAAAAATTGCAGCGCTGCGAGTCAATAAAAAGGCAAGATAAATATGACCGACGCCGGATTTGTGCCTTAAATGTACTATTCAGTCGTTAAACCATGGAACGCGCAGCCGAGTCGGCACATGTGTTGATAATTGACGCAACACACACAAAGCAAATTATTTTATTTAATTAAAAAATTAACCTTTCCAAGGCCGCCGCCTTGACAGAAACCGCGCCGAACCCATAACGTGTGTCTTGTCACTGCTGCAGCAGCGTCGGCCGCCGCTTCAGCAGAAACCGCTACAAAAACGCCGTGTGTGTCATCGCCCTAACAGTTCGTTTTCTTTTTACGCTCCCGTACCAACTAAGAAAGTTCATAAATAGCTTAATTTTATTGCACCTGTTAACCTTTACCAAGGCACATAAAACTTTATTTTTAGATATAACAATTAATATAGAGTTTCCATACGTCCCGGTTTACCGGGACATATAACCAGTTTCAATGGCTTTGTCCCGATGTCTGAGTTGCGATCAGCTATTTAACTTTATATATTTGTTTTACTATCAAGAAACTTCACTCACTTCGAGGAAGAACGCAACATAAAAAATTTTAAATCCGATAGCCCATTTTTGATTTTAATACACAAACAAATCGGCTGCATTTCGTTTAATTTTTATCCTTTACCAAACATTAAAAACAAAATTTTGAAAGTTAAAACATCATTTGTTGAAAAAATGGCGAACGCGCCTTGTAACTTTTGGTCCTGTGTAACATTATAAACCGTTCCGGTCTAAGCCGAAAGATGTATGCTTACCCAAAATTAATAGGTACGCCTTTAGTGGAGGCGAAACGAATCACCTCCTCCCTTTACTACCTTTCTAAAATTAACGCTCCTATATTCTGTTATTGGCAGACAATACAAAAGAAAATTACAATTAGCACGAAATCATCTCCAAATTATTTAACCTGTGTAACATTTTTCTCAGTGTATCATGATTTTATCTAGTATCACGTCAGCAGGAAATAAATAAAGCTTTATAGGCAACTTCTAACGCATTTTAACAAAATTTACCTGAAACACGTTTCGCGCGCTGCAGGATAACGGGCTTATTACGAGATATTTATGTCTCAATTTTTGGAATAGTAAACATAAGACATGGAAGCTCTAAGGTATAGAGCGATTTTTTTAAAAAAAAAATTATTTGCGACGGTATTAACCCTGGAAAATGCCTAAAAATACGTACTTTCAGTGAGCATTTTTTCATATATTTTCTTATTTTTTTGCAAAAAGGGCTCTATACCTTAGAAATAGAAACATTCCTTTACCAAAATATGATTCGTCCCGACAGTCATTTCAAATAGGCTTTCCAGAATCCTGCAGTAGCAAAACAGTGTTAATCATCCTATAATTTTGCGCATTGTAGAGCCTTAAGCAAGCGTTCGAAATGATTTCCATTTTGTTGGATGCACAATCTAGACCTGCGTGTTATATTTTGTGAGGCAGGGAGAATTTGAAAATTAGGATGCCAAAAAAAATCTAGCTTTTTCAACGGATCTCAAAAAACTGAAAATTTGAAAATCGATTTTACTGGAAAATGGTGAATCCTACCGAAATGAATCAAGAGTACCTTTTTTTAACAAAATACTTCAAGACTTGTAAAAATTGCATCTGAAGTAAAAAAATCCTACAAATAAAAAACTTAGGGCAATATTATCCCAACTACATACCCAGTGGGACGCCACTGGAAGAAATACAGTTAAGCTAATTAAACCGTTTATTGCGTCTTGTCATGGGTAAAATATATATCAAATTTTGTTTCGATACCCTAATCGGTTTCTGAGATATTGTGAAAAAACTGCTTATCATAGCTCCAATTCAGGGGGCTCCAGCCCCATAACGAAGCGTTTTTGAAGGTATATTAATAGAAGGTTTTAGTCTTATTTTTGAATGTACTTTATCTCCTTAAAATATTGTCAGCTAATTTCGGGACACCCTGTATATCGGTAGCGGCTGTGCAGTAAATAGAGAACAAAGAAATTTTAAAAGGATGGCGATAGTAATACACAAAATTAAGGTTATGTTTTGTGGCGCGCAGGTAATGGCAAACGACAAGTATTGTTTTATGGACGAGCAGTACGAAATGGAATACTGTCATCAAAATAAAACTTCCGTTATTTCTTGTTGAATAATAACATTTCCTCGAATATTTCTTAGATCCATTCTTCGATCAGCTTTTTTTACAACATATTAACAAGTAAAACTAAAAAAATTTAAACAAAACAACCTCACAAATTTCAAATTATTTATCAATGTCAACCATCTGTCAACCGTCAATAATTATGAAACCACGTTCACGAAACGTATCGGTAACCTTAGTTGTGCTACCGGGAGCAGCTCCGCCACGGCTTCGTCAGATGAATGCGCCCAAAATTAATAGTAATTTTATAATGTTGGCGTTAAAAGTGTGTCATTTCATTTTGTGAGAAGGAAAAGGAGCGTAGCGAATGGTTCAACCCTTTGCACAAATCCTTTAATCACCTTTTTTGGTTCTGCGTACCTTACGCAAGTCAAATTAACCAAAAGATGGGAGCTGCATTTACTATTGACAGAAAAATTATATCTTTGAGTAAATTAAATTTATAAACGTTATGGTAGCCTACATACGAATTTAGAGAGGTTTGAGTATTATATTTAAATTTTTAATGTTTATAAACTAGTCCAACCAACAATCTAAAAATCAAAATAACATTTAAAACTAAAAATAACTAAACTTTTTAGTATTGCCAAGGTCGCGTCGACGAAGGCTTTTTTATCACTAAAACTTAGTAGTAGTATAATGCCATCGTTATAACGGATTTGGTATATACTACAACCTTATGAAATGTAACCAATACCGCCGTTATGCCGAAGTCATTTAGTCATAGTCAGAGTGCTGACTATTACTTATGCCTAATGCAACATTGCAAGTAGTACAATATTTGTTGCACCTCGGTAAAATGCTGCTTGGGTAGAGTGTTATGGAAATCATTTACTATAATATTATTTCATCCAATCCATCAATGAAAATATGGCATTTTTGTCAATCATTTTAACCAAATAATAAATCATTTGCACTAATTTCTCCTAAGGTTTGAGGATTTTTTTTTTGCGCCACAGCGACTATAGGAAATAGGCTATGGAAAATCAAATTAAAGATTAAAGTTTTAAAAACGTCTATTTGCCTTATTGTAAGAACCACTCGGAAAGCACGCCAGTATAATACTACTATGTCTTTCTAGAAAAACCAAACAAAACGCTCTAAAGACTTACGTAATTATTTTGATACTTAAGAATATTTATGTGCTTATATTTGGTTACACTGTGCCTCGTATAGGATACAGTTTTGAGACAACAAAGACTCATTGATTAGGTTTTTGCCTTTACACATATTGGTGACGCTATATTCTAACACGCCCCCTCAAAAATTAATCAATAATCTAAAAAAATTTAAATCTAAACTTATATATTATATATATAATCAACCTATATAAGAACAAAGTACATTCTAATCTAAACTATACTCTTGATATAGCAGTATCTCAATAACCATGCTTTCCTCGTGTTTTCTGGGGTAATGACAATAATGATCCAACATTTGTTGCTAGGATTGGGGAAAACCCAGAAAAACCCAATCAGATCATTTAGTTACTTATTTCTACAAGCCCTAGTCCTGCTCTAAATTCTTGAAATTTAGCTGCTGGTAGTGGCTTTGTCAATACATCAGCTATCTGTTTATCTGTGGAAAGATATTCTAATTTTAGTACACCTTTTACTATCTGTTCTCTGGAGAAATGATATTTAATACTAATATGCTTCGACTTTTTGTGATTTGTTGGATTATTGGCGATACTAATACAACCGTTATTATCCTCATAAATTATAATTGGCTCTGTAATATTTATGTTAATACTAATTGCCAATGATTTTAACCAAAGTGCTTCTCTGACAGCTTCATAGAGAGCCATATACTCAGCTTCTGTCGACGAAGCCGCTACTGATGTTTGCCTTTTTGTATTCCAACATATCACACATTGATCGAATAATTTAAACAAATATCCTGTGGTACTTTTTCTATTTCTTTCATCATCACCTCCCCAATCTGAATCAACATAACCACTTAAAATATTTTTGTAATTACCTCGTATATAGGTCAGCTTAAAATTAATTGAACCTTTAAGATATCTAAGAACCCTTTTTAGGCATTGCCAAAGTTCTTTGTTATTATTATTAAGATATCGACTTAAAATATTAACAGCAGTGCTTAAATCGGGTCGTGTGCACAGCATGACATACATTAAACACCCTAAAAGGTTCCGACAAGGAGTATCATATTTCTCTTGAGAATTTAGACTTGTATAATCTAATTTATTTGGGAGAGGAGTGCTGACAGATTTACAATCTTGCATATTAAACTTATTTAAAATTGTTTTTATATATGCCCGTTGATCTAAAGTTATTGAATTATCAGTTCTTTCAATTTTTATTCCCAAAAACAATTTAATATCTTTTAAATCTACCATAGAAAACTTGTTTGCCAAATAATTTTTAAAATTTATCATTGTTTCACTATTTGCAGTGGCGATTACAAGGTCATCCACATAAAGTACTACATAGATATTTTTAGAAATATCTTCTCTGTCTAAAATATAAATACAATGATCTACTGAGGAATTTCGAAAACCTTTTTCTTTAAGAGCCCTTTCAAAAATTTCAAACCAACATCTTGCTGACTGCTTTAAGCCATATAATGCTTTATTTAATTTACATACTTGATTAGGCTTACTTTTTACACCTTCTGGAATTTTCATAAAAATTTCCTCTTTTAATATTCCGTTTAGAAAAGCTGTTTTTACGTCCATATGGTGAATTAAAAGGTTAAACTGATTTGCAAACGCAAGTACAAATCTAAAACTCGAAATTCTTGCGACTGGTGCAAAAGTTTCGTTATAATCTGTTAAATATTCTTGACTAAAACCTCGAGCAACAAGACGAGCTTTATATTTTGATGGGTTTCCAAATTCATCATTTTTAAGAGCAAATACCCATTTACAATCTACTATATTTTTATTTTCAGGTTTTGATACCAAATACCATGTATTGTTTATTGCCAAAGAATTAATTTCATCCTGAATAGCTTCTTCCCACTTAATTCTATCAGTTCTATTTTGAATTTCCTGATATGATGTAGGAATTTTACATACTATAGATTGAGCGCACATAAGATAATCATTTGATAAATCATTTTCATTATGAGAAATAGACATACGATCTTTAATCCTGTCACTCCTCCTCAGTTCAGAATACAAGGAAATCTTACTTTGACTATTTTCAGGTAAAGGTAAACGTATAGTCTTAGTATCAGAGGGCTTATCTGTTGCAATTACAGATTCATCAAATTTTACTACTGATTTTGACGGAACGTCAGATGCATCAGTTTCAGTTTCCACATTTATACGGGAGTTTTTAAAATTAACCCCTTCAGGCTCAACTGTAGGCCTGGACATCAAAAAATTTGTCTCGTCTACAATAACGTCTCTAACGACAACAAATTTTTCAGTTTGTACGTCCCACACTTTATAACCATTCGGTTCGTACCCAACTAAAATCGCTTTCCAGGATTTTTCATCAAATTTTGTTTTCCTGGTTTTATTATGCACATATACAGTAGAACCAAAAACCTTTAAATATCTAAGTTGTGGCTTTTTACTATGCCACAATTCATATGGTGTTTTAAATTGTCTTAAGGCCTTAGTGGGTGTCAAATTAATTAAAAACGTTGCAGTAAGAACTGCCTCACCCCAAAAAGCTTTTTCTAACTTAGCGCCAGATATCATGGCACGACCTTTTTCAGTAATAGTTCTGACCATTCGCTCTGATACACCATTTAACTGTGGGGTTCGTGGAACTGTCAAATGATAACTTATGCCCCTTTCTACACAAAAATCTTTCATTTCGTTTGACAAATATTCCCTTCCGTTGTCACTATATAAATTGACAATTTTTAAATTAAAATGAGCTTCGCTTTTTGCAACATAATCTCTGAACATTGAAAACACATCTGATTTATGTTTTATTAAATATGTAACACAGTAGTGTGTATACTGGTCAACAAAAAATACAAAATAATTTTTATCGTCAACCGTTGTAGGAGTGATAGGACCGCAGACGTCAGTATGAACAATAAATAATGGTCGTTTAACATAACTTTTATTTTTAGCCTTTTGAAAAGGTAGACGTGTTTGTTTACCCTTTATACACGCTTCACAAAAATAATTTATGGGTGTAACCTGATCTATTTGACCCATATCTTCGACCATTTGTCTATTCTTCATTTCTAAAAAGTTAAATTTACCAATGTGCCCCAAACGTTCATGCCATAATTTATAATTGGGTATTTTTGCATTATTATTTACTTGAACAATAGAATTTACTACATTTGTATTAATCAAAAAATCAATACCTATCAAATTATTATTGTTCAAAGACTTACCCATCATTATGGTTTTACTACCTTTGCTTACAGTTACCCCATTTTGACCAAAAGTAATTGTCATTCCAGCCTCTTGCATTTTTCTGACGGACAATAAATTGTACGGGACATCTGGACAGTACAGGACATCCTCGAGTAGCCCTTGAATACCCATATTACTGGTCACGTGAATGGTTCCCTTCTTAATTGCAGTTATGTATGTTTCATTCTTCGCTACAGAAATTTTCATTGGTGCTTGTAAATTGACGGAACTATGAAATAAATCATCTCTGTTGACAAGGTGGTCAGATGCGCCAGAATCCAGTAGAAAAGTAATTTTATTACTCTCTTCCTCGAGTTCAAAATTTCCTGCCATAAAAGCAAAACCAGACGGATTGTCATTTGACGTAGAAGGCTGATGTAATACTTCTATATTTTGGACAGTTCGGTTTCTGTGAAAATTTTGATGTTGGATTGTTTTCTTGTAAAAGAAACAATTTTTCTTTAAGTGACCTTTCCTGCCGCAATGGTGACACTTTGTATTTGATAATTTATTATTTGGTTTAAATTGTCGTGCCTTATATTTTGCTTGATAATGATTTTTAGTATCTACATTCAAAGCTTTGCTTCTTTGGTGCGTCTCCAAACTCTGCATGAAGAACTTTTGCGCTTGTGTCTCTATTGTCATGTGTTAACTTGACTTCGTGGTCCAAAAGTCTTGTTTTGACAAAAGGCAAAGTTAAATTATCCTCAGATAACGTTTCTATAGCTGTTATAACGCCATCATAGGATTTTGGAAGAGTCAGCAATAAATGAGATACTTTATCGGTTTCCTCCAATTTTGCACCAGCTGCCATTAATTCCGTAATAAGGTCATCGAAAACTGTGAAATGTTTTATTAACGATGCGTGAGTGTCTAACTTCAATCCCAGTAATTTTTTTTCGTAAAGCTAATTGCGTATAGCAAGGCTTTTGCGTTCATAACTATTATCTAAATTGTGTAAAACCTCTCTTGCAGTATTGTCTAACTTTACAAAACTTAGAAAAGAGTCTGATAAATATTCCACAATAATATTTTTAGCTGTACGTTCTGATTTTATCCATTCGTCAGTGAGGGGATCCGGAATATCCTCATCAATAACTTTAAGAATGTCAAGTTCAGTTAATAAAGCACGAATTCTGAATTTCCACACACCGTATCTATCACCATCAAAGGGTTTAATGTTTCTTTTCACTTTTAAATTTTCCATAGTCACTGCACAAATAAACACCCTGTATTCAGTTCACAAAATGCAACTAACACGCGGCGTACACTGGGCCCATAACCTATAGGAAATAGGCTATGGAAAATCAAATTAAAGATTAAAGTTTTAAAAACGTCTATTTGCCTTATTGTAAGAACCACTCGGAAAGCACGCCAGTATAATACTACTATGTCTTTCTAGAAAAACCAAACAAAACGCTCTAAAGACTTACGTAATTATTTTGATACTTAAGAATATTTATGTGCTTATATTTGGTTACACTGTGCCTCGTATAGGATACAGTTTTGAGACAACAAAGACTCATTGATTAGGTTTTTGCCTTTACACATATTGGTGACGCTATATTCTAACAGCGACTTAAAAAAGGCAATTCCTTTGGCTAAAAAATAGTTGTAAAATTTTTAAAATAGCAGTTTTATAGATTTTTACGCAACCATATATCATTTTAAAAACACTTTCACAAGTAATAATTGTTAAAAGAAAAATTACCCTGGCATTCCTAAAACTCCCAGACCGTGAGATAATGATAAGCCTTGAAAATCTAGGACAGGTCTGACTTCAATGCCATTTGATATTGTATGCGATCTCCATCCAAAATTTCCAACTACATGTTGGCCAACAGCAAACTTAGGATTTTTGCTTTCCGTTACCCTAAAATCCAATAATAAATTATATGAATATTATGTATATTGTATGTCTGAAGATTTAAAATTCACGATTATATCTTGCATCTATCAAATTTGACCGTAACAGTAGCGCTGATAAAAAAAAACTGTTGGGAGGGCGTAAAAATATGGGGTCTTCTAGAAAAGAAGGAGGGGATCATTTTAGAAATGATTTGTTGGGTTAATATTTATATTAAAAAACATTTCAGAAAACAAATTCTATTATGACGTTCATGTTTACCATTTTATTAGAATGTAGTGTATGGTGTATGTATATTTTTCATTTAAATTATAAAAGCTGAAGGTCTGATAATGTCCGAAAGAACGAAACACGTCTATCTCTACCTGTTTTATATTACACTTATTTGGGGATCGTGATTTAAGTGTTTTTTTCCCGTCATTTAAACCTGTTATTGTTTATAATGCTTCGTTTTGGCCTGTGAATCTTTTTTCAGTTATTTGTGTTAGGTGTGGGTATTTTTCCATAAACAGTCCGTGTGGCGTAAGACGGCATTTTGTTCCAATTAACTGTTACTTTATAACGTCGCATGATATACACATTAATGTCATTTGTCCAAGCCATGTGCTGTGTAGGTTAGTGGTTACTTCCTATAGAGCAGTGTAGTGCGTTTTTATTTGTGTTCCCACAAGTTTTGGAAGAAGTAGAGGTCCATTGTGGCAGTGCTCGATACCACGGCAAGACGAACTCACTAATGAGGTCACAATCTTACAACTTTGAAAGAAGCAAGTACCGTTGTTTTTAATCATTCCCTTAGTATACTGTTGATATCTATTTCTCTCACAATTCTGCATTCTTTCTCTATCTCTTCACTTTTATGTTTATCGAGATCTTCTCTCGATTGGCGCCCCATATAAATATCTGGAGAATAGAAAATCAGAACCTCACGACCTTTGGCTCTCTAAACGACCATACAGGAGTTCCTGGAGCACCCAAGTGACATAGAACAACCTAAATATATATTAATATATAAATGTCACAAGGCCAACGGGCAATAACAACATCAATAAAATAATCATGGAAAACTTTTTAACGAAACAATAATCGAAAGACTTTATAAATGGTTAAAAATTACTTCCATTTTGCAAAATAAAACTATTAGTTCTTCTTCTAGAAGTAGAAAAATCTACTTTAGTTTTAGCGTCTCGTGTGGTTGGTCGCGTATCATAAACAGCGTCGTTTATTCGTCCCCAAAAGTAAAAATCTAACACACACTAAACCCGGGGATCTAGGTGACCGTGAGTAAATAAGGAAATGGGTGGCTATATATAATGGTGCTTCGTATGACAGGCATCATCCATCCGGTTCCTGAAATCTTTTACTTCTTTAGCAAAGAAATTCTGAAAAATTTGCAAGAAGTGCTGAAATGTGTGCAAGAAGTAGTTTCTTTGGTTTTATAATTTATTTTCTTGTACTTAATTGTTAGCTTTAGGACTATTTTGACTATTCCTCTACAATAATTTTATATTGTCTTAGGTATATGAAAAAAAAGTAAACGTAATTTATCAGAGGCTGTTGAGAGCGGTCTTAGTGCATAGGTAAGGATTGTGTTCTTCGACGAAGAAGTGACGTAGTTCTATTGTAAGTATTAGTGAAGGTCAGCCGGGCCTCGATCGACAATGACCAGAGGCTGTTGATAATCGTGACCAAAAAGGCGTAATCTTATTTGTCGTTGTATCTTTAGTTTGGAGACACCTACGTGTACGGGGAAAAAAGTATATTTTTTAATTTTTTTTGTAGCTTTTACCTGTTTAACTTGCTGTTACCTTTTTTTTTACCTTAGGCCATTTTACCCACAACAACCCACCTGTTAGATTATGTAAATATGTTTAAAAACGTTTTTTGTACTGGTTGTGGTTCGAACCCGCAGCACAAATCGCTAAGCAAATGTTTTCCAACTACTTACCGCTCCGGTCATCGAAACAGTTGATTAAAATTCAATTTATAATAATAGACTCATAAAGCTTGGAATAGTTAGAAGAACTAATTTATCAAGCCTGGTCAAATTAAAACTTATCTCTAAGAGGTCAGTTTGGGGTTAAAATGTTTCTATTTATAACGTTTATACTGATAAATGTGTGTTAAAATAAACCATATTAAACACACATATTTATTAATTTATACTTTTCCAAACTAGAATCCCTATATGGTATAAATAAAACAACGTTGTAAATACAACTATATAATATATGTTTTTGTTATCAATAATTTACTTAAACAGTAAAAACAGTTAAATAATTAATTTACTACATTTTCTAATTATATTGTTTTAAATTATTTTTTTTTACTTCATGACACCTATCATGTGCACACATTTCTTCGAGAGCCCTATACCATTCAAATTTTTTATGTCTTGATAGCACAAGCAACATTTCTTTAAATCCTTAATGTGGTAAGGCTTCTTCAAAGTACAGTGTAAAACTGTAACTTTTTCCTAAAATAACGGTTAAATTTTTTTTTCGTTTTTTAACATAAAAAGATGAGTTCAAAAAAGGTTTTGTCTGTTTCCTTCCGCCAAACTCATCCCCAGACGCGTTTCGCCGTTATTTCGGCTCATCAGTGAGGCTCATCAGTTTGGCAGAAGGAAACAGGGCTCAAAGACAAATCACTTGTCA
Source organism: Polydrusus pterygomalis (assembly GCA_963969555.1). Taxonomy (NCBI): domain Eukaryota; kingdom Metazoa; phylum Arthropoda; class Insecta; order Coleoptera; family Curculionidae; genus Polydrusus; species Polydrusus pterygomalis. Next base: position 117,490,817 of record OZ018376.1, read on the forward strand.
GGATTGATTGTCGATGGGATTATAAAAAAAGATGACTTCACAAACTACAATATCAATTCTACTATTACTAAATATATAATTAATAAAAATTTTTACATGATTCCATTTCAATTTATCGAGCCGGCTTGCAATTTTAGCCATTGCTAATATTTTTATATCTAAAATAAACAAAGATTTCTTAATTCTAATAATGAGATAAATAAGGTAAAATAAGTATGTAGCTTTTTGAAAATATATATATTTTTTTTTTAGAATACGATAGGACAAGCATTTAGAATTAACATTTAATTGTTTTTTAAATTAGACCATTTTTTTTAGAATCACCATTGTAGCAGTAAATATCTGAAACTGAATACAACGTGTTATTAATATTATTTATCTCATTTTTATTTTTTATTCTGAACTTTTAGGCATTTTTTCATTACAACCAAGGTTGATTTTGAGATTGCAGAATATAAATTATCATACAAATTGTGATTTGAGATGGAACGGTTACAAAAACAAAAATATTGTCTACATTCAACATTGAAAGCAGAATTGTGTTCCACTGCTGCTGATGTAGCTGCTTCTATAAAAATTATTCTAAAACAAAAAAAAAGGTTAAGCATGTTTTATATATAACCCCAATGTATGGTATCAGTATGTAGATAATTTATTATTCTCTTATCATGGGTTGAATTTAAAGCAATCCTTTTTTGGTTAATAGTGTATACAGGGTGGCCCTTCAGTGTGGCAAAGTACAATAGCTCCGTTACTATTTCAAATACATTAAAAATATTAATACAAAAGTTGAAGGGCAGTAAGTGACTTATAACGTAAAATTATTTTTAACCCTATAGGGTGGCTCAAAAAAGCGGAACAATAAAAAATGTACTTTTTTCAAATGGAACACCCTGTATATTTTTTCATTTTTAAATTCCACATAAAATTGTAATTATTTTTTATTAAATGCATTATTAGTCTATACTTTATAGTTTCCGAGATATTGACTCTTGAAAAGTGACATTTTTAAACTTTGACAGCTTCTAACTTTCTAACAGTACGTCTTAGAGCAAAACGGCTTACATGTCCCATCTTCAGTTTTTATTATCTTCCCAAAAAATCAACTTCCGGTTAAACCGGATGTTACTCGAAAGCAGGAAATATAGTTGTTCCGGTTTAACTGGAAGTTGATTTTTTTGGGAAGATAATAAAAATTGAACATAGGGACATGTAAGCCGTTTTGCTGAAAGTTAGAAGCTGTCAAAGTTCAAAAATGTCACTCTTCAAGAGTCAATATCTCGGAAACTATAAAGTATAGACTAATAATGTATTTAATAAAAAATAATTGTAATTTTATGTGGAATTTAAAAATGTTAAAATATAAAGGGTGTTCCATTTGAAAAAAGTACATTTTTTTCTTGTTCCGCTTTTTTGAGCCACCCTATAGAGTTAAAAAAATGTTACTTTATAAGTCACTTACTGCCCTTCAACTTTTGTATTAATATTTTTAATGTATTTGAAATAGTAACGGAGCTATTGTACAGGGTGGCCAACTAAGCGAGGTAAGCGGCTGTATCTCAGGAACCGTTAATCGTACAGCTTTCGGAAAAAAAATTATATAAGTAAAGCGATCATGAGAAAATTCTGGAAATTACTTTCAAGTTCCTCATTTCGCCGCAAGGGGGCACATTTGAAAATTATTTGTTTAAATTTTAAATTTCTCCGAAAATTTCCATATTAAGGTATAACTCTGATTACATCATTGGAAAGCTTAGACAATTCTGCATCATTTTGATTTAAGGCTCGTTGGTGTACCGACCTTGATAAGAGTGGGGGAAGCTATTGAATGTGTAAACATTCAAATCGCTGTAACTTTTAAACGACTTATCCGATTTTACTAAATTTAAGTTCGTTTGATAGGGAAAGGTTAGTACCTTTAATCGTCGTATCTAATGGTATACGATAGTTTCTTATAAAATTGCTAGAGGGCGCAATTTGTAATAATAACAGTTTTTTTGATTTTATCCCGAAAATTCAAAACATACGGTATAACTATGACATCCTATTCGAAAAGTAGATTAAATTTGCAAGAAAAAATGTAAAGACCGCAGTTTGATATTGTTGTTTGTTTCAGAATTATTGCCAAAACAATAATTTTTAATTCAAATTGCGCCCTCTAGCAATTTTATTAGAAACTATTGTGTACCATTGGATATGACAATTAAAGGTACTTACCTTTCTCTTCAAAACGACCTTAAATTTAGTAAAATCGGATAAGTCGTTTAGAAGCTACAGATATTTTAATGTTTACACTTTCAATAGCTTCTCCCACTCTTATCAAGTGAAAGTGTAAACATTAAAATCGCTGTAACTTCTAAACGACTTATCCAATTTTACTAAATTTAAGGTCGTTTGGAAGAGAAAGGTAAGTACCTTTAACTGTCATATCCAATGGTACACAATAGTTTCTAATAAAATTGCTAGATGGCGCAATTTGAATTAAGAATTATTGTTTCGGCAATAACTCTGGAACGAACAACAATATCGAACTGCGGTTTTTACATTTTTTCTTGCAAATTCAATCTACTTTCCGAATATGATGTCATAGTTATACCGTATGATTTGAATTTTCGGGATAAAATCAAAAAAACTGTTAATATTACAAATTGCGCCCTCTAGCAATTTTATTAGAAACTATCGTGTACCATTGGATACGATGATTGAAAGTACTTACCTTTCCCTTCCAAGCAAGCTTAAATTTAGTAAAATCGCATAAGGCGTTTAGAAGTTACAGCGATTTTAATGTTTACACATTCAATAGCTTCCCCCACTCTTATCAAGGTCGGTACACCAACGAGCCTTAAACCAAAATGATGCAGAATTGTCTAAGCTTTCCAATGATGTAATCAGAGTTATACCTTAATATGGAAATTTTCGGAGAAATTTAAAATTTAAAAAAATAACTTTCAATTGTGCCCCCTTGCGGCGAAATGAGGAACTTGGAAGTAATTTCCAGAAGTTTCTCATGATTGCTTTACTTATATAATTTTTTTTCCGAAAGCTGTACGATTAACGGTTCCTGAGATACAGCCGCTTACCTCGCTTAGTTGGCCACCCTGTACTTTGCCACACTAAAGGGCCACCCTGTATGTTACGGGTAAAGTTAGATAAGCGAGTAAACCTAGGTTTGCCCGGGTAAACTGCGTAATACCCAAGACAACCGGTTTGTTCGTTGTTACCCAGAGCATTTTTTTTAATTAAATTTTTTTAACTAATATTAGTTGAACAACCGGTTTGTTCGTTGTTCGTTGTATGCTCTGGGTAACAACGAACGAACGAACAAACCGGTTGCCTGAGTTTACCTGGGTAAACTTGGGTTTACTCGCTTATCTAACTTTGCCCGTAACATATACATTATGTTTGATGGATTTAATAAGTGTTTGAGAACAGTCAGTAATTTGATTATTAAATAGGCATTGGTAGTAGTCATTAAAAGTAGGTAATTGATTTTAAAGAGGCAGCTGTTACTCCCTTAGCTTTTTTTATGTTGTTTTTCTTGATTGTTGTTATTACATACTTAATACTTTATATGTATACATTTTGGATCGTAATCCAATAAATTCAGTCATAATTTTTCCATTGTTCTCATCTTTCATTAACCCAACTACTTTTTTTTATTTTTTAAAGGTATATTGTCAACATTATTAGAATCATAGTCAGATGTATCAAATTTTTCTATGTCATCAAGTATATGATTGTATATATTATCAACATAAAAATGATAAATTCAGGAATCAGTATCAGTATATAATAATTTTGCATGGTCTCCAAATTTTTTTTTATATAATTGTAATGAAAATCGTAAACTATTGTTTTTGATATATCTAGAATTGAAAATCCTGTATAAATGGGTTTATTAAAAGTAACATTTAATTTTGACAGTTCAATTAAAATCATATCGTTATCAAATATTCTAATACTGTGAAAATTTGGTTGCGAAATATACGAAACGGCGGATCTTTAGTTTAGTAACGTCATTTTGTAGAGTTCGGTTTTTTTGGAATAAAATCGGAAGTATTCTGAATTTAAAAACTTTTAAAGCGGCATTATAATCAGCACCGACTTGCACAACTTTGCCCCCATTTAACCGTTTCTCTAACTCGTATGGTTTCCGAGATTCCAATGCTGGTATGTCGATTTTTTAACACTCTGTATAACAAAGGGCACTTCTTCCTTATTTTTGTAGTTTTTAAATTTTAAAATATTTTCATTAGGTTTAGGCATTGTGATTAATTTATTGCAATTATTGATGTATTTAGATAAATTGTCTTTAGACATAAAATGATTCAAACAACGTTCACATAACCATGATTTATTACGAATATTACCAATTTGAGAGTTTACTAATTTTGATAAATCTTTTATATAAGCAAAATGAAAAAATCTGTTATTTAAAACACTATCAAATTCATCATTAAAGTTTAAATCATCATCATCTTCACTATCATTACTATTACCATAAAAAGAACAAGGTAACATAGGTAAATTAATTTTTTTTATTTGATTATTCCTTTTGCTTATCATAATGGGAAATATCGTTTTTTTTTTAATGGTATAGACGTTAATAGAAAATTGGTTCATTTTTTCAAATTTTGTAATATCTTTTAAACTTATGGGAAAATTATAATACCTTCATAATTTAATCCTTTAATTTGTTTGAAATGTGGGTACGAACTGGTGGCATTTTGTTTGCTGGTGTGGGATATAATGCACACACTATTGACCATAAAAAGCAATATGTATCATTGTTTTTAATATTATTAACTGCTTTAGTATATTTTACCAAAGCAGGCATATCAATGTAAGTTGATAAACCAACACTTATAGGGTTATATTTGTTTATGTTAATCTTTAAATGAATGATTTGATAAAGAGCCCATCCTCTATCCCTTTCTGCAAATTCTTGCAAGTCGGTTAAGTTTCTACTTTCAATGTTTTTTTATACCAGGATTTAAGATTGGTAGTAAGTATTGTCAATAATTTCGTTTTTGGTTGAAAATGTTTTTATATTAGATTCAGCAGTTTTTGGTTGTACAAAGTTTGCTGAAAAAACATCATTAACTTTGAGTAAAGATCGCGTTCGTTCTTTTTTATTTTTTAATGAAAAAATTCTAAATGCTCTTTTAAAAAAAAATTTGGATCTTTAATGGTAAAATTTGTTATACCACCAGTTTTAATTCTACCACTTTAGAATTTTTGATAACACTCTGATAATATTTTAACAATGATAATTTTGATTCTACACTTAAAATTTTTTTTATGCAGTCAGCTTTAATTCTTATACTTTTTTCTACAATAAAAATAGTTTTTTTAGTAATTTTTGGCCACTTTTTAAATTCCTCAATTTTTTTTTATTATCCGGCATGCCTTTTCAAATTTTATGATTACTTCGGCCTATAAGGTATCTAGAAACTAAAAAAAAAGTTGATATAAAAAATAGAAATACTTACCAGAAAAAATAATAACTTAAAACACAATAGTTAATACTAATTTAATTAAGTTCTACATTGTACGACTAAATGATTTAAAAATAAATTTTCACAATAAATTTTCATAATAAATGAAAAAGAAATCATATGGTTTTAGATTTTTTCCTTAACAAAAATAGAAATCTACTATAATTCAAAATTAATTTACAGTACCATTTTGTATGGTAAACAATATTAATTGTTAAAATTATTTACCACAGCACTCTAATATTCATATCATTTATGATAGATAAGATATAATTTTTATGATTTGCAACATTTTTAATCAAATTTATCGTTATTTAACCTTATCTTATCTTATAAAAATTATCCAGACTTCAAGACGCTGTAACTGACATTTTTACAATATACTTGTGTTCTTAAATTTTCCACAGGGGAATGTTGAGTAAAATAAACAGTTTTTTATTAGCTAATTTATATAAATTTATTTAAAATAAATAAAGTTCCTAACAATAATACTCCATTTTCTTCTTATAAAAAAATGTTAACGTTGGGATAAATTATGTATAAATGTTGAATTTGTTAGAATTAAAATTTATAAGTGTTCTATTTAGTGTATAATACTTAAAAACTCTATTAAGAATATTTACAATGGCTGATATTCCATCAACAGTTATAATAAAGTCATTAGACAAAATTAACTTCACAATAGATATGGCGTTGGTTGTCCTGCGAGAAATATTCAGGTAACTATAATTTTTGTTTTATAATTTTTTTTGTATTATATTATATAAGATTTTTTTTTTGGTGGTATGTTGGGTGGGTGGGTAAATTTTCTTTTAATTTAGAATTTCTTTTCTTGTTTCAGTTATGGTGTTAAAGATATAACGTCGAATGGGGACAATATATTTGTCTGTCTTAAATATACCCCAAAACACGAAACGTTACTTCAAAAATTTGAAAATTTACCAATACAATATTAATTTAAAAATCAAAATGGTAAACGGGGCAGAGCTTAAATTGTTTCAAAAGGCTTCACAGAGGTATCAGCTTAATGTAAAGGATGGGTCACCAGCAATAGAAACTGAAAAAACGCTTTCAGTAGCAGCTAAGTCATCTGCATTTCACGTACCACCACCAGCAATAAAACCCTTGTCCAAAAGAAAAAAAGTAAATATTCTAGAGTATCTTACTATAGTATCGGCAAGAGAAGAAGAAGAAGAAGAGCCAATGGTGAAGCGACAAAAGTATAATATCCCCTTAAAAGACGATGATGATGATGATCCCCTTATCGAATCACAATGGATAGACAACATATAATTTTTTATGTTATTACCTAAAATATAAAAGTTAACTAATAATTTGATTAATTGTACACTAATTTTCCTAATAAAACAAACATTTTATTATAAAACTGTTCTATATTTTATATTTCCTATTACTATTACATAACAGACATTATCCTTTGATATCCTAACCGTTTTACAAACAGCTTATTGCCTTTACGTCGTAACACCTTTTCTGCTAAAAATACATCAGAATATTTTACTTTTTGCAATTGTTGCTCATAGAATCCACCTTTAATATCCCGATTATTTACATCTTGTAGTAAATAAGTGGTAGGATTTGTTAATTGAATTTTTTTAATAACAAAAATTTCTGTTGACCAGTTAGACTGATATTTTTTATCAAAAACACCACGTATTTTGGAAATTCTTACTATCTACGACAAGAATTAATCCTAATAAGAAGCAATTCCGATTTAAATAGTATTATTTAGTTAGAAGATAGAAAGGAAAATTATAAAGCAACTTTAAGCAAAGTGTTGGAAACTGCCTCATGTTACAGTTGGTGACAGTCAGAAATTACGTCTCTTAAAACAGTTTGAAAGCAATAGGGATCTAACTATACCATTTAGAAGTTGGGAACTGCATGAATATCCACAATTACAACAATTAAAAAATCACACATGGGCCGTAAAGTCTTCAAACTTTTTGGTATTTATTTCATATGTCAATTATTACCTATAAAATATGAAGACGATAATAATTTCAGTTAAATTTTGTGGAACAGCTAGAAAAATTAAATAAATATACGCGAAATAGGTTATAGGTTGGCAAGCATGTTGATACTCCCACCTTAAGGGGTTAGAGAAAAAAAATGGTTACGTCAACTAATTTGTAATAAAATTGTTGACTTGACTTAGATTGTGTTAAGTTATTCAGTCTTAAAACATTAAACAGAGATAAGACTTTTAATTATGGAAATCATTTATATAATCAAAAAAGTAAAGTAAAGTTCGTATAACTTGTGGTGCTCAAGTCTGGTGCTAGAGTTTTCAGGTCGCGCAAGCGCCTCTAGCGTGACTTAACGACCAGAGATGGCCGGGACCGACAGCTTTACGTCTCCTCCGAAAGACGATCTTACACCAACCAGCTAAAATTCGGTCATACTGTTTTTATTATGCGTATGCCCACTCCGGGAAGGATTTTTGTATCGAGCGTCCAGTAAGCCGCATTCGTGATGTTCGACCTCGGCACGTATCGAGCGTTCGGTTACTACGACAACAGTCGGACTACCGTACGCTCGATTAGGCTGAAATCTTGGTTTTTTTTGGTTTTTGAATTTAAAAAAATGCTCTGGGTAACAACGAACAAACCGGTTGCCAATATACCTTTTGGACGGAATTTGTTCCTCTAGCTATCGCCTCCTTATAAGCCTCTACTTATAAGAAAAAAGCTAAAAAAAATTGACGTTTATCAGTTAAAAGTTGACAGTTGTCGTATGGTAGCTTGATTAAGAAATTGGTATACTTATAAATAAAACTATTTAAATATATTTTTTAATCTTTTTTATTTTTCCTAATATACACTCCTGGACATAAAAAACCGGACGAACAAAATTTTGTTCAAAGTCAATCTTAAATAACTTTTTAAGTTATGCATCGATCTTGCTAATTTTTTTTTAAGTTGTGGGCGCTTTTGCCTATATTGTTAACTGATATCGAATTTACAAAAAGTTGTAATTGATTTGGTATTATACAGTGTAGAACTAAAAGTTGCATTTTCTCCTAAATTTCTAAACACTCTGTGGAAGAATTTGACCAAACAATGATGTGTCTATGTATCTTATTTTTGAGCCTCGTAATTTCTTAACATTAATTTTTTTCATTGAAATCGATATCTTTATTTTCAAATTATACACACAGTTTTAAAGGAAACTATGCAATTTACGCCAATACCAAAAATTAAAAACATTATTTTTCCATCAAGCAACACTAGGATTCTGTTGCCTAGTAACGGTACGATTATTATTTATGGTATTTGTATTTTTTCCTAAACGTGTCACTATATTGTCATTTCGCATTAAAAGTTTTTTTTACTATGCATGAGGTCAGAAGAAGTTGCACGTGCTGTTGCATTGAATGACGATAGCCGTGATATACGCTACATTGAAAATGTCTTGGGGAGAGCCAGAAGCACTATTCAAGATGCGATCAGTCGCTTTCATCAAACCGGTGAGTATACACGACGTCCCGGATCAGGAAGACCACGAACCACAAACCAGCGAGATGATCATTTCATTACCTTGACTGCCTTACGTGACCGCAGAGTAATATCAACTGGTATTAGTCGTCGACGTAGATTACATGAATACTGAATACGGATTGATGTCAAGAAGACCAGCTGCTTGTCCAGCTTTACTTGCAGCTCATCGTGCGCAATGATTAAATTTTGCCCGTGAACATATAGACTGGAATGACGAAGAGTGGGGATGTGTATTATTCACAGACGAATCACGTTTTTGTTTGCGTTCACCGGATGGGCGAGAGCGTGTATGTAGAAGACGAGTAGAACGATTTTCTGAATCTTGTATATCCTTTGGAGGTGGTAGTATCATGGTGTGGGCTGGAATTACAAGTCACGCCCGTACGGACCTCGTTTTAGTTGAAAATGGCGCTTTGAATGCTAACCGATATATCGATGAATGTTTAGCAGATCACGTCATTCCTTTCGCTCCATTTGTTAGTGAAAATTTTTGTTTGATGCACGATAATGCCAGGCATCATTTCGCAAGAGTTGTGAATGATTATCTGGATGACATGAACATTCGAAGAATTAGACTGGCTTTCACGTAGCCCTGACCTAAATCCGATTGAGCATGTATGGGACATGTTAGGAAGACAAATTCGCAACCGACAAATAAAAACCATTCCAGCTCTTTGAATGGCTCTTATTGAAGAGTGGGAAACTATTCCTCAAAGGGCAATTGCCAATTGTGTTCAATCCTTACCACGTCGCATGGCAGCAGTGATTAGAGCAGGGGAGGCAATACCCGATATTAGAGTTTGGTTATGTGTTTAAGTTACCTATATTATAATAAACTTTAAACTTTAAACTTTAAATTTATTAAACTAATAAATTTTTGTTTAATAAAGTTTTTAATTTTTGTTATTGGCGTAAATTGCATAGTTTCCTTTAAAAATGTGTGTATAATTTGCGAATAAAGATATCGATTTTAATGAAAGAAATTAATGTTAAGAAATTACGAGGCTTAAAAATAAGATACATAGACACATCATTGTGTGGTCAAATTCTTCCACAGAGTGTTTAAAAATTTAGGACAAAATGCAACTTTTGGTTCTACACTGTATAATACCGAATCAATTACAACTTTTTGTAAATTCGATATTAGCTAACAATATAGACAAAAGCGCCCACAACTTAAAAAAAAATTAGCAAGATCGATGCAAAACTTAAAAAGTTATTTAAGATTGACTTTGAACAAAATTTTGTTTGTCCGGTTTTTTATGTCCAGGAGTGTAGTAACCAAAATATTATTATTCTTATCTTTAATTTTTCCTTATATAATTACATAATGTTTATATTAACATATTTAAGTCTTATCATAGATGACTACATCTATCTACTTCTATTTCTATTACATTCTGTACAAAGGTGGTTTGTTATTGTTCTAGGAATTGAAGTTCTTACAGCTGTTCGACATACACTGCAATAATATGATTGTAATGTATAGTTTTGCCGTCGTGTTGGTGTCAATTCACTCGTTGTTCTAATATATAGTATAACTGAATATTTTGGGCCGTTGATCATATTGTTGTAGTTTATGCACACAATAAAATACTAACACACAAAAATATGTATAATGCATTTCTTTGGTTATTACTTCTTTTCTCCCCCTTTTTTTCTTGTCTATCATAATAATGCGAAGGTACATGTTTTGCATCATCCATCCATTTGAAATGTTGATGAGATTCACAAGCTAGGCATGGCATATTATTTGGTACATCTGATTCGCCCTTACATTTGGGGCACTTATATTTTACTGGAGCTGGCATGTTTTTTTTTTGAAATTTTTGGTCAGACTAAAAATATTATTTTTCATTATTCTCTTTTATGTTTTATGTACAATAGTACCATTATTTTTTTATTCACATAACCTACAATATCTCTTATTAATCAATCGCTGTCATTTTCTTTTTGCATTTTGTCTGTATGTGTCGTAGTCTCATTGTTTTCTCTCTCTTTGCGTTTTCCAGTGGCGATCTTAGTAAGTGTCTAAGAGAAGTAGTAATAGAAAGATATAAATATTTAGTAACGTCAAACGAACGTATTAAAATAGAGTACAGAGATAAAAAAGCAGAATTAAAAAAATAATAATAGGTAAACAGTGTTATTTGTGCTACAAAGAAATTAATGCAAGCAATTTATAGTTATCAAAAACGTAGTATTTGACACAGTAAATGTCATCAAAATATTATCACCTGAAACAATACAATAAAATAGGGTGCCATGGATAATACTTTGTTAGTATTAAAGAGTCATTCAAACTGCACTGAGAAAATTGTTTTACTAAATTATCTTGTTAAACAAATATTAGTTATCTTAACAAGAAATATAGTTAATATAACAACAGTTCGCAGTAATCTTAAAATTCTTCTCTTGTAAAACTAAATAAAGAAATCTTGTTAAAATATTATAGTAGCCGCTAATAAGCTTCTCATTTGTTTTCACTAATGTGTGAATTTTTATTAACCAAGTATTTCGTTCTTCTTAAAATAAAATATGTTCCTATTTAATTTTACTAGCATGTCTATTTAAAATAGCATGCGATTTAGTAGAATCTAATAATACATGTTTTAATAAGAAATGAATTTTAGTTTAAATTGACAACTTAGTAATATTAGGCAACCACTTATTTATAATAGCATGCGACCTTAATAAAATACTTTAAAACAACGGCTAAACTGACCAATCAGATGGTTTGGCGCTAGTCACATTACCGATTTCACTTTTTTTTACCGGATATTTAGTTTCATTTGTGTTTTATCCTTCTAAGAGGTGCGTTGTACGTTATCCTTTTTCTTTATAATATAAAATATTCGTCGCCGTCGACAGGTTGCCAGTGTTTTATTTTGTGATTATAAATATAAAAGTCAAAATTGTGTTATAGTGTGTAAAAAACGTTATAGTGTAAAACGTGGCTAGCATAGTTCATTGTTATATGATTTAAAAGTTGTTTTTAAGTTTAAGTTTTTTGTATTGGGCAGTTTTTGCCATCGAGAAAAATCCCGCTAATAGAATTTCCAAGAACCAATATCTTGTCATTCGATAAATCATGAAACATAATTTTTGATCTGCTAGAAAGAATGACGTTTGCCACTAAATAAAAATAGGCATTTATCAAATTGTTTGTGTAGTTTAAAAGAATTTGGCGTTTTAAAAATCGATTAGCGGGATTTTAGTGCTTGGTAAAAACTGCCCATTATTTAATAAGAATTTAAGTTTTTTACTTTACCTACGTACAGCATAATATATCATTATTGAAGAAAGTTCCCATTAAAATTGCAAATTTAAATGTTTAGAGCATACCCACATCATCTCTACCAGAGTGGAAATCGCCAAGCGTTCTGCTTATTAAACGAGAGAGAAAAAAAATTGGTATTTAGAAAATAATATCTACTTTATATACCCCACCCAGAAAAGTCCATAACGACCGAAAATATTTTCAAAATTATTTTTGAAAAAAATTTTGTTTTTAGTAATTTTGTAATATCCTAAACAATTATTTATTGATCAAAAGTAAAATGATTTTCCCTCATGTAGAATGTTGTACCAAACAATTTTTCCATATCGGCCTTACTTTTTTCTCAAAAACTTGCGCCGTGTAAAGTCAATTTAGGCTCCTAAATTCACTTTACATTCTACATGATGGAAAGTCATTTTGGTTTTGATCAATAAATAATTGTTTAAGAAATAAGTATTACAAAATTACTAAAAACAAAAAAAATGTTGAATAATATTTTTGATCATTATGGACTTTTCTGGGTGGGGTATATAAAGTAAAAATTATTTTCTAAATACCAATTTTTATTTTTTCTTTTCGTTTAATCAGCATAACGGTTAGCGATTTTTACTATGGTATAGAGCTGATGCATGTACGCTCTTAAGTGTATTTAAATGTTTTCATATTTGAGTCCTTGGTCAATTATATCTGCTAGGAAAGGTTTCTGGGTTCAGGACAAGAAAACATAAAAACAAAAATATTTGTCGTGCCAAAGTTTCGGTGGCTACATGTTCCACCACATTTCCTATTTTAGCCGTACCTTTTTAAAATTAAATTTTAGTGTTAAGCTTAAAAACAAACTGTTGTAATTTTACTTCGGAAGAAAGTGAAATATAAAAAAAACATAATTTATTTGTTCTTACTTCCAACAAAGTAGGTCGAATATGTCAATTCAAAATATAGCCACCGAAACGTTGACAATACAAATATCTTTGTTTAGATGTTAAAAATTTATTTCTTTATTTAATATTTGACTTTCGTAATGCGTTCAAAGTTTTATTTTTACAGGTTTGTTCGTTAACTTAATAATTTAAGTCATGTTCCTGTTTTACCATATATCACAACTTTATTGGAAAAAGTTGCTTGTTAAAAGTTTTAAATTTAATTAATACATGTTCCTATTTGAAAATGATTTTTTCTTTTATTTCCATTGTAGTCACCTAGGTATTTGTATAAATCAAAAAATATCCCAATACTTTAAATACCTACTCGTTTAAATATAAACTTGACTAGTATAGTTTTGTAAGAAATGGAATACATTTTTGCTATTGATTTCTATTTATGACTATGTTTTTACAGAATATATTTTCAAACAGTATGTTATCATGCAGGCCAATTTTTTTCCTAATAGCTTAAATAAAAGTATAAGATTCTGATTGAAAAATTCTTATGATTTTTTGTCGCATTAGGAAAAACTTATAAAATATGATAATATATTGAGAGAGAGAACACAATTTCAACAATCACATCAATATTTAAAAGGCATTTCATTTCTTCCAAATCACACTGTATATTCAACTGGGTATCTTTGCACGGCTAGAATTACAAGATTGTTTAGTGTACTTTACTAAGGTTGCTTAATGCATGTAACTAACTTTGCATGGCTAGAATTACAAGATTGTTTAGTGCACTTTACTAAGGTTGCTTAGTGCATGTAACTAACGTTGCATGGCTAGAATTACAAGATTGTTTAGTGTACTTTACTAAGATTGCTTAGTGCATGTAACTAAATATCTGGTTGTTTTTATTAAGATAATTTAGCAGTTTTTACATACATATTAGTAACTTTAAATATTACCACTTAGTAGGAACAAATCTGCTACTAAGATTTCATAGTAATGACAACAATTTGTATTATTAAAAATAAAGGGGTTTACTTGTTAGAATTAATGTACCGCTGCCATATTTAATAAACAACATAGTTAGTTATAATAAGATAAACATTCTGAAATAACTATTTCATTTAGTACCCTTAACAAGTTTTAATTTATTTTTTCTATTGGAGAACTACTAAATCTTTTAGTTGTTTTTACTAAATATTTTTAACAAGATATTTTTATTAAGAATAACAAGACATCTAGGCTGAGGCCTATTCTACTAAGAATTTTTAGTTAATTTAACTAAAATTTTAGTTAAAACTACTAAAAAAATTTCTCAGTGTGTGCAATTCAAGCTTTAAAATGTTCTATGCATATTTTTTTAATTGTATATTATTTTCTAATAGTGGGTAGTTCTGGAAATTTAAGTGTGAGTCATAACTCATTCATCTCATAACACAACCCTCGTGCATGATAATGAAAACTGTAGCTATCTAAGAGATGACTATGATACTTTATATAATACAACTTTAAACTTGTATATAGAATGTGTTTCGCAACTGGATAATATGAATGATATGATAATGAGTAATGGTAAATGGTAAACGACATGTGTATGGAAAAACTTGAATACTGTGAAAATCCTCAAATTTAACTAACTCTATAAATTATACCAACTAAGTAAAAATTTTAAAAAAACAATATTGAACTGGAATCAACAAAGCTTTTACTAAAGAAAAAAGTCACCAATCTAGAGGAAAAAATAGCATTGCATATACATTAATAACTGATTCTTACTGATAGCGGACACGAATTATAAGCTGCAGATGAAAAATGGAACCAATGTAAGATGAATTTACAAGATCAATTAAAAAATTATACAAAAGTGTTCTCAAATCTAAATGCTTGTTTGGAGAGAGAAGAACTTATCCAGGACCAAAAAAATAAATATATTATTGACTACTTGTGGAAAAAAATAATAATAAGAATAAAAATAAAATGTTACATACTTAGGGACCTACCTATATCATTGTATAAATTAATAAAGATACATTATGTATTAAATAAAGACATGTAAAATAGTTTAGTTTATTTTATTTTAACACACACGTTATCTGTATAAAATTCATAAATAGAAAAATTTTGACCAAAAGCTGACCTCTTAGAGATAAGTTTTAATTTGACCAGGCTTGATAAATTAGTTCTTCTAACTATTCCAAGCTTTATGAGTCTATTATTATAAATTGTATTTTAATTAAGTGTTTCGATGACCGGAGCGGTAGGTAGTTGGAAAACATTTGTTTAGCGATTTGTGCTACGGGTTCGAACCACAACCAGTACAAAAAAACTTTTTTAACATATTTACATAATCTAACAGGTGTGTTGTTGTGGGTAAAATTGCTTAAGGTAAAAAAACAGGTAACAGCAAGTTAAACAGGTAAAAACTACAAAAAAAAATTAAAAATATACTTTTTTTCCCGTACAAGTAGGTGTCTCCAAACCAAAGATACAACGACAAATAAGATAAGGCCTTTTTGGTCACGATTATTAATAGCCTCTGGTCATTGTCGATCAAGGCCCGGCTGAGCTTCACTAATACTTACAATAGAACTACGTCACTTCTTTGTTGAAGAACACAGTCCTTACCTATGCACTAAGACCGCTTTCAACAGCCTCTGGTAAATTATGTCATTGTCGATTCTACAAATACAAGAACTATGTGGCAAGGAACGTTTGGTCAACAACCTCTGATAAATTACGTCATTGCCGATCACTTCTTAAACCAAAGAAACTACTTCTTGCACACGTTTCAGCATCACTTCTTGCAAATTTTTCGGAAATTCTTTGCTGAAGAAGTCAAAGATTTCAGGAACCGGATGGTGCCATCCGAAGCACCATTATATTATAGCCACCCGTTTCATTATCTACTTATATTATTTATATACAGTGAGGATTCCCAGTGGGTAGTGAGGCCCCTTTACATCTAACACTTAAAAGATGAGTATTTTGCTTTAATTTTGATTTTTTGCTTTTGCTTGTTTCTTTCTAAGATCCTTACCCTGTTAAATTTTATTTAGCTAGAGTGCTAGAGTATTACCCAGAGCTGATACGGGTAAAATCTCTGAATATAAACTCATTTTTTATTATAAATATTGTTACAAAGTTACATATATAACTCCACCATAACTCAATAGAGTAGGTTACTTTAATTTACTACTTTCATATCGATTATTCAATCCTGCTGGCTATTTTAATTTGTTGTGCCTTGTCAATAACATAGATGTTATTTTAAGTTTGTCGTACTGCAGTAAACGTCATTGGTGGAATTGCAATACCTCTCTTTCTTTCTTTTCTAAATTATTATATTATTTGTGCGTCAAGGGATCTAAGCTCTAATGTGATTTAATTTATAGTATACTTTATAGTATTTACTGCCCCCTTTATTATTGACTTTTTGAGCATAAATTTACATTTACTGTTTATTGAAAGTTTAACTACCTATATTTAATAAAATTTATTTATCTCACAAATATTATTATGTTTTATTTTGGTACTTCGTGTTGATATCTATTTCTCTTACAATTCTGCATTCTTTCTCTATCTCTTCACTTTTATGTTTATCGAGATCTTCTCTCGATTGGCGCCCAATATAAATATCTGGAAAATAGAAAATCAGAACCTCACGACCTTTGGCTCTCTAAACGACCATACACGAGTTCCTGGAGCACCCAACTGACATAGAACAACCTGAATATATAATAATATATAAATGTCACAAGGCCACGAAACAATCGAAAGACTTTATAAATGTTAAAAATGACTTCCATTTTGCAAAATAAAACTATTAATTCTTTTTCTAGAACTCGAAATAGCTACTTTAATTTCAGCGTCTCGTGTGGTTGGTCGCGTATTATAAACAGCTTCGTTTATTCGTCCCCAAAAGTAAAAATCTAACACATACTAAACCTGGGGATCTAGGTGGCCGTGGAAATAAACTACTCGCCTTCCAATCCAGCGATTCGTGTATATCTAACATGTAAAAAATCAAAAAATCACGGCCAGTTGAGGAAAAGTGAGCTGGGCATTCATCATGTTGATACCACATGGATGTTCTTAGGTAAATGAGAACATCTTGTAAAAGGATGGAAAAATCATGATCTAAAAAGTGTAAGATTCGCCATTTAGATGATCAATAAAAATAAACGGCATGATAATTCTGTGTCCTAAAACTCCGCACCACAAGATTACACTCCACCTGTTTTGGTGACCCGCTTCTCGCATCCAGTGAGGATTTGTTTGTGACCAATAGTGCATGTTATGTAAATTAACTCTGCCGCTGCTAATAAAAGTGGAGCCATCGTCCATAAAATCAAGGAAAGGAATTGAGGATTTTCATTACACATTTCTCTTAGCCAATAGCAAAGTCGAGCCGCTTATCAAAATCAGTTTCCGATAGGGTCGGGTGTAAATCTAGATGATAGGGATGCAGCTTAAAATCCCTTTTAATTCCGAACACTGAAATAACACCTATACCTAGGTCTATGGAAATTTCTAGTGAACTTAAATCCGGATTTGTTTCCACGTACGCAAAAACGTTTATAATGTTGTCTTCATTCCTCACTGCACGTCTTCTGATACCAACTGAAATAGGTCGTACACTTTCCGCTTGCCTTAAACGTATTGCCAGTCGTCGAAATACTCTTCTGGGATGGTACATTCGTTCAGGATATATGGCAGCATATTCTCGTTCCGTAATAGGGGCAAATTGAAAACATTCAAATTATATGGCAAGCCTATAGTTTTGATAAGGTAAGAAGTAATTCAAAAATAAATAAGGAGAAACTTTTGTCAACACCTATCAAAATTGAATCTGCCGATGTTGTTTCACGGTTATCTAGATTTATTTTTTAAAACATTATAATGCCTAAATTAGAAGTTTTCCATGATTATGTCATTGATTCTAAAGTTGTTTTTGGGCCATTGGAATAATGAGTAACAAACCTACACATAAAAGAATCATAAAGTTTAAAAATATTTTTTTGTCGTGGCTACGAAGCTATAAAAACAATAATTTCTTTGATAAAAGTGTTAACAATTATTGTTTTGGCATTAACTCTGAAACCAACCAAAGATATCGAACTGTGGTCTTCACATTTTTTCTTGCAAATTTAATCTACTTTCCGACTATGATGTCATAGTTATACCGTATGATTTGAATTTTCGGGATAAAATCGAAAAAACTGTTATTATTACAAATTGCGCCCTCAAACAAGCTTTAATTTAGTAAAATCGGATAAGTCATTTAGAAGCTACAGCGATTTTAATAGTTACACTTTCAATAGCTTCCCCCACTCTTATCAAGGTCGGTACACCAATGAGCCTTAAACCAAAATGATGCAGAATTCTCTAGTCTTTCTAATGATGTAACCAGAGGTTTACCATTATATGGGAATTTTCGGAGAAATTTAGAATTTAAAAACTTAGTTTTCAATTGTGGCCCCTTGTGGCGAAATGCGGAACTTAAAAATAATTTCCAGAATTTTCTCATTACCACTTTACTCATAATTTTTTTCCCTAAGTTTCAATGCTTAGCAGTTTCCGAGATATGGCCGGCGGCCACCCTCAATGAAACAACCTGTATGGTAAGATCCGATGTCGTGTTGTGTTAAGTGTATTTCGATTTTCTGTGAAATTATTGGTATTATTATTTTGTAACGTGTGAATAGGCATGTGATTGGTCTGTAGTTGGCTGGATTTGCTTTGGGTGGCTATCTGTTAAACCCTTGTCCCTTTAATGATTGTGTTAGCGTTGTTTGTTTAGTACATGTTTTTCAGTGTTACTTTGTGTGTTAGTACTAATGAAATTATTCTGTAGTTTACTTACTTTGCTACTTGACTTCCAATAAAAACAGATCCCAACGCTAAACCAGGGGCATATGCCCTCATGTAAGGATCAACACTCAGGTATACAGCTTCAGCCAAAAACTCTAAAATGAAAATACATATACATAATAGAACAAAACAGAATATAGGAATATAGGGGGGGGGGGGGGGGTTGAAAGTTTATTGAAAAATTAACATCAACCATGAACAACCCCACTTCAATACAGTAGAATTTAATAGAATAAACTACTAAATATTTAACTAAATTAAAGACCATACTTGTAATTTAACAATTTCCTAAAAAGTAGAATTTAATAGAATAAACTACTACATATTTAACTAAATTAAAGACCATACTTTTAATTTAACAATTTCCTAAAAATAATACGATTTTTTTTCTTCTAACTTTTAGGATTCAGAAATTGCTGGAGTTTAAAATAACAGTTTTGCGTAATCAAGTGTCATTTGAGAATTTTAAAAAATGTTTTTATATGGCAGTGACTTTTAACTATAAAAAAAACTTTGTGACAATTCAAGTTTCTCTATTAGCAAAGTTTATTGTTTTAATGCTAATCTTGGTGCCAAAAATATTTTTCCTATTTTTTTTTTATTTTTTTTTCAATGCGTTTAATAAAAATATAAAATTGGCAACATCGCACAAAACAAACTTACAGAAGAACACATCTTTGAACGAAATTGCGAGATTTACTTAGTAATGTATATTGGTTATTTTTTAAACTTCTCACTAGTGTTCTAGAAATCCTAAAAATCTCACAATGTTGCCGGAAGTTGGGCCTGATTTTACTTCGAAGGGACTCTGTTATTTTTAATAACTTTTCGTGTAGACCTGTTAATACCAATAATACGGTCCTCGGTCCTGCCTAACTTAAATAATATGTTCACATAACTCGCAGCGGCCGTACTACTATAGTTTATTGTTTTTATAACGTGTCATTTTTACGTTTTAAACCTAACCTAACTTAAACAATGTATTCAAATAACTCCGACGCAGGAGATGCAGTTTGAAGACACCCCCCATAAATAAGCAAATTTATTAGTTTGTTTTTGATGATGTGCGTTTTTTTTACGTTTGAACGACATATTTAAAAATAACAGAATATTTTCTTCAGACAAACACCACGCGACTGATTGACCACCAACTCACCGGTAGATACTGCTTGATTCATAATAAAAAAGATAAACAGAAACAAGCATCAATCTACGTTTTGATACACAATTTTTTGAAACAGAATTTGGATATTTATAATTTTGTGTAAGCTGTACCTCGCTATTTTTCGGTTATTGGAAAAATGTTATTTGGAAATTTATAGTTACAAAAAAGTATCAACTAAATAAACACCCTATACATTCACCATATGCAGGGAAATTACTGGAAATTATTTTTAAGTTTCTAGGTTGGCCGCTAAGGGGCGTAACTATAGTGATAAATCAAAAAGCGCAATTTAAATCAAAAAGCGCAATTTTTTCTAAAACTCTCATAGTATAGGTGTATTTTTTTAATCTAATAAAAATTCTAAATAACTTTTGTATTTAAATTTTGCTCTACTTTTTTTTAAATTTTAAATGCATCCATATGTCTTCTTTAATTTAAGCAAAAAGAAGAATAAATATGAAAAAAATCTGTGAAAACCGTAAGCCAACATATTTTTGTAAACTGAAGATATGAAAATAAAGATGAGCTTCATTAAAACAAACTGACGTTTAAGTACGGTATTTGTAGGTAAGAAGTTACACATAACATACCATTGTATATTCTGCAAAGCCATAATCAATACAACACTTCTTTAAATTAATGTTTTGTGTAATTGCATTTATTTACAACGAAAATAATAGAGGATGATTGCTTTAATATTGCATTAAAATTTTAAGTGGGCCGTGAAGCAAAAAAAGGGAAGAAGGCTTTGATATATTATATAAGGTTTGTTCCTACAGCGATCAGAAACAGTCCTTGACAGTCAGGATTCTGCGCAGTAATATAAAAGTGTTCCCACAAAGATTTTGGACAGTTTGAAAACCCAAAGTCGCTGTTCCTACACGTTTCTCTGATAGTTTGCCAACTGTCAGAGCAGTTTGCGAATCTTTAGCCAGTAAAATGTCCGGAGCATGCGCGGTTAAACGCTAGCATAACATATGACATAACCTATTTTTGTTAGACGTGTTTTTGGGGTTTTTTCTATTATTAATTTGAGAAATAAGCGACATTGCGTCATCTGATGAAGATTCAGAAATGTCTGCTGTTAGGTTGGTGTTTAATATTTTATTTACTTCTTGAGCTAAAACTTCCCATAGTCTCTTAATACTTTTGATTTGAAAAGTGTCTTTGGAGGAGATATTAACATTTTTACAACATATTATTTAATATAAGTTACTTATTTTGTTTAAGTTTATTTATTGGGCCGAGCCACACGAGTTTAATTAACGAAATAATAATAAACAATTTTGAGGTTATGTCCATCGTTTAAAATTTCTTCAGTTTTAAACACCAAACCGAAGTTAGTTGATTTCGAACGCCTGTTCCTACAAGAGTTTGAAACCGGTCAGAAATCAGACTTGCGCCGTAAAGTTGGTTTGAAAATTGTCATGAAGTTGTCGGGGATTCGCTGTAGGAACAAACCTATAATAGTACGTGTCAGAGTTTAAATAACTTTTTTTTAACATTTGCGGGGCGTCAGAATGCCGACCTGAAACGAAGTAAGAGGCGCTTAATATGCTTAAAATCTTATTTTAAATGAAAGGCTTTTGTTTTGTTTCACAGCACACTAAAAAAGTTTAATGCAATTTGTTTTATGAATGCAATCATCCTCTATTATTTTTTTTGCAAATAAATTAAATTTACAGAACATTTATTTAAAAAAGTGTTGTGTTGATTAAAGCTTTGTAGAAGCTGATGATGTGGTATTTGTAATTTTTTGCTTACAAATACTGTATTAAAACGTCAGTTTGTTCTTATGGAGTTTATTTTTAAATTATATTATTTTTCATATCTCCGATTTAAAAACAGATATTGGCTTGCGGTTTTGACAGATATTCTTCTCATTTATTTTTCTTTTTGATTAAGTTAAAAAAAAATATATCGTTAATGCATTTAAAATTTTTGAGTAAAATTAAGAAATTGTTGATTCCTCTAAATAACGCCCTCTTGCTGCCGCAACGGACATCAGAACGACTTCATTTTATTAAGTCCTTATTTCGCGAATTCAAATTTGTCCAATTCTGATAAGCCAAACCAAAGTTGTGAATATTTTTCCATAGCAATATTTGTCCCTTCCTATCCCCCTTTTTTAACATAAAGGTAGAGCAAAAACTGAAATACAAAATTTATCCAGTCTATTAGATTAAAAAAATGTTTCTTTTCATACAACTTTACTGTAAGGATTTTAGAGAAAATCGCACTTTTTGGCACTATAGTTACGCCCCCTAGCGACCAACCTAGAAGCTTAAAAATTATTCCCAGCAATTTCTCTTGGTTACCTTTGTAATATATGTTTTTTTTTTCGCAAGCCGTAAGGTAAACGGGTTAACTAACTAAACTACTAAACTTTGTATTAGTTTTCAAAGGCGCAGAACAATAGGAAGGCAGTAGGTCTACAATTTAAAATTATTTTGAAATATACAGGGTGTCCCAAATAGTCAAAGCATATTATCAAATGTACTTTTTTTTTAAAGTAGGGATTTGAAATTCTTTTAATTTGGCATGTATTGTACGGACACGGTGTGGCATTAAGTTTATAGGCGGTAAATTGAAAATTAGCTATTTTAGGAAAAACCGTAAAAGTAGGGATAGGGAACCCTAGTATAATAATTACATAAGAATTGACTTTTGAATAGGTTTAAAAAATAATAGATATTGTATATCTAAAATAACAGACGTTAGGGGACTTTTTAAGTTTTTAAAATATTTATTAGAAATTCACAAATGTTCTTAATTGATCAAGCAATCCAAAAATATCATAATATACAGGGTGTTTCATTTAAAGAAACGTATGCTTGATATGCTCTGACTTTTTGTGACACACTGTATAATTTCAAATAATTTTAATTTGAACACCTAATGCCTCTTTTTAACTTTGTTTTTGAAAATACAAAAGAGTTTATTAGTTTAGATGCTATGGAATCCTGCGTAGAGAGTGGGCCACCTGTATAAATCATTTTCAGAAGAATAAAGACTTTATATATTTTTTTACGAATTTTTGTCCCTTTCCCCCACCCCCTACTTGCTATAGTTCATAACATCGTTTCTTAAAGAAAATATATGAGTAAACATATTATAATCTAGTGTTTCTTTAAACGTTATGGAACTGGAAAAATCCCTCCTTAAGAAATACTGAAGCTTGCACGCATTTGAATTTCCCATGGAATTTTGCGCTTCAGATAAAAAAACTATTAACAATTAAATCTGACAACCTCGGAATTACAAGTTATGTTTATGTTTGCTTGCTGAATAAACAATAATTAACATTAAATCGACAATTGAAAATTGTTAAATGTTTACACATCTTGTAAACGTTGTCAACGTACGTTTGTGGAAGCAGAGGTTATAAGGTGATATTTTGTGTAAAATTAACTAACACTGAGTTATACCCCATGCAGTTACTCCCCACCCCAGCATCCCAATTTCCTCTAAGGATCTCGAATCTTTATTTTAAAAAGAAGAAGTTTTCTAATACTCGAAAAAATTACAAATAAAACATATCTAAAGCAATCACTGATAAAGTTTACAATAAAATGTCGAGTGCCGAAATGATTTTTTTCTTACCTCCATCCTTTAAAGGTGGCAGTTCTTCCTCTGTCAATTTGAGATCACCTCGTTTTGGAACCCCTTCAAATTGCTTTTGGAAAATGTAAACCTTAGCCTTAACCATTTTTAAAATCCTATAAAAAGTGAGATTTTAAACCAAGGGACTTCCTAATTTGGAAAAAAATATTGTTGGTTATAATATGAATAAAAATACCTAAGCACTCGCGGTCAAGGCTAACGAACGACTATTGTCTGCGTCTAATCTAAGATAAAAATATCCTCATACTCACGCTGCAGTGTTGCCAATTTTGTCATAATTTTTATATTAGATACTCCAATAAATTTCAATTATTTTTTTTCTGGGAATTACTTCCAATGTACTATATTATGTACGTATTTGCATATACAATAGACTGCGTGGTTTTTAATAGTAATAATAATAATATTATTAATTATAATAATACTAATACTAATAATAATAATAATAATAATAATAATAATAATAATAATAATAATAATAATAATAATAATAATAATAATAATAATAATAATAATAATAATAATAATAATAATGATAATAATAATAATAATAATAATAATAATAATAATAATAATAATAATAATAATAATAATAATAATAATAATAAGGGCCTAAAGGGTAAATGATGCGACTCAAATAGCCTCTCTTTGCCAATTCCTACTCGCACCTCCACGTTGGTAGGCCCTGGTAAACTCTGCTAGACGACCTCAAGATTCGGTAACCAACCCGGGTGGCGAGAACTGAAAGCTGAGACTGATGCGAGAGGGAGAAACCACGTGTCAGGCCAACCCCCTTACACGTGAGAAAATATGGTTCCTGAAATAAAAGGACACGCCTCGGACGAGCGCCGTGACGGTCGAGAACGGCGCGGGAATCTATTGCTCGACCAAACCGACGACGACACAGTTAATTTTGATCATGATCAGTACCAAGAAACAATAACCTTCCTTTGATCGGATATTGTTGGAGATGGAAGTTGTCTTTTTAGAGCAGTAAGTCAATACCTACATGGTCATCAAGATAGACACAAAGAATTAAGAAAGAACTCTATAAACTATATTAAACAACATTGGGAAGAACTGAAATCATTCGCATTAATCGAAAGCAATGAATTAAGTAATATAGATAATTACTACTCCCACATGATGAAAACAACAACATATGGAACAAGTTTGGAGATCTTAGCGTTATCAGAGATATTAAAATTAAATTTTCATGTTTACTCGAAAAATAGAACAACAAAAACAAAAAAGATAATAATACGAACCAAACCGACAATTATAAACAAATCAAAACATGCTGCAACTATACATCTGCTTTTGATCGGCAACCCATTAGCAGGACATTTTGAACTCATTAACCCAGAATACAATACAAACCACAATATCCCCATCAACAGATCCGACCAAAGAATAAATGGTACACCGGCCCAACGTGTTTTGCCTGGACTCCCAGCAACCACAAAAGCTGGCACTACACGACAACGGATGACATGGAATGACCAAATGAATCGAACTGTCATGCGTTGTTACTACAAAGCAACAAAATTGGAAACAATCCAAACAGGATACAGACTTGAATTGCACACACTTTTCCTCAAAGAGTACCCAGAACTGTCAAAAACCGTAACAGAACAACGCCTTATAGATCAGAAAAGAGTAATCTTAAAGAACAATAGACTTACAGCTATGGAACTAGAACTAATAAAAAAGGAAGTTGCCCGTGAGCTCAGTGATAACAGTAAAGACACAAATATTGAAACTGGCATGGAAGAAATAGTAAATAGCGAAAACACACATACGCTGTCACATCCCATACCCGAGCACACAACAGAGACCACTGACGAAAGACAAGAAATGGACCGACCACCTAAATCGCCTATACACCCAATAATGGACGAAAACTCCCGACTAGAGGAGGAAATGAAAATGAACCTATCATATTGGCAAGGAACAAACCCAAACTTAAGAAGTCCTATTCCAAGATTAATATTTAAGCCTTATACCTCCCAAATTATCAAAACAACGAACATTTTAATCTCTAAATATCTAACAAACAATAGCATATTAGAAGACATTCACACAATTATATACACAGCAGCAGTCACAATAATCAGACATAACGGCCAAAAAATCCCACAGGAAACAGGAAAAATAAGAAAAAAACATAAACCAAAGTGGCAAATCACAATAGAAAATAAAATAAAAAACCTAAGAAGGGATATAGGACATATGACCCAACACAAGAATGGCAACAAATCTAAAAAGATAATAAATTCTATAACGAAAATAATGAAGATTAACCCAGCACAAACAGAATCAGAAATTCTCGACACCATGAAACAAAAACTTGCTGTCTACGCCGGCAGACTACGCAGATATAAACAGTCCAATGAAAGAAAAGATACCAACTTAGCATTTTACAGAAACGAAAAGCAATTCTATAAAGCCATAATATCACAAGGAAATAACCCTATAAATGAGATACCTACTAAACAGGAACTAACAGATTTTTGGTCAAACATCTGGTCAACACCCATACAACACAACGACAGTCATAGCTGGATCAAAATCGAAACAGAAAGATACAAGCACATACAAACACAGATGGATCACCACATCACACAAGAAGAACTTTTAGAGACCATAAAACATACCCACAATTGGAAATGCCCAGGAACAGATAAAATACAACATTTTTGGTATAAACAGCTCACATCTACACATGAAGCACTCACCAGAGAAATAAACAAAATTATTCAAGACCCAAACGCATTCCCAAAATTCCTGACACAAGGCAATACATATGTTAAACCGAAAAATGCAGAAACAAAGAATCCAACCAATTATAGACCTATAACATGCCTTCCTACACTGTACAAAATAATAACAGCCACCATATGTAAAAAGATAGACCAACACCTAACAAAACATAACATACTTACGGAAGAACAGAAAGGTTGCAGAAAATTCAGTCAGGGGTGTAAAGAACAACTATTAATAGATACGATCATCCTTAAACAGACCGAAAAGGAACGCAGAAATCTACACACCTGCTACATAGACTATAAAAAGGCTTTCGACTCTGTACCACATAGCTGGTTAACAAAAATCTTAGACATCTACAAAATAGACACAAAAATCAAACAATTCTTGACGGAAATAATGAAAACCTGGAGAACAAAAATTACCATAACCTCAGAATCAGAAACCGTACAGACAGATGAACTATACATCCGACGAGGCATCTTCCAGGGTGATTCGCTAAGTGCTTTATGGTTCTGTATGTGCCTAAATCCACTCTCAAATGCACTAAATGACTCCCAATACGGCTTTAACATAAAATATCAAAAAACAGTACAACATAAAATCAACCACCTACTGTATATGGACGATATAAAAATCTACGCGCCAACACCAACACAACTAAAAGGGCTGCTCAAGATCACAGAAACATTTACAACAGACATACAAATGGAATTCGGAATAAGTAAGTGCAAAGCACTACATATCGAAAGAGGTAAATGGAAAGAAAGCGAATACAAAGAATCCATAAACAATGAAATTTTAGACAACATGACAGAAAACGAAACATACAAATACCTAGGATTCCAACAAAGCACTAAAATAAACCACACAGATATAAAAACAGAATTGAAGAAACAATACAAACAAAGATTAGTAGCCATATTAAGAACTTCACTCTATTCCCGTAACCTCTTCAAAGCCATCAACACATTTGCCATCCCAATACTTACCTACTCCTTTGGTATAATCAAATGGACCCAAACAGATCTGGAAAGTATCCATACCCTCACTAGATCAGAGCTTACCAGACATAGAAAACACCATCCCAACTCATGTAAAGAAAGAGTCACAATCAACAGAAAAGAAGGAGGAAGGGGTATGATAGATATTCAAGCTTTACACACAAAACAAATCCAACACCTTCGGAAATTCTTCCTTGGTAAACAAGCATCCCTTCACCAATCAGTCTGTAAAGCTGACAAAAATTATACACCCCTTGATCTATCCACGACCAATCATCCTACGGACACATATAATCCAACAAAAAATATAGAAGAAAGTCTTAATTTATGGACAACAAAGCAGCTACATGGAAAACATAGATACAACATAGAGCACGATCACATATCAAAAGAACTTTCCTATAAATGGCTTAAAGATGGAAGACTTTTCCCTGAGACAGAAGGATTTCTTCTCGCAATACAAGATCAGGTCATAACCACTCGGAATTATCAGAAATACATAATTAAAGATCCAAACTTACATACTGATACATGTAGAAAATGCCACCAATATACAGAAACCATAGACCATATCACTGGTGGATGCAAAATCTTAGCAGGCACACAGTATACCGAAAGACACAACATGGCAGGAAAAATCATTCACCAGGCACTAGCAAAGACCTACAAACTAATAACAGAGGAAATACCATACTACAAATACTCTCCAACCACCATCATAGATACCAGCGAATACAAACTGTACTGGGACGTAGAAATCCATACAGACAAGACAATAAGATGTAATAGACCAGACATCGTTTTCCAAAACAAAAAAGAACAAATCACCTATCTTATAGATATATCCATACCTAACGACCCCAACATTCAAACAAAGTATAGAGAGAAAATAGCAAAGTATTCGGAATTAGCCATGGAAGTTCAGAGACTTTGGAAACAGAAAAAAGTAACGATCATACCATTCACCATTTCAACCACAGGCATCACCCCATACATCTTTAAGACACATCTTGAGGAACTCGGTCTCGACCCAAATATCCATACAAACATACAAAAGTCTGTCATCCTTAAAACATGCAATATAGTGCGATCATTCCTCAATTCAAGCAATAGACTCTGAGACGACTTGGTACAGCCCGTCATCCCAGAAAAGAAACACCATTTGATTAAGATTAAGTGAGAAAAAAGAAGAAGGATAATAATAATAATAATAATAATAATAATAATAATAATAATAATAATAATAATAATAATAATAATAATAATAATAATAATAATAATAATAATAATAATAATAATAATAATAATAATAATAATAATGTAATATGTAATATGTCACCACCATGGGAACGACGAATCAACAAAAAGATAGATGAACTACGAACAGAAATAGGAAGACTAACAAAGGCAAAAGAACCAAACGCAAGTCAAAAGCTAAAGAACAAAGCCCAACAAATAATAGCAATACATAAAAACGCAGAAAATAATAACATAAATGAAATATCAGACCTACTCAAACAGAAACTTGCTGCCAAATCCAAAAGACTAAGGAGACTTAAAGAAAGTGACCAACGTAGAAAACACAACAAACAATTTAAAGAAGATGAAAGACAATTTTACAGAGAACTAAACCAAAAAACAAACAACGATCAAAAAAATGAAAACCCAGATAAAGAAAAAACTAAAACCTATTTGAGCAGTATATGGTCACATGAGAAGAAACACAAACAAACATCAAGATGGATCAGAGATGAAAAAACAAGAATGTACAACAAAAAACAAATGAACAACCATAACATAACAATAGACGATGTACAAAAAGCCATAAAGAAAACACACAGTTGGAAATCACCAGGAAAAGACGGGCTGCATAACTTTTGGTGGAAACGATTTACAAGCACACACGACAAAATAGCACAACTATTCTCTGAGATTGTAAAAGGACAAGCAGAAATGCCCGATTTCATGACTGAAGGACTAACATACTTACTCCCAAAAACAACACCGACCAGCAGTTATCCAGATAAATACAGACCGATTACATGTCTCCCAACCATTTATAAGATATTAACATCAATTATCACAGACAAAATATATACACATCTAACCGAAAACAACCTATTAGCAATAGAGCAAAAAGGATGCAGAAGAAAAACCAAAGGCTGCAAGGAACAACTGATTGTTGACACCATTATAACACAACACAAAAAGAAAGGAAGGAAACCACTGTACACTGCATACGTCGACTACAAAGAGGCTTTCGACAGTGTCCCACACTCGTGGCTACTAGAAGTGCTAAAAATTTATAAAATTGATCCGTTTATTCAGAGCGTCCTGAAACAAACAATGACTAAATGGAAAACAACACTAAGCGTAAACAACAACAAAAACAAATTCACAATAGACAACATAGAAATAAAACGCGGAATTTTCCAGGGCGACGCGCTTAGTGCACTTTGGTTTTGCATGGCAGTGAACCCTCTCTCACACATGCTAAACAAAACAAACAAAGGTACAACCATAGAAAACAACACAATAAGCCACCTCCTCTATATGGATGATCTAAAACTATATGCAGACAACAAAGAAAACATCGAAAAACTAATACAAATCACAAAAACATTTAGCGACGACATACACATGGAATTTGGACTGGACAAATGTCGAATCAATGCAATGGAAAGGGGAAAGTGGAGACAATATGAAGGGTATGACATGGGAGCAGATAAAGGACAAATAGAAGGCATGGAAAATGAAGAATTGTACAAATATCTAGGATACCAACAAGCGAGAGGAATAGATCAAAAACACAGCAAAGAAACACTAAAAAACAAATTCAAGGAAAGAATAAGGAAAATATTAAAAACAAAACTAAATTCCAAAAACATGACAAAAGCAATAAACACATACGCTATATCTATTCTAACCTACAGCTTTGGCGTAATCTCCTGGACAGACACAGAACTCGAAGAGCTCAATCGTGACATCCGTACAATGAGCACCAAATTCCGCAAACACCATCCACGCAGCTCAATAGAAAGAGTAAACATCTCACGAGAAAAAGGAGGACAAGGAATTATCCACATACCAAGACATAACCAAAAACAAATAATGACGCTAAGAAAATACTTTAATGATGAAGCCACTAATAACCAGTTATATAAAATCATAAAAAAACTAGACAAAAAATCAACACCGCTAAATTTAGCACAAGAAAATAACGGCGAACCAGAGGAAGATAACCTCGAGGATAAGTGGAAAAGAAAGGAATTACATGGCAGATATCCAGCATTGCTGGCACAACCACACATCAACAAGGAAGCATCCCTCATGTGGTTAAAACTTGGATATCTATTTCCCGAAACCGAAGCATTCATTATTGCAATACAAGACCAAGTCATTGCGACACGCAATTATAAAAAATTTATAATGAAAGAACGTATCCTAACAGATAGATGCAGAATGTGCAAAGAACAAACCGAATCCATCGATCACATCATAAGCGGATGCCAAACACTAGCCCCAAAAGAATATACCAAAAGACACGACAATGTTGGCAGAGTTATTCACCAAGAGCTCTTAAAAATCCACGAACCGACAATCACCGAAACAATTCCATACTACAAATATAACCCAGAAAGCATCCATGAAACAGAAAACTATAAGATATACTGGAACAGAGAAATAATAACGGATCTTCCCTTACAACACAATAGACCAGACATGGTGTTCACTGACAAAATAAACAAACATACTTACCTGATCGACTTCTCTATCCCGCTTGCCGCAAACCTACAAAAAAAACACAGAGAAAAAATTAGTAAATATACTTACCTCTTGCCAACGAAATAAAAGAAATGTGGAACCAAGAAAAAGTGATGGTAGTACCAATCATCATAGGTGCAACTGGAGAAATACCACACACACTCTTCGAAAACCTAAAAAAACTAAACATTAAAGAACAAATATACTACCAGCTACAAAAAGTTGTTCTTATAGAAACCAGCGGAATTGTCAGACGTGTACTAAATGACACCGACAACTGAAACTTGAACTTTTCCAAACCTACGAATCTACCTGCTTTCTTGCAACCAATGCCGAAACAGGATAGAAGCCATATCCAGATACAAAATCTGTGAAACCTGAAAATAATAATAATAATAATAATAATAATAATAATAATAATAATAATAATAATAATAATAATAATATTATTTATTTTCGCTGGACTTACAATGTAAGCATGGGACATTGTCAGGTCAGTTACAAATATTAAGAAATATTTCAAAAATTATATAACTCAAATGCTTACACACCGAAAACTAACAATAAAAAAATATATCAAAATGTATATTATCACTGAGAAAATAGCTCCAAGTAAACTATGGTAGCTGGAAAAAGTTTACTTACACCGGCTAATATTTTATTTATTATAGAAATTTAGTTTATTTAACGCAAGTAAAACAAATTAGCTACAATCGGTTTAGTTGGATCTAATAAATTAGTAAACAATGTTTATTTGTTTTTAGTTAACATATAATTTTTAAGTATACTGTACACCTAATTTAAAATTATGTTCACTTGTCTTGGATAGATTAAGACATGTAAAAAAGTTTACTTTAAATAAGTAAACCAAAATATTCTCCTAAGTAAGCTTGGTTGCTTAAATAAAGTGTTCAGTTCACTTGTTTGGCCTTTCGTCAACGTTCGGTTCGCTTTTAGCCGCTCCCGCTTCACTTCGGCAGGATGAAACTCGAAACTCATGGCGTCGCACGCAATACGATACGATTTATCATTTTCTTTTCGTCCTAGGCGAAGTCGGTCGGATTGTTTGGTGCTCTGTTGCTGTAATAGCCCGGGAGCTAGTAGCAGATTGAGGTCGGTCATTTAATCTCGACCGATAATTTGTGGAATAATTCAGGCAGTTGTGCCATGAAGCATCGTGCACG
The DNA here is from genome assembly GCA_963969555.1 of Polydrusus pterygomalis. NCBI lineage: Eukaryota > Metazoa > Arthropoda > Insecta > Coleoptera > Curculionidae > Polydrusus > Polydrusus pterygomalis. The sequence goes on from OZ018376.1 coordinate 117,523,373, forward strand.
TCAGCGGCACCAGCGGTGGATGGGCCAACGGCAGCCGCAAAATCACGTTAAAATTTTTTTTTTATTTCATCCCGGTTGAAACTTCGTGAGTCAATAGTTATTATAATACTGAAGTGAAAAAAAACGTCAGGTGGATTATACGTCAGCTGCTCATACGAACATGAAAAAAAAAAGTATTTTTGGTGATTTCATCCCGATTGAAAATTTGTCAGATGATAGTTTACATAATTCTTTGAATAAAAAAAATCGTCAGCTGTGTATATGTCGGTGGAAAAACCGTCAGCTGACGCAGTGAAATGTGTGGCGCGAAATGTAGCTGTGAGTTCCGCTCGTCTATTAAAACACATCAGCTGACGAATTTACCCCCGGCATACAGTCAGCTGATTTATTTGTTTACTTCAGCTACTATGTCGACTATTATCTGACAATATTTCAATCGGGATGAAATAACTTAACAAAAGTTATTTGGCACGTTGATAATATGCGTAAGTTGGATAAGAAGTTGTATTAACATTTTTAATAAATATTCTAAATGATTTCAATTTATTAAGGAAGAAATAAAGCTAGCAAAAGTATTGATTAATATAAAATATATATGGATCCATTTTTTATGCATTAAATATTGTTTTTCTTCAAACGTCAATAAACTTGACGTTTTTCTACTAATTTTTTGACGTTAAAGTTCTACTTTTTCGTCAGAAGGCGGTTGCTTTTGGCAACGGAAGAAAAAGTATTTACTTTTTCTTCCGTTGCCAATAGCAGCGGAAGTAAAAGTATGACTGTGTTCTCATGACTAAATATATATTAAATAATACCAGAAAGTTATAAACATACTTTATTTATTTTAATAAAAATAAAGTACAGCAATGTGACTTAGGGTAAATGTACTTTTAGGGTACACTAGCATTCAAAAACTATGTTAATCCCTATTATAATAAATAATAATAATAAAGTTAAATTTGTTTAAGGAGGTGCGTTTACCCATATTGGCCCTACATAACTATTTAAATACAACATTAAAAGTACAATTATTAATTGTAGCCCCAGAAAAATTAAGACTGCTTGTTACGATGGCCTGTTGGTTGGTTGTTTCGGTATTTTCTAGTGTTGAACTCTCAGTGAAACCACTTTCTGTCGAATTTATTGCAGTATTTAAATTATTAGTAATTGATTTATTATTATTTGGTTGTAACATTTTTTTTGCAATATCTTTCTTGTTGGTCATCGATTCGTCGATGTACCCTTCAGCTACAGTACTCGATTTCCACCCCCTGTGGCGCTTTAAACACGTAATGTCTGCCCCTGCATCTACAAGCAGTGTAGCTGAAGTTATCCTTAGACAATGGCCGGTGTACTCTATTGCACCTGGTAGTTTTAAAAACACTGCTGCTTCCTTAGGAACAGCACTTATTTTATGAATTCCCATTACCATGCGACAACACCGACCATTTACAAATTAAAAAAAAAATCTCTTCTCGCGCATACCTTCCGGGCGTAATGATGCATAGTTTTTATAAATGCTTAAATATTGCTCCCCAACAATAGTAAACGACCGCGGTTTCCTAGTTTTATTATTAGGAATTCTTATGTGAATCGCAGATCCTAAGTCTTGTATGTCATCAACGACCATTTTCACCATTTCTTCACATCGGCATGCACCCGATATTCCAATAACCAAAACAATCTAAAAATTATATATATTACCTTTATAAAAAATTTGTATACTTTGAGGTAATACCTAAATTTACCTTAATTCCCAAATATTGCTGATTAGGAGCTTCGGATAGAAATTTTTCAAACTGTTCCCTGGTGAATACTTTAGCTTTTTTGGGAATGTAGCCTTCGTTTTGCTTCTTTAAAAAAGCTCGTAGCTTCAAATACTTGCTTATGTCTATTCCTTGTCTGATATTTAGCATTGATCTTAACATAGAATAATGTGACCACATTGTTGAACCTTTCATTTTTTGATTGCTCGCTAGTTCCGAAAAATATGCCAAGAGTACATTTTCAGAATTATTTTTGGTGTTTTTCTCATTGCACCATGTCTGGAATCTTTTAAACGCAGCTTCGTAAACACCACTGGATTTTGTTGGCAGCAAATTGTTCGCAACATTTGCTGCAATTTTGGCAACCTCCGGGGGCGTACAGGTAAATTCTGAGTCTGACATTTTAATTTGAAGTAAATGTAGTTTTAAAAAATTCTATTTTTAAAAGGATAAAAATTAAATAAAGTTACGCAATAATGAATGCTGACACTTGTCAAATCGAATGGCACGTCGCTATCAAACAATATAATAATAAATCCATAGTAACGCTAGCCCCTTCTCAAAACTTAAAATTTTTAAATAAAACAATTAAAACATTTTGTATCTTTGTGTTTTCATATTTAAACAACGTCTGAAGAAAAAAAAGTATGTTTTATTCGGAGTAAAAGCAACTTCTTATGACTCGTCCGTAATTGCCGGACTCACTTTGTTCGTCCGGCAAACCTACAGACTCGTCAGAAAAGTATCGCTTTTACTCCTAATAAAACAATATACTATTATTTAAAAAAAAACAGCAATGTTATTCTTTTTCATCTTCACTTTGGCTTCGGCTACTTTGATCATCCCCGAATTCGCTTTCAGAGTCACTGTCAGATTCCGCCCTTAGATTTTCATCATTATCATCTATAACAAAATAAATAAAAAACATCAAGTTTATACAGTGTGTCCAAAAAAGTATGCAACATATGGGAAAGTTATTTATTTCCGATTTCTCAGAAAATTGTATTCTTGATAAAAGTTTGTGCATGCCTTAAAACTATGAATGCATATTTCATATTTCACCTGCGGCTAATAGTAAGGGAGCAAATACAATTTTTTTGAAATTGCCTTAAGAAAAAAGTACCTACCTTATTTATTAAAAATACGGCAAAATTTTATAAGGAAATGTTTTTGCAAATTAAAAACATAGTCCAAAAGTAAATTATAATAGAATTCAACCCTATTCATAATACTGGAAATAACTAATAATTTATTTGTCATAATAAATAAATAATTACGAGAGGGCAAAATACCTATTTTATATGCATTTTTTTAAAGTAGGTTTTTGGACTTCAGCGTACAGGTTGAAAATGACAAATAAATTATATTAGTTATTTCCAGTATTATGAATAGGGTTGAATTCTACTTTCGAACAGAAGTTGGCTAAAATGTGTTTAAGTAGGCGTGCAACACGCTTATATAAGTTTTTAAAAGTTTGCAACTACTTAATGCATTTTTATTATAAACATAGGTTTAAGTTATTTGATAAATATATTAAAATTGCGTAAACAAAGAAACCAGAGGCGTACCGTTTAGGAGAAATTAGAGATTAGGAAAAAAAATTAAAAATTGAGACACCTAACTCAAATTTCGTATTTGGACTATGTTTTTAATTTGCAAAAACATTTTTATATAAAATTTGGCTGTATTTTTAATAAATAAGGTACTTTACTCTTAAGGCAATTTCGAAAAAATGGCATTTACTCCCTTACTATTAGCCGCAGGTGAAATATGAAATATGCATTTATAGTTTTAAGACATTCACCAACTTTTATTAGGAATAAAATTTTCTGAGAAATCGGTAATAAATAACTTTCCCATGTGTTGCATACTTTTTTGGACACACTGTATAAACTTGATGTTTTTTTTATTTTGTTATAGATGATAATGATGAAAATCTAAGGGCGGAATCTGACAGTGACTCTAAAAGCGAATTCGGGGATGATCAAAGTAGCCGAAGCCAAAGTGAAGATGAAAAAGAATAACATAGCTGTTTTTTTTTAAATAAACAATATTTATTGCATAAAAAATGGCTCGATATATATATTTTATATTAATCAATACTTTTTTCTAGTTTTATTTCTTCCTTAATAAATTGAAATCATTTAGAATATTTATTAAAAACGTTAATAAAACTTCTTATCCAACTTACGCACATTATCAACGTGCCAAATAACTTTTGTTAAATCATTTCATCCCGATTAAAATATTGTCAGATAATAGTCGACATAGTAGCTGAAGTAAACAAATAAATCAGCTGACTCTATGCCGGGGGGAAATTCGTCAGCTGATGTGTTTTAATAGACGAGCCTTCACACCTACATATCGCGCCACACTGCGTCAGCTGACGGTTTTTCCACCGACATATACACAGCTGACGATTTTTTTATTCAAAGAATTATGTAAACTATCATCTGACAAATTTTCAATCGGGATGAAATCACTAAAAATACTTTTTTTTTCATGTTCGTATGAGCAGCTGACGTATAACCCACCGCGTTACAGCCAGCTGACGTTTTTTTTTCACTTCAGTATTATAATAACTATTGACTCACGAAGTTTCAACCGGGATGAAATAAAAAAAATTGTTTTTTTTTAACTTGATTTCGTGGCTGCCGTTGGCCCACCCACCGCTGGTGCCGCAGCTGACGTGCACGAGGCTTCATGACACAACTACCTGAATCATTCGACAAATTATCGGTTGAGATGAAATTGGTCGCACAAATCTGTTACTAGCTCCCGGGCTATAATATTTGTGTTGCCGTATTGGACATCGCATCGCGGTGTACTATAATATTATGGAGTGTTCTAATGTGGAGTACCTATTTGTTAATAAATTGGAATTTACAAGATCATATTTCTGCTTTTCAGGGTATCCCTTATCCTTACCCCTTTCACTAATTCTAACTAAACAATTTGTCTATTTTAAATAAATGGTTTATTGGTTAAAGGTAGATAATTTAATAAATGGGTTACTTATTCCAAGTAAACAGTTCGTTTAGATTAGATAACGAATTTCTAAGCACTGTGTTTATTTGTGTTTACTAGTTCTAGGTAAACTATTACAGCATTTTCCATGTACTTAGGCCAAGTGAACCCTTCATTAGTTACTATATGTAGTGAACTTTTTAATTAAAGTAAGTGTATTTTCACCTAGATCTAATAAACTTTTTTCTCAGTGATGATATTAAAAAAAAAATTTTTATCTGCCATGCAGCAGCCATTGATTCATAAGTTAAATAGGTAAATCTAAAATAAATGTGCAGATTTTCAAGAAAACACCATTTTCAGGCTTAAAGTTAAATATTCCTAAACGGAATAGGAAGCATTTCTGCATAGTAGCCTTTTCACCTCAGATTGAGATTTAGGGTGATAGTGTGTTATATAAGATTTAAGTATCTGGCGAAACTCCAAGGGGTGATTCTTTAGGTGATTTTAAGAAGAAAAGTTTATATAAACATGGGTCTGAAAATGCATAGTTTTTACGATACAGGGTGTCAACCTTTTTTAAAAAAATCGGATGTTCGTAAATATTTCAATACTCTTTTATTCGATTTTGTTGAAATTTGGCAATTCTGTTTGTAATAATAGTAGGATAATTTAGCCTCAATTAGATTAAAATTATTAAGTCCAATGGCGTCCCGGAAAACAGGCCAACTAATATTTTTGACAAAAAAGATGCGCGCCACTGACTTTTTTTAAAATTATGTATTTTTTTCGAATTAAGCAACTACAAATACAACTACTTTATTTTCTGAGTTTTTTTCATATCTCGCTTTGTTTTCGAGAAAAAAAATAAAAACCACTTTATTGCATGTCCTCCGGACAACAAGAGTAAAAAAATTAAACTACTTACCAAACTATTAAGCAATTAAAATTTACATGAAAGTCCTGTTTTGAATTTTTTCGCACATATTAAAACTGTTTTCGATAAAAGCAATTAACATAATTAATCGCATAACGTAATAATTTATTACTGCAATGTTTAATTATATATTTAACAGAAAATAAGACGAAACTTATAGTATAGGAGCTGACAAACATTGCGGTGAACGATATTTTTCAAAATTTTCACCTACATGGTCTAATTATACATAGTATAGACAAACTAAAATCGACCGTCTGCCGTTTCAAAGTGGTAGCTTTAACTTGGGGGATGTAGTTAAAAAAGGGTGGTTTTAAGATTTGGTGAACAATATTGATCAAAACCAACATTCACTCATTTGAAAAAATAGCTTAAGAATGTGTCGAAATCACGTGGGCAGACGATTTATTTGACAGCTTAACCCTAGCAGACGCCTGTCAAAGTGGCATATTTTATGGTAAAGTGAACGACAAGTAAAACGCATTAATTTTGGTGGGTGTATTCCCCTATTAGTACGTTAACTAAAAACAATATGGCAGACGAAATATTTGACAGCGTTTCTGTGGCAGACGCTGTCAAAGTGACAAGTTTACTCTTGGTAAACAATATTTATAATAGCTCAAATTAGTAAAATAACATAAAACTACACAGGTATTTATTCATTTTAAGAAAGCAGACGATTTATTTGACAGCTTAACCATGGCAGACGCCTGTCAAAGTGGCATATTTTATGGTAAAGTGAACGACAAGTAATACACATTAATTTTGGTGGGTGTATTCCCCTATTAGTACGTTAACTAAAAACAATATGGCAGACGAAATATTTGACAGCGTTTCTGTGGCAGACGCTGTCAAAGTGACAAGTTTACTCTTGGTAAACAATATTTACAATAGCTCAAATTAGTAAAATAACATAAAACTACACAGGTATTTATTCATTTTAAGAAAGCAGACGATTTATTTGACAGCTTAACCCTGGCAGACGCCTGTCAAAGTGGCATATTTTATGGTAAAGTGAACGACAAGTAATACACATTAATTTTGGTGGGTGTATTTCCCTATTAGTACGTTAACTAAAAACAATATGGCAGACGAAATATTTGACAGCGTTTCTGTGGCAGACGCTGTCAAAGTGACAAGTTTACTCTTGGTAAACAATATTTATAATAGCTCAAATTGGTAAAATAACATAAAACTACACAGGTATTTATTCATTTTAAGAAAGCAGACGATTTATTTGACAGCTTAACCCTGGCAGACGCCTGTCAAAGTGTCATATTTTATGGTAAAGTGAACGACAAGTAATACACATTAATTTTGGTGGGTGTATTCCCCTATTAGTACGTTAACTAAAAACAATATGGCAGACGAAATATTTGACAGCGTTTCTGTGGCAGACGCTGTCAAAGTGACAAGTTTACTCTTGGTAACAATATTTATAATAGCTCAAATTGGTAAAATAACATAAAACTACACAGGTGTTTATTAATTTTAAGAAAGCAGACGATTTATTTGACAGCTCAACCCCGGCAGACGCCTGTCAAAGTGGCATATTTTATGGTAAAGTGAACGACAAGCATTACACATTAATTTTAGTGGGTGTATTCCCCTATTAGTACGTTAACTAAAAACAATATGGCAGACGAAATATTTGGCAGAGCTCCTGTGGCAGACGCTCTCAAACTTACAAGTTCACCCTTATTGATAAACAATGTAAATAGCTCAAATTGGTGAAATAAAATATTACTTTGGTAAATGGTATTCAAACATTTTTATTGCAAAATTGGTATAAAATAAAAATTATTCTTTAACAAATATAAAACAGGATTCTTAAAACATCATGAAATCAGTCTCTCGTTTTTATTCGTCAACAAAACCTAAGAGTACTTCAACAAACCTAAAACTATTTATACATATATAAAAAAAAAAAATAACAAAAAAATATATTCTACAAAAAATGCAAATGAATCTAGTCAAGCATTGTTCCAACAAAAAAAAAACACATTTCTTAAAACTATAAAATACTTAGGATTTTAAAACATCACAAAATCAGTCTCCCAGTTTTATTATTTTACAAATAAGTAACCTAAATAAGAAAGAGTACTTCAACAAATTAACAATCCAGCATCATTCTAAAAAAACACATTTCTTAAAACTATAAAACAGGATTTTAAATTATTACAAAATCAGCTTCCCATTTTTATTCTTTCACAAAAAAGTAACCTAAATAAGAGGGAGAGAACTTTAACAAATCTTAATGTATTTATCTAAGCAAAAATAAATCAAAAAAATATATCATCTACAAATGAATCTAGTACCTTAAAACAGCATAAGTTATACCAAACACTAATAAGTTCCCAAAAACTTGCATAAAAATTTCAAATTACAAAATCAGTCGTTATTTATTGCTGTAAAAAATCATCCTCGTCGTCACTTGATTCAACCAAAATTGCGTCGGCGTCGTCGTCACTTTCATTACTTAAATCAGATTTATGCAAAATATCACCAAGTTGAATGGGCGTTTGAGGCCCGTCAAACCACAATATATTGAATTTATTTTCTCTCAGTATCCAACCATTAATTAGATGATCGTAAAAATTTGGAGTAACTTTGGTTGCATTCATCCAAATTGCTGCAATTTGGTTTGTCCTTCGAATTTTTTGCAGTAGTACTGATTTGCGAGGGGGAAAGTTTTGAGCATTAAATTTTTTTTAAATAAAAGTGGATTTTTTTCTGATGTGCACCCATAAGTTTTAATAAAACATTCCAATCTGGCCTTATCTATACCTTTAAATTTGGTTTTCCATATAATTTGCAAACATAGCCTTCCAGAGTATTTAGTGTTTCCTGAGGGATGTCTTTAAATGGCTTTGACCCCAATGACGCAAAAGCAGCTTGAGTTTGATTGCAATTTTTTAATATTGTAAAAGGTTTATTTTTTCCTTTGCCATAAAACAAGGCTTCGTAATCACAACCACTAAATGCATGGAATGCTGGTAGTGCTTGGCTAAGAGTTGATCCTAAATAATCGTGTAAGATTAATATATCTTAACGAATTATTCGAAATTTGACCAGTTTCCATCCAGAGTGGGAAAGTAACTGTTATTACCCAATAATTAATAATAAAACTATATAATATATGTAACCATTGATAATCATTGCTATTAATTTTATCAGAGAAACGAACATGTTATAAAGGAAATAGCACAAGAATACTATTGTGAGCATGAAGAGGCCGATAGTAAAATATTCTTTCATATAACAAAAACTGTTTGCAAAAATATGGTTATACGAGCTGCAGATACAGATATTGCAGTTATTGCATAAGCGCATGTTGACCAATTTAAAAAAGAAAATAAGCTTGTTTGGATGGAAACTGGTCAAATTTCAAATAATTCGTAAAGATATATTAATCTTACAAAGATACACGATTATTTAGGATCAACTCTTAGCCAAGCACTATCAGCATTCCATGCATTTAGTGGTTGTGATTATGAAGCCTCGTTTTATGGCAAAGGAAGAAAGAAACCTTTTACAATATTAAAAAATTGCAATCAAACTCAAGCGGCTTTTGCGTCATTGGGGTCAAAGCCATTTAAAGACATCCCTCAGAAAACACTAAATACTCTGGAAGGCTATGTTTGCAAATTATATGGAAAACCAAATGTAAAGGATATAGATAAGGCCAGATTGGAATGTTTTATTAAAACTTATGGGTGCACATCAGAAAAAAATCCACTTTTAGTTAAAAAAAAATTTAATGCTCAAAATTTTCCCCCTTGCAAATCAGTACTACTGCAAAAAATTCGAAGGACAAACCAAATTGCAGCAATTTGGACGAATGCAACCAAAGTTATTCCAAATTTTTACGATCCTCTAATTAATGGTTGGATACTGAGAGAAAATAAATTCAATATATTGTGGTTTGACGGGCCTCAAACGCCCATTCAACTTGGTGATATTTTGCATAAATCTGATTTAAGTAACGAAAGTGACGACGACGCCGACGCAATTTTGGTTGAATCAAGTGACGACGAGGATGATTTTTTACAGCAATAAATAACGACTGATTTTGTAATTTGAAATTTTTATGCAAGTTATTGGGAACTTATTAGTGTTTGGTATAACTTATGCTGTTTTAAGGTACTAGATTCATTTGTAGATGATATATTTTTTTGATTTATTTTTGCTTAGATAAATACATTAAGATTTTTTAAAGTTCTCTCCCTCTTATTTAGGTTACTTTTTTGTGAAAGAATAAAAATGGGAGGCTGATTTTGTAATAATTTAAAATCCTGTTTTATAGTTTTAAGAAATGTGTTTTTTTAGAATGATGCTGGATTGTTGATTTGTTGAAGTACTCTCTCTTATTTAGGTTACTTATTTATAAAATAATAAAACTGGGAGACTGATTATGTGATGTTTTAAAATCCTAAGTATTTTATAGTTTTAAGAAATGTGTTTTTTTTTGTTGGAACAATGCTTGACTAGATTCATTTGCATTTTTTGTAGAATATTTTTTTGTTATATATATTTTTTTTAATATATGTATAAATAGTTTTAGGTTTGTTGAGGTACTCTTAGGTTTTGTTGACGAATAAAAACGAGAGACTGATTTCATGATGTTTTAAGAATCCTGTTTTATATTTGTTAAAGAATAATTTTTATTTTATACCAATTTTGCAATAAAAATGTTTGAATACCATTTACCAAAGTAATATTTTATTTCACCAATTTGAGCTATTTACATTGTTTATTAATAAGGGTGAACTTGTAAGTTTGAGAGCGTCTGCCACAGAAGCTCTGCCAAATATTTCGTCTGCCATATTGTTTTTAGTTAACGTACTAATAGGGGAATACACCCACTACAATTAATGTGTAATGCTTGTCGTTTACTTTATTGTAAAATATGCCACTTTGACAGACGTCTGCCAGGGTTAAGCTGTCAAATAAATAGTCTGCTTTCTTAAAATTAATAAATACCTGTGTAGTTTTATGTTATTTTACCAATTTGAGCTATTATAAATATTGTTTACTAAGAGTAAACTTGTCACTTTGACAGCGGCTGCCACAGAAACGCTGTCAAATATTTCGTCTGCCATATTGTTTTTAGTTAACGTACTAATAGGGAAATACACCCACCAAAATTAATGTGTTTTACTTGTCGTTCACTTTACCGTAAAATATGCCACTTTGACAGGCGTCTGCCAGGGTTAAGCTGTCAAATAAATAGTCTGCTTTCTTAAAATTAATAAATACCTGTGTAGTTTTATGTTATTTTACCAATTTGAGCTATTATAAATATTGTTTACCAAGAGTAAACTTGTCACTTTGACAGCGTCTGCCACAGAAACGCTGTCAAATATTTCGTCTGCCATATTGTTTTTAGTTAACGTACTAATAGGGGAATACACCCACCAAAATTAATGTGTTTTACTTGTCGTTCACTTTACCGTAAAATATGCCAATTTGACAGGCGTCTGCCAGGGTTAAGCTGTCAAATAAATAGTCTGCTTTCTTAAAATTAATAAATACCTGTGTAGTTTTATGTTATTTTACCAATTTGAGCTATTATAAATATTGTTTACCAAGAGTAAACTTGTCACTTTGACAGCGTCTGCCACAGAAACGCTGTCAAATATTTCGTCTGCCATATTGTTTTTAGTTAACGTACTAATAGGGGAATACACCCACCAAAATTAATGTGTTTTACTTGTCGTTCACTTTACCATAAAATATGCCACTTTGACAGGCGTCTGCTAGGGTTAAGCTGTCAAATAAATCGTCTGCCCACGTGATTTCGACACATTCTTAAGCTGTTTTTTCAAATGAGTGAATGTGGGTTTTGATCAATATTGTTCACCAAATCTTAAAACCACCCTTTTTTAACTGCATCCCCCAAGTTAAAGCTACCACTTTGAAACGGCAGACGGTCGATTTTAGTTTGTCTATACTATGTATAATTAGACCATGTAGGTGAAAATTTTGAAAAATATCGTTCACCGCAATGTTTGTCAGCTCCTATACTATTATAATAGTTGCTGAAAATGCCCTCCTTTAACTTCAATGCAAGAAGCTATTGGCTCGTCTTAACATTGATTTCCGAACTCGTTGAAATATTCCCGGCGTATGTCTTATCTGATCACATGAATCCCGTATCCTTTTGGTTAGTTATCCTTCAGTGTTGACTAGAGTTTTGTAAATCAGAGCCTTTAAATGCCCCCAAGGAAAAAACTAAAGGATGTAAAGTTTAAATTTTTTACTCTTATTGTCCCGGGGAGATGCAATAAAGTGGTTTTTATTTTTTTTCTCGAAAACAAAACAATATATAAAAAAACTTGGGAGATAAAGTATTTATATTTGTAGTTAATTCGAAAAAATACATAATTTTAAAAAAAGTCAGTGGCGCGCAATTTTTTTGCAAAAATATTAGTTGGACGGTCTTCCGGGACGCCACTGGACTAAATAATTTTAATTTAATTGAGGCTAAATTATCCTCTTGTTATTACAAACAGAATTGCCACATTTCAACAAAATCGAATAAAAGAGTATTGAGATATTTACGAACATCCGATTTTTTTTTTAAAGTTTGACACTCTGTATTGTAAAAACTATGCATTTTCGGACCCATGTTTATATGAACTTTTCTTCTTGAATTCACTTAAAGAAGCACCCCTTGAAGTTTGGCCACATACTTAAATAACACCCTGTATTAGTAAGCTGTTTAATGTTAAGAGGTAGTTTATTAAACAATTTGAATGGCAATAAGAGAGGACTATTTGCTACAGAGCTAAATCTATGCGTAGCAATGTTTATATTTCAATTTACTCTTAGGTTGTAATGCTCGTCGCTCTAGCAAGCCCGATTACCCCGAAACTATGATAGTTTGATTTGACAAGATTCACGCAATTCAATATGAAAAGACATGGAAATGTAAGAATATCTAATTGAATAAATAGATCTTTGCATGGGGTTATTATAGGCTTAAAAAGGATTGTTCTAATTATTTTCATTTGATGTACCAGAATGAACAATTGCCCCAAGCCAAAATAGCATAATTAAGACATGACTGAATATAAAAATAATAATAAAGTATTAATAATAATCTACCCTATCCCTAATTGCCAGAGTATAAAACAGTGATATGACATTTCAAAACATCATCTATATTTGCTGAGACCAAGTGAGCCTTGAGTCAAGAAATCTTCCAAGAACTTGGCGACATGCTTTTGTTCTATCGATTTTCTAACTAACTTAACGAGAATGCTTTTATTTAGATCCCTTAAGAAAAATAAAATAAAATAAAATCAGTTTTTGCCTAATTTAATATTAGACCATTTTTCTGGCAATAATATTTAATATCATCAACAGCCCTATTCGCACTTTCACTAAGTTCCGTGGTATTTTCACCTGCTGAAACTATCGACAAGTCATCCACATAAATTGACAGGTAGTTACTATTTGAGTTAATAGAAAAAATACAATTTTTATATTTTATTATAAATAAAAGTGGGCCCAATAAACTTCCTTGGGGAACCTTTCTGGTTATGACCATAGAATCGGAAAAGTTTTGCACTTGTTTCTATTAATTATTATGGTCGTGCATGTACGTTAAGAACTCCAAAGGTTGAGAAAGATATTCTAAATCGGATTGAAGAAAATCCTAAACTTAGCAACAGATAATTGTGCTTAGAGCTATAGGGGTATGCAAAGATAATATTAATAGTGTGATCAAATAAAAACTACAGCACTAATTTCATGTTTAACGGGTTCAAGATCTTTTACCCCATGATTTTGAAGCACGCCTAGCTTTCTGCTGGTTTATCCCAGAATACAGAAATCAAGATACAAAACTATTTTATTCACGGATGAAGCCTGTTTTACGCGGAGTGGCCTAACTAATTTGTGTGGGCAGGAATCATAGACACTTTCATAATTTATCTTATCATTTTACCACCCCGATTAAATGGCGAAAATTATTTGGAATAATTGCGAAATGAATTACCAAACTTATTAGAGTTATTAGATTGCCCTTGGAACTTCGAAGGCCCGAAGGGGAAGGTGGTTTATGCATGACGGTACTCCTCTACATTTTTCCTAAAACGTACTATCTATTTGAATCAACAGTATCCAAATAGATGAATAGATACTGTAGAGGCAATGATGCCCTAAAACCCTATTCTAGGCTCGTGGTAACAGAAGATAAATTAAGGAGACGCATTCAAACTGGAATTGACGCTTTGAGAAATAATGAGAAAATGCTTCAAATAGTTTAATTTATTTTTTAAAACGTATTAATCTTAACAACACTTTTATGTAATTGTTTTTATTTTAATTTTTAATTATTACTTTTGGATTAAAGTAAGGGGGGTTAGATTGTGATATTTAAGCCTTAGGAATTTGTGGTAGCATTTTCTCCGTACCTTTTAGAGATACTAAGTACGTTTTTTATTTTTTTAAATTTATTTACATACAAATACCTACACCACAGAATAATAGTATATATTAAACAGCAATATCAATACGAAAAGAAAAATATTAATAAACTATTGTAATGTAAATTTAGACGTTATAATATAAGCAGTATATAGGGTGAAACACTAAGCAAGCGACTTGCAGTAAAATATGACAAAAAAAAAGGTCACTAAAAATAATATTTAAGTTCCTTATTCTACCACTAGGGAACGTAGTCGTTATGCTACGATACAAAGTCGTTAATTTCTACTAATGATTTTAATACAATGTAGGTCAGAACTAAGGTTTTTATAATCTAAGTAATATCTTCTATAAATTTTGTAAAAACATTTTTTTCGTAGTCACCATGGTAACGGTGTGGAGAAGGGGAACAATTAAAAGGACCTAAAAGGTTGTAAGTTCCGCCTGCATTAACCGAATTTAAAAAACGATGGCTTATTTTAAAGAACGTGTTACCCTGATTAAATAAATATTACAAAAATTAATTCGCGCGGTTAATAAAAGAGGGCACTTTTATAAAAATATATTTCTAGCTCCGATTTCCTAAAAAATTAAATCGAACCATTCAGCAATTTTAATTCTATTTTATACCTTACTAGTTAGTAAAAAGAACTGCAAAACCGTGTTCATTTTATCTGGTCCTTTAAAAGTTATCGCAAAAATAGTGGCATAGTGTAACTATATTCCGGCTTTTCCTAAAGTTTTGCAATGTTCCTTTTTTTTTTAATGTTAAAATTTTACAGAAATACCTTTTTAGCGATATTTTTTATTTAATTAATTTATATAATGTATTATTATATATTCGATAAAATGGGACACTATTAAAAATACTTCTTTGATTTAAAAATAAAATAAAATGCAACCATTTATCGATTCTTAGTCCGTTTATAACTTCCTAGTTAGTAAAAAGAATAAATAAATAATTTATATTTGTATATTACCTGCAGTATGCGAAGCGTCGCTAACTTGTCGATGATGTCAATCCTGTCATATCGAATTTTCTTTAAAACGTTTCTGCTGCATTTTGGCTTTGGACCAGCCAGCTAAATATTGAAGAGCTGTAAGAAAGACAAAAACAGTTCTCCCGTTTAGAACTCATAGGTATACGAAAAAATTTTGGATTGGCAAAACTATAAAGAACTTGCATATTTATTATTTTGCCGTTTAGACAAAATCGAATGATAGTCCATTTTATAAATCTTATGCGTATTCAACAAAGACCACAGCGCCAGTGCCGGTTTAAGGTACGTTTGCGCCCGGTGCTACTTGTAAGCATCGCCCTTCGCATTCCTATTTTATACCAAAGGATATTATTAATTATTCTATGGTTTATACAATTTGAAATTATTGTATTTTTATATTAGGTATGTTAGAAAAAAAGGTTCGAAAATCCGAAATAACATAATTTAATATAAATAACTTTACAGAATACATCAGTGACAAATAAAATAATCAGAAACAGCCAAAAATAAATACGAACATAAATACATACGAACAAAAAGCGGATTACAAGAATAAGGTTAGAAGAACGAAATTACAACATAATACTATTCTGAAACATTTTGCTATTCCTGTTTTGCTACAATCTACATTATCTTAGTCCCATCACTAATACATTTAAGAACTGAGTAAAAATAGAATATAAAAAAAACACAAACGCAACAATATATTTTCTCTAACTATGTTCTCAAAATCAACAAGGTCCAAATAAATATATTTATATCAAAAAAACATTACTGCTACATACCTAATGCCCAATATTGCAATAAATTGACTTTTTTCACTACTAATATCAATAATAATATATTAGAAACTTTAGAAATTAAGAAATAACACATGTAACATGTGAGTTTTGAAATTCAGAAGTGGAGTTTCATTCAGTTTTACTTCGCTTTCTTGCTTTTAAATTCAAAAAATTTTGTATTAGCTGGTTAGTGTCAACAGTTTTTAAAATGTCTGAATTTATTGATAATATTATGGCTAAGGAATTCAGTTTTTTTTTAGAAATTGAATTTCTAAGATAGGTTTTAACTCGTTTTAGGGTGGAAAATGACCGCTCCCCGCTAGCATTCGTAATTATTATGAAAAAAATAATACGAAGGCATAGTTATATTTGAAAAAGGACATGTTAATTTATTTTCATGCAACAATTTTACTAAATCTTTGGGGTATTCAACTTTAATCTCATGACTTACTTCGTTTAAGAACTTTTTGAAATGAATGCACTCTTCAGGAAAATATTCGTCCATGCTAAGGTTTTTATTTTACCTATACAAGCTCTCTCCGCGCACCGCCCTTATAAGATTTACCGCCCGGTGCTATAACACCCAATAGCACCCATGTAAAACCGGCTCTGCACAGCGCAGTTCATATTTTATGAAAAAGATCAACTTTTCCGATTCATTAAATTAATATAAATATCTAATACTGTAATTTGGTCGACGTCCATATTATGTCTTCTGAGCTGTTAAGACCAGCGTCATCTGCTTTATGTGGATGTATTCGGCTCAATCTGGTTCCTTTCCGCCGGTGCAAAAGCTATGTTTTTAGTTCCAACATTTTTTTTTAATCACAATAAATTTCATTGGTTGCTTTAAAACTTCCTCTTTTATAAAACGAATACAGTAGATTTCCTCGGTATCACTTGGAGCATCACTATCACTGCTTCACTTACTTGACAATCTAGTGGTGGACGTAGAACCATATTTATACACTGCGTTTTTCTTAACGTGGGTCATAGGGATTAATTACATTGTAAATCTTTAAGTCTATGTTAGGCACATTTCTATTGAGAACTACGAGTTGAAATTTTACACAAATATTTCTTGTGGTCTCATATCCAATTTAGGACCATGTTTGTATTACTTTACTAACGCAAAATATTGAAAAATACCATTTTAAGTTATAATATCACGCTGTTTTGCCCAGCCCTGTATATTAAGTTTACCCGGGTATATTTGACATAAACTGGTATGTGACATTTTTATAATATTTGGCAAGTTGTACCGAAATTATACAATGTTGATGATTATTTAGTTTGTATTAAATATGTTTTATTTTAAGTGGTTTAAAATGTATTAATTTTCTTAATAATTCTAAAACAGAACTTTTATTTCAATAAAGTTTAATAATTTAAACTAATTTCATGAAGGTCAGGAAAATAGGGACAGCCGTGACAATATTTTTCTTTATAGTAGTTAATTACATAAATTACAAGGGGGTAAAAAAGTGTAATTTTAAAAAAATAAAAAGAGCTTTTTTGGGTATCTCTTGGAGATTTATTGCACAGATTGTATGTTAACTTCTTCCTCCCATCTGATATTTTATCTATTTTCAAGTTTTAATATTATTTGTTTCATACAAATGTGCCTAACATAGGCTTAAAGATTTACCACGTAAATCCCTATTAAAAAAAACGCAGTGTATATAATTTAACTAACCAGTCAACTTTGCCGTGACATAAATGACATTGGCAGAAATGATTTGCTAACAATCCCCCTGATTCGTAAATCAAGAATTTGGGTAACTTGGCCATATTGATTGAAGAAAAACATTTTTGCCAAAGTTGTCCACTGTTAAAAGAAATATTCATTCAACCTGACATACAGGGTGTTTCTTAATAAGATGCAAATATTTAAGGAGCTTATTATAGGGCCCATTTTAAGAAAAAAACTTCATGTCAACATATGTTCTAAAATTTTTAACTGTTGAACTACAGGGTGCTAAAGTTTAAAGAAAAAAATTTTTTTTTTTTGATAACTTTGGTACGACCCTGTATATTTTTGTGAAACGTGGTACGCATCTTCTATGAATCAAAAGGCGTTTACTGCTGTACAACATAATATTTTATTCTTGCCAGTGGCGTTCGTGCAGGATTCGAACTGCATCATTTTAAAGAGAAAAGTGTTACGCCACTGCTTTTTCTTTACATAAAAATAATTTTTTAAATCCTTATTCCTTATTGAGCAAATCTGGTCTCTTCATTTTGATTCATTTGACGTATGGTTTTTGCATAAAAAAATAAAATACATTGATTTGAACATTGTTATGAAATTGGGTATTAATTATCAAGAATTAATAACGTAAAATATCTAGTAGGTAAGAATCAGATTTTGTTGTGTACACATTTACAGGTTTGACAGTACTTGACTACCTAGTCTAGTTAGTACGTATTTAAGTCATTAAAATTAACAATATTATTAAAAAAACATGGTCCATTTTACGAATTCTGAGTTTGCAGATATACATTACATGTATGGGCTTGCTGATGGTAACGCATTGGAAGCCAGACGGTTGTACGAAAACCGCTTTCCAAATAGAAATATTCCGAATGCGCGAACATTTTCAAATATTCATAGAAAGTTGTGCGAAAAGGGAAGGTTTGAAGTATATAATTATCTATAAGGAGTAAAACGTACTGTAAGAACACCAGAAATTAAGGTGCAGTTTTGAATTCAGTCGAGGAAGATCCCGGATTAAGTACCCGAAAAATTGGTAACAATTTAAATATCTCAAATATTCTTGTTTGGAGAATTCTTAATGACTTTTTATTATACCCCTACCATATCCAACGGGTTCAGGCCCTACTCCCACGCGATTTTTCATAAAGGATGAACTTTTGCCAATGGTTTCTTCAAAAAGTAAATGAAAATCCATTATTTGATACTGAAATTTTATTTACCGATGAAGCCAATTTTTCCAGAAACGCCATCCTAAACTTTTACAATAATCATTTTTGGGCTGAAGAAAACCCACATGCAATCGTGGAATCCCGTCACCAGGACCATTTTTTCGTCAACGTGTGGGATGGAATATGTAGTGATTATTTAATTGGACCCTATTTTCTTCCTGAGAGGTTGAATGGGCATAATTATCGGCAGTTCCTCGAGGAAGAATTACCAGCCTTGATGGAAGATATTCCCATTTTAGTAAGAAATCGACTCCGGTTTATGTACGACGGGGCGCCAGCGCACTTCAGTATTCTGGCGCGTGAACATTTAAACGTCGAAAATTGTAATAATCGCTGGATAGATCGCGGAGGACCACAGGCATGGCCACCTAGGTCCCCAGACCTCAATAGTTTAGATTACTTTTTGTAAGGTCATCTTAAAACATTGGTTTACAGCACACCAATTCATACTGAAGAGCAGTTGAGAAATCGCATTATAGTTTCTTGCGAAACAATTAGGAACAGTCCCGGCATTTTCCAAAGAGTACGTAAGTCCATGGGAAAAATAACAGATGAGGAGCTTGCGTTCAAAACCGGCTATATCCATTTAGGAAAAATGTTCAGGAATCGACAAAAACTTCTCATCGGTTCGCCTTAATATATAGTGATAGCAAAAAAAGTTTATTTATAGTGTTTCAGGAAAGTAGATTGATGAAATTTAAAATTTTTTTTCAAATCTCAATAGTTCTTGAGAAAAAATGAAAATTAATCTGGATATAGATGGTTTTGATAGCAAAGCTTTAAATAATCTCAACGAAAAGCAATTAAAACATATTTTTATTATAAAACTGGAACACAAAACATCTTTTTTTTATGAAAACTCAACAAACATAACAAAAAAAAAACAAAGAAACATAAAATATTTATATATGAAGAGCAGCTTCTTCATCTAAACAGTATATATGTCGTAGTCTTATAGTGAAATCCGTCTTTTCATGAAGAATCTAGTCATATCATGAAGCATCGGCATATTATATAAAAACATGAAGCTACACAATCTGCCTAGGCTTTTCAAGAAGAGCCCGTATCACTTCGGCATATAACGTCGTAACATAACCTGGCTAAATTTAAAGAGCGGCACTTTGTGAAGTACGAGATGTCAATAGGAGGCGATAACTAGAGGAACAAATTCCGTCTAAAAGGTATATTGGCAACTGGTTTGTTCGTTGTTACCATTGTTACCTATGTCAATGCTTTAAGGTGGGAGTATCAACATGCTTGCCAACCTATAACCTATTTCGCGTAGATTTATTCATGTTTTCTAGCTTTTATACAAAATTTAAAGAAAATCAGTATCGAC
Source organism: Polydrusus pterygomalis (assembly GCA_963969555.1). NCBI lineage: Eukaryota > Metazoa > Arthropoda > Insecta > Coleoptera > Curculionidae > Polydrusus > Polydrusus pterygomalis. The sequence goes on from OZ018376.1 coordinate 117,543,547, forward strand.
TTGATATTCCGTAGGTAATAATTGACATATTTAATAAATATCAAGGAATTTCATAACTTATTTTAGGAGAATTGTATAGCGAAAAATACCGGGTAAGATTTTTTTTAACATTATTATGTCATTGTCACTCATTGTTCTTTCACTATACAATTCTCCCAAAATTAGCAATGAAATAAATTGATATTTTTGTAATATATCAGATACTACCTAAATAATGTACCGACGATATTGATTTTCTTTAAATGTTAGTTATTAAAATAATAAACTCAAAAAATCAACGCGAAATAGGTTATAGGTTGGCAATAGATTGAATGACGTTGAGAATTCAACCTTAAAGCAAAATTTTAGTGTAATTCTCGATGTTACAAAAGTGGTCCCTGTGATAATAAATAGAAACAAATGTTTGATGCTATTCTTCTTATTGAAGTCAATTTATTGTTAGAATAACTCATATCTACCCCTATATATTGAAACTGGTATACTCTATATAAAGCAATGTCTCAATTACAAGCTCGCAAAGTTCACTTAAACACAATATGCCTTGCCTTTGTGGAAATTTCACGAAACCGCAATATTTAAAGTTAGGCAGGTTGTAGTATACACAATTCGCCGAAATGTGATGGGCTTTTCTTGAAAGGCCTAGGCATATTGTGTAGCTTTATGTTTTTACACAATATGTCGATGCTTCATGATATGACTAGATTCTTCATAAAAAGACGTATTTCACTATAAGACTACGAAATATATACATATATCCAATGACCACTTTTAATCGCAAAAAGAGGATATAGCAAGTTTTGATGCAAAAGGCCGACTTTACATGGGATTTTAACATACAAATAGCCCGTTTTGAACGCAAATGATCGTGCCAGTTGATAGAGTTTGTGGAACTTAACAGAAAATCGCAAAAAAATCATATCAGCAAAAAAGTGATATAGCCGCTTTTGAACGCAAGCTCCTCAGATGCATGCATATTTGCAGGAGGTGGACATTTTCAACACCTGATTTAATTTATTTCTTTGTGCGTTCAGGGTAATTTTGTGTTAACATTCCAAAATGTATTTAAATTCTTAATTTCATAATTTTACCGTTTAAAAACCATTTTGTTAAATAAATTGTTGTTTAAGTTACATAAATTGTTTTTTCTGGTAAGTGGTCTTGCGAGATGCAACTCAATCTATTTTATTTTTTTATGCGAAAACCATACGTCAAATGAATCAAAATGAAGAGACCAGATTTGCACAGTAAGGAATAAGGATTTAAAAAGTTATTCTTATGTAAAGAAAAAGCAGTGGCGTAACACTTTTCTCTTTAAAATGATGCAGTTCAAGTCCCGCACGAACGCCACTGACAAGAATAAAAAAATATGTTGTACAGCAGTAAACGCCTTTTGATTCATAGAAGATGCGTACCACGTTTCACAAAAATATATAGGGTCATACCAAAGTTATCATAAAAAAAATATTTTTTTCTTAAAACTTTAGCACCCTGTAGTTTAACAGTTAAGACTTTTAGAACATATGTTTATATGAAGTTTTTTTCTTAAAATGGGCCCTATAATAAGCTCCTTAAATATTTGCATCTTATTAAGAAACACCCTGTATACATAAGTATTATATTTAACAGGTTTCGGTTAAAAAAAGTCAGCTGTTTAATAAGTTTTATTATAACATCAAAATGTAGAAGTGGCTTAATAGCTTAATTTCGGGTTGCATGAAGATTTTAACCAAGAATTATTTACCAACCAGATTTTTTTCGAGTCGGATACACTTCGGCTAGCTTTTGCCAATTGTGCCCTAAGTCACCCATTTGCTTTAATTTTTGATTTATTAACTTGACAATTTTAATTATGAGTAGGTACATGATTTTTTTTATAGAAGTTTCCAATGAGTGCGATACGAATAAAGAGACCATTACTATTATACCGTGGCGCGAGAGTGGAACAAGCCCAATTCAAAATCAGAATTGTGGTTGGAGGTAGTAGTAGTAGTTGTGGCAGTAGTTGAGGGGAGGTTAAACGACCTGACGAGTAGACCAAGGCAATCTTTCTGCCTATCTCTGATTCTTTCCTCAACTACCTTAACCACTTTTGCCCTCGTCTAACCTTTCTGATTCTATTATAAAAATTAAGATGCCCTTCCAGCCGAGGGAGATAACTTCCTCTCCTCGAAGAACAGCCGAGCCAACGACCAGATGTATCAGTATCACTAAAGCTTCCCACGTCCCCAGGAAGTGCAACGGTAACTCCTTTCTCTGCCGACACACTCAGATCAAATTGGGCCACCTCCATGCCAGTTGAATAATAGGTCAATGCAGAAATTAAATATATTCATGGGTAGTAGTTTCAATTAAACCACAAAAACTACTTGTTGTTGTTGAGAAATATTTAGTTTCTGCTCGACACGCTTATATTGTCGCACGATTCTAAGGTAAAAATTGATGAACATATTTTATTTCTGCACCTTCCTAGAATTGGTACAATTGCATCTATACCGGGTGTCCACGGAAGGTGGTTCGCCCCTCTAACCTTTTTGTTTCTCAAGATAATGGAACAAAATTCGGGGGAATTGTATACGACATAAAACTGTATTTTTTGACAGGTGACTTAACATTATGGAACTTCCGGTTTAAGCGGAAGTGACATAAACTTTCGATTTTTAAATGGGACACCTGGTATATTTTTTCTTTTTTTTTTTCTCAACATGACATTCTAAATACAACGATGTGTCACTTGCCACTTTTTGTCACCAAGAAAATATTTTTTTTCCAAATTTATTGTTTTATCTAGAGTGCTATGAATACCTTAAAATCACTTATTTCAGTTCTTTAATCTTGGGAAAAATACAATAATTGTACTATTTTTAGTCCAATGCCATGTGCTGTGTAAAATTTAATCTTGAAGTTGTATAACTCATTTTTTTTTAAACGGCAACATGGTGGCTCGTCGGGTTAAGACAAAAGAGGATTTTATTACGATTATTTTGATACCATACACTATTAGGTTTTAGAAAAGCTGCCATTAAAAAACTTGAAAAAATTAACTTAGAACTTTCCTAAAATGAAGCATATTTTGAGAACAAATTTAGATTTAAATGCATCAAGTAGCTTGTGACCAGCAAAACTGATAAAACAAAATCATGCCTTGAAGAAAATTGGCAAGCCAACAGCTTCTGCCAAAGTAAATTAGTTTGTTTTTTAAAAAACATAGTTTTACAAGCAGTGAAAAAGTTGATATGTTATTAGTGTTTGGAGAATGTAGAAAGAATTCAACCAATGCTGCACGACTTTACGCACAAAGATATTTTAATCGGCCTCAAAAACAACAAACTAATTTACTTTGGCAGAAGGTTGGCATGTCAATTTTCTTCAAGGCATTAATTTGTTTTATCAGTTTTGCTGATCACAGGCTACTTGATCAATAACTCCTTTCTTTATCTAGGAGTTATTGACTTGATGCATTTAAATCTAAATTTATTCTCAAAAATGCTTCATTTTAGGAAAGTTCTAAGTTAACTTTTTAAAGTTTTTTAATGGCAACTTTTCTAAAACCGAATAGTGTATGATATCATATGTCATAATCAACAACACATTAGGCTAAGATCTAATACATTTAAAAAATGGCACCAATCCTCTTAAAGTAAAAAATGTATATCTACTACAAAAATAATGTGTGTCGCACCAGATACAGGTTTTGGCAATAATTATTGTAGACAACAAAATAAATGCTATACCTACTTCTCCATTCTATTTATTTCCTTTGTATAAAGTTTGTTATACAATTTTCACCTGAGGGTGCTTTATTCCATGTTGCTAAATTGTGGATTGAAAGTTATTACCACAAGAATAGGTAGTTACAAATTATATATCTTTTTTCATATGATGGATACCTTTTCTCCGACCTTTCCCATACACAGGAAAACAAGATATTTTACAAAAACTAAGAAAAGTAGAATGGCAACACTGATGACAATGAATTGTACTTTAATATTTATCTGAGAAGTATATCAGTAATACACAGCAAACAACAAATAAAGATATGGTTTTAGACTCGGATCCCTAATATTAACCATATTTTGATAGAATGAAAAAACAATATCACGTACTTCTTATTAATGTTTACGAGGCTACATTTACGGATAAAAAATTGAAGATTTAAGGGCAAACTAGCACCTATCAAAATCAAAATCACAAAATCCTTAGAAAAATTAAGGGTTCAGAGAAAAATTTAGAAATTCCCATAATTTTTCCAAGGGATTTGGGAAAAATACTTTTCCTACTCGCATGCGGTACACTTTACTGCACTTATTTGCGTGTCGTAAATAGTACTTTATCGCACTCAGTGCTGTAAAAATGCTTTACCGCACTCTTGTAATAATATTTTATTACATGTAAAATTTTCTTTTTAATTTACCACATAATGATGCTAACCACCCACGACTAATCGCAAATAAGTATCACAGTATACCACAAGTATACCTATTTGTTTTCCTTATACTTGTATAAGTTGATGAAAATACACCTTTGTAGTAGAGTCGTACATAGAAGAATAGGCAATTATTGCTCGGAACATTCTGCAAAGCTCCAGTAGCACGTAGAAGCACTGAGCAGTGTTCAACGTCAACGGCAGTAGCAGTGAGCAATGACAGAGACTTTAGAGGATGCTTCTAGTCTGCCAACACAGACAACCCATCGCCTACATCTCTAGCAATTTTTAGATCACAGCATCTACTGTACCATGGCGCAAAAAAATAACTCTTCCGTAATTTGCGGAAACTGCTCAACTACCACTGATAAATTAATAGAATAAAGTTCGCTCAGCAATTCATTTGCATTGCGCTACAAATTGCACTTTTAATTTTAATCTATTATATCGTTAGCTATATTTTTATGTAATGCTTATATGTATATCTTCATTCCTAAATTTTGCTTTTAATTTTCAATATGTTTTTCTTTGTAACACTGAGTGCGATAAAGATTATTTACAGCACTGTATTAAAAACGGAAAAGAAAATGCAATTAATGTACTTGCATTCACGCCATGCATAAAACAAAAATATTTATAATTTTTCACAATCAGTATTGTGAATTAAATTGCTACTTTTCATTAATTTTTTATTTTAAATTAGATTTTTGTTCTTAAATAATAATTGAAAGCGTTGTCTTCATTTCTTAAAAAGAAGTGCTAAAATAATAATTAGTAAAATTGAAATTATTGTTGATGACCAATTTGAGATGTGCCAACTTCTTCTAATGGTTCTTATTGGATTATTTGCAATTGAAGTTTATGAAGTTTGTTAAAGGTTGAATTCTCAACGTCATTCAATCTATTGCCAACCTATAACCTATTTCGCGTTGACTTTTTGAGTTTATTATTTTAATAACTAACGTTTAAAGAAAATCAATATCGTCGGAACATTATTTAGGTAGTATCTGATATATTACAAAAATATCAATTTATTTCATTGCTAATTTTGGGAGAATTGTATATTGAAAGAACAATGAGTGACAATGGCATAATAATGTAAAAAAATCTTACGCGATATTTTTAGTAATAATAATAATAATAATAAACGACTTTTATTCATAAAATTAGATGAATACAATTAGGCGATATTTAGCCAGTAGGGCTATTCTTGCATATAACCTAAATAAATAAATGACCTATATATTCCAACTATATTTGATAAATTACCTTTATAACTAAAACTGACTTAATTATTCTATTAAGTGTCCTAAAATGTTTCCTAATATAACCTACCCACAGATAATACATTTAGCAAGCCATAATACAAAAAAGAAAGGAAATTAAATATTATTTATAAACTTTGAATAAAATAAATTAAACCAATACTACAATAAATTAAAAAAAAACTAGTTCGCTAAAAATGCCAACATATAAAGTCTTTTAACTTTAGACTTAAATGACAGGATGGAATCGCGCTTAAATTCAGTGTCAATGCTATTGTACAATTTAACCGAAACGTACGAGAAACAACGCTAGAATATAGCAGTTCTAAATTTAGGGATTGACAACATACCTCGAGTTCTAACTGAGACATCGTGCAAATTGGACCTATAACAAAGTTTTCTTCGCAGGTATAAGGGTTTATTTGTGAACAAAAGACGGTGCGTGAAGGAAAGCAAATGAATTTCCCATATTTTGGCCATTGGCAGCCATTCCAAGATTTTTAAATTTGCGGATATTGTGTCATATTTACGAAGGCCAAAAACGAATCTACCACAATTTCTTTGGACTTGTTGTATTCGATACCTGGCAACAGCATCTAAACCAGGCCCATAAATCACATTACCATTATAAAATATTGGTAAAACCGTATATTCACATAACATTTTTCTTAGTTTGAAATTAAGAAAATGCCTGTTGGCGTATAATGTTCTAAGCGTACAATAAGAACGCCGTAAAAGTACTGAAACATGTTCTGTGAAACGTAGGTTAGAGTCAAATATTAAACCCAAATTTCGAGCAGATTCCGTATGTGGAATTTTTTCGTTATTTACCACTGGATTAAAACCCGTATCTAGTATATAGCTACGCTTTTTGGCATTTCCAAGTAAAAGAAAAAGGGACTTTTTGGCATTTAGAGTTAGATTATGAGACTTGGAATATTCATAAATAATGTCCAGATCACGATTTATACTATTATTGTCCTTAATAGCTGTTTCAGCAAAAAAACTTAATAATAGTTGTATATCATCTGCATAACCGTGACTGGAGCAAGTAGCAAGTTTACTAAACAGATCAAATGCATTTATATTAGAAACAATAACGGGCCAAGAACAGATCCCTGTGGTACTCCAGTTTTAACATTTAGACTTTTTGAATACTTACCATCAATCAGTACCCTTTGCTGCCTACCCGACAAATAGCATTTAAACAAGTTAAGGGGAATATACCAATATACTTTAATTTAGCACTCAACACACCACGATCAACAGTGTCAAAGGCCTTAGAAAAGTCCAACAGAATGAGTGCAGTGTTCTTTCCGGCATCCGTTGCCTTTAGAATATCGTCACTAACATTTAGAAGTGCTAAAACTGTGCTGTGGGCCTTTCTAAAACCTGACTGCAGTTCAGGCAAGATGTTATGTCGCGTAAGAAAGTCAGTAACCTGATTATGTATTGTCTTCTCAAGTATTTTTGAAAGAACTGGTAATATGCTAATGGGGCGCAAATCAGATAGTTGAGAAGGATTGCTAATCTTAGGAATAGATTGTATAATAGTATTTTTCCACAAACTTGGAAAATGTCCTTTTTCTAGAGAGAAATTAATTATATGACATATCTGTGGCAAGATGTAGGGCATACAATAACTGATCATTCTAAGTGAGAGTTGATCGGAACCAGATGCATTTGATTTGATTGAATTAAAAACTGATTCAATTTCCTCAAGGGTTATCAATTTAAAGTTAAACTTATCCTGACAATAAGGTGGTAAAGTAGTATATAATTGTTCAGTATTAAGACAACTATCATTTTTCGTATTAACAAAACTGGCAAAAAAATTATTTATTTTGTTTGAATTTGCTAGATTAGTGGGTATTTCTTTTTTATTTTCAGTTTTAATGCCCATGTCCTTAAAGGCTTTCCAGCCCCTTTTGTCACTTAAAGAAAACATTCTAGAAGCATACTTTTTTTTTCTCGCCTAACGCAACCCAGAACAAAATTTCTTAATTCTTTATATCTGTTTTTGTCTTCTTCCTTTTTGGTATTTTTAAATTTGGCAAGAGCTAGATATCTTTCCTTCATCATTATTTTAAGTACATCAGTAAGCCATGGAGCTTTTGGCTTGCTAACTCTAAGATTACGCAAGGGAGCATGCATATCAAATAACTCTTTAAGCTTATTAGTAAGCACTTCAACCTTCATATCAATATTTTCATTGTGATAAAAATTATGCCAGGAGATGCTACCAAGGTCCGTCAGAAAATTGTTGTATACCGGACAGAAGACAAAGCCAAGCAGCAGAGGCAAGCCAACTGAGAAACAGGAGTGAATCCGTCAGCCAGGTGCCTCATTCGCCTTCGCCATTGTCAAGAAAACCGGTACGAGCGAGATAAGCCAAGCAGCAGAAAGAGGAGTGAATCCGTCAGCCAGGCCGTACCTACCGGACAGAAGACAAAGCCAAGCAGCAGAGGCAAGCCAACTGAGAATCAGGAGTGAATCCGTCAGCCAGGTGCCTCATTCGCCTTCGCCATTGTCAAGAAAACCGGTACAAGCAAGAATAAGCCAAGCAGGGATTCACACCATAACCTACAGGGTGGACCACTACGTAGATGCAACCAAGGAGGATAGCAGGCATCAGGGAAACCGCTACCCGCCACACTCGCCTACAAGGGGTCTACGCCATAACCTACAGGGTGGACCACTATGTAGATGCAACCAAGGAGGATAGCAGGCATCAGGGAAACCGCTACCCGCCACACTCGCCTACTCGCCTACAGGGTGGACCACCACGAAGATGGTACCCATGAGGATCTACAAATTATGATGACATTAACTGGGCCAAGAAGTACCAACCAACCGGCGTGGAACACAGGTCCGGACTCCAGCCAATGAATACAAGGAGCCAAGCAACTAATACGAGGGAGTTAGAAAGTGTTACTGTAAAATAATTAAGATAAATCTTATTACCATTGTACTAACAAATTGTAGAAACAAGGAAACTAGCATGTCTAAGCATTGGGGTCCAATGCTTTTCAGAGGGGGGGCATGTCAACTAAAACTCACAGTGGTCCGGTATATTTTGGATACTCGACCACTGTGCGTTGTTGAGGTTGCGACCCACTGTACACCAATCGGGGTCAAGTGCATTGCAACCTTAACACTTATTTCGGTATATAAACTGGGCCAGCTCAAGCTACGGCATCGGTGATCATTGCCCGATCAAATTACATCTACTACCAAGTGGCCAAGCCTTGGGCTTGGCCACGTGCCAAGTGACGTCTCTGCTCCTCGCCCTAACCAACCTACACCCAATTAAAGAAGACATGCTGGTTTACCTACAAGGGTAAATAATAAGAAGAATTCCAAATAGACGCCTTTTGTAAATCAAGACTTTCATTCCTCTGACTACGTCCCGACACACGAAGAGAAATTCGTGACAATATCTTGCTTCGTTTTCGAGAAATAAAAATAAAAACAATTTTATTGCATATTTCTGGAAAACAAAAATCATTAAATAATGTACGTTGTAATTTTTGCTATTAATCGAAATACACGATTTTGAGTTTGCTAAACCGAATTATTATATTGATTTGCTATGTGTGTGTATGAAAACGGCAATAAATTTGAACACCTCATTCGACCCCATTATTAGTTAGTTTTTGGTATTGTTCTAATTTTCATTAATAATTTTGTATAATTTCTCATCAATTCTTTTATAAAATTTAAAACATCTTTTAATTTTATTTTATTATGCTTTAATGTTTTAACTTTGCATTTAAACAAACAAAAAACAACGTATTAATTATTTATTGATTTTCGTTTTCCAGAGATATGCAAAATTGTTTTTATTTTTATTTCTCGAAAACGAAGCAAGATATGAAAACAATTTACCAGACAAGAAAAGAATATTTTTAGTTCCTTAATCCGAAAAAAATATAAAAATTACCAAAAACTCAGTGGTGTCTTATTATTTGTTAAGGCGCCCCCCGAGACATGGACGTAATAATTTACCGCTACACGAGCGTTTTATCACTAAAATTATCATTACCAAAATTAAATTAAAATCTGCTAAAGGATATTAAAAATATTTTAATTATTTTATGGTTTCTAAAAATTATATACAATAAAGATTATCTTTATCCTTCAATAGAATTATATTCAGAAACCAAAAAGTTGAACATAAGACAACTTTACATTTATAACATCTTAATATATATAGGTAGGTTAGGTTAAGTGAGGAAGCCTAGCTTCAACTTCGCCTTTTGTAATTTTATCCTTAATTACAATAAAGACATTTATTATTATTATTATTATTATTATTATTATTATTATTATTATTATTATTATTATTATTATATATTTAAAAATAAAAACCTTATACAATTTAAAAACCATAATCATAATACACGTCATAAAAATGAAATAACCATAAAACCTAAAATAAATAAGTCCATAGGACAAAAAAATTTCAAATATTTATGTTTTTATTTAAACGATTATTTACCAACAAAAATTAAAAAATTTATTTCATTAAAAAAATTTAAAGTCGAAATAAAAACATGGATATTAAAAACAGACAATTTGAAAATATTTTTAGAAATGCTTTAATTAATTAATATTGTACTGAATAATTTATATAAGTAATATTTTTACTTAAAAATTATTAATTAATAATTTTATTATGGGTTATATATTTCTTCAAAAAAGCTGCGTTTATACTATAAATTAACATTTTTACTTTAAAAAACTTTATTTTTAATGCATATTTATGATTTTACAGACTAAAAAAAAATAAGATTTGCCCCTAACAAGCTCAGCTTCAGGAAATTGAAGAATAAGTTTATCGAAGACAACATAAACATATTTGTTATATTATTAAATTTTAAATAAACTTATTATTATAATTTATAATTAAAATACTCGAAAATTATTTTAAAATGAAACTTAACCCCAAATATCTCCGTTTATGTTAGATTTATCAAAAAATTTTATGGGACATAATTTGATCAAAAATTCATTATCTTTATGAACCATAATATTTAAAAGTTCCTGTCATCGAAAAAATTCTTTGCACCGTGGCGTCACCTACATCTTGTATCATTCAACCACATTTTTTACACAGTTGGGAAGCCAATCATAGAGGCTAAGAACTCGCGTTTACAGAATTTACATGTCACTTTTAGTTTTCGAAATAATTGGCCTGGGAGTTTTTACTGAAACACCCTGTATATTTTATCTAAGGATGGAAATTTATATCTAACCTACCTTTTTTTTTAAATGCAAATGCATGTTTAGTAATAGCTCGCAGAAAAATTTCTGTTAGGTATCTGATAAACGAAAATTAAAAAAAAAATGTGGCATGCATAAATCGAGAAAATGTGATTTTTAATTACAATTATATGGGAGGATTGAAAACACCAATAACAGAAATACACAGTTATACACAGTTTGGATTCCGATAGGATAGGGTAGGTTCGCACTGAAATGCCTATCTTTCACACTTTTTTTTTTCATACAAGAGAATGTTGATAGACTCTGTAAAGTAGCAGGCCTTTACTTCGACCTCTCAAAGGCTTTTGATACTCCAGATCATACTCCATACTTATTTCGTTACTTTTTATTTTTATATGTGAACGACCCGTGGGGACCCATGGGTTTAATGGGGGGCTGGTCTGCAAGTATTCAGATGACACATTTGTAGTACTGGCCGACCGGATCTATCGAATCTGTCTAAGAACTGAACAATAAGGAAATGGCTCAATAGTGCACCAACAACTATTAATGTTATAAAAACGGGCATATTCGAAATCGATGTTCGCCAAATATCAATAATTATCGCACCCTCCTACCTTCGTAGGTTGTACGTAACAATCTCCACCATCTTATATAGTAGTTTCACGCAATCTTATATTTTTCTTAATTATTTGCATATTACCACCATCTGACATTTAGGACTGTCGTATATTTTTAGATTTTATTTTTTTTATATGAGAACAATAATTTTCAGCTAATAAATATTTAGAACTATGGAAAATTATTTCTTTGCGCCTAGCCTAGTAACAAACTATTATGATAAATATCATTTGTATTAAGCGTCTTCATAATTTCTAGAGGATCTTTTGTCGGTATTCTTATTTCTATAATAGGGAACTTGACAAAAATTTTAAATGGGGAATAATTTCTATAAATCATAAGTATATATTGTCATAAAACATGTCAGCAAAAAAAACAACATATTTCGTCCCAAAAGACCCTAGCAAGATTTAAAAAGTCCCAAAATTCAAATTATCCCAAGCGGGTAAAAACGGGTCATGACGCCAAGAAGTAGGGGAGACCGGGGCAGGTTGTAACACGGGGTAAGGTGTAACACACCAAATATTTTCCTAATTTAAAAGCTGGCAACCCCGAACCCTTTGTAGGCTTCTGGAGAACACTGTAAAGCTCAGTTATGTCTAGACAGTCGAGCAACAGACATTGTGGTTAAGGTTATTTCCGATATTGTTTATATTGTGGCACGTAAAGTAAAAATCGATATCATAATTTTATTTTAAAATAAATGTTTCAAGCTGCCTGCTGAGTTTTTTTTTTGTCATTAATGAATTATTGCAGTCTAGGTTATTAAATTGACAAAGCGATGCATGATTATATATTTACTTTTTTTTCTGCAAAGACAAAACGAAAATATTCGATCCGGGGGCAAATTGTAACAATCTAATTGGGGCAAAATTTAACATGTTACAATTTACCTCAATGTCATAAATTATGTATTAACAACAGCACCTTAGTCTGAAATAGCTGACCTCGAACCCGTTGCTTCAACGTCAGGATTAAGTTGACGTTACTTCCCAAATGGAAGGCAAGATTATATTCTCTCCAGAGTTTGTTCGTCCACTTCCTAAAGCTGATCAGCGAAAGACAACCCTTAAGGGTCGAAAAAAAAGAAGATCAGCGGTACTAACTGACATACCAGAGAAGAATGCACTGGAAGAAGAACAAAATGGTCGAAGGGCCAAAAAGTCCAAAATTATTAAGTCGAAAGTGAAAAGAAAAGTTTACGTAAAATCAGACGATTCTTCAGAAGAAAAGTACTTTTGTTTATTTGCACTGAATCATATGGGCGTAGCAAACCTAACGAAAAATGGATTAGTTGCCACAAGTGTAACAAGTGGTCACATAAAACTTGCACTGACTTGAAGTTCTCATCATTGCGATTCGGATAGTGAATAGATAACCAAAAATAGCTACTTCACGTTAAATAATGTTTATTTATGTTTGTTTAAAATGTTTTTTATGTTCACGTTTTTATTTAAGTAAATATACCAATAAAAAAATATGCGTTACCACTTACCCCGCTTACTGTTACTTTTTACCCCGAGACGGGGCAATTTGTAACAAAGGTTCGGATCTATTTAAAAAAAAAGCTGACAGTTTAATTTTTGAAAATATTGTCATATATATTTAATCAATTTCTTCACAACAGTATGTAAGTAGACATTCATGACAAAAAAAAATTATTAGTGAAAACAGCTCCAAGAAAAAAAATTTCAAATATTTTTCGTTACAACCTGCCCCGGTCTCCCCTATAATTCGTGTGTGACATCCACGAAATAGGTTATAGGTTGGCAATAAATTGAACGACGTTGAGAATTCCACCTTGAAACAACAATACATTAACAATAACACACGGCAATCCAAATGCAAACTCGGTAGCTCGGCCACCGGTCAGGATGACGAATGACGGAAAAGTCATACTTCCTGACGTCATCGGGCTTGGCGCGCTTAAAAGGTCGTTTGAAATGCTTTTGACACGCGCGAAACTTTAAAGAATTTTTACCAAGTTATTACTGATTTTTAAGGAGTAATAATTGGGGAATATTTTTTTAGGCCTAACTAAATCATATTATTGAAAAAAAAAAAATTGGAAAGATCCCTATTTTTTTCACTTATCTTTATTGTTTTCTTACAAGAAATAAATTTGTTAAAAATTGTAGTACTTTTACACCAATCATTAGGGGAGATTGCCCCAGTGGCGGACACCTAAGGCTTTATCCACTTTTTTCAATAACTTTAATACATTTTAGAAAAGTAAAAGTTATTTTTAATAGGGGGCCATATATGTAATAAGGTGGTAAATATTTTAAACGATCGACTTTTAATATAGTGGCATACTTTCGAATTTACCAAAGTTATGCAATTGACACCCCTCAAAAACTGTCTCCAGTACCGGACAGTATATATTTCATAATAAAACTAGATTATTGTACAAAAATCTTTTATTTCAATAATAAAGGTACCATTTTAACAGCCTTTCCCTGTCGAAGAGCTTTAACGCGGCCCCCCAAGGAACTTTTGGGCACAGAAAAGTAGGAGGCGGCTGTTCTTGTACTAAACTTTTCACACATCACACCATCAACAGCTTTTTTCATGCTGGCGTCATCCCATTTCCCTTTTGTATTGTTTGGCATTTTTGATAAATCTGGAAAATATAAGTACCTAATTTTTTCAAAATATAAGCCGTATTATGCATTGAAAAAGCTATTTATATTCGTCCGGTACTGGGAACAGTGGCAGTGTCCAGTACTGAGGCACCGCGCCATGCTAGAAAAAAACGTTACTTCTAAAAGTACACAAATATTTTCGTAGGTTTGCTGGCATTTTTGCTGCCTTTATTAAAGTAAAATTTAAACTAATTAATAAAAAAATTATTAAACGTACCTTTAGATACACAAAAGGTATACAGTGCAGTTTAGGTATGTCAGGATAAAATACCTAAAATTCACAAAATCACTCATATGATTACACAACGGCGACAGACAAGCAAATGGCGCGAAATACAATCCGCATATGTGATGTCACAACAGAATATAATAGAGAGATGCTGCCTTATAGCGCAGGAACCGCCAAACCGGAACTGTCCGGCACTGGGAACTGTCCGGCGTTGGGGCAATCTCCCCTAAGTATAATTTTTTTTCTAATGATAAAAATGATGATTAAACATTTTTGCCAAAAGAAACGCTATTTTATTGCCTTAAGCACAGAATAGACCCTTATTGATCAACATTGATTTCTCTCAACAACGATATACTACTTAACGTTTTTAATAAAAAATGATTTATCATCCTTCATTATTTACCACCACAAAATTGGCATTTTTGAATTTACTTTCCTCGAAAATTACATCATACATATTATATTTTTGCCAGAAATATTATTCACCTCTTATCCCATCTATTTGATTAAAAAATAATGTTGATTTTGGGTCCCTTGATCTTAATAACCCTATAAAAAACATTTATGATTTAAAAAAACAAAATTTATTCGCTACATTTACCATTATTTAAAAAAAAAAATATTTACCACTAATATTCAATATTCACCCCTTTTTTGAAGTCGGTCAAAAACCGTTAGTACCTAATTTGTATTCTTAAAAATAATTTATTATAATAAATTGAAATACCTTTGAACGACAATTTGTTGTTTTATTATTCGTGATGGCGGGTTTAAATATGTTTGTCAAGACGGCGGATCTGATCTCCGCCATCTTGAAAAATAACAACAGAATAATTTATTGTTCAAAAGTAAGTATTTTACTTTATCATTTACCCATACCGAATTTGAATAATATATCTAAAAACATTCCGGAGTTAATGTTAATAGGGGGGCGGTCCTTATAGACATAGAGTGCAGTCTCATATAATAAGTGAGGGAGCTAATTAAGCCAATATTCACCCACTTATAAATTTAGCAACTTTACCTTTCATGATTCTGTCATTATATGCAGAAATTGATCCACACACTGAAATTCTACCAAATGTGTTCATTTGATTTAATACAGTTGTACTAAGTTCACCACCCACCTGTAAAAAAAATGCAATACTATTACCGATAGATCAGCTAAACACGGTTGCATACTTTATTAAATCTAATTACCAAAAGTATCAACTTATCCTAGAAATCAGTTTTTTAGATAAAGCAAAAATTTTGGAAACATCCCGAGGATGAAGTGATTGTTCTGCCATAAAATCCCGTATTTTGCACACGACTAGCATAAGTCAAAAACAGCATTTTGCATACAGCCAGTATGAGATAAAAAAATTCACGGTCCTTTACAAAGATGCAACCGGGGAGGACATTGAAAATGCCTAAGCAGAGTGCAACGCTTGTGACTATTATTGTGAGATTTGAAATCTGCGAAAACTCATAGATTTGAATGTAATATTTAGTTGATCAAAGTTTTATTGATTTATAATATAAAAAATAGTAAAATAGAGGGTATAAAACAGTGTTGGTACATATAATGTTTATATAAATATTTAAATATCCGATATCTATAGGTACCTACATATACCGAAAATAAATATATCAAATTTGGATATTTATTTATATTTTTAAACTATTTCATCTGTTTTGTACTTAAAAAATTTGATATAATTTTAATATTCAAAATTACTTAATTTAATAAGTTATCAACATTTAAATTTGTATTTTAATTCTATTCTATTTGATGATAGTTGCTATTACAATATCAAGATGTATTAATACCTTGTATAGGAATGTAAAATGTAGGTAAAATATACTAGTTTATAAATATGAACACATCATATATTTTTGCATTTAACTATCATTTAACTAAAAATAAAAAATTGAGAACGGAACAACAGCCAAAAGAAAACTAAAATATTATTTCTAACATAAAACTATAAAACGCGTAAAAAAGGCTGGCTGGAAACAAGTAAGTTTATCCCAGGTTTTAATCAGTCTGAGTAATGGTTGGTCCGAATATAGATTTGAATGTAATATTTAGTTGATCAAATTTTTATAAATCCAACTTTCAAAATTTAATAAATCGAACCGTTTTCAAATTAGGTTTTTTTTTCGAAAACAAACGTTCACTTTTAACACCCTGTATATCTAGAACGAGTAACATTTCTAAAAAACTTAAATGACGTAATTGATCTAGTTTGATGTCTAGTATCTCCAGTTACTCTATGGCCCATATGTTATGGGACATCCTGTATATCAGGATATTTATCACTGATATTATACAGGGTGTTAATTAATTAAGTTCGTAAACTTTAAGGAATTAATCCTTGATCGATTCTAAGACCAAAAGTTCATATAATTATAGGTCCACAAGAGCTCCGTTTTGGAGATACAGAGTGTTCAACTTTTTTAAAATATTTACTTTTTTTCTAAAATAGTATAGAATGGTAACAGCTACTTTATTGAAGCTTGTGACACACAAATAGATATTTAGAGGCTACATTTTGCAAGTATTAATATATTTTTAATTCAACCGCGAGCGTAGATATGGGTAACGGTATTAAGACTTTCAATCAAAAAATGGCACGCCACTGATTGTTTTAAACTTTTAAAGCATTATCTAGTAAGCCAGGCATAAAAAGTGTCTCTTGATAATTTTTGATTGGGCGTATCTTTTTCAAGAAAATTTCCTTATTAGATTTTCATGCACGCCTCTGAAGAAATTTAATTGTGAATCAAAATTGCTCAGATATCAACAAAAATAAAGTACCAGATGCATCTTATAAAAATAAATTTAATAACTTATGAAATCCTTTCGGGAACCGTTTGATTTCCAGAATAAAAGAACATTATTTTCTTTTCTAAATTATTTTATTAATAATTTTAACATATGAAAACTAAAATATTTCTTAAAATTGGCTAGAAACTAAGTATTTTTTTTTAGTTGATTTCTAAGCAATGATTCGCAATTAAATTTGTCCATAGGCGTACATAAAAACCTAATAAGTAAATTTTCTCGAAAAGGGCTAATCTAATAAAAAATTATAAATATACACTTTTTGTGTACCTTTTGCTTGGCTTATTAGATAATGCTTTAAAGGATTAAAACAGGTTACCCATATCTACGCTCATGGTTGAATTAAATATATCTTAATACTTGCAAAAAGTAGCTCCTTAATATCCATTAGTATGTTGCAAGTTTCAATGAAATAGCTGATACCATTCAATATTATAATAAAAAGGGAATTTTTAAAAGTTGTATCTCGAAAACGGAGCTCTTGCGGATCTATAATGATATAGTCGGATCTGGTCTTATCGTGTGGGTCATACGATTCATGAAAGACATACTCTCAGTTTTTGTTTTCTTTACTTGCGTTTAATTTTACCCTCTAAATAAAATACGTAAGATAAATAAGACAGACTCATTCCATTTTGACATGAAAAAAAAAGGATATGTATTTACTTTCCAGCGATTCTAAAAAAGCTTATAATAGCACCAGCTACGTTTTATTTTAAATATGCCAGTTTTGTGACTTTGACAGTTTGTGACAAAATGAAACAATTTTCTGGGTTTTTGTAGTAGTAGTAGTAGTAAAAAGATTTATTTAGCACGTGGCTATATGATACATTTTAACAAGTTTATACCCTATTTTTTTATTTATTTTTTGAATTAAATGACCTTTTGAAACTTTTTTTGTCCTGTTGAGTTAATAAGAAAGATTTTAAACTTTTTTTAAAAGATTTTATACTTTTTTGATTTTTAATTGACTTGTTTAATTTATTAAATTCAATAAGACCCTTATGAAAAACTGATTTATATTCAATATTTTTTGAAAAATTATTAAGAAAAAAATTATTGTTATTTCGTGTTAAATAATTATGTTGATCACTATTTAGAACAGTCAATTGCTTTAAATCTGGCGGTAACAAATCATTTTGAATTTTAAAAATAAATATTAGAACCAAAAAAATACTAAATTTTTTACATTTAACCATTCTAATTTTTTTAACATCACATTAATTTTTGTATATCTATCCATATTAAGTAAAATTCGCATTGCTTTATTTTGTAAAATTTGTAATCTATTTATTACACCTTCATCCGCCATAAACAAAATTGTAGAACAATAAAGAAAATGTGGTAAAATTAAAGTATTGTATACAATTTTTTTTGAATAAAATTTTAAATTTAAACTTATTCTTTTAAAATAACTAATTTTTCCCGCAATTTTGTAAATTCAATTTTCGAATTAGTTATTAAATTTTAATTTTGAATCAATCAATATTCCTAAATATTTAAAAGAATTGATTATTTCTAGTTTATCACCATCAATTAAAATATTTATACTTGTATAATTATTTAAATTTCGACCCATAACCATACATTTTGTTTTAGAAACATTTAATTTTAATTTGTTAACTTTTAACCAGTTTGACAATAGAATCAGTTCTGAATTTAAAATTTCCAAAATTTCCAAAAGATTTTTACCGCTTATATAGATAAGAGTATTATCAGCAAACATTTGTATTTTAAGAAATTTTAGGACTAATGGCATGTCATTAATATATAAAATAAAAAGTAAAGGCCCCAAAATACTTCCGTGAGGTACTCCTATGTTATTAAATTTCTTTGTTGAAAAAAAATTACCAAATTTAGTTTTCTGTGATCTATTATTTAAATAATTTTGAAACCATTCATAAACTTTACACCTTATACCATATTCAAATAATTTTTCTAATAATATAACTCTATTAATCGTTTCAAAAGCTCGCTTAAAATCAAGAAATACTGCTATTACATATTCTTCTCTTTCCAAGGCTCTTTTCCAATTTTCTACTACATATTGTATGGCTATTTCACTAGAATATCCTTTTCGAAACCCAGCTTGAGAATAAGTAAAAATTTTGTTTTTATTCAAAAAATCCATAACTTGTTCATAAACTACTTCCTTTATTAATTTTTCTATATCCCATAATACATTTATTGGTCTCATTTCATTCCATTGTTTTGAATTTTTAATCTTTGGAACCGGAGTAATATAATATGAACATTTAAGTTCTAATGGAATTTCTCCTTTGTTTAAACAAACTTCAATAAAGTAAAGAAGATAATATCCAATAACTGTAAATGTTTCTTTCATTAATTTCTTAGTTAAAACCTCGTTGTAATTTTCATTTGAATTTAAATCATTTATAATTTTTCTTAAATGATTATGAGATACTTTAGAAAAAATTTTCCATAATGTTTTTATTTCTAGAAATTTTAGGACATATAGAATGGTTTCCAACATTTATTAAGGCAATAATATCTTTAACGCTCTGAACATAATATGAGTTTAATTTTTCAGCAATGATATTCTTGTTTGATATTTTACCTTCTTCAAATATTATTTCTTTAATATCTATTTTTGTAGTTGGTTTAACTATATTGCATCCCCAATCAAAAAAAAATGGTACTTAATCTGATAAACTATTTTAAAAATGAAAGAAAAAGTGGAAATTCGCCAACCAATATTCATTAAACAGTAGCCAAAGCACTGGGAATTAGTTAAAGGACTGTGCAGAAAATTGTGCATGAAACAAAACATAACATAATACCCAAGAATACTAAAAAGTGTAAACGAAGAAAGCCAAAGACTGAGGATTTAAGCGAAAATATTAAAATGGGAGTTCGAAATGTGATTTACGATTTATACAAATCAAAAACCAATGTAACTCTTCCAGTTTTACAAAAAACATTAAAAATTCGGGGTGTTTTGGAAATTGGACTTGAAGCGTTATCAAAATTAATAAAAAATTTAGGTTTTCGCTATAAAAAAGACTGTAACCGAAGATTTTTATGTGAGCAGCCACAGATAGTGAGTCAGCGTGTTCTGTTTTTTAAAAAATAATCGGACAATTAATAGTAATAATAATAATAATAAGTTTATTTAAAAATTTAATAATATAATAAATATGTTTATGTTGTCTTCGATAAACGTATTCTTCAATGCCCTGAAGCTGAGCTTGTTAGGGGCAAATCTTATATTTTGTTTTAGTATGTAAAATCATAAATCATAAATATGCATTAAAAATTAATTTTGTTAAAGTAAAAATGTTAATTTATAGTATAAACGCAGCTTTTTTGAAGAAATATATTACCTATAATAAAATTATTAATTTATAATTTTTAAGTAAAAAATATTACTCATATAAATTATTCAGAACAATATTAATTAATTAATTAAAGCATTTCTAAAAATATTTTCAAATTGTCTGTTTTTAATATCCATGTTTTTATTTCGACTTTAAATTTTTTTAATGAAATCAATTTTTTAATTTTTGTTGGTAAATAATCGTTTAAATAAAAACATAAATATATGAAATTTTTTTGTCCTATGGACTTATTTATTTTAGGTTTTATGGTTATTTCATTTTTATGACGTGTATTATGATTATGGTTTTTAAATTGTATAAGGTTTTTATTTTTAAAAATATATATTAAGATGTTATAAATGTAAAGTTGTCTAATGTTCAACTTTTTTGTTTCTGAATATAATTCTTTTGAAGGATAAAGATAATCTTTATTGTATATAATTTTTAGAAACCTTTTTTGTAATATTTCTAATTTTTTAACTAAAGTTCTATTTATTCCTCCCCAACCTAAAATTCCGTAATTTAAATGAGTATTAACTAACGCGTAATATAATATTTCCATATGTCTTACATTTAAAAAATGTTTAATGTTTTTAAAAATCGGTAGTAAACTTCTTAATTTTTTAATTAAGTATTCTATGTGAAAATTCCAATTTAATTTACTGTCAAAAAAAATTCCCAAATATTTCATTTTATTAACTTTAAAAATTTGAATGTCTTCATTTATTTGAATACTATTCATATTTTTGTGGTAGGTTATTTAGGTTTAAAGTAAAAGGAATATAATTTGTTTTATTAAAATTAATTGTTAACAAATTGTTATCAAACCAATTTTTTATAATTTTAAAATCTTTTTTAATTTTATTATTTAAGTTTTCCCAATTTGTATCGGTATAAAAAATTGTAGTATCATCTGCAAAACTATGAATTTGTCCATCGCAATTTATACTAAATAAGTCGTTAATATAAATATTGAAAAATAATGGTCCTAAAATTGTTCCTTGGGGAACACCATACTTAAATACCTTTGGATAGCTTTTTTCTTTATCTATTTGAACATAAGTTGGTCTATTTTTCAGATAATTTTTAATTAATTCTAATTACTTTTCTCTGAATCCAATATTTTCAAACTTTTTTAACAGTAAATTATGGCTAACTGTATCAAAGGCTTTTGCTAAATCTAAAAAAAATACTAATACAAGGTTTTTTATTATCTAGTGCATCATATATTTGTTCTGTTAGACAGCAAATAGCATTTTGTGTGGATTTATTTTTTTGAAACCCAAACTGTTTATTAGAAATAAAATTTATTTTTTCCAAATAATTTTCGATTCTTAATTTTAAAACTTTTTCGAATACTTTGGCTATCGAAGATATTAATGTTATTGGTCTATAATTACTAGTTTTACTAGAATCTCCATTTTTAAAAATAGGTTTTATTATACCAATTTTGAATGCTTCTGGATATATACTGGTTTTAAAAATATTATTTATAAGAAATGTTAGTGGTCTAGAAAGAGAAGTTTTAATAGTTTTTAATATTTCTGTTGTTATTCCGTCGGCACCAGGAGATTTCTTTAATTTCAAACTATCAATAACATTTTCAACTTCTTTATGATTAGTTTCTTCTAAATAAAATGAATTTATATTGTTTATTTTTTTATTTGAAAATGTGTTATTGCCTTTATTGATTTTGTTTGCTAGCTTTTCTCCTACTTCAGAAAAATAGTCAATAAAGCTATTAGCTATACTTTTCTTATCAGTAAGTGATTCATTTTCAATTTTGATTTCGTTTATATTTTTATGTTTTTGATTTTTATTACATATTTTTTTAATAGTTTTCCACATATCTTGATTAGAGTTTTTACATTTATCAATTTCACGTTTATAAAAATTGGTTTTTGTTTCTTTAATTAGTTTAGTGAGTTTGTTTTTATAAATTTTATATTTATATAATAAATATCGGTCATTATTTTTTTGTAATTTTTATAAAGTTAATTTTTTATTTTAATAGAATTAAGTAAGCCGTTCGTAATCCATTCTTTTCTCTTTTTAATTTTAACTTTTATTCTATTTGTACATTGTTGTACATTATTTTGGATTTCTTTTATTAAATTATTGGATAAGTCATTCGTTTCAGAATAAGAGTAAAAATTTGTCCAATCTATTTTTGTCATTTTTTCTTTTAATTTGTAATAATTAATAACATTTTTATACATTGGTAAAGGTTCATTATTAGTTTTATCAATAAGTCTTTTTTGTAAAATGGTTGGGTAATGATCCGTTATTTGATATTTAATGATTATTGATTAGAAATTATCTAAATTTTCTTTTGTTTTTACAAAGATATGGTCAATACAAGAGTTATGTTCTTTTATTTATCTTGTGTTTTTATTTATAAATGATACAAAATTATATTCACTTAATAAGTTTAAATACTCGTTACTGTTTTTAGAGTTTGAGGAAATATCAATATTTATATCACCTACTAGAACTACTGTTTCATTTTTACAAGTATATTTAATATTATCAAAAATTTTTTTTAAATTCATTGTAAATTCGAAAACATCTAGTGGAGGAGGTTTATAGATACTTATAATATTAATTTTTTCTTTTCCGATTGATAGTTTCAAAAAGATTATCTTTATTTTTCCCATAGATATAATATCAAAAAAGTAATTATGTTCATTTTTAACACACATTACAATACCGTCACTTTTATTGAAATTTCCATTATTATAAATTATATTATAATTATTTAATTTAAATAAATCGGCATTTAAAATTTTCCAAGTTTCTGTTAATACGATAACATCAAAATTCTGATCGAGTTGATATAAAAATAATTTAGTTTCGTCAAAGTTTTTAGAAATGCTTCTAATATTATTGTGATATAATGAAAAATTATTATTTGAATAATTTTGATCTTCAACAAGCTGTGTTTCAACGTTTGTAATTTTAAAATTTGAAATATATTTATCTATCTTTAATTAGAAATATTAATAAGTTAAGTATATAGAAAATCAATGAAAATATATAATATGTACTTACTTATAGTACAGAAAAATAAATAAAATTTCAAAATCAATAGAAAATAATAATAAAAAATAATAATATTTAAAAAATCATGATTAAAGTCGCCGCAAATTAAAACAGGCTTAGAAGCCTGATCATCCTTGATATTCGTATTTGCTAAAGTTATAATCTTCTGAAACTTCCTTAAATAAGAATCCAATAGAAAAATTAAATTATCATTAGAAATGTTTGGTCGAGCGTACACCGAGATCACGTAAATTTCTTTGTTATTGCCGTATCTATCATGATATTCTAAACGAACACAACATATATCTCCATCCAAAGAGTAGCTATTATTGACTTTGATTTCTTGGCAAGACGAAAAAAAAATTACAGATCTTAACGACTGATATATTGCCACCCCGCCAGCTCGATTTCGACCAGTGTTGAAGTGAGAGATGCACTTATAGTCCGTTAATACTACTTCCTTGTTAAATTGATTTTTATCATGAATCCATGTTTCGGTAAGAGCTAAAATTGAAGGCCTTGCTCTTACGACATGATCCGTGTTCAAATATTCTTGATGTGCTTTCAGACTCTGACAATTTAAATAAATAGGTGTAAAATCGGAACGGGGTAATTTATCACATTGATTCAGAGTTTGTATATTTTCGTTCGAAGAATATATACTATATAGCTATGCAATCTTAAACGACAGTTTTTAAATTTCTGGTACGTAAGCGTTGGAATTCAGTTTGTAGTGCAAGTCGTTCATTAGTATTTTTTCTGCAATGGTAAAATCTAAAGTCATGTTTATGGTTCGTCAAGTATAAACCTTGTAAACTCTTAGCTCTGGACATAGCAACATATACCAGCGACAATTCGTGACATCTGTCATATTCGTATACTACAGAATCGTATGTGGCTCCTTGGGACTTATGAATAGTCATAGCATTAGCTGGTACCAATGGAAATTGCTTTCTTTTCGCTTCAATGAGTTTCGAACTTCCCACATTAAAGATTGCCTCCCGTCGTACAATGGGTGTGAAAGTAGAGGAAATACCCAATGCGATGGTGTGTTGTCGACACTTTGCTCTCAATAATTGTCCTGTTGAGGTGTTATCAAATTCCAAACACAATCGAATAATTGCGCTATGAGACTGTGAAGATTTTAAAACAGAACCACTCGTTGGACTATCATTAGTTTCTGCGTTAGAAATTGTCTTCTGATGGACATTTGAGGAAGTCATCAGTACTTTAGTATCTGTGGCAAATTCGATGAAATGCAAGTATCCAAAGGAGCCATTTACAATGTTGTCGGTTTTATCGATGTTTTGTGTAATGACATATGGTTTATCTAAAACCAGACGTAACATAGTAGGCATGTTACCGGTAGAGGTTACATCCAACATAATAATTTTATTTACAGAAGAAATCAATTGTTCTTCGGTTTTAGATCCTTGAATTGTATCTATGGCTACGGCAGAGTATGATGAGCATTTTAACAGAACATGATTATTATAGTTGTCGACGTCTTTGTTACGATGAAACAGTTTAACTGCACTTTCCAGTTCTGGATGACTGTCAACATCAATGGTGTCAAAAAATCTAGATTCTATTAGATTGCGTTCCTCGGTGAATAATTGGTCTCCGTTACCAATTTTTGTTAAGATGTCAGAAAAAGTCTTATCTGACTGACGTACAACCTCGTTCTCTCTCTCGTTCTAGTATAAACAGCTCTATCGTTGGCCGGTGGTAATTGGCGAAGATCGCCGGTAAATATTGTGTGGAAGCCGCCCAGATTGTCGTAAGGCTTGGAACCGATACAGCCCAATCGTTCGGTTACCACATTTAACAATTCTGTCCCCATCATACTAACTTCGTCTATAATAATAGTGGAGACTTCTGCAAAGTCACAGCGCATACTTTGGAGACGACAATCTTGTAGAGGTAGCCGCCGTTTAGAGTTAATCCCTATATTAAAGGCTGTGTGAATGGTAGTGCCATCAATGTTTACAGCTGCTTTTCCGGTTGTAGCACAAGCAACATAAGCGCATTTATTCACGTCTTGACTAACACTAAAGCGGTTCGCCGTTTCCATAAGACAACGCAAGACATAACTTTTACCTGAACCTGCAGGACCTGTTAGAAATACTTGCAATAACTTATCATCTTTGGCGTACAGTAGTCTTCTAATAAATTCTAAAATGAAACTTTTCTGACCAACATTTAAGGTGCGAAGAAGCATGCAAAACTTCTCGTGGGATAGCCTTTTATTTATTTTTCTAACAGATACGTCGTAATATCGTCATCGTTGGGTTGAAACAATTGCGTATTATTAGTCCGAATGTAGTCAGTAGTTATATTTTTGACAATGGGGCCAGTATTAAGATCTGTATCCGGGTTTTCGTTTTCCTCGAACTCGTCGAATTTTGAATTAGCCAGCTTTTCAATTGAGTCCAACTCTAATCCACAATCGAACGGTTTACGGCTTTGCAGAAGTAACTCTTCATTGCCATCGAATATACCAACATATGCATCGTCATTAAAAATGTCCAGTTCCTCATTTCTAAACGGCCAAAACAGAGTAACCATTTCACGTTTATAATTGAGAATATCATCAGATACTTTGTATGATTTATAACGCAGAATTTTTGATCTTGACCGTTTGCGGAATTTAAATTTCCAACTGGTACGAAGCAAAATATATATCTTGATCACGATCATTTCCGGCGCTGTTGTCATCCAAAAATATATCTGTCGAATTCCAATGGATAGTTTCGCGCTTGCTATTATCTGCTACGTCGTCTTCCTGCAGATTATTTTTCTTTGAGTTTCGGCGCTTGAGATCGTAATTGGCAATAAAATCAGCAAGGCATACTGAGTTCAAATCATCCGGCCGCTGTTCTTAAATTTGAACGATATTCTGTTTCCAAATATTTGTTGAGTCTTTGGATAAATTGTCTTCATTCATTTGTTTATGGGTTTTGCGTGAGAGAAACCGTTCAGAAGGTAGGAACATACGTTATCGCTCTGGAAGACTCTGACAAGGGCAAACGTAATAAAAACCATGCGGCTTCTTGAGAACACATTTCTATATTGTTTAATGTACGGCGTCCTAGTTCTTTAGACAACTGTCATAGTCCATGTCTGGAAACTCGTCTCTTAATGTTATCAACTCTCGGTGTAAAGTACTCAATCCTCTGTGACTTTTATTTACATACTCTGCCACGTAAGCAGCGCATGAATATTCGTCCAGTATAAATTGTATATCCATATTGGATTGTAAGACAGGTGAAATAACGGGGTTAAAAGGACTCGTCCAAATATTATTTAAATCCCTTTTCTTAAATACGGTAGGGCGATGGCCATGTCGGATAATTTGCAGATAATCTTCATAATCAGAAACAAAATTGGCATCTAAGAATTATTTTAAGTTGGTAAAGCCACTGGAGTATTCTAGTGCCTGATGTAACGATTTATATCGTTGAACATGTGTATCTTGAACTTGATCCGCTGGTACAGGCAATAATATTATAGTCTTGTCTATTGGCCAAAAAGGTGCGCCAAAGCGACACACTTTCGTACGTTTGTAGCCTGTATGGGTATGATTGTGAGTCTGTAGGCATCTCGAACTTTGTACTTCGTCTTTATTTACGGAACATAACTCGTTTATTAACTGCACGCTTTTCGGCATATTTTCTGATACTGGTTCACCAGGAGCATCGTCAAGCCACAATAAAGCATGACAGTGCGCGCTTCCACGATGTTGAAATTCGATGCGACGAAAAGAGTCCACAACTCGATATTTTCCGAATGGTCTAGATTTTATTTTAAGTGAAGTCATAATTGCATCCACTAATTTGTCAAAATATAGACAGCAGATTGCAGGATCACTGTTGATCAATTCCGCTCGGGCGGAAGCACTCACAGCATTAATTGCTTCGTCTGTTAATAGATCGACAGGCATTCCGTTATCTGATGGAGACTGATTGAATTTGTATATATATTTCATCAAAGGTTTCCAGTGTACTTCCGACGCGCTAAGTGTTAGAAATAATCTTGGCTTTCCTAGCTGGCGCATCATCGCAAATAAATCTTTCTTTCGCGAGTACCAATACTGCACCGAATTTGGAATTTGCTTAACATCGTTTTCTTAATAAATTCACGATCCTCTATATTTGAACGAGTGATGTTATTAACGCTATTGCCTTTAGCATGGAACATAACTTGAAAAATATGCAGCACTTTTAATCGCAATATTTTTGCAGCCATGTACAAAAGATGGTCAGAACGAATACCGCGACGATCTCTGCGCCTGATTTCACTTGTCGCCATATTGTAAGGAGTCACTTTTACGGAAAAGTTCCGCTGATGTCCAAAATAAATAGACGGAAAAGACAATTCTTTCGCATCACCGTCAAAAGCTAAAGCAAGAGGCTGAGAATATTGACCAGGCGCTAAATTTAGGATTGTTTCCTCACTCCAAAACAATGTTTGTTGCATTCCACTTAATAGTTGTTCTGGGGTGGCTATTCTCTCTTGAACGCTAGAAATTATGGAACATTTTTCTGTAAGTGTGGCGTGCATTCGGTTGTAACTTTCCAAAATTGCCTTATTATAAACTGGATCATCTAGTTTGTTCTGTTTATGAAACTGGCGCCACCGTTGATGAATGAATGATGTTTGAATAATGAGTTTCTTCGTCAACTTCTGAACTGTTAATTGAATAAATTGGGGGAGGCGACGAAAATTTGTCGGAAGAGTATGAATGTTCACTACTTTCAGTATTGTTATCTGTGTAGACCGGTGGTGATAGGGAATAGTTATAATCGTCGTAGAGACATTGTGTGTGAATTGGTGACGACATAGAAAACTCAACATCGTCAATAATGTTTGAGGAGTGCGAAAGTTCACTGTTCAGTACTATAATCTGTGTACACCGGTGGTGAGAGAGGACAGGCATAATCGTCGTAGAGACATTCTGTATAAATTGGTAATGACACGGGAAAATCAATATGTTTAAGATGGTATCTAGAGGGCGAATGACGATTACCCACAAGACTGCGATTTATGGAAACTGGTGGTGATAAAATGGAGTTATAATCGTTGTAATTTTCATATCCTCTTTTTCTAGGGACTTGTGAAGTATCTCTGTTACTCGTATCAGAAAAGTTCTCGTCCATTATATTCATTATATGAGGTAGGAAAGCCACTCTTTAATCGCAGTCTTCGAAATGCAACCTGACATGTAGTTACTCTTATGCAGAAGATGACGCTTAATATTTACGTTAAATACAAAATCGTCATCAAGAGAGCGTGGAAGACTGCAAACCATGTTATTTACATCTACTGGAACGTTTATAACTTGCCCTTGTAATTTTTTAGATCCAGCAAAATAATTCAGTTTTCGAATTTGCATGAATGGTAATCGTGGACAAATAAGTCGTTCACTGATTGGACATAGTGGTGGCAGCTGCTCCGGTATTTTCGGTTAAACAAAACCATGTATGGTGGCCATTGTTGGCATCTTGTTCATTCGTAAAAATGTCCAGCAATTGGAACATACGTAAAACTTTGTTTCTTGACTGACATGTCCATGTTCATTCAAATATTTTGCTTGATGTGAATCACCCTCGATTACTTTCAACCGTGACAACTACCAAATCCTGTCACATACGCGACAATATTTATCCAGTGTGTCTTTAAAAAATCTATCTTCCATATATTTCACGAAGGTTTTGGAACGCACTTTTTTTTTGTTAGAGTATTCACAACGGCGCCTTTTCGCGTAGACGACTTCAGTTTCGTGGATTCTTTTGCGGGAATTCTTGGGAAATGCGAGACAGGGCAAATTTAGGTTAGTATTATCGATTGATACCAAATCTACACTAGAAGCTGTGATAGTAGTTACAACAGTTTCTTTCATTTCATCAGTCTTCTCAATCTTTGCCTTTTTGCGTGCAAGATAGTTTCGTTTTCGAACTGCTTTATAATCTGATGAATATAATTTCACATTACTTGTATTAACGGTTTTTTGACTAATTTCCGTGGTCGCATTCTTTTTTCGTGCTCGATTACGCCTCATACGAACAGCATCTGGCTGTTGCCAATAAGTTCGTAAAACGGATACGTTGGCAACATCTCCTCTCTAAACACCCTTTGTATTAGCATTATGTATTTTGTGCATTGCGTTTGACAAATTAATAATTATAAAATCTCTCTTATATTATTACGTAGTGAAAACTGATGCTGAAACAATAAGATTAGTTTCAAAAGTACCAAAAAATATTTTGCAATATCAAAAAAAAAAAACATTGCATTCGATTCTCAATCCCCGATCCAAAGATATGTAACACAACTAGTCTGTCGAAAAAAGTAAAAGTCACCCTCAACTACCCCTAACATAATTGATGAAAAAACGTTCGTGAGCGAATTATTTACGTTTAGTTTATCACGTAAACCCCAAATTTACATATGTATACAGGGTCCAATTTTCGTGTGTTTTACGGGGTCTCTCACTTATGAGTGAAGATTATTTAGCTCTACTAGTTTCACAGATATTGTTCTAATTGCTGACCATTGTGTCCTGGGTCTTATACATTACCGTACACGAACGAAGATTTGTGTACGGTGGTAGAAGTTTCAAATTATTACAAAATATACAGGGTGTCCCATTTATTATAAATTGAGTAAATCCAATTCAAACTTTCCGAAGTTTGGAAATACAATTAGAGCTCCCTCTACAAAATAAACTCTTGTAAATAGTACTCATATTATAACCAAGATGCAACTATTTTCAAAAAATATTAATTAAATTAAGATTAATAAAGAAACCGAGAAACATATTTATTGCGACCGTGCAAAAGCAAAAAAATTAGGAAAATAATTAATATCTTGTCAACACCGCCACGGATTCAAACGAAAATTTGGAAATACATTAATAATACAGAGGGACACCGATTTCGGGAAAAAA
Organism: Polydrusus pterygomalis; assembly: GCA_963969555.1. Classification (NCBI taxonomy): domain Eukaryota; kingdom Metazoa; phylum Arthropoda; class Insecta; order Coleoptera; family Curculionidae; genus Polydrusus; species Polydrusus pterygomalis. The sequence continues at coordinate 117,574,121 of OZ018376.1, forward strand.
TATAGGGTGTCCTATTTAAAAATATTCGGATATAGGTTGTCCCGCTTTTGTGAAACACCGTATACAGTGAGGACCTAAAGTCCGTCCCCCCCCTCTAACTTCTAGCGGACCCAGCTGTCATCTTGACATTCAAAGCTGTCATTGGTATGTCAGAAAGTGCAAGACTTGCTCAAATATTATCGTTCAAAATTTCATTAAAATATACCGAACGGTTTAGAAGTTAGAGGGGGAGGGGGGGCGGACTTTAGGTCCTCACTGTATATTTAAAAATATTGGCGACCCTTTGCTACTGAAAGTGTGGAAAATAATACGTAAAATAATATTTTGCGCTCAGCTTTCTTCTACCGGAAAGAGGACGCTACGAGCAGCAGTTTTCTTGTTTTAAACGGCAATAACATTTTGGCACTAGGTATAATACGATTTATTACTCCTAATTAATAATCTTACGACCTTTTTGCGTAAAAACCTTACCCTTGTCAAATAACGCTATAGTTAATAGTTTTCGAAATATTTGCTATTTTAATGTAACATGTAATATAATACTTCTTATTTATTGGTACGATATTTTATCAGAATGGCGCAAAATATTACTTAAGCAATAATAATTAATGACAGCAACATACAATTTTGACATGAAGTTACTCATATAGGGTGTTAATTAAGTACGTAAACAAACTTCAATTCCTTGTTTAATTTTAAGATAAAAAGTTCCTATAAACGTTTATCCAAAAATGTTTGTGTAAGATCGAATAAAAATATAATCTTATTTTATACGGGATAGCCGATAAAAATAATAACAATAGTCCTTTTTAATTATTTTACTTATTTAATTATACCGAAAACTCAATAACAATCAGAATAATGCCGTACACCACGACGTTATAATTAATACAACAAACGACTTACCTGTAGGAAGTTCGTTGTATATTATATGAGCTAAACTCGTCCAATTAGAATACACATGAAGTCACACTATCGTGGCTTTGTCGAGCACATTTTTAAAGCTGAATCATTTAACCAAGAAAAAACTCTCAAATTTCGTTTATATAAACACTTCTCCTCGTTCCCTGCCGACCGCCATATATGAATCATTACACTGTTGGTTTTATTTTCAAAAAAGAGATTGCTGCGGGTGGGTTTCTTGGGTTGGGACTCTAATTGGACGAGTATAGCTCATATAATATACAACGGACTTCCTACAGGTAAGTCGTTTGTTGTATTAATTATATTTCGCTATACTCGTCCAATTAGAATACACATGTAGTTATTTAAAGTAAGGAATCGCTTTTTTGAATTACAATACCTAATGTAATAATAATAATTAGTATGGATTAAGTAAAGGACACTGAAATCATTTACTTAATAATTTTTAATATCGAATAATGAAACTCGTAAATTTTTCACCAAAAACCTTAAATGTAATTACAGAGAAAAAACATATAGATATTAAATATATATGTATAAGCTAGTATCCTATAATAAAGAAAACATAAACTTAATTATACATAATTCAGTTAATCTAATTCTTATACTAATTATTTTTACTAGCTATGAGTTCAACAATATTATTTGTTTCGTTTTGAAGGGGCTGATTGTAAAATCTAGCAAATATTTCAGACTTTTGTGTCCAACCAGCTAAATTTTTTATATTATCTAAGGTCAAACCCGCTCTATAAGCCGCTGACGTTGCTGCATGTCTTGTACTGTGACTTTTAAATTGATCGATATTCATTCCGCTACATTTTATTACATCTTTTATCCAGCTGCTTATAGACTGTGTAGATGTTCTTTTAAAAGGTTTTCGGTATGTTAAAATTAAATAATCTTCCCCATCTCTAAGTGACTATGTTACCTTAATATATCTAATCAGTGTATTTGCTACACACAAGTCCGGACATTTCTCAAAAAAATTAAATTTTATTACCGGCTGTTTACGATTATAGTTTGATGTTTTTAATATATCTGTAACGAGCATCTTTACACTATTTTCTGTAACAACTAATGTTTCTTATATTAAGCTTAGATATTGTTTGTATTCTTTGTCCCGATGCTAATACTAACAATACTACTAGTTTTTTGACTAATTTTTCCAACGATAACGAATCTAAAGGATGCCTTTGCCTAATATAGTCTAAAACTATTTTAGGATCCCAAGTTACATTATACTTGGGAAAACTAGGTTTAGTTCGGAATGCCCCTTTTAAAAATCTTTTTATTAACAGTTCGTCTGTATTGGATACATTTAAAATTAAAGATAATGCTGACTTATGAGAATTGAGTGTTGAATACGAAATATTATTTGTTAATAACTGTTTTAAAAAGGAGATAATGCTACCAACACTTACGGCAAATGAATCTAGATTATTTACTTTACAATAGGACCACCATTTTCTAAGTGTGCCATTGTACTGTTTTAAAGTCGACTCGCTTAATGATTTTATCATAATTGGAATGGCTACCTCTGGAATTCCTTTTATTGCAAAAGATCTCCTGATAATATCGAGACCATTAGGGGGATGTTCCTCCACATCGGATGTTTGGTTCTAAAAGGGGATAAGAGTAGATCTTTCCTGGGTTGAAAATTTTTTGGTTTTATTAAGCAAAGTCTTAAAAATAATGAAAACCATTGGTTAGTCCAATAGGGAACCAACAAAATTCCTGTGGATTTATCCTCATTGATTTTCTTTATTACACGCCCTATTAACGGAAATGGCGGAAAAGCATACAACCTGAGTGATTTATCCCATTTTATTGTAAAAGCGTCCGCTGTTAGAGCGCCCGGATCTTTAAGCCAAGAAATATAAGTGTTACATTTTTTGTTTATTTTAGAGGCGAAAAGGTCGATATTCGGTTCCCCAAAAATATTTACTATCTCTAAAAACACACTGTTACTTAAATAATATTCCGTTTCGATATTTAACATTCTAGATTGTCTATCGGCTACAATATTTTCTTTGGAAGGAATATACGTGGCATATAATATTATATTTCTTTTTTCACACCACAACCAAATGTTTCTACTTAGTATATTTAATCGCTTGAATTGTATTCCACCCATTTTATTAATGTATGCTATGGCTGTCGTATTGTCAACCCGTAAAATAATATTACAATTATTTGCACTAACAGCAAAATACTGTAAGGCATAGTATATTGCAAGAAGTTCTAAATAATTAATATGATAATTTATTTCGTTGGTGTCCCAAAAACCCCGTGTAGTCTCTGAATTACAAGCCGCCCCCACCCTGTTTTTGAAGCATCTGTAAATATCTCATAACTATATTTTTTGCAGTCAATAAATTCAAACGATTTTTTAATGTTTTGTTTCCACCATAAGAGGTCCGTATAAATAAAGTTGGGTACTGCAAGTTTAGAATTATAATTTTCATTAACTTTTTTTAGACCCAAAAATTTTACGCGTTCTAATCTTTTAGTATATAGCCACCCATAGCGTACCGCTGGGCAAGATGAAACTAGTAATCCAATAATTCTTGACACATCTCTAATCTTGCAAGTTTTTTTTTCAAGAAATATGTCTATAGCCTTAATAGTAGATTGCTTTTTATCCTCTGGAAGATACATTACCATTTCTTTACTACAATAAATAAACCCCAAATATTTACATGTTTGTGAAGGCTCTAACTGTGATTTTGTAAAGTTTATCAAAAATCCTATTTTTTGTAAAACTGTTAAAACAACACTTAATTTATCTTTTACTTCTTGTTTGGTACTGCCTAGTAGTAAAATATCATCTAAATTTATTGTGCAAATAATCCCCTGTTGCCTAAAATGACTAAATATGGGCTTTAATAGTTTCGTAAAAATATATGGTGCTGTTGATAGGCCCATAGGTAAACAATTAAATTGATAAAGTTGGTTATTAAATTGAAATCGAAGATATTTTTTATGTTTTTCACTTATTGGAACCATATAGTACGAATCTTTTATGTCTATTGTTGCCATATACATATTTTTTGAAATTAAGTCTTTAATAGACTTGTAATTATCTAATTTAAAATGGGGAGCAATTATATATCTGTTTAAGTTTTTAAGGTTTAAAATAAACCGATGTGTTTTGTTAGGCTTCGTAACCAGACAAAAAGGTGACAACATTTGGTTTTTTGCTGATTATATCTTTTTTAAATAATTCTGAAATGACGGAAGAATAGATTTTTAATTCGCTTTGAGTAAAAAAATTGTTAGAACAGCTATAATATTGCGTAGGTTTTTTAACAAACGGAATTTTATATCCGTTAATCCAGGATAAAATGGTTTTGTCCTTAGTAAAAACATACCAGTTTTTAGTAAAAAGTTTTAGTCTACCGCCATCAGGGCCGATCCTAGGGTGTCGGCCGCCCGCGTGCAAAGACCTATTATGCCGCCCCTCTAAAGAAATTTTCCTATTTTGAGTAATACTTAACGTTGCCGTTATAAACTCATGTACATGTACATAAGAGTAAAAAGTTAAAAATTAATAAAAATGCAAACTACAAATAAAATTTTTCGGGAAAGACTTTATTTTTGGGCCAGCTAATATGTTATATTAGTGACACCTTTTTTTCTTTTTACTTTAACAAAATAATAAACCCACAAAAATATTACTTTTGAAACAAAAATAGACATTTTATAATTAGAAATGTAAAACGACAGTATTTACCAGAAAATATAAAAAAACAAAAAGTACTAAAGCATAAATCTCGCGAAACGAAAAGTATATAAATCAGTCCTTCCTCGCAGACTACACAATAATTAACTATAAAATAATTTTTCTGGCTTTCTGAGAAGCAAATTTGTCAATAATTGCAGTGAGATCAATTTTTTAGAGATTTCGGATTCAATAGAGATGATGGCCTAATCTGAAAGTCTTTCTTGTGTCATATTATTTCTCAAGTTATTTTTAATAATTTTTAATTTACTGGAACTTCTTTCACCTGATGCCATATATAGAAACAGGGTTAAAAAATCCTTATTGCTAGAGCAAAATTTGGAAAACAGGGAATGAGATCATTTTTGACTAAAATTTCTAATATCTTAATTTGCTGTTTTTTACCTGAAAAAATATCTTTAAATGAAGTTATTTCATTAAAGAGTTGTATACCGTCTATATCTTTCACAATAGTTCCTTCATCCTGTACCTGTAACTTAATATCTACGTCCATGCAGGCTTTCATGAGGTCATCATTAGAAATGGTGTGAAACTCATACAGAAAGCAGAATATTGAATAGCACTCAGATAATAAGGTAAATCTTTCATTTATCGAAGAGATCGCGTAATCAAGAACTGCAAAATAGAAAGCAATCTTGAATTGCAGGAAGGGATTTAAAACTGGTTCATCACCGCCCTCGTAATCAAATAAACGAACTTTTTTCTGAGCTTTCTGATCTGCGAGCCGCGTGCCGTCGGCCGACCGCGGCCGTTTGATTGAAAATCTTTAATAAATAAATACATTTGAAATAATTCACAAAAATATTGTTTTCTTCTTCGACGTTAATTTAAAGTTATCTTTTATAATTAAAAGAAAAAGGAAATATAGTGGCATATAGAGGTGTGACGATATAACTGTCACGGTTAAAAGTAACCGGTTATTAAGAAATAACAGTCGCTATCGGTGATTAAATATGATCTGAAGCAGTTACCAGTTATTTAATATACCAAGCGCTCGCACATCGCACTGCCGACTGAGTTCGCCGGCTCATGGCAGCCTTCTTTCGCTGCACGCTGTTATTTTCTAAATAACTGGATAAAGAATAACATGGCTATTTTAGTAATAGGATGTGAAGCAACCACTAGTGATTCATATACCAACCGATCTCACAGCTCTGCCGCTGCTTAAGTCGCCGGCTCATGCAGCCTTCTCTCGCTGTTAAATAACTGGATATTAAAAAATAACATGGTTATTATTAGTAATCGGATAATTTTTTAATTTTAATTGACACCTTCACCTTAGTAAATCTCATTTTTTGAAAATAACTGGTAACTGTTTAAAATAACAGTTAATTTAAAATAACAGTCACCGGTATACCGGTGATTCAAAAATAACTCTTAAGCCCACCTCTAGTGGCATATCGGACAAGTGTGTAACTATTTTTTATATTGGAATACACAGGGATCCAAGTTCAATGGATATCCTGGGGCGGGTAGACTACGACGGCCATTTCGTCCTTGTTAGGACTCGACGGGCAGAAATGTACTAAAAGCCTACTTGTAGAATCAACGCGGCCCTCAATACACCTTAGCGCCATCCCACGGAACCAACTCCAATATAAAAGATAGTTACACTAGTATAATCGAAAGGTAAACAACTAAATAAACCACGAAGTGCAACCACAATCCAGTATAGGGAACGCTATTTGCGTTTTCACCGAAAACATCTGCCATTTTGCAGACAAGAAAACAGATCAACGCTGGCACCCACCAGAATGCGCGCAATCCGTTTGAGTTTTAAGCCATAAAAATGTTTAAAAGATGATATAGTGTCCGCGAAAATAATTAAAAGAAAAAGAAAATATAGTGGCATATCGGACAAGTGTACAACTATTTTTTATATTGGAATACACAGGGATCCAAGTTCAATGGATACCGCAAATAGCGTTCCCTATACTGGATTGTGGTTGCACTTCGTGGTTTATTTAGTTGTCTACCTTTCAATTATACTAGTGTAACTATCTTTTATATTGGAGTTGGTTCCGTGGGATGGCGCTAAGGTGTATTGAGGGCCGCCTTGATTCTACAAATAGGCTTTTAGTACATTTTTCCCTCGTTCTTGGAATTGCTTGGGTTATGGCTGCCTGTCGCGTCCTAACAAGGACGAAACGGCCGTCGTAGTCTACCCGCCCCAGGGTATCCATTGAACTTGGATCACTGTGTATTCCAATATAAAAAATAGCTACACACTTTTCCGATATTCCACTATATTTTCTTTTTCTTTTAATTATTTTCGCGGACACTATCATCTTTTAAACATTTTTATGGCTTAAAACTCAAACGGATTGCGCGCATTCTGGTGGGTGCCAGCGTTGATCTGCTTTCTTGTCTGCAAAATAGCAGGCAGATGTTTTCGGTGAAAACGCAAATAGCGTTCCCTATACTGGATTGTGGTTGCACTTCGTGGTTTATTTAGTTGTCTAACTTTCAATTATACTAGTGTAACTATATTTTATATTGGAGTTGGTTCCGTGGGATGGCGCTAAGGTGTATTCAGGGCCGCCTTGAATCTACAAGTAGGCTTTTAGTACATTTTTCCGTCGTTCTTGGAATTGCTTAGGTTATGGCTGCCCGTCGAGTCCTAACAAGGACGAAACGGCCGTCGTGGTCTACCCGCCCCAGGGTATCCATTGAACTTGGATCCCTGTGTATTCCAATATAAAAAATAGTTACACACTTGTCCGATATGCCACTATATTTTCTTTTTCTTTTAATTATTTTCGCGGACACTATATTATGTTATCTTTTATAGTTTGATAAATGTCACTTTATTTTTATTTCGAGAAATTCGTAAAAAGTTTTGCTTGATTGACAGAACTATCTGCGGCCTACGGTCGCCCCTTGTTTTGGCCGCCCGCGTGCAATGCACGCGCTGCACACCTGCTAGGATCGGCCCTGACCGCCATAAGTGTTAGCACTTACCTCTATTTGTTGTAATTGCGTTTGTGATAAAATTGTTTGTTCTGTCTCTCTCTCCGTTGTCGTTCTTTTCCCTGTCTCCCTTCTTTTATTTTTCCCTTTTGATATCTGTGCTGGTAGTTTAAAGATGAACTAGGAAGAATTATTCTTTGCTGTTTGTGAGCAAATGTAATATTACTGGTAGATGGTAGCTTCTTTGAGGAAAAATAGCTATTTTTCATCTCTTTCCCAGTTCTCCATTGCGCTTTTATTTATTTAAATTTATCGGCAAAATTTTTTCCACACAAATATTCGGCGGGCTTGCTTTCTTTGACAATTCTTTTAACGGATGGAGTTAAGTTAGTTTCAACATGATATTTTCGATTTGTTGACATCATCTGAAATGCTCCACACAGCATTTTTCCCGCATCGACAATGGCAGGCAGTAAATGTGTTTTTACGCCGTTTTGAGACTCGATTTCAGGGGATTTTTCTTGTAAAATTTTATCTATTACCCCAGCTATTGCAGCAAGTGCCACTCCTACATGACCTTGAATGGTTGTAACATACTTGTCATCTTTTTTATTGGAATCATTTAGACATGCCTCCAACTCTGGGTTTAATTGCGGAGCTCGGAGTCCAGGAATATTTTTAGGGATTAGATATTTTGTCTGTAATTCTTCTTTCTCAGTCTTCTCAATGCCAGGAATAAGATATTTAGACCATCGGTCAGCTAGTGCTTGGTGCACTTCATTTCCGAATAGAATTTCAGTACCAACTCATTCATCTCCTAATAATTTTAGAATTCCTGGATCAGTACGTTTTTGTTGCTCAGGCTCATGTATTGATTGTGGCAGTGGGTTCTGAATTATGACCCCTGGTTCCAAATGTTCTGGGATAATACTCTCTGAGCTAGAGCTAGTACTAGAGTTTGAACTAAACGAGGCATTAGAGTCGCCTAAAATAAAAATAATTTTTTGTAATTACTCACCTAGTTTTACATATTGTACCTGTATGTAGACCAACCACACTGTAATTGGTTTTCAGTATATAGAGACATGCGTAATTTGTATATTCTGAGTAGAGTAGGGTTTAACGGTTATACCCAATATTTTGTAACATAGTTACGACCAGCTGTAAATGGCTTTAACGATTTTAGCCAAAGCTGAATTTCTTAGGTTTAACGGTTTTACCTAAGGATAGCTTTCCATACAGGTACTTACTTATACTACTAGGACTGCGAACCCTATGTTGTTTTTTATCCAATTTTTCCAAATCCCGTAATAATTTCCTTCTCTTCTTTTCCAACTTATTACTTTCATCACTATTTCTCTTTCTTTTCGGCATTTTTACGCACTTAAGTTACTAAACTTAAACTTACGACTTTACGACACTTCACTCGACAAAGCACAACAGTGTAATGATTCATATATGGCGGTCGGCAGGGAACGAGGAGAAGTATTTATATAAACGAAATTTGAGAGTTTTTTCTTGGTTAAATGATTCAGCTTTAAAAATGTGCTCGACAAAGCCACGATAGTGTGACTACATGTGTATTCTAATTGGACGAGTATAGCGAAATATAATTTATAATCAAGACTGCCTTTTTTAAAACCCCCAGGTCTAAAAATCTAAAACATCACACTTGGCCCATTATACATTTAAATGGTTCCTATGTTTACATTAACACCATAAAAACTAACTGCCCTAGAAATATGATACTTTCTTTTAATCTCTGGTTTATGAAAAGAACCGCAACGGTTCGGCTCACAGGCAGTGTGTTTTCCAATCGTTTAATACAAACGATAGGTATATAAAATTATATTACATTTGGTTTCTTGATGTGGTCAGCATTAAATTAATTCACAAAGTAATATCTAATATTTCTATTCTTTTAAATACAATGACAAGGAATTAAATAACAAATAACAAAATAATAGATTCAATATTATTCTGTTTCAATTGTAAGATCGAATAAAAATATAATCTTATTTTATACGGGATAGCCGATAAACAAAACAATAATAGTCCTTTTTAATTATTTCACTCATTTAATTATACCGAAAACTCAATAACAATCAGAATAATGCCGTACACCACGACGTTATAATCAAGACTGCTTTTTAAAGCCCCCACATCTAAAACGTCACACTTGGCCCATTATACATTCAAAAGGTTCCTATGTTTACATTAACACCATAAAAACTAACTGCCCTAGAAATCGTTTAATACAAACGATAGGTATATAAAATTATATTACATTCGGCCATCCTGTAAAACGTCCTGTCCTCAGGACTCATCTGAGCGAATTTGATCCCAACATTATTACTCTAACTACATCTAAACATTAACGTCTTTAACTACATGACATCATCAGTATTCACAAACTGTTTAATACGAACTGCATTACTACTAACTACGAACTACTTCAGATCGTCTATACAATTGCTCACTGCTTTACGCCAACCGCTTTGTCGCTAACTGCATGTCAACGGCATTATCTCCAACTGCAATCTGCTTGATGTCAACTGCATTATCATTAACTGCAAACGGCATATTACTGCGATCTGCTTAATGCTAACTGCAAACTACTACTGCGAACAACTTAATGCTGACTGCATTATCGCGAACTGCGAACAACTTAATGCTAACTGCATTATTGCGAACAACTTAATGCTAACTGCATTATCGCTAACTGCGAACAACTTAATGCTAACTGCATTAACGCGAACTGCGAACAACTTAATGCAAACTGCATTATCGCGAACTGCGAACAACTTAATGCAAACTACATAATCGCAAACTGCGAACAACTTAATGCAAACTGCATTATCGCGAACTGCGAACAACTTATTGCAAACTGCATTATCGCTAACTGCGAACAACTTAATGCAAACTGCATTATCGCGAACTCCGAACAACTTAATGCAAACTGCATTATCGCGAACTGCGAACAACTTATTGCAAACTGCATTATCGCTAACTGCGAACAACTTAATGCAAACTGCATTATCCGAAGTTACATAAACCAATTATTTTCCCATCATGACCCATGGCTTGATTTTATCCACAGCGACCACGGTCTTATATTTCTCAAAACCTTCTCTTAAGTCTTCAACTTCGTAACGTTCCTTTTTCGTTAACAGACATTCTTTATGAATTGTAAACAACACAGTTTCTTCGCATTTTAAATTTAAAATAATATTAGTTGCAATTGTCTTACCAAGTTCTTGTAATGAAAATTATCTCGGTGGTTGTTTATTACATTAATAAATTCTGTTTTCTGAGTTTCGGTAACTTGATCATTAATCTTTAACACGCTTATTGATAGGAACTTTCATCTAGGGTGACAACTTCGTATTCTGCTATCATTAACATCAAACAAATGGTTTCAAAGTACCTACATAGAATAACATTGTTTTTACTTAATAATTATTACATGTCATTGATTATTACAATCTGTTTCTATTAACAAACTGACGCGCTGCCTTTGTTATGAGAATTACTTGTGCATTGATCACGTTTATGTCCAAACTTCTTACAAAGTAAGCACTTTACTTTTGGGTTAAGACACTGATTTAGGAAATGTTTTCCACCACAATTATAACATGCAACCTTTTCCTCTCGCTTACTACTTGGCACTCACGGACTATACTGTTCATTCCTATTAGTAGTAAAAATGTCTTTTGTAGTTGGTGGCTAACTACTTCTCATATTAACTAGACTACCAACATTGCTTAAGTACTCTGCTAGTTGACCAATGAACTGGAAATTGGCTGCCCTAGCTGCTAATGTTATCTATTATACTGTAACGGTTCAAATTCATAGTGCCTTTATAAGTTGTTCGGTCTATTAATTATGTAAATATTTTGTGTAATATTCGGGAGTTTGCCATTAATTAATAGAATATTTTATTGAATTACAATATTTAAAATTAGCATGGGAAATTAGCCAGTTCATATAGGCTGCATCTGAGCGCAGTTTTAAAAATACGATTTACGCGGTACCGGCTTCCGTTGCACTCTAGGACGGCGTTCCGCCGGAAGATGGGTAGACGACTGAATCCGAGAACCGAGATCCTTTGGTCGGTATGCAGGTACCACCTGATAAGAGTCCTGCGTCTCAGGTTTTTGGTTTCGAAACGAAAAGTAGTTCCCGGTCTAGTTAAAGATTTGTTGTTAATTTCATGTTTTAAGGTCAAAATAATTTTTCGTTGAATGTGAAATTTGGGATTTTGCGGGTTGTAGTTTCGTTAAAATGGTGAAATAGGTTTAGTGTTGGATTCTTTTACGAGTAGAAAATGTGTCTTCCTACGCCTACGCCATTCGGCTGTCAAAGGAAAAATTGACAGGTGTGCGGGGTTTTCGCTCTCTTTTTCTTGTGATCCCTTAAAGAAGTCGGTCGTTTCCAACTCGTGGCAAGTTTTGTAGTCATATAGACTTTCCCTAACCGTTAGGGGATGTAATTTGCCTTCGGGGTTAAAAATAATTGTCGCCTGTTTTGGTTGTGCCGTATTTGGTTGATACACAGGGTCAAGCAGCAACTTTGAAGTTGGATTGGTAATGGAACGTACCGAAGCTTAGTCGAGCTAATAGAAAAGTAAGTTTTATCCAATCATTTCTTTCATTTTGTAACAAAATTGTTCAATTAATAGTATTCTCGTTCTTTTGTGAGTAAATTTATGAAACCAATTAATGGAGGATGTTCCTCTATTCCAGATTTTATTGGGAATTGTCCTAGTCAAACCCTCAAAGAGACGGCTAAAGGTTTATTGAAGTTACCTGGCCATTGTACATCATAATATGCCACATTCCACCACATCAGTGTAAGTAGTTCTTTACTTAAGCCCATTTTATACAGTAAGCTAGAGAGAAAACTGATCAGTCACATTAATTTATTTACAGACAACTTAATTTAGTATTTTTTTATCACATTTATGAAAGTGAATTATTTTTTTTTGTCATGCTCATAATATTTCCTATAACTCTACTTTCAAAATAGCTTAAATCTGTCTAGTATCGTTTTGTCAAGAGCTCAATGATTTTCCATTGCCGTAGAGCAGGGTAATATATTAAAGTTTCCTAAATAAATGAATTAAAATTAAACACTCGGTATATTAAAATTGAAATGCCGATAAAACTAACATTTTCTTTTCAACTACAAAATTAAGCCTATTCTGAGAAATTTAATTTCTTTATAGGGCAAGTCACTGCAGGCAGGTTTCCACGGACGCCTCAGTGACGTCATAGTTCGACTGGATCACGGTTAAAAGCCCTGCAGTTTTGAGGACTCATATTTGGACAATAATTTGGGATAGCAGGTTTACCCAACAGGGTAACCTATCAAGTAACACGTTTAAAGTTTAAATTTTTTTGTTCTTGGACTAATTATATTAGTAACGGTGACTAATGTTGACGTCATCTTTATATTTTTGCTTTTCTTACCTTTCATTTTAATAATTTTCTTTGCATTAAGATTAGTACGTAACATCTGTGCCCGGACGTATCTAGTTAAATATATTTAAAAGACCAGTGATATTTAGTTACACATGTAAACCCATTGTGATCACAAGCGGTAATGAGTCTTTTTATTGCGTACGATACAGGTTAAAATTAAATAGATATTTAAAATAAAATATTATATTATTTTTTAAATAAACCGTGTCATTTTATGTTGGATTATTTTCTTATTTTTTTTGCATTACTCACATCTAAATAAAATAATGATTCCATTTTGCTGAAGCTCTTGTGGTAAGTTTTGATATTTTGTAGCCGAATATTAAATACTGTATGAGGAACAAAAGGCGTAACAAAAGGTTACTGGCGCCCTTATAATTTTGCTCATTTTAATAAAAACCGCACGACCACTCCCGACTGCAGCTGCCGAGTGTTCCTTACTTCCATCTCTTACCCTATATATAGAGCGTGGCAATACCCTCAATCACACTATCTATTAAAAAGGTGTCCGGAATTTGCAAGTGAAGCTTGTTTAATTTTGCAACTTTTTCAAAGCAATAATCACCCAAATTTTCATCACACTTTCGTTAATAACGGAATTTAATGATGTCGATTGAATGCTACTACTAGCACTTACTTGTCTGGTGAGTTCGCTTATCTTTTTTTTAGCTTTTTTATTTTTCTACTATGCCTGTCCTCTTCCGAAGACGATGAGCTGGATGACGTTGCTTGGGATCTGTGTGAGCGTCGTTTCCTCATTTTTCACACCCCCGGATTGGCACTGCACTGACACTATTCCTTTAAAACAGCAAATAACGCTACACTAAGCAAAATAAAGTGATTGCACAACTGTCTAAAATCACTTAACACTTCGTTTGGCGACACTCGCACTTAGGTCTATCCCACCGCTGCTATGTAAGATCGAATAAAAATATAATCTTATTTTATATACGGGATAGCCGATAAACAAAACAATAATAGTCCTTTTTAATTATTTCACTCATTTAATTATACCGAAAACTCAATAACAATCAGAATAATGCCGTACACCACGACGTTATAATCAAGACTGCTTTTTAAAGCCCCCACATCTAAAACGCCACACTTGGCCCATTATACATTCAAAAGGTTCCTATGTTTACATTAACACCATAAAAACTAACTGCCCTAGAAATATGATACTTTCTTTCAATCTCTGGTTTATGAAAGGAACCGCAACTGTTTGGCTCACAGGCAGTGTGTTTTCCAATCGTTTAATACAAACGATAGATATATAAAATTATATTACACAATCAACATTCTAACAGTAATTTAATATTTTCCAAAGATAATAACTATCAATATATTAAAACAGACGAAAAGGCCGGTAAATTATAGTTGCTCAATGAAACTCACATCAATGCTAAAAAAACAGAATCACGCCGGTAATAGTGTCACTGTCACTACAAAGTTCACACACGTTAATAGGCTATTGATTATGTCTTAAAAAAACAGGGCAATAAGGAACTAAGACTTTCACGGGTTTTTATTACAGGAATCGATCAATGGGTTATAAATAAAGAAAAACCGCGGAGTGCTATTAAATTAAAGGGTGGAAATTGATAGAGGTAAAAAACCACCCCTTTTGGTTTTTTCAATATATCTCTTAAACAAACCAAAATTTCGATATATCTCATATGAAACTTTTTGTAGAGAATCAAATATCCCATTGGAGTAGCATTTTTTTAATATTAAAAAGAAAAATTTCATGCCGAAACAGTCGAAACAAACTTGAAATAAAAAAGCGAACATTTCGATTTTTTATTTCTTTTGCTTTTTCGCCTGTATCTTTTTTTTGGGCTTAGATAGGTATAGGTATTGCTTCAGATGGAAAGAAACGGATTACATTTTCTTTAAAATGGGGGGTAGAACAATTTTTTTGAATGAAAATTGACCGAGATATGGCCAGTTGAAAATTGCTGTTTTTTTTGCATTTTATCCCTCTGGTACGAATATTGTTTTTGTTCGCATTTTATTGGAAAAATTATTGTTTTACTTAATTAAAAAAAATTGTTTGATAGAAATAGTTTTAATTTTCCTCAGTTGCAGAAATATCTAGGATTTATTCACGCCTACAGTGGTTATGATACCACTTCAGCTTTCTTTAACATTGGCAAAAAATAAAACAGTGTACGACTTGAGCCATACATGGAAATATTCTTACGTGACAATGCAACTGAAATAGTATATTACATAACAAGTGTTGAAAGTGGCAATTTTCAAACGAGGAGATATTTAGCACGAGGCGTCAGCCGAGTGCGGAAATTCTCCGAGTGTGAGAAAATCACTTTCACACGAGTAATGTACACAACTTTTCCTACGACCATACAAAATAATCAAAAAGAGTTTGTTTGGTTTTTAATAGTTTGTACACCAGTTAAAAAAAAATTGACAAAGTACAAACGCAATAAATGCAAAACCTAGGGTATTCTATTTCTGCTCTATAGCTGCCCCTTTTTTTTCTGTGGTTCAACTCAGTGGACATAAACCCTTTATTTTTCTGTGAGTATAAAAATTGGCTGGAGGCTGAAAAGCTAGAGGCCATCGCAATCCTCGAACAGAACAGAACGGAACTTTTCTGTGAGTTGACATGTAAACATGAAACATGACAGTTGGTGGGTTGCCTGACATATTATTATTTTCACTTTTTGATAATATTATTTTTATCATAAATAAGTACTCTTCGGTTCCCAAAAATAATGAAAAATTTGCAGTAATGCCCTAGTGTACTTTACCCCACCCAGCACCCCAATTCACTCCACGTGTCCCGTAAGTTTGTTATGTTTAATAAATAGTTTTGTCGTCAAATTGACACCTGTTTAAATTTAATATCTTAGTGTGCTTGGTATTTCCACACTCGTGTTGAAATATTTTTTTACAACACGCGTGTGATATTTGGCACTTTCTAGCCAAGTTAACCGTGTTGTTATTGTCATTTTCGTAGGTGGTCGTAGGAAAAAGATATTACCTCTGCATCGGAATACATGCAGCTTGTTTGTATGGGGAAAAGACGAACATGAGTGTGTGAGCAACTGCCGATTTTTAAAGTTTTGTAAGCTGTCTAAAAATGCCAACTTTTCTCTGAAGCAATAACCACCAACACGTGATGCTATCAAACAGCATGGCCTGAGGACTTATCGTCAAATGTAGCAGTGGAATGGAAATATCTTGGACCCTCTGATTTGGGGTTGGAAAAGGTCTAAGTACGGGTTAATTGCGATTCGCACAACTGCACCTCCAGCGCCAGAGATTTTGCCGAAAAAAGTTGCTTGTGGTTGCACTACAGGTTGCCATGGTAACTGTGGTTGCAGAAAAATGAATATTACTTGCTAAATTTTTTGTAAAGAATGCATGGGGATTAATTGTGACAATATACAAGAAACTGATATTTCAAAAGACGACATTACTAAAGATATAGGTGATGATATCGATATGCAGTTTGACAATATTATTGTTGAAATGTAGTAGCACCATTGTTCCAAACATTAATTTGTTGTACTTGTCATGTATTACTAAATAATTAACGTAAAAACACTTTTTCAATTGAATAAAACAATAATTTTTCCAATAAAATGCGAACAAAAACAATATTCGTACAAGAGGGATGAAATGCAAAAAAAACAGCAATTTTCAAGTGGCCATATCTCGGTCAATTTTTATTCAAAAAAATTGTTCCATCCACCATTTTAAAGAAAATTTAATCTGTTTCTTTCCATCTGAAGCAATGCCTATACCTATCTAAGCCCAAAAAAATATACAGGCGAATGTAGTGTCTGTTGCACGCTACAATGGGGCACTATCACTACGAACTATACTTATATAATTAATATACGACAACGGATCGCTATCACGATGCTCACTGGTTCCCTGTGTTACCACGACTGTCGATCTCTCGTTCAGTCCTTATGTAATTCAGCAAAACAGTGTATTTGTCATCTTTATTTCTACTTAATTATTATTCATTTAAGGCAGTACTCTACATCCCTCCTTTGTTAACAAAATTAAAATGCCAACTTATACTAACAATGTATTTAATTTCCAACTTGTATAAACAATACTAACAAATATATTTAATTTACATTTACTAACAATACTAACTCTACCTGTAATTTAGTTTTCCGTTTCTTTATTTATTTCAGGATTATCTACCACTTTCCATTCCCCTTCCATTTTTTTTTATGAACAATATTTCTTCGATACATTTTCCCAGTTTCATCGTTTTGAATGGAAGCGTCCCCACAATTATTTTTTTATAATAGTATGAGGAGTAGGACTAAAATATGGCGTAAGTTTATTTTCCTTAATCATATTCTTAACATATACCTTATCTCCCTTTGCTAATGTACTTTCTACTGCCTTTCTTTTTCTATCAGCATAGTCTTTACCATTTTGTTTTTTTAATGTGTCCCGATCTCTGACTTCGTCATCGTATGCGTTATTTTCCAAATTTTTTACTGTTGGAATTTTATCCCGAAATTGTCTTCTAAAAAAAAGCTCAGCAGGAGGTTTTCCAGTTGTTGAGTGAGGGGTTGCATTGTACATAGTGATATAATCCAGAAGGTCCTGTTTCCAATCGGATTTTATCGACTGGCTTATTTTTAAACGTTTAACAATGTCCCTATTCTGTTTTTCTACTTCCCCATTCTGTTGTGGCCAAAAGGGAATGGTATTAAAAATTCGAATTCCTGAATTTTTACAAAATTCTCTTATCTCATTACCATTAAACTGTTTTCCATTATCTGCCGTAATGGAGTATGGAAATCCTAATCGGCAAATATTTCTTGGAGAATCTTTATGGTGTTGGCAGCGGTTATTGATGTCATGATTTTGATTTCCTTGTAGCGGCTAAAGTAATCTATTATAACAAATATGTAATGACCGCTTGGTAGTGGCCCTAGAAAATCTACGGCAACATCAACCCAAGCTTCTGTTGGGAGTTCGCGCCTTTTCATGGGGTTTGGCTTGCTTGGAGCAGAAACTAATGTACAACCTTTACAGTTTCTAACCGATTGTTCGGCGTCGGAATCTATCTTAGGCCACCAAACTTTAGTGCGAAGTCGGCTTTTCATAGCTACAATTCCAGGATGCCCTTCATGAGCTGCTTTAAGGACAGCCTCTCTAAGTTTAATTGGTATGACAATTTTGTTTACGCGTAATAGAATATCATTGTAAAAACATAGTTCGGCCTGGAATGGTTAGAATTGTTTGATTTCTTCGTCTGATTGGTTGGTATACAACCAGTTGCGTACTTTATTAATTTCACTGTCTGCTTTTGAGTAATTTTTTATATCTGTTAATGATACAGCTGCTGGCCTCGAGTGTTCTACAATTTGTTGAATGTGGTCTTCATTATCAAACGAGTTACTTTGTAGAGTGTTAACACAAAGTCTGGAGAGTGAATCAGCTATATTTGATTTTCCTGGTTTATAAATTACCTTAAAGCTGTATGCCTGTAGTCGAAGCACCCATCTTTCAATCCGAGCACAAGGCTTTGATTTTGCGCCGAAAATGATTTCTAATGGTTTGTGATCTGTCACAAGCTCAAATTGATTTTTTCCATAAAGGTATATGTGAAAATGTTCGACTGCCCAGACTAGGGCCAGGGCTTCTTTTTCGGTCTGACAGTATCGTCTTTCGCAATCGGATAAACTTTTGTTGCCATATGCTATTACTCTAGAACCTTCTGCGTCATACTGTATTAGAACAGCTCCCAATCCGACAGGGCTGGCATCGGCAACAACTTGGGTTCTATCTTCAGGGTCATAATATCCAAGTGTTTTGATGTAGGATAAAGCATCCTTTAGTTTGTGAAACGCGATACCTTGTTGTTTTTTCCAATATTTATTAATATCTGCATTTTTTCCTAATTTAAGTCGCAGTATTTCTCTTAAAGGTTCAGTAAGCGTCGCTAGATTAACCACCCATTTTCCAACATAGTTTACTAGCCCTAAAAAGCTTTGCAGCTCGTGCGTTGTTTTAGGGGAACGAAAAGTTTTGATAACCGCTATATACTTATCTAATGGTTTAATGCCTTTTGGTGATAACTCATGCCCCAGAAACTGTATTACAGATATGTTTTATATACATTTGTTTTCGTTTAAGAGGACATTGTTATCTTTTAGCGTATTTAGTGTGAATTCTAACCGTTTATTATGTTCGGTTTCATTTCGCCCAAAGACAACAATGTCATCTATAAAGTTGGTAGTTCCCTCGCAACGTGAAAGGATTCTTTCCATTGTTTTTTGGAAAATTTCTGGAGCACAAGATATTCCAAAATTAAGCCGTGTGTACCTAAACAGACCTTTGTTAGAAATAAACGTGGTTATATACCTCGAGTTCTCACTGATCTCAATTTGGTGAAATGCTTTTTTTATATCTAACCGTGAAAATATTTTAGCCTTTCTAAAGTTTGGTACTAACTGGTCCATAGTTGGTAAAGGGTGATTCTTCCTTAATATTGCCATATTTGCCCTTCTCATGTCGATGCAAATTCTTACTTCCCCATTTGGCTTTAATACCGGTACCATTGGCGACACCCATTCTGAAGGGCCATCCACTAATTCAATAATATCGGAATCAAGTAACTCTTCAATTTTTTTATTAACTTTATTTTCAAGCGGTATTGGAATTCTTCGATATGGTTAAATTATGGGTTTGACCGTGTCATCAATGGGAATATTTACTAATACGTTTTTAAATTTTGGAAAGGCGGATACGTCATTGACCTGTGATGTAGCATCTATACCAATTCTCAGAACCCCTAATAATTTTGCTGTGTCTTTTCCCAATAGATTTTTTGAGCCGTGTTTTACAACATAAAAAATGGCATTATTTTCTAAATTATTGAATTTTATTTTAGCCTCAAAACTGCCCAAAATATCTAATGGTTTGTCACTGGCATATGCCATAAAGGTTTTGTCAGGCGTTTTAATTTGGTTAAAAACTATAACGTTTGAATTTTTTAGATAGTTCCACGTCTCATCGTTTAAAATATTACATTTGCTCCCTGAATCTATTACTAATTGTACTGGGACTCCACCAATATTGCACAGTATGTCTGAATCGTTGTCTATATGAAAAATATAGTTAACGTCGTCATCGTCATCTCGTTTTGGCTTCTCATATATTGATTTCCTTGCTTGTTTTGATGCAAACTTCTGGTTGTGCTTTCTTTTCATGACTGTAGTCCGGCAGTGTTGACTGGTGTGACCCTTGATCCTACACCTTTGACACGTCGCATTCTTGTCTGGACAATTAAACGATAAGTGATTTTTTGACTCACATCGGTAACATGATCTGATATTACTCATACTTGAACTAGGTCCTGGTCGAGAATTTCTTGAAACCACCTTATTAACCTCAAATGAGGATTTTTTCTCGCCAAATTCTTCCATCTGCCTATTAAGGGATTCCAGTGCATTGGCTTCCAATATGATACCATCTAATGTTATGGCATCACCAGTGGTAAGTATTTTTTTTCTTAAATCGGCTGAATAACCCTTTTCAACGATTTGGTCTATTATGTTCTCCTCGGCGTTTGTGAATTTACATTTCTCGGCCTGATTTCTTAACCGCACCAAAAATTTTTCGAATTTTTCTTCAGTTTCCTGTTTTATGAGACGGAACACATGTCGTTCATAAACTTTGCTTTGTTTTGGTGCAAAGTATTCATCTAACTTCTGCAACGCTATTTTGTCAACATCTGTGTTGTCCGAATCAACATGTACATGAGCCCCAGGTAAGTTATAATAAATTTCCTGGATTCCCATTCCTCCAACGTGTAGTAAGGTTGCTCGTTTTTTTACGGGATTCTCGATATTAGCTGCATCCAAATAAATTTCCAGCGCTCTTTTCCATCTTTCCCATTTTATTCCTACAGAACCAACTTCACCATCGCAGTCAAAAGGTTCTAATGCCGTAAGGTTTGACATGGTAAGGTGCTGTAACAATACATACTTTACAGTATTTTATAATGTATAAATTTAGATCATACAAAATAATTATTGGTTTTAAAACTTGATTACGGATAGTATCTGTAAACTGTACTGTTGTGTTTATTCGTTTTAAGTTGTATACATGCACTTCCCTGTATGCACACTTAATTTGGAACCTTATTCCCAATGTTATATGCTCATTTATGCAGCGTCAATTTACATGTTTCATTTATCTAATCTGTTTATGAACTCTAATTTTAATCAATGTATCTCATTCATTGATTGCCATGTATTCGCATTCACGGACTCTAATTTTAATCAATGTATCTTATTCATTGATTGCCATGTATTCATATTCATGGACTCTAATTTTAATTAATGTATCCCATTCATTGATTGCCATGTATTCACATTCACGGACTCTAATTTTAATCAATGTATCTCATTCATTGATAATCATTTATTCTATATTTTACTGTAACACCCTATTTTTGTATTTTCACTGAAACATCCTATTATACATTATATAAATTTAAGAATGAATCAATAAGTATCATTTACGTAAGTAAAGTTGTTTATGAAAAAGTAAGATAGACTATGCTTGGATGGTGTAACCTGATACGGCAAAATGACGCAAGCTCTGTATGTATAAAAATATGGATGTATATACCGGATATCGTTTAAGAAAAAACATCGCCTTTACTTTTGTCCTATTACTTGTTTTAGAATAGCATTTGTAATAATATATAACATAATAATGATCATATATATAAGCCCTATTCATCTTAAGCATTGAATCTCCTCTTTAATTCCTATGTATTCCACATGTAGAATTAACGCTACTCAAATAACATCATTGACAATAACTTATATTATTAAATGTGCCCAGAGATGCGCTTATATTAAATATTTATTTCTTTCAACTTTCTTTTTTTTCTGTTTATTGACGCTTGTTGACAATCGTACCAGACTAACTTATTAGTAACCATATAAAAAAACACAATTAAATAATATATTATTCGTGAGATTGCATCCAAATATATCTCCATTATTTATCTGCACATTAATATAGGTAATCCTACTTGTTTTTTTTTTTTTTTCCTACCTTTATCCTCGTCGCCAATTTGTAGTGTCTGTTGCACGCTACAATGGGGCACTATCACTACGAACTATACTTATATAATTAATATACGACAACGGATCGCTATCACGATGCTCACTGGTTCCCTGTGTTACCACGACTGTCGATCTCTCGTTCAGTCCTTATGTAATTCAGCAAAACAGTGTATTTGTCATCTTTATTTCTACTTAATTATTATTCATTTAAGGCAGTACTCTACAGCGAAAAAGCAAAAAAAATCAAAAAATCGAAATTTTCGCTTTTTTTTTTCAAGATTGTTTCGACTATTTCGGCATGAAATTTTTCTTTTTAATATTCAAAAAATGCTATTCCGATGGGAAATTTGATTCTCTACAAAAAGTTTCATATGGGATATATCGAACTTTTGGTTTGTTTACGGGATATATTGCAAAAACCAAAAGGGGTGGTTTTTCACCCCTATCTTCAATTTCCACCCTCTAATGTAATAGCACTCCGCGGTTTTTTCTTCATTTATAATCCATTGATCGATTCCTGTAATAAAAACCAGTGAAAGTCTTAGTTCCTTTCTATATGACATAATCAATAGCCTATAATTCCAATAACAATAAGTATTGATAAATATCTAATTAGGGTTTTAATTTAAAAATGCAAACACCCACTGTTGCTCGCTAAGGATTCAAATACAATCCCGGTCACCCGGTCACCCGGTCCCGGGATTTATTTTACATGACTCTTGTGATCGTCAATGATTCACTATACTACGTAAAATAAACAAATATTGCCTCGGTCAGGTAAGCGGCTGTCTTGTTTATATTCGGCATTTTTTTTTATATTCAATTTCGTATATTATTTTTAATAAGATAAGTGTTACTGATTTAAAATTTTAACTAAGCAACAATGATTTCTTACATTGGTTTCCGATATACAGGGTGCCAAAGTTTTTTTTTGGTTTTATTATTATTCCTTTAGAATTTTTAGGAATGATTAATTCAAATTTTGCAGAAATAATAGATTTACCAGAATTGACGAACTAATGTTTTTGAAATAATTTAGAGGTACCTCCTTTTCTTGTGGTCATGACCCCTTTATGCCCCCCCCCCCCCCCAATTTACTTAAAACGACGTCACTGATTAAGTTTAAGAACAAAATCTAATTCATCATTTTATTCTTCAACGTTTACCTGTGGTAAAGTTTTTCACTATCTTTTACGGCCTAGAAGTGATTTTGAGAACAATTAAATTAAATAATGCATTGTTAGTATTAGATAATTTGCAAGTGGTAAAAGTATTGTAAATAATCCAATATTAACAATAAATTCTTTAATTGTTCTCAAAATAACTTCTAGGCCGTAAGAGATAGTGAAAAACAGAAAAACTTCAAGATAAGTAAAAGTTGAAAAATAAATTGATAAATCATATTTTGTTCTTAAACTTAGCCATTGACGTCGTATTAAGTAAATTGTGGGGCGTAAAGGGGTCATGACCACAAAAACCGACGACTCTGTAGATTATTTTAAATAATAGTTACGTTCGTTCGGAGACAGTGGACAGCTATTATTTGTGCAAAATTTAAATTAATTCATCTTAAAACTTCTTAAGAAATATTAAAATAACAAAAAAAGGTTTAGCACCCTGTATATCGGAAACCCAAACATTTTAGGATGTACATTTATAGAAACTTTTTATCTTAAAATTAACCAAGGAATTATTCTTTAAAGTTTGTCTACGTACTTAATTAGCACCCTGTATATGAATCATTGCTATTGGTTTATTATTTATACCACTGCTTGCTAGCTATATGATAAATAACCTACGGATAAAAATAAGAAGTATTATAAGTATTACATGATACATTAAAATAGCAAATACACAGTGAAAGCTCCCATAAGCGGGTAGTCACGGTTCCAGCTTTTTGCCCGTTGTAGGTGCCCGCTTAAAAGAATGTTTTAATAAATAAATACAGAAATATAAAAGATGATTTCAGTGTTAACCTTCTTTTGTCTTCGCCATTATTAACAAACACATTACACGTCCGATTGTTTAGCGAAAGTGGAGAACAAAGAACAACTCGTAAAAATATATCGGTAAATCCCCTAAAATTTACGGGGAATCACCGAGTGCCGAAATGAAATCATCTAATTCGCATAGCTATTGCAGCTTCGTGGTCGCTTATAGGAGATATTTTATTGCCTTGTGTAAAAAAAAAATGCTATCCGACGTTTATAGGAGCCCCCGCTTATGAGAATGTGTTTCACATGTTAAAGTACCCATATAATTAAAATCGGTTCCAAGATATTTTGCCGTTTAAGGGAGGTAATCGCTTATTAGAGCTGTCCGTTAAGCGAGCTTTCCCTATTTTGGCGTTAGGTATTCGACAAGCGAACCCTTTTTTTATGCAAATACATACAATATCTATGTTTAGACTTTTATAGAAAAGTCAAAAGTCCAAAAAAGATATAAAATACTATATACCCGACGCAGTAAGGCTAGGTAGTAGTGAACAAATAAAAATGTATTTTAATTAGGTATATCTAAAGAAAGATATTTCCTTTTTCCGCCAATTTCAACAGTTCATCATGGATAATAATAAAATTAATGTCACAAAGGTGCATTCGTATTGTGGCAAAAGGTTGCATGCAATATCAATTTTGGATACCTATATCTATTTAATACTTATTATAGTTTTTTTTTAATTATTTGTAATTAAAAGAAACAAAGTAAATATAACGTTGGATAAATTAAACAAATTTTAGTTTATTTCACAGAAGATAATTATATAATAAATATCAAATTAAATTATACATTCACCATCTTCTAGGTTTTGAAATAACAAGTGGTTCCACTTGAACATCCAATACTTTTTCTCTGTTCCACCAGTCCAGAATAATTTTTTTCTGTATGTTCTACAGCTTTCCTCTAGTAGTCGAGTAGTCCTCTATAATGGGTGCTAGAGAATTTTTCCATACTTCTTCTACCTTATCTGAACTTAGACCATTACCAAAATTTTTTTATAGAACGATTTTGCGCCTGCTCAAATTAGCTCTATGGCATTAAATTGGCAATGGTACGGTGGTAACCGCAAAACCTCATGACCATGTTCTCGCAAAATTTCATCAACAATATACATATATGTTAGGTTTTTTAATAGTGATGGATTCTCATTTTCCTGAACTAACCACTGAAAGACGTATTTTTTTTCCATGATGAATTTAGCTGTTTATTTATTACCCGAGAATGATAAGATGCATTGTCTAGCACAATTAGGGATGGTTCATCCAAATTTGGTATCAACTTTTCTCTAGCCCACTTTTTAAAAAGCTCACAATTCATATTATCATGGTAGTCGGCGTTCTTTGATTTAGATGAAAAAATTAAACTCGCTTCCTTTATAAAACCAGTAGATGAGCCAGCATGTAATACTATGTAACGTTTTCCCGAACCACAACCTTTTTTTCGTTTTACTGATTTTACTGAGTCGTCTTGCCATGATTTAGACCCACTTCCATTCGAAAATACCCAAGTTTCATAAAAAAAAATTGCTTTTCTAAACTTTGATTCATAATTTTTAACATATTTTTTCAGAAACTTTACTCGTTCGCTTGCAATTCTTGGTAGTTCGCACAAATATCTTCTGTTGCAGTCCTTTCTATAACGAAATCCTAAGCTTTTAATGAGCGCTGACAATGACCTGAGACCTATTTCCAAAACACCTCGTTCCTTCAAAACATCTTTCAGAGCTGAAAGCGTTATATCGACTTGTGATGCATATAAGTCGTATATAACATTCCTTACATCCATTTTTTTACCTTCCTGTAAAGTTTCAATCTCCGTTTTCCTTGATCGTCGTTGCGTTTTCTTCATTGGTATATTTTTACTACTTTCATGAACGATCCTCTGTATTGATCTTAAACTTAGTTTTAGTGCTTCCGATACTTTCTCTTTAATAGACTTGGGATTTAATAACTCGCCGGTTTCAATAGCCTTTTTGTTATGATGACCAACCCCGAGGGACGTCACTGCACTGCATAGTGAGCACCAGCCGACGAGCATGCCCGGAAACCTCCGATCCAAGTCCACAAGGAACCAGCAGCGAGCACCGTAGAACAGTCTACTTACCACTCCGCTAGAAACAAGTCTCTCATCGTGCCCTTGCCCATAAGGCACCGAAGCTACCCTAAGCCTGTAAACCAGTGTAAAGTCTAGTGTCGCCCGCTTTGTAGTTTATATAATAAATGACTGTGTAACAACGACGTCGTAAAAGTATTATTTCTCCCTCGCCCAAACATCACAACTGGCGACGAGGTAAAAAAGTAATAAAAAAAAAATCGCGCGGGAAAGTAACAAAAAATTGAAACGTGCTAAAAAAAAATGGCATCAGCCAAGTTCGCCGAGTTTACGGAACCGACGATGACTGGGTCATATATTCAGAAAAATTGGAAATGTTTTTTGTCGTGAACAATATAACCACCGAAAACGCGAAAGTGGCTAATTTGTTAAATCTAATTGGGACGGACACTTATAAAATCCTAAGAAATCTGTGCCATCCAACCATTCCGAAAGAGAAAACGTTTGCGGAATTAACAAAACTATTAAAGGAACATTTTTGCCCACAAATTAATATTTGGCGCGAAAGGAGAAAATTCTATGACGCACGGCAAGAAAATGGCGAATCAGTTGCAGACTTTTACGCAAGGATCTGTTCACTCTCAGTAAACTGTAATTTCAACGCGAATCTAACGTTTGTGATTCAAGAGAAATTCATGAGTGGTCTAAATAAAGGGCCAATAATGGACAGATTGTATGAAGACGACGCATCCAAGACGACCATCGATAAGTTGAAATGCATAGCCGTTCAAAGGGAAGACATCTTGGAACGAAACTCAATGGGAGGAGTCAATGACGTCAACTACACCAAGAACGCTTCGAGAAGAGGACATGCGCAGGCGGAAGAAAAGCGACCATTGGCAAACCTGAATAGGAATCGATCGTTTCCCCACCAAAAGAATGTTGGCAACAATGGACCCAAAAGAACGTCACCGTGCTACAGCCGGGAGGTTGGCGACAGTGACAGACGTCAGAGTCAGATGTCGAATGGAGACTGTCAACATTGTGGGGAAAAAGCATCGTGGAGCATGCCGATATAAACATTATTTTTGCTCAAAGTGTAATGAGAAAGGTCATTTAGCGAAAATATGTGGTCGTAATAAAAAAATCAATTATATGTTTGATGAGTCAAGGTATGTAGACAAAGATTTTAACGTGTGTATGCAATCCGAGGGGGAAGAAGTTGAAAATTTTAATTGTCAAGTAGATAATGCTAATTGCATAAATGTATTTTCAATAGATAAGACTGGACAAACCCGTGATATTATGTTAGATGTTCGTATAAACAACAGAAATTTTCAAATGATTTTGGATAGTGGTAGTTCTGTTAGTTGTATAAACGACTAAAATATTTTAAGTGTGAAAGGTTATTAAAGGATGACATAATTTTAAAAAGCTATAACGGTAGCATATTCTCGCCCCTAGGTTGTATATTTTTAAATGTCCAGTATAAAAACATGTGCAAATGGCTTAAATTTTATGTAATCTCTGAAGGAGGACCGTGTTTATTGGGTAGGAATTTTATAGAAACTTTTAAATTAAAACTTGTCTTAATGAATAGTATTGCTAACGAGGTCAATATAAAGACAAAAATTGAATTTTTGAAAAAGAGATACAGTAATGTTTTTTCAAATAAACTTGGTAAATTTAAATATGCAAAAGTAGATGTCCAATTAAAACCTAATGCTACTCCTGTTTTTTTAAGGTCACGTCCGATTCCTCTGGCGCATCGCAAAATGATGGATGAAGAAATAGATCGTATGGTTGACGAAGGTGTGCTTACTCCTGTAGAATCAAGTAGTTGGGCTACTCCAATCGTTGCAATAATAAAGGCAGATGAAAGACTGCGCTTATGTGGCGACTATAAAAGCACCGTCAATAGGTTTATTCAAGAAGACCAATATCCATTACCCCGAATCGAAGAAATTTTTGCAAAACTTCATAACGGTGAACATTTTACAAAACTCGATTTATGTCAGGCATATAACCAATTTCAGGTAACGAATAAATCCAGAGAACATTTGGCATGGAGTACGCATAAAGGTATATTTTTAATGAATAAGTCTGTAAACCAGTGTAAAGTCTAGTGTCGCCCGCTTTGTAGTTTATATAATAAATGACTGTGTAACAACGACGTCGTAAAAGTATTATTTCTCCCTTGCCCAAACATCACACTTTTCTTCTTCATTATTAAAATAATCGGTTCTGGTGTCATATAAGGTCGGTCGAATTTCTTCCGGTTTTTGGGTTTATTAGAAAGTTAACGTTAAATGAAACAATTTGATGCAAAAAAAAAAATGCGAATAAAGCCATTTTTTTCAAATTAAAGCCATTTTTAATATTTAATTAGTTTAGGTTTCGGTCGACTTTCTGGATACAAAAACAAGCTGTGCCCGCTAGTAATGTTGTCATCGTCTTTAAGAGGGTTAGACGAAGATAGTAATATGACGATATTACCCGTGTTTGTTTAATCGAATATATTCTTATAATTTAAGCGGACAAGCGCGGATTCGCCGATATCTGTTGCTATTTCACTTTCTTTACCAATGTTGCCAAGTTATTTGTTGATATTTTCAGGTAAAGTAGAATATTAAAAATGAAAATAAACTTTATGCCATTACCGCATAAAGGTGTAACTTAGGCCGCGGCAGCGGCCGTCGCGTAGCCGGCGTTCTATGGCGTAGCCCAAGGATGTTTATAACAGTTGCGGGGCGGGCGAAGCCCGCAACGCTAATGTATGATGCCATTACCGCATAAAGGTGTTACTATAAAAGGTGCAACTTAGGCCGCTGTAGTGGCCGTCGCGTATCCGGCGTTCTATTGCGTAGCCCAAGGATGTTTATAAATAAAATAAAATAATAAATATCCTTATGTTTTTTAAAATATATTTTATTATAAATAAACTCAATTAGGTATAAGCCTTTTTGAAATACCCAACCAGCGTTAATGACTTCAAATCATGAAAATTGGTCCAACGTTGCAACACAGTAAGTATTAGGTCAAATAATGAGACTTCTCGCATTGACATTTTCAGCACAGAAAAATAAAGGGTTTATATTTTCGGTAAAAATGTCAATTTATAAATAGTTTATTATTAATTTTTCGCGTTAAAAGTCTATAATCCGCAATTTTTTTGCTTTTAACCTGTTCTATACAGCTTAGGCTATATGATAAAATTTTAAAACTATCAAAATTCGACCGACCTTATATGACACCAGACAGACCCAAAATAATTTATTAAATTAGGAACCATTTATTTTGCCTGGGGATGCAGAAAACCTGCAAACCGATTTGTACTCGACATCAGTGGCGGCTCGTGGGGTAGAGCCACAGTGCCATGGCACTACCTGCCCTTCTGTCCAGCGTACTGCCCTTTACAAATTACCAAAACCTATTAAAATTAATATTCTCCTTTTTAAAGCAATTAGCAAAATAATTTAAAAATGGAACACAGTCGGGTGCAAATTTCCATCTATTGAGGAAGCGATTATGCGTAAAACGGTAACGTAGCTTTAGCGCCAAAGCGACGAGGCACACGGGAGGCCCGAAGTTATGACGTAATTGCCATAACACACCAATAAAAAACATAGGAAAATGACCTTGAATGCGAGCCGGAAAACATATCCGTGTAGCGCCAGGCTCTTTGACCCCGTTTGACCCTTTGACGTTAGACGTTTCAAATTCAAACAGTTGTTTGTCTGCGTCGTGTCGTGTAAGGTTGTTTGTAAACTAAATAATTTTCGTTCGGCCTGCTGATGTAATAGAAATATTTATGGAAAAAATACTTAGGTGTGCGGTTGTGATAAATCTAATAGACTTATGTTTTATGTGTGTTTTATTTGATGGGGGAGCAAACTTGGTCCCAAAAAGGTACAGATGATTTGGTCCATATCTGGGAAAAAATGAAGACACATGAAAAATCGAAGGTACATTTAAACAATATATTTAATTTCACTATGCTTGGTAAAATTAACCTTAAAACTCAATTAAATTCTGCATATCACAATAAAATAATGAAGAAAAACGAACAAATTGATAAAAACAGATACATATTAAACCAAATTATAAACTGCGTTCGGTTTGTGGTTCTTTCGGTCTATATAGTACACTCTACTTACAGTATTTTTTTAAAATTCAAGATATGATATGTAAATTCATAAATTAAATTAGGTGCCTTTTTGCTTATTTTTCCTACTTCAAAAGCAAGAACTATTAACAAAAAAGGGCGCGACACCCAAAATTTTTTTGCCTGCGGCGCTAAGGGTTTACCTGGCCCTACTTCACTAAAATGGCACGAGCCGCCACTGCTCGACATTTTATGTCACAATATTTTTAGTAATGACACTATTAATGATGCTCTTCACTAAACTACCCGTTTTGTGAATCACATCGGTTCGATTTATAATAAAAGATCTTCTTTATTGACTGTGGTACGTTTTAATAGTTATAACGGACTTTTTACCAACAATTGCACTAAATAACACTACTCTACGCCCTGAACAAAACTAACTTCCTAAAAACCCGTACTATATTAATTCTTGGAGCTCTCGTTACCCTAGTTACTAACAATAATGAAAATAGTTACATGGTGGATTTAACATTCTCCCACCTGAGGCACGATTTTTACACAAAAGAATGCCTCATTAAAATAAGTTAAAGACATTTAACCTCAAAGTAATTTTAAAAACATACAACAAAGACAATAAAATCTTACAATCTAACTTCCTATACAATAAGAAGTAACTATACTAGACAGAACGGAACCGTTACAAAAACCTTTTCGGGACTTTAGTTTCACGGCCACTACGCGTTAGTTTTACTGTCGGTACGAATGTTCTGCTTAACACTCCCGGACTTTCTCGCGCACTTTCAGTTGGATCGGGATCAGGAGTAGGACAGTCTCTATACATTTCTCCTTCTGCCAATACACGGGATACTTCAACACCACCATTCTCCTTATCATCTTGAAGATCAGGTCCATTGAAGTTCTCATCGGTACATTCTAAGGGGTATAAACGTTGAACAGGTCTTAGTAGAGATCCTTTAGAAGTATGCACACGTACAAGACGAATTTCACCATCTTTTCCGGGAAGTAATTCAATAACTCGTCCCAAAGGCCAATGGAGACGCTTGTCATTGTCATTGCCTATAAGCACCAACTCTCCTAGCACGATCTGTCTACCAGGTTTTTTAGAACGCCAGTATTTCAACTGTCCCAAATATTCGTTTCTAAATCTTTGACGTAGGTCATCTCTTAACTTTTGAATATGTAAACTTTTCTTGCAGAGTGAATGACGATCAACTAAGTCACCATCAGGAATACCAGCTTCAACTTGTTCCCTTAAAAATATCATTGGCGTAAGCGGTACCAATTCATCTGGCTCACTAGAAATATAGGTGATCGGCCTTAAATTTATGGTGGCTTCACAGTCACACAGAATAGTGACCATATCTTCATAGGTTACGGAAGCACGACCTAGTATTTTACGCAACATTGGCTTAAGAATTCCTATCATTCTTTCCCAGAAACCGCCCCACCATGCAGCTGTCGGGGGATTGAAACGCCACGTAATTCTATCGACACTACTAATCTGTTCTACCATCTGCCAATTAATTTTCCTAAAGGCATTTGCGGTGCCCACAAAGTTAGTACCATTATCAGTATATATAGTTTTAGGTCGACCGCGACGCGCAATAAATCGTCTTAAGGCTTGCATAAAATTTGAAACTGACAATGATGTGCACAATTCCAAATGAACGGCGCGGTAGACAGCACACGTGAACAGGCAAACCCATGCTTTCGCCCCAGTCTTTAGAAACAACGGCCCAGCAAAGTCTATACCCGTTATTTCAAACGCAGCGGATTCGCGCACACGATCTTTGGGAAGCGGCAGCAAATTTGTTACGAATGGTTTACTTTTAGTTTTTTTACAAATGACACAACTTGATATGGCAGACTTAATAGCTCTTCGTCCATCCAATACCCAGTACTTTTCTCGAAGAATGCTCATAAGTCCTTGAGTACCAATGTGACAGGATTTAACATGCTGTTCGAAAATAAGTTTATTTACCAAAACATTCTTTGCAGGCAAAATGACAGGAAAGCAAAAATGTTCCACATCCTCTCTCGAACTTAGGCGGGATTTCAAACGAAGTACTCCCAGCTCATCTTTAAAAGGATATAAACTACATAATCGAGGATCCTTTTCATCAGCAAAACATTTATGTTGTATAAACTTTAACAGATGAGTCTCAGCGGCGTCTAGTTCTCTAACAGTTAATTCACCTTGATATTTCTTTAAAGACTTTTTAATGTTACTTAAAAATCTAAAAATCCAGGCAAGCATGCGTATAGTTTTGGTATATTTTGAAAAATATAACAAATGCCAGTCATCTATAGACATGTCTACATTTGAAACATTAAGCGTTGTAATTAACTTCTTTTTCTTTTCGCTGTTGAGCTCTTCTTCATTACAAATAACGTTTTCTTGTGGCCATAAGTTGGGGTCTTCGTAAAGCCAACTCGGTCCCTGCCACCATTTGGATTTCCATAACTGTTTGGGAGAACATCCTCTCGAGGGGAGATCCGCCGGATTCATAGCTCCTGGAACATGGTGCCACATTTTACACAAAGTGTATTTTCTAATTTCTGACACACGATTGCCAATGAATGTACTCCAATCTTCTATTCTGTTTAACCAAAATATAACGGTGGAAGAGTCAGTCCAAAAGTAAAGTTTTATTCTCGGATCGAGATCTAAATCTTCCTTCAACGAGACGTACAATCTAGTGCCAATAAGAGCCGCCAGAAGTTCTAATCGTGGTATCGACAGCTTTTTTAATGGAGCTATTCTCGACTTGGCTGCTAGAAGTCTTACAGTAACTTGACCATGGTAAACTCCTCTGAAAAATATGACAGCAGCGTAGGAATCTTGGCTAGCATCACAAAATGTGTGCAAACTTCCATGCTCGATATCGCAATTATCATCATAGATCCACCTCGGTATTTTAATATTCGACAAAAAATGCAATTCTTCTACCCATTGACGAAATGCATGTTCGATATCAGGATCTACAGCAGCATCCCAACTTAATTTCTTT
Organism: Polydrusus pterygomalis; assembly: GCA_963969555.1. NCBI lineage: Eukaryota > Metazoa > Arthropoda > Insecta > Coleoptera > Curculionidae > Polydrusus > Polydrusus pterygomalis. The sequence continues at coordinate 117,607,459 of OZ018376.1, forward strand.
TCCCAAGTCTTTTGTAGTAACAATTTTGGAAGTAATGTAGTGGGTGAAATAAAACCTATAGGATCGAATATTCTTTGCGCAAACGACAACATGATCCTTTTACTAATAGGCTTATTAGCCAATTCATCTTTATCTTTCATCCAAACTGTATTCACCATCAACAAATCACTTTGTGTGTCCCATAGCAGTCCCAGAACAGCGGTCGGGGGGAGAACTGAAGTTTCTTTATGTACTTGACCAGAAAACTCCCACCCTCTTAAATCAAACTTTGCCTCGTTCATGACTGTTGTTGATTGTTCGATAAAAGTTTTTAGGTCCTCTTCATTTTGAACGCTTGTTACACAGTTGTCGACATAAAAACTGTTTAAGAGTTTTAACATGACATTTTCCGAATGCGGCTGATTTCTGCCATTATTTTTAAGAGCCTCGGTAATGTGGTGCTCGATAGTAGCTCCTAGTAAGAATGGACTGCTGCTAACACCAAATACGACTCTCTTATGACGAAAAATTTTTTCCTTGCCATCTTCATCAATCCAAATAAAACGCAAAAAATCTCTATCAGCTTTACACAAACTTATTTGTAAAAAGGCCTTTCTAATATCTGAAATGACCCCAATTTTGTGTAACCTAAATCTCAATAATATATTCGGGATAAGCTCAATATTATTAGATCCCTTCTCAAGGCATTGATTTAAAGAAGGCTTTCCTTTTTCTTTTGCTGATGCATCGAAAACTGGTCGAATTTTTGTAGTGCTGGCTTCTTTAATAACGGGCCGGTGCGGTAAATAATGTACATCTAGCTCAAGTGGTACATCTTCAATTACCTCTTCGATAATGCCTTCGTCAAGCCACTTACTGAAAACCTGGCTATATTCTGTTATAAGATTATCCCTTTTAAGCTTGTTCAATGTATTTTGCAACCTATTTTTCGCCATATGGTAAGCATTTGATAGTATTGGATGACCCTGTAACCACGGCAACCTTACTTCATAGCGCCCTTCCTCATTCACCTTTATCGTATTTGCAAAAAAATCCTTGGCAGCCAACGCAAGCTCTTCTTGGGTTTTAGTTTCTGTGGGGTCCCTAATTCCTAAAATGTCTAACTCCCATAGCTGAGGTAGCGAGGCGTCTTTTATAAAAAGCAAAATATCCGTCATGGTAGTGGTGTAAGAATTTTTCAAAGGTATTTTTCCCATCAATGTCCACCCTAATAGAGTCTCGATAGCTACTAATCCACAGGGTAGCAAATGTCTACGCCCAGTATATAACTGCCCCGCTAAGTCTGAACCGATCAAAATATCAATTTTACTATTATTGGAATTAGCATTCTCATCTGATAGCTTTACTCCTAGACTGTCTAGCTGCTGCATCCAAGGTCCTTGAAAAACTTGTGGAATTTCAGTACAAATAACAGGCTGCGTCAAGGCTTCCATTGTAATGCTAAAATTACCGTTGCTAAGTTCTATATCATAAATTTCATGTTCTTGCGCAGATAGACTACCTCCAAACAAGCAATGTACCACTTTAACTTTATCTTTTGGCTCATATCCTAAAAGACGCGCTGTATGTTGCAGGATGTATGACCTCTGGGAACCAGTATCAATTAAGGCCCTAACTATTCGAGATCCTGAAACACCATTTAATTTAATTTTCAAAGTTTGTAAAAAAACATGAGTACTATTACTATTTGTGCAGCTGATTAATCCATTTGAACCCTGGTGATTTTCCTTTTCCTTTGATGTAGATTGCTCTTTCTCCTGTCCGCTGACTGACAACCCTGGACACATCAAAGCAAAGTGTGATTTACCACAAATAACACATTTCAAACGAGTACGACAATTTCTCGCTGGATGTCCCACCTTAAAACAATTAAAACAAGCTCTCTTTTCACTCAAAATAGATTTTTTCTTATCTAATGGCATTTTTTGTGCTTTCATACAGTTAGCAGTTTCATGAGAATTACCACAGAACCAACATTTTGCAGCACCCGCATTAAAATTTACAAGACCAGCAGCAGTAGGCACCTTTGGCTCCTGATACTCCAATATTTTACGTCTGTGTGTACCGCCACCTCGTTCAGCTTCTCTGGCGTAAGGTTGACTACGTAAACCAACCCCTTCAGTTGCCAATTGGATACGCTGCTCATTTTGCACCTCATTCTGCAAAAAATTCATTAAGCCCTTTAACCTCGCCTCCATTGATGGGTCTCCAGTAACAATGCTGGTTTGCGACGTCGACGAAGCCTGCAAGATAAAATGAGATGAACGCTGCCAAACACGCAATAACTCTTCCGGTAAACATGATTCTATTAAAGGAAAAATCATAGCGGCACATTTATCAGATGTAATACCGAGAGTCTCTAACGCTCTTAAATGTGTCTCTAATTTATCATAGAGGGTGGACAAATCGAATTTATTAGTGGAATTAGCGTTATGCAAAATTAATTTAAGTAATTCGCGAATATAAACTTCTATCTGCAAGTCTTCTCGTCCAAAACGAGATTTTAGACTGTCCACCATACTATTATAATTAGCACCAACTGCTGGAAAGCTTTCGACAAGCCGTCTAGCCCTACTTCCCTGAACTGTCGCCTGAATTAAATACTCTACTTTATCTTCAAGGTCTATTTCTGGGTCTTCATGTACCTTGCTAAATTGTGCCCAAAACGGCAGCCAATCTTTTATGTTCCCATCAAAAACTTTAAATTGAATAGTAGGTAATTTAAACTTCCTCTTACCTACTGCCATGCCAGTCGACGTGTTACCTGGTTGAGATTGTGAAACGCCGGTATCTGACCTTGGGCCTCTCTGTAGCAGTTCTCCATACTCGTGGTAAAAGAATAAATACTTTTTTTTATATTCTTCGCTGCTGTCCATTTCTTGTAATAAACTTTCTTCGGTAGCATCTTCTTCCATTAAAAAGTCGTATATTTCGCTATCCACTAATTTAAGGGCCTCATAACTTTCCTGAAGAATGTCCCAAACCGCTTTAATGGTAGAACAATTCTTGTCACTTGCATCTAGCAATTTCTGCAATTCATTAGCTTTTCTCGTAAAGGATGAACGGAGAACAGTACGATGTTTCCTTTTGGCTTCCATTTTTTCCTAATAAATGAGCGTCGAATTGCCAACACAAACCCCCGTTTGCCTTAAGTCCTCAACTATGGCAGCCCGGTGTGTAAAATATGGCAAAGCACTAAAATCAGTTCGGACGTGTCGGCAAAGTCCCAGTTGTCACTCAAAAAAACGTCAACAGTCCTGTCACGGTCGCCAAATATTAATGATGCTCTTCACTAAACTACCCGTTTTGTGAATCACATCGGTTCGATTTATAATAAAAGATCTTCTTTATTGACTGTGGTACGTTTTAATAGTTATAACGGACTTTTTACCAACAATTGCACTAAATAACACTACTCCACGCCCTGAACAAAACTAACTTCCTAAAAACCCGTACTATATTAATTCTTGGAGCTCTCGTTACCCTAGTTACTAACAATAATGAAAATAGTTACATGGTGGATTTAACAGACACATTTGTCAAAACTAGGGAGGTTATTCACGACATTATATAATACGGTAGTGTTCTTCGAAACATTTTGATAATTACTGAAAATTAGACGTGCTTCTCTCTCAGATTCATAAATAACCAATAGGTTTATCGCGTTTATATTACGGATATCTTTATAACGCTGAAGTGGAAGCCGACTATAATATCTATCCTTTATTATCGGCTAAGTTTAAACGGCGGTCGACTAATGGATATTTTGCTGTAAGAAATTTGATCAGTAAATTTGGCATAAAAGTTGTTAATATAGCTGTGAATGCTGATTTAAACATACAATAAAATATATTATTTATGTGAGTATTTTCGATACTCCACATTTCCATTACGGCAATAATATTCTATATTAGAATTTATTTTCAAAGTGGTCGGTGGCCTAGTGGTATAGGTTACGACTTGTGGTCACGATGGTCCCGTGTTCAATTTCATCAGGCGCGCCTTTTTATTTTTTTTATATTTCGTTATTTAGGTAATGAAAGTGTTTTAAATTTCGGGTTCTTACAGCGACAATCCTCGGTATGAAAAAAACGAACTTGGGTTGTGAAGAAACTAAATTTATTTTGATCGCGAATTGAAATGCTTTACAATTAGAGGTTGCTAACAAATGGTTTTGTCAAGAATAAGAAAGGAAAAGAACGAACTCGAACAGTGCCGTGCCCGAAGGGCTCGGCACAATAACATTTTCACCAATTTCTCATCTATCAATGTAAGAACATTTTTTTTCCTTAATTGATTGAATTCATATTTTTATAGGACAAACTTGGAAAGTATATCCCCCTTTGTTGTGCGATTTTAAAGAGCCGGTGCTGACAGGTTCAATGTCAATATCAATGTCATAATATTAAATATTAAATCAAGCGAGACGTTATTGGATTGTATTAAAAGTTTCTCGTTAGGCAGTTTACAGTGTAATACTTAACGAAAGTATTATTTAAGTATAATTAAAGTACTAGACGATTGTCGATGGTCAATGGTGATTACAACGATATAATAGAAAAATTGGGTTTATAAAAATTTGTTCTTCACAGCAAGGTCTCATATCAAAAACGCGGGTAAGTAATCAGTTTTTTTATTTTATGTAACTGGCATAATTAGTGTTCGAACTACATGCCTGGTTTTTATAGGCCGGCCAAGAATTATTAAAATAATTCTAAATAGTAATAATATTTGACAATGTATACCTACCTATTTTATAAATACCTAGGTTAGGTTAGGTTAGGTTAGAGTGACAGACTTCTGGCACTGTCCGAACAGTATCACGTTGCAATACCACACTTCTTCCGCGGAACCTATCCGCATCAGCTTCCTGTTGAGTAACACGATGTAAAACTAGAATAATTTTGGCAGCTTATTCAAACCAGCCACTACTGTTAATAAACTTAGTAAGCCGACCCAGTGGTAAGTTGCTTACTTCGTCAAGATCATTATATAATGGTTCACCCAATGCATTGAACCTTCTTCTTGCGAGGCCAGGGCATTCATACAAGAAACGCTGAATACTTTCGTCCTCTTCTTCATCTCTGCACTTCTGCGGAAGTCGTTAGATGGTATCTGCATATGTTCGGCATATCTACCGAAATAATAATGTCCGGTGACGACGGCAGTGATATTTCTTAGGTCTTTCCGACATTCCGACTGTGCTTTAATAACGCTGTGGTTTTCCTATTATCAAGTATTGGCCACAATTGCTTTGAGATGCCACAGGTTATTAGTTCTATCTATCTGCTTTGCGCAAGTTGCTTAGCTATCCGATCTATCTCCTCCTTGACTAATCTCAGTGGTCTATACAAGTCGGAAATAATAGTCAGTGACTCATTCTTAGCTTTAGGGCTCGCCAAGAGGGGTAAGGGAAGAGAGAAGGAAATTCCAGTGGTATCCAGTAATTTTTTATAATTACTATATAATGGAATAGTAATAAGTAGAATTAGGCAAATATGCACTTGAAAAATTAAGTTTATGCGCATAAATATACATGATTTTAGTCCAAAATATGCAAAAAAAAAGTTTATTCAAAATTATGTCTAATTCTAGTAATAAGAAACAAAATTGTAATACAAACAAAAATAGTAGGTAGTACTATGTATTTATTAAGCCTAGGAAAAAAAATAGTCCTGGATGATAAGGGGTTTTTCTTATCATAAAACATCATATTAAAAGTTGCAACAAAAAATTAAATCAAAAATCAAAAAAATTTTAAGTTTAATTATTACTCGTTATCGGAGGTTTGATCAGAATTTGACTCAGAATCATTATTATCACTACTTTCGGAACCAAGATTGATAATAAGAGGTTCAACTACAACTTCGACCGTATTATCCAAATCCCACATTTTTTGTTCTTGTTTTATCACCTGTCGGATACACTTCTGCCAATTATCAGCTGTAACGTTATCAATAGCTTCGTTTAATAAAACTTTAACGTTATTTAATTTAAATATTGTGTTTTTTCTCGCAACTTCACCTTTTATCTGGGCCCATATAAGTTCAAAAGGGTTTAATTCACAATGATATGGCGGTTATCGCAATAGAGTAACACCATGTTTATGCGCCATTTCATCGACAACATATTTAATATACTTGTCTTTATGAACACGGACAATATCAAGCAAATGTACTTTAAGCATATTTTCACCAAATGGTACACTGAGGGAAAATTTAGTCTGCCACAACTAAAATCCGGGTTGTAGCGACAAAAAATATGTATTAAATAGGGGACAGTTAGAGATTTGGGTTGTAACAACCTATTTAAATTAGTTGACCCTTAAACGATGTCATGCTAGTTGCTGCTACTAAACCTTTGGGTTCTCACAACCAAGTCGTGGTAACTAAATTATTTAGCTGTCGCAACTAAAGGCGATGGTTGTTATAACTATATATTTTGGTTCATTTTAGTAGGTACAACTAGAAAATCAGATGGAATAATAATTCATGGAGTTCTTGTAACTTTATATTTTAATTAGGACAACTAGAAACTTGGGTTACAGTAACAAATAATGGAGATTGCTGCAGCGCTTATTTTGGGTTGGCCTCGCCTTCACCATATTGTGTGGGTCGAACTCGTCTTCATCATAATATTTTGATTGGCGCGCATTCGACATTCGCCAAAAGTAAATGGTCTATTCTTTTTGTTCCATGCAGTTCTACTGAAAACGAAAAAATCATTAGATAGTATAGAAGCAGGATTTCACTAACGTACTATTTATTTTTAAATTAACATATTTTAATAGTAACAACCCTTTTAGACTTTAAATTTTTTTAGGGGAGTTGAATGAAAAGTTGACCTACAAATTTGTGACATGCTGATTGTCAGTTATCACAAAGGCAAAGGGGTCATCTTAAACAAACTGAAAACCCCACAAAATCCATGTAACCCAACTATCCCAGAAGTTGTTGTAATATCTGATGTATTGTACTGAAGTCTCATAGTAATTAATGGCCATCAGGGTAATGGCTATTTATGCCCAATCAGTGTATTTTCTTTGAAACGAATAATTTTTCCACCAGGATTTTTAGTTATATTGACTATCGTAGTATAAAAGAACCTCATTGGCTACGTAATGGCTTATCACAAAATGCTCGTAACAATATGAGAGATTTAAGGACTTTAGTGCCCACAAACAAAAACACTGATTTTCTGACATGGTATTGTCCTAGATATAAACCCCTCTTATTAATAGTACCTTTAATACATTTCCTATAGTTAACCTATACTTCTAAAGCCCAATTGAATGGCTTTATTTAGAGTTACATTTTTGGGAGAAAATGGTCTTTTTCAGCAATAAACTGCGATGTGAGGCAAATAATTATTGTCTATGCTATAAAATTAGAAAAGCACACACAGCGACTTTGTTGCAGGTAGGGTAAAAAGGTACCAAAATCTGTATATGGTCTATAAAAGACATTTACCATAAAAAATTCTGTCTTGTTATAGGTAGTTTATATTTTGTGAAAAGTGTGTTTGATGCTGATTAATATTTAAATGCTAACTATTAATTAAAAAATATAGGTACATACCTTCAAATGATTCCACGTTAGTCTGCCAAAGCCCACTCTAACTTTAAGCATTTTGATTTAAACCAAAACAGTGAAAAAACATCAATCTCGTCCGAGCACAAGCGATAGCCAATAATAAAATGGCGGTTCTTCCTTTTATCAACAGGGCGTTTTCGGTTGGGGTTGGGGCGACCGCCAGTCCTCGGTTGTACCAACACAGACGGGTCGGTTGTCATAACCTAAGATGGGTTTGGGGCAACTTTCAGTTATCAACCCTAAAGTCCCTTTAGTGACAACTATAAAATTCGGTCAAATATTGACCGACAACCCATATTTTTAGTTCCTGCAGCAAATCTTAGGGTTGTGTCAACTTCTACGTGACAAGAAAAAGAAATAAGTTCCATTAGCCGCTAATTCAAGTTGTTGAAACCAAAACATCAGTTACTACAACCAATTTTTTTTAACCCAATTTCCAAGGTTGGTCGATTTTCTCAGTGTATGTTGTGTCTTGATTTTAACCAGTCGATTATGTCGGCTTTTCGCCAAGCAGTAGTGGGTATTCTTTCTACGCGCCGACTGTGATATGGCGCATTATCTATTACGATTACCGAACCGGGCTCCACGCGCATCAGTACGGACGAGAACCACTTTTCAAACACTTCAGCATTCATACCCTCATGGTAGTCGCCAGTCTTCCTAGATTCGAAAACGTTAAGACCACCAACCAAAAAACCAGGGTTGCTACCTATGTGGGTAATAATCAGTCGACGGCCCTTACCGGAAGGAGATTTCAAACCAGTGGAAAACCCGTCAAGAAATGCTTGACGTGAACTTGATATATTTAGGTCCTGCCATACTTTGGAGCGGGTGTGTCCCTTATTTAACCATGTTTCGTCGGTATAATATATTTTTTTTACCTTTAAGCCTATGGTCACGTATTTCTTCTTAAAATTTTCTTCGCTACAACACTATCTCATTTTTTTCGATTAAAAAGCTCTTGCGTAATGTTTGCTTTAAAACTCCAAAGGATATTTTTGGTAAAGATTCATCAGCATTTAATTCAACTTTGATTTTATTTAGGGTTGGCATTTCGTTTCTAAAAAAAAACTGTTCACTTTCCGGCGAATTGTATATTTTACGTCATCATCTAGAATTACTTTCTTTCTACCTCTTGTTTCCTTTTTTTCCTTCTTTTTCTTCTTTTTATTAACGTGAAGTGATCTGAAAACTCTCCGAGAAGACAATTGTGTTAAATTTCCGCAAAATTCTGCTGCATCCTCCGCGCCTAAATCGGGATTTCGAGCGCGAATACTTTCATAAACGGTTTTTACCAACGCATGTTCGGCCACAGTTAAATGTCTTTTCACTTTTTTCGCAGGGGGGTCAAGACTATAACCTAAACCCGCAAGCGCGCCTATTCAACAGGCCTCGACAAGGCCCATGCTCGTTTACTGTTGCAACGTTGCAACGTCCACCTGATAGTCGTAAAATATCAGTACACTTACGTCCGTCGATCGCGAACCTCTGTTAAAATAGAGCTGCTTGAAATGTTCCGCGTAAGCTCCAGTATACGGGCCACAATAAATTTGGCAGCGGGTGCACGTTTTGTGTCGACACGCCGTGCCCCCATTAGAACAAGCGGCATTTTGCGAGCAGTTCATACCAGATTTATTTATTATTTTAAGCCGCTCTTGTTGTGTTATTTCCGAACTAGTGACTGACGTCACTGACTATTATTTCCGACTTATAGTATAGCCACATTATTTTCTGCTAGTTCGACAGACTGCCCCATCCCTGGCGAGCGCATCAGCCGCCTTGTTGCCATGTATATTGCAATGACCAGGAACCTAATACAAGGTTACTCGATGCTGAGCACCAAGTGTGCAGAGATTGTTGCGACAGTGCCTTACTAATTTTGTTTTAATGCTGAACGAAAAAATTGCCTTTATCGGAGCTTTACTGTCTACAGTGAGGACCTAAAGTCCGTCCCCCCCTCTAACTTCTAAACCGTTCGGTATATTTTAATGAAATTTTGAACGATAATATTTGAGCAAGTCTTGCACTTTTTAACATACCAATGACAGCTTTAAATGTCAAGATGACAGCTGGGTCCGCTTTTGGAATATTTTTTTAAATGGAGCACTCTGTATATTTTTACATTTTTAAATTCCACATAAAATTATAATAATTTTTTATTAAATGCATTATTAGTCTATACTTCATAGTTTCCGAGATATTGACTCTCGAAAAGTGACATTTTTGAACTTTGACAGCTTATAACCTTCTAACAGTACGTCTTAGAGCAAAACGGCTTACATGTCCCTATCTTCAATTTTTATTATCTTCCCAAAAAAATCAACATCCGGTTAAACCGGATTTAACTCGAAAGCAGGAAATATAGCTGTTCCGGTTTAACTGGAAGTTGATTTTTTTGGGAAGATAATAAAAATTGAAGATAGGAGGGACATGTAAGCCGTTTTGCTCTAAGACGTACTGTTAGAAAGTTATAAGCTGTCAAAGTTCAAAAATGTCACTTTTCGAGAGTCAATATCTCGGAAACTAGGAAGTATAGGCTAATAATGCATTTAATAAATAATAATTATAATTTAATGTGGAATTTAAAAATGTAAAAATATACAGGGTGTTCAATTTAAAAAAATATTCCGAAAGCGGACCCAGCTGTCATCTTGACATTTAAAGCTGTCATTGGTATGTCAAAAAGTGCAAGACTTGCTCAAATATTATCGTTCAAAATTCAAAATTTCAATAAAATATACCGAACGGTTTAGAAGTTAGAGGGGGGGGGGGACTTTAGGTCTTCACTGTATATAGATAGCTATAGAGTCCTCTCAGGTCAGGATGATCCTAAAAAGGAGATTGATTGCTTTACTACTGCCAAAATTTCTGCTTAAATATGCTGCAGTAGCCTGTGAGTCTATACGACCTCTGTATTTGCATGCGCCCACTCCTAACTATTTCATCATTGACCTGAACCGAAAACCTTACCTCACAAATATTTATGACTCAAATTCTAGGGGCAAATTTACCACGACGTTTATATTTATTTAAAATTAGGAATTTTGATTTTAACTAATGTAATAAAAAAATAAAATATAATTTTTTTAATTTATAGTATTTTAACATAATATGTCCGAAGCACCACCAACATTCTGCGTAACGTTGCATCGACCAAATAATTATATTATTAGTGCAATAATACCGGGCATTTTACTCAGTGTATTACGGGATGTGTATATTTTTATAGCTTCTCATTCAACACTTCGTTTCTTAATATGTTCGTTGTTTGTTGGATCCAAATACTCAAAGAATAACACTGCACCTTTCATCAGCATAATGATAACCATACGACCAAGCGCCGCGCCGCCCTCATGTTGCAACGGGCTATTTTCTTAACTACACTGAGAAAAGGCCTTCTATTCCTTTTAAGAATTTACATACTCTTTATACAACTGTTTAATAGTTACTATACTTAACAGCAACACGGTTTTCTACTGTAAGACAACGAAAATTGCTAGACCGTTGTGTAGTAATTATGTTACGGTAATTTAGCCAATAGGAAATAAGAGTTTTATATACTGTATAAGTTCCGACATCCGACAAGCAGTTGTAATGAAACTTGACAATATATAATAATAATATTGGCTTGCTATGGTTAATAAACAGTGGCGGACATATCGTCGGGCCAACTGGGGCAATGCCCCGGGGCCCAGGCTCAAAGGGGGCTCATTAAATCCATTCATCCAACTTAAAACATTCTTAAGAGTGCCCATTCTTTGTCTATACTATACGCGGCAATACCGAACACCACCGCTTTCGTAGTGCTGAATTTGCTTCCAATGATGCCGGTGAATATAAACGATATTTATTTTCTTGGATTTTTGGCGAAATCGATTAAGAATCGGGGAATTCCCGAAGCGTATTTGTCGTTTCTCAGTTGCATTGCAATTACGGTTAAGGAGATTTACAGAGCCGCTATAATAAATTAAATGAAACAGGGAACTACCCGAATCACATTATAATACTAAAAGTGCATAGGAGCATTGGTCATATTGTCACGAACTTTCTTCGTGGTAGGGGTCGTAGCGGTAGAGAAAGGAAAGTCTGGAGTCTATAAAATGGTCGTCTATTGTATCTTCTTGATTATTGCCCTAATAGGAGAACCAGCATGTCTGACGTGTTTCGGCGTAGGCTCGTTATCGAACTGACAGGTGCGTCACTTGACGATGGTCAAGGCTTGTCACCTATTGTTGAGCTGAAGAGTGGGTGCGGCACTTGACGATGGTCAAGGATAGTCACCCATTGATGAGTTGACCGGGCGGTAGGCTCCGATGCTGCTGCTTGAGTTGGCCCAGTTTATATACCCACATAAGTGATGAGATTGCAACGCACTTGACCCCGATTGGCGTACAGTGGGTTGCGATCTCAACAACGCACAGTGGCTCGAGCATCCAAAATATACCAGACCACTGTGAGTTTTAGTTGACAATATTTCTATCATTATTTTATTCGCATTAAGTTTGTGAGGTTAGTCGTTTTACACACAATTTTAAAATTTGGAGATTTTTTAATAAACATCTATAAAAATCGAGTCCTCTCCTATTCTACCTATACTTTAAGCTAGACTCTGGCAACACTGTTTATTACTTTAGTCATCAGTTCTCTTTGCGTTCTGTGGTCATCAGCACCCCGGTGAAACTTTAAATGGACGATTTTGCACGACAGTAGAAAGAGAAAGAAGAGAGAGAGGTGTTAGTGTGCCCGCCGGCCATTAGAGTCAAATATTGGCGCTGTTGTCAGTGTTGTCGCTTGAAGATTCTCCAGCTGGCCGAGTAACCGGGTTCTTTCGCTTATTTTTGACATATAGAAGAGAAGGACAGTTATAGTCTGACCTACTATAACGCTTCCCAAACTGCGCCAGGTGCTAATTGGAACAAACCAGCCAGCCCGCCATGTCAAAACTGCCAATTTTTCTTGTCCACGTTTTTTTTTTATCAGGAAATTAAATTAATTTTTTATTATCATTTTAATATTTAATACAATTCTATTAGTTTCTGTTCTGGAAAACTTCGTCGATGTATGTGACTTGTTAGTTATTATTCCAGCCTACCATGCAGGTAATTATTTTTTATTGTTTATCAAATTGATTTGACACATATACCAATATTTTATATAGGAAATGTGAGTTTACAATAAATAAATTAACATGAAATGTTTCATATACGTAAGGTGTTGGTTAACAAGCCAATCTTAACAAAATATCACTGAATAGCCTGCAGATAACTGCAACACATTTTGTGCCCGAGGTAATACCTAACAACAATCTATCAGTTACGAACAGATAAGGTTAGTCTCTTGAAATGATAATTTTAATATTTTTGTTTTACTGAGTAGATTAGAAGTATAACATAATGGAACAAAGATAATGGTTTGAGCTAACTCGATGAGATACTTGGCCATTGGCCCATTTTTTACAGAGAAATTTAATGTCTACCCGATACTGTTCCTTTTGTTTCAGAGAATGCTGTAAGAATCACCTGATAATTTATGGATGTTTTAGTACATGTCTCGTTACTTCCTGGTGCTTGTGTTTTATGCAGTATTTGTGATATATTATATGAATTGAGACAATTCCTGACGAGTGAGACCTGTGAGAACAGTGGCGTAATTTAAGATTTGGCGCCCCGGGCATATAAGGTTTGCCGCCCTAGTGGCGGGGTGAAAAGTAGCAAAAGCAAAAAATTTTGGGTGCCACGCCCTTTTTTCATTGATAGTGTTTGATTTTCAAGTAGATAGTGCCGCTTGCAAAAATTTTTAGGTGAGTCACTCAAAAATCGAATTATCGACAATGATCGACATGCTCAAGATACTCTACAGAACCGGCTCGGCCGCCATTTTTGTTGTTGAGTTTTAAGGTTTCTCTATGGATTCCTTGTAGTTTTCTTAGCTATCGTGAATTGTAGGTGTTTAATATTTATGGATTTCTAGTTTTTGTGCAGTTTAGTGAATTGTCTCTGGTTGTGAGAAAATTAATTCTGTCAAAGTTGCTGGTTGGTTAATTTTTTGGTTAAAATCTGTAAATCCCGGCATTAAGCTTTTAATAAAGCCAGTATTTCACGGGGCAAGTTCTCGGGCAAAAACTTTTCAAATTCTTTAACACGAAATTTTGCTTGAAAATGTTTTACACGTAGTACCCAAGTTTTTGCCAAATTGTAAAAATCAATACAAGTTATATACCAACTAATATTTGACTTGAGGTTAGGTACGCGATAACACCGTAGATTATTGGTTACTTTGCTGGTTTTGTCTGTTTTTATATTCGATTTTATAAGACTAGTTTAATTCACTTGCTCTTTTTCTCTTCCTTTTCGAACTAAAAACACGACGACGAATCATTTTTAAACAGATTTTAGAAACAAACCCTTAAAAACTATTTTCTATCCTCAAAATCTAATGAGGTTTGCAACTACTAAAAATGCCAGAAATCACTACCTTTTTTCCCAACTTGATCAAAAATTGAGAAGAAATTTTAATTTTTTGGCAAGAATTTAAATTTTAAATCCCGGCCCTGTCTATTTTCCCATTCGTCAAACGATAATGTCGCAGTGCGCATGTCTATTAGTGTCTAGCTTTGTTTACATGCGCGAGGCCGTAAAACAGACACTTTCGTGATTATTGTTTGCTTATCTAAAGGTTAATTGTCTATGGTGCGAATCGAATGTTTCTACCACCCACCACCGCTGCCCCGCGCGGCGCGGCGCGCCCCCTAGACAAAAACGACACGAGCAACGACGAGACATCCCGACTCGCCCGACGGACTACATACTCCCAAAAGCGTGAAGGATACGTCGCACGGCAATATAATCGACCCCCGTGTCTTATTGCTCGTCGTTAGAAGCGGCCCCCCGTGTCTTGTTGCTCGTCGTGAGAAGGGGCTAGGCCGCCCCTCGAAGGCTGCCGCCCCGGGCCACTGCCCCTATTGCCCTAGGGTAAATACGCCACTGTGTGAGAAGTAAACCTAATGACATTAGTTTATTATAAACAGTTATTTTTTTTGTTATGGTTGTCAGTGTAGTTTTTATTTATAAATAAACGTAGAAAAAATTATTTACTATAAAGTGCTCCAATTTCCAAATCTTGGTTAATATAAAAACGTGCATTATTTATTCCATAAAATAAATACTTTTGTGCGTCTTTTTATTAATTTAATTATACTTATATTGAATCACAAATTAAATCAATAAAAACTCGTTCAAAAGTTAATAATTAAATTGAAAAGTCCTAAAACCGCTGTTCAAATTTCCAGCCATTGCGCCTCTGATGGCAGGCGGGCACACTGACACCTCTCTCTCTCTCTCTCTTCTTTCTCTCTTTACTGTGTTGCGATTTTTTACCAAGGAGTTAACATTTCTAACCCTATAAATTTTCTTTGGTTATCAGTACATCAGTGTACGTACGCTACGTCGCGAGAGGGTAATAGTGTACGTGATGTGATTGTGAATCCCGCCAGAAATCCAGATTTCTAATTATTAACATAACGTATCTATATCCTTATTTCTTTTCATATTATTATATTCTTATTATATAAACAGTTTCCTATTTTATTTCATTATTGTTATTTATTGTTTGTTTTATTATTTTTTATTGTTTATTATTAAAGAATATTTTTTCTATAAGTACATTTCATTTCTCCTACTTGTTTTTTTTTTATCATCAAGGGGCCTATGAACATATTTTGCCCCGGGGCCCAAGTCTCACTAAATCCGCCACTGTTAATAAAGCATATACTTACCACTAAAAATCAGTGCTGCAACCCAAAAATTTAAATACCTTCTAGTTTGATATTGTTCTTGCCATTTAATATTGCATATTATGATTATCTATTATGCAACATATGGTTTACTAAGATGGTAAAATTCGTCCATAGCTTATAACCAATACTAATGATGGGTTGTGCGAAATAAGAATCTTCTATTGCTTTATCTGACATGTAAAGTTTAAAAAAACTTAAACACAAAGTAAAACTTAATCAATTGAAACAGGTATTGGTACGATCAATAAATTTCAAATTCAGACAGGACAGCTGGAAGACTCCGAACAATGATGTGACCTGCGCAACAAATACGTTTAAAATAATACTAGGGCGCGCAGCGATTGCCGATCGCTATGTACCCCAGCAACGGCTTGGTGGATTATAGGTTCTAACGGATACAATCCGTTTTTGGGGACGCTGCTCTGCTTTCTTAATTGTAGAGAAAGAGCTTTACTGGGAACAAAATGCGTCAATACAAACTATCTCTTAGCACACCTGTTCTATAAGATCATTTTCCTCATTGTATCGTACCGTTCGGTCGGGTTTTTACCACAGGCGCCGTTTATTGAGCATGAACTATTTAACTCCGTCCAATAAATTAATTATAATCTAATAAGTTAGCATTTTTATTTTTAGGTTCTCTAGCAATATCCCTAAAAATGAATAATGATATGAATACTTTCAACGACAGCCTTCTGAAACATGAAACATTATATGACGAAGGAAATTATTCTTCGACGCTTAACCTACGTTACTACATTGTTGTTTTTGTTTTTTGTATTCATCTTCTTATATGTCTGCTCGGCGTGGCTATTGATCTATATTTAATAATAATAACAAGTAAATTTAAAAACCTTCGAAACAGAAGTAACTGCTTCATACTTCATTATGCTATTATTAATACATCGTTATTTGTTTTGGCAGTTTTACTTATTATTTTATTTTTTACATCTTACAATTTATTTTTTACATCTTACAATGAGAGCGACATGAATACTTACATGAATTATTTCTATTTTATTGTTAATTTAAGTCATTTAACGGTGACTTTAAGCTATTATGTTTTATTGTCTATGGCTATTGACTGGTATGTCGTAACGTTCTATACTAATTTCTTTCACCGATACCTCAAAGTCCTCAGTTCTGGACTTTATATAGCACCCTACATATTAGCTCTACCTAAGTGGATTGTAACTTCGATTCATTGTTTTGGAGATGTATCAAAGGCAAGAAAGTATCGAAACCTTATGGAGTTGGGCTCCTATTTTCTTTGCGTTGTTGTTATTGTTAACTTAATTATAGCTAGGAAAAGAAGAGCGATACAAGCTGTTACACATATAAAAAATAAATACGCCTTGGATATTCCAATAATTGTATTGGTATGGTCAATACCCCTAAATGTTATGAATGTTGTTAATTTATTTTTTAATTTTCACCCCTATGATCGCACAATGTCCTCTGATTTAGATAGTTTATTTGTATTTAATTGTTTATCGTTGGGTCTGTTTTATGCAATACCTATTGTGATAGCTTATCTGCTAATAAAACGTGATAAAGATTTTAAAACTGCATACTTTCTATCATGTTGTAAAAAAAGAAGGTTAAATAATGATGTCGAAACTGATGTTCAATGAAATAATGTAACTTATTTAAGAAATACTGAGGTTGTTAATTTATAATGTTTTACAAATAAATTTACATTAAATTTCAGTTTCCTTTTTATTGTGGATTTCACAAATTATTAAAACGGTTGTGAAGAAAATAAACGGTATCCACCAACGATGATAGAACAAGGTAGACATCTCATTCTCTTTATTATGACAAGTCGACAATACGTCAAATGCCCAGATCCACCAAATTCCTCGCGAGCTTCACAATGAAACCATGTTATTAACGCAATTAGAATTAATTAAAAATTATCTGAAAAATAGACCAACTTATGTTCAAATAGATAAAGAAAAAAGCTATCCAAAGGTATTTAAGTATGGTGTTCCCCAAGGAACAATTTTAGGACCATTATTTTTTAATATTTATATTGACGACTTATTTAGTATAAATTGCGATGGACAAATTCATAGTTTTGCAGATGATACTACAATTTTTTATACCGATACAAATTGGGAAAACTTAAATAATAAAATTTAAAAAGATTTTAAAATTATAAAAAATTGGTTTGATAACAATTTGTTAACAATTAATTTTAATAAAACAAATTATATTCCTTTTACTTTAAACCTAAATAACCTACCTAGTTAATAAAATAAAATATTTAGGAATTATTTTTGACAGTAAATTAAATTGGTATTTTCATATAGAATACTTAATTAAAAAATTAAGAAGTTTACTACCGATTTTTAAAAACATTAAAAATTTTTTAAATGTAAGACATACGGAAATATTATATTACGCGTTAGTTAAAACTCATTTAAATTACGGAATTTTAGGTTGGGGAGGAATAAATAGAACTTTAGTTAAAAAATTAGAAATATTACAAAAAATATTTCTAAAAATTATATTCAATAAAGATTATCTTTATCCTTCCAATGAATTATATTCAGAAACAAAAAAGTTAAACATAAGACAGCTTTACATTTATAACATCTTAATATATATATTTAAAAATAAAAACCTTATACAATTTAAAAACCATAATCATAATACACGTCATAAAAATGAAATAACCATAAAACCTAAAAGTCCATACGACAAAAAAATTTCAAATAATTATGTTTTTATTTAAACGATTATTTACCAACAAAAATTAAAAAAATTGATTTCATTAAAAAAATTGAAAGTCGAAATAAAAACATGGATATTAAAAACAGACAATTTGAAAATATTTTTAGAAATGCTTTAATTAATTAATATTGTTCTAAATAATTTATATAAGTGTACGCACTTAACATTATTTTATTCACAAAAAGCGTCAAACATATCGTAGAGTTTTAAAAAAGTTACACGTATGAAAGCAGACTATATATTACATAATGTATTAATACAAAGGGAAAATAAAAAATAATTCTTGGAAAAACATAACATTTAAAAAAAACTGCCACTTGCGCACTCTTACCGGATCAGTCGGATAAGAGTGCGCACATAGTAGTACAAGTGTACGCAGTAGGTTGTATTAGAAATTAGGAACATGCGTCGCATAAAAATGCTCCAATATTTTCATAACTTGAGCAATGCTCATGCCACCACAAGCCGCATGTTGAGCACCTAACCCAGTCGTCGCCATTTTCACCCTCACGGCAAAAATGTTGTCAAGACAATTATGTTGATGCCATTGACGAAGTGGACGATTCCATTGCAGAAACTCTAGAGGGACGACTGCGTAAGGAAATATCTTACTTAAAGTTGCTGCTTAAAGAAAAAAATAAAATTATCGCCGACAAGTGTGTGATAATTAGCGACAAGGAAGCTATTTATTATAGGGCTTTTACAAAATAACCAGTTTTGCACAGACTTAAATAAAATTAATAGTATTTCTAGCAGTAGTTCCTGTGCTACACCAAACAATCCGACAACGCCGCAATCGAACATGAAACTCAACACGAAGAACGATGATCATCTTGAAAAAAAACAAACTAACCAACACGGTAAACACTTAAATTTACCTGCGACACAGTCAAAAATCGACGGGAATGCTGAGAACGGTGTTAAAAATACGTGGTCGGTTGTAAAACCAAAAAGGTTCGGTAAACGAAAACAAACGGGAATTATTGGCACAAGTGATACGTTAAACAATATTACGGTAGCCCCAAAAAAATCGCTCTTATTTGTTTCTCGAATAAAGGCTAAAACAGCTCCGGGATTGTTGGAAACCTATATAAGGGCTCGCTTTCCTGAGGCTGAGTGTAGTGCTCTGGAGGTAAAACATCCAAATCACTATAGTTCTTTTAAAGTGTGCTTAAACTCTACAAATCTGGAAGCAGCTATGAATCCAGATATCTGGCCAACAGGTGCCTATGTGGCTAGGTTTTTTCAGAAAAGGAGCATAGCAGTGAGAAAAGGATAACTAACAATCTAATTACTAAGAGGTATGGAGTCCTTTTTTTAAATTGTCCCCTTGAACTTAAATCAGTTGGATGTATTGAAAAAGACTTTGAAATTTGCGGAATAATGCTTAACATTCAATCTAATGAAAAAATAATAATCTTGACATGTTATCGATCCCCTGATGGAGACTTTGCAACCTTCTGTAACAAACTAACCCAGGTTTTGGATTTTGTGTATAAACCAAATTTAAAAATAATTTTAAACGGAGATTTTAATCTTGATCCGCAAAGAGACAAACGTGATTATTCTCTATTAAGCGATATATTAGCCAGTTTTAACATTTTTAATATTGTGACTACCCCAACAAGAGGGAATTATTTGCTCGACCATGTTTATTCTAGTGATGTTCTGGGGTGCACTGTGGAGGACAACTGCATCTCTGATCACAGATCTTTAATAATTGATATAAATATTCAACTTCCTTATATAAATAAGTTTCAAAATATTCAAAAGAGAGTTTTTTCAGATAATAATATTCAATCATTCTGTGATAGTTTACGCAGTGAAAATTGGTTATCAGTTTATGAGGCAACTGATGTAAATATTGCCTTTAAAAAATTTCATGAAATATTTCTATTTCATTTTAATTGCAACTTTCCCTTAAAGACAACTTTAATTAATAAAAGTAGAAAGAGTTGGGTTACCCAGGAGATCAAACAGTCTAGCAAGAATCTTAAAGAACTTTTTAGTTTAAGAAAAAGATTTTCTCAGCAATACAGGGAAGCCAAGAAAAGGCATACAAGACTGGTTAGGGAAACCAAAAGATCACATTATCAGGGGCGAATTCATAATGCTCGAAATCCGATTAAAGAGGCATGGGGAGTAGTGAGGGAACTTACTAATAAGTGTAATGAAAAGAATAATGTTGAACTTTCCAGCGACGGTCGGTTAGAGGTGGATCCAAAGAAAGTCGCTACTATTTTTAATGATTATTTTATTAATGCCCCATTAGAGGTAGTTAGTAAAATTCCAGCCACTGATCAGTCGATGATATCAGCTGTTGTTGAGCCTGTGGCGGCTAGCCTTTTTTTATCTGGGTTAAATGAAATAGAACTTATTTCAATTGTTAAAACTAAAATCAAGGACAAGAAATCAGCTGGTTTCGATGAGGTATCGGGGTGGCTGCTTAGGCGGTGCATTGAATCCATTGCAAATGTATTGACGTATCTGGTAAATATGAGTTTTGAGGGAGGTCAATTTCCAGAAATTTTAAAAATTAATAAAATCGTTCCTATTTTTAAAAAGGGAGATGCAAGTTTAGTAGAGAATTATCGTCCTGTAGCTCTTATCCCTATATTTTCCAAAATATTTGAGTACTGCTTTTTAAGTAGACTAGATCCTTATCTAAAGAAGCATAAAGTTTTGTCACAGTATCAATTTGGTTTTCGTCAGGGACGTTCTACTATGAGTGCAATCCAACACTTTTATGAGCGGCTTATTGAGCATATGGAGCATGGGGAGTGTCCTGCTGGAGTCTTTTGCGATCTCAGTAGGGCATTTGACTGTGTAAATCATCAATTATTGCTAAGCAAGATGGAGGCATTTGGGGTAAGGGGTGTCTCTCTTCAGTGGTTAAAAAGTTTTTTAACAGGCCGGAAGCAGTATGTTTCTGTGTCACATGTCAATTCGGTTTCAGGGAGAAAGTCGTTTGCATCGGGCACGACCGACGTTGGTCTGGGGGTCCCGCAGGGATCTGTGTTGGGACCGATATTGTTTATTTGTTATATTAATGATTTTTGGAGGATATAGATCCTAAGTGGGCAGCGGCCTTGTTCGCGGACGACTCTACATTTATAGTTTCGTCTTCAAACCAAGAAGAACTCGAAAACTTGTGCAACAGTGGTATGAAGCTGCTGCTTGAATGGTTTAACAAAAATTCCTTGTACCTGAACAGTTCGAAAACCACCTATATTAGATTTCATACCGCCCAGATGAGGCGAAATCTTGATATTGACCTCAATTTAAAAGTTGGTAATGAAGATATTACCAGATCGGATTACTCAAAATTTTTGGGTCTGACCATCGACCAGAATCTTAACTGGAGGGAACATTGTTCTTTGTTGTGTTCTCAGCTTAACAGTCTGTGTTACATGATTAGAGATTTAAGAATCGTTCTTCCTATTGGGGAGCTTCTTTCTGTTTATAACGCTTATGTTGGATCTCGGCTGCATTATGGTATTTGTTTTTGGGGAGCCTCCTCTACGTCAAGAGAGGTGTTTATAATACAGAAAAGGGTATTGAGGTGCATTCTTGGCTTTCCACCGGGCACGACCTGTAGGTCACAGTTTACAGGGCTGGGAATCCTTACTCTTACAGGCGTTTTTATCTACGAATTGTGTAAATTTATTTTTCTGAATAAATCAACATTCTTAGAAAATCGAGATATTCACCAATACCTTACTCGTGGCAGACATAATCTGCATACGACAGTGAGTAGATTGAATATTGGTAAAAGTTCGCCACATAATTTAGGGCCAGTTGTCTTTAACAAGCTTCCACAGAATATAAGGGATGTCAAAAATTTTAGTGTGTTTAAAAAACAACTTAAGAAATTTTTAGTAGATCGTGAGTTCTATAATATGAATGATTATTGGACACAAGCATGGTAGAGTGGTATTACCTACCTATATATCTATAAAGCTTTATTGTTTGTTTATCAGTTATGTTATGTTATATACACTTTATGTATTTGACGGCTTCCATACATTATCATATGTCACTTTGGAAATAAAAATATTTATTATTATTATTATTATTATTATTATTAATTTGGGCAAAGAACTTGGTCACCATGTCTTTCTTTTTTAGCAGCTTTGTTATCTTGACATTTCTGCTTGCCAAAAACTTGCCTTTTGGTTTCCTTTCCATATTTTAACTGGTTCTGATTTTTAATGAGTTCATTTTAAAATGGAGAATCGGTCAATAACTCTGATTTTTGAGAACGTCTCTTTCTCTTTTGATTGTTATTTCTATCGGCTTTCGGAAGAGGATGTATAGCAGAAGGAGAAACAAAATGTTTCCTCAAGCTGGATGGGTTAGCGTCCATCTTTGGGTTATTAGCTATTGGTAATGGCGCCTTACTGCCTTTATTACATGTTGGTGGATCAAGGTCTACAGTAGTGGTTGTGAAAGTTGATAATCCCAAAGGAGTAATTTTGGCGTGCTCCATTGGAGTTTTCGCAGAAGTCCCAGATTCTCCAGGTTCGCTATTAGTGGTCACAAAAGTTCCAGAAGGCCCAGGTATGGCAGAAGCTGTCACCGAAGTTCCAGATGATTCAGAAGACGTCACAAAAATTCCAGAAGGCCCAGGTATGGCAGAAGCTGTCACCGAAGTTCCAGATGGTTTAGAAGACGTTGTCACAAAAGTTCCAGCTTCAGAAATGCTTGTCATAGCAGTTATGCTACATGTAAAATTTGAAAAAGATTTTGAAATAATTCGTTGACGAATGGCACTAAGTGGTTCATCGTCGCTATCACTGAAAAAGTTTTGGGTGGCATCATTTTGCGGTGATGCTACAAGAATATCAGTAACTTCCGATGGGCGGAAGTCTTCCTCTGTAAAAATATCAGGGTTGAACGGAAAAATGCCTGTTTTTCTAAACCCATTCTCTGCAATTTTCATAGTTGCCACCCTCGAATATGCATGGTTAAATATTTGGGCAACCTGCTTATGAGTTAATGCTTTACCTGGATTACTAACCATCCAATTGTCAGTCTCAGCGGAGTAAGCAGTTTTAAGGGGTCCGAAAAAAGCCCTATCGAGGGGTTGCAACATATGGCTCGCGTGTGGGGGTAGAGAAAGTAATGTAATATTATGTTGCCTACAAAACAAGACTGCTTGTAACGAGCGATGTGACACATGATTGTCTAATATCAATAGTATGGGGTCCTCAGCAGTGGACTTAACAAAATTTTGGAAATGTTTCAGCCAGTCTAAAAATAAGTCGGTGTTCATGTAACCAGAATCAGATATCATGGGAAGAGTGCCTCTCGGTGCTCCAAAATATAGCTCCTCTTTCATTCTTTTTCGGGGGAAAATCATTGCGGGTGGCACGTAGATACCAGCTGGAGACATGCAACAAACAACGGTGACGTTCTGTCCCCTGTCAGCGGACACTATCTTACCAACAAGCCTTTTGCCTTTTTCTGCAAAAACTTTCGGAACCTTATTTGGGACCGTGGACAGACCAGATTTGTCCATGTTGAAAATTCTGTGATGACCAAATTGTCGTTCCTTGCAGGCTGTCCTTAGATTTGTGAAAAATAAGTTAACCTGCACTCTGTTAAATTCCATGGCCCTACCAAGACTACATTTTTCAGGAGTACGTAAAGATATATTCTGTCTCGCTCGAAAACCGTAAACCCATTCCTTTCCCGCCATTTTTTTCTCCATATTAAATCGATGATGCAGCCCATTCATCTCGGCATATTGAAAAGCCAAAGTACGAAGTGTTTTTGTTCCTATACCGTAAAATCTTGTATCTAAGTCTCTGCAATGGTTTGCAAGCTCACTTTCTATTGGTGCAGAAAAAACTGGCTTAAAACGTCCAAGATTTTCAGCTACGCTATCCTGAAATAAGAAGAAAACAATCATACACCTACTTGAATAGATAACAACTTTTCAAAACGTACCGCTTTTAACCTTTTTCTAAGGCTTGACTCGTTAATGGAAAGATCTCTTGCTACTTGGCGCTTGCTTTCGCCATTTTGAATTCGTTCTTTTGCCTGCGCGAGAATTTCATCAGTTATTAGTTTTCTTTGACTTGTCCTCGTATATTTTCCCATTATTAGTCCTTAAACAATTTCAAATTATAAATTTAAATCAATACCCTAAACCATTGCTCGGGTAAGTGTACGCATGTCCGGGTAAGAATGCGCGCGTACAGTTACCCGACACCGAATTGCGTACACTTAGCCGACCAACAACAATCATATTCAACCGCTGTTTATAGTCTCGTTCAACATAACCTCGAAAAATACGACTCGGCAACGGAACCTCTAAAACCACTTCTTTCAAATGGCGTATAAAAATGCGGATAATTTACAACAAGATTTGTTCATATACTTACTTAATGTTAAGTAAATATTACAACTAAATGATCATAAACTATATTTTACCTGTAATTAATTGACGAAACACCGGAACTTTACACAATTCACACCCGTCGCTTAGCTCAACCAAACCTACACTGAACAAATTTTATAATATTCTGTCTCTCTCAACATCGGAGATAACGCATGTGCGTACACTTATCGGACGCGCACTCTTATACGCCCTTACCCTAAGTAATATTTTTTATTTAAAAATTATAAATTAATAATTTTATTATAGGTAATATATTTCTTCAAAAAAGCTGCGTTTATACTATAAATTAACATGTTTACTTTAAAAAACTTGATTTTTAATGCATATTTATGATTTTACATACTAAAACAAAAAATAAGATTTACCCCTAACAAGCTCAGCTTCAGGGGATTAAAGAATAAGTTAATCGAAGACAACATAAACATATTTATTATATTATTAAATTTCAAATAAACTTATTATTATTAATATTATTATTATTATGTAAAAATAGAAAGCGTCTAGAGTCTGACTATGGACTTTTCAACCAACCAATCATAGGCCGGGGTCTTAAAGAAAATAATTTTGAGGTTAAGCGATGTAAAGCCGGTTGTTGTAAATTAGGAACATAAAATGCTATTTATTAATATTGGTTTCTTTGAAACGTCACTTATGCCAAAAACACCAATTTTCAAAATTCTCAAAATTTCATCACACAAAAAAACTACAAGTGTTGTGATTGTAATAAATCATTCAACAATAAACAGTGTCTTCAAGGCATAAAAGGAAGCAATATAATATTACATACGTTAGGCATAATCAGATTTACAAGTGAACATACTTCAAATATCAACAGTACAGAATAAATACAATACTTGACCATTTAACATTTATATATCATAATTTGAATTTAACCCCAGAAGATAAACAGTTTCAATGTTGTTACGTAACGAGAATTCTTTAATAAAAATATTTTTAAAGAAATCGAAAATTGTCATGCATGTGTTCTTTTTTCTTTTTATTAATTATTATTGTTGTACTTTGCAATGAGATTTCCCAAAACAAAAAAAAACAAGTAAAAGTAGTAAGTACATTATTAATCATAATTAATATCTATACTTGCCGAAAAGTGAACTTTACAATAATAATTGCAGTTCTTATCATTCATTATTAAGTCATTATGAAAACGAACAATAATACACCACCTCCTGGTCTCGTTACATTCCCGTGTCAACCGAATAAGCGTCCAATACCGAAAAAATGGCAGCACATCACCGAAACCGTACCGCATCCGGTGGGTTCGGCGTATACGGAATTTTATGTAGCAAAATTAATAATTTGGTAGTGGTCGATTGCGATCGAATAAAGCAAGCTTTCGAGCACTAGCACAATTACGATGGCGTTGAAATTTGGCAAGAATTATGCGAAAAACATTCATATAGTCCCAGTACTCTAGTCATGCAAAGTCAAAGTGGCGGTTTACACATTTATTATCGTTATCGCGACGACATTCTCACCGGGGTAGCACCGCTGCATGGCGGCGCTGTAGGTAAAGATAGCACGAAAAAGATAAAAATCGACATTTTATCGGACAAACGATTCGTCATGGGCTTCAATAGTCCCAATTATAAAGTACTATGCGGTTCGATCGACGCGTTGAGCGAAATGCCCCCGTCGCTAGTGGAGTTATTCAGTCGTAATGATAAATCGCGCAAACGGAAGCGAGAAGTTCTTTGTGCACTAGACAACACTTCGTCCACTGCAGAGCAAGCAGGATCCAGGAAAAGGCGAAAAATATCTATCGATGATTTGCAAAGTGTAGTCAACAAAATTCCCGCAGAATATGCCTCAAACTATGACTCATGGTGTAAAACTTTGTGGGCAATCCAAAAAACTGTCGTCGACAATGCACTAGACCAGGCAGCGGCTCAGCAAATTGCAATTGCCTTCTCACAGCGATCGCCCAATTTCAAAGATAACGATGACGTTCGACGAAAATTCGACGAATCGCGTGGCGACGTTAGTTACGGGACGTTACTTCATTACTCGTCAAGCGGCGAGAATGGGAAAAGTGCCGCCGACAGGCATGATGTCATCGAAGGTGACAATGCCGTGTTGAAACAGGACAGTGAACAGAACTTACATCAGGATATTGAGAAAATTACACGAATCAAAGGCGAAAAAAACAAACATTCCATTGAGTTTCTCTCGCACTCGGGCGAAGAAAGGCGGCTAGATATTGCCAACTCCAACCTGTGGGCTTCGTCCGAAGAACAGGATCTTGGCTACATCATCAAAGAAGTGGACTTGAAATCGTGTTTGAAATTTATTCGCGAAGACATTGACGGCAATTCGCGTTTGATTTTACAAAACAGAGATCACATTCGTATCGAAATTCCGGCGTGCACAATAAATCTTTACTATCCCTGGGTCAAGTGTTTGAACAGTGGACAAGTGATGGCGCGGTAACGAACGGGTTAAGAATATGAGCAAGAACACGCTGAAACAAGTTATGACAGTCGTTAGGAATCAATTAAGCAATGTTATCCCCGAACGTTACAATATCAATCATAGGCAAGCAGAATACAATCAATATTTTTAACAATGTCAATAACGACAAAGAACAAGTGCGTACTGTGGATGCTTTCGTGCTGTGGATGCCAATAATGACATCCAGAGACGTATTAAATTTTGCCCCACAAAAAGTTTCAAAGACTGTAGCGGTTTTTACGTGTGCGATCGTGTAACAAATTTATGGTCACAGGTGCACGATGTTGTAATTCACAATGAAATCAAAACACACGTGTTTTCATTGAACGATTTGAATAAGAGTGAGCAACGTTACTGTGGTTATCCGAAAAATTTGACGGAAATGCGAAAAAGTCTTGCCGGGTACGTGCTAGATATGGACTTTGAATCGCGACTAGACAGCAACCTCTATATTTTCCCCATGGCAACGAGTTTGTATGATTATCGAACCGATACAATGGGTCCCATCGAACCGGAAGATTACATTCGAATGCACGTCGATTGGACGTACTCGCGAGAATTGTCCGAGCAGCACATGCCGGACGTAATAGATTTCTTTGCTACGATCTTTTCGTTAGAATTCGAACGTACTGTGCATCAATATCATCTGGCACAACACTTGCACGGCCACCGGCTCGACAAAAAGTTCATGATGTACACGGACAAACGACAGGGCAATAATGGAAAACCACGTTACTGTTGTTGCTGCGCACATTTTTCGGTAGTCTGTTGAAATCGAGTACAAAAACCATTTGCAAAAGTCATTTCGATAAAGATCGCGATTCGCACGATGCGGGCCTCGCAGCATGCAAAGGTCTGCATTTTTTGGTCGCCGACGAATTGAAAAAATACATGACTCTCGACGACGGCATCATCAAGCAAATTGCCGGCGGCTCGTACATGGTCGAAGGCCGTTATTGTGGTGTTGGCGAATTTTTCAAGTTCCTCTGGACAGCCGGTCTCCTCGGTGTGTGCAACGAAGGCGATTGTCCCAAATTCGATAGTGCCGATTCAGCGCTGATGGGCCGCATGGTTTTCGGTCCGATGCGATCGAAATTCGTCGAAGATCTTGCGGGAATGGAAAACGAACCGTACACTGAAAAAAAAGTCTGTTTCATCCCAAATAAATGATGTATTTGCTTTATTTTTGTTAGTCACAAATAATTTTTATTTAGCTCAAACAAATATTGTTTGCAACAAATAAATTGAATTATTTGACTTTTATTTCATATTTGTTTGGTTTTTGTTTATTTATGTGAAATAAAACTTATTCGCGCCAAACAAAAAATTGTTTGCTGCTCCTCTGCCTTTAAACGTCTACATTTCAAACAAAATATTATTTGCTGCAAATAACTTTTTATTTCGCCACTGCTTTTTGAGATCTAGGCAGGTATCAGGTAGAGACTGGATAGTTTAGTCGTTTAGTGAGCGTCTTTCGACAAGGTGATATATAATTTTGTGTGGCAATGGACGTTCGCGATTGGCTAGTTGGCCATAACATGGGACATCTGTGGCCCTCCTTCGAAGGTAAGATTTTAATTTTAATGTTTATTACTTAAAAAAGACAGATAAAACATATTATACAAAATAATAATTACTAAATCATGCATGCCATGGAGAAATGCCCATTTAAAAACGTTTCAATTATTTTTGTATATAATAAAAAAAGTTAACAAATTTGTCTTTGCCATATTATTATATTATTTTATAAACATGCATATCGTTATTGTTTTGATTTCTGTTTTCAATATAATTATTAATATTCATATATCAAGATGGCCGCGAAAGCGTCTCTTGCAGCCCCTTTGTGTAAAATTATTCATTTGCCTTAAATATTTATTTGCGTGAAATAAATAAAATTTAAAGCAAATAAATATTTATTTGCTTTAAATAAATAAATATTTCGGGGAAACAATTATTTATTTATAACTATTTTTGATTGTTTGTGATAAATTTAATTTATTTCCCTCAAACAAGATGTTATTTTACAGGAACATTTAGTTATTGCAGTAAATATGGATGTTTAAGGAGAATAAGGCTTTCGTAGGCGCAGACCGAGTTTAATAACTGTCATGTTAATTATAGTTTTGTTTTCTTTTCTTATATAGTTATGTTATTTTTGGTAACAATAAACAGAACATATATAAAAACTGTGGTATGCTTTATTTCTTTTTGCAGCTCCTCTTTTAAATAGTTTGGGAGATTACACCCTATTTTAATTATTTAATTTAAATACCTTATTGTTTATTACAAATATAGTTTTTACCAAAAAATATTTAATAATAATTATATTATATATTATTATGTTCAATAGTTAATAATTATTTATTTATAGGAAACAATAAGTTATTTAAATTAAATGCCAAAAAGCACACGTCCTAATTTCGAAATTATTTGAACAGAATAAATATTTATTTAATAGAAATAAATATAAAGTATAATAAACAATTCGTGATTTGGATTAAATAAATGTGTTGCCGATTTAAATAAATTATTATTTGGACAGAATAAATATTTATTTAATAGAAATAAATATAAAGGATAATAAACAATTCGTGATTTGGATTAAATAAATGTGTTAGCGATTTAAATAAATGATTATTTGAGCAGAATAAATATTTATTTAATACAAATAAATACATATTTGTTGGTTACCTATATTGCTTCGTGCTAAATAACGGAATTATTTTATTTAAATAATATTTATTTGAATATCATATATTTCCCTCTCAAAAGTCAAATAATTTTGGACAAAATTTCAAATAATTATTTGTTCAGGCCTAGGGAACAAATATTTGTTTCGGCGAACTCCATTTTTGTTTAGATCAAATAAATTCTTTTTTCAGTGTAGGTACCTTATTTTTTTTTATTTTCCAACATTTTTTTAAGAAATTGAATTAAATGAATACTACATCTTATGCAACCACATGCCAGATGGAACTATTACAGTATATAAAACCAGATCGCTTACATCGCGTATACACATACAAAATTAATCCGCTATTCAACACCCGCGATTTCTTCCGTGACTGGTGTTCTGCACTATTGGACTACTTGAGGTCGTATTGTCGAAAAGAAGGACTCAGCGGCATCCCTATTCCCGAATCGATGACCGAATGGAAAAAGGAAATAATTGATGCCAATTGCGAAATCGGCCAATGGATAATGGAGAAAATCGAACAGACCGACAACCGAGAAGAGTTTTGTACTCTCAACGATTTGTATCACGCTTACAAAACAATCAATTCACATTGTACGCAACAATCGTTCATTGATATTTCAAAGGCATATTTACAGATGAACAAGATGAAAGTTGTAGATCGATTTGCATTTCGCAACTCGCTGAAACAGCACAAAAAACGCAATTGTATATTGCATTATAAACAACTATGCTGATTTTTAGTCCTTCCGCTAGGTACCGATATTCGCTTGCATTTGTCAAAAAAGAGGCTGGTCTGGTCTCACTAAGTTCATTGGTCTGAACTTGTATCTCCATCACACGAACGATCTTTATTAAACTCGTAATCAACAATAAAATCAAATGGAAATATAAACGTAAGTAACTTTAAAATTAATAGTAACAAAATACAAGAACGCAAACGTCGTAACAGTCGCACGGTTCTGACCCAATTAATATTCAGCTTCTCAGTTCTTCGTCTCGAAGAACCTGCAAGCTTTCCTTATCGCCCTAATGTGAACATTGTAAGCCCGGTCACTTTAAGGCAGATGGAAAAAAGCTCCGGACGTCTGCTAACACTAGGTTTACGTATTACAACATACCTACACAAGATACATGATAATAATATGCTCAGCATGGTAAAACCCCGGTGGCATTTTTGTATCGAGCGTCCAGTACACCGCATTCGGGTAATTTCGCATTAACCGAGGTCTGTCTATCGTCGATTGTCAAGCTACCATACGACAACTGTCAACTTTTAACTGATAAGCGTATTTTTTTTTTTGCTTTTTTCTTATGAGTAGAGGATTATAAGGATAAGTAGTATAGATGAACAAATTCCGACTAAAAGGTATATTGGCAACCGGTTTGTTCGTTGTTACCCAGAGTATTTTTTTTAAATTAAATTTAAATTTTATTTGTATAAAATAATATTAGTTGCTTAGTGCTCTGGGTAACAACGAACAAACCGGTTGCCAATATACCTTTTAGACGGAATTTGTTCCTCTAGTTATCGTCTCCTGGATTAAAGCTGTAAGAATCCTTATTGAAAATATTATCGTATATTCTGTGATACCCGTTCTGCGAAGTTTTCTATGAGTATTATATTATACAGTGTGTCCGCGGATGGGGTCCCCAAGAGGGAAAAAATCTTTATTATTCATTTTACGACCAAAAGTCATTCCTATTAAAAAGTTCTGCTTGTTGGGAAAATTAATGCACGATAAAAAAATGTTAGATCAGATGTACAGGGTGTTAATAAATTAGGAAAATTTGAAAATGCTTCAAGAGAGAAGTACCATTATTTATTATTTTAGACAAAATGTTTATAAAACAAAGTTGTTTACAATCCAAAATAATGCCTAAATACAAAATTTGAAATCTGAATTATAATTTTTGTTTTTTATTTTTACAATAGAATTTAACATTCAAAATGCAGAATTGTGGAAAAAGTTATTATTCTACATATTTTCTTCCAACCTGCACACATTTCTCCAAATTAGAAATAAGTTAAATAAATAGGTCAGCACTCTAGGGGTTTCATTTTGAATGTTCATAAATAGGGAACTTTCCAATTTTTTTTTTAATAATATGATTTAGTTAGGCCTGAAAAAAGTATTTCCCAATTATTACTCGTTAAAAATCAAAAATAACTTGGTAAAAATTCTTTAAAGTTTCGCGCGTGTCGAAAGCATTTCAAACGATCTCTAAAGCGCGCGCAGCCCGATGACGTCAGGGGGTATGACAGCAGTGTGACTTTTGGTCATCAGTCATCCTGACACTCCTGACAGGTGCCGAGCAACCCAATTTGCATTTGGATTGCCGTGTGTTCGTGTTATTGTATTGTTGTTGTTTAAGTTATCACCTGCATTTAAACAGGTCGTGTCTGACGCGTGGATGTCAAATCTGACAAATCATAAAATTTATTAGGCAATCCAACGATGTGTCAAAAATGACAGTGGTTGGCGAATACTGCTTTATAATTGGTGCAAGTGGCTTAATGCTTTTTGCCCTTAGGGATGTTCCGATACGCTGAAAGTATCGATCTTTTGTATCAATCCAGATCGATACAAATATATATAGGTATATAGAATATAGGCAATACTGGCATTCTGTATACCAAGAAAGGATAGCCAAAGCTTTGTGTGCGCGCGGATTGAGGGAGAAGAGCAGCAAATGCAGCACGAACGACGCGTGGGGTTTGAAATTTTGGGATCTATCGATTCTATCTCAACGATACTAAGTAAATTATTTCGATACTCATTATATATCGAATAAAAAATATCGATACAAAATATCGGAAGGTAAAATATCGATACTCAAAAATATCGTATCGTATGGCGCATCCCTAGTTGCCCTCCACTGTCATTTAAAGAAACCTATAACCTATTTCGTGAATGTCACACACAAATCTGACAAATTATACCACTTGACGTCACAATTACTAGCAGCGCGTTTTTACCCGCTTGGAATAATTTGAATTTTGGGGCATTTTTAAGTCTTTCTAGCGGTCTTTTAGGACGAAATATGTTGTTTTTTTTGCTGCCATATGTTTTATGACAATATGTACTTATGATTTATAGAATTTTTCCCTATTTAAAATTTTTGTCAAGTTCCCTATTGGATTGTAAAAAAGAAAAAACAAAAATTATAATTCGAATTTCAAATGTTGTAATTAGGCATTATTTTGGATTATAAACAACTTTGTAACGATTTATTTTCGCTAGTAGGAAAGTAGCTTTGGTCGTGACATTGATTGGTTACTTTAACTTATAAATTCGCCTTTGTCAGGAATTCGCTGGAGTTGGTTTTATGCGTGCGTCGGTCAGCTTAGCAGCAGCTGGCGCTCGATTGTCGGTTTGCCGGCCCTCGTTCTGACGCTGGTACGGAAATGTCTGGCTGGTGATTTTATTTTTACCGACGACGGGAGCCGAATTTGGTTAATTTCTTGTATTTGGATTGGATCTTATTGGTATTTTTATTATTAAGTTGTTAGCGGTTATTCAATGGTGTCTCACTGCGACTAAAGATTCACTTCTCTTTTTGGTGTTTTGTCGATGTCAGTTTTTAACTTTTGGAGAGTTCGAATTCCGCGCGATTTGATTTTGTTTTATTATTACGTTGGTATTACTTCCGTTAGCGCCTTCCGGGGTTCGGCCATCTTTGGTCTGAACCTTCTTGCTTGGTAGAAGGTTGCGCAGTGATTCATTCTCTCGTAGCGTGCTGGTGAAAACGCACTTAACATCCAATTCGTTAAGCCACGTGCCGTGACCCCAAAGTCCTTATGGGTAAGTAACTTTAAATAGCGATATTCTAAATTTTACTTATATGCATCGACAATTTATAAACGATTTTCTAGCTTTCCATTAAATTTGAGCAAAATTTATCAAAATTTCAAAATTCTTTAACATAACCTAACTTTTTTTTATTATCGCACGTGCAAATTTCTATCACTATAATTTTATTAGTCACAGTCAGATTGATAGTTTTGCCTTAGTAGTCTGTTTTACTGTTTAATTTTATATGCTGGCGCTGTGCCCACCAGCCCACCGTATATGTAGGAAATCAGTGTTCAATTTTCATGTCTCGTGTACCGAACAGATTATTCATGACTTATTATTTTCCGAGAGTATTATTCATATTTTGCTTTAATATTGCTGTAGATTGATTATCTAAGCGGGGGCAACTTTTATGCAACTGAACAAACCGTCTCGAGACACCAGCTATGTTTGAAATAAAGTTGTCCGATACAATGTTACCTGATTAATTGATACTGTATTTTTATTAAGCTGGTTTATTCATATTATTATCAAAAACTTAACATTAATTAAGTTGCATGTGTAATCTGTTTCGGTTAGCAAGACTCTAATGGCTTTTTGCTGCATTTGTTTTTATTTTACATTTCTCCTCTTTTCTTGTTTTCGGCGCACATCTCTGTACATATAGTCGAAATCACGTAAAGTTTTAACGCGTTTAGGTTAGGTTCTGTCATATTTGACATAAATTGTCTGCAATATATGTCAAATATGACAGAACCTAACCTAAACGCGTTAAAACTTTACGTGATTTATATCAGCTTTGTATTAATTATTTTGACAGTTCACAGTCGCTTTCCTTATGCTACTTTTTTAAAAACATCATTGACAAACACATCACGCTTGAGTTTTAATAGAAAAAGACCAAGATTGGGATTGGGTTTTAACCACAGGAATAGTGAGATAATTTTCTTTTTCTTTTTTTTTTTAATTGGTACAAAATTAACTTTATTTAATAAACTAATTAACAACTTATTTTATTAACTTATTGACGTTACCTAACTTTTATGTTTGATTGGTCCACACAGAACTGGTCTCATTAGCCTTTTCCTGTGTAGGGTTGATACAACGTGCTATGCAATAAAGAATTAAAATAATTAGTAATTCTAAGACACAGCTGTTTAGTGTAAAAAGTTTTAATTGCAATACGTCACTGTTCTAAATTCCAATTAGAGTCAATGGTTCTTTCTACAATAATTTTTGGTATCTAATTACTGTGATTTATTTTAAAAATTGTGACTTAATTAATTACTATTTTTCCGTTAATTAATAACTAATTATAAAGCTGGTTTATAGGGATGAGCTTTCTTTTACATAAGATAAACTCATATTATTTTTCGTTTGTAATCAAATAGTCAACTGTTGTCATTCCTTTAATTGTAATTAATTATTTTGCATATTTGGAATTAATTAACCTGATTGTTAAATTTTATTTCGTTGATTGCTATTGGCTAAGTATTGTAATTGATTATGTTCATTCATATTAATTTTTATTTTTGATTTGTAAATTATTATTAAACAATTTTGTGCACATGCGCGTCACGCATGCGCCGTAAACATTTCTTATAACTTCGGCGTATTAGCTCTTATTGGGTTTACTACTTGATTGCAATTATGTTAATTTTGTTTTATTGAATTTATTGATTATTCTAGCCGCATACTTTTGTTTAATTGAGGTTTATTGCTTGATTCTTTTTATTAATTATTTTTCTGCATACCCATTGATGAGTTTTTGCGATTCTGCGCGCATGTGCGTCGCGCATGCGCAGTAACCATTTCTACCAATTTCAGTGATTTAGCTCATTAAAAGTTCACTGCTTGTTTGCAACCTCATCTATTTTATTATTGTGTATTTTTGGAGTGCTCCAGTAGCGTATTTTATTTATTGAGATTCAATTTAAATATTTTCTTTCATTAAACATTTTTACGTACAGTTATTGATGATGTTAAGAGGTTTTGCATGCATGTGCATGGCGCATGCGCAGAATCAATTTTCTAATATTTTATTATAAAACGATTTGGATTTTAGTACCGATTATTTTAAAGGGTATGCAACACGTTTTTATGATATTTTGCGCCTGGTAATAACTTATAATTGCGGTTAGGTAGGTTTTGGTGGTGCAGCGCTGGTTTTTATTAATTTTATTTGGTTTTTATTGTTCAGGCCTTCAGCCATATTTTATTTTGGGAGTATTTTGGTTGGTACTTACGTGTACTGTTTTATTCTTAGGGTCCTCCTCCCAGTCACGGGTTATGAATTACAACTTGTAGAACTCAGTAACAGATCCTAGCCCCAGTCGATCGCCATGCATACTGGACACCTTAAGGCAGGACAAACTTTCAACTCTTAACGTGCGCCCAGATGCGACCTGGTACACTTTACCCGTTATTTTTTTTCCTTTTTTTATTTCTCTTTTGACCAATAATTGAAATTGTTGTTACATTGGTTACCCAGCTATAACTTGCGCTTACGTACGTTTAGGTACATTTTACTTTCTTTACCTGTGGTACTTCGACCAATGATAACGGTTGGTGTGACATTGGTAATTTCGATATAAATGTTAATATCATTTTATGTAACATTAAAGAACAAGGTAGTATCTATGCAACTATGGGTTTTATATAGTAATAAATTTACAAGATTTCTTTTTTTTTGTAATGTCGATTTTTCGACCACCGAACCGACAATAAACACTGTTGTATGTATTTAAAATTTCATAGTTTTATTTGAGTCACCTTACTAAGGCAACACACTTCTATGTTTTCTTTTAGGTCTCAGTTAGTTTAACTTCTTAATTTTTTTTTTATCTATTTAACCGAGCTAGAGGACCCAAAACCAACTAGGTAGGTTTCTGTTTTTCGCCTGGCCTAAAAACAGTGGCGCCTTAATTTAATTTGTTTTACCCCTCCCTAATCTCCGGCATATGAGCTAGGGCATATTGCTCGCTGGCAGTAGGCCCCTCTAACTCGGATAAATACGACTGGTTTGTTCATTTAACTTCAGTTATTTAAATTTTTGACTTTTTATAGTATAAATGATTTTTAAATATTTTTTTTTTTACTTTTAAAAATACTTAAATAAATTTAAATTCTCTTAAAGGCGAATATCAGCGTAGCAACTTTGTTTCATAAACATTTTGTCTAAAATAATAAATAATAGTACTTCTCTCTTGAAGTATTTTCATATTTTTCTATAACACCCTGTACATCTGATCTAACATTTTTTTATCGTGAATTCATTTTCTCAACAAGCAGAACTTTTTATAAAGAATTACTTTTAATCGTAAAATGAATAATAAAGATTTTTTCCCCTTTGGGGACCCCATCCGCGGACACACTGTATATAGTATACCAATAATTCCACAAGTCATTATTTGTAAGGTGCTGTATGAACCAATATTTTAGCCTAATTGAGCGTACGGTAGTTCGACCGTTGTCGTAGTACCGAGCGATCGATACGGTGTCGAGGTCGAGCATCACGCATGCGGCCTATTGGACGCTTTTTCGCGTAAAAATTAAGGATTCTTACAGCTATAATCCTCTATATCAAAAAAGCTAAAAAAATTGAAGCTTAGCAGTCAAAAGCTGACAGCTATCGTATGGTAGCTTGATAATCGATCGGAATATCGGCCGCTAGTTTTTAGACAGACCTCGGTTGATGCGAAATTACCCTAATGCGGTGTACTGGACGCTCGATACGCTTGGT
Organism: Polydrusus pterygomalis; assembly: GCA_963969555.1. Taxonomy (NCBI): domain Eukaryota; kingdom Metazoa; phylum Arthropoda; class Insecta; order Coleoptera; family Curculionidae; genus Polydrusus; species Polydrusus pterygomalis. The sequence goes on from OZ018376.1 coordinate 117,644,697, forward strand.
GAGGCCAGGCTTCAGAAGGCATGCTCTAAAAATTTTTTTTTCCGCTTGTCTAGAATATGCCTTCCAAAGCCTGGCCTCACTGGGGTTTTATCATAAAGCCTATTAAAGTCGATTCAGCCAGTAAACCTGCAACATGCCGACATGTCATATGACAAAAGTCATATTCCAGCTATTTAATTTTTAGTAAGAATAATATTGGCAGCAATATGTCAGGACCGGACTTAAAAATTGTTGTAAAATTTTACCCAATTTCCATAAAACAAATAAAAACGAATTAAAACGACAAATCAAAACACCAAAATTGAACTATGTCAACTAAAAATATGCTTAGTATGGTAAAACCCCGGTGAGGCCAGTGAGGCCTGTGAGGCCAGGCTCCAGGAGGCATGTTCTTAAAAAAAAAATGTTTTCTTTTTTTTCCGCTCGTCTAGAACATGCCTTCCAAAGCCTGGCCTCACTGGGGGTTTATCATACTGAGCCTATTAAAGTCGATTCAGCCAGTAAACCTGCAAGATGGCCGACATGTCATATGACAAAAGTCATATTCCAGCTATTTAATTTTTAGTAAGAATAATATTGGCAGCAATATGTCAGGACCGAACTTAAAAATGGTTGTAAAATGTTACCTAATTTCCATAAAACAAATAAAAACGAATTAAAACGACAAATCAAAACACCAAAATTGAACAATGTCAACTAAAAATATGCTTAGTACGGTAAAAACTTGGTGAGGCCAGTGAGGCCAGGCTCCAGAAGGCATGTTCTTAAAAAAAAAAAATTTCTTTTTTTTCCGCTCGTCTAGAACATGCCTTCAAAAGCCTGGCTTCACTGGCCTCACTGGCCGCACTGGGGTTTTACCATACTGAGCCTATTAAAGTCGATTCAGCCAGTAAACCTGCAAGATGGCCGACATGTCATATGACAAAAGTCATATTCCAGCTATTTAATTTTTAGTAAGAATAATATTGGCAGCAATATGTCAGGACCGGACTTAAAAATTGTTGTAAAATTTAACCTAATTTCCATAAAACAAATAAAAACGAATTAAAACGACAAATCAAAACACCAAAATTGAACAATGTCAACTAAAAATATGCTTAGTATGGTAAAACCCCGGTGAGGCCAGTGAGGCCTGTGAGGCCAGTGAGGCCTGTGAGGCCAGGCTCCAGGAGGCATGTTCTTAAAAAAAATGTTTTATTTTTTTTCCGCTCGTTTAGAACATGCCTTCTTTGGCTTTGGCCTGGCCTCACTGGCCTCAATGGGGTTTTATCATACTGAGCCTATTAAAGTCGATTCAGCCAGTAAACCTGCAAGATGGCCGACATGTCATATGACAAAAGTCATATTCCAGCTATTTAATTTTTAGTAAGAATAATATTGGCAGCAATATGTCAGGACCGAACTTAAAAATGGTTGCAAAATGTTACCTAATTTCCATAAAACAAATAAAAACGAATTAAAACGACAAATCAAAACACCAAAATTGAACAATGTCAACTAAAAATATGCTTAGTACGGTAAAAACTCGGTGAGGCCAGTGAGGCCAGGCTCCAGAAGGCATGTTCTTAAAAAAAAAAAATTTCTTTTTTTTCCGCTCGTCTAGAACATGCCTTCAAAAGCCTGGCTTCACTGGCCTCACTGGCCGCACTGGGGTTTTACCATACTGAGCCTATTAAAGTCGATTCAGCCATTAAACCTGCAAGATGGCCGACATGTCATATGACAAAAGTCATATTCCAGCTATTTAATTTTTAGTAAGAATAATATTGGCAGCAATATGTCAGGACCGGACTTAAAAATTGTTGTAAAATTTAACCTAATTTCCATAAAACAAATAAAAACGAATTAAAACGACAAATCAAAACACCAAAATTGAACAATGTCAACTAAAAATATGCTTAGTATGGTAAAACCCCGGTGAGGCCAGTGAGGCCTGTGAGGCCAGTGAGGCCTGTGAGGCCAGTGAGGCCTGTGAGGCCAGGCTCCAGGAGGCATGTTCTTAAAAAAAAAATGTTTTATTTTTTTTCCGCTCGTTTAGAACATGCCTTCTTTGGCTTTGGCCTGGCCTCACTGGCCTCAATGGGGTTTTATCATACTGAGCCTATTAAAGTCGATTCAGCCAGTAAACCTGCAAGATGGCCGACATGTCATATGATAAAAGTCATATTCCAGCTATTTAATTTTTAGTAAGAATAATATTGGCAGCAATATGTCAGGACCGGACTTAAAAATTGTTGTATAATGTTACCTAATTTCCATAAAACAAATAAAAACGAATTAAAACAACAAATCAAAACACCAAAATTGCACAATGTCAACTAAAAATATGCTTAGTATGGTAAAACCCCGGTGAGGCCAGTGAGGCCAGGCTCCAGGAGGCATGTTCTTAAAAAAAAATTTTCTTTTTTTTCCGCTCGTCGAGAACATGCCTTCCAAAGCCTGGCCTCACTGGCCTCATTGGGGTTTTATCATACTGAGCCTATTAAAGTCGATTCAGCCAGTAAACCTGCAAGATGGCCGATATGTCATATGACAAAAGTCATATTCCAGCTATTTAATTTTTAGTAAAAATAATATTGGCATCAATATGTCAGGACCGGACTTAAAAATTGTTGTAAAATGTTACCTAATTTCCATAAAACAAATAAAAACGAATTAAAACGACAAATCAAAACACCAAAATTGAACAATGTCAACTAAAAATATGCTTAGTATGGTAAAAACCCGGTGAGGCCAGTGAGGCCAGGCTCCAGAAGGCATGTTCTTAAAAAAAATTTTTTTCTTTTTTTCCGCTCGTCTAGAACATGCCTTCAAAAGCCTGGCTTCACTGGCCTCACTGGCCTCACTGGGGTTTTACCATACTGAGCCTATTAAAGTCGATTCAGCCAGTAAACCTGCAAGATGGCCGACATGTCATATGACAAAAGTCATATTCCAGCTATTTAATTTTTAGTAAGAATAATATTGGCAGCAATATGTCAGGACCGGACTTAAAAATTGTTGTAAAATTTTACCTAATTTCCATAAAACAAATACTAACGAATTAAAACGACAAATCAAAACACCAAAATTGAACAATGTCAACTAAAAATATGCTTAGTATGGTAAAACCCCGGTGAGGCCAGTGAGGCCTGTGAGGCCAGGCTCCAGGAGGCATGTTCTTAAAAAAAAATGTTTTATTTTTTTTCCGCTCGTCTAAAACATGCCTTCCAAAGCCTGGCCTCACTGGCCTCACTGGGGTTTTATCATACTGAGCCTATTAAAGTCGATTCAGCCAGTAAACCTGCAAGATGGCCGACATGTCATATGACAAAAGTCATATTCCAGCTATTTAATTTTTAGTAAGAATAATATTGGCAGCAATATGTCAGGACCGGACTTAAAAATTGTTGTAAAATGTTACCTAATTTCCATAAAACAAATAAAAACGAATTAAAACGACAAATTAAAACACCAAAATTGAACGATGTCAACTAAAAATATGCTTAGTATGGTAAAAACCCGATGAGACCAGTGAGGCCAGTGAGGCCAGGCTCCAGAAGGCATGTTCTTAAAAAAAAATTTTTCTTTTTTTTTCGCTCGTCTATAACATGCCTTCCAAAGCCTGGCCTCATTGGGCTTTTACCATACTGAGCCTATTCAAGTCGATTCAGCCAGTAAACCTGCAAGATGGCCGACATGTCATATGACAAAAGTCATATTCCAGCTATTTAATTTTTAGTAAGAATAATATTGGCAGCAATATATCAGGACCGGACCTAAAAATTGTTGTAAAATTTTACCTAATTTCCATAAAACAAATAAAAACGAATTAAAACGACAAATCAAAACACCAAAATTGAACAATGTCAACTAAAAATATGCTTAGTATGGTAAAACCCCGGTGAGGCCAGGCTCCAGGAGGCATGTTCTAAAAATTTTTTTTCTTTTTTTTCCGTTAGTCTAGAACATGCCTTCCAAAGCCTGCCTCACTGGCCTCACCGGGGTTTTACCATAGTGAGCTTAATATGCAATAAGTCAGAGTTCGCGGTTTGCCCGATTTGACAGAATTATTTGCTATTACTAGAAACGCGTCGTAAAGAAACGATGAAAAAAAGCTGAATAAATATAAGTGGCCAGTTGACGTGTCCAGTCGTCCAAATTGCTTAGGTTTTCTGGGTCTTTTGTTGTGTGTTAGGTAGGTACCTACCTACGAATTACGACTTGACATAAAAAATATACCGGGATCTCGTTTTACCCGTCTGACGGCAAACCATTTTATGGGATTTCAAATATGCATTTGTATGTAGCGTATACACATCTGGGCGCTGAATGATTTCCAAATAATCCTGAAACGTCAACGGTCGCAGCGAGTTTTCTTCTTCCAAATCACAGGCATTGTCAATTTGAAGCATATATTTGTTTGATTGAAACGTCGTCTTTTTACTTACATTCTTGACTAAATCCTTGTCGTATTCGTATGCTGGACAAATGGGGACGCCTACTTTAGCAATTGACATGTATTTATCAGTATTTTTCCAGCTGTACAATGGTTTACCAATAACATTGCGCTGTGCTACGATGATGTGATGTGGCCCCACAGAAATTACGAGCATCGGACGATCGGTAACTAACACGAAGGTCTTACGCGCTTTGTCATATTTATGCGTCATGGGATTAGCTTCGTTACTGCTGACATGACGTAAAAATATGAATTGTTCAGCGCCTACGCGTCTATCCAGTTGGTAATTGGCACGGCCGGATATAAGATTGTATACAATCATTGCAAATGTTTTTTGCATACCAATATTACTTTGCAGCATATAACTTCGAATTAACATATCATGATTTAAGTACTCATTGTATTTCCGCCGTATTTGTGATCGCAATTTTTGGTCATGACACCAAATTACACAGCTACAAAAACTGAGACATGCAAGTACCAAAATCACATTGTACATTCTTACAGAGTTGTTGTACAACAGACAATAATTGCTGATGTATAGGTATATCGCTCAAGACACACTCACACTCGCGCTTTTTTCAATACCTTTACGTATTTTCCTTTTTCTATTTCCACCTACTTGTTATCTCGCGCTTCCAGCATTTGCACTCCCTGCCAAAAATGCCCGATCAGGCCTTATAAAAAAGTATAAAACTTTAGTAGTTTTTAAAAGGATTCAACAAGGCAACCTGGTTTTCTATATGTCTCCAAACTAGCCTTGACTGGCTTTTATAGGATTCTATTATTAATCTATAAGAAACGTCGGTTACATGGAATGCCGTGTTGATATTTGAAGAAAGTCACGTTATTTCCCATAAAGTTACAAAAATTAAATTTTGGAAGGATTAAAATTAAGAATTTAATACGTTTAAATATGGTTGAATTGTGGCAGATATTTAAGGTTATCTGACATGCAAAAACACATGGAGTATTTAATATGTCTCAATAAGAGTCAATCTGTAAACTTAAAAATACGGACCTGTTACTTAATGATCAATTAGATTTAAATAATTCACCTTTGCTAAATTTATTCTGTTAACCATATAGTTAAGATTTTGTAAATACCTACCCATATTGTACCTAATTTAATTTAATTTTTAAACCCTCTGTTGGATTTCCCCGCAATTGTAACCCTCCCTCTGTTTTATTTACATCTTAAATAGTGTAATTTTATTGCACCCAATTTTTACTTTTCACCTTTATTAAATCATTGTCATCTGACGAAGCTACAGTGTTAGCGAAACATGTCATTTTCTGTCTAATATAGTGGAAATTTACAAGTTCAACTTTGTTTTACTGTATCTCATAATACTATAATTATGGATTTCCACCTAGTATCGGCTGAATCAATTAACTGGCTTATATTTTAGACTACCCAACAAGCAAAAACGTTTATAAGTATTTAATAAGTTTGAGTAAGACTAAAAGAGATACAATTTCGACAGGTTTTTAAAGTAATTTATTATGCAAAAACACATGGAGCATTTAATATGTCTTAATAAGAGTCAATCTGTCAAACTTTTTATAGGTGTTTTTATTTAAATATTTTGTAGGTTTGAATACGCAATATCTGTTGTGTATCTTTACGAGTATATTCACATAGGAGGTCTAAGATTTTAAATAAGGTTTCTCTTGTTAATATTTGTATAACGTTAGCAAGAAACAACATATTGAAACTTATTATCAAGCCTACAAGTTATTCCTAATAGACCTAAATTATGCACTTTTATAAGAATAAACCTATATAATTTTTATAAGCTTTAATATGTTTTTGATAATGTATATATTTTAGACTACCCAACAAGCAAAAACGTTCAAGTATTTAATAAGTTTGAATAAGACTAAAGAATATACAATTTCGATAGGTTTTAAAGTAATTTATTATGCAAAAACACATGGAGCATTTAATATGTCTCAATAAGAGTCAATCTGTCAAACTTTTTATAGGTGTTTTCACTTAAATATTTTGTAGGTTTGAATACGCAATATCTGTTGTGTATCTTTACGAGTATATTCACATAGGAGATCTAAGATTTTAAATAAGGGTTCTCTTGTAAATATTTGTATAATGTTAGCAAGAAAAAACTTATTGAAATTTATTATCAAGCCTACAAGTTATTCCTAATAGACCTAAATTAGGCACTTTTATAAGAATAAACCTATATAATTTCTATAAGCTTTAATATGTTTTTGATAAGGCATATTAAAGCTTATAGAAGTTATGGAGGAAATTATATAGGTTTAATCTTATAAAAATGCATATAGGTGTATATTAAGAATAACTTGTTGGCTGATAATAAATTATATAATATGTTTTTCCTTGCTAATAAAACTATTTAGGGGACAACCTTTTTTTCGAGCCTTATTTAAAACCATAGATGTCCTATAAGTATATACCAATAAGATACAAACCAGATATTGCATATTCAAACCTACAAAATATTTAAGTGAAAACACCTATAAAAAGTTTTACAGATTGACTCTTATTGAGACATATTAAATGCTCCATGTGTTTTTGCATAATAAATTACTTTAAAAACCTGTCGAAATTGTATATTTTTTAGTCTTATTCAAACTTATTAAATACTTGAACGTTTTTGCTTGTTGGGTAGTCTAAAATATATGCATTATCAAAAATATATTAAAGCTTATAGAAATTATATAGGTTTATTCTTATAAAAGTGCATAATTTAGGTCTATTAGGAATAACTTGTAGGCTTGATAATAAGTTTCAATATGTTGTTTCTTGCTAACGTTATACAAATATTTACAAGAGAAACCTTATTTAAAATCTTAGACCTCCTATGTGAATATACTCGTAAAGATACACAACAGATATTGCGTATTCAAACCTACAAAATATTTAAATGAAAACACCTATAAAAAGTTTGACAGATTGACTCTTATTAAGACATATTAAATGCTCCATGTGTTTTTGCATAATAAATTACTTTAAAAACCTGTCGAAATTGTATCTCTTTTAGTCTTACTTAAACTTATTAAATACTTAAACGTTTTTGATTGTTGGGTAGTCTAAAATATATGCCTTATCAAAAACATATTAAAGCTTATAGAAATTATATAGGTTTATTCTTATAAAAGTGCATGCAAATATGTGACACGCAATTGGTCTGGTAAAAAACACGTGCCGATTTACGTCAAGTAAAAGAAGCAACTATTGCCATTCCACCCGTCATGCATCAGCATCACGTCCTCCTCCGTCTAGTTCAAGTCTATTATACACCGGTCGACGCCATTAACATCGAGCGACAAGCAACAAACATTGTTTGAATTTTGTAATTGTGATTGTGTTTAGTTTAAGTTTCAGTTGACCATTACTATTTTTGTAAATCTTGAATAAAAACAAGGTAAGTAAATTAAAGCAAAGTATTTTACTTTTTACTTATGGCTTTTGTGTTTTATTCCCTGTTGCATTATTCCATCATCCAACCGGCATCGGCACTTTGTAAAAGTTAAAAGATCTTTTGTCACAAATTCAACTGGATTCACACTTTCAAGTTTTTGTGCTGTTTGACTAGAAATCACCAATTAACTGTGATATTACAGAATAAGGCCTGCAGGTCAACTTGCAGATGCAAAAATAATGGACTATTTGCCATAGTAATTTAGGAAGAGAAAAATAGGCGACATTCTATAAACAACTGGCAGCTGCAAGATAATTTGCAGGCTTTCTGTAATCTCACCTTAAAAAGCAAAGGAAAATTTCTCATTAAGTCCTCACTCTTAGTGTATATTTGATTTAAGTGTATTCTTAGTGTCGGCCCAGGTGTTGGGGTTTTTATGAATGTACCTTATTTTGGTCAAGGGTTTGTGTACTTGTATCGATATAGTATATGAGAGTAGGTTTGAAAAGCAATAATATGTATCTTACTTATATACTTTAATTTAGTTTTTATTTCTGAAAAAAATCTTATAGATTACAATTCTTAAGTTTAAAGGATCTTAACTTATTACTGTTTTTTAGCTGCCTACAAGTATTATCTTAACGAGAAGGGCACAACAGAGAATAAAATACCTATATGAGGAGCTAGACCATGTTAACACCTACAAAGCTAGCAAAATAACGACTTGTGCATAGCCCCCAGAGGGAATAAAGGTATAAGTTCTTTTATTTTGGCGTGGCCCAGCCTTCGGAAGAGGTAAAAGGATATAGATTTTTCGCGTCTTGTCTGTTCGTGGTGATTTTTTTCACTGGCTCAACTGGGGTTGAAGGTGGGGATATTTTAGTGCTGGGACCGGGTTGGAGTGAAGCAGTCCTATTAGAAGTGGTTTCGGCTTGAACATTCTCGACTTGACCTGGCACCTCTTGGATCTGAATATTACCTTCTTCATTCTGTGGCTGCATTACTTCCTTAAGTAGTTCTTTATCCTGCAGTTGCGTGACTTGATTATCAGCTTCATCTTCTCCATTCTGAGGCACAGGTCGATCTATGGTTTCTGAGGGTTTGAATAAATATTCTGGGAATATATCTGGGTTATATGGGCAAATTCCTGTTGCTCTAAAGCCATTTATGGCTGTTTCCGTAGTTGCAGCCCTCTGAAATGTCTTGCCAAAAAGTTCTCCAACTTCATAAATAGTTACGAGTTTTCCTGGATTATTTACCAGCCACTTTTTCACCTCCTGTTCATAATAGGTCGCATAAATGCTACGTCAAGAGGCTGCAACCTATGAGATGTATGTGGAGGTATAACTAGAACATGCACATTACTAGCTCTTGCCATTTCCACAAATTCCAGATTTTTGGTATGGGTTGCATTTCCATCCAAAATTAATAGGACCGGATCTTCTTTGGTAGGTTTTGTATATATATCCGAAAATATTTCTGATTGCATCCATCCTGACTGATGATAAGCAGCTATGGATTCTGGAGGTCTGGTCTTTAAGAAGTGGAGATTTGCGCACTCTTGGAAAAATTACTAGAGGGGGCACATAAAAACCTGCAGCATTGAAACAAACCTCCAGCGTGGAAAAGGTGCCTCGCTCCGCCGATGACAAACAACCGACTTGCTTCTTTCCTTTTAAGGAAAATATTTTAGATGGTTTATTGGTACTGTCAACAGTCCCGCTTCATCACAATTGAATATGCTGCGTGGAGGGAAGTTATACTTCTCCAACATTTGTCCCAGAAGTGTAGAAACTTTGCAACGTTCTCTTTGTTGAAAGCTGTTGCTCTTGCTTGCGAAGTAGGTTCGGGAAGTCTTAAGGAAATATTTTTTCGTCTTTTTAAAAATCCATACACCCAATCGCGCCCAGCTAAGCCTTTTTCATGATTGAAAGTATGAGAAATATTGTTTCTCTCCGCAAACTGGAATGCGAGCCTCCTTAAGTCGGTGGTTCCAAGGCCAAAAAGACGACTTTCCATTTCTAAGATATGATTTGCTAATTCAGTTTCTTGTTCGGGCGTAAAAGTTGTGGTGAATAGTCCTAACTTTTTTTTCGCTGCATCATTTGGCTCTTTGTCCATTTTCTCTAAACGGCGCTTCAAAGTTGTTCTGGGCACCTGGTAGGTCAGAGCTGCTCTTTTGACAGGCTTTAATTAAGTTGTTTCTCACATCATCTATAGCTCTTGCCATAGCATCTTCACTCCGTGATTGTTGATTTGTTTTTCGCTTATAGTTCCGTACCATTTTCAACCTAAAACAACAAAATACATAAATACATAATATTTTAAGTCATAGTTAGCAACATGAAACTACCTAGATTCTAATCCATAATATTGAAAGCTGATCATTTTTTGCAACAATAATTTTAAAATATCCATAGGGGCAAAGCAGACACTGTCCACTTTACCCCACAGGAAAAAGACCACTTTTCTCCGAATGGTTATTTTATAAAAAAAACCCAAACTAAAAAAAATAGAAATTGTTTAGTACTAAACTGGTGGCGATTACTTTCAACAGCAAAATCAACTAATAGAAGACACTGGAAAAACTTGAGAAATTCAAAAACTTACGCTTTTATTGCTTTTTCCGTTGCTTGTAAATATTACATCACAGACCGTATACAATATTGGCTTTCAAGGACGCACAGAGTTTTGCCGCGACGGCTGTCGGCAGCACACTAACAATCAAGTTTTGGCAAAGGCTTCAACAAGTGGTTGCTTTGATTCGAGCGCAGCTTCTGTTTTAGGCGCGGTGGGAGAAATCCGCTTTGCCCCGAATGTCCGTTTTGCCCCACATTCCCCTACTTATGGTTCCTACTTGCTTACGCCCTTTAGTGGCAAGTATTTTTGAAGGCTTTGTTTGCACTGTACTTAACCCTGTCTCGTCTACGTTATAGATATTTTCGGGACGAAATTTATGAATTTCCATAACGTTTTTCAATGCCTTAAAATATGCGTTTATATTTTCTTTATTGAAGGCTTGAGCCCTGGCAATAGAAGTATTCTCTGATGTTCTTAGAGATACTTGAGGATTTCTCCTAAGAAAACCTTTCAACCACTTGTAGCCGGCCTTCTTTTCTTCTTGATTGAAATTGTGTTTAAGTTTATTTGTTTCGGCTATTTCATAAACCAGTTTTCGCAGTTCATTGGCAGTTATGCCAAAGAATCAACTTTCCATATCTTTAGTTTTTTCAACTAAAAGGTGCTCCAGGTTTGTATCAAAAACTGGCTTCTTTCCTCCTAAAGTATCCTTTTTGCTTCCCTTTTCTTGCTTTACTCTTCTTCTTAGAGTAGTAAAGGGAACATTGAACGTTTTGGAGGCCAATCGCCAACCCATAGTTTTACTCTGGACATTTTCTATAGCTTGTTGCATGTCCTCTTCTCTCCATGTCTGCCTTGCGTCAGCTTTTTTTGTAGGTACCATTATAATATCTAAAAGAAAATTACAATAAAATAGTCATTAGCCAATGATGGCATACCATACCATGCCATCATAGGCAAATTGATTATGTATATGCCATCATTGGCAAAAATACACTTGACAAATTAATAATAAAAAAATAATATTCGTTATTACAAATCATCTATCCTAGTATGGCAGATCTAATACTAAATATGTATTGAGCATCAGGTAAAAAGATAAAAAGAAACGCCTTATAACAATCCAAACTACACCCATTAAAAAGAGTTTAGAAAATTAGATCAAAACTTACCAAACCACGTTTTACGTCGCACCACTCACAGAAACACGTGCAGACACACAAAACTCTGTCTCCATACTAAACAAGACGTGCGGTTTACCGCCACTATAAGAAGAGTGACAAAAATGCATTGGTGGGGGAAATAGGGCTGGTATGCCATCATAGGCAGGATGCCATCATAGGACACTTTCCCCTACTTTATCGCACTCAGTGCTGTAAAAATGCTTTACCGCACTCTTGTAATAATATTTTATTACATGTAAAATTTTCTTTTTTATTTACCACATAATGATGCTAACCACCCACGGCTAATCGCAAATAAGTATTACAGTATACCACAAGTATACCTATTTGTTTTCTTATACTTGTATAAGTTGATGAAAATACACCTTTGTAGTAGAGTCGTACATAGAAAAATAGGAAATTATTGCTCGGAACATTCTGCAAAGCTCCAGTAGCACGTAGAAGCACTGAGCAGTGTTCAACATCAACGGCAGTAGCAGTGAGCAGTGACAGAGACTTTAGAGGATGCTCCTCGTCTGCCAATACGGAACAATCCACCGCCTACATCTACTGTACCATGGCGCAAAAAAATAACTCTTCTGTAACTTACGGAAACTGCTCAACCACCACTGATAAATACAATAAAGTTCGAAAGTTCGCAAGTTCGCTCAGCACTTAATTTGCATTGGGCTACAAATTGCACGTTTAATTTTAATCTCTTATATAGTTAGCTATATTTTTATGTAATGCTTAGGGGAGCGGGTGGGAATGGCGCTCAATGGGGAATGGCGCTCACCGCATTTCCACCCAACCCAGTCGAGTTTACTATGTCCCGCATGACGTCGTTCCTTCTTAGTAGCCCTCCGAAGCATTCGCAGGCATTTTTGTGCCGCTCTTTAGCATCGATCGACGTGTCCGACAGAAAACGTGTAATTAGCGATTTTAATCTAATATTTGTGTTTAGAATATCTAAAGGTAAGTTGTAACACCGTTATTTTAGAGTATTGTATCATTTATTAAATCGATGTAGTGTGTCTTGGACGTAGTTTTGTGTAAACACTGTTTATTTATTTCAACCTAAAATAAGTGTGTCGCCATTTTTGTTAAAAATTTGCAGTTTGGGGCAATACCACTCGGTTGGGCGTGATTCCCCTATTCCTGAGCGGCATTACCCCAATGGGTATCTGGCTGTAAACGTTATTATTTATGAATAATAATTCATAATTATTTTGGTTGTAGATGGTTCGTAATAGAAAAAGGACTACAACTAAAGCACAATGGTCGCCAGAAGAAATGATGGCAGCCATAGAAGCGGTAAAATCCGGGAGAAAAATTAGGGAAGTGACACGTACTTTTAAAGTGCCATATAGTTCGCTTCGAGATAGACTGAATTAAAAATTATTATGACCCTCGACTAGGAAGAAAGTGCACATTTTCTTCAGAAGAAGAAAGGTTGATTCAGAACCATGTTTTAAAGTTATCAAATCAATTTTACGGACTCACAGCTCTTGAACTCAGAATTGCGTTTTAATTTGCGAAAGCAAATAACATAAAAAATATATTTAATGAAGCCACTCAATTAGCCGGAAAAGATTGGCTACATCGGTTTTTCAAAAGAAATCCAGCAATTAGCCTAAGAAAGCCAGAGGTAGCTAGTCTTAACAGGGTTAAAGGATTTTCTAAAGAGAACGTAGAAATATTTTTTCGGAATTTGGAAGCTGTCATGGAGCGCTACAAATTTGATCCTTCATCTATTTATAATATGGATGAGACAGGGATTAGTACTGTGCACAAGCCAATCCGAATATTAGCACCCAAAGGTCAGAAACAGGTTGGGATAGTGACAAGTGGAGAACGCGGCCAAACCACCACCGTTTGCTGTGCCTTTAGCGCATCTGGAGCTTTTATTCCTCCCATGTTTATATTCGCACGTATGAGGATGACTCCGCAGCTACAAAAAAATGCACCTCCGGGATCAATATTTAAATGCTCAAAATTAGGTTGGATCACAGAGCAATTGTTTTGTGAGTGGTTAGAACATTTTACAAAACATTAAAATGCTACAAAGAACAATCCCGTTCTTTTGATTGCCGATAATCACACCAGCCATATCTCTCTCGATTGTTACAACTTCTGCCGAGAAAATGGAATAGTCTTACTCTCCATCCCTCCACACACCTCGCATCGGCTACAGCCTTTAGATATTAGTTTTTACGGTCCACTAAAAAAGCATACGATCGTGAATGTGATTTATATATGAAGTCACGTCCCTACGAAAGAATTACAAATTATGAAATTGCTGAGTTATTCAACAAGGCATACGGAAGAGTTGCGGCGATTGAAAGGGCAATTAAGGGATTTAGTTCTGCCGGGATATATCCTCTAAACCCCGCCATATTTAATGACGACTTTCTATATTTTGATTCTAAAAATTACCAAATTATGGATAATACTGCGAATATTGTCCAAGATGAACAACAACCTTCCACTAGTAGAATGGGAACACGATCCCATTCTATAAATAGAGTAATCAAGGGTCCTACTATTAATGAAAAAAATACTACTGATGGCAAAAATACTGATACGGGTAGACTTCAAAAACTTGAAACATCGCTACAAGATATATCACCTCTCCCGTCAGCTTCTGCGACCAATTTGAAAGCAAATAAAAGACAGGTTGTTAGAAAAAAACAGAAATCTCAAATAATAACGTCAACACCGATGAAAGATATTTTAGAAGAAAAACATAAGAAAAAGGAAAAAAAACTTGAAAAATCGAAAGGCAATAAGATCCCAGAGGAAAAACTACGCAAAGTGACAAAAAAGGTTACATTTGATGACAGTTCTAGTGAAGATTCAGATGTCAGCATGACTGGAATTACTGATGACAATGAACCTGACGACATAGGAGATATGCAAGACACAGAAAATAATGTCTGTATGCTTTGTGGCGAATTCAGTCGAGACCGAGAGTTGTGGTTCCGTTGTGTAATTTGCGGAGACTGGATTCACGCAGAATGTAGCGGGGTTAATAAAGCTAAGAATTATGTATGTGACAACTGTCAGTAAAAGCTTATTTTGCGTTTTTAATTTTCTGCGCTGCGCGCTGGTTGAGCTGTTTGTAGGTTAGGTATCGAGTTGAGTTTATTTGTTGTTTTGTTAATTTCTTCAATAAATATGTCAGTATAAGTAGTTGTATAATTTTAATTTCTATTATAAGTCCCTGAATATTTCTGATCGCTATTACCCCACCGGTGTGGGTAATTGCGCTCAAAGCACTTTTTCCTTTTCTTTGTTATAACTAAAAAATAAAATACATTTTATTCAATATGTCCCAACTAAATGTTAGAAAAATAAATATTCTTTACTAAAATTAATTTCCAAGGTCCTCCAAATCAAATTAGTCACCAAAAAAATTTTTTTTGCTTAGGTGGGCGCAGTTCCCTCCTCCTCCCCTATATGTATATATCTTCATTCCTAAATGTTGCTTTTAATTTTCAATATATTTTTTCTTTGTAACACTAAGTGCGATAGAGATTCTTTACAGCACTGTGTTAAAAACGGAAAGGAGAATGCAATTAATGTACTTGCATTCACGCGATGCAGAAAAAAAAATATTTATATGTTTTCACAATCGATATTGTGTATTAAATTGCTACTATTCATTAATTTTTATTTTAAATTTGATTTTTGTTCCAAAAATTATATGATCGAAAAAAAAATGTTGTACGTAACACGTGCGGAAAGTGCCTTTACCACCCTTAACAGCTTGCCCGAACTCCGCTTCGCGTCATTCGTTCAACTGCCGCGTGCTGTAAAGGATCACTCTCCGCACTTGTTAGGTAAAAACTATTTATCTCCGAAGGTGAGTAGGTAGCTATACAGGGTCCTGCAATAGTGCGTCAGGCTTCCATAACTCCTATACAAATAAAGTTAGGAATTTCATTCATATCCCGATTTTTACTGTTTCATACGGTGTAGGAACATATTTATCTATATACAGGGTGGCCTAATAATGTGAGATGACATAAAGTAACATTTTTTTAAATGAGACACCCAGTATTTTATTCAATATTTAGATTCGTGGTAATGTTCTTTATAATTCCCTAAAATTTGATTGAATTAGCTTTGGTAGTTTAAGAGCAATTATTTAAAAACTAAAAAAAAAACACAAAAATAAAAATCAAAAAAACGATATAATAGTTATTTGTTTCACTAGGCAGAAAAGCACAGGCTGGTTTCCTAGCCTCGGCTGCGCCTCGTCTATGAAACACCAGTCGCGGCAATAAATATGCTTTTCTGACTAGTAAAACATATAATTTTTTCTTCAAATTTGTTCCAATTTCACGCAAAATCGTATTTTTTATATTTATGTATGTTATTTATGACATTTATTGAATTGTTGTGTTTACTTGTCATTTTAAATTTTAATTTTTAATGACACCTTTTGAGCCTGTCAGGTGTCATTAAAAGACCGCTTTTAATGTCATTTGGAGAAAAAGTAATTTTTTTAGCAATGGCATTGAGTGAAATTTATTACTAGGGGATCTAAAGACTATGAATCTAATAATGTTTATTTATTTTATACAAGGTGTAATAATATTGCAAAAATGACATACCTACTTAAACACATTTTTCTAAAGTTTTTCAATTGGAACACCTTGAATATTATTTGGCTATTTTATGTAGATTTCATCAACATTTTTTTTATAATATAAGCATATACTATCTACGTTGTTTTCAGCCGTTATTGAAATAATTGCGAATTTCATAAATATTGTTGTTTACATCGAGTTTTTATTATTAAGATTAAGCATATTGTTGCCGCCGAGACGAGAGATTCTCGTCTCTCGTCTCGTCTGGCCCTCTCTCGACAAGACGAGAGAGATATTTTCTCTCGAATAAAGTTCCGAGACGAGACGAGAAAAGTACCCTCTCTCGTCGAGAAATTCTCGTCTCTCTCGATTTCTCTCGATCTCTCTCGAGCAAAAAACGTTACTTTTTTGAGTTTTTTAAACCTTCTTAAATTCCTCTTTGCAAAAATATATACATAATGTCTATATTTGGACCAGCGGTTTCGAGTTATTTAACTGAAAATAGTTTCATCTAGTTAGCCGTGCCTGGCCATTCAGAATAACATATTATTATGACGTTTTATCGCTGGATAAAATTATTTGCAGTCAAATAACTCAAAAACCGTCGATCCAAATATGGACATTATATATTTTTGATAAGAGGATTTTAAAAATCTCATAATAGACAGGGTGTCTCAAAAAAAAATTTTAAATTTGCTGATTCTACATAAATTTATAATTACTTTTATTAAATGCATTATTAGTCTATAGTTAATAGTTTCCGAGATATTGACTTTTGAAAAATTATGTTTGAGTTTCGACAGCCTATAGCTTTCTAACAATACATCTTAGAGCAAAACGGCGCATTTTTCATTTTCACTATCTTCCCAAATCAATCAAACTTCCGGCTAAACCGGATGTAACTCGAAAGCAGGAAATATAGTTCCTCCGGTTTAACCGGAAGGTGATTTTTTTGGAAAGATAATAAAAATGGAAGATAGGGACATGTGAGCCGTTTTGCTCTAAGATGTACTGTTAGATCTGCCGAAACTAAAAAATTACAGTTTTTAAAAGTCAATATCTTGGAAATGGAAATTTCTTACCGTGCTGGTGTTTTGGAGCACCCTGTAAGTATAGACAAAAATAATTTTATAAGAGGCACCTTTTAACCCTTAATAAGCTTCGTCAAAAGTTTTCCGCTATCTTAGTGGTACAGGAGATATTGACTTTTGTCGCACTAATGGGCCACCCTGTAGTAAATACCAAGCAAAGTTTTAACGCATTTAGGTTAGGTTCTGTCATATTTGACATATATTGCACACAATTTATGTCAAATATGATAGAACCCAACCTAAACGCGTTAAAATTTAGCTTGGTTTTTACTACATTTGGTTTAAATCACGAGAGAAGCGAGACGAAACGAGAGAAGGTCGTCTCTCGTCTCGTCTCCCCCTTTCTCGACGTGACGAGAGACCCATTTTATCTCGTCTCGTCTCGTGGCAACACTAATTAAGCAAGCATAGGCGACTAGATTAATAATCATAAATTATAGTAAATGTTCCAAATGTGTTCCAGTTTGACTAATGCACAAGTCAACACGTTTTAGAAACGATCTGTTTACATTCCGTAACATTTCAGGATTCATATTAATTATTATAGTTCGACAAGTTCATTATTTTTATTATTTATTTACTTTAAAAAGTCATTATTTAGGGTTAATAAATTATAAAAGATTAAAAATAATTTTAACAAAGGTGAGTTGGTTGATATGATCTTTGTACTTGGTGAGAGCGAAAAAAATTATTTGAAACGGGGAATGTGGTGTACACAAAAGAAGGAACAACGAGAACTGCTATCAATGAGAAAAATACATTTTTGGTGTTATTAACAGTAACAGAAGATCCACATATAACCCAAAATACGGATGCATTAAATTGGCAATGCAACAGGTATTAGTGGAAGATCTGTACAACGGATCTAAAAAAAAAATAGATTTCATGACTATTATATTCAGTTGTATCAAGCGCTCAGTGATAGAGATTTTCAAAATCGATCTGAATTTTGTACCTGGTCAAAAATTATCCAACTTTACCCTATTTTAACCTTTGCTTTATCTTTTATAGTGTCCGAAATCCTAATGGTGAGCATCGAATTTGGAACACCCTGTATACTTCAAGGCAAATAAAATCGGGCAATTTTTAACAGTCTACCATGGCTTTTGAAAATTATCCATCCAGGGTGGCAACTATTTAATTGACCATCATTTGTATCTTGTAAACGCTAATTTCAACGAAGTTAATTAAATTTGAGGAAACGTACCTACACCTTTAAAGCTTATATAGAATCCACGATATCTTACTGGGTACCTACTCTATTCCTTCGCTCACTTTGTCTTTTCTTTTTTGTTATTATGGTTAATGCGCCACCGCTGCACATAAATATATTACCTTCATAAATACGTAGTTTCTTGATGAACCGGTGAACAAAACTGCAGCCTCGAGTGGCCTGAACCTTACTGAATATCTTTCTAATATTGTTTATATTTGTCGTTGAAAAGCTATTCTATGATTTAAAAATACTGCAACAATTATATTGTTTCCAAACTCCACCTTTTCAAAATATCACTAAATCGACAAAAAACATTCTTTCAGGAAATACAGGGTGTTTCATTAAGGGTGGCCACCGGCCATATTTTGGAAACTACTAAGCATTGAAATTTGGGGAAAACATTTTTATTAAAGTGGTCATGAGAAAATTCTGGAAATAATTTTTAAGTTCCGCATTTCGCCACAAGGGGGCACAATTAAAAATTAATTTCTCCGAAAATTCCTATATTATGGTATGCCTCTGGTTACATCATTGGAAAGACTAGACAATTCTACATCATTTTGGTTTAATGCTCATTGGCGTACCGACCTTGATAAGAGTGGGGGAAGCTATTGAAAGTGTAATCATTAAAATCGCTGTAACTTCTAAATGACTTATCCGATTTGACTAAATTTAAGCTTGTGTGGAAGAAAAAAGTAAGTGATTTTAATTGTTGTATCCAGCGGTACACGCTAGTTTCTAATAAAATTGCTAAAGGGCGCAATTTGTAATAATAACAGTTTTTTTGATTTTATTCCGAAAATTCAAACCATACGGTATACTTATGACATCATAATCGGAAAGTAGATAAAATTTACAAGAAAAGATGTGAAAACCGCAGTTTGATATCTTTGTTCGGTTCAGAGTTATTGCCAAAAAAATAATTTTTTTCACTTTTATCGAAGAAATTATTGGTTTTATAGTTCCGTAGGAATGTAGGTAAGATTAGTAAAATGTATTATAAACAAGACAAAATTTGGAGTTTGTTTAAAGGCTAATGCGCAATAACATCATGTCTAACGTATGCGTTTATTCTGTCGAAAATATAATAAGTACGAAACACCAAATTCCAATTTATGTCATTTGATATCTTAAGAACAGTATCGTAAGTTTTAAAAGATTGAATAAAACGATTTTGTTATAACCAACAAATGTATTTTAAAAGTTATACAGTCCAGGAAGCATTTAAAATAATAATAAAATGAAAGAAAATCAGTTAATATTTTAAAAGGTATTGCCAAGAATTTAAAACCTTTTGTATAATTATTTACTCCGAATTCTGTTTATACTTTAACGACAGCCTTTCCGGTATTGCCTCCTATCAACATGTCAGTAAAAGCATCAAACATATTTTCAAAACCTTCAGTGATAGTTTCTTGATATTTTAGTTTTCCTTCTTTTATCCAGCGTAAGTTTTGTAAGATTCCTTCGTTCCATCTGTCAGTCCATCTCAATACCATAAATCCTTCCATTTTTAGTTGTTTCGTTACTACAGGCAACTGCACAATGCTGGCTAAAAAAGAACAAAAATATGTTAAACTTATTTCCTTGTATTGCTTGCGTAAGTATATTGATATTTAAAAAAAAATGGCTTGAGTATATTTCATCAATTTGGCGCGAAATTAAAGTTTATGGGACAATCACCAACTTTGCGAGAAATTAAATGCAGAATATTTCGCCAAACGTTGATGCTATGACAAAAATAGTAATTCAATTTTTCGTAATATGGAAACTAATATCTAACCTATACCTTTTTTTTAATGCAAAAGCACGTTTAGGGATAACTCAAGAAAAAGGGCATTAAACATGGAATATAATAACCCTATAATATATTTACTTTTACATTTCCAAATTTATGTTATCTGGTAAACGAAAAAATATTTAAAAAATGTGGCATGCATAAATCGAGAAAATATGATTTTTGATTAAAATTATATGGAAAGATTGAAAACACTAATAATAGTGCAGTCAATATGGTGTAAAAATTCCATTGTCCTGGGCAAAATTGCAACACAAATGATTCTTTTTGCATTCTATTGTGTAAAGTGTCTATTTTAACATATTCAAAATTCAATGATCTCATTGTTCAAAATCCCCATTAATCCTGACCCCGGAAATCAGTCAAAATCCAAGATGGCGGCTGAATTTTGTATTTTTAATTACAAAATTTATAACTTTGTATTTATAAGGTGTAACTTTGCAAAAATATTTAAAATACAAAGATTCGACTTTACTTTTTTTTCAAAATGGCGGCCATTTAAATAATTAGGTATTTACTTTTCAAATATTAAAAGTCCACCATTTTGCAGCCATTTACATTGTACTTTTGTATTACCATCATACCAACCGTTATGTCATCTTCTTCCAGAGAAATTGATCTTGCGGAAGTAATGAAATAAACTGTGTAGGAAGTAAGGAAATGTTTCTCACTAATAAGGAAAACAAGCAGAAAATAATTAATATAATCGCTGAAGAAATACGACAAAATGGTTGTTTAGTAATTCATTCAGTTGATGATGCTGATGTTGACATTGTTAAAACTGCAGTGGAATCTTCAAAAATTAAAAATACAACACTGTTGTACACACTGTATAGGAGAAGAGACTGGCCTATTGGTATTGCTGATTTATTGGTGTAATCAAGCATACCACAAGCTGTTTTTCAGAAGTGATAAAAAAATCTTTCAAACAGAATAACATTTATGATATCAATGCCATTAGCTATCCGCTCAGAAATTACTTAGCGAACAGTCTATTCTTTATACATTCGTATAATACAGGATGTGAAAGCAACTCCAGAATATTCCATATATATTGGAAAGCAATCAGTTTTGAAACGTGTTGTTGTCGTTTTGGTTTACATTGTGAGTTAAAATAAATCTACATTTATTATTGTCGACTTAAATTAAGTTAAAGCGTTAAAAAGAATGTTACAACACTAAAATTTGATAAATTTCAAAGTATTTAAACATGGCGACATTTTGATCTAGTCCTTTAATAAATTAAAAATGGAGAGGTCCGCAGTTTATTCTAAAATATCACATATTTTAACAAGAACATGCATTAAGTTGAAAAGTCTACACTTTAAGACTCGAAACTTTGGAAAATTGCACCTATTTGATACCTTTTTTAACTTGTAACTAAGTTTAAATTGGTTTAAATAGGTGGCGCTAACTAGTGCAAACTTAACCTTAAACTACCAAAAAAGGTCAAAATTCACAATTGATTAAAACTTTACTTTTGTCAAGAAAAGAAGAATCCAAGAAAGAAAACAACATAACCCTACAACTTCGAAAGTGTGGCAGTTTAACAATTTCCATTACAATTTAATATGCCAAACTTTAAAGTAGTATATATAACGCAGCTGAATGAAATTGAGCCTGTTCCTCATTATTGGGAACAGGATAGCGTACTATATTGGCCTCCAACGAAAAGTGAGACGAGGACAAAACAGTGTGATGCTAGTTCTGTGCCAGATCCTTTCAAACCTCACTTTTGTCAGTTGACTTTAATGACAATAACCAATCAACCACTGACAGACAGAAAAAGAAGAGTCCTTTTAGTTGGCTTGTGGTTGGCATTTATAACGTTTAACAACGTTATTGTACGTTGGATATTTCTCCGTAGCAACAGGTGACGTTTGATAACGTTGAAGTGTACTACGTTTCCTAATCTAAGGAATTTTAACGTCGACAATGGTCTTTTTTGGGTAACGTTTTAAGCGAGAACATTGCCGATATTTAACATTGTTGGTGATAAACTGAAACATATTTACGTAAATACGACGTTGATACAACGACGGGTAGTATACGCCCTTTTGGGCAACTAATTTTGTCGGCAGGACAACGTTAAATTTAGTCAAAAATAAGTCGTAAGTCGAAGAATTACTAAAAAAAGTTACTTGGGATATTACGCATAGTAAGATGTAACTGCAAAACCGGCTGTGGTGCCATGAAATGTAGTTGCCGAAATAATGGTTTGGAATGTACCAGTTTATGTGGTCAGTGTCAAGAAACAAATTGTGAAAATAGTCCGCAGCTAATAGAAGATGAAGAAATGGAAAGTACAGATGAAGATTGTAAATCATTTTAATTTTTGTTCATTCAAATAATGTTTTTTTTTTCTTGTAGGTAAGTCTAATGTGTAATAAAGTTTTCTCTAGTGTATAATAAATAATTTAAGTGATTCAATACCTATCTTACCTATTCAATACCTATTTTATACTTTTATCTTTGTATTTTAAACATTTTTGCCAAGTTACACCTTATAAAAACAAAGTTGTAAATTTAGTAATTAAAAATACAAAATTCAGCCGCCATCTTGGATTTTGACTGATTTTCGGGGCCAGGATTAATGGGGATTTTAAATATGTTAAAATAGACACTTTTCACAATAGAATGCAAAAATAATCATTTGTGTTGCAATTTTGCCCAGGTCATAATTTATTTTTACTGCACTATAACAAGAATACACTGTTATACACAGTTTGGATTCCGATAGGGTAGGTTTACTGAAATGTCTATCTTTCACGCTTTTATTTACATATAAGAGTATGTTGATAGAATCTGTAAAGTAGCAGGCCTTTACTTCGACCTCTCAAAGGCTTTTGATACTCCAGACTTCAGATCATACTCCATACATGGTTCGTTACTTTCTATTTTTGTTTGTGGACGACCCGTGGGGACCCATGGGTTTAATGGGGAGCTGGTCTGCAAGTATTCAGATGACACATCTGTAGTACTGGCCGACCGGTATCTATCGAATCTCTATTATATTATATCTTTTTGTCTAAGAACTAAACAATAAGGAAATGGCTCAATAGTGCGCCAACAACTCTAAATGTTAAAAAAACGTGCATATTCGATATCGATGTTCGCCAAATATTAATAATTATCGCATCCTCCTACCTTCGTGGGTTGTAAGTAACAATCTTCACCATCTTATACAGTGAGGACCTAAAGTCCGTCCCCCCCCCCTCTAACTTCTAAACCGTTCGGTATATTGTAATGAAATTTTGAACGATAATATTTGGGCAAGTCTTGCACTTTTTGACATACCAATGACAGCTTGAAATGGCAAGATAACAGCTGGGTCCCCTTTTGGAATATTATTTTTTAAAATGAAACACCCTGTATATTTTTACATTTTTAAATTCCACATAAAATTATAATTATTTTTTATTAAATGCATTATTAGTCTATACTTCATAGTTTCCGAGATATTGACTCTCGAAAAGTGACATTTTTGAAATTTGACAGCTTATAACCTTCTAACAGTACGTCTTAGAGCAAAACGGCTTACATGTCCCTATCTTCAATTTTTATTATCTTCCCAAAAAAATCAACTTCCAGTTAAACCGGAACAACTATATTTCCTGCTTTCGAGTTACATCCGGTTTAACCGGAAGTTGCTTTTTTGGGAAGATAATAAAAATTGAAGATAGGGACATGTAAGCCGTTTTGCTCTAAGACGTACTGTTAGAAGGTTATAAGCTGTCAAAGTTCAAAAATGTCACTTTTCGAGAGTCAATATCTCGGAAACTATGAAGTATAGACTAATAATGCTTTTAATAAAAAAATAATTATAATTTTATGTGGAATTTAAGAATGTAAAATTATACAGGGTGTTTCATTTAAAAAAAATATTCCAAAAGCGGACCCAGCTGTCATCTTGACATTTAAAGCTGTCATTGGTATGTCAAAAAGTGCAAGACTTGCCCAAATATTATCGTTCAAAATTTCATTAAAATATACCGAACGGTTTAGAAGTTAGAGGGGGGGGCGGACTTTAGGTCCTCACTGTATAGTTGTTTTACGCAATCTTATGTTTTTCTTAATTATTTGCATATTACCACCACCTGACAAGTAAGACTGTCGTGTAATTTTAGATTTTTTTTTATGAGAACAATAATCTCCAACTAATAAACATTTAGAACTATGGAAAATTATTTCTTTGCGCCTAGCCTAGCATAAGAAACTAATATGTTAAATATTTGTATTAAGAACCTTCATAATTTTTAGAGCGTCGTTTTCGGTATTCTTATTTCTATAATTTTTTTCACTTATCTTTATTGTTTTCTAACAAGAAATTAATTTGTTAAAATTTGTAATACTTTTACACCAACCATAAATTATTAGATTGATTGACTTACCTGTAAGGAAGATCGATCGTAATTATTCGAGCTGTTGTCCGAAATGATTATTACACATCGTAGTATGTATGATTTATACTCGCCAGCACAAATTCAAAGAAAATAAACAAATGAATCACATTTCTCCATGCTTACGTAAGCCTCTTGATATAGTCATTGTATTTATTTGTTTAATTAGATTGAAAAAAGGGGGCAAAACACATAGGGTGGGAAGGGTCGTAATAATCATTTCGGACAACAGCTCGAATAATTACGATCGATCTTCCTTACAGGTAAGTCAATCAATCTAATAATTATTCTTCGCTGTTGTCCTCTATGATTATTACACATCGTAGACCTTTAAAGAATATCTCAATCTAATTAACAACACTATAATAGTAAACATATAAAAAACCATTTGTATTTGATATTCCATATAATTGTCTCTTATTAAACTTGACATTAACTAATTTATTACTTATTAATAGAGTCATTTATGAATGTTCTAGCAAACTCTTCAGGACAGTCAGTAATAGGTCTATTATAGAACTTCACAAACACATTAAACCTTTGAGTCCACCCAGCTGCATTTCTAATAACTTCTATGTTATGTTAACCCCTGCTCGAAAAGCTGCAGACGTACAAGCATGTCTCAATGTGTAGCAAACATGAAACATTTATTCCGCTTTCTTTTAAAATCTTTTTTAGCCACCGACTCAGTATCTGAGAACTAGCTGAATGGTAAGGCTTTTTCCAAGTAAGAAAAAATCTATTTTCTTCTAGAGGTCTGAACGTGGAAGCTTTTTGAATGTAATAAAGTAATGTTTTTGCCACACATAGACTAGGTTTCTCGGGAAAGAAAGAGAATATCATTAAGGGTTAAAATATTTTATCTCCTGACGTCTTAATTTTATCTGGAATACGTAGTATTTGTAATACATTGTTTGATACCTTAATATACGTAAGATGAATTTTTGATAATATCTGCATCCTATGAGCAGAGGTGCTAATAGGGTAACACGTTTAGAAGTAAGTAACTCTAACGATTAACTTTCTAATGGAAATAATTTCTCTAAATAACCAAAAACAATAGTCGGGTAGCAAGTAGCCGCATACTTAGGTTGTGGAGGGTTTAAGTTGAAACCCCCTTTAAAAAATCTTTTTAAAATGGGCTTATCTATTTGATTCGGAGAAAAAAGCAATGATAGTGCGGCTCTGTGGATATTTAAAGTTAAATAAGAAAGTTTTAACTTTTGAATCTCTAAAAAATATTCTAAGATTAATTTTAAATTATAATTATAAGGGTTATGGTTTTTCTCAACACAATATTTCCACCATTTTTTAAAAACACTAGTCATATTGTTTTATTGTGCTTTCGGCTAGGGATGCTAGAAGAGGTGGAATAACTGTGTCCGGGGTTCCTGTTAAAACAAACGACCTCCGAACAACTTCCCTAGCACCAGGGTAAGTTATAGTATTGAGTGCTCTGGTCACCTGAAAAAGAACAACTAAAAAACCGTCAAAGTACTGAAAACTTTAGCGGTTTCTCTATTCCTTAAAACGCGGATACCAGAATTGACTGGGCCAGTCTGGTACTACTAAAATTCCAGTAGCTTGGTCCCCGAAAATTTTTGCCAAAACTTTTCCAATGAGTCCGAATAGTGGGAAAACGCAAAAATAGTAACAACTCCAATTAATTGTAAAAACGATAACGCACTTCGGGGTCAGGATGCCAAGATATAAATTTTTTACATTCTTTATTTTGATAGTTTGCAAATAAATCGATATCGGGTAGGTACCCCAAACTTACATAATATTTTGTGAAAAATTGTGTTATCTAATTCATATTCTGTAGCAGCATTTTTTATTTGAGACTCTGAATCAGCTATGCAAATTTTTGAGAAACTTATATAGGAGGCGAAAACAAATATATTTTTGGACTCGCACCACTTCCAAATTTCTTGCGTAATTTCGTTGAGATGTTTATATTGAACACTGAACACTACCCATCTTGTTAATACTATGGCTCTTATATTGTCAATTTCAAGCAATATGTTCTCATTAAAAGTATATTTTGCAAATGTTTCTAAAACATTAAATGCTGCTAAAATTTCCAAATAGTTTATATGAAAGCACCTTTCGGTGTCATTCCAAAAGCCATGTGTTTAAACATCACCACAGTTTGCTCCCCAGCCTGTCAGGAGGCATCTGAAAAAATTCTATTGTAAAAGATTTATTCTTAAAACATTGTGTTGTATATCTTATAGCCACCAATTTATTTCAGCTTGGATTGTTGTTAAGAACAAGTGCCACATATTTTCCTCTTTCCAGATTTTTAAGATATAACCATCCATATTTAACTGCCGGTTTGCTTGCTACTAGCATACCTATTAATTTTAAGAAGTTCCTAATACTACAAACTGTTTTATTTAGGAATGTTGACAGTGTTCGAATTTGTTCTCTCTTTTCGCATCGGCGCCAAGGAAATTGTCATTTTTACATTATTTATTGTAAAACCTAAATAACTTATTTCCTGTTTGGGAGTAAACTCGCTCTTTGCAATATTTAAGACGAATCCTGATTGTGTAAGTAACATTACAAACAATATTCACGCTTTTTGTACGTTCTTTTTTATCTTTGCGATTAATAAAAAATCATCCAAATAAGCTAAATAATTTATATCTCTCTCCCATAGATATTTTAAAATGGGCCGTGATATTTTTGTAGATAAATATGGTCCTAAATTTAGGCCAAATGGCAAACAATTGAATTCATAGACAATATTCTGAAAAAACAAAAACCAAAATACTTCCTATATTTTTTCTCACTAAATAACTAAAGAAAAATATGCATCTTTTAAATCGACGCTGGCAAGATAACATGAATTCGTAACTATATAATTTTAATACAGTCCTGTAATCTTCTATCTTAAAATGAGGCGCTGTAATAAACGTGTTTAAATTTTTTAGGTTTAAAATAAACCTATAATTATTACCATTCTGGTTTTTAATAAGAAAATATAAAGAAAAAAATTCCCCTTTTTCATGATTACCTACATTTTGAAACAGTGCTTAAGTAAGTCCGTTTATATTTATGTCTCTCAGTCCTTGGTATAGTAACTCTAGGAGAACTATGTTGAATGGGGGTGCTCATAAATGAAATAGAAATACCCCTAACCCAGTTTAAAATAAAAGGGTTTGTTTGTTTGTTGTTATCTTATTCCAATTGTTTACCTGATTTTGTAAAGAAGGTACAGGATTACTGGGACCCGTACGGCCTAATACTATTTCCTCTGCGTCAGTCCTGATGGTCCGCCTTGAGGTTTAGATATACCAGATTACTTTTAGTACCCTATTTTATAAAATAATTCCTTTTTTAATTAAGGAACGTCAAGTGTGCCCTCTTTAAGGCCGTTTCTGATATAATTTTCTTATCTAACAGACACTTTCCTACAAAAAACCGCCCCAGACTTTGAAGTACAACTAGGATGTGCCCCAAGTACCTATATCTAGATAAGAGGATTCAACATGTAGTGACTGATCACTATACCAATAGGGCAAAACTCATCTTCGTGGTTTTCTACCACAAAAGGAGAAAACAGGCTTTATTACCGTAAGACATAAAGTCAATTACCGTAATGATATAATTTGACAAATTATCACCGTAAGACACGAGGTCAATTACCGTAATAACTATTTCAGGCTTTATTACCGTAAGACATAAAGTCAATTACCGTAATATAATTTGACAAATTATTACCGTAAGACACGAGGTCAATTACCGTAATAACAGGGAAAAAATCCCAACTTTAATATTACCGTAAGATACAAGATCAATAATTACCGTAATAAATATTTCAGGCTTGATTACAGTAAGACATAAAGTCAATTACCATAATGATATAATTATTACACAAATTATTACCGTAAGACACGAGGTCAATTACCGTAATAACAGGGAAAAGAAACCCCAAAATTATTATTATTACTGTACGATACAAGATCGATTACAGTAATAAATATTTATGTACCTTCAGAGGAAGCGCTGCTTTCATTGAGGGCAACGGTACTCCGTACTCCTTTTTCCTTCTTCTTTTTCTTTTCTGGTGGTTGACGACGCACTGCACTGTTAACACTTAAACACCTCAACTTCACTTTCTGACTCTGAAGTCGAAATAATTCTTCTCCTCTTAATTTTAGGCATTTTACCTTTAATTTTTAACTAATGACACGAAAAATTAAATAACGCTGTGTACTGGCTCGCACAAATAAATACAATGACTATATCAAGAGGCTTACGTGAGCATGGAGAAATGTGATTCATTTGTTTATTTTCTTTGAATTTGTGCTGGCGAGTATAAATCATACATACTACGATGTGGAATAATCATAGAGGACAACAGCGAAGAATAAGTATAATTTTTTTTCTAATGATAAAAATAATGACTCAATATTTTTGCAAAATGATACACTATTTTATTGCCTTAAGCACAGAATAGACCCTTATTGATCAACATTGATTTCTCTGAACAACGATATACCACTTAACGTTTTTAATAAAAATGATTTATCATCCTTCATTATTTACCACAACAAAATTGGCATTTTTGATCTTACTTTCCTCGAAAATTACATCATACATACATTTTTGACAGAAATATTATTTTATCACCTCTTACCCCATCTATTTAATTAAAAAATAATGTTGATAAAATTGAGTTCCTTGATCTCAATAACCCTATAATATAAACATAAGTACATTTATGATTTTTGAAAAAAAAATTGTATTCGCTACATTTACCTTTATTTTTTTTAAATTATTTACCACTAATATTCAATATCGACAGGTTAAATTAATAACCAAACCCCCCCTTTTTTGAAGTCGGTCAAAAACCGTTAATATCTAATTTCTATTCTTAAAAATAATTTATTATAATTTAAATTTCTTTGAACGAAAATTTGTTGTTTTATTATTCATGATGGCGGGTTTAAATATGTTTGTCAAGAAGGCTGATCTGATCTCCGCCACCTTGAAAAATAACAACAGAACAATTTATTGTTCAAAAGTATTTTGCTTTATCATTTACCCATACCGAATTTGAATAAATGAATAATATATCTCAAAACATTCCGCAGTTAATGTTAATAGGGGGCGGTCCTTATAGACATAGAGTGCAGTCTCATATATTAAGTGAGGGAGCTAATTAAGCCAATACTCACCTACTTATAAATTTAGCAACTTTACCTTTCATGATTCTGTCATTATATGCAGAAATTGATCCACACACTGAAATTCTACCAAATGTGTTCATTTGATTTAATACAGTTGTACTAAGTTCACCACCCACCTGCAAGAAAAATTTCATACTATTACCGATAGATCAGCTAAACACGGTTGCATACTTTATTAAATCTAATTATCAAAAGTATCAACTTATCCTAGAAATCAGTTTTTAGATAAAGCAAAAATTTTGGAAACATCTTGAGGATGAAGTGATTTTTCTGCCATAAAATCCCGTATTTTGCACTCGACTAGCAGTGGTCGAAAACAGCATTTTGCATATAGCCAGTATGAGATAAAAAAAAGGTCACCAGGCATTTTAAATTTATTAAATATGCTTGACGAAATTACGATTCATATTTAATGTTATTTTATAGGGAAAAGAAAAGCATAAAGTCTTTCTCCACAATTTTAATTCAGTAGCTAGGCTAGAATCGACATGTTTCGAGTGTAGAAACACTCATCATCAGGAAATTGAAGCAAAAATAATTTTTTTTCAATTTGCTTCAATTTCCTGATGATAAGTGTTTCTACACTCGAAACATGTCGATTCTAGCCTAGCTACTGAATTAAAATTGTGGAGAAAGACTTTATGCTTTTCTTTTCCCTATATTATTCATCTCCACTTTGAGTATGGACTACTTCTTCAAAATTCAATGTTATTTTGTTTATACTGTCAGTACCAAGCGTTTATTAAAAATGTATTGTTAAATAATTTAAAGTTTTTTCAAAAATATGCAGTTGTAGAAAAAATACAGTAAATAGCACGTTATAAAACCACTTTGCAAACTCGCTCAACT
The DNA here is from genome assembly GCA_963969555.1 of Polydrusus pterygomalis. Taxonomy (NCBI): domain Eukaryota; kingdom Metazoa; phylum Arthropoda; class Insecta; order Coleoptera; family Curculionidae; genus Polydrusus; species Polydrusus pterygomalis. Next base: position 117,675,438 of record OZ018376.1, read on the forward strand.
TGTTGAGCTTTTCAGCTCAGTTCACCAAACTGTCTCGCGCGTGAGCGAACATAGTTATTTCAACCTTGTTATTCAATGTACTACTAAAAAATATTATTGCGGCAGTTTCTCAGATAAAGATATAATCGCTGATGCTCTAGATCAGCGGTTCTCAAACTTTTTTGGTGACGGAACCCTTTTGGGAAGCAAAATACTTGATGGAACCCTACAATAAAACAATAGTTTTTAAAAGTGTATTCTTTATTAATAAGCATAATAAAAGTACAATGTAACAGTTACTAATTATTACTTACTTTACCACATGGCAGGTACAATAATAGAAGATATTAAAAAAGAAAAAATCTAACTAATGGGAGGTATGAAACTGTTTTTTATTTTTCATCAATTGGTTGATATCAGGTTTGATAGAAGACAGTTGAAGTCTCATATCAGGTTCGGCGTTCAGTGTATTGCGATATTTTGTTTTCGTGGCTGCATAGGTTGAGAATCCTGTTTCGCACAAATATGTTGTTGGGAACGGGAGAAGAATATTTAGAGCCATTTTGCCAAGCATTGGATATTCATCGCGGATTCTGCACCAAAAATCGTTGAGAGGCGTCGTTTTGAACAGTGACTCCATACTTGTGTCTGATGACATTTCTAAAAGAGATTCATATATCTCCTTTGACATACTTTCGGGCTTTTCCAAGTTGGGTAAAAAAGGATTATGAATCCATGAATTCAGTTTCATTTTTGTATTCTGTTCTTCGGGAAAATACTTTTCAAAAGATGCGCGCATCGAACTGAGATATTAGACTAATTCTTCAAACACATCATCTTGAAACATTTCTGAGTCGTTATCGCTAACAAACTCACTGAGTGACGTAAAGCTTTCTATTTCTTTCTTACCAACGCAAATAATCCAAAAATCTAATTTTCTTTTGAAGGCAGTTATTTTGTTATAGGCCTGAAACACTGTTGTCTGTTTACCTTGCAATGATAAATTCAATTCGTTCAGTTTTTGAAAGATATCCGCCATAAAAGACAATCGGAACAACCAAGTTTTATCATACAAACGGTCCTTCAAATTAAAAGAAGTATCTGCTGAAAGAAACATTTGTAACTCGGCTCTAAGTTCAAATAGCCTTGTTAAAGTTTTACCCCGAGACAGCCATCGCACTTCTGTATGGAGCAGCAGTGTTTTATGTTTGCTGCCATAATCTTCACACAATAATGAGAACAATCGGGATTGTAGTGGTCGTGATTTGATAAAATTAATTATTTTTACCGCTTTATCCATAACTAATTTTAGATTTGACGGCATTTGCTTCATTGCAAGTGCTTGTCTATGCAGAATACAATGGCTGGAACTACAATTAGGCGCTTTATTTTTTATTCGTGACACTGCTCCTGCTGTTTTACCTGTCATCGCCTTGGCCCCATCTGTACAAATGTCAATGCAATTGTTCCAACTGAGATTATTTTCTTCAAAAAATATATTTATTTTATTAAAAATTTCTTCCCCGGTAGTGTTTGTGAGCAGCGGTGAACACATAAGCATGTCTTCTTCAAAAGAACTTTCATATGGATATCTCACGATAACCAGCAAGATAGCCAAACCAGCGACAACAGTTGACTCGTCCATTTGCAAGGCGAATCGTGTTTTTTGTAGACGTGTAACTAGTTCTTGTTTGACGTAGCTTGCCAGATCATGGATTCGCCGTGAAACAGTATCGTTTGATAGCGGCACAGTAGTAAGATGCTTTGCAGATTTTTCATCAAGCATACATTTTGTTATGTCTAATACACATGGCTTTATTAAATTCTCAGCGATAGTGTGCGCTTCACCTGCTTGTGCAATGCGATAGCTAACTAAATATGATGCCTCCGTGGCCTTTTCGTTGATAGTTTTTGTTACATGCATCATATTTTTTTGACTTTCCAATAACTGATCTTTTTTACGAACAAAAAAATCTTTATTCTTGTCTTTAGACTCGGGGTGTACAGTTTGTAAATGTCGGCGCAATTTGGCAGGTGCCATGGAACTATTAGGAAGCAGTTTACTACATAGCATGCAGAGAGGTGAGCCGTTGGAATCAACAAATCCGAAACTGCTTCCGCAGAAATCTTTTAAAAAATCTAAAAATTAATAAAAATTTAAATTATTTTTTACGGTTATAAATAAAATTTGTTTTGGATTAATGAATTTAAGGATTTCTTAACATAATAGAATATTTCGATATAAAAAATATCGATAAGGTTATTAGAAATAGAAAATTGCAACAGCTGGTATCCAAGTGTAAACGAATTTTTTGAATTATTGCTCCAAATTGTCAGAAAAACAAAAGAATATTTCTAGTTGTGGTCACCAGATATCAGTTTTACTTTAATGAAGCTTTAAGAAAGGAAAAATATGGAAATTTTTAATTCGGTAAAAAAATATTTACAAAAATATTCGATTTTATATTTTTTTAAGTAGATATCCCAAACATTGTATCTAAGGTTCTAACGGAATTCTAAACACTTTTTATTCCTGGAATTTTTTCGATATCTCATCAACTTATCTAATTTATGATGATTTCATATTGGTTTTTTCAACTTTCCCGCCATACCATTGGTCACGTGACGTATGTCAAAATCGATTTTAAGGTTATGGGACATGCACATCCAATCCCCCAAAAAAGATTTTTCAATATTCCGCTAATAAAAATTTTTCCCATATGTTGCGAACTCTTTGCCGGTCACTGTATATATTAACGGTATTTAGGCGCCGACCAGTGGGCACTGCGATGCCTCGTCCTCGATGCCAGTGGCGGCTCGTTAATGAAGGGCTCTGGGGCGCCGCCCTCCCTGCAATTATTTCAAACAGAATCCAAATATACTTTACTTAAAAAACCAATAACGCAATGTATGTAAGCCATCAATTAAAATAATTCAAACCAAACATATCCATATTCCAACGGGCAAGATATACAGATCTATCAAGCGCGGGCGGCCGATTATCCGTCCCGATTCAACGCGACTACTCGGTAGGTTGCCATGACTACGGAGACGTGACGTCACCTACACATCGCACAACGAGCTGAACGGATGGGCTCTAAATTTTCAGCCCAACAACAGCTGATCGTGTTTCGACGCCACGCGACCTGTCGATGCCGCTGATGTTTTGTTTTTGACTAATTTTTTTGTTATGTTATAAAGTTGGAAAATTTTGTCTAATATGAAGGTCAGTGATTTGCTTGTGTTTAGTTCTCTGAGCTTAAGAGAAAAACTTGATTTAAAAAATACCGGGCGGCCACTACCAATATTGAACATGGTACAAGTGCAATTAAAATGTACAAGTAAGGCACAGGTTCGGGACATAGATAATTTTAATAACAAAGTCAGCGAGAAGTTTATTTCCGAAAAAAAAAACGAAGATTTGATTTTCACTTCAAAAAATAATATTTGTTAGTGTTATCATTTGGTATGTTTAACAAAAATAAACGATTTGATTATAGTTATCCGCCTTATTTAAAGCCAGCGCCTCCCCTGACTTGCTAGTCACGAGCCCCCCCCCTCCCTTCGGCTACGCTACTAAAAAGCTTTTAGTAATATGAGCCTCACTGATGAGCCGTAATAACGGCGAAACGCGTCTGGGGATGGGTTTGGCAGAATGAAACAGACAAAACTCTTTTGAATTAATATCTGTGGTCCGGCACTTGTACCGGTTTTGAGAGCACTCTTGCAAAATTTTCTGTTTTTACAGAATAACCCCTTTACGACTGACCTTTTCTAAGGTACCGTACTGGGACGCAAGATGTCGCACCGGGTTCTATAATTCTCGTCGATAATCGATCCTGACAAGTGATTTGTCTTTGAGCCCTGTTTCCTTCTGCCAAACTGAGCCTCACTGATGAGCCGTAATAACGGCGAAACGCGTCTGGGGATGGGTTTGGCAGAAGGAAAAAGACAAAACTCTTTTGAATTAATATCGGTGGTCTGTGGTCCGACACTTGTACCGGTTTTGAGAGCACTCTTGCAAAATTTTCTGTTTTTACAGAATAACCCCTTTACTTACGACTGACCTTTTCTAAGGTACCGTACTGGGACGCAAGATGTCGCACCGGGTTCTATAATCAGCGTTGCCACAGGTGGCTCGTTCGAGCCAGATTTGGCTCTTTTGGACTCAAAGCTACTCGTTGGCTCCTCTTTATTAAAACTGACTCTTTATTAGAATTCGGTTAATTTTTTTGTTGATTTCGAGGTCGATCTGTTGAGTTTTACTATTTTGAGTATTGCTGAAGTGAAATTGAATTGAGTGAACGCAGAATGTCGCAGTACGGATCGTTGTTGGGATGGAGTAACATAACATAACGGTTACGAAACATATTCACCAACACACCCCGCCGAGCAACCGGATCAGGTCAGCTAGAGAGCAAAACCGCGAACGCACCCCAACCGCTGTGAGCTGTCAGCAGTATCACTTGTCTTGTCAGCGTCAACAGCGACATTTTATGATGATGTATGTTTTGTTTTCACTCAAATTTTTGGGAACCGGTATTAATTTAAAATTCAACTTAAAGACGAAAACAATGAATTCTGTTGAATATTTACTTGAAATTCAAGCTAGTCATATAAGTACTTAAAAATATAATATTTCCAATTCCAAAAATCACTAATAAATATTTTTTGTTTGAAAAAGCCCGTTCCGGTATGAATTTGGCTCGTTTTCTTCACATCATCTGACTCGAAAACAAAAATGCTTGTGGCAACACTGTCTATAATTCCCGTCGATTTTAGTAACATTATTAGCATTAGGTCACTTTAGATGGTATCTTTTGATTAAACTAAAGGCTTAGTATATTGTGCTAAATTCCTCAAAATTGCAATTGTTTTTGTGATTATGATATGATGATATTATTTTATTTTTCTTTATTCTATTCGGAAACCTTTTTAATTATTTTTCATTATTTCATATTTCACTTATCATAAAAGGCAATATCGCTTGGACTGTGTGTAAGATGAAACTTTTTTGCCCATTTGTGAATATACGTACATTATCAAAGTAGCAATCGACACCTTGTGGAGCAACCTTCTTTAATTCATCTCCGACGTTTTGAGTTTTGTAATTAATAAAGTGGTCAAAACCCAGTTCATCTGTCAGCCATTTTCCTTTGTCGTCAGACCCAGCAATCCCAATTACTTTCAAACCTTTTATTTTTGCTATTTGCCCAACAATACTTCCAACTGCACCAGCAGCTCCGGAGACAACAACTGTTTCTCCGGCCTTTGGTTTACAAATTTCCAGGAATCCAAAGTAAGCAGTATTTCTAAAATTACATTTTTTTCTTGATAAATAATTTTTGGTACATTTTAGGATATAAAATAAAAAATATTGTTGTAACTAAATTGTACTTAATTGCAAATACGACTTGTTGAGTTGATGCCTATTAGAAGATCTCGGAAACAAGTGGAGTTTTAAAACGCAACCTTATTTTAACAAAAACAGATAGAAAAGTTAAACATTTTGCAAATTGTATCAAATATTACGTATAATTTTTTTCTAATTAAATGTAATTTAACTCTTTAAATGGCAGCTGTATGTAAAATGTACCCAGAAAAGAGGACGTGTAGTGTGGCGTTGGTACACGAAGTATACCATTTACAAAATGTTTTTTTACCGTAACGGGCGGCGGTTTAATTCGTGTACCGGTGTAATATAAGCTGCCTATGATGTGATGTTGATGTTAAGGATATTCCAGGTTATTCCTTCGCAGATTTCCACACTTCCCAATAACATGTAGTGGTACTTAAAATGTTCCACCCTGTATTTTTTAACATTTTTTTTTTTAATTTTATATTATATTTTTGTTATCACTTTAAGCCTACGAATGAGTTTATAATTAATTATAAATATATTAAAAAAAAAATAATAAATAATTTTAAATTAAAATAGTTTAAAAAAAAGCTACAATAATAAAATATTTTTCTTTGCCCTACTAGGATTTTTATTTAGCATAATTGTCTGCCCCTAAAAGAGTTAAAAGTTTTTTTTAAATAGTTTTAATGATACTTCTGATTTAATAGAATTTTTCAAATTTTTATATTCTATCAAACGTTTATGAAAAATAGACCTATAGGCTAATGTTGTAGACACTCTATTCACATTAAAAATTTGATTAGTTCTTGTTTTATAATTATGATGGTCATAATAATTGAAAGAACAAAATTATTTTAAATTTTGTGTATAATGATACATACTTAATAAAAAATTAAATTTCTGACATTCAACCAATTTAAATTTTTTAACATAAAATTAATTTTTGTATATTATTTGTCACAGTTTAAAATCATCCGCATTGCCTTATTCTTTAAATTTGTAATTTATCAAATATTTCCCCATTAGCACAATATAAAATAGAAGAACAATAAGGAAAATGTGATAATATAATAGTATTAAATACAGTTTTTTTTGAAAACAAACTTAAATTAGAACTGATTCTTTTAAACTAACCTACTTTTCTGGCAATCTTCGCTATGATACTTTCAAAATAATTTTAAAAATTTAATTTTTAGGCGAATTTACCGCTTACTATTATCTTGATTAAGTCAATTTCAATGCCTTATTAATTAAGATAATACGTATAAAAATCATTTTAAATGATAATAATTAATTTCTTTGTGAAAAACAAGGTTATTTGAAATAACTCGAAAACGAATACAGATATCGAAACGTGGTTTTCCCCAAAATGTAGGTATTTTTATGCTTATCAAAAATATTGTTTAAAAAGTATACAATTCCGTTAATATTTTTAAAGAAAATTAATAAAAACTGAAACTTTTATACATATTATCGACCTCTGTAAAACAAAATATGAATAAGCCACCATCAACAATACCTAATACTTTTTTATTAAACATAAAATTCACTTTCAAACTAGACAAAAGTTATTAAAATTGCATAAACGAAGTGAAAGGTACAGTAATTTTAATAATAATTTATTTACTAGTTTTTCCCACCCTTATTATTGGAGAGATACGAAAACAATACTTAAAACCAAACTACCGCAAAAGCAGATAAGCGTTTCATTCCCGATATCAAAACAGTACCTTAATGGAGCTTTTATAAAATAACTAGAAGTTTGTATTTTACCCGTTAGTTACGCCCTTTACCGGCAATCATAGAACTTTAAAACTAATGGAGGTTGTTTTTATGGGTTTAAGGATCTTAGGGAGCAAATGAAACCCAAATTTTAATTTGCCGACGTAGTGATGCCAAGGTCGCGTCGATGTAGCCTATTTTGTATAGTTATATCACTGAAACTTAGTAGTTGAGTAGTGCCATCGTTACCACGGATTTGGTAGATACAACAACTTTATGAAATGTGACCAATACCGCCGTTATGCCGAAGTAATTTAGTCATAATCAGAGTGCTGACTATTACTTATGCCTAATGCAACATTGCAAATTACAATTACAATTAGTACAATATTGGTCGGACCTCGGAACAATGCTGCTTGGGTAAGATGTTATGAAAATTATTTATTATAATATTATTTCACCCAATCCATTTTTGACCACCCATCGAAAAAAATGTGTAATAATTATCAATGAAAATATGACATTTCTGTCATTTATTTAAACCAAACATTAAATCATTTGAACTAGTTTCTCCTAAGGTACATTTTCTTTTGTTTTTGCTGCGACAGCGACTTAAAAAAAGGCAATTTAATTGGCTATAAAATATAGTTGTAAATTTTTAAAAATAGGTTTTTAGTTTAAAAATTTTGATATTCCTTAATCCATACCATTTTGCTTAAAAGTAAAGATTTTTCAGAATTTATTTTGTTATTATTAAAGGTTAAATTTATTGTTGTAAAGTTTTGTATAAATTTAAAAATAAAGTAGTTTTATAGATTTTTACGTCATATACTTAGTATTTTTAAAAATATTTTCAAAAGTAATAATTTTAAATAAAAAATTACCCTGGCATTCCTAAAACTCCCAGACCGTGAGATAATGATAAACCTTGAAAATCTAGAACAGGTCTGACTCCAGAGCCATTTGATATTGTATGCGATCTCCATCCAAAATTTCCAACTACATGTTGGCCAACAGCAAACTTAGGATTTTTGCTTTCCGTTACCCTAAAACCCAATAATAAATTATATTATGAATATGTATATTGTATGTCTCAAGATTTAAAATTCATGTTATATCTTGCATCAAATTTGACAGTAATAGTAGCGGTAATAAAAAACTGTGTGAGGGTGTGTGTGTGGGGGGGTCTTCTAGAGAAGAATTTTAGTAATTATTTATTGGGTTAATATTTATATTGAAAAACATTTTAGAAAAAAATTATAACGTTCATGTTTATCATTTTGTTATAATGTAGTGTATATATATTTTTCCTTTAAATTATAAAACGTGTAATTGTCTTATATTACACTTATATTACACTTATATTACACTTATATTACACTTATATTACACTTATTTGGGGGATAGAGATTTAAGTGTCTTTTTCCTCGTCATTTAAACCTGTTTTTGTTTATAATGATTCGTTTTTGCCTGTAAATCTTTTGTTAGTTATTTGTGTGAGGTGTGGGTATTTTTCCATGAACAGTTCGTGTGGCGTAAGTCGGCATTCTGTTCTAATTGACTCGAGTTCTGTTGCTTTATAACATCGCATGATATACTCATTAAGGTCATGTATCCAAGCCGTGGGCTGTATACGTTAGTGGTTGCTACCTATACCTAGAGTAGTGTAGTGTGTTTTAAATTTCATTCCCACAAGTTTTGGCAGAAGCAGAGGCCGACCGTGGTAGTGCTTGATACCACGGCAAGACGAATTAACTGATGAGAGTGATGAGGTCACAATCTAACAACTTTGGAAGAAGCAAGTACTCTTGTTTTTATTCATTCCCTTATAGAGCAACAAATGTACTCCAAGATAAACATAAATCTCACAAACGAATTACTTTCCTTATCTAATAATAAATTAGAAAAATCCTAAAAAATTTAAATCCACAACAATTCGCTTTGATAAGTTAGCTCAGAAAATAGTGATAATTAAAGAAAAATTGTAAGTGCCTAAACAAGTTTTATGAAAAATACAGTACCTATTTATATGGTTTAATTCAACCTCTTCGTCACTATTTTAGGCTAGAAAACCAGGAAACAACCTGTCATATGACGATCACATAGTGACTTATGAAGAAGGAACAATAAGTGAGCCTTTCATTGCACCTAACAAGTTATGGATGGGGTGGCGGCTAGATTTTGATATTAAATTAAAATCGGACTTTATGCTCTTTGATGCGACGAGTGTATGCATAAGAACATAATAATATGGTCACATTAAATCGTAATTCATATCTACCTTAATTTTGTCCCAAGGTGAACATAATATATTTTAAGGTGTGGCTCTTTATTTGTCTATCCCGCATTCTATGTTGATGGATGTGCTGAAGTTTTCTGGTATCTTAACGAGATATTTTTTAAATCTGTGTTGATATAGAGACGCAAAGTTTTAAGTCGTCTATGAAAATTTGATTGTCACACTGTGTGTAGTTTTAGTATTTACGTTCTTCTTCACCATGTGTATTTTTTGTTTTAGTTCACGTTGTGTACAATACAATTAGGAAGTGCGTGGTTGTGTCTGGAATTCCATATATCTGAAGGACTTTTCTTAAACCCGCTATGAGGTCCGGAGTCACATGTTTCGTTTATTTATCTGTCGGTTTAACTCTTATTGTGATTGCGAGAAGTTGTTTTTTGCGGCCTTGACTCTTTTCACATTTTTTCTATTCTATGTTAAGATCCGCTGTCGTGTTGTGTTAAGTGTATTTCGATTTTCTGTGTAATTACTGGTGTTATTGTTTTGTAAAGTATAAATAGGCATGTGATTGGTCTGTAGTTGGCTGGATTAGCGTTGGGTGGCTATCTGTTAAACCCTCGTTCTTTTAATGGTTGTGTTGGCGTTGTACATGTTTTTGAGTGTTACTTTATGTGTACTGATGAAATCATTCCGTTGTTTACTTACTTTGCTACTTGACCTCCAATAAAAACAGATCCCAACGGTAAACTAGGGGCATATGCCCTCATGTAAGGATCAACACTAAGATATACAGCTTCAGCCAAAAACTCTAAAAAAAATATACATAATAGAGCAAAATAGAATATAGGAAGATAGGGGTTGAAATTTTATTGAAAAATTAACATCTACCATTAACAACCCCACTTCAATATAGTAGAATTTATTAGAATAAATTGCTATTTATTATTGAACTGAATTGAAGAAATTACCTACTTTTTAATTAACAATTTTCTCAAAATAATGTTTTGCTTCGAAGGCGCTCTGTTATTTTTAATAACTTTTCGTGTAGACTTGTTAATACAAATAATACGGTCCTGGCCTCGGTCCTGGCTAACTTAAACCATATGTTCACATTTTCACTAAAAGGTATATTGGCAACCGGTTTGTTCGTTGTTACCCAGAACATTTTTTTTAATTCCATTTTTTCAAATAATATTATTTTATAAAAATAAAATTTAAATTAAATTAAAAAAAATGCTCTGGGTAACAACGAACAAACCAGTTGCCAATATGCCTTTTGGATGGAATTTGTTCCCCTAGTTATCGCCTCCTTCCTCTCGCAGCGGCCGTACTTCCTGCTAGTTTATTGTTTTTATATAATGTGCGATTTTCACGTTTTAAACCTAACTAACTTAAACAATGAATTTAAATAACTCCCATGCAGGAGCTGCACTTTAACGACCCCCCCCCCCCCGTAAATGAGCAATATATTTATTAGTTTATTATTTTTGATAATGTGCGTTTTTTTACCTTTGAACAATTTGAAAATAACTTGGATATTTATAATTTTGTGTAAGCTGTATCTTGCTATTTTTGGGTTATTGGAAAAATGTTATTTGGAAATTTATAGTTACAAAAAAGTATCAACTCAATAAACACCCTATATATTCACCATAATATACAGGGAAATTATTGGAAACTATTGTCAAGTGTCTAGGTTGGCCGCTAGGGGGCGTAACTATAGTGACTATTAGTGATAAATCAAAAAGCACAATTTTCTCTAAAACTTTTATTGTTAAGGTGTATCAAAACAAGCATTTTTTTAATCTAATAAAAATTCTAAAAAACCTTTGTATTTAAACTTTGCTCTCCCTTTTTTAATTTTAAATGCATCGATATATCTTTTTTAATTTAAGCAAAAAAAAGAATAAATATGAAAAAAATCTGTGAGAACTGCAAACCAACATATTTTTTTAAACTGGAGATATGAAAAATATAATATAAAGATGAGCTTCATTAAACCAAACTGAAGTTTTAGTTCGGTATTTATAGACAAGAAGTTACAAATTATTACCATACCATACCGTTATGTCTTCTACAAAGCCATAATCCCATAATCAATACATTCCTTTAAATTAATGTTCTGTAAATTGCATTTATTTACAACAACAATAATAGATTATGGTTGCTTTAATATTGCATTAAAATTCTAAGTGGGTAATGAAACAAAAAAAGGGATGAAAAGAAGGCGTATTTAAAATATATAATAGTATGTGTCAAATTTTTAATAAGTTAAATTATTTTCTTAAAATTTGCGCGGCGTCAAAATGCCGACATGAAACAAAGAGGCGTTTGACGTGCTTAAAATTTTAAGGAAATAAATCAAAACTTAACCCATTTCAACTTGACAAGTCCTATTTTATATCAAAGCCTTCTTGCATTTTTTTTTGTTTCAAAGCCCACTTAAAATTTTAATGCAATTTGTTTCATGAATGCAATCTTCCTCTATTATTTTTTTTGTAAATAAATCAATTTACAGAACATCTATTTAAAGAAGAAGTGTTGTGTTAATTGTTTTGTAGAAGACACAATGGTATGGTATTTGTAATTTTTTGCTCACAAATACTGTATTAAATCGTCAGTTTGTTCTCCTGGAGCTCATTATTAAATTATATTCTCCATATCTCTGGTTTAAAAAACGGCTTGCGGTTTTGACAGATATTCTTCTCATTTTTTTTCTTTTTGATTAAGTTAAAATAGATACATCGTTGTATTTAAAATTTTTGAGAAAAATAAAGGAATTGTTGATTCTGCAACATAACGACCTCCAGCTGTCCCAACGGACATCAGAACGACTTCGTTTTTTATTAAGTCGATCAAATAAAATAATGCCTATTTAGCGAATTCAAATTTGTCCAATTCCGATAAGCCAAACCAAAGTTGTGAATATTTTTCTATAACAATATTTGTCCCTTCTTACCCCCATTAAACATAAACATAGAGCAAAAACTTAAATACAAAAGTTATCCAGAATTAGATTAAAAAAATGATGACATTAGATTAAAAAAATGCTTCTTTTCATACAACCTTACTGTGAGGATTTTAGAGAAAATCGCACTTTTCGACACTATAGTTACGCCCCCTAGCGGCCAACCTAAAAATTTAAAAATTATTCCCAGCAACTTCTCTTAGTCACCTTTGTAACTTTTTTGAAAGAAAAAGTTAATATTTCCTTGCACTTCGTCGTTGCTATGCAACGAAAAATCACTGTAAGGAAATATTTATTTTTGTACTGTACGGAAATGTTACGGAATGTTACGGAAATGTTATTACTGTACCTACGGAAATGTTATTTCTGTACAGTTGTTTGCAAACTAAAAAAATTATTGAGAATTACAGCTGTATTCATAAAAAAAAGTTTACAAGAAGGTTAGGCTAAATGTCACTGTCCCATAAGAATTTCATTGAAAGTTATCAAACGCTTTAAAAATTATAACAAGTTGATTGTATCTAATAAGTTCCTATCGATTTTCGGAAAAATAGTATGTTTACCTCGTAGAAAAAGCACATTCCCGGACTCCCTATTGCCAGTCTCGGCTTGCGCCTCGACAGGCAATCTTTACGGCCGTCCGGGAATGTTCAGCTTTTCCTACTAGGTATACAATGTACTATTTTTCCGCAAGCCGCACGGTAAAAGGTTTCCAAGATACAGTCCCTTTTCAGTTGTACCGGGTGTTCCTCCTAAGGAGGTAATCGGCTATATCTCAAAAAGTATAATAACACTAGGACTTTCGATAAAAGCGGCCAAGAGAAATTGCTGGAAATTATTTTCAAGTTCGAAAATGACCGCTAGGGAGCGTAAGAGAACTTTCAAAATAGAAATGCCGATTTTCTCTTGATTTTTCTTAATAAAAATATGTTAAAAATATAAGCATTGTATTCTTCATAAAATTATGCAACTTTATGTTACGAATCGTTTTTTTCTATTTTCAATAATAAAGTGGTGAGAGAAGGTCAAAACTTTTTTCTTTCAAACGCTGATATCTCTGCTTTGGATAAACCGATTTTATTCAACTTGGTCTTGAAAAAAAGCCCTTCTTTTTCTCTACACGTAGATCTATTAAATATACCATATTGATTCTAATGGTGGCCACTAGATGGAGTTTTTCCGTAATTCCTCAATGAATAAGGATTTTCTCAAAAAATCAAATGTTATGATATGACTTTTTCATCATATTTTATTTTTAGGCTTATAAAGGCTATTAAATAGTGGAATAAAAAATTCAGGTCCGTATTTAAAATAAAAAAAGTAGATGATGGTCGCTCGAATCCGAAACGTGAGATTAAAAAACTAACCCCATCAACTTGTAGAGGAGGAAAAGTTACTATAAGGAACTGAAAACCGCAACGTGATATATTTTGTTAAACTAGATAAATCGAACTGTCTCCCATAATTTTTTTTTGAATTATTATATATTATATTAACATATTTTTAGTAAGAAAAATCAAAATCAATTTCCAGCAATTCTCTTGGCCGCTTTTATCGATATATGTTTTTTCCCAAAGTCGTAGTGTTATTACTTTCTGAGATATAGCCGATTACCTCCTTAGGTGGAACACCCGGTACACGCGGTACATACAGGCTACCGCTATACCCGCTATTTTTTTGTCAAAAATATTAGTTGGACTGTCTTCCGGGAAGCCACTGAACTTAATAATTTTAATCTAATTGAGGCTAAATTATCCTCTTGTTATTACAAACAGAATTGCCAAATTTTAACAAAATCGAATAAAAGAGTATTGAGATATTCACGAACATTCGATTTTTTTTAAAAAGTTTTACACCCTGTACCGTAAAAACTATGTATTTTCGGATCCAAGTGCATATGAGCTTTTCTTTTTAAAATCACTTAAAGAAGCACCCCTTAGAGTTTGGCCACATACCTAAATAACACCCTGTATACTGTATAGGGTGGCCCACTCTAAACGTAGGATTCCATAGCATCTAAACTATTAAACTTTGTATTATTTTTCAAAGGCGCAGAACAATAGGAAGGCATTAGGTCTACAATTTAAAATTATTTTGAATTATACAGGGTGTCCCAAATAGTCAGAGCATATCAAACATACTTTTTTCTAAGTATAGGAATTTGGAATCCTTTTAATTTGGTAGGTATGCAATATACGGACACGGTGCGGCATTAAGTTTATGTGATAAATTGAAAATTGGCTATTTTAGGGAAAACCGTAAAAGTAGGGATAGGAACCTTAGTATAATTCAAATTACATTAAAAATGCCTTTCGATTAGGTGTAAGAAAGAATGGGGATTGTATCTAAAATAACATACATTCAGGGACTTTTCAAGTTTTTAAAAGTGTTATTAGAAATTTACAAATGTTCTTAATTGATCAAGCAATCCGAAAATATCCTAATATACAGGGTGTTTCATTTAAAGAATGATATGCTTGATATGGCTTTTTGGGACACACTGTATAATGTAAAATAATTTTAAATTGTAGACCTAATACCTCTCTTTAACTTTGTATTTGAAAATACTAAAGAGTTTATTAGTTTAGATACTATGGAATACTGCGTAGAGAGTGAGCCGCCTGAATAAACCATTTTCAGAAGAACAAAGATTTTAAACATTTTTTCTCCCTCTCCCCCCCCCCCCCCCCCCCCTACTTGATACATAACAGCGTTTCTTACAGAAAATTCGAGTAAACATCTTATAATCTGGTGTTCTTTGAACGTTATGGAACTAAAAAAATCCCTTCTTAAGACACGCTGAACCGTGCATGCATTTGAATTTACCAATGGAATTTTGCGCCTCGGATAAAAATACTATTAACATTAACAATTAAATATGACAACCTCTGAATTACAAGTTATGTTTATGTTTACTCATTAATTAAATTGACCATGTTAAGTGTTTACACATTTTGTAAACGTTGTCAACGTACGTTTGTGGGAGTCGTTTGTGGAAGTGGAGGTTATAAGGTGATATTTTGTGTAAAATTAACTAACACTATGTTATAATCCTTCGTTACTCCACCCAGCATTCCAATTTTCTCTAAAGATCTCGAACCTTTATTTTTAAAATGGAAGAAGTTTTTTAATACTCGAAAAAATGGCAAATACCTAAAACATATCTAAAGCTGATAAAGTTTACATTAAAATGTCGGGTGCCGAAATCGTTTTAATCTTACCTCCATCCTTTAAAGGTGGCAGTTCTTCCTCTGTCAATTTGAGATCACTTCGTTTTGGAACCCCTTCAAATTGCTTTTGAAAAATATAAACCTTAGCCTTAACCATTTTTAAAATCCTATAAAAACTGAGATTTAAAACCAAGGTACTTCCTAATTTGGAAAAAAATATTGTTGGTTATAATATGAATAAGATTAAGCACTCGCGGTCAGGGCAAACGACTAATAAATTAGTAATAAATAAATTGTTTGCGTGAGATAAAAATATACGCATACTCACGCTGCAGTGTTGCCAATTATCCCATAATTTTTTATATTAATCCAATAAATTTCAATTTAATTTTTTTTTTTTGGGAATTACTTTCAAGTTAAATGTACGTATTTGCACATACAATAGACTGCGTGATTTTAATAACTGGACTTACAATGAAAGCATGGGAAATTATCAGGTCAGTTACAAATATTAAAAAATATTTCAAAAAATATATAACTCAAATGTTTACACATCGAAAACTAACAACAAAAAAAATTTAAAAATGTATATGATATTTAAAAAAAATATTTTATCTGCCAGCAGCCTTTGATTCATAAGTTGAATAGGTAAATCTAAAATAAATATGCAGATTTTCAAGAAAACACCCTTTCCAAAACCTGAAGTTGGATATTTCTGAACGGAATAGAAAGCATTTCTGCAAAGTAGGTAGCCTTTTCACCTCAGACAGATTTATTTATATTAGTAAGCTGTTTCATGTTAAGCGGTAGTTTCTTAAACAATTTGAATGGCAATAACAGAGGACTGTTTGCTACAGAGCTTAGTCTATGCGGAGCAATGTTTATATTACCATTTACTATTAAGTTGTAATGCCCGTTGCTCTTGCAACCCCAAAACTACCATAGTTTAATTTGACAAGATTTACGCAATTCAATATGAAAAGACATATGGAAATGTAAGAATATTTAATTGAATTAATGTATCTTTGCATGGCGTTGTTATAGGCTTAAAAAGGTTTGTTCTAATTATTCTCTTTTGATATACCAGATTTTCCCCAGCTCTTGAACAATTGCCCTAAGCCAAGATAGCATAATTAAGACATGACTGAATATAAAAATAATAATAAAGTATTAACATATAATGATCTACCCTATCCCTTAATTGCCAAAGTATAAAACAGTGATATGACATTTCAAAACATGATCTGTTTGCTGAGGCCATGTGAGCTTTGAGTCAAGATAAACTCCCAAGTAGGGGAAATTGGTATAATACGGCATACTAGGATAAAATGGCACAGTACCTGTATAATAAATTACGCGCATTTCTTAAATCCCGCCATGCCGATTTTCGACACTGGTGGGGAGCATACGACAACTGGAGATTAAAACGAAGAAAATGTTAGTGGATGTTTAGCGGTGGTAGGTGTTCGTTTGTTTTCGTGTATGTTTGAAATTGTTTGGAGATTAAGAGAACGTGCCTGAAACTCCCTAACCTACAACTTATTGAACAATTATATTTATAACTTGACAGGTAAGTAGGATACTGAAGTTTTATTTGTAAGTATATTTTAAAAGTTATTTTATAAATATTTAATAACAAACAACATTTACTTGGCACAGGGGTGATATGTTTAAAATGGTACTGTGCCGTTTTATCCAAGATTATAAAATAATATTATTTTGTGTTTTAGATAATGCGCGTTATTGCCTAAACTGCAACAATTACAGAATAAAATAAAACGAGAGAGCCAGGGACCAATAAGTGTTTTAAACTCGACTTCAAATTTAATAGAGATGAAACAGAAAGCATAAGAAAAAAAATTGAGAAGAAAGAAGATTTCAAAGAAAACGAAAAGCGAAAGTAGACATTATACAGATCATTTCCCCAAATTTGATTCCGAAAACGAAGCCATTTCATCAAGATAATGATAAAGCATCTTATATGTGCTATTGTAATGAACTTTTTTCAATGTCTAAGCCTAAGGAGATTTGGATTTGCTGTCAAAGTTGTAGAAAATGGAGCCACTGTGATGAGTGTGCAGGACTTTCTCAAAAAACGAAAATGTTTATTTGTGAACTTTGCCAACCATAATTAACCCTATTTTACCTTAAAAATATTTTTATTTCAATATACTTTATACGAGCAGATATGTGGCAATAATCTTTTATATATATTTCAATAGCCCTATTCGCACCTTTTTTGATATGATGGATACCTTTTCTCTGACCTTTCGCCCTACCCCGGATAACAAGATTTTTTACAAAAACTAAGAAAAGTAGAATGGCAACACTGATGACAATGACTTGTACTTTAATATTTATCTGATGATATCACGTACTTCTTATTAATGTTTACGAGGCTACGTTTACGAATAAAAAATTGAAGATGTATGGCAAACTATCACCTATCAAAATCAAAATGAAAATAACAAAATCCACACAGAAATTCCCATAATTTTTTCAAGGGATTTGGGATACTTTTCCTACTCGCGTACAGTAAAGTATACTTTACCGCACTTAATTGCCTTTCGTAAGTAGTACTTTATCGCACTCAGTGCTCTAAAAATGCTTTACCGCACTCTTGTAATAATATGTTGATATTTTATAACATGTAAAATTTTCTTTTTAAAAATTTAGTATCTGCAAAATGAAATTATATTGTACAGGGTGGCCCATTAAGAAGAGACGCCGGCTATATCTCGGAAACCATTAATCGTACAGCTTTCGGAAAAAAAAAACTATTAGTAAAGCGGTTATGAGAAAATTCTGGAAATTACTTTCAAGTTCCTCATTTCGCCGCAAGGGGGCACAATTGAAAATTAGTTTTTTAAATTTTAAAATTTCTCCAAAAATTCCCCTATTAAGGTATAACTCTGATTATAACATTGGAAAGCTTAGATAATTCTGCATGATTTTGGTTTAAGGCTCGTTGGCGTACCGACCTTGATAAGAGTGGGGGAAGCTATTGAATGTGTAAACATTAAAATCGCCGTAACTTCTAAAAGACTTATCCGATTTTACTAAATTTAAGCTTGTTTGGAAGGGAAAGGTAAGTACCTTCAATCGTCGTATACAATGGTACACGATAGTTTTTAATAAAATTGCTAGAGGGCGCAATTTGTAATAATAACAGTTTTTTTTTATTCTATCCCGAAAACTCAAATCATACGGTATACCTATGACATCATAATCGGAAAGTAGATGGAATTTGCAAGAAAATATGTGAAAACCGCAGTTCGATATCTTTGTTCGTTTCAGAGTTATTGCCAGAACAATAATTCTTAATACAAATTGCGCCCTCTAACAATTTTATTAGAAACTATTGTGTACCAATGGGTACGAAAATTGAAGGTACTTTCAAACAAGCTTAAATTTAGTAATATCGGATAAGTCGTTTAGAAGTTACAGCGATTTTAATGTTTACACTTTCAATAGCTTCTCCCACTCTTATCAAGTGAAAGTGTAAACATTAAAATCGCTGTAACTTCTAAACAACTTATCCGATTTTACTAAATTTAAGCTTTTTTGGAAGGAAAAGGTAAGTACCTTTAATTGTCATATCCAATGGTACACCATAGTTTCTAATAAAATTGCTAGAGGGCGCAATTTGAATTAAAAGTTATTGTTTTGGCAATAATTCTGAAACGAACAACAGCATCGAACTGCGGTCTTTACATTTTTTCTTGCAAATTTAATCCACTTTTCGAATATGATGTCATGGTTATACCGTATGATTTAAATTTTCTGGATAAAATCAAAAAAACTGTTATTATTACAAATTGCGCCCTCTAGCAATTTTATTAAACACTATCGTGTACTGCTGGATACGACGATTGAAGGTATTTACCTTTCCCTTCCAAACAAGCTTAAATTTAGTAAAATCGGATAAGTCGTTTAGAAGTTACAGCGATTTTAATGTTTACACATTCAATAGCTTCCCCCACTCTTATCAAGATCGGTACGCCAACAAACCTTAAACCAAAATGATGCAGAATTGTCTAAGCTTTTCAATGATATAATCAGAGTTATACCTTAATATGGGAATTTTCGGAGAAATTTAAAATCTAAAAAACTAATTTTCAATTGTGCCCCCTTGCGGCGAAATGAGGAACTTGAAAGTAATTTCCAGAATTTTCTTATGACCGCTTTACTCATAAATTTTTTTTCCGAAAGCTGTACGATTAATGGTTTCCGAGATAAAGCCGGCCACCCTTATTAATGGGCCACCCTGTACAATCAATTTACTACATAATAATGCTAAGCACGACTTATCACAAATAACTATCCATATATACCACAAGTACACCTATTTTTTTCTAATACTTGTTTAAGTGGATGGAAATCCACCGCTGTAGCACAGTCCTACATAGAAGATTCCTTGCAGAATAAAAAATTATTGCTCAGAATATTCTGCAAAGCTCCGCAGTATCCCACATAGAAGCACTGAGCAGTATTCAACATCAACGACAGTAGCAATGAGCAGTGACAGAGACTTCAAAGGATGCTCCTAATCTACCTACACACCGCCGACATCTCTAACAATTTTTAGATCACAGCAATCTACTGTACCATGGCGCAAGAAAATAACTGTTCTATAATTTACGGCAACTACTCAGCTACCACTGATACAATAAAGTTCGCTCAGCACTTAATTTGCATTGCGCTACAAATTGCACGTTTCAGTTTTATTTTTATGTAATGCTTATATAATATAATGTAGAGTTACCATTTTTTTAAAACAAAGCGTTTCGACAGAATACAACGACATTTGACATTAACAGCTGATCTGGTTTCGTCGTTAAAGTTTCCAGATCAGCAGTGGGCCGTAGCCGTAGCAAGCTCACGCGTCACGTTGCGTCATATTATTTTCTGCCGATTTTGGTGTTTTAATATTTGAGTTTATTAGTGAGAACAAACACCATTTTGGTTAACTCATCTATTATAAAATCAATAAAGTGCCTAGTTATATACAGGATGTCTCATAACTAATGGGCAAATACAGCAACAGAGGGGATAGTAGACTTGAAAATATGTCAATTAGTTTAAAACAAGGTAAGTTTATTTATTTCCAAGGTAGAAATATGTAGACATTAACCCTACGCGTCATAGTTGGGCGATTTAAGATTAAGAGAACTGCGCAACATGCTTTTCCGCCAAATTACCTGCCGGGTGCTGTATGAATATTAATTTAATTCACCACAATATCAAAGAGTTGTGATTGAAATACTTGATTCTAATTAATTCTTTATTTAACAATATAGTTACAATACATTATAGTTTACAAATTAGGACAGTACATCAATTTAAAAGTGTTTGACCTAATTTTCTTTTGCCAACACCTTAGCAAATATAAATATGGTCTGTTTTCAAAATTTAGGTTTTGTTCTTTTATATAAAATACACAACCTACCCTACCTACTGTGACAACAAACCCCGTAACGGGGTATGTTGTCACACTTATATTTGAATTTTGAAATATTTAAAATTGGTTGAAAAAGTATATCCACAAGTGAGCAAATTTTCTGTAGCTTTTCCAAAACATGAAACTTAATAATGATAGGTACCTATATAAAGTTTGTCCAAAATATTTTTCAAATTATAATAAAAAGTATTTGAATTGTGACGACTTGCCCGGTATCCTCGACCTTCAATCTTATTTTTATCTCTTAAGTACTTATTTATTTAGCGTATGGCATAAGACACATTATACAGTATGTTCCTACTACAAACAAGTTTCCAATAAATCTATATAGGCTATTGATTCCGGAGTCGCCAACAGGAAATCTTCAGGTGGTCCCTCGTAAGCCGATCCAGGGCACTCTTCTATAATATGCTTCACCGTTTGGTATTCGCCACACTCGCAGAGAGGGGATGGTATCTTGCCCCATTTATGTAAGAAGTAGGCGCACCTAACGTGCTGAGTTCGGATTCTGTTTAGAGTGGACCAGGTCTTTCGTGGTAAGTCGTACCCTGGGGGTTTTTGGGTAATACATGGCATTCGGTTGTTCTGATGCATGATGATCCATTCTTGGTGCCAGGCGGTGGTTAGGTCAAAGCCCTCCTCTAATGCAGATTCTGCTGTTTTGGTGGGTGGCTTTCTAGAGCGGAGGCGATGGAGATTGGCGTATTCAATGTCTTCATGTATTGGGAGATTTGGGTTAGCCAAGATCTTTTTGTACTCTCTGGTAAGAGCATTCACACGGCGCAGATTTGGAGGCTGGATATGGCTTAAGACTGGAAGCCATTCTGTGGGAGTGGATTTAATGACAGCGGCGATCATTCTCATTGTGTTGTTGAGCTGAGTATCAATTTTATGGGCATGAGGGCTGTTAAGCCATACAGGCGCACAGTATTCTGCAGCTGAGAAAACGAGACCCAGAGCTGATGACCGCAAAGTGGATGCTGACGCTCCCCATGTTGTTCCGCATAGCTTTTGTATTATATTATTTCTTGTTTTAAGTTTTTCTGCTGTCTTGGACAAATGCTCCTTGAAGGAGAGTGTTCTATCGAGTATAACGCCCAGGTATTTTGGGGTTTTATTGTGGGTCAGCCATGTGTTTTCAAATTGGATTCTAAGCTCCCTATTAGCAGACTTATTGTTTAAGTGAAAGCATGTTACCTCGGTCTTGCTTGCGTTTGGTTGTAGTCTCCATTTTCGAAAGTACTTTCCCAATTTTTTCAGATCGTCTGACAGGATCAGCTCTGTCTCTTCAAATGTCCTACATGATGTTGTTAGGGCCCAGTCGTCGGCGTAGCCGTACTTCTTTGACTTCGTGTCTGGTATATCTGCAATGTAGAGACTGAATAGCAGAGGTGCAAGTACTGATCCTTGTGGTAGGCCATTCTTCCCAGTCCGCAGAAGCACGTCAAAATGACGTCATATTCTGGTGACTTATGACCATATATGACGTGACTATATGACGACAATATGACGTGAAAATGACCTCCTAATGTCACAGACCGATGACGTCAATATCTGACGTCATTTTTACGTCTTGAAATGACGTGACTTTCGCGCCATTTCTTGACGTGACTTTCGCGTCATTTTATGACGTGAAATTCACGTCTTAAAATATTTTGTATTCACCAGTAGTCCAATTTAAACTAAAACTACTTAATACATTGTGTAAGCATTTATTATGGGTAAGTATAGGTACATACTACTAAACCATGTCACCACCAACACTGTAATAATTATCACTTTCGACAGGAGCAACAGGCGTCTTCCGCATTCGCTGCTTCGCGTATTTTTGACAAATTTTTATTCCATGTTCAATATCACTTTGAGTAGCAGCAGGGGTTTAATCTGTACCGCACCTGTAACAAAAATTAACAATAAATTTCACAAAAGTTAAAAAAGTATATATCTTTATTTATTTATATAAAATTATAGTTATGGAAAGGTTTTTTGCATGTTCTCTTATATGAAATAACTTAATTCAAACACTTTTTACGGCAAAATATGTCGTTATTTCTAAAGTTAAATTCAAGGAATTTTTGCATAAACCCGGCATAAAATTGTCCTAAATAAGTGCGTTACCCTTGTATTGGCAAATAAAATGAATATAAAATTAAATCCAGCATGGCGATAGGACAAAAGATACATTTTACTAGAAAGTTAGGCACAAAATAGACTAAAAATTAGAGATTTCGTCTTTAAAACTTCGCTAACCTAAGTAAAATAATCCTAGAAATCAATAAATCCTGTCATGTAGCAGCAATAACCTGCAAATAGTAGGTACTATTTATAGAGACCTTGCTATTTAACAACGAACACCAACAACAGTACTTACCTTTGCTTTGGTTTCGTTGGTTGAAGTATGTAAACAACAAACACCAACACTAATAAACGTACAAACACAACACTATTAAATAAATAATAAATACCTACTTGAAATGACACAGTGAAAAAATGGCGGAAGCTAACCGCCCGTGCTCAAGCAGGGAGCCGACGTTCGTCTGCAAGGTTGCCAACAGGTTAATACAAAATAATTGGCAAAACTTTTCTGTATTCCTGGCAAACATAAAATGGCATTTTTAGTGTTCACTATATACATTAATAATATAGTCAGCACAGTGTAAAGTTATAATTGTTTTTGCTTTTACCCACCGACTGAATATTTATCAATAAAAGTAAAACTATTAAACATGACGTCATGGCGTGGATAGGCGTTTAGGGAGTTCCTAATAAACTGGCAACCCTGTTCACTCTCGTTGCATATGGCAGGAGGGACTGCGCGCGCTGCCAATGCACGATTATGAGGCGATTATTCTATTTTTTGCGGCACCCACAAAAAAAAGGTTTGTTCGGGTTTGTCATGTAAGTTATTATAGTTTTTTGGGTAGAAATAATGAAAAATATATTATACCAGATATCACCAAGTAAAGTCGACAATATGACGTGAATTAAATGACGTCAGAAATTCGACAATTAACTGACGTCAAAATGTCGTCGATTTTTGGTCGACTGACGTCTATTGACTAGTAGTCACCAGATATTGACGTCATCTTGACGTGCTTCTGCGGACTGGGTTGAGTTTCCTTGGAGAGCTTGTATCGGGTCCCATAATAACTTGGATTGTCCTGTCGTTCAGCATGTTGTTTAGCAGACGAGCTGTAAGCTTACATGGAATTACTCGAAGGAACTTGTATATTAAGCCTTCTCTTCAAACGGTGTCATAGGCCGCTGATAGGTCGATGAATGCCGCAGATGTTTTAAGGTTTCTTTGGAATCCCGCTTCTATATGTGTGGTAAGCGAAAGAACTTGGTCCACACAATTTCGATTTGGTCTGAAACCTGCCTGTTCAATTGGGATTAATTCAAGAATCGTTGGGCCGATTCTATTGTACATAACCCGCTCCAGTAGTTTGTATGTAGCAGATAATAATGCGATCGGCCTGTAGCTCTTAGGTGAGTTTGTTGGTTTTCCTGGTTTCAGGATGGCTATTACTTTAGATTGCTTAAATTCTCTTGGCACTTTTCCAGTCTGTATAATATCAGTAAAGAAATTAGCAAGCCATCGTTTTGCATATTTACCGCAGTGTATTAGGAATTCAGGGCTAATGTCGAATCCCGGTGCTTTTCCTGACGTGACATTTTTAAGAGCTGTTTCTATTTCTGCAGGTGTGACTAGACGAGCGTGTTCGCTTTCTCTTACGTGGTGCTTTAGATTTCTAAGTTCTCGTTTTATCCCAATAGTGTGAGCTTTGTCTTTTGGAGCTCTGGATGTTGCAACTATGTGAGATGCTACTGCCTTTGGAGATACACCTGGTTTTTGTCTTTGAGCAGGCGCACCGCTTCCTAGTTTTCTTAGCAATGTCCATGCTTGGCGGCTTGAGGTCTGGAAGTTCATACTTTCCACTGTTTCCGACCACTTTTGTTTTCTTGCAGCATCAAGGCTATGTAGGAGTTCATCTGCGATTTCTTGGTCTCCAGATTCAAGAAAGTTTTGGTAGAGATCCTCGCTGTTCTGTGACCAGCCAGGGATGTATTCTTCCCGAAATCCTCTGGGTATGCACTTTTTAGCAGTGCTTATTATTGCACCGACAAATCTGCTATAGTTATTGCTGGTTGATGGTATCCAGCCTAGGCATTTATCCAATTCTTTAGAGAATGTTTTCCAATCAGCCTTTTTGAAGTTCCATCTTGGGCGTGGTATAGTGGTTACGAGTGGGATTTGACTTCCTGCTTTTATTATGACTGGGCGGTGTTGGCTGTGAGGAAAGTCGCACAGGACTTTTCGTGATACTGGCATCGGGTGGCTTTTGTTACCAGTTGATGTAAAGCAGAGATCTGGATTGTATTCTCTTCTCCACGCTGCTGATTTAAATGTGTATCGATCTTTAGCATCGTAAACGAGATGGAGGTTTTCATCTTCGGCCCATTTTACTAGGGCGATACCATTTTCATTACATTCTCTGTATTTCCATTGATCGTGATGGCTGTTAAAATCTCATCTTAAGTACTGATACAAACTAATGGTGTAAATATTACGAAATTATGGTTCGAGCGAGAAAGTATATCTTACAAAAGTATTTTGTTGGATTTCCGAAAAGCGATGATCTTAAGCTAGTGGAAGAGGAGCTACCTGAAATAAGCGATGATGGTAAGCAATTTCTTATGAGCGACAATATATATTAACAGTTTAAATAACATATTATTATGTTCTGGTTTTGATCCTAGAGTTTAATAGTGTTATTGAGTATTATGAAGTGTAAAGTCAGGGACGGCTAGTGGACGGAAATATAAGGGAACAGCAAAATATTAAAATAAAACAAAAAGTAACGCGCCCAGATTGTTACGCATCATTATATCCGGCCCATCAAACCTTTCTTACTGTCGTACAACGAACACTTACACCAGGAAAAAGACAAACAATGGTTGGTGGAAGAAAAAAATTACATTAGGAAATGTCAAAACTGTCAAAAATAGCGCCATATGTGTGTCTAGTGTGAACCTTGAGCCGTAATACGGGACGCTTGAATGCCCATAGTTTTGCTATTTTTTTTGGGCGAAATATTTTAAGCTAAAAATACGATTCAAAATCCCGTTAGTTGATTTTATATTCAGTAAAAATCAAATCGCAGGACTCTGAATAAACTCAAACTCTAAACATCACTCTAAATATCACTTTAAATAAAATCCTCTAAATTATTGCTAATTTAGGCTAGAAGAAAATGAAAAATAAAACTCAGAAATGCACATGACATAATTTTATTAAAATATTAAAAGAAAATCACAATTACCATTTGAGTCTGTCTTATTATTCCTTGTTTTTTGCTTATCGCGTTCCTTGATTACTGGTTTTTCACTTATTCATTCTCTACTTGAAGTTTTCTCAGCAATGTGTGTATCTTCTATAAAAATACCTATTTCTACTGTAGTCATTGTCAGCCTGAAATAGGGAAAAGGCCTGAGTAATAGTAATTTACGTTAAAGGTGATGAGAAAATACTGTTTTTTTGGACAAGTCAACAAAATTCTAGGACGAGCCGTAGGCGAGTCCTGGAAGTCTGCGAGTCAAAAAAAACTGTTTTCGGACGTGTTGCGTACACTATTTTTTCAGCAACCGTGTAGACTAAAAAATCACATTTCTTTATTATATTTCTTTGTAGAACAAAATTTCGAACATTTTAATTCTTATTTGTATTAAATATTGAAATTCGAACAGAAGATAGATACTAACAGAAACATTCTATAATTCTTATTTATATTAATATTTATATTAAAATTCCAGCAATTACTAATATTGATGTGATTCTTCCCGGCCTAGTCCGGGAAGTACCTACGTTCTTCCCGGAATAGGTACGTACTTCCCGGACTAGGCCGGAGAAATGCTACTTTCTCAAAGGAAAAGCGTCCGGAAAGTGGGTACTTCCCGGACGGTTGCCGAAAAAAACTTTTTATAGGCAACCTAAAGGTGATGACAAAATCATGTCTCCAAAATTCATTCTTATACATAAGACTAAATAGTTCTGATCTAATACAAAATACCAGAATGCAAAAAAAAATCAGAGTGGGTTAAAATAACATAATTTTCTACTCGAGTTCAGTAGGTAGATAATCGACAAAGGTTAAAAAAAAAAAAGAATATGTCGTATATTATACATAGTAATAAGTCGGTAAGCAAGAATCAGCAAAATTTAAATTATTTTCGTAGGGTTTAGTAATTAAAATATGCGTATTAATATATTTACTAAAATTTAGGAGAAAATAATGAAATGTTATATGAGCTGATTTGTATAATCATAAAGGTAAATGAATCAAAGTTAACAAAAATATGATTACTTACCTTTAGCAGAATGAAAAGTAAAAAGGCTCGTGTTCATGAACAATATTAATAGAAAATATCAAGGTAATACACTCTTTGATAAACTCTGTCAACCATTTTCATTTTAAGGCGAGGTTGTGTCCAAGTCTGCATAAAGTTACCTCCACTATATGGTTCAAATAAGAAAAAAGATCGTCTTGCTTCGTGAACACGTCCCCTTTAATTTTTAAAAAATAACTATGTAACTCATCAATGATGGGGACGGTAAATGTAGTAATTTGAAAAAATCAGAAGCTCTGACGTCAGATATGCTTCAATTTTGCATATCTTTTGTCATCGTTATCACAGCCAACTCTTTTTCATAATCTTAGACGACTACCGTCACGCAATCTCTTCCACAATAGGTTAACGCAAATAAGAATAATATTACTGTTCCTAGATTCGCCTAGATTTGATTTGTGCGTAAAACAAAAAATAACATTTTTTTGTTGTGTTTGCTTCAAGAGTTCAGTACCACTCGAGGTCGAGATTTACTATTATATATACAGGGTGCCCCATAACTAAGGGGGCATATAGCGATATGAGATAGTCTACTTAAAAATAAGTCCTTTATGCTGAATTTCTTATGATAAAATATACACGGTTAATGATTAATAAACTATGTTTCGTGTTTATTTAAATGTTTTTGCCATCTAGCATTTCAATGCACATATCTCAAAAACTAATTCGAATATCGAAATTAATGAGGTACAACTTTTTTTACATATAAAATACCCCACTTTTATAATTTGAGGTGAAGTTGTCAGAAATGTGAATGTACATTTTGAATTCTTCTTCTTCTTGTATCAAAAAAGTTTTTAAGGTTAATATTAAAAGAATGCCTAAAAGCTTAAGCGAAAGCGCACTACTAACATGCTGAATAAATTTTAATGGACCCTCCCAAGCTCTTCGCACTGTCCTGACGAGGCAAGACACTTTATTTTAGACTCAGCGAAGGTCAGCTATAGCTGTTTGCTTAACCGAGTGTGTATAATACTATTTTAGAAATACGAATTTTACAACAATGAAGTAATATTACCTTAATCTTGTTATAGAAGAAACTTAAATTACCAGTACCCAGTTAGCATTAAATGCAAGAGATTTAAGAATTTTTTTCTGGATTGCCTCAAAACGCCCGGTGAAAGTTATAAAGGGTTTCATATTACAAACGCAAATTACAGCTTACTAGAAACGAATGTGTAGTACGGGAGGTAAGTTCCAGAATTACTAAACTGTCTGCATATTACACTAAAATCTAATATTCTTATTTAATTCATTGATTATTTTATTTATATGTTATCAAAATGACCGCTTGGAGTCCAATACTACTCCTAGATCATTTATTTCGTTGATACTGTTTAAAACAAAGCCATATCCATATATGAGTATTTAACTGTATTAATATTTCTTTCAAATGGTATATGAAAACAAATCTATTTCAATCAAATCTGTTTGTAATAATTATAAACAGTCTGTTCTAAGCACAGTACTCACCCAACCTTTTCAGATCATCCCAACTATCCATACTTTCCACTGGACCTAATATATAGCTAATTCAGAACATCCTGCTAATGGAAAAAATACAGAACACATCCCTAATCCAAACTTTTTCTCTGTATTAAAAGAACATAAAAATGTATCAAGTGGTGCAACATCAGATTTTGAAAATGCTTTAAATTTATTAATAAAAGACGAGCCAGGAACGGATGATTATGAAATTGAAAATGTTCCACTTGAAGTTCCTAAAAGTTATTATGTCAAGAATCGTAAATTAGGTGCGCTTTTAGAAAATCTAAAAGTAATTGAAAAAGATGGGAATCTTAACGCTGATAATCTGCATGGACTTTCTGGTTCAGTTTTAAATAGGTATGTTTTATAATTCTTGGTCACGATACAATGAACTATGACAAAATATTCTTTCTTTAAAGAGCTAAATATATAAATAAATAAGGTTTTTAAGCAAAGTGCTGATAACAAGAAGGCTGGACCCAATTTAGTTTCTTTTAACAGGTATAATAAGGAACATATTTCTACACAGAATAAGACCCTGGTCAAAATGGAACCTGAAAATGTCTATAAGGACTGGAAATGTAAAAACGAAGAGCTGGACATTAAAGAAGATTTAGAAGAAAGTGAAACCAGGTGGGTACCTATTATATGGCCGTCCGAAAAGGGGCCTTCTATAAATTTTGACATTAACAGCCATATTCACTAAAGTGGTCTAAATTTAAAACCGTCTTAAATTGACCGTTCTAGGTTTGAAAGAACAAGTGTCAGAATAAGTCAACTACCCAAGTATTGTTTTGTAATAGCTATTTACCTAACAAGTGCGGAAAATGAATTTTTACGCACGAGTCTGCCGTTCACCGAACGACGCGTAGCGGAGTTCGGTGAAGCAGCCGAGTGCAGAGAAAACATTTTCCGCACGTGTCAGGTACAATAGTTTTTCTACAGACGTGTGAAAATAAGTAACACATATTTCAAAGAAATTTAATAATTTTTAATTAACTATAACAATCACATACAATATGTAACACTAACTAATTCTGAGAAAAAAGTAATAACTACAAGTTATAATTGATATATTATTGATTTGGACATAATCGTGCCGAAAAAATTTTCCGCACTAGTGTGGAAAATATTTTTTTAGTTTGTCTTTAAATTCTTAAAGAAAATAGACTTTAATAGGTTTTGTTTTCTTTAGTGAAACTAAAACTGTTTTGGTAAAAACATGCGGGTAAAAGTAGTTATTAGTAAATCGATTTAATTGCAAAAATCAAATTAACGCGGAAACGTTATAAAGTCAAACTAGTGACTGTTTGAAGGTAGGAGACAATGATGTTTCTTGATCGATGAAAAATTATAGATTATTGGTTAAATTAAAAAACTAATTAAATTAGTTTGACTTTGATGAAAGAGTTTTGGACTTCCATTGTCTTTATTTGTTTTAAATCACAACGTTTCAACTGGTAAGTAGCTCCAGTCGTCTTCAGGTGAATACTAAATAAGTAAAGTAACTACAAGACTATTTATACTAGCTAGGTGTACCGAAGCACAACTGAGGTGGGTGCAGTCATGCGTTCAGTTGGCACGCGATCTTATCCTAAGATTACATCTATTTAACAAAGGTTTCCAGATATTTCTTAAGTCTAATGAAGGTTTACTAAAGCAGCCTGGATTCTGGTGAATAGCAGCAGCTTCCTTAAACTTTCTTTTCCTCCAGTGTGGTTCCTTATGTAAGATTTCAGCTTCTGACCACATGATATGGTGGCCATGTTTCCAGGCATGGTCAGCTGCACCTGATTTTTCGGTCTCTCCTTTTAACGTATTATTTTTGTGTTCTTTAATCCTTGTCTCGAGTGGTCTTAATGTCTCACCTATATAAGATTGGCCGCACTCGCAGGGGATCTGGTAGACGCAGTTTTTCCTATCTTTTTGACTAATAGGTTTTGTCTTCGTCAGGTGGCTTGTTAGGGTGTCTTTCGAGTTGAATACGGTGTTGATGTTATATCGTTGTCCTAGTCTTCTTATTTTCTCAGATACTCCCTTGACATACGGAATATTGAGTATTGGTTGTGCCTCTCTTTCTGCTTCTTGCGCGTTGGGTCGATTCTTACGATTTTCCAATATTTTGTCAACTAATTTTGTGGGGTAGCCATTTTTGTTGAGGTCGGTCTTGATGTGGTGAGCTTCCTTTTTAAGTGCTTCTTCCGAATTACAGATTGTAATTGCTCTATCCACGAGGGTTTTAACTATGCCATGTTTCGTGCTGTTTGAGTGATTTAATGTAAAATTGAGATACTGACCTGTATGCGTAGGTTTTCTGTATACTGAAGTTTGGATGCTGTTGCCATTTTTCTTCACGTTGACATCTAGAAACGGTAATTGGTTGTTTTCTTCTTTCTCCATGGTGAATTTGATTGTTGGTGTTAAGCTATTGAGGTGATCTAGAAAATCTTTTAGTTCGTCATCGGTTCCATTCCAAATAATGAAGGTGTCATCCACATATCTCAGCCACATTTTTGGTTTCTTCTTTGCCTGTTCCATTGCTTTGGATTCAAACCATTCCATGTAAATGTTGGCGATTATTGGCGAGAGAGATCATCATCATCATCATTTGTTAAGAACTCACAAAAAGAGTATACTCTTGGAACCTTCCTAGACATTGAGGGGGCCTTTAATAATGTCACGACCGAGGCAGTGTACGACGCCCTAACAGAATCAGGGGTTGACAACTACATCTGCCGTTGGATTAACAGGATGTTAAAAAGCCGTAAAATCTGCTCTAAACTAGGAAGCAGCGAGATAGCCAGGACTGCCGGAAGAGGAACCCCGCAAGGCGGGGTGCTGTCGCCAACTCTGTGGCTAAGAGTAATGAACAAAATTCTTATAGCGTTAGAAAGGGCTGGATTTAAGGTGATTGCATATGCCGACGACTTGATTATACTCGTGTCGGGCAAATATTTGAATACCATCAGCGATCTAACAGAAACAGCGCTACGAAAACTCCAACGGTGGGCTGCGAGATGCGGTTTGAGAATCAACCAAGAAAAAACGGAGCTAGTTCTATTCACACGCAGAAGGGTGATTGAGAACTTCAGGCTCCCAGTCCTAGACAACAGTACTTTAGTGCTGAAAGAAAAGGCAAAGTATCTAGGATTGATACTAGACTCCAAGCTTAACTGGGGCACGAACATACAAGAACGAGTTAAAAAGGCGTCAGTTGCGTTCTATGCCTGCAAAAAAGCTATTGGTAAGAAATGGGGATTGAAACCCCACATAGTTCACTGGATTTATACAGCCATTGTAAGACCTATACTAACCTACGGGGTCATGGTCTGGTGGACTGCTTTGGAAAAAGCAATAAACATGAAGAAACTAACAAAGGTACAACGGGCAGCTTGTTTAGGAGTGACCGGTGCCCTTCACTCAACACCGACGGCGGCACTGGAAGTGATGCTGCATCTGATACCCATGGATATTTACGGAAAAAGTGTGACTGCAAAAAGTGCTCTGCGACTGAAAGAGTCGAAATGCTGGACCAGCACCAACTACGGACACAGTAGCATACTAAGGATATATCCAGGCCAAAATCTGCGAGAGCCGACCGATTACACTGTTTCGCTGCCAGACTTTGGAATGGGCTTTTCTATGCTCATTCCGGGTAGGGAGGAGTGGGAAGGCAATCAAGTAATAATGGAGGCGGATCACTCGATCTTCACTGACGGTTCAAAAATGGACGTCGGGGTTGGAGCTGGTATCTTCTCCGAGAACATGCAAATACAGAGGTCGTACAGACTCCCTGACTACTGCAGCATTTTCCAGGCAGAAATTTTTGCAGTGGATAAAGCAGTCAACACCCTGCGGGATCACCCTGGCTTGAAAGCAGCTGCGTCTATAGCAATCTATATAGACAGTCAAGCAGCCATAAAGGCAATTTGCTCCAGCAGCACTAAGTCAAAATTAGTAAGGCGCTGTCGCAATAATCTCTGCACACTTGGTGCTCAACATCGAATCACCCTGTGTTGGGTTCCTGGACATAGCAAAATACAGGGCAACGAGACTGCTGATGTGCTCGCCAGGGAGGGCGCAAGCAGGTCTGCCGAACTAGCAGAGAATACTGTGGCTAGACCACTGGGATCAGTCAAAGAGGATATAGATCAAATAGCTAAACAACTTGCACAAAGCAGATGGACAGGGCTGGCAACTTGTAGCATCTCCAGGCAATTGTGGCCCCTACTTGACGACAGGAAAACCGCAGTGCTATTACAACACGGTCGGAAGGACCTAAGAAACATCACTGCCGTAGTCACCGGACATTGCCTGTTCGGTAGACACGCTGAACGTATGCAAGTACCAACTAACGATTTCTGTAGAAGTTGCAGAGATGAAGAGGAGGAGGAAAGTATTCAGCATTTCTTGTGTGAATGCCCCGGCCTCGCTAGAAGAAGGTTCAATGCCCTGGGCGAACCATTCTTTAATGATCTGGAGGAAGTGAGCAGCCTGCAACTGGGTCGACTTACGAAGTTTATTAACAGCAGTGGCTGGTTTGAATGAGCTGTCAAGATTCTTCTACGATCTACGTCACGTCGCGTTAACCATCAGGAGGCTGATGCGGATAGGTTCCGCGGAACACGTGTGGTACCACAACGGTCCTACAGGACTACGTGTGACTGTTTGGTCAATGCCAGAGGTCTGCCACTCTAACCTAACCTAACCTAAGAACTCACAACACTTCGTTCAAATAATAGGAGGGAAGGAAGTACAGCCAGGAGATCAGCTGGTGAGCTTTGACGTCGAAAGTCTTTACACCAACGTTCCCGTAAAAGACGCCCTAAGGGTTATCAAAAACAGAACAAAGAAAGAACAACGCTCCCTATTATTGCCATCTTGGAACTATTAGAATGCTGCCTCAACAATTCCTACTTTCAAGAAAAGGATAGATTCTTCAACCAAGCAGACGGACTACCGATGGGCTCATCTCTCTCGCCAATAATCGCCAACATTTACATGGAATGGTTTGAATTCAAAGCAATGAAACAGGCAAAGAAGAAACCAAAAATGTGGCTGAGATATGTGGATGACACCTTCATTATTTGGAATGGAACCGATGACGAACTAAGAGATTTTCTAGATCACCTCAATAGCTTAACACCAACAATCAAATTTACCATGGAGAAAGAAGAAAACAGCCAATTACCGTTTCTAGATGTCAACGTGAAGAAAAATGGCAACAGCATCCAAACTTCAGTATACAGAAAACCTACGCATACAGGTCAGTATCTCAATTTTACATCAAATCACTCAAACAGCACGAAACATGGCATAGTTAAAGCCCTCGTGGATAGAGCAATTACAATCTGTAACTCGGAAGAAGCACTTAAAAAGGAAGCTCACCACATCAAGACCGACCTCAACAAAAATGGCTACCCCACAAAATTAGTTGACAAAATATTGGAAAATCGTAAGAATCGACCCAACGCGCAAGAAGCAGAAAAAGAGGCACAACCAACACTCAATATTCCGTATGTCAAGGGAATATCTGAGAAAATAAGAAGACTAGGACAACGATATAACATCAACACCGTATTCAACTCGAGAGACACCCTAAGAAGCCACCTGACGAAGACAAAACCTATAAGTCAAAAAGATAGGAAAAACTGCGTCTACCAGATCCCCTGCGAGTGCGGCCAATCTTATATAGGTGAGACATTAAGACCACTCGAGACAAGGATTAAAGAACACAAAAATAATACGTTAAAAGGAGAGACCGAAAAATCAGGTGCAGCTGACCATGCCTGGAAACATGGCCACCATATCATGTGGTCAGAAGCTGAAATCTTACATAAGGAACCACACTGGAGGAAAAGAAAGTTTAAGGAAGCTGCTGCTATTCACCAGAATCCAGGCTGCTTTAGTAAACCATCGTTAGACTGGAATATCTGGAAACCTTTGTTAAATAGATGTAATCTTAGGATAAGATCGCGTGCCAACTGAACGCATGACTGCACCCACCTCAGTTGTGCTTCGATGCACCTAGCTAGTATAAATAGTCTTGTAGTTACTTTACTTACTTAGTATTCACCTGAAGACGACTGGAGATACTTACCAGTTGAAACGTTGTGATTTGAAACAAATGAAGACAATGGAAGTCCAAAACTCTTTCATCAAAGTCAAACTAATTTAATTAGTTTTTTAATTTAACCAATAATCTATAATTTTTCTGTCGCGAACGCACAAGTTCTCGTTTTGGACTCGAGGAGCGCAGAGTCGCTCATGCGAAGTGAGACGTCCAGTTACTAGGGACGAGGTCGAGAGAAGAGCAACTCGGTACGAAGGTGTTGCTTCGCCGATCCGTTTTTGATAAAAAACACAAAAATGCGTTAATTTATACACTGCGCGACATATTTAACGCATAACGAAAAAATTTCCTCCATTTTGATGTTATACATATTTTTCAAGTTTGTGGTTCGTTTTTAATGATTTTTTTTTCTAATTGTAGGTTTTTCCTTAAGCATATCACTGCCTTTGTTGGTTTACCTAAAAAAAGTAACCTTGGTATTATACCGGGTGTTATAAAACTGTTATGTTTTTTTTACGGAAATTCAAAACACCCTGTGGGATTTACTAGCCATTGCAAGTTAACGCAATTATAGCCAAATTGATGTCCCATGTTTCCTTTACATTTTATTTTTTGATTGATTGGTTTATCTCTGTTTTTTCGTGAAAT
Organism: Polydrusus pterygomalis; assembly: GCA_963969555.1. Classification (NCBI taxonomy): domain Eukaryota; kingdom Metazoa; phylum Arthropoda; class Insecta; order Coleoptera; family Curculionidae; genus Polydrusus; species Polydrusus pterygomalis. The sequence goes on from OZ018376.1 coordinate 117,710,956, forward strand.
ATTCAATTTTTAGTTCAACGTGATTTTCAAAAAAAAATGTTTAGCTACAAAATACAAAATAAACGAAATGCTTTGATTAATGCCACAGCAAGAAAAACCAAATTATAAAGTAAATAAAGAATCAATATCTGGTATTAATTTATTGAATCCACAAAACAGGACAAAAAAATACAGGAAAAAAAATTGTCATTTCTAAAGGTACCTAATCAAAAAAATTAAATATGAATCATTAGTAGGAGTATTGCAGACGACATCTCAGAGCCTTGCTTCCTCCTCCTAGAAACTTAAATGATCTGTCATTGAGGCTTATGGAAATATGGAATCAGATTAATCAAGATGAAATCAGAAATCTGATTTTAAGTATGCCAAGAAGATGCGAAGCAGTCATTAGAGCAAGGGGTGGCAATACTCGCTACTAATTATTCATATTTAATTTTTTTGAATACCTTTAGAAATTACAATTTTTTCCCTGTATTTTTTTGCCCTGTTTTGTGGATTCAATAAAAAAAAATTTTTATGATCGAGCACAAGCACTATAGGAAAAATCCTTTAAGGCGCTCTGGGAGCGGTGCGTGTACCAGATATTGATTCTTTATTTACTTTATAATTTGTTTTTTCTTGCTGTTGCATTAATCAAAGCATTTCGTTTATTTTGTATTTTTTAACTAAACATTTTTTTATGAAAATCACGTTGAACTAAAAATTGAATATTTCATGAAAAAACAGAGATAAACCAATCAATTAAAAAAGAAAATGTAAAGGAAACATGGGACTTTTATTTAGCTGTAATTGCGATAACTTGCAATGGCTAGTAAACCCCACAGGGTGTTTTGAATTTCCGTAAAAAAACATAACAGTTTTATAATACCCGGTATAATACCAAGGTTACTTTTTTAAGCAAACCAACAAAGGCAGTGATATGCTTAAGGAAAAAACCTACAATTAGAAAAAAAAATTATTAAAAACGAAACACAAATTTGGAAAATATATATAACATTGAAAATTGTGGCAATTTTTCCGTTATGCGTTAAATATGTCGCGCAGTGTAGTTCAAAAGGTTTGATTTTTCTTAGGCTTGATCTACATAAAGACGGATTCATGTGAGCAAGTAAACTACAAGCGCGTTTTTTCAAATTTTTAAATATTATTTTTATACTGTTAATGAAGTCTGAAATAAGCAGGGTTCGAAAATATCATGATATTTTCGAAAGTACCATATCAAAGGATATATATCCGACATATAAATCATTTTAAAATATTTCTTTTTAATGAAAGTACAACTATTTCGATCAAAAACATACTACTTATCTTGAAAACTAAATATTTTTGTAGGATACTTATTAAAGTAAACTGACTTTAAAAAACATGACCTAAACTAATGAGTAATGACTAAACAGATAAATCACAAAGGTTAATAATTATAAGATATCCAATAAAAAAAAAGGTGAACATATTTGAATCGGTGCATGCAAGAAGGATCCTATGTCCATTTTTGCCGAAAATGAGATATGGTGATATTTGACATTTACAAAGGTAAACTCAATTATTTGGACAAGAACGGACCTTATGCGGGTTTCTCCTATGTAATTATAAAATAAAGAATTTTGACGGTTCATGCAAGAACGGACCCAAGTCCGGGACCTAGGTCCCTTCTTACACGTAACTGAAAATCGAGACGGCAACCGCGCAACATCGTCTTGCAACTCTGTTTAAGTCGGCCATTTTAAATGTTTTCTGTTATTGACACGGGCGCCGTTTAACTTGATTAAAAATTCTTCTGCTGTAGCTATCTACTTTTTTTATGTAATAAAATCTTAGAATGAATTTGCTTGTCTTATTATGCTCCACCATTCATGCAAGAAAGTACCTAAGTCCGATGATTTTTCTGCCTCCCAAGGTTACCATAGGTCTATTTCTCCACTGCAATTTGGTTTTAGAAGCTAGATAATAGGTGGATAACTCAAGGCTAGCCGGTTCAACAATAATTCTTATGCAATTTTGTTATGAGGTTTTTTTCGATTTTCTCAAAACTATCCAAATGGACTTTGGCCCCTTCTTGCATGAACCGATTTATTTTCAAAACGGACCCACCCTTAATATTTATTTAAATAAAAACATAAAAACTTTTTTTTTGTTTGATTTGTCGATTGATATATTCTGAATACCTAATAGAAATTTTAAAAAAATTAATTATTGAATATATCGTGATATACATCAAACTATAAATATCATGATATATATCACGATATATATCGCTTGATATATATCCTTCGAACCCTGGAAATAAGTAGGTTATTTAGGGTAAAAGGTATCATGGGATGAAACATTTTGTTTTTGAAAATCAGTATGAAATTTTTAATTGATTTAAATTTACTGAAAACTAAATAAAACTCATTTATTAAATTCAAAATTGACTCGTATAATTTTTGTCTAGTGTATCAGTCTATAAATTTTGTTTGAAAGTTTATCATCCTATTTATAAAATCATAAAGAAGAAAATATAATACAAAATGACAACACAACAAAATACTTACTGTTTTTTATTAATTAAAATAAATCATCTCCGCAAGGATCATCATCATCAGATTCGTCCCAAGTTAATAATACGGGGAAGAGTATCTGAAGCATCAATAAATCTTTCCAATTCCCACACATCATTTATAATTTTATTAGTGACGTGTTATTACATTTTCTATGGCTTCATTCCACATGGCCCAAATCTACGTCATTTGTTACAGGATGCATAGAACTTATTTTTGCATCATAATAGCGCTTCCATTCTGACCAAACCATTTGGGATTGAAGTGGCAAAGATTTAATTTTTACCCATAACTTTGATATTATATCAGTTAGCGAGACATGGCTAACTAATGATGTGCATGATTCAGCTTTGTATATACCTGGTTACTTATTTTTTAGACAGGACCGTTTGTCAGGTAGGGGTGGTGGTGTAATAATTTATATAAAGATCTGTTCATATATAAAGAATGTAGAGGTAATAAGCAGGGATTCCCCTCAGGGTATGGATATGATATGGCTGAAAGCTCTAATTAATAAAAAAAAGGTAAGTGTGGGCTGTGTGTACCGCCCCCCTAGTGTAAATTATAAGGTATTTCAATTCCTGGAGAACATATTGGCTGATTGTATAATGTCCACTGAATTACTGCTTTGCATGGGTGATTTTAATGTTAATTTTCTCAACACTTTAACAGTTTATTATAACTTTTTAAATTCAATTTTGTGTACATTTTCGTTAAATCAAATGATTAATAAACCCACTAGAGTAACAGCAGAAACTAGCACTCTTATTGACTTGATTTTAGTCAATGAACCTAACCTAGTAATTAAGTCTGATATTCTGAATGTATCATATTTGTCCGACCACTATTTGACCTATTGTTTTTTGGACTTGCCTAAAATTAATCACAATCAGGAAATTTTTCTGTTTAGGAGAGATATAAAAAATATAAATTCTGCTGAGTTTAACCGAGCGGCATCGGGAGTTGACTGGGAGAGCGTGCATGCGGTGGATGATATTAATGTTAAGATTGGGGTTTTTAATGAAAAAATTACAAATTTGTTTGACATTTACGCCCCTATAAAAAAAGTGCGCGTTACTAAACAATATGCTCCCTGGATTACTCCTACAATAAAAACTATGATGCGGATTAGAGATAAAGCTCTGTCGGAATACCGTAAATCTCTAAGAAATGTTTATATAAGTGTAAATCAGTCTCAGGCTAAATGGTCTTTTTACAAAAATATGAGAAATTTTGTTACGGCATCCATACGCAGAGAGAAGAAAGCATATGTGGATACCGAGTAAAAGAGAGGCGTTAAAAATTCCAGAGCTCTCTGGAATACTTTAGATAAATTAGATATCCACAAGAAACATAAAAATATTAATATTCCGGAGGAGCTCTTAGATCCTCAAAAGATAAATGATTACTTCATTGGCTCTATTCCTCGTATTGTGCCCAGTTTGGATAATACTAATTATTTCAATACCAATAGACACGTGTCAGCTGTCCGAGATTTTGAATTTTCTCTGGTTTCGGAGGCAGAGGTCTCCAACATTGTATACAGTATTAAAAGTAATGCAAAAGGGGTTGATCATGACTCGTCCGAAATGTTAAAGATGTGTATGCCTTACTGTGCTAAAGCACTTACGCATATTGTTAATGCGTCTCTCTCGTCGAAATTAGTTCCGCAATGTTGGAAGCATGCATTGGTGTCCCCCATTCCGAAAAAGAATAACATTTCGGAGTTAACCGAATTACGCCCCATAAGCATTCTCGCGGTGACTTCAAAAATTGCTAAAAGAGTGGTTTACAGACAGATAAAAAGTTATATTGAGGATTTGAACTTGTTGCCTACCAGACAGTCAGGGTTTAGAGCGGGATACAGCACTGCAACGGCTTTATCTGCACTTACGGACGATTTATTACATGCTGTTGATGAATCTTCGATCTCTATACTGGTGATGCTCGACTACTCAAAGGCTTTCGATTGTTTGGATCACGAGTTGTTGTTGGCCAAATTAAAATATTATGGATTTTCACAGAATGTTTTGGAGTGGTTTAATTCCTACTTGACTAACCGGGAACAGCAGGTTAGGGTGAATGTTGGGGGAGAGCTTGTGGTCTCAAATAGTTCAAAAATAATTAGTGGTGTGCCTCAAGGTTCTATTTTGGGTCCTTTGTTATTCATATTATTTACAGCTGATTTGCCGAGTGAGTTATCGATCTCCTATCATTTGTATGCTGATGATTGTCAAATTTATTTGACGTTTGCGCCCGGTAATCTATTAGAGTCGATTGCTCGAGTCAATTATAATTTACACAAAATACATGTTTGGTCTAAAAAAAATGGACTACTGCTCAATCCAGCTAAAACTTCAGCCATGCTTATTGGCACAGAAAAACAACGTGCCAAAGTCACTGTTGATAATAATATTTTTTTGGACGGAGTGCCTATCCTATTTAAGGCTTGTTATCGAAATCTTGGGGTCACTTTCGACCAGAGCTTAACATTTAATGTGCACGTCACTTCAATTATAAAAGCTGCATATGGAAGGTTAAAATCAATTTATAAATTTAAATACATTCTGGATGCACAAACTAAATTAAGGCTGACTGAGTCGATTATTCTGTCACTTTTTGATTATTGCGATGTGGTCTACGGCCCTTGTCTCCAGGCCCAGGACTGCCATAGAATTCAGGTCATGCAAAATGCGTGTATGAGATTTGCTGCGTGTGTAAGACGTAGAGATCATATAACTCCATCTTATCTTAAATTTGGCTGGCTCAAGATGGAGGAGAGGCGTAACGTTCACTTTTTGTGTTTCCTTCATAGAATAATTAATTCACATAAGCCTACCTACCTCCATGACAAATTGATGTTTGCTGCTAATGTGTCTGAAAGACCGAGAAGGGTCCCTGCTTTACTTCATATACCACCACACACCACCTCTGCTTTTAGGGGTTCTTTTACATATTATTCTAGTTTTATGTATAATTCCTTGCCAAACAATTTAAAATTAATTAAAAATAACAACTCTTTTAGTAAACAAATTAAGGAAAACTATAAACACATGTAGTGTCGTCGATTTCCCTACCCTACTTATAATGATACAATATTGGATAGTTTTATAATTTTGTTTTTTTTTTTAATTTTCTTAGTTTCATATCATACCATTATATTATTATTTTGATAAGTATATATTATACCTGTAACATGTCTGTAACATTTTTCAGGTTGGGCCTAAGCAGCCCTTGGCTGAGCCCCGCCTTAATAAAGACTTTTTGATTTGATTGATTTGATTTGATTTGATATAAAGGAAGTCTCAAAACTCGATGTCCATGTTGCAATGCTAGTTCGACGAACCTATTAAAATAAAATAAAAATAATTAAAAAATAACATAAATAGCGCTTTCCAGATTATTTGTAACGTTTGGGTTGGATATGCTGCTTCACTTATCCAGATCTGATCCTTCATTGCAAATGGTGAAACCTGAATTTGTCTTTGTTCTAACCATGCAATAAAGTTATCTTTTTGACCAACTTTTATTTGGAACTTTTTCAATTAACCCAGAATGATAGGTGGCGTTACCCACGATAATAAGCGACGGTTAAATTCTTCCAAGTTTAGTGACAATTTTTCTTCAAACCATTTCTCAAAGTTTTCACTATTCATCGAATCATGATAATTACCAGATTTTAGGCCAGACTTGAATATCAAATTTGCATTATTAACAAATCCATTTTCCAGCGGCATAATGTAGAATAATATACCGCACACCCTCTGACGATTTTTTTAATTGTATGAATAGTATCATCTTGCCAACTTTTCCTTTACTCTATATCCAGGTTTCATCGAGAAAAACAGGTTTTAAGGGAAATTGAGAGTTGCCGTTATTCTTAAACTCTCTTAAAAATTCTACTCGTTTTTGGGCTATATAGGGTTGCTCTATTAAAAAACGCCCGTTTGATACAGTACATTTACGCCATTTAAATTAATTTTTTTTAAACAGTCCGCTAATGAACCGGTGGATATTTCAAGACCATCAATAATTGATTTTAAGGTTTAGTTGTGTTGAGCGAAAAGTAACATGTTCACCTGCTGTATACATCCCATAAATACGCTCTCATATGGTATGTTCATGAATTTCGTGAAGTTGTCGACCACGGGATGACCAAATAGTTACATTATTGCGATTCTTAAAATTACATCCTTCTCTATCCCATTGGCCTTAATTCGTTGGATTGTTAACAACGAAACCCTAAAAGCATCAGAAACTCTCTAAAACAGAGGCAGAGGTATTTATAAAAACATTGCCATATATTTTTCATGTTTATTATTTATGTTTTCACAATTCCTGCTTTATTATATCTACTTACCTCGTAAACTGCGTTAAAGGGTAAAAGAGTTTTTCCGGCATTACTTTCTCTTTAAAAATAATCAAATAATTTTAAAATTAATGCTTGTTCTGAACCATTAACCTACTTGATGGTGCAAAATTTAAATAACTACCGCCATCTATTGGCGAATCAGGAAACTTAACTTCAGCCTCTTAAGTGTGAATAATAATTTTTAGTATGTCTATACAGGGTGTCCCGAAATTAGCGTGCAATATTTCTAGGACGTAAACTATATCCAAAAATATGACAAAAATGTCCTATAAACATATACCCCGAGAAGTGCTCCTTTAGGGGGCTAGAGCCCCTTAAAGAGGGTCGGGATGGAAATATTTTTTTATAATAGTATGGAAACCCTTAAAGATATTTTTACTTAATTACAAATAATGAAATATTCTTTAGAAGAACGGCTAAGTGTAATAAAATTATATTACAAAAGTGGAGAGAATTAATTCGTGAAAAATATATAGAAATTTGACACTTGATTATTTTGTCTAACTGACGGACACTTTAAAGCAAGTTAAAGGGTGAACAGGTGAAACGGGTATCCATCTATCAGGTATTAATCGTACGGTAGACGAACATTTTCCGAATTTAAAACTGAAGAAAAAAGGCGTTTTTGAATTAAAAATCCAACATTTTAGATCAAAATTTATATGAGAAATCGGATAAGCTCATTAAAAATACGGCATCCCATTTAAAAAAATATCAAAGTGACCCCTAGTACTTTTGTTTGATGTTCAATTGTTTTTTGCTAAAGATATTCGAATTCGCGGGAGAAAATGACTTAAGATGGCTATTTTAGTTTTTTTATAAAAGTACAGGAAAAGTCAAAAAATCGCCTTGTCTAGTCTTGGTTGGATAACCCTGTACATATGCCTTACAACCGGTTAGTTGTAAATTACAGTGAATTTAAAGTGAAAATAACACTTGGCGTCTCACGAAGTGGGGCTTTAGGTAAATATTATCCTATATTTTTAATTTCCAAGACTTTTAATTTCTAAATTCACGTTTTTAAATTTTTATCTATTAAAAATAAATAAATAGTAGGGAGTTTCATAAAGTTGTTGAACATACCCAGTATAAAATAATTAAAAAAACAATATTATTTAAAATCAGTAGAAACATTTTTAAACAAATATTATAATTTTTATTTTTAAGAATGCAACTTATATCAGGTTTTCAAAATAATTTCCGTTTTGCTGGATGCAAAATCTAGCTCTTCATCTAATATGTTGGGAAGCACGCCGAATCTGAAAATGATTTTCCTTAAGTTCGTTTCCGGCTCGATTTATTCTGTGTGCTAATTATTCTCGAGAATTTATTTCCGTCGCATATACCATAGCAGTCATATGTCCCCAGAAATAGTAATCCAGTGGATTTAAATCTGGCGATCGTGCCGGCCAAGCTATTGGAGCACCTCTGCCTATCCATCGATTTGGATAATTATTGTTTAACCAATTCATTACTTGTCTCCCAAAATGAGCTGGGGCCCCATCATGCTGAAAGTATTGGTTCAATCTTATTTCTAATTGGACATCATCTAACAAATCGCCAAGCTGATTTTCCAAAAAATTTAAATAATTTTCCGAATTTACATTTTGCGGAATTTCGATAGGTCCAATTAATTGGTTATCAATAATACCAGCCCACAAATTTATTGAAAATCAGTGTTGGTAGTTCGTCCTTCTTACCACCCCTGGATTTTCATTTGCCCAAAAATGGGTATTATGAATATTAAAGGCCTTGCCCCTCGTAAAATGGGATTCATCGGACCACAAAATTTTATTTAAAATATTCTGGTTATTTAAAACCCATCGAGAGAATTCAACTCTAGCTGGAAAATCTTCAGGCCTTAAGTCTTGAACCTTTTGATAATGAAATGGGTGAAGCCCTTGTATCTGTGTCATTCTTCCTATCTAAAATAAAATTAATTAACAGTAATTTCTGTACAATAGTTGCTCACCAATGTTATTAATAATTACAATTGATTTGGGTATGTTTGTGTCCCGAGCTAATGATCTGGTAGCGATTTGCGGATTTTCTTCCAAAATATTTAACGCGTTTTTGGCCGACCTTTTGTCCTCGAAGTCTTTGAAATGATCCATTTTCTATTAAATTTCGATGGACCGTAGCAAATCTTCTACGGCTATGTATTCTTCTATGCGGAAATCGCCTCCTGTACTCTATTACAGCGGCAGTAGAACTACCATTACAAAATCCATACACAAAATGAATATCTGTGAGTTCTCTGTTTGAATAATTTGCCATTTTTGTTACGAGAAATAACAAACAGCTACTGAACTATTGAACGATTACATCAAATGGCAAAAATAATAAATGTGACTCCTACAAAGAATTTACTTACTTTCGTTTCCATGGCCTGCCAATAAAAAAAATTGCTTTAAACCGCTTGACACGATCTTTTCATAGATTTTGAAAAATACGTTTTATTTTAAAATTAATTTTACTTGAAAACGGTGCCTCCTATCGAAATAAAACAGGGGGTACTTTTTTAAAGAAAAAACTCGAGGTTCTTAAAATATTGTACTTAAAATTTAAATATCCTAGAAATAAAAAATATAGGATAATATCCCAGACAGCACAAAGACATCTTAAAGATATCCAAAAGTAGTCAACAATAGACATTCATGACGTCTTATGGACGTTTCTTAACGCCATCAAGACATCTTATGGATATCTTAAAAAGGTCGTATGTTACAAAACCCAACGTCTATACCACATCTTATGGACGGCTTTACAGATATCTTATGGACACCTTATAGATGTCTCAGGTACACCATTATAGATGTCTTATGAACATCTTATAGATGTCTTATGAATACCTTATACATGTCTTATGGACACCTTAGATACATTTTATAGGCCAAACCGCAGAGCCCTAAAACATTTTGTTTTGTTTGTTAAACATGAAACATCATATTGCTTAATAATTGGTTTTATTAACGTATCACATAATTAAAACTTTTTTAATAATGAATTTCGCCTATCTGTGGCTCTTCTTAGCCACGTAGCCATGGCATCCTCGGCATCTTTTCTACTGTTTTGAAGCCATGTTTTGTCAGCAGATTTATTGACACTGCATCCACTGATTATAGACCAATTTTAATTATTCGAAAACTAAAAATTTTTAGTTCCACACCACAGAGAAATATGTACCATACAAAACGTTTTTTAATCTACAATTCGTTTTTTTTAACGGTTCACTAAGTAGAAAGTAAAAAACTGCAAGTCATCATCAGCAAAACTATCAAAAATCAAGCCCATCGACAGTTGACAGTGTTGACCTTGCGTCAATTTCAAATGGCAAAGGGAAGCGCTTTGTTGCCAATCCTAAGTTGTTCGCGATGTTGCCAAATTTACCGATTCTAAAATTTAACTCTATTGTTTGTCGTTTACAAAAAAAAAAACTATTCAAGAAAACGTCCGAATTGGTAACAATAATTTAAATTCGATTAGACAAGTATACAAAAAAATAATAAAAGTTCTGAGAACGGCGACGGTCGGGTTTGTTCGGGCTGACGATCCGAGATGGCGGCAACCCAAAGTGTCCATTTAAAAAATATATAAGCTAGAGAAAGACAGGGATACTACAAAGACAGAAGAGAGACAAATCTCTTTCTGTGCTATAACCTAAAAAAACACGAACGTCATATTTACGATATTTTAGCGACATCTTATGGACGTCATCTTACAACATCTTATGTATGTCTTGAAAAAAACGTCTTTAAGATGTCTTTTGTAGATCTGCAGGCGTTCAGACATAATTAAGACCTAAAATCGACGTCTTTAAGACATTGTGTGCTGTCTGGGATTTACCCTCAGCCCCACTCCGTGCGACGCCACTGGAAGAAACATTTTCACTCTAAACTAACTGTTATGTACAACTTATCGGTTGTAAGGCACGTACCAATTTTCATGTCATTATCTTTATACATTATATATATACTATTATAAAAAATACTTCCTTCCCGACCCTCTTTGAGGGGCTCTAGCCCCCTAAAGGAGCATTTCTCAGGGTATGTTTATAGGACATTTTTGTCATATTTATGGATATAGTTTACGTCCTAGAAATATTGCACGCTTATTTCGGGACACCCTGTATTAATAATTACATTTTCTTTTATTTCGGTTTTCTATTTGCAGTATTTCGCCAGATTGCGATTGTCAAGATCACCAGGGAAAATATGTGAAGTGCACGCCCGAGATGAATGATCAATTGGAAGATGAAATATCACTTAAACAATCTTATCTGCTACAGCATAATCCAAACCAAAAATTTAAATCCGATCAGTTTTCTCATAAAACAAATTTTAAGAACCATTTAAACGCACAACTCCTGCGACATGAGAATTCAAAGGAAGTTAAAATGTTCAATTCGGGGTTCAAATGCAATAAATGTGACTTTTAAACTAAATATAAGCAGTGTTTAAGGGTAATTACAAAGATTTGGGAAAAAACGAAATATTGGACTTTGAAAAATTCGACTTTGAAATGTTGGGACAAACATTTTTTTTATAGTTAAGCAATATATCACATACCAAATTCCACAGCTGGCCACGAAACAAATTGCCTACAAGTGATTATACAAGTGATTGTTTGAGTAAAATCACATCAATCCAGTCAAGTCCGCAACACTCACAAGTCACGTATTTTTTTTAAGTACGTGAACCGTACATGTTTTTTAATTTCCCCATATGAACTTATGACTATATACTTTAATTAGACACAAAAAGTTAGTTCTCTTATGAAAGTATAAAAAAAAATAGCAAGGAAAAATTATGATATAACAGTTAATACTCAATTTTCGTTGGTGAAACTCTGTAGATAGAAAGAAGTGTTACAGTTTGTAGGAACCCTATAAGTAAAGCTTTAAACAGTTATAGTGGCAAATGTTTTAGAAGGCAAAAACCTAGAATAATTATGTAACAGTTGTTTTTATTTAGCTTTTTTTATGTTGCGGACAGGGGACCTGTGTGTTTCGGAACTGACAAGTTGTCGCAGACTTGACTAAGGTACGAAAGGTATTATACTAAAATGTATATTTATAGGACAAAAACTTTATTTGGAGTGCTAACACACTTAGAAAAGATTTTAATAGTATTTGTTACTCTAGAAGGTCATCTAAATCTTTGGAGTTTATAACATGGTATATGTTAGGACGCGTAGATGATAACTGCTGTGGTGCAAAAGTCAACTTGCACAAAATATCTTTAAATGCTACTTGTTGTATATCGTCAAACTTTGGCCAATTAAAAGCGTTATTTCCATAGCGGTTCATGAATTTTACCGTTAACTGACCATTATCTGAGGTTTGAACCAAGCCTGCAACAAAAAAAATGTTGGGTTAATTTTTTTTAGTTTTTAAACTACGCCAAACTTTACCTGGAAACCACTTTTCTCCATATACAACAGCAATCCAATCCCCTACATTTGGTTCTTTGTTAGGTTGTTCAGGGACATCATCATCACCAAAATTGTTAAACTTTACTTTTCCTGTACCGGAGGAAAAGTGATCGCATATTTCTTGACAGTTGAAACAAGATAATTCTCTGGTATATAAATAAGTTGAATTATTAAGCCAAACAATTTGATAGAGTTTCGTAATGTTGGGTATTTTTGGAACATTTCGTTGAAGAACTGCATAATTCTTAATTTGTTCAATTTCTTCACTATCTACCAAGGAAACTTTAATCTTGCTATCAATAAATAGCGTAACAAAATCAGAAGCAGTCATGATATCACCGCCTCTTAAAACAAAGTTATCGGCCTGTCGTTTTAATGAGCCACCAACGCCGTCCATTGGACCTTTAATGTCCGGCTTCACTATAATTCCATGTTGTGTATTTAAGATTCTTAAAAATTTCAGGCAAGACAGCAACCAACAAACAAATATTATACCGATTTTTGTACTGACTGGTCGGTCCATCCGAAAAAAAGTGAACTGTATCAACATCGGGGTGATGTTTCACAAAATCTTTTAAAATTGGCGTTAAAAATGTCCCCATATGCCGTGGCATTGATGATCCAAATTTTCCGATACTGTACAAAAGCTTTTAGTGGTTAAGCTACCATTTTCGTTAAAGTACATGACCCCTGTATGTAAGGAAAGCTGTCGCTTGCTAGCTCCAAAGTGCATGGACTGAATTTCCGTGTGCATTTTACAATAATAGTTTTCCGAAAAGTCAACTTGCAAGACTACCTCATTTATAGCCAAATTTTCTTTCAAATGCTTCATTTTATTAAACTGATGGGTTATCTTTCTGACGTGTTGTTTCATCAATGGAAGTTGCTGAAAAAAGGTATCCGCCAGGTCCTTTACGGTTGCTGCAACAAGTACTTTTGATGTTATTCTTATCTTCTTTTTTATATCATTAATTATTCTTTTATCTATTCGACTCTGCCACTGATGATAGCTAGTAATATTTGTAGTTTCTGTAATATGTAACTCGACTTTTTCTTCTTTTAATACTTCCGATATTCTTGTATCATCTTTCATCTTAAGAGTTTTTAGCTTCTTGCAAATGAGCGAAAAATTTTCATGCTTCACGCACAAACATGTTTCTCGATCGGATTTTGTAGGAGAAACCACCCAAAATGGTTTAGCTTTTATAAAGGATGTGTACGACATCTTATCCGTTGAATTTTGAATAAATTTTTTGTAACATTCCTTTAATGAGAGCATCAACAAACGCTTCTGTTTTCTTATTATACCCCTCCTTTTAAATTCTTTCTTCCCTGGGCACATTCTACTAATATCGTCTCTTTCGAAAAATATTCTAATTTTCTCTCTTCCCAACATAGACAAGACAGGCTTTCCAGATTTTCTTTGGTAAAGCGTAACGTTCCTTTTACTTGCTTGCCATTTTGTGTTTTGTTTGCATGAAATAAGAGGCCTTAATTCATTTTGTATGCGGTATTTCTTATACAGGGGACCACTTAATACTTTCTTATAGCACTGCTTGCTTTTATAGCTATTACCGTCTTGTTTCATATTTTCTAAGAGTTGCGATTTTATGGTTTCGCCAATTAAAAGTTGTTTTCGTATATCTGCTGGAACTACTCGATTGTTAATTAAGGTAGTAACTTTTGTGTTAGGAGAGGGCAAAGTGGCGTTTTTCTTTGGAACCCTAGATCTGTGCCATCTCTTTTTATACTTTTCTTTTTGTGCTTTTAGTTTCCTAATGATATTCTTTGCTTCTTGCAACTTTCTATATATTTTAGTTCTGGTCAACTTCTTTTTTTTTCTTGATGCCGATTGTTTGTTGCTAATATTTATATCATGAGCTTCATCATCAGAGTTAGGAGGTGTTTGAAAAATAACGTTTTCTAAAGACTTTTGTTTCTTTCTAGATTCCCTCTTTGACAGTTTCCATTTTTTTCTTTGAATGCGCTTCTCTCTTTCACTCATGTCTGCTATTGGTTGTATGATCTTGGCTTCTCTTAGCTTCCTTTTCCTTTCCCTATCTTTTTGTCGAATAACTTTCTTTTCTTCCTCCGAAAGTTTAGATCTATATTTTCTTGACCTTTCAGTAGATTTTGTCTTTGGTTTGTTGTTTACCTTTCTTGATATTATGGCCTTACTTGGTTTAATTTTAATTGTAAATTTTTGATTTGAGCATTGTTTTAAAGATGCTTTAGGATCGGCACTCTTTAAATTCTCTGTATTTTTGGTAAATTCACTTAAAATATTTGTCTCCTTGCTAACACTTAGTTTTATGCTCTTTTCTTGGGTAACTTCCTGAATTTTTTCTTTGGTAACTTCTTCAATTTTTTCCTTGGTAGCTTCATTGAACACCTCATGATCCTTACGTTTTTTCTCTAGGCGAGCACTATTCTTTTTTTGTTTTACTTCTTCCTTTTCATTCTCTCTGCGTTGTTGTGCCAATTCTTTTGCTTTCCTTAATTTTTCAATTAAAAGAAACTTTTTCTGCTCGTCCATGATTATCGAATGTTCCTGCAAAAAATACTAATGATAACGCTTGGTTAAATAATGTGTAGTAATTTTATGTCCAATACCTATAAAAAAAAAAAAACAATTTTCAGTAAAAGAAACAAACGTATGGAATAGTTTTTAAAATAATGATAACTCCAGTAACGTCAATACTATAATGCTGCGGTTCTCTTATAAAAATGTCATGTCGGCAACTCAAGGGTCAATTCCGCAACAAAATTAGTGTTGCAGACTTGACCGTTGCGGACTTGACAATTTCAGACATTTTAGCTTACACGTGTAAATACAGCTTAACAAGATTTCTTTTTTTGAGGTTAAGTTAGTTATGTTCATATAGGTAACGTGAAATCATTAATAAATCATTTAAAAAATGCACAATTTTTACTTACTGTACGTCGCAGACGTGACCATTACAAAAAACACACACCCTTTTTCACTTTAATAGGTATTTTTATACAAAAACCAACGTTTCTTACACAAAAAATACACCGACACCCGTTACTGTGTGATACTAAGGATTGATTGTGGGCGACTTATATTGTCTTGGCACATATTTAGGCAGCTCACAATACGTAAACACTAAGGGTCCCGGAACTGACCGAAAATAAAAGGACGAACTTTTAATTTCTTATAATAATAGATTTAAAGAGATAATACTACAGCATCGTTTAAAAATAAATCTTTGTTGCTTCTATAAACCCACTAAAAAATCCCTGCCAGAAATAATAATATTTATACAATTGACAGACAGAACTATGAAGAAAACGGTGCCTGGGACACGTTGCGGAACGGACATTTAATACCTCTTAAAGGTCTCATTAAATAATGTTCGTACATTACTATCAAAATAGTTGCAATTTAAGGACCAGCTATACTTTGTAATCAAAAATCAATCACTTTTAAGTTGCTAAAAGAATTAATGTTATTTAAAGAACCATAGGGACTCAATTGTGCCCAAATTTTTGTAAGTGCCCTTAAAGCATCATCGGCTCAGGCATAAAAGTCCAAAAGAAGTTGAAATGTTTAAATGTTACAAATGCAGCTTTCAAACTATCCGTAAACACTATTTGAAGCGTCATCTGCTTCTGCATAAAAGTCAAAAAGAAGTTGTAATGTTCAAATGCAATAAATGTGACTTTCGAACTAGATATAAACGGAGTTTACAAGATCATCGGCTGAGGCATAAAAGTCCAGAGGAAGTTAAAATGTTCAAATGCAAAAAATGTTACTTATTTCAAACTAAATATAAACTAAATATAAACGGTGTTTAAAGCATCATCTGGTTCTGCATAAAAGTCCAGAAGAAGTTGAAATGTTCAAATGCAATAAATGTGACTTTCAAACTATGCGTAAGCAGTATTTGAAGCGTTACCCACTAAGCAAAAAAACAACCCAATTTCGTTAAATTTATGTTTTTACGTTACATTGTTACGTTGTACAAAAAGGTTTTGATACGGCGCTATTTCGAAACGTACTGGTCGTAATGTCCGCCAACATAACAAAATCGCAGTTGCATTTAGAAATCAACGTGTTTGATTCGAAAACTATAACAAACTGGTTTCGTTTTTGAGATGTTTATATTAAGGACTTTTCAAAAAGTTACAATTACGTTGCTTATAAGATGTTTTTGTTTCGAAACTATAACAAACCAATTTTGTTTTAAAAAGGCAATAAATGCAGACACAATAAACATTATGGTGTTTGTTTGAAGGTTGTAGACAATGATGTATCTTGAGTAATAGATGTGTTTTGGACTTCCATTGCCTTTAGTTTTTCATATCACAACGTTTCAACTGGTAAGTATCTCCAGTCGTCTTCAGGTGAATACTGTCAGTATTCACCTGAACACAAACACATCTATTACTCAATAAACATTATATTATTTAAAAATGTTTTTTTAAATAGACCAGACGAAACTGGTAGGGGCAGCTTAGCTCTACAATTTAGCACAATAATTTTCAATTGTAGAACAAAGCTGTCCCTACAAATTTTGTATAAGAAACTTTTTGCATTTTATATCGTTTTCGAGCTATAATAGGTCCTTCACACATCGTTGGGTTACCCTGGGTACAGCCATTAAAAATGATGAAAATAGTTGGGACTTTTTCAAGACGACGTTGATAGATTATCTCTCGAGGCATTCCCAACTAAGCCCATGTTTTAGCTTTTATTTGAAGCGTCAAAGAAAATGGTAAATTTTAATATTCGTTAACCAAACACCCCCTCCCCCAAACTCTAGATATTTTTTTTGGGATAGGTATTTAATAAACTGTCTTTTAAATTTGGCATTATTCCCAATAATATTTAAAATAAATGATATTGGATTAAAAGATTATATTAAAAAAACATATACATGTAATGTTATAAATATGTAATTAAGAAAGTAATAAATCAACGTCTTGTGAACCTGAAAAAAAAATTATAAATTAATATACTTTACAATATAATCAGCTACAAATAAATTTGAAGAGCTTAAAAGAACCCCGCACTTCTCTTATGGAAAATGGCCCTCGGTCAAATTTTCTAAATTTTTAGTTTGTTGCAGAGAGTGCCATTCTGATCAAAAGTGTTCATGGCCAAAACAATATCTGCAGACCATTTTTCAGATACAGGGTGTCCAAGTTGCAAAATATAAATTTTCACTACATTATATTTTCGTAGTTTATAATATGAATTCGTTTTGTTTTACTAAATTTTTGATGGCCCTGTCGTAGATAGAATAGAATACTATAAAAATAGTTTAAACTCTTTTATTATATACCGGGTGAGTGACGAAAATTATTTAATATTTTTTGTTAAATCATTGTATTTTCGGCATTAAATTAAATGTTTACAAAGTAATACTGTAGATGATATTAGCTTGGAGCAAGCTATCAGAATTTATATTATTTATATTTATACAGAGTAAGTTAAAAAAGTTTAAAAATTTTTTTATGTTTTGAAAGAAATTTTGTAAATATTTCTTTATGTACTACTTGTCGCTTATCGTATGCTTCCAAATATATATAATTATCAAGGTTATACAGGGTGTTTCCGATGATAAGCGATAGAAAAATAACAAAAAACTGCAAGTATTTATAAATGTAGTATATAAAAAATAGATCGGTTAATTTCGTTATTTTTTAATATTCTTTGCTTGAAGTGTTTTGCTAACATGTTTGCTATTGATTTCCCTTTTCCTATGACCAGTTCTTTAGTAATTTGTATTTGTTTATTTCATGTCATTACAAAAAAATTAAGATATACAGCGTCGAACAGACTCAAAACTCAAAAAATAAGCAAATAAAATAACAATTTTTTCTTAAATTTCAATAAAATTTGTTATATAAGTTTATTTTATGGTTAAAAATAAATATATTTAATGCTATACAGGGTGTTTCAAATAATTAGGGGCCTACTTATTATTTTTGGATATAATAAATTGTTCATAGTTTTTATAATAATAAACTTTATTTTTCATATTGTGTTAATACATCATAAAAAATAACATACCCAACACAAAAGAAATGGCATCAAATATATATATATATATTTCTTATTTGCAATACAGTGTTAGAATCTCATAATTATTTGAAACACCCTGTACAGCATTAAATATATTTATATTTAACCATAAAATGAACTTACATAACAAATTTTATTGAAATTAATAAAAATTGCTATTTTATTTGCTTATTTTTTGAGTTTTGAGTATGTTCGACGCTGTATATCTTCAGAACTGGTCATAGGAAAAGGGAAATCAATAGCAAACATGTAAGTAAGACACTTCATGCAAAAAATATTAAAAAATAATGAAATTTAACCGATCCATTTTTAATATACCGGGTGATTTATAAATAAATGCATTTTTATGTTATTTTTTTATCGCTTAGCATCGGAAACACGGAAACACCCTGTAAAACCTTGATAATTATATATATTTGGAAGCATACGATAGGCGACAAGTAGTACATAAAGAAATATCTACAAAATTTCTTTTAAAACTAATAAAAAAAATATAAACTTTTTTGAGTTACCCTGTAAAAAATATAAATAATATAAATTCTGATAGCTTGCTCCAAGCTAATGTCATCTACAGTATTACTTTGTAAACATTTAATTTAATGTCAAAAATACAATGATTTAACACAAAATATTAAATAATTTTCGTCACTCACCCGGTATATTATAATAAAAAATGTTTAACTATTTTTATAGTATTCTGTCCTATCTACGACAGGGCCATAAAAAATTTAGAAAAACAAAACGAATTCATATTATAAACTAGGAAAATATAATGTATTGAGAATTCATATTTTGCAACTTGGATCTCAAAAACTGGTTGGCAGATATTGTTGTGGCCATGAACACTTTTGATCAGAATGGCATTCTCAACATACTAAAAATTTAGAAAATTTAACCGAGGGCCATTTTCCATAAGAGAAGTGCGGGGTTCTTTAAGAAACTAATAAAAAAATTTAGAAAAAATACTTCGCAACCAAGATTCTATATTTTTATTATTTTACAAAATATTCCAGTGTATGACAGCTGAAGCCAATAAGATTTTGGTAAAAAAAAACGTATTTTTTTTTTTTATTTTAAAGTCTTAACTAAAAATTAAAATTCTTTAATAGTTCAAGTAAAAATATGTACTTTTAAATGGTGATTATTAGAGCAATAATTTTAAGTTTGATTAGTAAATTATATTACTTTCTTACTAACTACACATACCTCTTCTCTCTTGAGTCGTTGATTGTCGCGACGAAACCACTCCATGATGACTGACTCCCTGACTCTAGGTCCCGGTCGTTGGTTGTGAATACTTGTTGTACTGCATCTAAATATTTGGAAATTAAAACTTATTATAATTTATGTTAACTTATTGATGAATAATTTGGCAACAACTTCTCCAGGTCAAACCTACCTATTGCTTGGCCCTGGCAAGCCTAGACATTAATCAAATTAAAAATCTCCAGGTCAGACCAAGAGGAAACAGTAGCAACCCTCAGCCATACATGTGTACTATATATGCATGTTTAGCAATTAATTTAAAGATAGTTTTAAAAATATTTATAGGGGCAGGGCTATTTAAGTTCAATAATTCATACATGTGGTTTATTCTTAACGAATTTTAATGGCTTTCAGTCTCGGGTCTTGACACTTAGAATTGACCAACCTGTACGTTTACTTGCAGACCTGTACCAAACATAGAAACAGACAATTTCAAATATAAATGCAGCACTTTAGAACGAGACCTTAATTTACTAGCATAAAGTTTAAACTAAAAGAAAATTATAGACATGTATCTTGTAGCCTCGCTGGTAGTAGGTACCTATCTGTAGGCGTAGCGGCGTAGGTTGTAGGTTACAATGCAAATATATCAATAGGTACCTTTTGTTTTATAGAAACTAATGCAATGTACTTACCTTTCTAACCATTTTTTGTTCTTTTCGGAAACCTCCAAAACCACAAAAAATAAATTATAGCACAGCCGATGACAAATAAATGCAGACGCGTGGGACACGAAAAAGTGAGGTTCGGTTAGTTCGGTGAATGAATACTCGGCGTCAACGGTGGAGTTCCGTTTAGGGTTGCGTTCAGAAAACGAAACTGACATGAAACTTGTTTTACATTTTTGCGACGAAATCTATCAGTTATCTCCCGAACATAACGGGTTTGAAAATAAAAAATCATTATAGTAACGGTGCAGGGGTAACGTTATCTGTTTAAACAAAATAGTTCCTGATCTGAAACGTTTAGAAAAAAGCATAACGAGCACGCAATTAAAAGAGCGTTCTTTTAATGGAAACATGTTGACGTTAATAAAAGAGTACATAAAATATACGGTTTTAATATGTTTATTTGTTCAATGAAACAAGTACAGTAACGAGATTATGTTAAAGAGACGTAAATATTAAATACGTTCCTAGAAAATGTAAAAACGATGATAAAAGAACGTTTGAACTAAAACGTTATATAAGTTACTTTTAAAAAACGTTACGAAACGTACCAAAGCTGTTTTTTGCTTAGTGGGTATCTGCTTCTGCATAAAAGTCCAGAAAAAGTTGAAATGTTCAAATGCAATAAATGTTACTTTCAAACTATTCGTAAGCAGTATTTGAAGCGTCATCTGCGTCTGCATAAAAGTTCAGAAAAAATGAAATGTTCAAATGCAATAACTGCGACTTTCAAACTGGCCGTAAACATGATTTGAAGCGTCATCTGCTTCTGCATAAAAGTCCAGAAGAAGTTGAAATGTTCAAATGCAATAAATGTAACTTTTAAACGAGACGTAAACAGAGCTTAAAGGCTCATCTGCTTCTGCATAAAAGTCCAGAAAAAGTTGAAATGTTTAAATGCAATGAATGCAGCTTTCAAACTATCCGTAAACAGTATTTGAAGCGTCATCTGCTTCGTCATAAGAATCCAGAGGAGGTCGAGATGATCAAATACAATTAATGTAACTTTCAATTTAAATATAAAAAAAATTTAAAGGTTCATCTGCGTCGACATCACATGTAAAACAATGTAATTTTTAAGCGATAAAAATAGGCAAACACATTTAAGACATTTTAAAAAAGTTTCAAAGATGCCTGTATATGTGAAGGTTTAATCTGGTGGAATAAATTATTTTCAGATTTTAAATAGAGTAAAAAAACGTTTAAATGCGATCAGTGTTTTTATAAAACAAGTTTTAAAACCTATTTAAATAAACACCTCCTGCGACATAGAAGTTCAGAGAAAGTTGAAATGTTTAGATGCAATAAATGTAACCTTCAAACTAACCAGTTCGCTGTTCTGTCACTTTAAATGGTCGTGATTCGTTGTCGCACTGTGAAATATTTAAAATAAAGTGAGAAAATGAACAAATAAAGTCCGCGATAGTAATTTAAACAGAAAAGTTGTGACTAATCGCAGAAAACGTTTCTTTTAAACGCAAATCGGAACGTGGTACACTGAATATTTGCGATTTGTCTAACAAAAAATAAAACAAACATTTCAACAACAATAACTATACTGATAAAGACCAAATCCATTATTTACTTATTCCGTTAACCGCTAGAGTAGATATGGGTGATCCAACTGATCCAATCGATCAGACCGGCGATGTGCAAAATCCAAGCAAAATCAGAGCGGAGTGAAATGTCGTTTTATAAAACGCCTAGTCGTTTCATAAATGACTATAGGCATATTGTAAAATGAAGAATATGTAGGTACTGAATTTATACAATTCGACCTGAACTTTTTAGGCGTTTCATAAAACGCCGAATTGCTTATTGTAAACGGTTCTTCATGCCCACTTGCACCAAAATAAACTTAAGTTTTTCTTAGTTAAGAGTATCTTATGCCCACTTGCACCAAAACAAACTTAAGTTTTTCTTAGTTAAGAGTATCTTAGATTCTAAGTTACACTTAAAATATTCTGTTTTGCACCAACCATATTTCAAAGAAACTTAACTAAGTTTCAAAAAAAGCGACAACACTGCTTTTTAACATATGATTCCTTGGTAATAGACAAACGTAACACCATTATTTTGTTAAATGAAAAAAAACAATAATTAAGACGTGTCTTTAGTTTTCACTGGCTATGCGTAAACATATAGCATAAACCCTGAAAAGTGTGCAGCAGTTCAGAAATTAGAAATGCGATGCGATTTCCCGAAGAATAACATGGATAGTTGGTTTTTTTAAAAGTGTGTTGCCCAACGGCACTAGCACAATAGAAACAAGTAAGAAGAAGATATAATATATATATTGGTTTCGAACAAACCCTATAAATTTTCTTTGGTTGGTTTGGTTAAGCGGAATCTTTTAAAAAATGTCATATTGTCCGTGTCTTCACAATAGTTCATTCTAGGAGGAAAGTATTTATTTAAAATCATTATTATGTTTTATGTTGTTATATACCTTTAATTAAAAATATTGCAAAATTTATTATAATACAAACATGTTTTAATTTTATAAGTACCTATACATTTTACTTATTATATAGCCTTCTATAGGAAATCCATTTTCTATTAATTCTAAAAATTCCAAGTCGTCGTTAAATGTGTCCATCTTCCCCAAATATCAAAAATTAGTATTTATTACTGTTCGATTGAGGTTAGGAATAAGTTAAGAATACTTTAAGGGCTCGAAAACGGCGACTTAAATTTAGGAAATCTTAAGCGATCTTAAGCCTTTCTTAAATGCTGGTGCAAGGCGATTTTACACAATTTTACATCTTAAGAGCTAAGAGCAACTTAAGGTGTTCTTAAAAGTTCGGTGCAAGTGGGCATTAGCTTCTAAGTTAAACTTAAAATATTCTCGACGGGAATTATAGAACCCGGTGCGACATCTTGCGTCCCAGTACGGTACCTTAGAAAAGGTCAGTCGTAAAGGGGTTATTCTGTAAAAACAGAAAATTTTGCAAGTGTGCTCTCAAAACCGGTACAATTGCCGGACCACAGATATTAATTCGAAAAGCTTTTGTCGGAAGGAAACAGACAAAACCTTTTTGAATTAAAATATTCTGTTTTGCACCAACCACATTTCAAAGAAACTTAACTAAGTTTCAAAAAAAACCGACAACACTGCTTTTTAACATATGATTCCTTGGTAATAGACAAACGTAACAGCATTATTTTGTTAAATGAAATGAAATAGAAACAAAAGACGGGTCTTTAGTTCACTGGCTATGCGTAAACATATATAGCATACCGGAAGAGTGTGCAGCAGTCAGCAGTTCAGAAATGGGATGCGATTTCCTGAAGAATAACGGACAGTTAGTTTGGTTAAGCGATATCTTTTAAAAAATGTCATATTGTCCGTGTCTTCAAAGTACTTAGTTCGTCCTAGGAGGAAAGTATGTATTTAAAATCATTATTATGTTGTTATATACCTTTATTAACAATATTGCAAAATGTATTTAATACAAACATGTTTTATAAGTACCTACCTATACATTTTACCTATTAGCCTTCTAGGAAATCCATTCTCTATTAATTCTAAAAATTAAAAGTCGTTAAATGTGTCCATCTTCCCCAAATATCAAAAATTAGTATTTCGATTGAGGTTATGAATGAGTTAAGAATACTTTAAGGGCTCGACAATGGCGACATAAATTTAAGAAATCTTAAGCGATCTTAAGCCTTTCTTAAGTGCTGGTGCAAGGCAATTTTACATCTTAAGAGCTAAGAGCGACTTAAGGTATTCTTAAAAGTTTGGTGCAAGTGGCCATCAATCTCGTTTGTTTTAGGATATGACTGATTATATCTAGTCGTTTTGTAAAAGACTGAAAAGTACTTAGGCGTTTTATAAAACACCGATTCAAACAAATAACTTCTTTATGCTGTGGTTTGACAGTTTGTAAACTGAAAGCGGACATACATACAAAATATAATTTTATCAACAAATTATTTTGTGGGTATTAGCTGGTCAAGTGGCGTACGTGCCCAAGAAAAGGTAATAAAATGTGCGTTGCATTTTGACCATCCGCACAGCTGTAATCGGAAGTTGGCATAGAATATCCCCAACCAATTTAGGTTTTGGAAGGAAAAATGATTTCTCTGAGAGAAGCTTTAACAAAGTTTTCTAAATTTGGAGGGCAGGGATTCAAAAAATGTTCCTGCAAAGCAAGCAAAACGAAGTGATAAGTGTTTTTGTTTTAAGGCTCACTTGAAATGCAATAGTAAATGTCATTCAAGCGGACCGTGTTCAAATAAGTAAAATAATATTACTTTTAAATTATGTTCGACTATATACATTATGTAAATATATACCTAAATTTACCTAGGGAACGTCGGAACATGTGTTGTAAGAGTTACCCATTAAGTTCTTTTATGATGTTATGACAAAAATAAAGTGTCCAACTTACTATTTATTTGTTTGAAATATTATACGATGAAGCAACAATATAAATCGGTGTTTTATAAAATGCCTAAGTACTTTCCATGTCTTTTACAAAACGACTAGTTATAATCAGTCATAGGTATCCTAAAACAAACGAGATTGAAGAACCGTTTACAATAAGCCTGAGAGCAATTCGTCGTTTTATAAAACGCCTAAAAAGTTCAGTCGAATTGTAAAAATTCAGTATATATTCTTCATTTTACAATATGCCTAGTCATTTATGAAACGACTAGGCGTTTTATAAAATGACTGAATTTATAATTAGCCTACCACATTAAAGAATCTGTAGTGACCAGTGTGGAATGTTTAAGATGCGGTGATGTTAAGGGCGGTGAGTTTTTAAGGGTAGAAAACGATTTATCTCGATTTCCGGCAAAACTACAAGTCCTATGGAAAAACGTTAAATGGCAAAGTTGTAGGTAATAAAAAGATTTACAACTTTTGTATTTGCACTTTTTTCACATAACCTCAAAATTTATGTGAAAAATTCAAATAACCAAGTTTTTGGTTTTTTATCTTTTACAAAAAAAAATTTTTATACACGAAATTTGGTGAAAACTTTCCTTTTTATGTCCCAAACACACTGTAATTTTTTTGATTTAAAATATTTATTTTTAAACCTTATTTTGACTTAATATCGAAAAAGCAACCTAATTTTCAATTGAAAATTCTCACGTCAAAATATCTGTTTTTTTAAAAAAGTCGATGGGCCTTTTGTTCGTTGAAATATCTACTTTCAGATGGTGTAAAAAATATACATTACTATGGTAAATGTTCTCAATTCAATTCAATTCCCCGAAGGATGTAAGAATAAATATAGTACTTCCGGTTTAACCGGAAGTTGACACTATTGGAAAAATAATAAAAAGATAGGGACATGTAAGCCGTTTTGCTCTAAGAGGACTGCCGCACTTTTCTTACTATAACACAATTATACACTAAACACAGAGAGTGGCAATTGTTAATACCGATTGTTTTGAAAGTTTATATATCACAAAAATAACCAAAAATTGTTCAACAAAATTAATAAACAAGCAAACAAGTTCATAACAATAAGCTTGATTGGCACGCCGACTCGCCGTGGTTCAGCAAGACTCATATTTTTGGTTCGCGTAAATAAAATAATTTCAAATTGCCAACTTTTCTAGGGGAAAAATTAATTCCCCGGCAAGATGAGCATTCTTCTTTTTTCATAGGCCTGTGATTGTAAGCGGCAATGTGAAAAGAACGTTTCTCGCGTTGTCCAACTCGGCTCCGCCTCTGAGGATTATTGTCGTCGTGTGCAAACCCCTCTTTCTCGCACCAATTGCATAATTAACTATTATAAAGGCCATTATAGAAGACGTGTAGGCCATCTAAAGTACATTTGTAACATCTGACAGATTAGTTATTGTTATTATATAAAGTGTATTTACTACGCCTCGTTTAATAATAATTGATGTCACATATGCGATGAACTGTAACTTTTTGTACTAGTTGCAAAGGGTAATCATTGGGTACTGGTAGCTAAAGTTTCAACGTATCCGTTGTATTATTTAAACTTTCTTTTGTCGAACTTTCCCAGTAAACCAAAGCTGGCGGTAAAAGTTCGGCCGCCTTCCGGTACTGACGGGAAATCGACGGCTCTTGTTGCCGATTACTGGCCGCTTCTGGCTATCGCGTTACCTTCCATGCGTCGAACTACCACGGCTAATAGTCTGCCACCCGATGGTTATAGTAGCGCAGCACATGAGAAACGGACCTTATCTTTCGAATCGGACACGGTTAGAAGATATCTCGCCGGTTGTGACAAAATAGTCGACGTGCCGTGTACCACCCGCGCGCGGGTAGCTGACTATACTACGTTCCTTGTTTTACTTGTTTGGACACGGCAAATCGCAAGTCAGCCGCGTATTTTTGAAATTCGCGCCGTTCTGCTTCTGCGAAAGAACTGACACTTGACAGGTGAATGACGGTAGACAGAACATTAAAATTATTTTTGGACGAGCACGAGGCGTTCCTTTCTTATTATAAAACCTACATTTCTTAAGAAGATTCAGTGCTTGTAGGCATAATACAGGATTCATCATTAGACGAACTTACTGATTTCCAAGATAAAAAGACACCCCTCAGACAGATGATTCAGTACCAGAGAACAAAACTATAAGTGAGCTTAAGTTTCATACCTATATAATTTTATTGTAAATTTTTTTATACCTCTGTTACTCTCATAATATGTAAAGTTGAAAGTGTTAAAACAAAAAAAATAGTGCATGCTTGGCTATTCTTTGTATGCAGTATTTTATAGTATATAAACTTAACCAAACCAAATGGTTTTTAGGTGCTGTACGAAGAAATCCAATAACGTCCAATGCAACAAATTCAGATATTGTTCTGACCATTAGAAACTGGATAAAAATGCTTCCGGCAGGGAAGGCGGGCGGATAAGTCGCAAAAAAAAATAATAAAAAGTTATGTGTAAATGAATCAGAATAACGTCTTATATTTGCAGGGTTTGTTAAACAATAAAACTGTTGTTTTCTACTTTACGGTGAGTTTTAATGGTAAGACTTCCCTCTAACCATGCGCGATCCCTCGCTGGTATTTAAATGAATTGCCAGCGACCGTCCGCGGTCTCGTCGAGATGCCGCGCGCTAACATCTGTTCAGCCCGCGGCTCAGTGGTAAAAAGTAGCGTCTGTACCGCACAACCAGGTCCGTTATGTAGCTAATAAGCCGCCTGGCGGCCGAGCGGTCATGCTCTACCTCCACGCCGCCGATATTGTAGCTGGCGGCCCGACACCGACGTTTCGGCAATGCGCCTTCTGTCCACCTCCGGAGCTTTCATGTCGTGTTTACTGGATTGTGCCTTGCTTTTTTATTGTAAATATCTAATTAGTATTTTTTCTTGTTAGAGGCTCCTAAATATTGTGAATAGTGATTTTATATACATAGCTGATTATTTATTAAAAATTTTAGGATTTTTATTGTTTTTCTTTCCTTTTCCGCCTTTCCCCCAGGTACTCTATCTAATATTATTTGCATTGAACAGTTTTTAAATTTTCTACTGGTCAAATTTTTTATAGTTTCCTAATAATATTAAATTATAATGCTTTAGGGAAATCACAATAGCAACGCTGTACGGACGTTTTTACTACGAGTGACGCAGAATTTTTGATATTTATTCGTTATCCAACGTTCCAGTGTCGATGGTGAGCTGTGTTTGTGATCAATTGCGTTTTTCGATTAATTTTTAGTATTTTTTTGAAATAGAACTATTTAGTGTTTAATTTATTTACTACAATGATTCGCCAGTGCGTGGTGTGTAAGAGACCCGACTACTCTAGTCCTGGATTAATATTTTGATTTTGGCGGTAAAAGTAATAAGGTTATTCAGGTTATGTTTTTTAGCTTACCATCGATGATGTCGGCTTCCACTTAACTAGGCGCGTTATGAACTTATCATAGGGAAACTTATATAGTGTTGTCTTGCTCAAACCAAGGCTAAAACGGCATTATAAGATATCCGTAATATAAACGCCATAAAACCTATTGGTTATTAATAAATCTGAGAGAGAAGCACATCTAAATTTCAGTAATTATTAAAAATGTTTCGAAAAACACTACCGTATTATATAATGTCGTGAATAAGCTCCCTAGTTTTGACAAATGTGTCATTATTAAAAATATTGTGACATAAAATGTCGAGTACAAATCGGTTTGCAGGTTTTCTGCATCCCCAGGAAAAAGAAATGGTTCTCAATTTAATAGATTATTTTAAAAATGAAGAAGAAAAGGCTACTGAAACCGGCGAGTTATTAAATCCCTAAAGAGAAAGTATCGGAAGCACTAAAACTAAGTACATAGGATTGTTCATGAAAGTAGTAGAAATATACCAATGAAGAAAACGCAACGACGATCAAGGAAAACGAAGATTGAAACTTTAAAGGAAGGTAAAAAAATGGATGTAAGGAATGTTATATACGACTTATATGCATCACAAGTCGATATAACGCTTTCAGCTCTGAAAGATGCTTTGGAGGACGAGGTGTTGTGGAAATAGCCCAGCAAACACAACTTCATCGTATCAATGCCGGGCCATGCATTTTTGCCTTAACTAGATCTCCGGGCCTTCACTGTAAAAAACCATCGGCCCGAACCGTATATGTCCGCCTATAACCGATTGTCGAGCCGCCAGTCGGCCGCATGCAGTTTAGACGTCGGGCCTAAACTAAAAATATTGTATTAACCGACGTGTCGAGCCGTAGCAGAAGGATACGCAATTTCTGAGGATAATCTGATGTGGCCCTGCGACGGATATGCGCAGTATATCCACTGGTATAAGCGAGTAGGCCACGGCGATCCGCAGGCGGATTTGTGCTTTTTTTCATATGGCCCTGCATAGGCACTACTAAAAAAAAACTGTGTTGGGAAAAGTTAAATTTATTTTAAAAGATACAATAAACTTCATTAAAAGTCATGTTTTTGAAATTCTCTTTGTACCCTCCCGATCTGTGGCGTTCCTAAACCATGATTTAATGGCCCCTTGAATTTCGTCATTCGTACCTGGTTCTTGAATTTGGATTTCTTCTTACCGCAGCTAAAAGTAATTCAACATGATAAGGTGAGCTCATAATCATATGAAATAAATTTTATCATTACAATCATAATGATATGCGAATTCTATACTTCCATAACTTATAGAAAATTTGCAACCTCTAAGAGTACCTATTTCCACAGAAAAAAACCCATATACCATCATCATAACCAAATGATATAAATTTTTGCAGAAAAGGGATGAAGAAATAACCTATTCAAGATAGTCATTATTCATTAGTTATATGGTTATATTTTTTGATTGTCAATCATTTGGTAAAACAATGGCCCACTCAGACAGGTCAAAAGTAATCTAGAAGTTATACATATAGTTGTGTAGAAATTTATTGGACCACAATATCTTTTACCTACGATTTTTTAATGGTATATTGTAAACAGCTCAATAAACAGAAAACAGGGTGAGAACTTACTTGTAATATACATTTAATAAAAGAAAGTACTATTTTATTGAAGGCGGAAAAAACGTTCAAAGTTAATAAAAAGGGTCCAAAACATAAAGAATAGTGCAAGAAAACTGCCAGATCAAAATGGCGTTTCATGAAAATCAAAAATAAATGAGATTATGATATCGGCATGTAGGTAGGTACATGTAACAAATAAAAATCAACAAATTAAAATATTTCACCTACCTACCTACTAATTACAGCACATACAGCACAAGTATAAATTGAAAAAAACGTGGCTAATTGCTAGACACAAGCCATCACGCCACAAACCGACATGAGATAAATATCAAACGTCATAATTTATAATTTACACTTGCTGCCAATGGGAAAAAAGCGCGCTGCCACCCACAACTAATATCACTAGAAAAAGGAGCGATTTTTAAATCCCGGCACAAGAAAAGAACTAAAATCGATGTTACTGCACCGAAAACAAACCGGCTAGATGCTGCTTATCCGGAGCAAAATTTTATGCTGCTTGCCGATGCATTATAGTTTAGGGATTATCGCCGTCCGGATCCACATCTACTAAAACGCAACCGGGCCTACTATAATCAACCGGGGCGCGGCTCGATAGCTATACTGAGAGTTAATGGCCCTACGTACATTTGTAAGCCGTAATAAGCTATTCGCCGACGATTCCAGCAGTAGGCCGATTATATGCCAGCAGTTGGTGTTTGTTGGGAGGTCTCAAGTCATTGTCAGCGCTCATTAAAAGCTTAGGATTTTGTTATAGAAAGGACTGCAACAGAAGATATTTGTGCGAACTACCAAGAATTGCAAGCGAACGAGTAAAGCTTCTGAAAAAATATGTTGAAAATTATGAATCAAAGTTTAGAAAAGCAGTTTTTTTAGATGAAACTTGGGTATTTTCGAATGGAGTTGGGTCTAAATCATCTTGTGACTTGTCTATAAAAGTCTAAATATAAATATTGTATGTATTGGCACCTATAACCCAGATAGCATACCTCGTCCAAAGGACGTACATTTTATGTCCATTTTACGTTTTTACGTCCTGTGGCGTATTTTGGACGTACAGTGTACGTTCAACGCGTACGTTCAAAGAACCTACATTTTTGTTCGTACATTTTACGTTCATTTTATGTCCTTTTTTATGGGACATATGTCGGACGTCCTTTGTGCTTATTAAATGGAACGTATTTTGGACGTAAAACCCAACACGGTCCAACTTTCTTGATTATCTTATTTAAAAAGAAAATATCATTTGTGATCAATATGATCCAATATCCAATATTGAAATGAACGGCCCAAATCATGAATAAACAGTAATAAAGCGGTTAAATAGTCCATGTGGGACATTCACAACCTCACTTTTCTAATTATTTTGAAATTTTCGTCCTTTGTTATCATATAACTCCAGGGGGGTGGCCCGGGTGGGGGTGTCATTCATATAGATAGGAGGCCACGACAACAGACGACTTACCCGGCACACCAGCAGGATCGACGAAGCGGGGCAGGGGTGCATACGTATCAACTAGGGACTTGTGTTTTACACTAAAAGTTTAGTTTTATTAATAATTCTCGTTGTTTATGCAAATTTTTGTAAAATTATTATTATTCACGTTATTAGAAATTATAATTAATTCTTTTTAGCGAATTTACAAGATTTCTGTTGTAAATTTTATTAAAATCTCAACTTAGTGACAAAGGTGTTGGTTGGTCACACTGTTTTTAGCATCGCCTTGCCAATGCCATTCAGCCATTTTGTTAGTTTGTTTATGGCGTGTTTATGGCCGCTGATCGCTTTTTCTCATCGCGGAATTTTCAAGTTTTGTTGGAATAAGTAGACTGTTTGAAATGGAAGGCAGTGTTATGTTTTTACGTAAGTTAAGCTGACAATTTTTTTAAAATTACTTTTTGGTAATTGAAGTTTATCTGTTGTAGTTCAATCTGTTAAATGTTTAATGGCATCTTTATGGGAGACGCTACGCCACGCCGCCACGCCATCCTGGGTCTAGTTTTTGGTAGTTTGGATATTTTCTTTTATACAGGTAATGTAAGTATACCTTGTATTTATTAATTTTTAAGGGTTTTTTTCACTAATCTTCCACAAAATGGCTTATTAAACCTTCAAGGTCAGTGGGTCAAAATTTCAAAATACATAACAGGTATACGGTATAGGTACCTCTACTTTCGTGTACTGAGTAATTATTTAATTTATTGTCCAATTTTTATTGAAAACTACGTTCATAAACATTTTTTTTCCTGAAAAAAATAAACACCTGTGTAAAGCCCCCCGCTGTATTCCCAGTTTGACGTACCGGTGGGGCTTGCGAGCTTCATTGACTCAGGGAGCTATGTCGGCGGTAGGCAACTACCAGAAGGGTCTCCCATGCCGAACAGGTCTCTGTGGGTAGAAGCCAGACAAAGAGGAATACAAACGCACAGTGGTGCCCACACACACGCACACGTACACGCATCATTACACCTACACACATAATACACTGTCTCACAGGCTTAACCCCAAGGTGTTATGCGAACCGTGCTGAGGGGGTGGATGGTGTTGAGCCTGAACCAATCAACATCTTTTACGGAGCCTTCGAGATACCAGGCGACCTCTCGAAGTAACTTGCCTTGCACCTGTACAGGAGGCACTGCAGGTGTTGACCTTTACTTCCTCCATACTCGTGGGAACTATATGGATAAAACACCAACAAAAGACGACCAACTGGTAAGCAGGGAACTTGAAGACGCCCTACTTAACAGTCCTGCATCAATTGACGTGGATGACAACAACACGACGTTGATAGCAGATCCGCAGGGAGATTCAGTTAAGGCCAACGAACCTGACCTGAATATCGACCTGAAAAAACTCAGCCTGAAGCGAATGTCTGGAGCACAGCGACGGAAATTGGCAATTCAGGCTGCGAAAGAAAGAGGCGAGCCGATTCGTTATAAGAACAAAAGACCGGCTCGTAAACAACCAGACTCCTCCCGTAGAGAGGGCTCTTACGCCCACTCCGAATCCAAAGACTCCGCCAGTACCTCACGTGAAAGGAGCCCACACGCTCCCTCCAAAGGTACTTCAAATAAAAGAACACGGTCTGACGGCAGCACCCCCGATGCTCAACAGACCGCAAAGAAAAGAAGGGATGACAAAAGCACGATAGCTTTTAGAGACGCCCTAACAGCCATAAAGCTAGCCGTTGTTCCTCAGGACTTCCCTGAGACACGCCTGACAGAGGAACAAGCGGATCAAGTGCAAATGGCACTATTGGATGCGATCGAACCCGGACCGGAAGGATCTGGGCCCGCATTCAATAGCTGCTACTTTGACAAAGGAGCAGTCATCCTATCATGCATAGGCGAAGGGACTAAAACCTGGGTGCAAACCGAGGCCCCCAAGCTGAAGCTATGGGAGGGCGCAAGCTTAAAAGTAGGGATGGCTAAAGACCTACTACACACGTCTAAAGTCATCATGATGGCCCCAAAAAACCTACGGATGAAAACGCCGAAGGAAATCCTGCAACTGGTGAAAACCCAAAATGCAGGACTTAAAACCGATGACTGGTATGTCTTGAACCATACCAAGGACGAAAACGGGGCCACGTTGGTTATGAACATCGACGAACCATCTCTGAAGAGCCTAACAAAGTCCAACATGAAGGCGTGTCTCGGACTTTGGAAGGCCTCGTTCAGAGTACTAACTGCAGCAAAGGGAAAGAAAGATGGCTCCAACACCGTCCGTCAACCTGAATCTGCTGCAGGTCAATCTACAACACAGTAGAGCTGGGTCTGCGGCTTTATGCCGCAGACTCATAAACGAGTCCACAGCGGTGGCACTGATCCAGGAGCCCTGGATCGTTGGAGGTCACGTTAGAGGACTCGGTCAAGCAGGTGGTAAGCTAATATATAATTTGTCATCTGGTAATGTGAGAGCTTGCATCTACGTCAGGAATGATGTAGACTGTGTGACTCTGTTAAATTTCTGTTTTAGGGACCTAGCGACCGCAAAACTGAGGTACAAGGAGGATGGGAACGTGAAAGAGCTAATAATCTCCTCTGCCTACTTTCCTTACGACTCGGTCGGACCACCACCACCAGCAGAGTTCAAAACACTCGTGGAACACTGTGAGGCCAACCGCCTTCAGCTACTGGTAGGCTGCGATGCAAACTCGCATAACACTGCATGGGGGAGCACCAATGACAACCCACGCGGCAACACCCTACTAGAATTCCTGGTAAGTAACAATTTATCTTT
Source organism: Polydrusus pterygomalis (assembly GCA_963969555.1). Lineage (NCBI taxonomy): Eukaryota > Metazoa > Arthropoda > Insecta > Coleoptera > Curculionidae > Polydrusus > Polydrusus pterygomalis. The sequence continues at coordinate 117,744,979 of OZ018376.1, forward strand.
ACTAAATCAGGGAAACGAACCGACTTTCGTAACCGCGAGGCGGAGAGAGGTAATCGACATAACCTTGGTCACAACGCGTTTATTAGATGCGGTTAAAGGCTGGCGAGTATCGAACGAACCGTCTGCGTCCGATCACAGACACATTGAGTTTGTACTTCAGAATTGCAGTGGGGAAGTAACGCCCTACCGTAATCCGCGTAATACCGAATGGGAATCATACAGGAGTCAACTGAAACAGGGCCTGACTTCTGTTAAAACCAATCTGCAAAGTACCGTAGATATAGACTTATCTGTGGATCAACTTCAGGACGCCATTACAACAGCGTATGAAGAAAACTGCCCTCTAAAAGCACGAGGGAGGAAAAGAGAAGTACCATGGTGGAATCAACACCTGCAAGACCTGAGAAAAGAAACCAGGAAACTTTTCAACAAAGCTAAAATCACAGGCGACTGGGACAAATACGCCCGGTCTCTCACTGAGTACAATAAAGCCCTACGAAAAGCCAAACGAGATTCATGGAGGAAATTCTGCGGCGAGGTGGAAACAACCTCCCAAACGGCCCGCATCCATCGAATTCTCGCTAATGACACGTCAAACTCAGTTGGCACAATAATGAAACCAACAGGCGAATATACCACGAGCGGTAATGACACCCTTGAAACTCTTCTCCAAGTGCACTTTCCGGGGTCGAAGGTTATACAACCGGAAACTCAACATCATGAAACGAACCTTGTGCACAGAGCCAAGAAAGCAGACTGGAAAACTGCAGTTACAACAGTCAGCTACGAAAGAATCAAATGGGCCATAGAGACATTCGAACCCTATAAGTCTCCAGGGCCGGATGGAATCTATCCCATTCTCCTGCAAGAAGGACTCGAATACTTACTACCACACCTATGCAGAATCTACCGAGCTTGCATAGCCATGGGCTATGTTCCAGAGGCATGGAGAACAGCAAATGTCACCTTCATCCCTAAGCCCGGACGTGTAACATACACCGAAGCCAAGGCATATCGACCCATAAGTCTCTCCTCATTTTTACTAAAAGCGCTAGAGAAACTTATAGACAGGCATATTAGAGACGGGGCGCTTACGAAGGAACCCCTTCACGAACATCAACATGCGTATCAACCAGGCAAATCTTGTGAAACTGCCTTACACAACCTAATAACAAGGGTCGAAACAGCGCTATATCACAAAGAAATTGCCCTAGGCGTTTTCATTGACATACAGGGGGCTTTCGACAACGCCTCCTGTTTTGCAATGATGTCTGCCGCAAAAAGACATGGAGTCGACGATACCACACGAAGATGGATCCACAACATGCTTCAATACCGGCAAATCAAAACTAGCTTACATGGGGATACTATAAAGGCCGATGTAACGCAAGGTTGTCCGCAGGGAGGGGTATTGTCACCTCTTCTATGGAACTTGGTGGTAGATGAGTTACTAGCATGTCTTAATGCAGAGGGCTTCTACGCCCAAGGCTATGCAGACGATGTGGTAATACTCATCATCGGTACACATGCCACTATATTAGCAGAGCTTATGCAAGGTGCACTAAACATCGTGCAACGCTGGTGTGAGAAGGTAAACCTCAAAGTCAACGCTGCTAAGACTGCAATATTGCCATTCACCAAACGAAGACAGGCAGGGAACTTTAACAACCTAACAATCTTTGGTGAACAGATAAAAACAGTCAGCGAAGTCAAATATCTAGGACTAACCCTGGATGCGAAACTGACATGGAACCGACATATTAACAATAACCTAAACAAGGCAAAAATGTGTCTAATGAGATGCAAAAGATTGTTTGGGAAAACCTGGGGACTCAAACCGCAGATGGTGCTGTGGTTATACGTCACAGTCATCAGACCCCTGATGGCATATGGGTCTGTAATTTGGTGGACAAAAACACAGCAAATCACGACAGCCACAAAACTCAACAGTGTACAGAGGCTGGCCTGCTTGTGTATCACCGGTGCAATGAGAAGCACTCCCACCGCAGCAATGGAAGTTATACTAGGACTAACACCACTAGATATACACATCAAAATGGAGGCCAACTGCAGCGCTTCTAGGATGAAAGCAAATGGGGAATGGACACAACGCCCCGAGAAAATAGGGCACACAAGAGCCACGGACCTTATCAACGACGAGCTCTTGGAGATGCAAACCGATCGCATGAAAGCGAGATATAACTTTACAAAACCATTTAATGTCAGGTGCGACCCTGAAATGTGGTCCAAAGGAAGATCTCCGTCACTAGACAATGGCCTGGTTTGGTACACTGATGGATCGAAAACGGCCAACGGAGTAGGCGCAGGTGTATTTGGGGAAAGACCCAGAATGGAAATCAGCATCCCTCTGGGAAACTATGCCACAGTATACCAAGCTGAAGTTCATGCGATACAAGCATGCGTACAAAAGAATCTTGAAAAGGGCTACCACGACCAAAAGATACATATCCTGTCGGACAGCCAAGCTGCCCTGAAGGCTCTGAACTCCTTCCGATTTACATCAAAAATCACAATGGAGTGCCTTAACGACCTAAAAGACCTGGCAGCCAGAAACAACAGGGTTGAACTCCTATGGGTTCCTGGCCATTCAGGGATAAAAGGCAACGAAAAAGCAGATAAACTGGCAAGAACCGGATCTGCTCAAAATTTCAGGGGCCCAGAACCCGCCCTTGGAATATCAAAAAAGGGAACCAAAACAACATTAGACAGATGGGCGCAAAAACAACATCTATCTCGATGGAATGGTACACCTGGCCAGGCACACGCACGGGCCGTCATCGATAGGCCCTCGAAGAAGCTATCAGCTGGAATGCTGCTCTTGACGCGTACCCAGCTAAAGCAAGTGACCGGCCTACTAACAGGCCATTGTCACTTAAGAAAACACCTTCAACGAATGGGAGTCTATAATGGACCCATTGATTGTAGACTTTGCGGTGAAGAGGACGAAACCGCCTCCCATATCATATACAGCTGCGAAGCGCTAAACCGTAAAAGATTCAAAATCTTCGGAAACATTCGACGTGGCGATAACCTCCCGAACGACAAACTTGGAAGAAAACTACTGGACCTCGTAGAAGGAACAAATATTTTCTAACAAGACTGGGGCGCACAATAAGCCAGAAGGCTGCAGTGTAAGAAGCTTGGGCCACACGTCGAACCCGACCCCCGCCTTTAACCAACCAACCAACCAACCAAAGCCTGGAAAGATATCTGTAAAATTAATTATGATGTAAACTGTGCAAAGTTTTATGTTTGCGAACACTACTTTTTGCCATCTGATTTTTACAGCTCGATCAGAATAGATACTGCTTTTGTTGCCCCTTTTTTTCAGGATACTTCCACTGCCCTGAGTGCCGCTGCTGCTGGCCAGGGGACCATTTGGTGTCTGGTGGCTGTTGCAGTCAACAGAACTGCATGATTTTGCATACTTACATAATTTTTGATCTCAGATTAGACTTTACGAATGGAATTTATAATATTGTACATAGTAGTTGTTTTTAAAATTTTAATAAATGTTTTTTCTATATAATCATTATGTCGTTTAGGATGTTTCTAAATATATTTAAGTAATTTATAGTCATAATAATGGGTAAAATAGGTTTTGTTTGTAATATCTTAATTATATATTGCATTTTAGAAAATATTTCTTCAAGTAGATAATTGTTTCAAAATAAGAAATAGGCACGCCTATACGTGTTTTAAAGAAGAAAAAAATTAAAATAACATTTAATTTTGCGGCGTGCCTATTTCTTATTTTGAAACAATTACCTACTTAAAGAAATATTTTTCAAAATGCAATAATTATGATATTACAAACTAACCTTTTTAAATATTCCCGCCAGTATCATTCGATAAAAAAAGCTATCTTTTTTACCGATATACTGTCACCTGCTATGTCCACAGTATGTTCACTTTTTGTTCAATACCATACATGCATAGTACGTACATAATTTGCGTCCATTTTATGTCCATTGTACTTACTTTATGTTCACAGTATGTTCACTGTTCGTTCAATACCGTACATCCATAGTACGTACATATTTTCCGTCCATTTTATGTCCATTGTACGTACTTTTGGACCTAAAATGGACGTACATCGGACGTCCACCTGGTCGGAATTTGGACGTCCTTTTTACGTCCCTCGTTCCTAAAATGGATTTTATGTACGTCCCATGGACGTACATACGTCCGGAGAGTTTGGTACGAAAAACGTCCATAGGACGTACTTTTGCTATCTGGGAAGTTATTTGTACCTATTCGCAATAATTATACCTACATCAGTTTAGTTAAAATAAATGTACACAAAAATTTTCAAAATTATATATGTATAATGTAAAATGCAGACAAATTCTGATGTTCTAATTTTTATTTATAAAACAATCAGCCCTATTTACGGACCAACATTTGATTCCCAAGGGTGGTCGCTAGTCAGAGGTTTTACTGTAGGTGTATTGTTTATCTAATTTTCCATCAATTTAGTTATTAAATTTTTGAAATATAAAACTATTTTGTCAACCGTGTGCAACAACACGAACGCACCCCTGGGAAATTAATTTTGGAACGAGACCCGTCACTCTTATTATCATCGAATTGAGAATTTTATTCGTAGGTTATTATGTAATTTTTATTATGACTGATAGTTTCAAATTAATTGTTAACCTATTAACATTCAATTTTATGGAAAATCAGCTGTTCATATGCCGCCATATTGGTTTTTATATTTTGAAACATTTTTGAACCTCGATCTGATTCAACTGATTTGATTCAGGTCACGTGCGCCTAGTTAAGTGGAAACCGACTATAGTTCTTTAATTTAAATAAATGTGGCAAAATATATGGATTGTTTTTGAAAAAAACCAAATGGCCATGAACTATAATTATAATAGCGAGTTTTTACAGCCTACAGTGTTGCCATTTTTTAAACTTATTTCTTAAGGCCATCTCCTAGCTTATCTAATGCCTGTATGCTCCGTTTGGTCTTGTAAACGCGTTTAAGTAAACCAGTTTAAATATTTAAACCAGATTAATTTTCATTACTATGCACCGTCCCTCGTTTAGTTAAACCAGATCTACGTCTTGGCAACATCGCAAATGTATGATATTCTGTCCGTTTTGTTGGGGGCATTGTCAATGTGTCATGTGTCCATGGGTGGAACCTGGCCAATTTGCCACAATATCCATAATTTTTAAGTCACTATTACAGACAAGTTGCGTGTTTATTGAAAAGTACCCTTTCCGGTTTCTGAATACCTCTGCATCGTCTCCTCCTATAGGACGTCAGAAATACTTTAAACAAATCACATTTTTTTTTAGTAAAAACACAAAATTTTTTAATATTATATAGAGCTGCCACCTTTACCTGGGGACTGGGTCCCTATATCTTATATGGGTCCCATCTATACACCCAAGAACTCGAAGGAAACGGGCTATTTGGTGAAAATTATTTTGATTGTGAATAGTTTCCCTCTCCTCTTGGCATTTTTACAAATTGGGGGCACAAATCTGCTAATGCATTACTAACTTTCATTACAGCGTTGCCAGAGCTGGTACAATTGTACGAATCTGGTACATTTCGAACCCGACTGTACCAAAGTACATTTACACCATTTCTGGTACATTTTCATCCTTCATTTAAAAGGAAAAAATTCACAGAAACCGTCAGTTTTGCAGTACATTTTTAATATTTCATCCACCTATCGCCCTCTAAAAATAAAAACAAAACTCAAAGATAAATCAGATGACTGATGATAATAATAACTTAAAATTATTAAATAAATTACGACGTCGACAAACATGATGAAGTCTTTAAACCAAGAAAATCTATAGCACACAGCCCCAAGACAAACCCCAAGGACAAGTTAACAGTCATCACTACTACTACTAACAATACGACACTTGAAAAACGCGAGACCACCCAAATACAATCAACACCATATAAACGCCCACGCTCGGGATCCAGCCCAAGTTCCTTAGAACGTCCAAAAATAAAAAAGACACCAAAAAATCTACCAGAAACCCACTGCAGCAGTAAAACAAATACGGATAAAATCATAGCGAACAATCCCCAAATAATGAACACTTTAAAAGATGAAAATTACACTCACAACATGTTGCAGGATGTGTTGAATAGCTTGGACCAAATACACACTATCTCAGAACAAGAATTTCAGCCAGACAAAACACAAGACACTCAGAACAAAATTACGTTAAGAAAGGCTACCCACAAAATTCATACAATTCTAACAAAATTTGCATACCAGATAGGCCACCTAGAACAGCAGAATTCCAAAATGCAACTCCAACTAGCAAGCGCCAATGAAATATCCTCTCCTTCTGTAATAAACCTGGAACCCGGCGTCAAAAACATCGTACCAGTCCCCAAGCGCCACAAAACCTATGGCGAGATAGCCCAGTCCAACTATTCAAAATCTTCGCCGACCCAACCTGAACACCAGGATTGGAAAACCCCACCACAAAGCACAAAAAAACACGAAACACTAATAAAAATGCAAGACCAAAAAGACCCGAAAGCCGTTATTAACGAAATTAAGCTAAGCCTGAAAAACAAAGGTTTCAAAGAGAACTTCAAGACCGTCCGAGAACTCGCCAGTGGTGGTGTAGTGGTAGAGTGCCACGACCAAACGCAGCAGAAAAAATTGAGGAACATGCTGGAAGATACAAACAATTTTCATTTAAAAGAAAATGATATTATCAATCCATATATTATGATCACAGGCATCAGAAAAGGATATGACCCACCCAACTTTATAGCCGAGCTGGTGGATCAAAACCCTGACATAACAGCGGCATTCGGTCCAGATGTCCATGACAAACTCAAATACATCACCAAACGAATATGCAGAAATCCAAACAGGGAGAATTGGATTCTTCAAACTCCGCCTGAGATCTTCAAATGGCTAATTCGGAGTCAAAATCTCAGTTTTGATCTACTCAAGATCTACACCCAAGAATATTTCAATATCGCACTATGCTTCAAGTGCTGCAACTTTGGCCATGTCCTAAAATACTGCACAGGAAACGAGGTATGTTACAAATGTAGTGCAAATCATAACGGCAGAGCTTGCCAAGAAGAAACATACGATTGCCCAAATTGTAAACGTCTAAAACTCCCAGATAGAAACCACACAGTAAGAAACCCCAAATGCCCAGCTTTCCTCCTCAAAGTAAAAGACCACCAAAAAACTATTAATTATCAATCTGAATCCAACCAAACTTTTTTAAACAAACCATAGGTCACCCAAAGAAGGTTATTACTCAACAATCCAATCAAGCTAGTGAAAAAGCTCTTGAAATTAAAATGCTCTACACCAACACAGCCTCACTATCGTCCAAATTCCAAGAGCTACTCGAAATTGTTAAGGCTGAAGATCCAGAAGTAATTTTAATAACAGAAACATGGCTTAACAAAAACACTACGGACAACCTGGTACACATTACAAATTACAATTTAATAAGAACAGACAGACAAACAGGAAAGGGAGGAGGTACCTGTATATACGTAAAACAAAAGATTGGAAACTCTACAACACTAGTGAAGACACTTACACAATACAACACTTCACCACTAGAATCGTCATGGGTACAAATAACCATAAATAAAATCCAACTAAACCTTGCCTGTATATATCGACCTCCAAACACCTCCACCGAAGAAGGACAGCAGCTTCTAGAAGCCATCACAACGGCCAGCAAAGATCTAGACAACCTGTACATATTCGGTGACTTTAACTTTCCTACACTTAACTGGGAAAACCCAACTCCTACAGAGAACAATTCCCCTGGAGATGCCTTCATGAACACCTTTATCTCAACTAGCCTTACACAACACATAAGGGACCCCACAAGATACAGGCAAAATAACAGGCCTTCCACGCTCGACCTCGTACTAACCTCCGATCCTGACCTCATCTCAGCCATCCAGCTGGAACCCCCCCTCGGAAACAGTGACCATCTGGTAATAATTACCAGGTCGCAATTCATAACAAATATAGCCAAGAACAGAACAGCAGACATCAAAAACTACAGACTTGCAAACTACACAGAGATAAACAACCACCTCCGAGCAACACAATGGCCAAACGGAAGTCTATCTGAGATGTGGTCAACCATACTAAATAACATAAAACACTGTGATGACCACCACGTACCAAACTTCAAAGCGATGAAAAGTCAGTCCAAGCCATGGATCACCAAAGAGATAAAAAAGAAAATATACTACAAGAGAAAACTCTGGCATAAATACCGCAAGTCCAACTCACCAGATGACTACCAAAAATACAGGGACATCTCAAACGAAATAATATCACGTATAAGATTGGCGAAATCCAATTTCGAAAATGACCTTGTTAGTAACAAAAGCAATAAAAAATTCTTCCGATACATAAAATCCTGCCTCACATCCAGAGTAAGCACTCCGGTACTCAGAAACGCGAGGGGTACACTCGTGAATGACCCGAAAGAGGTGGCCAACCTATTTGCAAGCGAATTTCAGTCAGCGCCGGTAAAACACAGCACCAAACCCAGAACCATACAACAAGGGGCAATACATAGTAGAATAACCGGTATCGAAATATCAGAAAACAGGATTAAGAAAGCGATAAATAATCTAAAACCGGACAGTAGTCCTGGACCCGACAACATCCACCCCTACTTCCTAAAAAACACACCCTCCATACTTAAGCACGTCACAAGCCTGATGCAGAAATCCCTAGAAGAGGGAAAAGTCCCTGAAGATTGGAAAAAATCTATCATCATACCTATCTACAAAAAGGGTGACAAGTTCGATGCAAAAAACTACCGCCAAATTAGTCTAACCTCCATAATCAGCAAACTCATGGAAAAACTTATTGCTGAGGACTTAACAACATACTTTCTAGCAAACAACATAATACCACCAAACCAACACGGATTTCTACCGGGACGCTCCACAACTTCCAACCTCCTACAATGCTTGAACGATTGGACAAATTCAATAGATAACAGCGAACCCATAGATATTATTTACCTGGATTTCAAAAGTGCCTTCGATCTGGTCCCCCACGACAAACTAATCGAGAAATTGGAACACTATGGCGTGCGTGGTATGCTTCTCAGTTGGATAAAAGATTTTCTCACCAATAGAAGAGCCAGCGTAAGGATAGAAGGTGAGACATCAGAAAGCTTCGAAGTTCCAGCAGGAGTTCCCCAGGGTTCTGTCCTGGCTCCCATACTCTTTAATTTGTACACATGCGATCTACCAAAGGACCTGGACTCCCCTACATCTATGTTCGCCGACGACACAAAAATATACAACAACCCAAGTAGACATTATGACACGCTAGTTAGAGACCTTACCAGAATTGAGGAGTGGTGCACAAAATGGAACTTACAGTTAAACGTAAGCAAATGTAAAGTCCTCAATGTGGGCTCAAACAATCCAGCCAGAACATACCTCATAAATGGCGAACAAATAAAATCGGCAGAATACCATAAAGACTTAGGAGTCACAATCGCAAAAGACCTTAAGTGGGCAATACACGTGGGAAACATAATCAAAAAAGCAAATTCAATAACGTACATGGTGTCCCGAACCTTCAGAAACCTCTCCCCACAATTACTAGAACGGATATACAAAACTTACATAAGACCAATTCTAGACTATGCAGCTCCGGTATGGAACCCATACTTTGCCAAGGACATCCATGCCCTGGAACAAACACAACGCCGAATAACAAAACTAGCTCCAACCTTGAAACACCTAGCTTACGAGGAAAGAATGAAAAAACTAAACCTAACCTCCCTCCAACACAGAAGACTCCGTGGAGACCACATTGAAACGTACAAAATCCTACATGGCCATTATACCACAAACATCAACTTCTTTTCTGTAAACAGAGACCAACGGTTACGAGGACATAACTACAAACTCACAAGAGATCGCTTCAGGAAACTTTGCCGACAGCACTTCCTATGCAACAGAATTAACAGAGAATGGAATGATCTGCCCAGGGAAGTAGTAAACGCTCGCTCAACAAACCAGTTTAAGAACCTCTACGACTCCTTAAAAACAACCATACAAGTGCCAACTTAAAGACATTAGTGGTTTGAACGGCTTAGCCGCCTAAACCTTATCTAATAATAATAATAATAAAATTAAAAATATTTTTCTTACTGGTTTTGGTCGTTAAAATCTGGTACATTTTCAGTTTGTGATTTGTACAATTTCTTGATACCCTCTGGCAACACTGTTTCTTTAGTATTCTAGACACCGTTGTTTGATGTGCACCCACAAAATCACCAATGGAAATTTGATGCCCATTGCTGGCATACAATCGTAGTGCAAGTAGCAGTTGATTTGCTGGTGATAAACTATTATTCCTAGAATGGAAGTGTATTCACAGAACCTTCAACCACATAAAAAATTAAATAGGTTTATGTACTAAAAGTACCTATATATTTCTACTTACAAATCATTTGGGAACTCTAATACATTCTCAATTCGTTCTACTACCGTCAAAAATACCTCTTTTGTTAACCGAAAACGACGGAAAAAAGACAAATCGTCCATAGTCCGAAAATGGTCCTGTCGTTGCAATCTTCTTCGGGGAAACGCAAAATTTATAATGTCGATAACATCCACGTCGTCATCTAATAAAACCTCATCTTCTATATATAGTTCCATAGTATAAAACTATAAATGCGAAGTAGATACAATGATACAAACGCAAACTAGTAGACTACTTTAATAAAAGTAAGGTTACCTTGGTGCTACCTATAACCTAATAAATTTCAAGGTTTTCACCTATAAACGCGTTTAGTATATTAAACGCTCAAAAATGAGCGTTTAAATATAAACTCGTTTAAGCGTAAAATTTTTATCGGTGCATACCATTTTTAAAACATAAACGCGTTTATGTACCTACGGAGAATACGGGGGTAAACCATTATGATTGTAAACAAATGGTGTTTGATGAATGGAATATATTTTGTCTCCTACTATTACATGTCTGTATTTTTTAAATACATCCAAGGTGCTGAGATTTTAAAATTAAACACATTGGTGACAAAATTTCTCAAAAATAATTTAAAATGCCCATCCATCTCCAACGTCTACCTATTTTTTCTCTGTGCAGCGGAAGGAAACCATTTTCTTTTCTGTCGTAAGTTAACGTAACCTCAGAAAATAAAACAACACTACACTTTTATATAAACATTTTGTTCTTGTAGTTCTACCTTTATTGGAGTTCTGTGGTTCTACTTAAGTTTCTTGGAAATTTACAACAAAAGAAGTTTCCTAATCTCTTTAATATAAAATATGGAATCCATTTCTGACCAGGAAATGGACAAGACCCATTTAATGCACAAGAATTTAGTTGCAGAAGCAAAAACCACAAAAACTAATTCAGGACGTCCTTTTTATGAACAAAATACAGAACTCGTCTGTAATCCAAGCTTTTTCCCTGTATTAGAAGTACATAAAAATGTATCAACTTGTGCAACTTCAGAATTGGAAAATGCTTTCAATTTACTGATAAAAGAGGAGACTGAAACAGATGATTATGAAAATGAAATTATTCCACTTGAAGCTCCTATAAGTTGTTGTGCTAATGAGTATGTTAAACAAGAACTTGACTTAGGAGAATTGGAAAACAAAGTAACTGTTCAAAATGGGTTTGTTATGGATAAATCAGTTCACATTCCTTACTCCCTTATTAATAATGAAAAGAATTGTAAATTAGATGTACTTTTAGAAAATTCAATAATCATTGATAAGGATGGGAGTCCTATTGTTGATAATTTACGCTGGCTTTCTGGTTCAGATTTAAAGAGGTTAGTTTTATGACTATGTCAAAATATTTTCTTCTTTCTTTAATAAGCTAAGTTTATAAATAAGCTTTTTAAGCAAAGCACTACTTAATATAAAATATGCTGGACCCAAATAAATTTTTTTTCAAGGTATAATGAACCTATTTATACACAGAACAAGGCCCTGGTTAAAATGGAAATCAACTCGACAGAGAATGGTGTGGAGAGAAAGCATGAAATTGCCTTTATTGACTGTACAGGTAAAAACGAAGAGTTGGACATTAAAGAAGATTTGGAAGAAAGTCAAATCAGGTGGGTACCTACTTTCTAGAAATTTGGAATAATAACACAGATAATATTATCTGTGATAATAAGTAAAAAATATGTTATTTTCTTTAAGTATGAGTTGAAAAACTACTCTTTCCTGAGGCCAACGTTTTTGCTGTTTATTTAACCATCCTGAACAGTTTATTTTTCTATCATTCATTTTATACTTACATTTTGATTTGTACTTAATTCACCCATTTGTTCTTTACAAAGAAGAAATAGTTGTGTGGTGGCTCAGTGAACTGGCAAGTTGACCAAGGTGATTCTTCTTTTTTCCTACTCCTGAATCTTCCCCTAACTAGCTTAATCACCTCTGCGCACTCGACCAATCTTTCTGACCTCACTATATAGATCAGAATGCCTTCCCGGATCAGGCGAGGGCAGATGAAGTTGAAATGTTTAAATGCAATGCATCTCAAGTAACGCAATGTAATTTTTAAGCCACCCAAAGAAAAATTAAAATTGAAATTGAGACAATTTAAAAAATGCTTTAAAGATACCTGTGCCTGTGCCTGTGAAGGTATAATTATTTTATGTCAAAGTCCATAAATTGCCAGATGTAAGACAGTTTTTTTTTGTTAAATTTAGTTTTGGATTCATAGATCTATAGATAAAATAATAATATGGGACTTTAAATATGACTCAAACATTGTTTTGTTTATGGTTCAATTATTGCCCACTTTATTTTTTAATGATTACCTACAATGTTTATTAAGTTTGTGTAAAAATGATTATGAAATTGAAAATGATCCACTTGAAGTTCCTAAAAGTTGTTTTGTCAAGAATCGTAAATAAGGTGCGCTTTTAGAAAATCTAAAAGTAATTGACCAAGGTGGGAATCTTAACGTTGATAATTTGCATGGGCTTTCTGGTTCAGTTTTAAATAGGTAAGTTTTATAATTCTTGGTCCAGATCGAGGGGTGTCTCACCATACAAAATTGTGTACACCTATTTCCAAATTTCCTAAAAATTTCCGAATTTCCTATACTTAATAATTTCCTAATATGCAGTGTGTCCGAAATTCAAGTCTCTATATGGCTATCTCGGTTAATAGATGAGATAGAAAGTTGGTTAAATGGGGAATATTTTAGAGAATTTAATGCCGATCTCGAATCCTTTTTCAAAATTATAAAAAGTTTTGTAGTTTTTCACTTATTAAACAAAAACTAAAAATGGCGCATTTCGTTTTTTTTTAAATAGGGGCTTAACGGTTAATTTGACATATCCCAAAGTGTTACATTTTTAAGACACTTTTTAGGGAAGAACATTTCTGTACAAAAAGAAAATGCAGATTGTCTTTTGTTTGTGAGTTACCCACAGTAACTTTGTTATTTCTTATGGCGGCCCTCTTGGATTTGTACATAAAATTATTTCTCTTTGAACTACCTTTTAAACGATGTGCCACATGCTACGAAAATTTTGGAGAAATACTCTTAAATTATTTAAAAAACCAGTTTTATCGTTAACTTGGCAACAGCGCATGCATCTAACATAGCATGTGGGTACATCCAAGGGTATTAGTTTAATAACAAAAACATTTTCTGCCCCAAATAATCATTGTTTTCTAGCCAATAAAATAATTAACGCATTTTTTGTCTACGGTCTTAAATAGGTTTGGCAACGCCGCGATAAAAAAAATCTTAATCGAAATGAAACGAAAATTAATTCAATTAGAAAAAATAGGGCTTTCAACTAAAAATCGCGTCTTTTTTTGTTTGCAATTAGGTACATTTAGTTAAAATATTAGAGAAAATAGATCAGAATAAATACTTACAAACAAAAAAAATGCAAACATTTTTTAATTTTGCCAAACCTAAGTTTTATTACATTAAAATTTTTGGTATAATCAAATTATTATAATAACGGAAGGATTATTGTGACATGGTATTCCGTGATATTTTTGCATGGTAAAGAAAGGTCATGATATTTTTACATGGTAGGCCATGATATGCAATATTAGAAAAAATGAAGTGCCTATTTATTTGTCATTCAAGATTCTAAAAAGTGGTTTAAATTGTATGATATTACCTACTTCTTATCTTATTTTGAAAATGGCACAAATTTTAAATGAAGAAAAATTTGATATGTTGGTACTTTATTTGCAATCACACCGAAATGCTGAACTAACTTCTGCTAGATATTTGGAATTGTATCCAGAAAGACATCAACCGCATAAAAACTATTACAGGAAATTAATTTAATTTAATTTAAGTTATCCTACTTGGTTTTGGTTAGGTTAGGTCAGGTTTAGATATTAAGGTAGGAGTATCAACATGCTTGCCAACCTATAACCTATTTCGCGTAGATTTATTTATGTTTTCTAGCTTTTATACAAAATTTAAAGAAAATCAGTATCGACTTGATATTCTATAGGTAATAATTGACATATTTAATAAATATCAAGAAATTTCATAACTTATTTTAGGAGAATTGTATAGCGAAAAATATCGGGTAAGATTTTTTTTAACATTATTATGTCATTGTCACTCATTGTTCTTTCACTATACAATTCTCCCAAAATTAGCAATGAAATAAATTGATATTTTTGTAATATATCTAATACTACCTAAATAATGTACCGACGATATTGATTTTCTTTAAATGTTAGTTATTAAAATAATAAACTCAAAAAATCAACGCGAAATAGGTTATAAGTTGGCAATAGATTGAATGACGTTGAGAATTCAACCTTAAGGATCTTGTAAGAAACTGTATTCTAAAAAAATAAAAGTTTAAGAGGTGCTTTAAATGGTTTAATTACTATCTGCTATGTTAGATTCATGCGCTGTTGCCAAGTTAACGATAAAACTGGTTTTTTAATAATTTAAGAGTATTTCTCCAAAAGTTTGGTAGCATGTGACACATCGTTTAAAAGGTAATTCAAAGAGAAATAATTTTATGTACAAATCCAAGATGGTCGCCATAAGAAATAACAAAGTTACTGTGGGTAACTCAAACAAAAGACAATCTGCATTTTCTTTTTGTACAGAAATGTTCTTCCCTAAAAAGTGTCTTAAGAATGTAACACTTTGGGATATGTCAAATTAACCGTTAAGCCCCTATTTAAAAAAAAAACGAAATGCGCCATTTTTAGTTTTTGTTTAATAAGTGAAAAACTACAAAACTTTTTATAATTTTGAAAAAGGATTCGAGATCGGCATTAAATTCTCTAAAATATTCCCCATTTAACCAACTTTCTATCTAATCTATTAAACGAGATAGCCATATAGAGACTTGAATTTCGGACACACTGTATATATGAAAAAACAAATTCCTTAAAGAATTTTTAAAATTTCCCAACTTCCTACCAAACATTTCCTAAATTTCTTTTAAAACTTTGATATTTCCCAAATAATTTTCGAATTTCTTAAATAATTTTGGAATTTCCTAAATAATTTTCGAATTTCCTACATAGTTTCCGAATTTCTCACCATATTTACGAATTACCTCTTGTCCGGGCTCTTGTCTATGGATTGTGTATTATTTCATAATTTACTATAATATTTTTGAAATTTAGATAATTAAATTTCTTAATTACCATTCTTGCAGATGTTCTATTAATTTTGCATGAAGGTGTAATAAAACGATGAACGGAAATTCGACGGAAATATATTGAAACATTTTACTTTATTTTAATTCACCCTTAAATTTATTTAAATATACATTCATTTGAAAAATATCTGTTCCTAAACAAGAAAGATAAGTAATATGTGATGCTGGACTTTATGTTTGATATTTAAATTCAGAATACAATTTTCTTATTTTAAGCCTATCGGCTCGTCTAATCTGAAATGAGTTTGAGCCTAAAAGAGAAACTGACCCATAGAATATAAATTTGTCCTCAACGGTTTGTGTATAGGTTATGTTTTGAGTTCGCGCAGGTCGAAACATACGATATGTGGAAGGCGTTTACCGAATGGCGTTCGACGGGCCACATGTACAGATTAGAAGTACAGTGCCCCTGTCCACATTTACCCTGATTAACCTTATGTGTTAAGAATACTTACGTGACTGTCGTCAATAGTTTCCAAGAAGTTGTGTTATTATGTAAAATCTAACATGTAACTCTCTTAAAGATAATTTAAGACCAATTCCTTATAATGTAAAATGCAAGGTTTTTATAACCTAACAACCCAAATAAAGGAAATATTTTTTGTTAAGGGGCTAAGTAAGTAGGTATATTTTCTTTTATTTATTATAAACAGTTAATACAGGTAAGTACATTGTACAACCTTTCCAATAGCCTTTTGAAAGGGTTCTTTTTTGTCCACCTTTTTCGGGATATTACTTAAAATGGACACCCTGTATAATTCAATTTTTTTAATGCAGTTTACACTCCAGTTACCATTACTTACCTGTTACATTACACTTATAATAACACAACCGAGAACATAACACTTGTTTTTTATACTGATATAATGCCCACTTGCACCAAAATAAACTTAAGTTTTTCTTAGTTAAGAGTATCTTAGATTCTAAGTTAAACTTAAGATATTCTGTTTTGCACCAACCATATTTCAAAGAAACTTAACTAAGTTTCAAAAAAAGCGACAACACTGCTTTTTAACATATTATGATTCCTTGGTAATAGACAAACGTAACACCATTATTTTGTTAAATTAAATGAAATAGAAACAATAAGACGTGTCTTTAGTATTCACTCATAAAACACCGGGAAAGTGTGCAGCAGGCAGTTTAGAATTTTAGAATAGAAATCAGAAATGCGATGCGATTTCCTGAAAAACAACGGATAGTTAGTTTGGTTAAATACATTTTGCAATATTGTTAATTAAAGGTATATAACAACATAATAATGATTTTAAATAAATACTTTCCTCCTAGGACGATCTACTTTGAAGACACGGACAATATGACATAAGACATTTTTAAAAAGATTCCGCTTAATACAAACATGTTTTATAAGTACCTATACATTTTACCTATTATATATAGCCTTCTAGGAAATCCATTTTCTATTAATTTTAAAAATTACAAAGTCGTTAAATGTGTCCATCTTCCCCAGAAATCAAAAATTAGTATTTATTACAGTTCGATTGAGGTTAGGAATGAGTTAAGAATACTTTAAGGGCTCGAAAACGGCGACTTAAATTTAAGAAATCTTAAGGTTGAATTCTCAACGTCATTCAATCTATTGCCAACCTATAACCTATTTCGCGTTAATTTTTTGAGTTTATTATTTTAATAACTAACATTTAAAGAAAATCAATATCGTCGGTACGTTATTTAGGTAGTATCTAATATATTACAAAAATATCAATTTATTTCATTGCTAATTTTGGGAGAATTGTATAATGAAAGAACAATGAGTGACAATGACATAATAATGTTAAAAAAAATCTTACCCGATATTTTTCGCTATACAATTCTCCTAAAATAAGTTATGAAATTCCTTGATATTTATTAAATGTGTCAATTATTACCTATAGAATATCAAGTCGATACTGATTTTTTTAAAATTTTGTATAAAAGCTAGAAAACATAAATAAATCTACGCGAAATAGGTTATAGGTTGGCAAGCATGTTGATACTCCCACCTTAAGCGATCTTAAGCCTTTCTTAAGTGCTGGTGCAAGGCAATTTTACATCTTAAGAGCTAAGAGCAACTTAAGGTATTCTTAAAAGTTTGGTGCAAGTGGCCATTAGTCACTCACTAGGCTAAATTATAAATTAAAATAACTAAATGCTTGTCTCTGTCCTAATATTGGGAGTGAATTTCCTAAAATTTCTCAGAAAAATTTCCGTATTTCTGAATAATTTCCCATAAATTTCTGCCATTTCTTAAATATTCCCTAACTATTTCTGACATTCCTTAAAAATTCCCTAAACATTTCCGACATTTCCGAGGGCATTTCTGACTTTTCCTAAAATTTCTTCAAATTTCCCATTTCCGAAATATTTTTAAATTGAATTTCATAAATTCCCTAAAAAAATTTCCTAACATTTCTCACAATATGTACACCTATTTCCTACGGTGAGACACCCCTCCGTCCAGATACAATGAACTATGACAAAATGTTCTTTCTTTAATAAGCTAAATATATAAATAAATAAATAAGGTTTTTAAGCAAAGTAGGTACTGATAACAAAGAGGCTGGACCCAATTTAATTTTTTTTTACAGTTATAATAAGGAACATATTTCTACACAGAACAAGGCCAAAATGGAAACTAACTCGACAGAGAATGACGTGGAGAGAACACCTGATAATGTCTTTAATGACTGGAAAGCTAAAAACGAAGAGCTGGACATTAAAGAAGATTTAGAAGAAATTGAAACCAAGTGGGTACATATTATGGCCGTCTGAAATGGGGCCTTCTATGAATTTTCACATTAATAATAATAATAATATTTCTTTATTTCAAATTACAAACTACAATCACATAGGAAAGGCAATATATAAAATTAAATTACGACATAAAAAAAATTTATCTAAGTATATAATATTATGACTAAGATTAAGAAACTCCTGTATTGCCTGTATGCCTCATGTAGGCGCGGATACAGGGGGGGGGCAATTGCCCCCCCCCCCCCCTGAGCAAGCAAATTTTTTTCGGGGCACCCTTGTCAGTGTGGGTAGGCGAAAAGCCCGAACATTTTTTTTTAACTATACGTCCAAATTTTAACAAATTTGGTCAATAATGTAAAGCAAAATTTTTAAAATCGACTATGTACTGAGATTTTTCACTACTGTCAGTTTTTTTCTCAAACAATGTTCTTATATCCATGATTTCTAAAAATAAAATGTCCTACTTTAAGGAATAATAAAAAAGTATGATTTCATAAAATTGTAATAGAGTTGCTAGATATACTTATAAAACTCAAAGCGCAAATCAAAACCCCGAAGGCGCCCGAAAGCTCACCTGCAAAAGGAGCACATGATGCGAATAGGAAGTAGTAAAACATTTATTTTATTTATTTATTTATTCTTCTTTATTTCAAGTTACACAAGATTTATACAGTTAAATGTACAAACAAGTACAAGATGAAATGACGTCACAAAAGAAAAAACTATATCAATATATATACACACAATTCCTACTCGAAATAAGAAATAACAAACATTCACATTTATACTAAGAATTCATAAAATCATCCAAACTGTAGGGCTCAAGATCCAAAAGAATTTTCTTTAACTTTTGTTTAAATTGTCTTTCAGAAGTTATACTTTTCATACCATTATCTAATTTGTTATAGAGTTTAATGCCCATAAAATAGAGACTTTTTTCAAACAAAGTTAGATGGCGTATCGGGTAAGAGATGTCTCTTGTTCGTGTGTTATAATTTCGGTTAATCGTTACAAACATTTTTTTCCTTATTTTTAAATACAAACAAAATTAATTCGAACATATATAAAACATAGATGGTAAAAATTCTCTTAGATCTAAATACTCCTCGACATGATTCCAGAAATGACATTTTATACATTATTCTTATAGCCCTTTTCTGTGTTAAAAAAATGTCCTGCGCCCTAGAGCTTGAAGCCCAAAAAATTATACCATACCTAGCCGTACCTTAAAAATTCGCAAAATACAGTATTCTTCTAGATGACTTATCTAAATACTTTGATACGAATCTTAGACAGTAACATATTTGATTTAATTTGTTATTGAGATTCTCTACATGGTTGGACCAGTCCATAAATTCATCAATATGAACTCCTAAAAATTTCGTACTATTGCTGATTTTAAACTGATTATTGTTTATTGAAATAGACTCTGGTTTTTCTATTTTATTTAGTTTAGTTCTAAACATAATAGTATTTGTTTTTTCTTTGTTTAGACGTAGTCGATTTTTTGAAACCAACTATCTGTCAAGTGAAAGATATTGCTTGCATTATCAGAAAGCTCTCCAATATCCAGGCCTTTTATCAATAAATTTGTATCATCGACATACTGCGTTATATTGAAATTTGGATAGTTTATTTCAAGATCGATGTCATTCATAAAAATAATAAAAAGAACCGGTCCAAGAATACTGCCTTGTGGCACTCCTACTGTATTTTGCGATATTCCAGATTTATGGTCAATGCCATCTTTATTAATGACTACCCTTTGAGTTCTGTTGCTTAAATATGACCTTAACCATTCAAGAGCTTGTCCTTTAATTCCATACAAATAAAGTTTTTTTAATAGCACATCTCTGTTCAAACAATCAAAGGCCCTCGACAAGTCAAGAAACATGCCCAGTGCCATATTACCACTTTCCAAATGTCCCAATATTGCCTGCGTGAATTGAAAAATGGCTGTCTGCGTAGACCTCTTAGCTAGAAAACCATGCTGGTTTTCAGAAAAGACCCCACACTCCTTCATAAATTCCACTATTCTAACACACATAACAATTTCAAAAACCTTCGAGAATCCTGGAAGTAGGCTTACAGGTCTATAGTTACTAAAATCATTTTTATCACCCTTGTTTTTATAAAGAGGTTTGACTGCTGACAGTTTTAAGGTATCTGGAAACACACCATGCGTTAGTGAATTATTTATTATGTAGCATAGAACTTTAGTGATCGCTGGAATTATCTGACGAATAATGCTAGTAGGAATTTCATCCTCTCCAGAACTATGTTTATTTTTTGTGTTATATTCACTATTTCCTGTTCCGTAACAGGCCGTATAATTAATGTTCTTGGATTTTCTTGGATATTTATCTTATCGTTTACATTACTAGGCAGGTTTTTTAGTAGTTCTGATATTGAGTCAATTAAAAATGTATTAAAATTATCTGCGATTTCATCCGGATTTCCAGCCATCACACAGTCAGTGCCCTCCTTCGTATTATTTGTCATTTCTTTATAGATTGACCACATACACTTATTTTTATTGTCCGAGTTTTTTATTTTTACAGTGTAGTGCTCCGATCGAGCTTTAATTAATAGATTGTCATATTATTTTTTTACACTTGAATACATTTCATTATATCTAGCATCATGCATTTTTAAAATAAGGAGATTGTCTAACCTACCCTTTACAGCTTGATTTTGTTCATTTTTGTTATAAAAACTGTTTAAATTTTTGGTTTGGATTAAAAAGCTTTCGAGGAAAAGTTTGATTAAATAACATTATAAAACTATTCATAAAAACATACCATTGTTGATTTACATCGTTCTGTTTTACTAAATAAACATCCTGCCACTGTTGTTCCATGAGAATATTAAAAAATCCTTTTCTATTTTCCTCACCAAAAAATCTTTTAAAATAACAAGCCTTTTTACCAATTATGTTTAGGTTAAGTACAATTTTTTGGGCTGTATGATCAGAAATAGAAGTGTACAGTACATAACTTAAAACAGAACTCTTTGGAACATTTGTAAAAATATTATCAACACAAGATTCCGAATTTGGTGTTATTCTAGTGTTTTGTGTAATTGTTGGATACATATCAAAAGAGGTTAAAACAGATAAAAATTGTGTTCTAGATATATTAAGTTTGATAAGTTCTATGTTAAAGCCACCCACGAGAAACACTTTTTTATTTTCTGGAATAATAACTTGAAGTAACGTCTCTAATTTTTGAAAAAATATTTTTATGTCTCCTTTAGGAGGTCTATATATCGAGATTATGATAATATTCTCCTTTGTGAGAATACATTCCACACAGGCACATTCAAACACATCTGCAAGTGACAGTTCCTCAATCTTTTTCCTCCTTAAGTATTTGATGTTTTTATTCAAGTAGATAGCTGTACCACCATACCCTTTTTCTCTGCAGAAGCTAGAAACGAGCTTAAAGCTGTCTATACATATTACTTTTAACTGTTTTGATTTTTTCCAGTGTTCTGTAACACAAATACATTTACAGTTTTCATGCTCTTCAAGTAACATGTTTACCAAGTCCACACTGTTTTCCAACGATCTGACATTCTGGTGTATGATGCTAAAACTATTTTTCTGGTCGTCCTTATCAAGGTTGTTGCTTTTTGGATGGGGTGCACCAAGGGGTGTCTCACTGTGGCAGTAGGTGTACAAATGTTAAGGCAGGACTTAGCAGGACCGTGGCAGGACTGACAGAACTGTGGCAGGACTGACAGAACTGTGGCAGGACCTGGCAGGACTGTAGAATCACCTGGCAGGACTGTAGAAGGACCTGGCAGGACTGTGGCAGGACTGTGGCAGGATCGAAGCAGGACAGGCAGTACCTTTCAGATCCAATCAGATTTCTCCAATAACTTTAGGAGTAGGGATAAATAGCGGGAAGCAAAAAATATTTTTGTTTGCTTTTGTTTATTAATTGAAAGTGAAAGGGAAGTGCGTGTAACAGACGTCACAGTTTTTAAAGTTCTGAGCGCGCATCGCCGCATAATATTCCTGTTTGAGTTCTGTTGTAAACAACGGTGAATCACAACAGTCGACTAGTCGAGTTTGCAGTCTCCCTTATTATGTTCATGCAAGTTATTGATAAAATACATTGTTTATTTTCGAGTTTATTTCTTTGTTAAGAAAGAAGATAAATATTTAGAAGTTGTGTATCCGTGGTAGGACAGTAACAGGACCGTGGCAGGACAAGCAGGACCGTGGCAGGACTAGGGCAAAAACGACAAGTCCTGCCAAATTTGGCAGTAGGTGTACAAATTTTGACTAGTGAGACACCTCTCGGGGTGCAGTAAAGCTTGCTGTCCGTGTCTCTTGCCTCTGGTTATCTATAAAAAATCTTCCTCATAGTTAATATTATTTCGGAATCTATCTAGTCTTCTTTTATATGCCGGGCAATTGGTGTTTCTTGCAGAGTGATTTACATCAGAGTATTTCATTTTTTGATAGTTAGGGCATTTAAAATCTTTATTTACAATTTCACATTCATTCCCAAAATGTTTTCCTCCGCATTTATGACAGCATTTCTCTTCTGTACAGTATTTTGCTACATGATTGAAACCTGAACATTTAAAATATATTGCCAAATTTACGTGTTCTTGAACATAAACAGTAACCAAGTCAAAGAAAATTTTTTCTCTTTTCAGAAACCATTTTACAATTTTTGCTGGAGCTTGTAGAATCCAGTTTTCTCGACCTTGATTTCTGCATTGTTTTTTTGTAACTACTTTAATCTTATCTCTAATAGAGGTTTGAAGTTCTTCAACAATATCATAGTTTAATCTTTCCAGTTCATCCATAAATTCATCATTAGTAAAACCTTTTTCAATGCCTGTTATTACGAACATGGGGTCAGTGTTTTCATTTTCTTTATATTTAAATTTATTATTTGTTTTTATTGCTGATTGAAGTTTTGCTTGTTGATTTTTATCATAACTTTCCACAATTAAAGCGCCATTTTTTGTTTGCTTTATGCTTTTAAAACCCTTTCCTATGTCTTTAATGTTTACCTGTTGCTTGAATGTCTTCATTGTTTCTTGTGGGTCATTAACATTGTCAACCCTAATTATCGTTTCATGTTTTTTTTCTCGTTTTCGGTGTTTCCCATTTTTTTTCTGCTGGTGTATCCAATTTTTGGCTGGTAGAATTATTTGCAGCTTTTGCATATGATTTTTCGGTATTTAGATTTTTTTCTAGGTTTTTTTCTTCCATATTTATATTAATCCCTCCAGTACGTATTGGTTCTCATTCTTAAAATTTTAGTATTTTTTTTATATGCATAACAATACGTATAACAAGTAATAAATCACAGGGAGTAGAACCTAAAAACACCTCTAATAAAAATTAAAGGGCCAATCTTCTTTAAAAAAAACTCCCACAATGCCATTAAGCGCTCAATCTGGCAGCCCTGTAAACAGTGCCTATTGTGTGATTTGTATTTAATTCTTTTTTGGACAATAAATTAAAATTTTATGAAATTTTTATTTAGAACGAATTCTCTGGAAGGTAAAATCACACAAATTAACCCCCTCCTAAATGCACCTGTTTTGTTTTGTATTTTTTATTTTTCCCATTTGAAAACCAAAGCACCATGATTCAAAAAAGAGCGTGGCACCCAAAAAAATTTCGCTATTTTTTTTAGCGCCTTCGGCGCTTTTTGTTCCCCCTGGGCAAAATCCTAGATCCGCGCCTGTGTATTGCATATGGTTCAATTTCAATTAACAACCTTTTTATAGTTTTTTTCCACACTCTTCTACTGCTAATGTTCTTAATTGTATTAGGTAGCTTATTACACAATTTAATGCACATATAATACGGACTCTTTTCTGTAAGGATCAAACGGTGAGATGGATACAAAAGATTAAGAGTTCTTGTATTATGACTATGGTCATTCAGTTCCTGAAATATTTCCCTGTTTTTAAAAACAAACATTAAGCACTCTTAGATATATAGTGCATAAATTGTCATAATACCTATTTCCCTAAAAACACCCCTACAGGCTACAGGTTTGCAAATATTTTAATTTGCGTAACAGTCGCATTTTATTTTTTGCATTAGGAACACTTGTTGGGTTTCAAAATTACTACCCCAGAAAATAATGCCATATCTCAAAACAGATTCGAAGTTGGCACGATAAAAGATTTTAATTGTCTGGTTATCCATGTATGATGACACAACTTTTATACCATACCCAATATTTCCCAGCTTTAAGCATAAATAATTTATGTGAGTCTCCCATGACAAAAACTCATTGATCGTTAGACCCAAAAACTTGGTATCTGTTTCTCTCTTTGGCTCAATGCCATTTATGTTTAGACTATCCGGCATATTTATTTTATTTTGTTTTGTTCTAAAAATAACAATATTAGTTTTTTTCATTCAGAATTAGTTTGTTTCCACTAAACCAATTGTTTACTTCTACAAATGCTTCTTTTGCTCCATGATCTAACTCCGGAAAATCCGTTGCAGCTACCAACAAATTTACAGCCATATTCACTAAAGGGGTCTAAATTTAAAACCGTCTTAAATTGACAGTTCTAGGTTTAAAATGACAAGTGTCAGAATAAGTCAACTAAGTATTGTTTTGTAAATATTTTTGTTTGTTTGTCCATAAATTCTTAATGAAAATAAATTTTAATATGTACTGTTTTTTTTAGTAGAGAACTAAAACTGTTTCGGTAAAAACATCCCCGTAAAAGTATTTATTAGTAAAACGATTTAACTGCATTAAATCAAATTAACGCGGAAACGGTATAAAGTCTGTTCAATGACCGCTGACCGTTACGTCATATTATCCATATTTGCGGTACGTCGTAAATTAATTCAGTAAATGTTATGATTTTTCTAAGGTTGATCTACATAAAGACGGATGCATGTGAACAAGTAAAATACAAGACCGTTTTTTAAAATTTTTAATATTATTTTTATACTGTTAATGAAGTCAGAAATAAGTAGTTTATTTAGTGTAAAAGGTATCATGGGATAAAACATTTGGTTTTTGAAAATCGTATGAAATTTTTAATTGATTTGAATTTACCTAAACTGAAAAATAAATAAGAATCATTTATTAAATTCAAAATTGACTCATATTGTTTTTGTCTAGTGCATCCATCAGTCTATAAATTTTATTTCAAATATTTTCATCTTATTTATAAAATCATAAAGAAGAAAATATAATACAAAATGACATCACAACAAAATACGGTTTTTTACTAATTAAAATAAATCATCTCCGCAAGGATCATCATCATCAGATTTGTCCCAAATTAATAATAATATCTGATGCATCAATAAGTCTTTCCCATTCCCACACATCATTTATAATTTTATTGGTGTGTTACATAATTTTTCCATTTTTCCACTGTTATATTTTCTATGGCTTCATTCCACATACCCAAAACTACGTAATTTGTTACAGGATGCATAGAACTTATTTTTGCGTCATAATAGCGCTTACATTCCGACCAAACCGTTTCAACAGGATTAAAGTGGCAATGATATGGAGGAAGTCTTAAAACTCGATGTCCATGTTGCAATGCTACTTTGTCCAACCTATTAAAATAAAATAAAAATAATTAAAAAATGAAATAAATACTTAGCGCTTTTCAAATTATTTGAAACATTTGGGTGGGATATGCTGCTTCACTATTATCCAGATGATGATCCTTCATTGCAAATGGTGAAACCGGAATTTGTCTTTGCTCTAACCATGTAATAAATAATCTTTTTGACCAACTTGTATTTGGAACTTTTTCAATTCAGAATAATAATAAGCTACGTTTCTTCCAAGTTTGGTAACAATTTTTCTTCAGAACATTTCTCAAAGTTTTCACTATTCATCGAATCATGATAATCACCAGATTTCCGGTCAGACTTGAATATCAAATTTGCAGTATTCGCAAATCCATTTTCCACCAGCATGTAGAATAATATACCGTACACCCTCACACGATTTTTTTTATCTGTATGAAGAGTATCATTTTGTCATCATCGCCTAAAAGCCTCTTTACTATCCAGGTTTCATCCAGAAAAACAGGTTTTAAGGGAAATTAAGAGTTGCAGTTATTCTTAAATTCTCTTAAAATCCTACTCGTTTTTGGGCTATAAATATGGGGTTGCTCTATTAAAAAACGTCTGTTTGATAAAGTACATTTACGCCATTTAAATTTTAATTTTTTAAACAGTCCGCTAATGAACCGATGGATATTTCAAAAGCATCAATGATTTTATGGTTTAGTTGTATTCAGCGAATGGTAACGTGTTCACCTGCTCTATAAATCCCATAAATACGCTCTTTTATGGTATGTTCATGAATTTCGTAAAATTGTCGACCACTGGATGACAAAATAGCTACATCATTGCGATTCTTAAAATCTACATCCTTCTCTATCCCCTTTGCCTTAATTCGTTGGATTGTTAAATACGAAACACCCAAAGTATCAGAAACTCTCTAAAACCGAGGCAAAGGAATTTATAAAAACATTGCCATATATTTTTTATGTTTATTATTTATGTTTTTACAATTCCTGCTTTATTATATCTACTTACCTCGTAAACTGCGTTAAAGGGTAAAATAGTTTTTCCGGTATTAGGTACTTTTTCTTTGAAAATAATCAAATCATTTTAAAATTAATGCTTGTTCTGAACCATTAACCTACTTGATGGTGCAAAATTTAAATAACTACCGCCATCTATTGGCAAATCCGGAAACTTAACTTCAGCCTCTTAAGTGTGAATAATAATTTTTAGTAGGTCTATAATAATAATTACATTTTTTTTTGATTTTCTATTTGCAGTATTTCGCCAGATTGCGATTGTCAAGATCACCAGGGTAAATTTGAGCAGTGCACTCCCGAGACGAGTGATCAATTGAATGATGACATATCACTTAAACAATCTTATCTGCTACAGCATAATCCAGAGAAAAAGTTTAAATGCGATCAGTGTTCTTTTAAAATAAATTGTAGAAGCCAATTAAACATACACCTTCTGCGAAATAGGACCCCAGAGAAAGTTAAAATGTTCAAATGCGATAAATGTAAGTTTCAAACTAATCGTAAACGGAATTTAAAGGCTCATCTGTTTCTGCATAAACGTCCAGAAGAAGTTGAAATGTTCAAATGCAATAAATGCAGCTTTCAAACTATCCATAAACAGCATTTGAAGCGTCATCTGGTTCTGCATAAAAGTTCAGAAGAAGTTGAAATGTTCAAATGTAATAAATGTGACTTTCAAACTAAATATAAACAGTGTTTAGAGGCTCATCTGCTTCTGCATAAGAGTCCAGAGGAAGTTAAAATGTTCAAATGCAGTAAATGCGACTACCAAAATAAACATAAACGAAATTTAAAGCGTCATCTGCTTCTGCATAAAAGTCCAGAGGAAGTTGAAATTTTCAAATGTAGTAAATGCGACTTTCAAACTAAATATAAACAGTGTTTAAACGATCATCTGCTTCTTCATAAAAGTCCAGACAAAGTTCAAATGTTCAAATGCAGTAAATGTGACTACCAAAATAAACATAAACGAAATTTAAAGCGTCATCTGCTTTTGCATAAAAGTCCAGAGGAAGTTGAAATTTTCAAATGCAGTAAATGCGACTACCAAAATAAACATAAACGAAATTTAAAGCGCCATCTGCTTCTGCATAAAAGTCCAGAGGAAGTTGAAATTTTCAAATGCAATAAATGTGACTTTCAAACTAAATATAAACAGCATTTGAAGCGTCATCTGTTTCTGCATAAAAGTCCAGAAGAAGTGGAAATGTTTAAATGCGATCAGTGTTCTTTTAAAACAAGTTGGATACGCTATTTAAACATACACGTCCTGATGCGACACAGGATCCCAGAGGAAGTTGAAATGTTTAAATGCAATATAAATATGTGACTTTTAAACTATGCATAAGCAGTATTTAAAGCGTCGTCTGCTTCTGCATGAAAGTCCAGAATAAGTTAAAATGTTCAAATGCAATTAATGTAACTTTCGAACTAGACATAAACATAGTTTAAAAGGTCATCTGCTTTTGCATAAAAGTCCAGAAAAAGTTAAAATGTTTAAATGCAATGAATGCAGCTTTCAAACTATCAGCAAATAGTATTTGAAGCGTCATCTGCGTCTGCATAAAAGTCCAGAAGAAGTTAATGTCGGATGCAGTAAATGCACCTTTGAAACTAAACATAAACGGTTTTTAAAGCGTCATGGGCTTCAACATTAAACTCCAAAAGAAGTTGAAATGTTCAAATGCAATAAATGTACCTTTGAAACTAAACATAAACGATATTTAAAGGGTCATCTGCGTCGACATAACATGTGACAATGAACTTTTAAGCGATATAAAAAGGAAAACATAATTAAGAAAGTTTAAAAAAGTTTCAAAGATGCCTGTATCTGTGAAGGTATAATCTGGTGGAATAAATTATTTTTAGATTTTAGATAGATAATGTGATTTTAAATAAGAGTCAAGGTAAAGGTTCAATTATTGACCACTTTATTTTTTAATGATTACAATGTTTAATAAGGTTTTGTGAAAAAAACTAAGTAGTCTAACTAAAACGCTATTTTAAGCGTTTAGAACTATTATACACGGTGTGTCAACAATAAGGTTCGATAGCGCCTAAACTATAAGAGATTTTATAAAAAGTTTTGTATAAAAGTTATAGGATTTACAATGGTGCATAACGTCAACCTATTTTATGATATACAGGATGGCTCAAAACACTGGAACTACAAAAAAAATTTTTAAATAAAACCCCCTATATATTTTTTCTTTTTTTGATTCCGCTAGAAAGAAGCTCCATAGTATTTACTTTTTTGAATTTGATTCCGACGTTGCTAAGTAATTTATTATTTTCTCGTATTTAAAAAAAATAGCTGAGGTAATAAAACAATCATAGTTGTCTATGGAATCAATAGAATTGAATAACATTTTTACCATAAGTACCCTAAAGTACATATTATGTGACCATATCACTAGTTCATCCCCTTATTCCCCCACCAATTTATTTTAAAACGGACAAAGACGTTTCATAACTGAATTTTGTTCAGAAAGCCTACGAAAGTATACGAAAATGGTACTTTCAATACACCTTAAATAGGCAACTTTTAAAAATACTTAGTTTTAATGATTTACCGTTACAGTTACGCGCTCGACTGAGAAACTTGAAAGTAATTTCCAGCAATTTTTCATGGCCACTTTTATTTAAAAAAAAATCCGCAAGCCATACGACTAACCCTTTCTGAGATACGGCCGAGAGCCATTCTTAGTGGGACACCCGGTACATAAAAATTTAAGTCAAATTTGGTGCTATTGTAGGTAAAGCTTTGTAAAAATTTTGTACTAGAAAACTTCTAAACCAATTGATTCTATGATCGTATTAAAATGCATCACTGTGTTATACAGTGACCGGCAGAAAGTGCGCAGCATATGGGAAATTTTTTTATCTTCAAGTTTAGAAAATTAACTTTTTTTAGATAGGTTCTGCATGTTCTCAAACCAAAATAACACCCATTAAATCCGGTAAAAGTCTATATATACGAGGTAAAGGTAGGATCAAAAATTTGAAATTCCGCTAAGAGTAAAGTACCTCCATCTTTCATTTTGGAATCATTTTTTACTAAGAATTATTGTTTTAATTTCAAAGTTGTACCCAAATTCTAAATTTCGCTTATTTTGGACAAAAAAATGGATTTAATCGTGTTTTCTGAATAACCATGTATAAAAAATTAATGGCAACCGAACAGTACGAAAATACGATTTTCTGCAGACTTTGTTAGAGATAACCGTCGATCATAAGTCCGATTATTTTGTTTTCATAATATTATGGCTTTTTAAAATAAAAACATAAAAATATTAAATATTTTTCTAACTGATATTTTTTTGATTTACATTGACTTTTAAAGCATCTCCTAAATAGTTTTTTATACATTGAAGTATGCATAGAAAGTTTCCTTTTGATTTATAAAGAAAAAAAATTAAATTAAAAATATATTTTGAACGGATTTTATTCGTCACGCAAAATAAGGAAACGTTCTATGCATACTTCAATGTATAAAAAACTATTTAGGAGATGCTTTAAGTCAATGCAAATCAAAAAATATCAGTTAGATGAAATTAACTTGTTCAGCAAAAATATTTAATATTTTAATGTTTTTATTTTAAAAAGCCATATTATGAAAACAAACTAATCGGACTTATGATCGACGGTTATCTCTAACAAAGTCTGCAGAAAATCTTATTTTCGTACTGTTCGGTTGCCATTTATTTTTTATAGTGTTATTCAGAAAACACGATTAAATCCATTTTTTTATCCAAAATAAGCGAAATTTGGAATTTGGGTATAACTTCGAAATTAAAACAATAATTCTTAGTAAAAAAATATTCTAAAATGAAAGATGGAGGTACTTTACTCTTAGCGGAAATTCAAATTTTTGATCCTACCCCGTATACCAGAAGACTTTTACCGGATTTAATGGGTGTTATTTTGGTTTGAGAACATGCAGAACCTATCTAAAATAAAATTAATTTTCCAAACTTAAAGATAAAAAACTTTCCCATATGCTGCGCACTTTCTGCCGGTCACTGTATAACAACAAATATATGGTTGTCCTTTTTACTTAATGTTATTTAAACAACGGTTGCAGCTAGTTGCGAAAAGGAGTTTTTAATAATATTCATGTGTCACAGGCATATAAAAAATGTAAAATGCGTAACAGGCTGTATAAATGGCACACTCTGTACTAACGGGGGTTTTGGTTATTACAGGTTGCCATCCACTAATTTGAGTTGGCAGCATCGTTTCAACTGACTAACTTCGTAGCAATCGACGCGCCCCAACTATGAAAATACTGGGTCGTTATTTGGGTTTGTTTTGTTGAAAAAAAAAACTAATAATATCTGGACATCGCTACAGCACAACAATTTATCATAAGCAATTTAAAAAATGTCTATGATATTTATACTATCTTCATTACTTCTGGAAAGAGATATCCTCTGCCTCTTTTTTCTTATTAAAACACAATTATGCACTAAACAGAGTGGCATTGTTAATAAAATTTAAAAAAATTAAAAATTGCTCCACAAAATTAATAAACACGCGAACAAGTTCGTAACAATAGGCTTGATTGGCTCGCCGTGGTTCGGCGAGACTCGTATTTTTGGTTGGCGTCAATATAATAATTTCAAATGGTTTCCAACTTTTTCTAGGGAGCCTTTCCTAATAACACAGGTCTTATGGGGAATAAGCATTCTACTTTTTTTCATGGGCCTGTGATTGTCAGCGGCAATGTGAAAAGATCGTTTCTTACGGTGTCCAACTCGACTCCGCCTCGGAGGATTATTGTCGTCGTGAGCAAATCCTCATTTTCGCACCAATTGCATAATAAACTATTATAAAGGCCATTGTAGTAGATGTAGGGCATGTAAAGTACATTTATAACATCTGACAGGTTATAGTTATTGTTTTTAAAATGTATACTACGCCTCTTTTAATAATAATTGATGTCACATGCGATAAACTGTAACTTCTTGTACTAGTTGCAAACGGTAATCATTGGGTACTGGTAGCTAAGTTTCAACGTATCCGTTGTATTATTTAAACTTTCTTTTGTCGAACTTTGTCGTGCCTGGCTTTTTTATTATAAATATCTAGTTATTGTAAATTTTTAAATTTTTTCTTGTTAGAGGTTCCTAAAAATATTGTGAATAGTGATTTTATATGCATAGCTGATTATTTAATAAAAATTTTAAGATTTTTATTGTTTTTCTTTCCTTTTCCGCATTTTCCCCCAGGTACTCTATCAACGGGAAATATTGCATTGAATAGTTTTTAAATTTTCTACTAGTCAAATTTTTTATAGTTTCCTAATAATATTGTCACGAAGTTCTCTTCGTGGGCCGGGACGTGATGAGGGGAATGAAAGTCCGGAGATCTATAAAATGGCGTCTATTGAACTCTTCTTAAGCTTTACCCTAGCAGGTGAACCAGCATGTCCTTTATGATTCCGCGTAGGTGCGTCACATGGCCTAGACCAAGGTTTGTCACCTAATGTTAACTGGATGAGCAGATGCGTCACTTGGCCTTGTCACCTGTTAGCAGATTGACCGGGCGATGAACACCGATGCTGCCACTAAATCTGGCCCGGCTTATATAGTCGAAATACTGCGCGTCGCACTTGACCCCGATCTTGGGTACAGTGGGACGCGACCTCAACAACGTACAGTGGTCGAGTACCCAAAATATACCGGGCCACTGTGAGATTTAGTTGACAATATCAAATTATAGTGCTTTAGGGAAATCACAACAGAAACGCTGTTCGGACGTTTTTAATACGATTGACACCGAATTTTTGATATTCATTCGTTATCGAACGTTCCAGTGTTGGTAAGCTGTGTTTGTGATCAATTGCGTTTTTCGATTAATTTTTAAAATTTTTTCGAAATAGAACTATTTAGTGCGAGGGGTGTTTCACCCGGGACATTTGGTGTACACTTGAGGGGAAATAGTAGGAAATTATGAGGTAACCCAGTAAACCAAAGCTGGCGGTAAAAGTTCGACCGCCTTCCGGCACTGACGGGAAATCGACGGCTCTTGTTTCCGATTACTGGCCACTTCTGGCTATCGCGTTACCTTCCATGTGTCGAACTACCACGGCTAATAGTCTGCCACCCGATGGTGGTAGTATAGCGCAGCACATGAGAAACGGACCTTATCTTTCGAATCGGACACGGTTAGAAGATATCTCGCCGGTAAACCGTAAAAAAATTTAAAGAGTCATCAGCTTCTGCATAAACGTCCAGAAAAATTTGAAATGTTTAAATGCAATAAATGTGACTTTCAAACTAACCGAAAACAAAATTTAAAGAGTCATCTGCTTCAGCATAAACGTCCAGAAGAAGTTGAAATGTTCAAATGCAATAAATGTGACTTTCAAACTAAACATAAACAGTATTTAAAGTCTCATCTGCTTCTGCATAAAACTTCAAAAGAAGTTGAAATGTTCAAATGCAATAAATGTGACTTTCAAACTAGATATGAACAGAGTTTAAAGAATCATCTGCTTCTGCATAAAAGTCCAGAAGAAGTTGAAATGTTTAAATACAATAAATGTGACTTTCAAACTAACCGTAAACAAAATTTAAAGAGTCATCAGCTTCTGCATAAAAGTCGAGAAAAATTTGAAATGTTTAAATGCAATAAATGTGACTTTGAAACTAGATACAAACAGTGTTTAAAGACTCATCCGCTTCTGCATAAACGTCCAGAAGAAGTTGAAATGTTCAAATGCAATAAATGTGACTTTCAAACTAAACATAAACAGTATTTAAAGTCTCATCTGCCTCTGCATAAAACTTCAAAAGAAGTTGAAATGTTCAAATGCAATAAATGTGACTTTCAAACTACATGTCTGTATTTTCTATTAATAATTGCGATTAATACAACTAAGGTGCTGAGTTTTTACAACGGAACACATTTGTGCCCATCCATCTCCAACTTTTACCTATTATTTCTCTGTGCAACGGAAGCGAACCATTTTCTTTTCGTAAGTTAAGGTAAGAAACGGCTTAGTTAACGGGAGCGCATAGCGAAATACCAAAATACATTCACTCTGGTATATACAGATGCCTCTAAAAACGCATCCAGAGTCGGATACGGTATACACATCCCGGGGATAAAATATAACTTCTCATCAAGACTCCCAAATAAATTAGGAATTTGCACGGCAGAGATAGTGGCACAGCCCCCTCTGGTTGCTGTGATAGTGGCCATCCACGAACCCAGACAGCACAAAGACATCTTAAAGATATCCAAAAGATGTCAACAATAGACATTCATGACGTCTTATGGACGTTTCTTAACGCCATCAAGACATCTTATGGATATCTTAAAAAGGTCGTATGTTACAAAACCCAACGTCTATACCACATCTTATGGACGGCTTACAGATATCTTATGGACACCTGATAGATGTCTCATGGATACCTTATAGATGTCTTATGAACATCTTATAGATGTCTTATGAATACCTTATACATGTCTTATGGACGCCTTAGATACATTTTATAGGCTAAACCGCAGAGCCCTAAAACATTTTGTTTTGTTTGTTAAACATGAAACATCATATTGCTTAATAATTGGTTTTATTAACGTATTACATAATTAAAACTTTTTTAATAATGAATTTCGCCTATCTGTGGCCCTTCTTAGCCACGTCGCGATGGCATCCTCGGCATCTTTTCTACTGTTTTGAAGCCATGTTTTGTCAGCAGATTTATTGACACTGCATCCACTGATTATAGACCAATTTTAATTATTCGAAAACTAAAAACAAACACCACACCACAGAAAAATATGTACCATACAAAACGTTTTTTAATCTACAATTCGTTTTCTTTTAACGGTTCACTAAGTAGAAAGTAAAAAACTGCAAGTTATCATCAGCAAAACTATCAAAAATCAAGCCCATCGACAGTTGACAGTGTTGACCTTGCGTCAATTTCAAATGGCAAAGGGGAGCGCTTTGTTGCCAATCCTAAGTTGTTCGCGATGTTGCAAAATTTACCGATTCTAAAATTTAACTCTATTGTTTGTCGTTTACAAAAAAAAAACGATTCAAGAAAACGTCCGAATTGGTAACAATCATTTAAATTCGATTAGACAAGTATACAAAAAAATAATAAAAGTTCTGAGAACGGGGACGGTCGGGTTTGTTCGGGCTGACGATCCGAGATGGCGGCAATCCAAAGTGCCCATTTAAAAAATATATAAGCTAGAGAAAGACAGGGATACTACAAAGACAGAAGAGAGACAAATCTCTTTCTGTGCTATAACCTAAAAAAACACGAACGTCATATTTACGATATTTTAGCGACATCTAATGGACGTCATCTTACAACATCTTATGTATGTCTTGAAAAAAACGTCTTTAAGATGTCTTTTGTAGGTCTGCAGGCGTTCAGACATAATTAAGACCTAAAATCGACGTCTTTAAGACATTGTGTGCTGTCTGGGAAGCGACTAATGTTATACTCAGCAAAAATATTAAAAAGGCCATCATCCTATCTGACTCACAAGGCGCTATTAAGAAGATAAATGGAACAAGCCTACACACAAAAAATAACTTTGTAGCCCTCCAGGGCCCGCTCTAGGGGGGGGGGGAGGGGGGGGGGGGCAACCTGGGCCCCTGCCCAGGGCGACAAGTTGGGAGAGCGGCATGAAAAATCTAAAAACTACAGGGGCCATAAATCCCAGTTTTGCCTAAGTATGTTTCTATGTATATTTGAAGTTTGAACCATTCCAATTCCCAGTTAACAAAATTAATTTGATTGAAATTAAAATTGAGGGAAGCTAGCGCGGGCCCTGCTCCTTACAAAAAAACTTTTGCTTGAAGCGCTTGACAGTAGAACAGAAATAAGGCTCGCATGGATACCGGGTCATGTAAAAATCTTGGGTAACTAACAAGCCGATCAACTTGCGAAAATAGGAAGTAGCCTAAACATATATAGGTACCAAAAAACCTAGAGCTAGATAAAGAGGAAATACTACCAGAGATAAGGAAAACAATCCTAAAGGAACATAACATAGCATGGAGGAAATCGTTGAAAATCAAAGGTAGAGCTTACGCTGGCTTAAAGGAGGAATTCCCAAAAAACAGACGGATCACGAAGATCGGATTCACCGATAGGCGTCACATCACAGCAATAATCAGATTGAGATCAGGACACTCCCAATAAACATTTTTGGTTGTATATTATTTACAGTTAATGCTATATCACCTACCCTAAATAACTTGTGTGTGTGATATATTTAGTAATAGAAATATTTCTGTTACTCTTATTTATAAAACCCTTAAAATACTTAAATGGGGAGTTTATAAAAGGTTGCGGAAACCTTTGTTTAGTAACGCTATATAAATTTAAGTTATCTAACTAAAAGTAACAGAAAGGTTGTAGTAAGCACTATATATAACATATCATAAATAACCGCATCTAACACTAAATGAGGCTACGAAAAACTTTATATAACCTCTGTTTATAAAACCATTGGTAACGATTACTACATGCAAGTTTTATAAAATCCTGATGGAAATATTTACGTTGCCTTCTTACTTTATACTTATAGTGATTTTATTAACCCGTTATAACAATAGGTTACCAAAAGCCGCAGATTATAGAACTCCGAAACCTTCTTATAAACCTCTATTACCTTTATATAACCATTATATTACTTGGTGTTACTATAAGTTACGAAAAATGTTTATTGGGCTGTCTATAACCATCATATACCCACCTATTTAGAATTGGAGTCAAAGACAGCCCTGAATGCGACTGTCGACAAATTGACAACTTGGACCACATTTTTCTAGAATGTCCGATAAATGATATACCCCCCAGTAAACACGACATGAAAGCTCCGGAGGTGGACAGAAGGCGCATTGCCGAAACGTCGGTGTCGGGCCGCCAGCTACAATATCGGCGGCGTGGAGGTAGGGCATGACCGCTCGGCCGCCGGGCGGCTTAATAGCTACATAACGAACCTGGTTGTGCAGTACAGACGCTACTTTTTACCACTGAGCCGCGGGCTGAACAGATTTGATTAGCGCGCGGCATCTCGACGAGACCGCGGACGGTTCGCTGGCAATTCATTTAAGAGGGAAGTCTTTACCATTAAAACTCACCGTAAAGTAAAAAACAAACAGTTTTATTGTTTAACAAACCCTGCAAATATAAGACGTTATTCTGATTTATTTACACATAACTTTTTATTATTTTTTTTTGCGACTCATCCGCCCGCCTTCTCTGTCGGAAGCATTTTTATCCAGTTTCTAATGGTCAGAACAATATATGAATTTGTTGCATTGGACGCTATTGGATTTCTTCGTACAGCACCTAAAAACCATTTGGTTTGGTTAAGTTATATAATAAGTACTATAAAATACTGCATACAAAGAATAGCCAAGCATGCACTATTTTTTTTTTGTTTTAACACTTTCAACTTTACATATTATGAGAGTAACAGAGGTATAAAAAAATTTACATAAAATTATATAGGTATGAAACTTAAACTCACTTATAGTTTTGTTCTCTGGTACTGAATTATCTGTCTGAGGGGTGTCTTGTTATCTTGGAAATCAGTTAAAGTTAGTCTAATGATGAATCCTGTATTCTGCCTACAGGCACTGAATCTTCTTGAGAAATGTAGCTTTTATAATAATAAATGAAATGAACGCCTCTTGCTCGTGGAAAAATAATTTTAATGTTCTGTCTACCGTCATTCACCTGTCAAGTGTCAGTTCTTTCGCAGAAGCACAACGGCGCGAATTTCAAAAATACGCGGCTGGCTTGCGATTAGCCATAGCCAAACAAGTAAAACGAGGAACGTAGTAATGAGCTACCCGCGCGCGGGTGGTACACGGCACGTCGACTCTTTTGTCACAACCGGCAAGATATCTTCTAACCGTGTCCGATTCGAAAGATAAGGTCCGTTTCTCATGTGCTGCGCTACTACCACCATCGGGTGGCAGAGTGGTAGTTCGACGCATGGAAGGTAACGCGATAGCCAGAAGCGGCCAGTAATCGGCAACAAGAGCCGTCGATTTCCCGTCAGTGCCGGAAGGCGGCCGAACTTTTACCGCCAGCTTTGGTTTACTGGGCCGGTTTTAATCTGTATGAGGAACTAAGAAAAATTGGTTTGCAGCTCCCTCTTAATATGAATACTGTTTTGTATAATCCAAAAGAAAACATGATTAAACTAATAATACGGTACATTAATTATTATAAAATAAAACTATAATAAAAATAAAAAAAAAAACAATTAAAGAAATAAGTTAGTGAATTGTCTTATCTAGGTTCTACTCAGTAAATCCCTTCTTTTTAGTAAATGTCACTCCTATGTTGTAATTGTCAAAACTAAACCCTTGACCCTTAAAATAGCAGGTAAGAAAAGGTCAAATACACAAATCCAGAGACTTATATTAAGCAGTCCAAACCGCATTGTACGCAAAGAAGAAAAGTCAGTGGTCGTGACATGGTACAGACCAGACAACATCACGATCACTCCTAATGTGCTGGCAAATTGCCCCCAGGGAGCAGAGCCATTGAACAAGACAAGACACATTCGTGACAAGCAACGAAATAAGAATACAGGTAGTGATGGGAAAAATCGAGTTATTTCAATAATCGATTACCGAGCATTCGAGTGATTTAAAAAACCGAATGATAATCGATTGTTCACTCAAATTGTATATGAGGGGCAATTTAACAAAAATTCATTTTTTAATAACTTAAATTATCAACCACATATATTTGACTTCTAAAAAAAAAAAAAAAAAAGGTCGCCAGTTCCATAAACTAACTACTTTGTATAGCCCCGCAATGACTGATCGGTTATTTTTTTTTACTCGAGTGATCCCATCACTATCAAAAACCATTATGTTCATCACTCTTTTCGTCACTCGAATGATTTCCGAAGATAATCGAATAATTCGAGTGATTGAAAAAACCGAGTGATCGGTTATTTTTCACTCGAGGCATGCCATCACTAGAAGTAGGGTATGGTAGATTGACAGTTGTCCGGGATGGGGTCTGATAGCGGCAACATTTAACGCACGCGCGTTTCCTGTTTACCTGTGGCGTATCATTAAAATGGTAATAACAAAATGATTAATGAAATTTTATTTGGACGAAAAAAATAAAAAATATATTTAGATTCATATATAGTAAAAAAGATACGGTAAGGTTGGTGTAATAAAACAATACAACTATTTCTTTTAATTATTTATTTAAATAAGGTAACGGAGGTGAAAGGGTAATGTAAATATCTGGTTAAATAACTAAAAAACACCTGTTATTATACATTAAAAAAAATTGCAGAAGACAAATTGTTTCAGATAATCGGCAAAATTATTGCCAAAACGTCTACGTTAAAAAATAAAATTTTAAAAAAACCTTACTCTTTCTTCATGAACCAAATCACAAGAAAATAATAAAATATAATATAATATAGTCCTGTTTATTATAATATGTACCTAAATAATATTAATGAGATTTCTAGTATACAAGAAAATTGTCAAATGACAAACTATGCAGATAATACAAACATTTTATTTATTTGTAGTATCAACAACTTAACAAGTTAATTATAGATACATAAACCCCATTTCTAAAAGCTATCCTAAGCTATAATAAATATTCAATTAGCATTTGCCCAAGCAGTTCATTCCTTAATTTTAATTTTTGATAGTTTAAATTATATATGTCAATGTCTCCACAATATTTATTAAAATAGAGCAGTCACAGTGGTGAGTTTTTGTATAGATTTGTCCTCGGTGTAGGAATATAAAATACATGTGCGGATCTAGTATTGACTAAGCCTATTCTAAACGGAAGCAGTCCTAAGAACTCTTTATTATCTATTTTGTCTCTAATTATTTTATATAAGAAAATAATTCTTGCTTCTATACACAATAGTCTTAAAGAAGGGAAATTAAACGAATTACACACAAGCCCTTGATCTGTACCTCTTGGCG
The DNA here is from genome assembly GCA_963969555.1 of Polydrusus pterygomalis. NCBI lineage: Eukaryota > Metazoa > Arthropoda > Insecta > Coleoptera > Curculionidae > Polydrusus > Polydrusus pterygomalis. Next base: position 117,784,985 of record OZ018376.1, read on the forward strand.
GATAAACTGAAAATGACTTGTAGTACAAAAATTTTTAAAATTTACGCTGAATAGATTTTGAAAGAGCAATCTTATTGGTATACTGAGGATCCCAAATAGTGCATGCATACTAAAGTTTTGTAGCTACCAGGGATTTATATAAAGTTATTATGGCGTTAACATTTTTAAAGTATTTACAAGTTCTTATTATAAATCCTAGCATATAAAGACCATGAGCTTCTCGAGCAACATATTTAACAATTTATGATTGAAGTAAATAATTTTTGTTTTTCTAAAGATAAACTGATAATAAATAAATCAAAGACAGTTATCACCTTGTTTAAGACTAACCCATACACTTTGGAGAATCCGGAAACAGTAACCATTAATGATTGTCATATAAGATTAAAGGAATTGTAACCTTACGGCCCCCGGCTCATATGACCGGAGTAAAAAGCTGAAAGAAATATTAATTAGTGGGTAATTAAAATAGGTTAATTAAATTAACAATAACCTGCAAAGCTGAAAAATAAAAATTACTTTTTTATTATTATTATTACAACAAAAAAATTGTGCCCTTGGAGGTCAGATTTAACACAAAAGTGTTATTTGCACGACTCATGGTATTGAGTCTATTCACCTATTCCAGAATTCCACATGTGACATTCAAATACATAAAATAATGCATTAGCATGTCTCACATACAATAGAGAAATAGGCTCGGACGTGACCGTCTAGATTCGGGCAAGAATCTATGGCCGACCCTACGTTGTGTTCGTCAGGTTCGCTGAAAAATACTAATTGAAGTATTATACTGAGTGGACAAAATTTAACCAAAATCTATTATGGCCGTTAGTTAAATAAACACTATTTTAAAGAAAACTTTGAAACACGACAGGAAGGCAGAATTCTTCGCTATAAAAAAAAAATAAAAGAAAATTCAAAACAAAAGTTGTCAGTTGTGCAAAAGAAAGCTCCTGGAACGCACTCTCGACCACGTTTCCAAAGGTTTCCCTACCCCGTGCACAGGACGAGACTATGGGGCTGTCGCTCAGGGCAGTAGCCCTTCTCTATAGGTTCCCCTCATACAGTTGCTGGTCCCGGCTGTCGGCGGGCTGTCCCACGTTGAAGGAAACATTGTGAACCGACAAGTCTGTATCAAAAGAACGAGTCATTCACTGTTCCCTGTACAACCTCCAACAGAATTTAAGGTTAAGTTTTAGTTTTTAAAGTTACTCATAAAAGAAGCAAAAACTGCCACCTTTTGTTTAAACATCAGAACGCTGGTATCGTTGCTTCAGACTAGCACATAACATAAGAAAATGAGAGGGCTTTTTCCTGCCTGATAAAAATCCCCACATCCCCACGAGATTAATCTCGTTGCTACGTCCAGCGTGAGGCTGTCGGCTCCGTAACAGCGCGAAGGGAGAGCATGGTAATAGGATAACCCTGAACTTAAATCATTCGGGAAAACTCACATAAACTCAGTTATGAAAAAAACAATTAAGGTTCTTTTGGTTTGTTAATCGTGAGGTTTGTTGAGTTTTATTTTATTTTGGTCTTAACAACAGATACCAAAAAAAAATAACAAACAAAACTTTGTTACTGTTTTAAAGCCATAATTAGTTTTGGGTAGACATAAATGATAGTAACTATAATCTTAATTTTCATTTAAAATTGCTAACCTGGAAGGTCAGTAAAACTGTTTCGCTCCCTTTCACCTTCTGATGTCATTTTAATAACTTAATTTTTTTGTTACTCTCTAAAAATTAAAATATAAATTTTAAAATCGTTGTGAAATAGATAATTAGTATCAAACTTTCATTTTGGTATTATATTTAATCTTTTCCTCCCCCTTTATTTAATTTAATTTAGGTTGATATAGTAAACAACGTAAAATTGATTAAGAATTTTGTTGCTATAGGTTGATTATTTTTCTCCTTTAAGAGTGAGAGAAAATATTAGATTTCTTTATTGTTTATTTAAAGACATAAGCGGTGAAATCCAAGACAAACGGGATTACCGAGCAGATGTCATGTAGGAAAATATGAGATTTATTTATATTTTGTTTATTTAAAGACATAAGCGGTGAAATCCAAGACAAACGGGATTACCGAGCAGATGTCATGTAAGAAAATATGAGATTTATTTATATTTTGTTTATTTAAAGACATAAGCGGTGAAATCCAAGACAAACGGGATTACCGAGCAGATGTCATGTAAGAAAATATGAGATTTATTTATATTTTGTTTATTTAAAGACATAAGCGGTGAAATCCAAGACAAACGGGATTACCGAGCAGATGTCATGTAAGAAAATATGAGATTTATTTATATTTTGTTTATTTAAAGACATAAGCGGTGAAATCCAAGACAAACGGGATTACCGAGCGGATGTCATGTAAGAAAATATGAGATTTATTTATATTTTGTTTATTTAAAGACATAAGCGGTGAAATCCAAGACAAACGGGATTACCGAGCAGATGTCATGTAAGAAAATATGAGATTTATTTATATTTTGTTTATTTAAAGACATAAGCGGTGAAATCCAAGACAAACGGGATTACCGAGCGGATGTCATGTAAGAAAATATGAGATTTATTTATATTTTGTTTATTTAAAGACATAAGCGGTGAAATCCAAGACAAACGGGATTACCGAGCAGATGTCATGTAAGAAAATATGGGATTTATTTATATTTTGTTTATTTAAAGACATAAGCGGTGAAATCCAAGACAAACGGGATTACCGAGCAGATGTCATGTAAGAAAATATGAGATTTATTTATATTTTGTTTATTTAAAGACATAAGCGGTGAAATCCAAGACAAACGGGATTACCGAGCAGATGTCATGTAGGAAAATATGAGATTTATTTATATTTTGTTTATTTAAAGACATAAGCGGTGAAATCCAAGACAAACGGGATTACCGAGCAGATGTCATGTAAGAAAATATGGCATTTATTTATATTTTGTTTATTTAAAGACATAAGCGGTGAAATCCAAGACAAACGGGATTACCGAGCAGATGTCATGTAAGAAAATATTTTTTAACAAAGAAAAATTAGTAATTTAAAATTATATTCCTATATCATTAAAATAAATTTTGTTGTTTACCATACCTACAGTCTGAAAAATATATTTTGCCCTGTATATAAAAAAAAACAACCAGTATTCCCAAATTAGAGTAACCCAACAAAATAAAAAAACTAAAGAAAATAAACTTGGTCTTTAAGAACTTAACACACTTTTAAAAAAAAACATCCCCAGAATTCTAAATTGTTACACCAATTAAATCCACACAAATAAAATTAAACCCATTTAACCCAATACCATTTGTTTGGCTATTTGAATTTTTGTATTTAGAAAAATTAATTTTAAAGAAAATCAACAGAAAATAAACTTATGATGACTCTTGAATTTAGGTGCTTACCGTACCTATCGAAGTTAATAAGTGTCTCTTTAGAAATTCTCTGTCTAGCAGCTAACCACTCTTCTCCCCCACCAAAGTCTTCGTTTGTGCGTTTTAACACCCTGCGTCGTTTGTAATACGAAGTACGACGTTGGCTGCTATATAAAAAAATCAATAATTGCGGCAAAGATGTGAACGGTCCAAAGTTCACGCGTCCTCCTAAATATCATCGGAAATATACTGAGGATTTTCAAGATTGGCTACCTAAATAGATTTATCAGGGCCTATATTTGGAAATGAAAAGTTAATACACTTTTAAAAAAAAATTTGACCAGTATTGCAGGGTAAATTAAAATCATAATATAATTTAAATTAAATATAAATAATAGAGTAAAATAATTAAACCTCAGGGCGTAACATTGGGGAAAGAATAAGTTTACCAATAAATAAATTAACAAAATTAATGAAAAAATTTCAAATAAGGGCACCTAGGTCTGCTCTGTCACAGTCACCCCCTATTATTTTGAGCGAAAAACAGGGTTATGAGCGAAAAATAATACCAAACAACGGTACAATTAAAAAAAACTTCAATCCTGAAAAAAAAAAAATCAACCACATCAGTACAATTTGAAAAAAACTTCAATCCTGGTCACGGCACCACTGTAACCTTACGGCCCCCGGCTCATATGACCGGAGTAAAAAGCTGAAAGAAATATTAATTAGTGGGTAATTAAAATAGGTTAATTAAATTAACAATAACCTGCAAAGCTGAAAAATAAAAATTACTTTTTTATTATTATTATTACAACAAAAAAATTGTGCCCTTGGAGGTCAGATTTAACACAAAAGTGTTATTTGCACGACTCATGGTATTGAGTCTATTCACCTATTCCAGAATTCCACATGTGACATTCAAATACATAAAATAATGCATTAGCATGTCTCACATACAATAGAGAAATAGGCTCGGACGTGACCGTCTAGATTCGGGCAAGAATCTATGGCCGACCCTACGTTGTGTTCGTCAGGTTCGCTGAAAAATACTAATTGAAGTATTATACTGAGTGGACAAAATTTAACCAAAATCTATTATGGCCGTTAGTTAAATAAACACTATTTTAAAGAAAACTTTGAAACACGACAGGAAGGCAGAATTCTTCGCTATAAAAAAAAAATAAAAGAAAATTCAAAACAAAAGTTGTCAGTTGTGCAAAAGAAAGCTCCTGGAACGCACTCTCGACCACGTTTCCAAAGGTTTCCCTACCCCGTGCACAGGACGAGACTATGGGGCTGTCGCCCAGGGCAGTAGCCCTTCTCTATAGGTTCCCCTCATACAGTTGCTGGTCCCGGCTGTCGGCGGGCTGTCCCACGTTGAAGGAAACATTGTGAACCGACAAGTCTGTATCAAAAGAACGAGTCATTCACTGTTCCCTGTACAACCTCCAACAGAATTTAAGGTTAAGTTTTAGTTTTTAAAGTTACTCATAAAAGAAGCAAAAACTGCCACCTTTTGTTTAAACATCAGAACGCTGGTATCGTTGCTTCAGACTAGCACATAACATAAGAAAATGAGAGGGCTTTTTCCTGCCTGATAAAAATCCCCACATCCCCACGAGATTAATCTCGTTGCTACGTCCAGCGTGAGGCTGTCGGCTCCGTAACAGCGCGAAGGGAGAGCATGGTAATAGGATAACCCTGAACTTAAATCATTCGGGAAAACTCACATAAACTCAGTTATGAAAAAAACAATTAAGGTTCTTTTGGTTTGTTAATCGTGAGGTTTGTTGAGTTTTATTTTATTTTGGTCTTAACAACAGATACCAAAAAAAAATAACAAACAAAACTTTGTTACTGTTTTAAAGCCATAATTAGTTTTGGGTAGACATAAATGATAGTAACTATAATCTTAATTTTCATTTAAAATTGCTAACCTGGAAGGTCAGTAAAACTGTTTCGCTCCCTTTCACCTTCTGATGTCATTTTAATAACTTAATTTTTTTGTTACTCTCTAAAAATTAAAATATAAATTTTAAAATCGTTGTGAAATAGATAATTAGTATCAAACTTTCATTTTGGTATTATATTTAATCTTTTCCTCCCCCTTTATTTAATTTAATTTAGGTTGATATAGTAAACAACGTAAAATTGATTAAGAATTTTGTTGCTATAGGTTGATTATTTTTCTCCTTTAAGAGTGAGAGAAAATATTAGATTTCTTTATTGTTTATTTAAAGACATAAGCGGTGAAATCCAAGACAAACGGGATTACCGAGCAGATGTCATGTAGGAAAATATGAGATTTATTTATATTTTGTTTATTTAAAGACATAAGCGGTGAAATCCAAGACAAACGGGATTACCGAGCAGATGTCATGTAAGAAAATATGAGATTTATTTATATTTTGTTTATTTAAAGACATAAGCGGTGAAATCCAAGACAAACGGGATTACCGAGCAGATGTCATGTAAGAAAATATGAGATTTATTTATATTTTGTTTATTTAAAGACATAAGCGGTGAAATCCAAGACAAACGGGATTACCGAGCAGATGTCATGTAAGAAAATATGAGATTTATTTATATTTTGTTTATTTAAAGACATAAGCGGTGAAATCCAAGACAAACGGGATTACCGAGCGGATGTCATGTAAGAAAATATGAGATTTATTTATATTTTGTTTATTTAAAGACATAAGCGGTGAAATCCAAGACAAACGGGATTACCGAGCAGATGTCATGTAAGAAAATATGAGATTTATTTATATTTTGTTTATTTAAAGACATAAGCGGTGAAATCCAAGACAAACGGGATTACCGAGCGGATGTCATGTAAGAAAATATGAGATTTATTTATATTTTGTTTATTTATAGACATAAGCGGTGAAATCCAAGACAAACGGGATTACCGAGCAGATGTCATGTAAGAAAATATGGGATTTATTTATATTTTGTTTATTTAAAGACATAAGCGGTGAAATCCAAGACAAACGGGATTACCGAGCAGATGTCATGTAAGAAAATATGAGATTTATTTATATTTTGTTTATTTAAAGACATAAGCGGTGAAATCCAAGACAAACGGGATTACCGAGCAGATGTCATGTAGGAAAATATGAGATTTATTTATATTTTGTTTATTTAAAGACATAAGCGGTGAAATCCAAGACAAACGGGATTACCGAGCAGATGTCATGTAAGAAAATATGGCATTTATTTATATTTTGTTTATTTAAAGACATAAGCGGTGAAATCCAAGACAAACGGGATTACCGAGCAGATGTCATGTAAGAAAATATTTTTTAATAAAGAAAAATTAGTAATTTAAAATTATATTCCTATATCATTAAAATAAATTTTGTTGTTTACCATACCTACAGTCTGAAAAATATATTTTGCCCTGTATATAAAAAAAACAACCAGTATTCCCAAATTAGAGTAACCCAACAAAATAAAAAAACTAAAGAAAATAAACTTGGTCTTTAAGAACTTAACACACTTTTAAAAAAAAACATCCCCAGAATTCTAAATTGTTACACCAATTAAATCCACACAAATAAAATTAAACCCATTTAACCCAATACCATTTGTTTGGCTATTTGAATTTTTGTATTTAGAAAAATTAATTTTAAAGAAAATCAACAGAAAATAAACTTATGATGACTCTTGAATTTAGGTGCTTACCGTACCTATCGAAGTTAATAAGTGTCTCTTTAGAAATTCTCTGTCTAGCAGCTAACCACTCTTCTCCCCCACCAAAGTCTTCGTTTGTGCGTTTTAACACCCTGCGTCGTTTGTAATACGAAGTACGACGTTGGCTGCTATATAAAAAAATCAATAATTGCGGCAAAGATGTGAACGGTCCAAAGTTCACGCGTCCTCCTAAATATCATCGGAAATATACTGAGGATTTTCAAGATTGGCTACCTAAATAGATTTATCAGGGCCTATATTTGGAAATGAAAAGTTAATACACTTTTAAAAAAAAATTTGACCAGTATTGCAGGGTAAATTAAAATCATAATATAATTTAAATTAAATATAAATAATAGAGTAAAATAATTAAACCTCAGGGCGTAACATTGGGGAAAGAATAAGTTTACCAATAAATAAATTAACTAAATTAATGAAAAAATTTCAAATAAGGGCACCTAGGTCTGCTCTGTCACAGAATATACTAAAATCTTAGGTGTGTTGTTGGATAGTAAAATGTCCTGGAAGAACCATGTCCTGGAAGAGGCATATCCTGGAAGAGCCGTGTCCAATATATGTTGTAACCAGAAGGTGTTCCAGTTAGATTCACAGTAGGATAATTATCTTCAGGCAGGTTTTGATAGGGTGTCTTATAAGATATTGCATAGGAACGTACCTGCCAAAAAAATATAAGTTTTTTAATTATTTGTTTGGCACCTTTACCAAATGACACAAAAGTAACTATAACGTGATACTAACTCTCTTTGTAAAATTTTTTTTTTATATTTTGATATGAATTTCTTTAAATGATAGAAGGTTTGGGACTTGCTTTGAATTTATTGTTTTAATCAATGGTATCTCCAGTCGTCCTCAGGTGAATATTGAGAAAACGTTTCTATCATTCTAGAAACATCATTGTCTTCAGTCTTTAAATATGAATTTCTTTGTTTATCATACCTACACTTCCATATTTTATTACATTCTTTATCCATGGGTTTAAAATTTTAAAAGTAGATTAAACCAATAAAACATCTAAAAACTTTTATCGATACATAATTTATGAAAAAGTGACAAAGCAGCTTCCTCAGAAGCATAAATAATGCAGAATTATTTGTATTCATATTCTTAAGTACCTACCTACATATTTTCCAATATATTATGTAATGACCCGATACAATAGTTTCAAAACTTACATTTTTTAACCTGGCTACTTCAAAAGTAGGCACTACTGCAGTTGGGACCAATCTAACTTTCAATCTTGAGGTTCTGTCAAAGCAATCTTCAGGAAAATGCTTCTAGCAAAGAACTGTATTTCGTGTAGGATCCCAATCACTTCGGTTTACAATTTTCAACCACGCCTTTCTTCTTAGGTAATTATTTGGAAAACTAAAAACCAATAAGTATTTTTAATTTGCTTTTTTGTAGAAATGGGGTAACCCAGTCGATTAATAAATAAATAATATTTTTCTGGTTTTATAAGACGAACGCCCATGAATGACATGCGAGGTTCGGAGGTTATGTGTATTTTGATATTAAATTAAAATATTTTTTTTTTCTATACAGATTAAAAAAGATTATATATCTAAACATAAACTTACCGATGAAATGTAATGCCCAGTTTTTTACTTCATAGCGTTTGGGAGCACCCACAAGCAGCACAACGAACCATATTTAAAGCTTATTAATTAACCCAGAATAACAACTAATTAAAATGTTTTAATCGCTGTCCAGCGCTAAAAGTATACTCCACTGTCACACTAAAGTAATTATAAGTTTACTAGTATTCGTTAAATATGGTTGTCAACTAATTAAAATGCAAAATAACTCAAAAACGGCCAAAAAAGCAGAAATCACAGCTCGACCTGTCAACCACGGTCAAACACCAAAACAAACATGGAGTCATATTGTGGTGTCTCAAAATGGCCGACTTCCGTCGGTCGGTTTGTTAGGCGGTTTATGCAAAATCCTACTTCCTTTGTATTCTTATTTCGTTGGTGACAAGACAAGACAAAAGACAACACCCCGGTGAAGCTTAAATGGACGATTTCGCAACACAGTAGAAAGAGAAAGAAGAGAGAGAGAGGTGTTAGTGTGCCTGCCGGCCATCAGGGCAAATTAGCGCTGTTGTCTTGTCGCCAGCTGGCCGTGTAACCGGGTTTTGTCGCATATTTTTGACGTATAGAAGAGAAGGACAGTTATATTCTAACCTACTATAACGCTTCCCAAACTGCGCCAGGTGCTAATTGGAACAAACCAGCCAGCCCGCCATCCATCGCCTCGTCACAACTGTCAATTTTTCTTGTCCACGTTTTTTTCTGAGGAAATTAATTAATTTTTTATTATCATTTTAATATACAATTCTATTAGTTTCTATTCTAGAAAACTTCGCCGATGTGTGTAATCTTTCAGTTATTATTCCAGCCTACTATGCAGGTAATTATTTTTTATTGTTTATCAAATTGATTTTACACTTCCTTACCTATTTTTTATATAGGAATATAGGAAATGTAAGTTTACAATAAATAAATTAACATGAAATATTTCACATACGTAATAGGTGTTGGTTAACAAGCCAATCTTAACAAAATATCACTGGGCAACCTGCAGATAACTGCAACACATTGTGCCCGAGGTAATACCTAACAATCTATCAGTTACGAACAGATAAGTTTAGTCTCTTGAAATGATAATTTTAACATTTTTGTTTTACTGAGTGGATTAAAAATTATAACATAATGGCACAAAGATAATGGTTTGAGCTAACTCGATAAGTAGATACTGGGCCATCGGCCATATTTTACAGAGAAATTTAATGTCTACCCGATACTGTTTCTTTTGTTTCAGAGAACGCTGTAAGAATCACCTGATAGTTTATGGATCTTTTAGTACGTGTCTCAATGCATCCTAGTGCTTGTGTTTATACAGTATTTGTGATAATATTATATGAATTGAGTCAATTCCAGATGAGTGAGACCTGTGAGACGTAACCTAAGGACATTAGTTTATTCTAAACAGTTATTTTTTGTTATGGTTGTCAATGCAGTTTTTATTTATAAATAAACGTAGAAAACATTATTTACGATAAAGTGCTTCCATCTTTATTTTCTAAATCTTGGTTAATATAAAAATAATGTGCATTATTTATTCCATAAAAAAAAACTTTTGTGCGTCTTTTTATTGATTTAATTTGTGATTTAATAATATTTATATTGAATCACAGATTAAATCAATAAAAACTCGTTCAAAAGTTAATAATTAAATTGAAAAGTCCTAAAACCGCTGTTCAAATTTCCCGCCATTGCGCCTCTGATGGCCGGCGGGCACACTAACACCCCTCTCTCTCTTCTTTCTCCGTCTACTGTGTTGCGATTTTTTAACAAGGAGCTAACATTTCTAACCCTATAAATTTTCTTTGCAAGACAAGTTAACGTAACCTCAGAAAATCTTATACGGTGAACCCATAGACAAGCGAGTTGCGCGCTCTCAAGGATAGATAGGCAACTTAACATACTAAATTGGTTCCCTGATAGCGCCACGTGCGACCGGTGGAAAAACTAAATATAGTCGTGGTGGGAGTAGGCGCCAAGCATAAAAATTTAAATTTTATTATTACTTTGAATTCAAATTTTCGCGCTTCCAACTTAACGGAAAAGTTTGAAGCGCGAAACATCTGATTCAAGTTAAAATAATTTGGGAGAACGAAAGGAAATTATAACAACGTTTCTTTGATATGGCGACAAGATTTATTAATATTAGATATTTACATAATTATGGTTTACATAAAAAAACAGCTTACATTATTATATTATTATTTTCTGTAGATTTTTCTAACAATTCCGTGTTATTTTCAAAGTTTTTATTTAATAAACTAGGTATTGTACCTTGTAGTTCATTAAGTTGTGAAGTAGAGTTTCTTTCTATATCTTTAATAGCTTTCGCTGTACTTTCCAATCGTTGGGCGACATTAATGAAGTCTTCAGGAGGTTCCACGCTTTTGTTAATTGCCTTGGTTTTTCTTCCCGATTTCTTTGGTCGCGACATATTAAATATATACCTATTTACGATTCTCAAACTACCGACTGCGCCATGTTAAGTTTATAAATTATATATGAATAATTATTTAATAATAACTTTATTTTTTATATATTTGACAAATCAATCATAAAATGACAATGACAATCTTTCACCAGTCCAGGTAAGACTTCAGGATCTGTCACAACAAGCCATATTTTTATCTTTCTCGCACATATTATGCAGGTACAGAGAGAGAGAGAGAGAGAGAGAGGTACAGAATGTTGGCCATGCTCATTCTAAATGAATATTCTGTTCCTACCAACGTTAGGAGATGAACAACCTTATAAAACAAAATTCCTACAATAGCGCCACTAGCGACCGGGGGGCTAAATTAAACGAACAGGGGACGACCTTCACCATTTAAGTTATCCTAGCCTGGGTGAACCGATTCCCCTATCCTGGAAAAACTACAACATCATCGCACTACTAAAACCAAACAAAGATCCTAAAATAACGGACAGTTACAGACCCATAGTGCTCGCATCTTGCTATTTAAAAATATTGGAAATAATGATAAAGAACAGGTTGGAGTGGCAACTCGAGAATAAAAAAATATTCCCATGGTACCAAACAGGGTTCAGAAAAGGCCAAGGCACACACAATGCCCACGCACTATTAATATCACACATCTCACTAGCGTTTGGAGAAAACTTATCCGTATTGGCAGTGTTTCTGGACTATAAGGCAGCCTACGATCACATAGATATCTACAAATTATATAATAAATTGATTAACCTGGAGGTCCCTTCACAAATGGCAAACTTGATTCTAAAAATACTCCAAGACAAAGTATTATACTCCAAAAATAAGGATGGCAATCTTATAGGACCAACGATGGCTAATTGTGGAATCCCTCAAGGATCGCCCCTTAGTACGCTGCTATTTAATATTTATCTTAGGGACATCTTCCATATCCTTTGCCCAGAGCTCTATCTCATTGGTTATGCACTGTTCATAAAAGGCAAGAATATCTCAGAAATGAAGCAAAAAATCACAGAGGCGTTGGAGAGAATTACAACCTGGCTAGAAGAAAATAACCTATTTCTGGCAGTGGAAAAGTGCGAGGCAGTACTGTTCACAAAAAACAAGCGGCAAGAAGCGGGCGCACCTATTACATTAAAAAATACACACATAAATTTTAAAAACGAAACAAAGTACCTGGGACTAATCCTACACAAAAACCTTGACTGGAGAAAACAGGTTGAAGCCATCATCTCTAAGGCAAGAAGGGGTATTAATTTAATTAAAACATTTTGCCGAGTGTGGTGGGGAGCAGATCCACAGACAATACTAACAGTATACAATGGCCTAGTGAAATCCCACATAGACTACGGGTCAATGTTTTTTAACCCTTCACCTAAGACAATACTAAACAAACTAAACACAATACAGTACCAGGGCCTAAGGGTAGCCCTGGGTTGTATGAACTCCACCCCAACCAACATACTTCTGACAGAGGCAGCCGAAATTGACTTAGAACATAGAAGAAAAATCCTAGCCTCCAATTTTCTAGCAAAAATTTTATGCATAAAAGAACACCCTCTGGTCCCAGTGTTAGTAAAGACACGTGAGCTCCAGGCAAAGAATGTCGGCTTTTGGAAGAACAGAGACTCGCCGTACCTGATACAGGCACTAAACTACTTCATCCCCTTTTACAACCACCTATATAAATCTGATAACTACCCTATATTTGACGTTGAATATGAAATACAGATAAGAAACATAAAGATACTTGATTTAAACCTCAGCAAAAAAAACGAAGTTATGGCTAAGAACCAGTTCTGTGAACGCATAGCGATATTCCAAAATACATTCACCTTGGTATATACAGATGCTTCTAAAAACGCATCCAGAGTGGGATACGGTATACACATCCCGGGGATAAAATATAACTTCTCATCAAGACTCCCAAATAAATTAGGAATTTGCACGGCAGAGATAGTGGCCATCCACGAAGCAGCTAATGTTATACTCAGCAAAAATATTAAAAAGGCCATCATCCTATCTGACTCACAAAGCGCTATTAAGAAGATAAATGGAACAAGTCTACACACAAAAAAAAACTTTGTAGCCCTACTTACAAAAAGACTTTTGCTTGAAGCGCTTGACAGTGGAACTGAAATAAGGCTCGCATGGATACCGGGTCATGTAAAAATACCGGGTAACGAACAAGCAGACCAACTTGCGAAAATTGGAAGTAGCCTAAACATACCAAAAAACCTAGAGCTAGATAAAGGGGAAATACTACCAGAGATAAGGAAAACAATCCTAAAGGAACATAACATTGCATGGAGGAAATCGTGGAAAATCAAAGGTAGAGCCTACGCTGGCTCAAAGGAGGAATTCCCAAAAAACAGATGGTTCACGAAGATAGGATTCACCGATAGGCGTCACATCACAACAATAATCAGATTGAGATCAGGACACTGTCTAACCAACTACCACCTATTTAGAATTGGAGTCAAAGACAGCCCTGAGTGCGACTGTCGACAAATTGACAACTTGGAACACATTTTTCTAGAATGTCCGATAAATGATATCCCCGGTTTTAACTTGTATGAGGAACTAAGAAAAATTGGTTTGCAGCTCCCTCTTAATATGAATACTATTTTGTATAATCCAAAAGAAAAAATTATTAAACTAATAATGTGGTATATTAATTATCATAAAATAAAAATATGAACAATTAAAGAAATAATGTACTGAAGTGTCTAGGTTCTACTCAGTAAATGATTGTACTGTCTACTAACCCCGAAATCCTTTCTTTTTAGTAAATGTCACTCCTATGTTGTAATTGTCCATACTAAACCCTTGACCCTTAAAATAGCAGCTAAGAAAAGGTCAAATACACAAATCCAGAGACTCACACAGTTAATCAGTCCAAACCGCATTATATGCAAAGAAGAAAAGTCAGTGGTCGTGATATGGTACATTCCAGACAAAATCACGACCACCCCTAATGTGCTGGCAAATTGCCCCCAGGGAGCAGAGCCATTAAGAACAAGACAAGACAAGACAACCTCAGAAAATAAAACAACACTTTTATATAAACATTTCGTTCTTGTATTGGTGTTTTGTGCTTGTAGTTCTACTCTACTATACAAGTAGTATACGTTGGTTCTACTTAAGTTTCTTGACAACAGAAGTTTCCTAATCCTTTATTATAAAATATGGAATCCATTTCTGACCAGAAAATGGACAAGACCCATTTAATGCACAAGAATTTAGTTGCAGAAGCAAAAACCACAAAAACTAATTCAGGACGTCCTATTTATGTACAAAATACAGAATTCGTCTGTTCTCCAAGCTTTTTCCCTGTATTAGAACATAAAAATGTATCAAGTTGTGCAACTTCAGAATTGGAAAATGCTTTCAATTTACTGATAAAAGAGGAGACGGAAACAGATGATTATGAAAATAAAATTATTCTACTTGAAGCTCCTATAAGTTGTTATACTAATGAGTATGTTAAACAAGAACTTGACTTAGGAGAATTGGAAAACAAAGTAACTATTCAAAATGGGTTTGTTATGGATAAATCAGTTCACATTCCTTACTCCCTTAATAATGAAGTTTTATAATTATGACTGACGAAATATTTTCTTCTTTCTTTGATAAGCTAAGTTTATAAATAAGCTTTTTAGGCAAAGCGCTAATATTAAATAAGCTGGACCCAAATAATTTTTTTTTCAAGGTATAATGAACCTATTTCTACACAGAACAAGGCACTGGTTAAAATGGAAATCAACTCGACAGAGAATGATGTGGAGCAAAAGCATGAAATTGCCCCCGAAATTGCCTTTATTGACTTTACAGGTAAAAACGAAGAGTTGGACATTAAAGAAGATTTGGAAGAACGTCAAATCAGGTGGGTACCTACTTTTTAGAAATTTGAAATAATAACACAGATAATATTATCTGTGATAATAAGTTAAAAATATGTTATTTTCTTTAAGTATGGGTTGAAAAACTACTCTTTCCTGAGGCCAACGTTTTTGCTGTTTATTTAACCATCCTGAACAGTTTATTTTTCTATCATTCATTTTATACTTACATTTTGATTTGTACCGGGTGAACAACTAAGAATGGTCGTCGGCTATATCTCAGAAACTGGAAGTCATAGAGCTTTTAAGTAAAATATTTTTTAGTAAAAGTGCACAAAAGAAAAAGTTGGAAATTGTTTTCGAGTTTGTAAAACGTCTGCCATGACCACTGCAAATATTAAGATTTTCTTCGTGTTTTGACTAAATAAGAGGTACCGAAAACATCTTTGTTTTAATGCTTAGATATTTCTTTATAAATTTCATAATTCACAAATTTCTCTATCTAGTGAAATAAAGTGGTGGGGGGAATTCAAATGTTTTTTTACATAAACTAAGATTACTCTTATTTGGCATAACCGATTTTAACTAACATGGTCTTATTTAAAAGAGTAGTATTTTATTTACAAATTGTGCCTTTTCTATTATATCCTTGAACTTTACCTTCGCCGCTAGATGGCGTTAACTGAAATATAAGCGAATATTAGGCTTTTTTGCGACAAAGTTAAATACAATGATATGTCTGTTTTAACAGGATCAGATAGATAATTAAACTCTTAACATTTTCGTAAAAACCTCATATTCGTATCTTTTATAGAATCGGAGTTATTAACTAAAATATACTAATATATCGACTTTTTTCGTTTTAAGGGCCTTTTAGTTTATATATTGGATGCTTTTCGCGCACATTAATTATAAATGAACAGACAGTTACAAAAAGTGCTAACTATAACAATAAAAAATATTATTGAAAACTTCTACCTATATTTTCAAAATTTATAATAAATTATTTATACTGCAATTTACTTCTTTAAAATCGCACACTAAATTTTGGGAGAAAATGTATTTATGACGGCCCAAATGTTCAAAATCATTATTAATGCAAGCCTGCAACCTCTCCTGCATGTATAAAACAGCAGTTTCAATTTCCGCAACTGATATATTTCCTAACGCCGCTGTAATTTTCTCAATCGCAAAATTTTCTCTGCTTGTAGGCCCATTGGAAAAAACAATGTCCTTAACCCTCCCCCACAAATAAAAATCTAGGACGGTAAAGTCTGATGACCTAGCTGGCCAGGGAAATAAACTTCCCCGTCCAATCCACGTGCCAGGATATGCCCAATCTAAGAACTCCCGTACGTTTACAGAAAAATGCGCCGGACACCCATCGTGCTGAAAAAACATGTCACTGCGAACATCCAAAGCAACATATGTTAAAAGAAGCGGCAGCTCATTTACTTAAAAATTCAAATAAACCACTCCAGTGAGAGTTTGGTCAAAGAAAACGGGTCCAATGATTTTACCCCCCAGAATGCCGCACAGTCCTAGATTTTTATTTATTTGTGGGAGATGGTTAAGGACATTGTTTTTTCCAACTGGCCTACAAGCAGAGAAAATATGATTGAGAAAATTACAGCGGCGTTAGGAAATATATCATTTGCGGAAATTGAAACTGCTGTTTTATACACGCAGCAGAGGTTGCAGGCTTGCATTAATAATGATTTTAAACATTTGGGCCGTCATTAATACATTTTCTCCCAATATTTAGTGTGCGATTTTAAAGAAGTAAATTGCAGTATAAATAATTTATTATAAATTGTGAAAATATAGGTAGAAGTTTTCAATAATATTTTTTATTGTTTTAGTTAACACTTTTTGTAACTGTCTCTTCATTTATAATTAATGTGCGCGAAAAGCATCCAATATATAAACTAAAAGGCCCTTAAAACGAAAAAATTCGATATATTAGTCTATTTTAGTCAATAACTCCTATTCTATAAAAGATACGAATATGAGGTTTTCACGAAAATGTTAAGAGTTTAATTCTCTATCTGATCCTGTTAAAACAGATATATCATTGTATTTAACTTTTTCGCGAAAAAGCCTAATAATCGCTTATATTTCAGTTAAGGCGATACATCACCGAACAGAAATTTCGGTGTCTGGAGGAAATCTGCAGGCATATTTCTATCTAAACCCGTTCACCCGCTGACTAATATTTGTGCACCGGCATCATCTCTGTTTAATTTCACCGGGCATGAACAATTCGCAGAACTAGACCGCTCCAAGGGCCAAAATCTCGGCCAAAACAGTTTATTTTTGTATTTATTCAATTACGACTAATAGTCCAGGAAAATTATTAGTCCAGGAAAATATTATTTTAATTTGTATGCTCATGTATATAAAGATATATTTTCGACTTTTTTACTGCCAGTGTTCTTATAATATGTACAGTATCTGTTAAATATTAAAGTTTATTTACAAACAACAACAAATACTTTGTTAATTACCTACCTACCAAATTTTAACTGTTAAGATGAACTAATTAACTGAAAAAGTTGTGATTTTCTTAATAAATCCAATTTAAACAAATGTATCTATTAGTAATTTGCAACATGATTAAATTATTCCACACAAAATAAGTAATAAGAGAAAAAAGTAAGAAAAACTTAAATAATTTGATAATAATATATTAATCATCCCGAGGAGGATTCCTAATCTGTAGTCTTCTTGTATATCTAGGGTCAATAATTTCAGGTGGTAAGCATTTTAAATAAAACCTTATTATGGCTCCATTTTGTCTGTCCAAAACACATAATTTCTTTCAATCTATAAAAATTGTGTAAATTTAAACATTTTAAGTCAGTTTAAACGGTTTTCTGCACTATATTATAGCATACACAATTTACCTTTAGATACGTACAGCTTATCTCCTGCGCAAACAAAAGTTACGTTTTATGGGTGAAAAAATACGTCCGAGCGCATGACTCGCCGGTCAGCTGCCTTCCTTCTGGACACCTTCGTGCATGCGCACAAACCTTGTGTTATCGGCATGTCCTACTTTATCGACAATAATCGACATGCTCAAGATACTCTCCAGAACCGGCTCGGCCGCCATTTTTGTTGTTGTGTTTTAAGGTTTCTCTGTGGATTCGTTGTAGTTTTCTTAGCTGACGTGGATTGTGGGTGTTTAATATTTACGGATTTCTAGTTTTTGTGGAGTTTAGTGAATTGTGTTTGTGCTTTTAATGACTCCAATTGGAATATAAACAATGACAGTAAGAGCCGTTGTATTATTTTGTTAAGCCGAAATAGGTGTAAAATATCGGGTATTTAATATTTTTAGTAAGTATGGAGTAGTGATGTATCTTGATATATAACTTTATTTTATTATGAGCAATTTAAACACATCTAACTAGGCCTAGGCTACATAAATAAGGTATGAAAATAATGACAAACACACACCAAAACATATTATTATCCCGATGCTTGCAAAGAAAAAAGTAAATACCTAGGTATGTTTATATTAATGTGAAAGTATTTTATGAGTCAAGTTCTCGGGCAAACCCTTTTTCAAATTCTTGAACAAAACAAGTTTTTGCCAAATTGTAAAAATCAATACAAGTTATATACCAACTAATATTTGACTTGAGGTTACGTACGCGATAACACTGTAGATTCGTTATTTTGCTGGTTTTGTTTGTTTTTTATATGCGATTTTGTAAGTTTTATAGTTTAATTAACTTGTTCTCTTCCTTTTTGAACCAACAACATTTTTAAACAAATTTCGAAAACAAAACCTTAAAAACAATTTTCTATACTTAAAATCATATGTTTGCTACTACTCAAAATGCCAGAAATCACTACTTTTTTTCCAACTTGATCAAAAATTGAGAAGAAATTCCAATTTTTTTGGCAAAAATTTAAATTTTAAAGCCCGGACCTGTCTATTTTATTTTCCCATTCGTCAAACGATAATGTTGCAGTGCGCATGGCTAATAGTGTCTAGCTTTGCTTACATGCGCGAGGCCATAAATCTGCCACTTTCATGATTATTGTTTGCTTATCTAAAGGTAAATATCTATGCTATATAGATACAACAGAGCAATACATATCATTTTACAAATTAGGTATTTTTTAAATTACAGATATTGTATAAAAGTATGGCACAATATCAAACCTTTTCTACAAGGAATCCTAATGTAGTCCACAACAGAAAATAGCAATATGAATTATTGGTTACTTGGAACAGTCCTTGTATTTGATAATAATAATTATGGTTTTTCTTTAATTGTAATATGCCATTATTTATTGTAGCAAAAGTTTTTTTTTCTGTTGAATGGCCTCTTCTGGTGTTCACATTTTCGCTGTTGAAGGAGACTTTACTTCTATTATCCCTTCGTCTTGAATAAGTCCATCTGGACTAGCTGCTAAGAAGCAATGTTCTTTATGGACAAACAAACCACAAGGCTCGACTTTTAGATTTGTTCTTTAGTCTCAAATGCTTTTATAGCTATAGGTATAATATTTTTCTAATTTGCAAAAGACATCTAAAAATGACTAGGTACTTATCCTGATTAACGCTACCGGGCTAGCATAAGCCGGGGACAAACTGTCCCACTAAGGTTTCTTACTTTATAAATAATTAACAAATTTTTAAATAGCCAAATGATGTCAAAATTAAGTAACTTAATGGCAAAGTTGCCTAGCAATCCCTATTAGTTGGCAATTTTGTTTTGCATGTATATCTTGTTTAAAGTAAATAACATGAATAAAATTGTTATTTGTAAATAACTTGAGAAGGAATAAAGATATGAAATTATAGTTTGCACCAGAATTTAGCTATTGTCATTCTCTTTAAGCAAGGTCATATAAAAATATGAATTTCCAGGGTTGTAGTGTTGCAAGTTTACTTTTATGAAGAAAACTGTAAAAAAACAAATATTGGGACATCAACGCCTCTCTAGAAGACGCAGTATCAACATCAACTCCCCATCCCGACGGCATTCAGTATTTTAAAAAGGGTAAAATTACCTTTAAAACAAGACTAAGTTGATTAAATTTGGATAGAGGGTATACACCAATTTTTTACAGGATTCCCCCGCCCTTATTATCGACGATATAAATTAGTCTACAAAACAAATAATCGCAAAAATTATCGATCTTTCTATTTCCGTTATTAAATGATAACCGCAATAGCGCTTATTCAGAGATAAATTGAATTTTTAGTTATATCATAGTAAATGCATCCCCTAGCAGCCATTTGAAACGTTGAAAATATTTTTCGTCAATTTTTCTTGGTCGATTTAGTCAATAAAGATTTTTTTCAAAGACATATTTGTGGCTTCCATAATACCTATCCTACCTCGCCGAGCTTAGTGGGACATCCTGCATATTCCTTATTCTTAAAAAATTAGGGGTACTTAAATACTTTCAAAAAATGTCGAAATGTTTTCATGTAAATGTAAAAGAACCAAAATAGTGGACACTTCCCTAAAATGATGAGCAGTTGCCCATGCCCTGCAACCCTGGAAATTGTAAAATTGCCCAAAGGCCGTGGCGTCGGATCGGCATCTTACCTTGTAACGGTGAATGGTTTTTGCTGGATTCTTTTCTCCCCTTGACTTTCTAACAATTAACATTTTTTGTCGAAGACTTTTCCTTTTGGATTGAAATTGTTCTTTTTGTTTCTTTTTTCCCATATTGATAGGAAAATAAAATATAAATAATAATTAATCCGTATGTATACCACCGATCGCACTAAGTAAATCACAAAAAATAGAACACACACATAAGGGATTCATAAGAATATATTTTGAAATGAGAATACCTACTTACAGATCATCGGATGAAAAAAGGTAATGTAATTTTATTACTAATAATAATTATTTAAGTAACCTAACAATATTAGGTACTTATTTACAATAATACATTATAAAGGTATAATGAAATTTATGAGATAATCCCATAATTATTATTAATCTACCTAACAATAAACCATGCATCAACCATCAACCTCAACAAAAATAAGAACCCCTAATAAAATGTGTACGGATTTAATTTCGTTCCTATATTATTCTTTACATGGAAAATTATGCACCTGCTAATAATAAATTCATAGTTCCTACTATTTTCTTCGGTCGGGCACCGAATATTGACAAGGTCAATCGCGTTGCCAGCGTTTCGCCAAGATATGATTAGTGGGCTTGTCTCTAAAAAAGAACGTAGGGCGGAGGACATTTTCCGCAAAATCGTTTTTCCAGGATTTTGAACAAACTATTTACTTTTAATTTTTCATTTTTTTACCAATATGTCTAAATTAACACCCACTAGGGCGCTATAGAGCCTGTTTTTTAAAATATATTTTATTTTAAAAAATATAAATTCAGAAAAAAAAATATATAGTTTTGGGCTCTATAGCGCCCTAGATAAAGTAATTTTATGCTACTTTTATATATAATAATTTTTTGATATTATGCATATTAACGAAGAAAATTTGGAAATAAAATAATGATAGGTATAGAATCCCCTTAACGCCATCTAGCGGCGAAGGTAAAGTTCATGGATATAATAAAAAAGGCATAATTTGTAAATAAAATACTCCTCTCTTAAATGAGACCAAGTTAGTTGAAATCGGTTATGCCAAATGGGAGTAATCGTAGTTTATGTAAAAAAACATTTGAATTCCCCCCACCACTTTATTTCACTAGATAGAGAAATTTGTGAATTATAAAATTTATAAAGAAATATCTAAGCATTAAAACAAAGATGTTTTCGGTAGGTACCTCTTATTTAGTAAAAACACGAAGAAAATCTTAATATTTGCAGTGGTCATGACTGTAACGCCCTCTTGCGGACATTTTACAAACTCGAAAACAATTTCCAACATTTTCTTTTGGGCACTTTTACTAAAAAATATTTTACTTAAAAGCTCTATGACTTCCAGTTTCTGAGATATAGCCGACGACCATTCTTAGTTGTTCACCCGGTACTTAATTCACCCATTTGTTCTTTACAAAGAAGAAATAGTTTAGGGGTGGAGTGAACTGGCAAGTTGACCAAGGTGATCCTTCTTTTTTCCAACTCCTGAATCTTCCCCTAACTAGCTTAATCACCTCTGCGCACTCGACCAACCTTTCTGACCTCACTATATAGATCAGAATGCCTTCCCGGATCGGGAGAGGGCAGATGAAGTTGAAATGTTTAAATGCAATGCATCTCAAGTAACGCAATGTAATTTTTAAGCCACCCAAAGAAAAATGAAAATTGAAATTGAGACAATTTAAAAAATGCTTTAAAGATACCTGTGCCTGTGAAGGTATAATTATTTTATGTCATATAGTCGGCTTCCACTTAACTAGGCGCACGTGACCTCCTGAATCAAATCAGTTGAATCAGAGGTTCAAAAGTGTTTCAAAATATAAAAACCAATATGGCGGCCTATGGACAGCTGATTTTCTGTAGTAATATATTAATTAAGGGATGGGGAAATTATCGAAAATCATTCCGAAGATTTTTTGCCGTGAAAATCGATTTTCCTAATGGCAAAAAATCTGAGAATGATTTTCTGATTATTTCCCAATCCCGAAATGTATTTTGAAGATTATTTACCAAAACCAAAACGATTTATGTTGCACAATTTAATGTATTGCAATTAAACACACAATTAGTATACTGTATAACAGAATGCTGAGGGGTGGAGTTTGAAGAAACAGAGCCAATTTTCGCTGCTGTGGTCTCTTCACAAATATCCATTCTGGGATGAATAGGTTGAGTACTGATGGGTGCAGCAGGGACCATGTTCTTGTCGTCGTTTCCTCTCATCTTATAAATGATATTCTCATGGTGCTCAATTTCTTGATCAGACCATCTGGAGTGTTTTCATCAAGAACAGCGATGATTTTTTTGATTTCATTACCAGTCAAAGCATTGGCACTACATTTTCTTTTTTGTGGAATTTTTTGAAGCTCCTTTCTTTTTACATTTCTGGCAGATTTGAAGACTATGTCTTCGAAAGGGTTGATTTTTCGTTGATATTGGTTGAAATATTTTTCCATGAGTAATTTCGCAGTGACATTCCATATCGTTTTCACTGTACCTGAAATCAAGAAATATGCATTAAGCATTGGCACAAGAGATTGACGGACGTACAGGCAGAGAGACAATTGCGCGGACACCATACAGGCAGAATTAGAAATTGAAAACGCGCAGCTTACCTTCTTTGTAGTCTGTTCCATCTATTTTCTTCATATTGTATGCCCAGTCCTTCAAAATGTTCGCCAACATAGCATCAGGCGTCACTGATGCAAAATGGTAATCTCGTGTCTCACAAAAATTCTGGAATTGCTTCCATACGAAGTCTCTTGATCGCTTTGTATTTTCAGATCCATTTTTATCGACATTTTTGGTGATTTCTTCAAGAGAAAAATCTCCAAAACGTTCCATTTTTGTAAAACGTTTAAATGATATTTCGAAATGACACTTTGGCGTTTGTTTGTATTTTATTTGTTGTCCATAGTAACAACCCAAAACGCCATTGTTCGTTATCTAGATAATTATCAAACATCACCACGACAATAAAAAACCTGTTCTTACAGACGTGTGATTTTAACTGTTGACAAGTGCGATTTTCAGTTTTGACGGGTGAGATTTTCACTTTTGACAAGGGTGATTTTTACCGGAGAGCGGGAGATTATCAACAGTAATATCACAAGACCTCGTTTTTTTATCGGTTAAATTTTTCAGCTGTCACGAAAACTTTTTTGTTTGGAAATTTTACGAGTTGAATTTGGAAATGTTTATTCTGATTAGATCCCGAGAGCGAAGCTCGAGGGATTTAATCTTTGAATAAACATGCTCAAAGTTCAACGAGAACAATTGCCAAAAAAGTTTGAGTGAAAAATGGAAAATTTAACCAATAAAAAAACGATGGTCGAGTGATATTTGGCACGATTATTTCGTGAACCCCAAATGTCCCATCCATATCTATTGAGTAATAATGTTTTATATATTTCTACAGGTAGCCTGCGGTGTATTACTTGGAATAGTTATTTTTAGTAAAATTGCATAACATACCACTCAACGAAAACTGTTTAGTTTACTGCTGGCAACCAAACATACAATTATAATTGTATGTTTGGTTGCCAGCCGTATAAGCAGAAGTCAGAATTTTAGATTAGTTCTATAATAAATGACATTTGATAAGTATTTTTAAAATGTGGTGTAATTTATAAAGAATAGCAGCTTTATTGGAATAAACATAGGCATGGGTGCATTATAATATAAAAACAAGTAGGTATAATCAGGTGAAAATCAACCCGCTTTTATAATGGATGAGGTAAATATTCCATAAAATTGAATGTTAATAGGTTAACAATTAATTTGAAACTATCAGTCATAATAAAAATTACATAATAACAGTGACGGGTCTCGTTCCAAAATTAATTTCCCATGGGTGCGTTCGTGTTGTTGCACACGGTTGACAAAATAGTTTTATATTTCAAAAATTTAATAACTAAATTGATGGAAAATTAGATAAACAATATACCTACAGTAAAACCTCTGACTAGCGACCACCCTTGGAAATCAAATGTTGGGCCGTAAATAGGGGTGATTGTTAAATAAATAAAAATTAGAACATCAGAATTTGTCTGCATTTTACATTGTATATAATTTTGAATATTTTAGTGGACATTTATTTTAACTAAACTGATGTACTTATATATAGTATTGCGAATAGGTACAAATAACTTATTGGTACCAATACATACAATATCTATGTTTAGACATTTATAGACAAGTCACAAGTCCAAAAAAGATATAGCCCACTTTTCAAAAAGCTCACAATTCATATTATCATGGTAGTCGGCGCTCTTTGATTTAGATGAAAAAATTAAACTCGCTTCCTTTATAAAACCAGTAGATGAGCCAGCATGTAATACTATGTAACGTTTTCCCGAACCACAACCTTTTTTTCGTTGAGTCGTTCACTGAGTCGTCTTGCCATGATTTAGACCCACTTCCATTCGAAAATACCCAAGTTTCATCTAAAAAAATTGTTTTTCTAAACTTTGATTAATTTTTTTTTTTATTTATTTATTTTACGTCGGCCTTTTTCCGCAACGAGGCCAATCACCGACGCCAGGGAATTTGTCACACACTCTCTGGTAATTTTGCCGAATCCCTCTTTGTCGAGGGTAGGGTTCTTTAACGTGCCAACATCCATGACACGGGGCCCACAGTTTAACGTCTCTTCCGAAAGACGGCGCCACCTCTTAAACCAAATTCCAAATTTAACATCGACGTTGCCGGCATCGGGAATGGAACCCGGGCCTCGATCTGTGAGGCTGCTGCGCTGACCACCAGACCACAACGTCGACCCCATGACAAAAACTCTGATCGTTAGACCCAAAAACTTGGTATCTGTTTCTCTCTTTAGCTCAATGCCATTTATGTTTAGACTATCCGGCATATTTATTTTATTTTGTTTTGTTCTAAAAATTACAATATTAGTTTTTTTTTTCATTCAGAGTTAGTTTGTTTCCACTAAACCAATTGTTTACTTCTACAAATGCTTCTTCTGCTCTATGATCTAACTCCGGACAATCCGTTGCAGCTACCAACAAATTTACAGCCATATTCACTAAAGGGGTCTAAATTTAAAACCGTCTTAAATTGACAGTTCTAAGTTTGAAATGACAAGTGTCAGAATAAGTCAACTAAGTATTGTTTTGTAAATATTTTTGTTTGTTTGTCCATAAATTCTTAATGAACATAAATTTTGATATGTACTGTTTTCTTTAGTAGAGAACTAAAACTGTTTCGGTAAAAACATCCCCGTAAAAGTATTTATTAGTAAAACGATTTAGCTTCATCAAATCAAATTAACGCGGAAACGGTATAAAGTCTGTTCAATGACCGCTGACTGTTACGTCATATTCTCCATATTTGCGGTACGTCGTAAATGTAAATTAATTCAGTAAAGGTTATGATGTTTCTTAGGTTGATCTACATTAAGACGGATGCATGTGAACAAGTAAAATACAAGACCGTTTTAATATTATTTTTATACTGTTAATGAAGTCAGAAATAAGTAGTTTATTTAGGGTAAAAGGTATCGTGGGATGAAACAATTTGTTTTTGAAAATCAGTATGAAAATTTTAATTGATTTAAATTTACCTACTGAAAAATAAATAAGACTTATTTATTAAATTCAAAATTGACTCATATTGTCTAGTGCATCAGTCTATAAATTTTTCATCTTATTTATAAAATCATAAAGAAGAAAATATAATACAAAAATGACAACACAACAAAATACAGTGTCTTATTACTAATTAAAATAAATCATCTCCGCAAGGGTCATCATCATCATCAGATTCGTGACAAATTAATAATACGGGGAAGAATATCTGTAGCATCAATAAATTCCCATTTCCCATTCCCACACATCATTTATAATTTTATTAGTGTGTTACATAATTTTTCTATTTTTCCACTGTTATATTTTCTACGGCTTCATTTCACATACCCAGAACTACGTCATTTGTTACAGGATGCATAGAACTTATTTTTGCGTCATAATAGCGCTTACATTCTGACCAAACCGTTTCAACGGGATTAAAGTGGCAATGATATGGAGGAAGTCTAAAAACTCGATGTCCATGTTGCAATGCTACTTCGTTCAACCTACAAAAATAAAATAAAAATAATTAAAAAATAAAATAAATAGCGCTTTCCAGATTACTTGTAACGTTTGGGTTGGATATGCTGCTTCACTATTATCCAGATATGATCCTTTATTGCAAATGGTGAAAGCGGAATTTGTCTTTGCTCTAACCATGTAATAAATAATCTTTTTGACCAACTTGTATTTAGAACTTTTTCAATTAGCCCAGAATGATAATAAGCGACGTTTCTTCCAAGTTTGGTAACAATTTTTCTTCAGAATATTTCTCAAAGTTTTCACCTTTCATCGAATCATGATAATCACCAGATTTCAGGTCAGACTTGAATATCAAGCTTGCATTATTCACAAATCCATTTTCCACCAGCATGTAGAATAATATACCGTACACCCTCACACGATTTTTTTTAACTGTATGAAGAGTATAATTTTGCCAACATCGCCTAAAAGCCTCTTTACTATCCAGGTTTTATCCAGAAAAACAGGTTTTAAGGAAAATTAAGAGTTGCCGTTATTCTTAAAATCTCTTAAAAATTCTACTCGTTTTTGGGCTATATGGGGTTGCTCTTATAAAAACGCCTGTTTAATACAGTACATTTACGCCATTTAAATTTTAATTTGTTAAACAGTCCGCTAATGAACCGGTGGATATCTCAGCACCATTAATGATTTTAAGGTTTTGTTGTATTGAGTGAATGGTAACGTGTTCACCTGCTTTATACATCCCATAAATAGACTCTCCTGACTCTCTTATGGTATGTTCATGAATTTCGTGAAGTTGTCGACCACGGGATGACCAAATAGATACATTATTGCGATTCTTAAAATTACATCATTCTCTATCCCCTTTGCCTTAATTCGTTGGATTGTTAAGTACGAAACACCCAAAGTATCAGAAACTCTCTAAAACAGAGGCAGAGGAATTTATAAAAACATTGCCATAATATATTTTTCATGTTTATTATTTATGTTTTCACAATTCCTGCTTTATTATATCTACTTACCTCGTAAACTGCGTTAAAGGGTAAAAGAGTTTTCCCGGCATTACATTGTCTTTAAAAATAATCAAATCATTTTAAAATTAATGCTTGTTCTGAACCATTAACCTACTTGATGATGCAAAATTTAAATATCTACCGCCATCTATTGGCGAATCAGGAAACTTATCTTCAGCCTCTTAAGTGTGAATAATAATTTTTAGTAGGTCTATAATAATAATTACATTTTTTTTTCGGTTTTCTATTTGCAGTATTTCGCCAGATTGCGATTGTCAAGATCACCAGGGTAAATTTGAGCAGTGCACGCCCGAGACGAGTGATAAATTGAATGATGAAATATCACTTAAGCAATCTTTTCTGCTACAGCATAATCCAGAGTAAAAGTTTAATTGCGAAACAAATTGTAAAAGCCAATTAAACATACACCTTCTGCGAAATAGGACCCCAGAGGAAGTTGAAATGTTCAAATGTAAGTTTCAAACTAAACGTAAACGGAATTTAAAGGCTCATCTGTTTTTACATAAACGTTTAGAAGAAGTTGAAATGTTCAAATGCAATAAATGCAGTTTTCAAACTATCCATAAACAGCATTTGAAGCGTAATCTGATTCTGCATAAACGTTCAGAAGAAGTTGAAATGTTCAAATGCAATAAATGTGACTTTCAAACTAAGTATAAACAGTGTTTAAAGCCTCATCTGCTTCTGCATAAGAGTCCAGAGGAAGTTAAAATGTTCAAATGCAGTAAATGCGACTACCAAAATAAACATAAACGAAATTTAAAGCGTCATCTGCTTCTGCATAAATATCCAGAGGAAGTCGAAATTTTCAAATGCAATTAATGTGACTTTCAAACTAAATATAAACAGTGTTTAAACGATCATCTGTTTCTTCATAAAAGTCCAGAGGAAGTTAAAATGTTTAAATGCAGTAAATGCGACTACCAAAATAAAACTAAACGAAATTTAAAGCGTCATCTGCTTCTGCATAAAAGTTCAGAGGAAGTTGAAATTTTCAAATGCAATAAATGTGACTTTTAAACTAAATATAAATATCATTTGGAGCGTCATCTGTTTCTGCATAAAAGTCCAGAAGAAGTTGAAATATTTAAATGCAATAAATGCAACTTTCAAACTAAATATAAACAGTGTTTAAAGCGTCATCTGCTCAGTCATAAAAGTCCAGAAGAAGTGGAAATGTTTAAATGCAATAAAGACAGCTTTCAAACTAGAGATAAAAATTTTAAGCGTCATCTGCATATGCATAAAAGTACAGAAGAAGTTGAAATATTTAAATGCAATAAATGTAAGTTTCTACTAAATATAAACGGTGTTTAAAGCGTCATCTGGTTCTGCATAAAAGTCCAGAAGAAGTTGAAATGTTCGGATGCAGTAATTGTACCTTTGAAACTAAACATATACGGAATTTAAAGGTTCATCTGCGTCGATATTACATGTAACAATGTAACTTTTAAGCGATAAAAAAGGAAAACACAATTAAGACAGTTTAAAAAAGTTTCAAAGATGCCTGTATCTGTGAAGGTATAATCTGGTGGAATAAATTATGTTTAGATTTTAGATAGAGTAAAAAACTCCAAACGTTTAAATGCGATAAGTGTTCTTATAAAACAAGTTTTAAAACTTCTTTAAACAAACACCTCCTGCGACATAGAAGTCCAGAGGGAGTTGAAATGAAAATTAACAAATAACTTAAAAACTGTTTGAAATAGTTAAAACTGTAAAATCCTTATAAGTCCGCGATAGTAATTTAAATAGAAAAGTTGTGACTAATCGTAGAAAACGTTTCTTTTAAACGCAAATCGGAACGTGGTACGCTGAATATTTGCGATTTGCCTAACAAAAAATAAGAAAGACATTTTAACAACAATAACTATACTGATAAAAACCAAATCCATTATTTACTTATTTCGTTAACCCTAGAGTAGATATGGGTGATCCAACTGTTTCAATCAACCAGACCGGCCTGCGATGTGCAAAATCAGAGCAGAGTAAAATGTATACACTGTAGTGACCAGTGTGGAATGTTTAAGGGATTCTTTTACCCTGCCTGTATGGCATAAGCCAACGAATCAAAAATTCGGCAATGCCGTCATGTCGACCCGAAAACTCTTCCTAAAGAAATTGACTTACAAAAGAGTGTAATACTAAAACTAAACCAGCAGGATCGATGTATTGAAGGATAAACTAAAAAATCCAAACCCTATCAATCTCGAATGTGAGTGTGCCACAATAACAGTAAAATTTGAAGAGAAAGTTAAAAATCTTGAAAAAGAAGTAACTCTTGAAAATCACACAGCAACAGTCCGTTCCTAATAGCTGCCCTGAAAATGATCCTGCATCAGAATCAAATGAAACGGTCATCTTACTTGTTAGGCAGGAACTAAAAAATCTGGCCTTGTTGCGGAAGACAAATTTCACCCGTCACTTAAAATTACTTTAAATGTAATTAAAGAAAGACAAAAATAATTAGAATCTTTAATCATTC
Organism: Polydrusus pterygomalis; assembly: GCA_963969555.1. Classification (NCBI taxonomy): domain Eukaryota; kingdom Metazoa; phylum Arthropoda; class Insecta; order Coleoptera; family Curculionidae; genus Polydrusus; species Polydrusus pterygomalis. Next base: position 117,815,152 of record OZ018376.1, read on the forward strand.
GTACAATTTTTGAAAGGCGAACTTTGAATTATTAATGTACGATTGTTTTTCTGATGTTGATTGGAGTGGTCTTAAGTTGCAGTCTAATGTTAACTCGGCGGTTCAATTATTTTATGATAAAGTCTACGAAATTTTTAATTTATGTGTGTCCAAATCAAAGAAAACAAAACAATATCCTGTTTGGTTTAATAAGAGCATTATTATGAAACTTAAAAACAAAGAGAAGTTGATAACATTGTTTAAGAGAACTCGGTCTGAGATATCAAGTTATCGTATCGGAAATATTTACTAAACATTCAAAATAATATTGAGGGAGATCCAAAGCTTTTTTGGCAGTTTATTAAAGATAAAAAATTATGGGGTCTATACCGAATAGGTTACAATGGAACGGTGTTGAATACTCTGAGGGATAGAATATACCTAATGCGTTTGCTGAGTTTTTTTGGCTTCGTTTACGATAAGAGTAATTTACGTGATTTTGCGAACCTTCTAACGACTGTAAAAACCATAATGAAGTTGCGACCTTGGATTGTGTTGATTATGATGATGTATGTGATGCCATTAAAAGTCCAAAATGAACAAGTCTATTGGACCTGATAAAATACCCCCCTATGTCTTGAAGGGACTTATTGATCATTTTGCTTTTCCTCTAAAAACAATTAATTTATCCCTTAAACTTGGTGTCTTTCCAGAGATGTGGAAAGAGGTTAAGATTTGTCCCATTTTTAAAAAAGATGATAGATCTAACATAGAAAATTATAGACCTATTGACCTATTGCAGTTTTGAATGTCCCAGCCAAAGTATTTGAATGTATTATTTACAATAAAATCTATAACTCGGTCTGCAGCAAGATCTCAGAGTGTCAACACGGTTTTGTGACTAAAGGGTCCACGGCTACTAACTTAATATGTAATGTTTCTCAATTTATATCGGAAAACCTTAATACGTTTGGCCAAGTTGACGTGATTTATACTGATTATGCTAAGGCATTTGATAAGGTCTCACACGCCGAGGTTCTCGTACAGACCTTGTGGAGCGAATTTGGGTTCCCTCAGAACCTGACTACATTTATTATGTCTTATCTAGCAAATAGAAACCATAAGGTCGTGGTTAGGGGTTATATTTCTCACTCGTTTATTCCCGGTTCTGGCGTACCTCAGGGCTTAAACCTAGGGCCATTGCTGTTCCTTCTGTTTATTAACAGTCTTGCTAATGTAATGAAACTATCTAAACGATTATTATTTGCAGATGACGTAAAGCATTATGCTAGGATTAATAGCCTAGCCTGATTAATGCCACGTAATGTCGTTTACCCGCAAAAGGGAAAAATAAATTTTGACTATGTAATGGATGGAACAGTGTTGTCCCGGGTGAATGAGATTAAGGACCTCCGGGTGACTTTCGACTGTATGCTTACTTTTCGTTCCCTCATAATAAATGTATCTAACAAAGCATCTAAGATGTATGGTTTTATAGTAAGAAGTTCAAGAGAGTTTAGGAATTAAATTGCATTAAACAACTTTATATAGCTTTAGTGCGCAGTGTACTGGAATATGCATCAATAATATTGTGTCCGTATTATCAAAATCGTGTTTATTCAATTGAGATAATACAGAACAGAATTTTAAGATACTTGTATTATAAAGAAACTGACCAGTATGATAGAAATATACCTTAAAATCAACTTTCTGTTAGATATATTATTTTAAGTTTAGAAAAGAGAAGAGATCTTAATATGTTGCTTTACTTACACAAACTCTTACATAATAATGTTGACGATCCAAACACATTAGTCAATTTATATATAAATGTTCTGGCTTATCCAACAAAGTAATACAGCAACATTTTATGTAAACAATGCCCCAACGAATTATTACTATAATTCTCCAATTAATGCTGTGTAATTTGTATACTAAATTTCAAAGTGAGTGTGATCTATTTTTTCTGACCTATAAACGATTTAAACAGAAAATTTTGGAACTACTTTAACTTCTCCTAATTAATTACAGACTTAAATTGAGTATGAATTGTATTTATAAGTTTTATATCTTTGTAGTACTTTATAATAAGGTTATTTATATACCTGTAAAAGTACTTGAGACTATAAATAAATAAATAAATAACCGTAAACAAAATTTAAAGCGTCATCTGCATCGGCAGCACTTTAAACACAATACATCTTTTAAGCCATTAAGAAAAAATAAAAAGCGCAAGTAAGAAAATTTAAAAATAGTTTTACAGGTACCTGTGAATGTGAACATATAATCTGGTGAAATAAATTATTTTAACATTTCTTCAATGGTAATTTCTGATGGTCCTATCCTATGTGTTTGTGGTTGTCTGCTTTAACTACGAGGCGTAAGTCATTGAAAAGTCGAACGTTACTCAGCGTTGCCACGTCTTGTAGATTCTCAAGCGATTGCGTAACTTTTTATTAGATGATATAGTATTCTACTACGTTTACATGTGAGTTTTCTCTTTCCAGTATTTCGCCAGATTGCATTTGTCAAGATAACCAGAGCAAATTTGAGCAATGCACGCCCGAGACGAGTGATCAATTGGATTATGAAATATTAGTTAAAAACTCTTGCCTGCTGCGGCATAATCCAGAGAAAAAGTGTAAATCCGAGCAGTGTTATTTTAAAACAAATTGTAAAAGCCAATTAAACATACACCACCTGCAAAATACGACCCCAGAGGAAGTTGAAATGTTCAAATGCGATAAATGTAACTTTCAAACTAGACATAAACATAGTTTAAAGGGTCATCTACTTCTGCATAAAAGTCCAGAAGAAGTTGAAATGTTCAAATGCAATAAATGTGACTTTCAAACTAAATATAAACATAGTTTAAAGGGTCATCTGCTTCTGCATAAAAGTCCAGAAGAAGTTGAAATGTTCAAATGCAGTAAATGTGACTTTCAAACTAAATATAAACAGTGTTTTAACGATCATCTGCTTCTGCATAAAAGTTCAGAATAAGTTGAAATGTTCAAATGCAGTAAATGCGTCTACCAAAATAAAAATAAACGAAATTTAAAGCGTCATCTGCTTCTGCATAAATATCCAGGGGAAGTCGAAATTTTCAAATGCAGTAAATGTGACTTTGAAACTAAATATAAACGGTGTTTAAAGCGTCATCGGCTCAGTCATAAAAGTCCAGAAGAAGTGGAAATATTTAAATGCAATAAATGTGACTTTCAAACTAAATATAAACGGTGTTTAAAGCGTCATCTGGTTCTGCATAAAAGTCCAGAAAAAGTTGAAATGTTCGGATGCAGTAAATGTACCTTTGAAACTAAACATAAACGGTGTTTAAAGGTTCATCTGCGTCGATATCACATGTAACAATGTAACTTTTAAGCGATAAAAAAAAGGAAAACACAATTAAGGTGGGAGTATCAACATGCTTGCCAACCTATAACCTATTTCGCGTAGATTTATTGATGTTTTCCAGCTTTTATACAAAATTTAAAGAAAATCAGTATCGACTTGATATTCTATAGGTAATAATTGACATATTTAATAAATATCAGGGAATTTCATAACTTATTTTAGGAGAATTGTATAGCGAAAAATATCGGATAAGATTTTTTTTAACATTATTATGTCATTGTCACTCATTGTTCTTTCACTATTCTATACAATTCTCCTAAAATTAGCAATGAAATAAATTGATATTTTTGTAATATACTACCTAAATAATGTACCGACGATATTGATTTTCTTTAAATGTTAGTTATTAAAATAATAAACTCAAAAAATCAACGCGAAGTAGGTTTGTAGTGTCCCGCGACTAGGTAATTGAATTAAATAATTTTGTCCAAAAATAAGCGTAGAAAAATTAATTAATTAAAAAAAAATTAAGTCATATTATTTTTATTCGATTAAAAAGTTTTTATTACGAAAGAAAATTTTTAATTCAAAATTTTTATTTTGAGAGGAAAAATAAAAACAAAAAAACTTTAAAAATATTTAGGACTCACTATTAAGTAGTATCCAAAAGTATCCAAGAATACTAAAAAGGCCATTATTGCACTCCGAAAAAGTGAATGAAATCAATCAGTTTTAACACCGATGGTTTCAGGAATTTTTGCAGAGATGTACAAAGCAAGGATTGTGTAAAGTCAGTGTAAAATATTTTAAATGCAGGTAAAAATTAAAATAAAATAATAAAAACTCACTGTTATTTAGAATAAAATTTATCCAGAGAAAAACTGCACAAAATAAATTCACAATCCAAACACAATGGGTACTAAGCCGTTTGAAAAATTTTTAATCACCAAACATTTCGACTGAACAAGATCGCGGCCCGGTAAAAACTAACAAGGGGAAAAAGTTCGACTAGGAAGGAATACCTTTTCTTTTAAACCCCACCTGCGTGAAAAAGGTCTATCCGTATCCAAAAATAGCAATCCGAAGAAGCTTCGGTAACCCTCGGCATTGTCCCAATTAATTATAGGTGACAATACAAAGTAATTAATTGCCGAAGAATGTGACAAGGTGTAATAAATATGTCACCTTTAAATTTATAACCTATCGGAATGTCTTGAACAAAAGAACACGTGCGCACACGTGTCTTAAAATTAGGTAATTAATTGCTTTGTTTTTGAGTATGAAAATAAAATGATTTATAGGTATGCACCTGTGCAATTAGATTAGATCGAAGGGAAATTTTGATATAAAATGCGGACAGAGGTATCACTGCTTTAGTCATTATTCCAGTGTCATACGTGTTGTTTGCAAAACCGATCCAAGTCGCGAAAAGTGAAAATAGTCAATTTGTTAAGTGTTACTCTGTCCGTTTGAAAAGTGAAAAGTATTTACTCGAAACTGTGTTTTTGCAAAATAAGTCAGAAAGTTATTTTGCCAGTTAGTCGCGATTTACGGAAGTCGGTTCAGTTGATAATACTTTAAGAAAATGTATTATTGTATTGTCTTGTAAGATGACGTAATACCCGAGTCAAGATAGTTCAAATTTTGGGTAAACCTAGACAAAAATAATATAAAGCTAGTTTTTGGTACATATCATAATTGAGGGCTAAATAGTAATATACTAAAAGTCCTGGAGAATCCTCCTTCCGCAACCACCTTTTTTCGCCCCCCCAAACCCCCCCTTTTAATATTTTGGTGATTTTTTCGAAAACTATCCACTTTAAGAAAAAATGTCAAGTAAGCATTTTTGAAGCTGATAAAATTTCCTTTCCAGTGACGTATTGCGAGTGCATATAGTACCACGTGGTACACACCAGTGGTGTATCAAAAGAAAGTTCGCCCCGAGATTAACTGACATTTTTTGAAGGACACGGCGAATGCTCGAAAATTTTAACCAAAAACTATATATAAGCTTGGCGAAAAATATCGTTCCTATTTTTTTGTAGGTGATAAAATTTCAAATCCATTGATGTATCGAACAACCCCCTAGAACCAAAAATATTGAAACTGGTGTTTAATTTATTTTTTATTTAGTTTCAAAACAACATTTTAAACATCTTTCGTAAGAGTAGAATCTTCTGTAACGGTTTCCACAATATTATTGCATGTTTCGCCATTGCAAGGGGAACAAAATGTGCTACACTTTTGGCCTGAGTGTCTACATGAGCATCTACCAGCACAATTGGTTTTGCAGTGGCAGTAAACTAGTGAGAGAAGTGATTCGGGTGCGGGAGATAGCGTAGTTTTGACAGGCAACAATTGGCCTTCGACTAACTTCCAGCCCCATTCAGTAGGCGGTAACCGGTTTCCCAGCCACTCTTGTACCTTAAAAAACAATAGAAATATAAAGGCACAAATTAATTTTTATTTATTTGTTGCTCACCTACAGGTATACTCTCAGTGATGTTGGGCACAGGCTGCTTTTGTGGGCGGCAAACTGGATAGCTCTAGGAGTGCAGAAGGTGATTGTCTTGCTATTGCTTTATTATAAAGATGATGGCGAAGGTCATTAATATCTTCAAATTTTAGGCCATCAGTATAAAGAGATCTGACAAACTCCTCCCCACACCGAATCACATTTTCTTGTAATTTATTATGTACATTAAATATCTTGCAAACTTTATTCCTTAACTTGGGATTTTTCTCTAACTGCAGGTATATAAATTTTTTCCCTTTTCTGTACAAGGCAGATGTTTTATCGCAGCCGTTCGGCTTGTGGCTGAATGAAGTACACTTATGCTATTATTTTGTGGTGCTCTACCAATGAGCATTGCAAGAACGTCTGTATCCGTAGCTACAACCATAACATTTTTATTGCTGCTATTTAATTTGAGAGCTGTACTGACAATAAGTTCATCTGCATCATCTACAGCGTGAATGACGGTGACCCCCGCATCTTTTAAATATGCGTCTAACACAGATATAAGGCGGGCCTTGTTCTCGTTATTTGAAAGAAATTGTTCTTGAGCAGTATTTATATTGGTGTTTTCATTAAATATAATATTTGGACTACACTTATTTTTTCCACGTCTTCTCTGCTCTTCCGATTTTGTAGTTGCTCCCTCTGTGTACCCGTCAAAAACCACAATTGATTTTTGATAATGTTTGAACACATATCGGACGTATGCATTAAAAACATCCTTAAAGTTGCCAAGCTTTGGCCATACTACAATATGCAGCAGAAAGCCACCGTCAATCACAAAATCTATTGATTGATTCAGATCAATATCACCTGTTTTTTCGGGAAAAAATGAAGTTAGAACAGACTTTTGTGTTTTTCTCATATAGGTCCCATGAAATAGAGAAGGTGGTTCTGATGATAACTCATATCTGAAATATTCGGATTTGTCGCTTTCTGATTTTAAAACAAAATAGCCGTAGGAATAATTGGGGAGTCGAAACCGGGACGATTGCATTTTGAATTCTTACTGTGCCACTCATAAACGACAAGGATCTTGCTTTGTTTTTGACGGATATTTTTATGTCTGAAAATGGTTTTCCTTCTACTTCGCTAAGACATTTTAGTCCTACTTCTTCGGCAACATGACAATTAATAGTTTTATCTGCAACTATTCCAGTGGATATTGAGTATAATTTGTTACATTCTTCGTAGGGAGAATGATTCCTAAACCACTCTATAAATGTATGTAGGTCTTTAGAATCTCCAATTCGACGGGATTCAGTTAGATCAATGTGCTAAAAATAACAATGGATAAGTATTACAAATACAAACCACAGTACCTACTTCCAAATATTCTTACCTGATCGCTAGTCTGACACCTGGTTTTATATGCTTGACCACATGATTCTTCCATGACGTTGCACAGGGGAAGACATCCAGGAAAATAATAGACAAAATGATTTAATGTAGCTTCGGTTATACCCCTTCCATGTGTCATTTGTCCCTTGAAGTTTCTCATCAGATCCTGCTCGATGACTTGATCTGTAGGGACCCCAGTCCAAAAGCCCTCCGAACGACGAATAGTAAAATACTGCTTTACAAATTTTTCGTATTCGTTCTTGGGCATAACATTTTCAAGATCGTCACATTGTTGAACATACAAGAGGGCTGACTTGGCATAGTGGTAAGACCCTGCAGCATGAAAATATGGCAGCATAAGCCTCATGCAAATGAGGTGCAACTCCCAGTTGCCAGTTCTTTCGGCTCGAATGAAAAGTCTGATGAGTTCTACCTGTCGTATGTATTGGAACCATAGAAGTGCAGTTGTGCTATTTTTTGATATTTCTTCAATCACACTTTTTAGTTTTTCTTGAAGGGTATCAAGAATTTTGTTTTCCATGACATTTTCTGGTGTAGAATATCCAGCTAGAAAATCCAGGAACAACGTTTTCAATTGGTCCTTGGTTTCTTTACTCATGTTTATCTTTTCGAAAAGAAGAGTGACTAGGGCTTGTTGAGTAATGAAATGAGCTCTTAGGGCTCTGTTATATGCATGTCCTCCTATCATGTGTACCACAGAGTTTCTTGCGTAAACTTGACACCATACTTCTTCAAGACCACTCCCACCTAGAAAAATATGACTTCAGACAAAAACCAATAATATGAAGCTCTCCAAATCTTACCCATTAGGTAACCATCGCCTTCATGAAAGCCATGATCGTGTGAAAAGAGCCTAAACGCACAAATATGTTTTTGAACGTCTGAGGCTCAGAGTCTACAATTTTAACCGCTTTATCGTACAATTGTTGATCAAAAGTTACGATGCACTGCTCTTGTCCCAACAGTCGAGTTTCTTTTAACGCAAACTTCAAAGCAGAATAAATAGTGCTTGGATCAGTTGGAGACATATTAATAAAAGGTAAAATTGTAACACTTGTTTTTTCACATTCCATGTATCCATTAAGCGCTAGTTTCATTGTTCCTCCCCAGGATGGTGGTTTGTCGACTCCTAAAAAATCAAATTGTAACAAACAACAAGATTCATACTGAATATCATCATATACCTGCCCAGTTGCTAGACAACCATAATAGATCCAAAGTTTTTCCAAGTTTCATTACATTTTTCATTTCTGTATTACCAATTTTAATGTCTCTTGCTATTACATTTTTCAATGCAGGTGTCTTTGGTGCTTTGTACCAACTGATCGAAATTGCATCTTTCTCTGCTGCTGTAGAAGAAACAATGTCAATTTGACGAGCAATCAATTTGGTTGTTACAGGTGGCGAAGGAGTAGTCAATCGAATACCTCCCAAACTGTGAAATAGCCAGTAAGAGTTTTAATATTAAAATCTGCGTTATCAAAGCAGTACTGGACAAGACTATTTTCGCTGGCAACTGTCTCGTCATTGCCTTTTATTATGCAGTTTTCATATCGATATGTTTCGTTGTACGTCACCGAAAAACCCCAATTGTTTAGGAAGTCCACGATCTGCCTGGAGCCAAATTCTCTATGGACATATACACCAATACCAAGTAAAATTGGAGATATGAATGACCTTGGTCGACATGCGCTTATTATTGCCTGACCTATAGCTGCCTTTTTCGTATCCTGGCGTTCAATTTTTACATTTTTTAATTTCATAATGGTCTCCAGTAGCGTGTCTAAACTTTTGGGAATATTGCATAAAACTGAGGATTTTTCTGCGGGTGGATAAACGCTGCAATCATATACGGCAGCACGTATATCTTCTCTTATGATTTCTGCAGCTTTCTGAACTACCCTCAACCTTTCATCTTGCTCATTGTTTTCTAGTTTCTCAGTATACCAATTTTTAAACAATATTGAATCTACATTATCTTTGAAATTCAAAATTGTTATTTTTCCTGTAATTTCGGTGACACATATTCGTTGTCCAAAGTAATCCCCCAACTTCCTTAGAAACTGTTTTCGAGAGTAAGGCTCGCAATCCATATCTTTAAATACTGTTTCCATTTCCAGCTCTAAGTCGTTCATGGAAAACTGGCACTCATCAGAATTTTCAACAAATTCACACACTTTCAAGAACGCCTCATGCCTCTGGTTATCGTTCGGTCGACCTCGCGAATCTCCAAGTTTTTCCAGATTTTCTCCCGAAGAGAATAGGAGACGGCAGTCCTTGTGATATTTGGCTTCAGCCGCAACCAGATCTCCGCAAGTTCCAACGCGAATCAGAACTTTTTCACCCCACTTGTCCGTTCTGGCGACAGCTTCCGACATAATTTTTTCTTTAATCAAAATAGTAGATACTTGTATGATTGTTTTCCGGTTGTAATACTTTTAATTTTTTTCTAATCGGCTAGACGCCGGCTTACCGCAAAATAAGCAAACCTCTTTCATGTTATAATCCGGAATTTCAGAACGAAAGGTGGGTGCTGCAGTAGAGCATGATTGCTGTGACGGTCCAGCTTTTTCATTTTGTTCTCGAATATGTTTCAAAATTGTGTAGTTTCTCGTGTAGGATTTTCTAAAAACAGAAACAATCATGAATTATTATCAAATTTTTACCTTCGTAGCCCGCAATGGCGTATTAATATTCAAAATTCGTCACCTGCAATCCTGATGCACTTCGATTGATTTCACGTTCTTAAAAATGTCACGTAAACCATCGCAACGCTTTTCACTAGCAGTCAGTAATGTTTTCAGTCCTTTTTCACCAACTTTAGTAATAACACGCTCACTTAGTGGCAGTTTACACAAAACACATTTCTCCATCTTCAATTAAACAATAGAAAAAAATATCAGCACAGAAATATCGGAAGACCAGATCTCTCAAAGGATGCCGCCGCACAAATGACCAGTGTTGCCAATGGCATAAGGTTAAATGGTCCGCCGACTGGCACGAAAATGTCCGTTTTAGTCCGCGAACAATAGGGTCACGCCGCGCGAGGGCGCTACGCGCACCTGTTATTTAGCAAATTAATAATCTTGGGGCAGACTTGGAAATTCTATATTATAGGAGTACAAAGGGGGTTAGAGTGACTTTTAATATTTTGCTAATCATACATTGTATACGTAGAAAATTAAATATCAGACCGAAAAAGGTTTTATATTGGTAGTAAAAATTAATTCGCTCCAGATTTAGGTAAAGCTGAGAAGTCTCGGATAAACTTTTAATTTTTTTTGGCTGAAGTAATTTCGATGAACTTCTAAAATATTCGCAAGTATACAACCTTTTAATGGGTGTTTAGAGAAAAATGTGTTTCTTCTAAAAAAAATGATTCTTAGATCGAAAAAACTTAGAATAAATAGCAAAAAGTATATTTTTTAAAAGTAACCTTTCATTTGATACGCCACTGGTGGGTGCCATGTACTACTTAATATAGATTGCGATACGACATTGGAAGGGGAATTTTATCAGCTTCAAAAATGCTTACTTGACATTTTTCCGTAAAGTTGATAGTTTTCAAAAAAATCACCAAAATATTTAAAAAGGGGGGGTTGGGGGGCGAAAAAAGGGGGTTGCGGAAGGAGAATTTCCCAGGACTTTTAGTATATTGCAATTTAGCCCTCAGGCATGATCTCTACCAGAAATCAGCTTTATATTATTTTTGTCTAGGTCAAATGCTATCTTGACTCGGGTATAACGGTATCGGAAAAAATGGCGAAAAAATCACGCCTTACTCTGGTTTCCAGTTTCTTACAATTTTTGATAATTTTCATTCCAGTTAGGTATAGAACGATATATTGGAAAAAGGTAGTCTTTGAGATGACCTAACCGATTATCCAAACCGAATGTCGATTGGATGCACCCAATTCGACTTATTAGCGGTCCAAGAGGTACCATTTTGGACCAAATTTTGACTTTTAAAAAATAAAAAAAAATAATTTCCAAACTTTCGATCGGGTTTGTTCGCTCACAAACAATATGCTTCTGTAGCCGACGGTCGTCTACGCGTCGAAAAAGTTAAAATCGAAAAAAACTAATTTTTGTGGCCTGTATCGAATAAAAATGAGAATCCGATATTAGTCGACTTTAAAAATTAATAACTTTTTTCCGGTACATGGTGTATATTCGAAATTTTCACACAACGTACCCCCACTATTCCTCTCTAAACCCAAAACGTTTCAATCGTCCCACTTTAGCAGTTTCCGAGAAAAAAATCGCAAATGTGAAAATATCAAAAGCCACGACGACGACGACGACGACGCCGACAACATACATACATTATTTTCACCGAAGCGCCGTATAAGATATCGCGGTTTAGCGCGATATGTAATAATGGTATATATAAAGTTTGTCCAAAATCTTTTTCAAATTATAATAAAAAGTATTTAAACTGTGACGACTTGCCCCGGTATCCTCGACCTTCAATCTTATTTTTATCTCTTAAGTACTGATACAAACTAATGGTGTAAATATTACGAAATCATGGTTCGAGCGAGAAAGTTTATCTTACAAAAGTATTTTGTTGGATTTCCGAAAAGCGATGATCTTAAGCTAGTGGAAGAGGGGCTACCTGAAATAAACGATGACGGTAAGCAATTTCTTATGAGCGACAATATATTACCAGTTTACATACTTAACATATATGTTCTGGTTTTGATCCTAGTAGAGTTTAATAGTGTTATTGAGTATTATGAACTTATAAGGTGTAAAATCAGGGATAGCTCGTGGACGGAAATATAAGGGAACAGCAAAATATTAAAATAAAACAAAAAGTAACGCGCTCAGATTGTTACGCATCATTATATCCTGCCCTTCAAACCTTTCACACTGTCACACAACGAATACTTACACCAGGAAGAAGACAAAGAACGGTTGGTGGAAGAAAAAATTACATTAGGAAATGTCAAAACTGTCAAAAATAGCGCCATCATCGTGTCTAGTGAGAACCTTGAGCAGTGATACGGGACTCTTGAATGCCCATAATTTTGCTATTTTTTTTGAGCGAAATATTTTAAAGTGATATTTAAGCCCAAAAAACTATTCAAAATCCCGTTAGTTGATTTTATATGCAGTAAAAATCAAAAGCAGGACTCTGAATAAACTCTAAACTCTAAATATCACTTTAAATAAAATCCTCTAAATTATTGCTAATTAAGGATAGAAGAAAATGAAAAATAAAACTCAGAAATGCACATGACATAATTTAATTAACATATTAAAAGAAAATCACAATTACCATTGGAGTCTGTCTTATTATTCCTTGTTTCTTGCTTATCGAGTTCCTTGATTAGGTACTGGTTTTTCACTCATTCATTCTCTACTTGACGTTTTCTCAGCAATGTGTGTATCTTCTATAAAAATACCTATTTCTATTGTAGTCATTGTCAGCCTGAAAAAGGGAAAAGGCCTGGGTAAAAACGTTTTATAGGCAACCTAAAGGTGACGACAAAATCCTGTCTCCAAATTTTTTTCTTATACATAAGACGAAACAGTTCTGATCTAAAACAAAATACCACAATGCAAAAAAAAACACTTCAGATTGGGTTAAAATAACATAATTTTCTACTCGAGTTCAGTAGGTAGATAATCGACAAAGGTTTAAAAAAGATCAAGAAATAGGTCGTATATTATACATAGTAATAAGTCGATAAGCAAGATTTAAATTATTATCGTAGGGTTTAGTAATTAAAATATGCGTATTAATATATTTGCCACAATTTAGGAAAAAATAATGAAACAAGTGTTGGCTGCAAATTTAATGCTAGGTAATTTTATATGGGCTGATTTTTATAATCATAAAGATAAATTATTCAAAGTTAACAAAAAGATGATTACTTAGGTACCTTCAGCAGAATGAAAAGTAAAAAGGCTCGTGTCCATGAACAATTTTAAAAGAAAATATCAAGTTAATAAACTCTTTGATAAACTCTGTCAACCATTTTCATTTTAAGGCGAGGTTGGGAGATTCCATTTGTGTCCAAATCTGCATAAAGTTACCTCCACACCTCTACTAGATGGCTCGAACAAGAAAAAGATCGCCTTACTTCTTGAACCCGTCCCCTTTAATTTTTTAAAAATAACTACGTAACTCATAGATGATGGGGACGGTAAATGTAGGGCCTAACTTGAAACAGTCTGGAGCTCTGACGTCACATATGCTTCGATTTCGCATATCTTTGGTTCACCGGGCTGCTATCACATTTATGACGTTATCATTGTCATACGTTATCACAGCCAACTCTTTTTTATAATCTTAGACGACTGCCGTCACGCAATCTCTTCCACAATAGGGCGACGAAAATAAAAATAATATTACTGTTCCTAGAATCGCGTAGAATTGATTTGTGCGTAAAACAAAAAATAACATTTTTTGCCGTGTTTGCTTCTAGGGTTCCGTACCACTCGAGGTCGAGATTTACTATTATATATACAGGGTGTCCCATAACTAAGGGGGCATATAGCGACATGAGATAGTGGACTTAAAAATAAGTCATTTATGCTGAATTTCTTATGACACGGTTAATGATTAAGAAACTATGTTTTGTGTTTATTTAAATGTTTTTTGTCATCTAGCATTTCAATGCAAATATCTTAAAAACTAATTCTAATATCGAAATTAATGAGGTACAACTTTTTTACATATAAAATACCCCACTTTTATAATTTGAGGTGAAGTTGTCAGAAATGTGAATGTACATTTTGAATTCTTCTTCTATCAAAAAGTTTTTTAGGTTAATATTAAAAGAATGCCTAAAAGCGAAAGCACGCTACTAATATGCTGAATAAATTTTAATTGACCATCCCAAAAGTGGTTTGGGCATCATATATTAAAATAGAATATTTTTTCTAAAAACTATTCTATTTTAATACATGATGCCTACAATGCCTCATTTCTGTACATGAAATAATTTTTCCATATTTTACTATTAATGTCTTCAAGACATGTTTTTATTAAGAAAACCTTTTTGACATCTTCTTTTTAGAAGTGTTTTCTACCTCCACGTTCCCTTTTTTGGTTGTTCTAGACCCTTTTAACTGACTTTACTACATACTCCGCAGTGGCGGCTCGTGACAGTAAAGTTTGTGAGTTCTGCCGATAGGGTATAAAAAACGCTATTTTTTTACAGTCTCTAGATCACGTGTCTATTATAAAAAGTAAAAAATTGCCAAGTTTGGTTTGGCAAAAATTACAATGTCTAGGAAAAAATAGCTAAAAAGCGTAACCCAGGTTCATTACATTGTTTAAGTGATTTTTTGATGTTTCATGGCGTTTGATTTTTTCGCTAAGATGTACTAAATCGGTTACACCAAGAACAGTCCACGATTTATCTCCACCAAACAAAAGGCACGGAAAACAAAAAAGAGAATTATTTTTATTGCATCCGCATATCCAGTCGTTTCTGGCATAAATGTCTCTTGTAAAAATCCTTTTATACGATTTTCCCCGGCTTGAACCACACTTTTCTATTAAAATATCGGGCAATGGCCGTTCTTCTTTCAGTTTTAGTTTTTCTTCATAAGTAAAGAAATAATTTTTTTACATTAATTAAATTATCCACTACATTCATTGTTAGTTACACAATTATACAAAAACAAATATCAAACACGACCATAACCTCCCGCTCATCCGTTTGGCGTCTTCTAAACTAAATAAATAAATGCGACCGCGAACACGCAACCAACGCTGAGCCCGCCGTCAGGAATTGTACTACACGTTTTGCAGCTCTATTTCTGCTTACATTTCGCTATCTAAACCCATGAGCAAGTGCGGTACGGGGCGAAGGAAGGGGTTCCTAGCCGAGCACAGAGCTCGTTAGCGTCCCAGCTACGTCGTGTTGCAATTTAGCAGCGCAACAATGCCAATAACTTCATTTGACCGACTATGAAATGCGGGCTTCGGCGACGGCATCATACTCAACACACCTACGCGATTTGAAGGCCTATTATACCAACACCCGACCGAAAATATACTGCTGTTCCAATAATTTTAGAAATATAATAATTATATTAGAAAAATAGTCAAATAATGTGAAAATTTTGGGGGTTCTGCAGCTCTGCAGCTCTTATGCACTAGCCGCCCCTGATACTCCGTATGTTTTACTTATCTTCATTTCTAATGTCTTCACATAATTTAATTTCAATAATCCAATTTTTGATACCATAAAAGCTCCATTAAGGTTTAATGCCTACCACTTATTATTTTCTCTTTTGCTAAAACCACCAGCAATATATTTTTCTGTCTCCTGATGATAAACGTTTCTGCGTTCGAAACATGTAGAGACCTTTAAACAAAGAATTTTTTAGAAAAAAGAAAAGCCCAAAGTCTTTCTCCACAATTTTTTTATTAGAATAGCTAGGCGAACCTAGAAAAATTCATAATAATTCAATTCGATATGTTTCTAGTGTAGAAACACTCATCATCGGGAAAACGAAGTAAATGATATAGTGCTCATGTTGTTAGCAATAGAAAAAATAACAAGTGGGATTGAGGCGTAATGGAGCTTTCAATGGTGTATACGAGGTGTAAAAAAAATTGAATAGTCAAAAGACCGACAAGATTTCAGCATAGTGGAAAGTCAAGGGCCAGTGCAAAGGCCCTGTCTTGGGTGGAAAATGAAGAGAGAAAAAGAAAAATTAGGGAGTTTTAACAGACTTTGTGAAAATCATTAAGGTATAAGTGATGAAAAATCCAGAGTTTCATTCAACATTATCGGAGACATGTGAAAGTGACAAAATAAGAGGGAAAAAAAAAGAAAAAAATTGTTTTCTGTAAAAGTCAAAGCATCGTTTAGTTTGAAGTAAAATACTGTTGGGGTACCAAGCTTGTTACGGCCCAGTTACCCCGGCAGGAGTCAAATCATACATATTGTGTACAAAATAAAAAGATTTAAATGCTTGGTACCCCAACAGTATTTTACTTCAAACTTAACAATAGTTTGACTTTTACAGAAAACATTTTTTTCTTTTTTCTTTCCCTCTTATTTTACCACTTCTACATGTCTTTGACAATGTTGAATGAAACTCGAGATTTTTCATCACTTATACCTTAATGATTTTCACAAAGTCTGTTAAAACTACCTAATTTTTCTTTTTCTCTCTTCATTTTCCACCCAAGACAGGGCCTTTTTCGCACTAGCCCTTGACTTTCCAGTACGCTGAAATCTTGTCGGTCTTCTGACTATTCAAATTTTTTACACCTCGTAAACACCATTGAAAACTCCATTACGGCTCAATCCCACTTGTTATTTTCTCTATTGCTAACAACATCAGCACTGTACCATTTACTTCGTTTTCCTGATGATGAGTGTTTCTACACTCGAAACATGTCAAATTAAATTATTATGAATTTTTCTAGGTTCGCCTAGCTATTCTAATAAAAAATTCTGGAGAAAGACTTTGTGCTTTTCTTTTTTCTATTCATTTAACTTCACTTTGACTAGGTACTTCTTCAAAATTAAAGAATTTTTTACTCTATTAAATTTTGTGGAGACTTTGTGTTTTTCTTTTCTATTCATATATTATTATGATCTGTACCCTTGTATTGAATCATAATTATTTATCAATTTTAACAACTTAGCTATCGACTCCCGGAACCAATGATATTTTATTCTGTAAACTTTGCTTATATTTATTTTTAATTACAGAATTTTTGGCAGAGGCCGTTTACGTCAGTGTAGATCCCTATATGAGGTATCGTGTTAAAAGATTGGCTTTAGGAACAACATTTATTGGAATACAGGTTGCTTTGTAAGTTAATAAATTATTAATCCTACTAGGGGAAATGGCTTCTATATTCCTAATGATCTTTCAATTTAAAGAAAACCAACAATACATTCAATCAGTTTATTTATGCTTTCCAAATTTAAATGACTTTGCTTAGATTTTGTGAGAAAAAATAACAAAAAAGTGTTGTGGTTGAAAAAAAAAATTGAGCTAAGAAAAACCTCATTTAATCTGTTTAGCAATAAAACTAAATTGACTTGTCAATAACAGCATTAATGAGTAGAAACTGTATAACATACTGAACTAGTGCCAACCATAGAAGATCAGTGAATAATAATCACGAAAGTGGCAAATTTATGACCTCGCGCATGTAAAAAAACGCC
Source organism: Polydrusus pterygomalis (assembly GCA_963969555.1). Taxonomy (NCBI): domain Eukaryota; kingdom Metazoa; phylum Arthropoda; class Insecta; order Coleoptera; family Curculionidae; genus Polydrusus; species Polydrusus pterygomalis. The sequence continues at coordinate 117,832,522 of OZ018376.1, forward strand.
TAGCAGACATGTGCATGCGCACTGCGAAACTCTCATTTAACGAACGGAAAGATAGACAGGTCCTGGCTTTAAAAGTTAAAAATCTTAATTTTGGTGTGCACAGATTTTAAGGCCGTATTCCACCGGCCAGGTTATTGGTCCAGAAAGTTAACCTCCAGTTTTTTTTTTATGTGTGAGAAGCTAAAATTTGCCATGCTACAATTTATTTAAAATAATTGAACCTTGTTCTAATTTTCTGACTAAGTTGGGGAAAAACTAGTGATTTCTGGTGTTTTTAGTGGCTGCCAACCTATCAGATTTTGAGGTTAGAATATCGCTTTAAAGTTTTCTTTCTAAAATTTTCTTAAAAATGATTCGCCGTCGCGTTCTTAGTTCGAAAAGCATTAGGAGAACAAGTGAATTAAACTTATCTTATTAAATCGAAAATAAAAAACAAACAACACAGGAATTATTGATATTAACCTCAAGTCAAATAATAGTTGGTATTGGTAATATTTAACAATTTGCCAAGAACTTGGATACGTAAAACACAATTTTCAAGCATCATTTCTTGATCAACAATTTTAGAAAGTTTTCGGTACCAGTCATTGTTTATAGCACAAACACAATTTACAATACACAAGTACATAAAAACTAGAAATCCGAAATATTAAACACCCACAATCAACAATAACCGAGTTCATTTTAGTTGCTTTTAAATAGCAAAGTAAATTAAGCGTTTTTTAAAAATATTTAACTCAACTCAGCAAAAAAAAATCTCCCCATTTGCCGCGGCCCCTTTATATTTCTCATACAATTATACGAAGTTGTTCGCAAAGCATCCCTTTAACAACAGCAAAGCAAAGATGTTTGCTTTGCTGTTTAAAAGACACAAAAGAGAAGTACCTAATAGCAAGGAGCAAGCCGGTTCTGGATTGTACTTACTTATATGAGGAAGAAGAATAACCTAATAATAAGAGGGTTGTGCGCATTCTAGATCGCTACAAAAAAATACTTATTATACACAGAAACCAAATAAACCAGCATTAAAAAATATTTCTTATATTATTATCATAGGACGAATATCTTTTATTTTTCAAGAAAATAGGTCTCTGGAATGTGCGGTAAAAATCCGATTTCTAGAAACCATATAGAAATACATACATACTAACAAGACAGCACTATTTACATTGTACCTAATTATACAATGAATATTTGAAGAATAATAATATGTTATGTTTCATAATACACTTGCGTGCACAAAAAACGGCCCACCCAAAATTTTGATTAAGTTTAAGGCTTGATAACTTTTTTATTTTTAGTCCGATTTTAGTGTTTTTTTTAGAGAACTGTAGGTACACCTGTACGTTTTAACTTAACTTTTAGGAATTTGAACTAGCATTGGTTATTCGACCTATTATACAAGGATAATCAAAATGTTGTTTTTTTACCTAATTTCAAAACACCCTGTGGTATAATCAAGTGGGAAAATTATTTCAAAATACCAATTTTCTTTTAGAGTCATCTATTCTTTACATTTTGGTTTATGTCAATACATCCATTTATTCTCACACAAATGAAAAATGATCATTGCTATGAATAATTTAAATTAAAGCAAAAGAAAAAAATTAGAGTGAGTGTAAATTTATTAAGAGTGCTTATCGCTGTAGCCGTACCAACCGCTAACAATGTGTTTATGTTATTGTTCTATCAAGAATAACAAACGTGTTTAAGATTTAAATTATTGCCTTTGTAATTGAAATTTACACATTATTCGCTTTTTATAATTTAATTAATTTTTAAGTGTGTTAGTTAAATGCATACTACACCGCATAAAGCCGCTCAAGTAGTTGCTTTAATTCAAAATGGACTTCACCAGCGAGAAGTTGCTCGAACTTTGAATATGACACGCGCAGCGGTTCGAAGGGTATGTCAACATCATGAGGAAACTGGGTCCTTTTATAGGCAACCTGGAACAGGCAGAAAGCGATGTACAATTAGTGCGTTCGGTTAATGCAAATCTGTCTCCTCGGTCTGCTCATTGGTGCAGTGTTGCGTTCGTTTATTAGATCTATGACCTCGGGTGTAACTGCTAGGCGTTCGATATTTGAAAAATCGAGCACTCGGAGTTACCTCGTACCGCCTCACCTAAAAATATGGAGCTAACGGAGCAAACTAATTGAATTTGTATTTTGACAGCAAATTTGGAAATTTGTTTTACCTAACCTAACATACAAAATCAAACATAATTCCCGTACCGAAATCATTCCAAATTGGACAAACACCAGATCATAACTAAAAGTTCTTTTTCCAACGGTATTGATGGATGTCCTTTGTGAGTTGCTTCGGGAGGCAAAATACTGTGCACTTTTTGCAATAGAACTTCAAAAGTTTCCGGTGTTATACGAAAATTATATTGAAATTGATTGTCAGAGAATGCTGGGACAATATTTTCGGCATAGCCATCAACTTTTGTAATCGAACAGCTTTCTTCCTCGTCGCTATCATCATCAAACATCATCATTTGTGCTCCCCTTAAGTGCCACAGCAATTACAGCTAGAATATTTTCCATTTTCGTCTCTTCAAACCACCAAACATAAAGTGAGGTTAATTTTATGTCAGATGGAACATGGAACTCGACAAACTCTTAAAAGGGTTCGGTAAATACTACGCGCTTGTTTAGCCCGAATATCACGTGACATTACATCTGCATCTGCTCGCTCTGCTCGACCTTTTCAACACCGAACGCACTTAACAAATCGTGATGACCGCTTTATTGTCTCGACATCATTAAGAGATGCCTTAATGCTGTTCAAGTTCAACAACAACTCCGTGGAATACAAGGAGTGGCTATTAGTCAGCGGACAGTCAGGCGAAGACTGCAGGAAAGTAACCTAAAACCTAAAACAACTGCGATTGGTCCAAAACTCATCAGCTCATCGTCAAGCACGCCTGCGTTTTGCACGGGATCATCTGAATTGGACATTAGAACAGTGGGGGTCTGTTTTGTTTTCAGATGATCGGATTTATTGCCTCTATGGTAGCGACCGAAGAAAGAAAGTATACCAAAGACCAGGAGAGCGATTTGTAGAATGCTGCATTGAAGAGCGGATTGCTTATGGAGGTGGCTCCTGCATGATCTGGGGAGCAATTTCAATGGGAGCACAAACCGACCCTGTTTTCATTCGTAGGGAAGACCACGTTCGCGGAAGAGAAGGTTTGACGGGTGCTAGGTATATCGAGGAGATTTTAGCACTTCATGTAGTACCGTACATCAACTACATTGGAGATGAATTTATTTTTATGCATGACAATGCGAGGCCGCACACCTCAAGAATCGTGCAAATTTACATTGCCGAAGTCGGTTTTCGGGTTATGGAGTGGCCAGCATAGTCCGGACCTAAATTCGATCGAACATTTATGGGACGAGCTTAAAAGAGGAATTCGTGCTAGACTTCATGCTCCAACTTCAATCCGAGAGCTGATTATTGCAGTAGAAGAAGAGTGGCTTAACATCCCACAAGAAACAGTAACAAACCTAATAAGATCTATGCCTACTCGTATGAGAGAGGTAATAAGGGCATGCAAGAGGGGGTCATACCCATTATTAAAACTAAATTAATTTACTAGTGAGTTCAAATAATTTTTATTAAACCGTATTTATTTTAGTAATCAAAATATTTAATTTTTTTCTTTTGCTTTAATTTAAATTATTCATACCAATGATCATTTTCATTTGTGTGAGAATAAATGAATGTATTGACATAAACCAAAAAACAAAATTAAAGAATAGATTACTCTAAAAGAAAATTGATATTTTGAAATAATTTTCCCACTTGATTATACCACAGGGTGTTTTGAAATTCGATAAAAAAACAACATTTTGATTATCCTTGTATAATAGGTCGTATAACCAATGCTAGTTAAAATTCCTAAAAGTAAAGTTAAAACGTATAGTTGTACCTACAGTTCTCTAAAAAAAACACTAAAATCGGACTAAAAATAAAAAAGTTATCAAGCCTTAAACTTAATCAAAATTTTGGGTGGGCCGTTTTTTGTGCACGCAAGTGTATGTATGATGAAAAATTTCTCTGTTACCTTTAAGTGTAACATTTATCGTAAAAAATATATATACCATGCGAGCAAAAATTATTTGCATCAAAGGGGGCTTGGATTAAAAAACGTAGGGTTTGGTTTAGATCACAATGATATGGGGACGATATGTCTCACCAAATCTAGTTTAAAACTTTGTCAAATTCATATTATGACATGATATGCCAAACTAATGAGTAATAAAATAAGTAGACAAATAATTACAAATGTATTTTTGTTGTTTACAAAATTAACAAAGTAAGAATAGGTAGGTATACAGAAAGAAAAAGAAAAATAATTACATAAATTGCTGAAATTGGCCACCGCCAAGCTCCAAGCATAAATTCACACGTCTCTACATATTTTCGAAAGTGTTGACCAGCAGCTCTGGAGAAATGTTACCACATTCTTGGATAATCCTTTTTCGTAATTGTTCTAAATTTGCAACTGGTGTTTTAAAAATAGTGTTCTTTAAAATGAGGAAAAACGAAGTAATCCACAACCCTTAAACAAGGTGATCGAGGTGGAAATTCAATGTCTGATCGAAAACTGATCAATTTGTGGTCGAAAAAATTGCGTAAGTAGTTAATAGTTTCGGCGGCTGTATGGGCGGTTGAACCGTCCTGTTGAAAATATCCAAAACGTAGTTCGTCATCAAGTAATTGCTCCACAAATGGATTCAAAATATTGTCTCTACAGGGTGTAACAAATTCGTTTATCACTACAGGGATCTCGTAAACCGTAAGAGATACGAAGATGGTTAAATGGGGGCAAAGTTGCACAATTTGATGCCTAATCATAATCCAAAAAGAAATTATTTAGATTCCGAGTACTTCCGGAGATATTCGAAAGAAACCGAAAAACTGTCAATAAGATTTTTTTGTTTTGCGCCCTTAATGTAGGAGATAAAAGAAAACCAATCACACCTTTTCAGGGCCACTTTTAATCCTTTCTTAGAATATGTAATTAGTTTTGCCATACAACGTTTAATTTTCCTGAAACCATCATTAATTTCACTATTTTAAATACGGACCTGGATTTTTTCCATTTTTCAATAAAATACCTAGGACATCTTTCTTCAAAGCCTAGGCTAAATATTAATTTTAAAAAAGAATTAACGCTCTAATGTAGAATTTATTAAGATTTTTCTAATCCGACCCTGTGTTACACAATACCCAGGACAAACAATTCTTCTTCGGGAAACAGCTAACCAAGTTTTTGAGGGTGCAATGTGGACTCTACACGATTTTCACTACTCCACATGGGTGTATTCTAAGAATTTACATATCCGGAGAGGTGAAACCAGGCTTCATCCGAAAAAAATGTCAGGTCTAATAAATCATTTCTTTCCAATAAATTTTCAGTTAACCATTGAGAGTAATTCCTGCGTCTTTCAAAATCTGCGGCTTGATTTTCTTGGAATACTTGCACTTTATAAGGAAATACATTTAGCTGCTTCTTAAGAATAGTCCTGCATGTTCCATAAGATCTTCCCACCTCTTGGGACAGGCGTCTTATACAATTTGTTGGCGTCCCTGTTTAAAATATACGATATAAAACGATAAAAAACAATATAGATCGTATCCAAATTAATCGTTTTCTATGCGTGACCACGATTGAAAATTATTTGCCGATGAAATCTCTATCCGTTTTAATTGTATTGTATCTACATTTTTGCTTTCTATCGTATTTAATCGTGTAAAAGTATATTGAAATCTAATACCGTTTAATTGGTTGCTCAGGTTAATCGTATTCTAATTGTAAAACCCGACCCAGATTCAATGTTATTCTATTTCCAATCTGTTTGGATTCGTTATTAACATAATTATTTTAATATGTTTCTATATGCTATAAAGGCATAAACAATCTAATAGTTTTTAATCGTGATTTTAATATCGACATTTAATCTGTTTTTAAATACACTATGATTTATATCATTTTCTATTGTATTAAGGACGTACAATTCTAGTATGCTTTTAAACGGAATAAACATTTAATTCCCTATCCATTCCTATCATGTTTTTAGTATTTATAATGAATATGTTTTAAATCGCACTTCAATTTCAATTGTTTTCTATTGTATTACAGCCGTAAATTTTTAATATGTTTTTATATGAAATTAACATTTTTTCCCCTATTTGTTTCTATCGTGTTTTTAATACTCATAATGAATCAGTTTAGAAAAGCAGTACAATTTCTATCGTTTTCTATTGTATTACAGTCGTTTAATTCTAATATGTTTTTATACAGAATAGACATTTTTTAATACCCTATCCATTTCTATCGTGTTTTAATACGTATAATGAATTTCTTTTAAAAAGCAGTACAATTTCTATTGTTTTCTATTGTATTACAGTCGTACAATTCTAATATGTTTTTATAAGAAATTAACATTTTTTACCCTATCCGTTTCTATCGTGATATTAATAATTATAATAAATCTGTTTTAAAAAGCAGTACAATTTCTATCGTTTTCTATTGTATTACAGTCATACAATTCTAATATGTTTTTATAAGAAATTAACATTTTTTACTCTATCCGTTTCTATCGTGATATTAATAATTATAATAAATCTGTTTTAAAAAGTAGACCAATTTCTATAGTTTTCTATTGTATTGCAGTCGTACAATTCTAATATGTTTTTATAGGAAATTAACATTTTTTACCCTATCCGTTTCTATCGTGATATTAATAATTATAATAAATCTGTTTTAAAAAGCAGAACAATTTCTATCGTTTTCTATTGTATTACAGTCGTAAAATTCTAATATGTTTTTATAGGAAATTAACATATTTTACCCTATCCGTTTCTATCGTGATATTAATAATTATAATAAATCTGTTTTAAAAAGCAGTACAATTTCTATCGTTTTCTATTGTATTACAGTCGTACAACTCTAATATGTTTCTATAAGAAATTAACATTTTTTACCCTATCCGTTTCTATCGTGATATTATTAATTATAATAAATCTGTTTTAAAAAGCAAAACAATTTCTATCGTTTTCTATTGTATTACAGTCGTACAATTCTAATATGTTTTTATAGGAAATTAACATTTTTTACCCTATCTGTTTCTATCGTGATATTAATAATTATAATAAATCTGTTTTAAAAAGCAGAACAATTTCTATCGTTTTCTATTGTATTACAGTCGTACAACTCTAATATGTTTCTATAAGAAATTAACATTTTTTACCCTATCCGTTTCTATCGTGATATTATTAATTATAATAAATCTGTTTTAAAAAGCAGAACAATTTCTATCGTTTTCTATTGTATTACAGTCGTACAATTCTAATATATTTTTATAGGAAATTAACATTTTTTACCCTATCCGTTTCTATCGTGATATTAATAATTATAATAAATCTGTTTTAAAAAGCAGAACAATTTCTATCGTTTTCTATTGTATTACAGTCGTACAATTCTAATATGTTTTTATAGGAAATTAACATTTTTTACCCTATCCGTTTCTATCGTGATATTAATAATTATAATAAATCTGTTTTAAAAAGCAGAACAATTTCTATCGTTTTCTATTGTATTACAGTCGTACAATTCTAATATGTTTTTATAGGAAATTAACATTTTTTACCCTATCCGTTTCTATCGTGATATTAATAATTATAATAAATCTGTTTTAAAAAGCAGAACAATTTCTATCGTTTTCTATTGTATTACAGTCGTACAGTTCTAATATGTTTTTATAGGAAATTAACTTTTTTTACCCTATCCGTTTCTATCGTGATATTAATAATTATAATAAATCTGTTTTAAAAAGCAGAACAATTTCTATCGTTTTCTATTGTATTACAGTCGTACAATTCTAATATGTTTTTATAGGAAATTAACATTTTTTACTCTATCCGTTTCTATCGTGATATTAATAATTATAATAAATCTGTTTTAAAAAGCAGAACAATTTCTATCGTTATCTATTGTATTACAGTCGTACAATTCTAATATGTTTTTATAGGAAATTAACATTTTTTACCCTATCCGTTTCTATCGTGATATTAATAATTATAATAAATCTGTTTTAAAAAGCAGAACAATTTCTATCGTTTTCTATTGTATTACAGTCGTACAATTCTAATATGTTTTTATAGGAAATTAACATTTTTTACCCTATCCGTTTCTATCGTGATATTAATAATTATAATAAATCTGTTTTAAAAAGCAGAACAATTTCTATCGTTTTCTATTGTATTACAGTCGTACAATTCTAATATGTTTTTATAGGAAATTAACATTTTTTACCCTATCCGTTTCTATCGTGATATTAATAATTATAATAAATCTGTTTTAAAAAGCAGAACAATTTCTATCGTTTTCTATTGTATTACAGTCGTACAATTCTAATATGTTTTTATAGGAAATTAACATATTTTACCCTATCCGTTTCTATCGTGATATTAATAATTATAATAAATCTGTTTTAAAAAGCAGTACAATTTCTATCGTTTTCTATTGTATTACAGTCGTACAACTCTAATATGTTTCTATAAGAAACTAACATTTTTTACCCTATCCGTTTCTATCGTGATATTATTAATTATAATAAATCTGTTTTAAAAAGCAGAACAATTTCTATCGTTTTCTATTGTATTACAGTCGTACAATTCTAATATGTTTTTATAGGAAATTAACATTTTTTACCCTATCCGTTTCTATCGTGATATTAATAATTATAATAAATCTGTTTTAAAAAGCAGAACAATTTCTATCGTTTTCTATTGTATTACAGTCGTACAATTCTAATATGTTTTTATAGGAAATTAACATTTTTTACCCTATCCGTTTCTATCGTGATATTAATAATTATAATAAATCTGTTTTAAAAAGCAGAACAATTTCTATCGGTTTCTATTGTATTACAGTCGTACAATTCTAATATGTTTTTATAGGAAATTAACATATTTTTCCCTATCCGTTTCTATCGTGATATTAATAATTATAATAAATCTGTTTTAAAAAGCAGTACAATTTCTATCGTTTTCTATTGTATTACAGTCGAACAACTCTAATACGTTTCTATAAGAAATTAACATTTTTTACCCTATCCGTTTCTGTCGTGATATTATTAATTATAATAAATCTGTTTTAAAAAGCAGAACAATTTCTATCGTTTTCTATTGTATTACAGTCGTTCAATTCTAATATGTTTTTATAGGAAATTAACATTTTTTACCCTATCCGTTTCTATCGTGATATTAATAATTATAATAAATCTGTTTTAAAAAGCAGAACAATTTCTATCGTTTTCTATTGTATTACAGTCGTACAATTCTAATATGTTTTTTTAGGAAATTAACATTTTTTACCCTATCCGTTTCTATCGTGATAATAATAATTATAATGAATTTGTATAAAAAACCAGTGCAATTTCTATCGTTTTCTATTGTATTACAGTCGTATAATTCTAATATGTTTTCATACAGAACAGACATTTAATACCATATCCGTTTCTATTGTGTTTTTAATACTCATAATGAATCAGTTCTAAAAATTCCTATGCTTTTTAAAACATATTCATTATAAGTAATAAAAACACGATAGAAACGGATAAGGTTTTAAATTTCTATTCCGTATAAAAACATATTAGAATTGTACGACTGTAATACAATGGAAAACGATAGAAATTGTAAGAATACAATAGTTCCGGATAGGGTATTAAATGTTTATTCCATATAAAAACATATTAGAATTGTACGACCGTTATATAATGGAAAACGATAGAAATTATAGTGGTTTTCAAAACAGATTCACGATAAGTATTAAAAACACGATAGAAACGGATAGGGTTTTAAATGTATATTCTGTATAAAAGCATATTAACTAGAATTGTACAACTGTAATACACTAGACAACGATAGAAATTGTACTGCTTTTAAAAAAAAATTCACTATTACTGCTAAAAACTCTATAGAAACGGTTAGGGTATTAACTGGTTATTCCATATAAAAACATATTACAATAATTGTACAACTGTAATACAATGGAAAACGATAGAAATTCCACTGCTTTTTAAAACAGATCCAATATAAGTATTAAAAACACGATAGAAACAGATAAGATTTTAAATGTCTATTCCGTATAAAAACTTATTAGAATAGTGCGAGTGTAATACAATGGAAAACGACAAAAATTCGAATGCTTGTTAAAACAGATTCATTATAAGTATTAAAAACACGGTAGAAATGGATAAGGTTTGAAATGTCTATTCCGTATAAAAACATATTACAATTGTACGACTGTAATACAATGGAAAACGATAGAAATTCCACGCTTTTTAAAACAGATTCCATATAAGTATTAAAAACACGATAGAAACAGATAAGATTTCAAATGTATATTCCGTATAAAAACTTACTAGAACAGTGCGAGTGTAATACAATGAAAAACGATAGAAATTCTACTGCTTTTTAAAACAGATTCATTTTAAAACACGATAGGAATTAATAAGGTTTTAAATGTCTATTCCGTATAAAAACATATTAGAATTGTACGACTGTAATACAATAGAAAACGATAGAAATTGTTCTGCTTTTTAAAACAGATTTATTATAATTATTAATATCACGATAGAAACGGATAGGGTAAAAAATGTTAATTTCCTATAAAAACATATTAGAATTGTACGACTGTAATACAATAGAAAACGATAGAAATTAGTCTGCTTTTTAAAACAGATTTATTATAATTATTAATATCACGATAGAAACGGATAGGGTAAAAAATGTTAATTTCTTATAAAAACATATTAGAAGTGTACGACTGTAATACAATAGAAAACAATAGAAATTGTTCTGCTTTTTAAAACAGATTTATTATAATTATTAATATCACGATAGAAACGGATAGGGTAAAAAATGTTAATTTCCTATAAAAACATATTAGAATTGTACGACTGTAATACAATAGAAAACGATAGAAATTGGTCTGCTTTTTAAAACAGATTTATTATAATTATTAGTATCACGATAGAAACGGATAGGGTAAAAAATGTTAATTTCTTATAAAAACATATTAGAATTGTAGGTACGACTGTAATACAATAGAAAACGATAGAAATTGTACTGCTTTTTAAAACAGATTTATTATAATTATTAATAACATGATTGAAACGGATAGGGTAAAAAACGTTTATTTCTTATAAAAACATATTAGAATTGTACGACTGTAATACAATAGAAAACGATAGAAATTGTACTGCTTTTTAAAACTGATTTATTATAATTATTAAAAACACGATATAAACAGATAAAGTTTTAAATGTCTATTCCGTATAAAAACTTATTAAAATTGTCCTCTTATTTAAAATATTATATATTTAAATAGTTATAACTCATTCGCTATTTAAAGCGCGAAAATTTCAAATTTAAATAAATTCAGAAACAATGACTCATCAATCCTTGTTTCCGGTTTTGACTTCCGTTCACCGTTCGGTGAGTTCGTTCGGGCCCAATCGGTTCGGGTTCGAGCCCAACCCAAGCTGAGTCCGCCATTTTCCTGTTGATAGTCGCCGGGTATGTAGTGTTTGAAGTTTTAACAAGAACAAACTGTGATCTTTTATTATCTTTTTGCCTTTTTTGCATCGAAGCTATAAATAGGTAAGAAGAAAGTCATTTTTGGTTATTGTATATTGTTTTAATACATTTTTAAGCTAGGGGTAGGTATATTTTATTAAATTTTAATATTTTACACAGACTAATACAAAATGTCCACGTGTTTAAATTTGAAATACAATTTATTTCACGAACACCACGGCAAAACTGATGATTTTTTTCAATAATGATGAATTTCTGGGCGAAGATTTACTAATTTAAAAACGATTTTGGCTTTATTGCAAATCAACACAACGTTTCTGGCTAAAATCTATAGGTATTTACCGATATTATATCTTAAAAGTGCGCATGTGTATAAAGGCATTTATACCCATTTCTGACGATAATTAAGAAAAAAATAAAACTGGTTATGTTCCATGCAGTTTGGTACTTTTCCCCTGATTTTCCTTCTTTGTTGGTGCTAAAAATAACAAATACCTATATAGTCAAAATCACGTAAAGTTTTAACGCGTTTAGGTTAGGTTCTGTCATATTTGACATATATTGCACACAATTTATGTCAAATATGACAGAACCTAACCTAAACAGATAAGATTTCAAATGTATATTCCGTATAAAAACTTACTAGAACAGTGCGAGTGTAATACAATGAAAAACGATAGAAATTCTACTGCTTTTTAAAACAGATTCATTTTAAAACACGATAGGAATTAATAAGGTTTTAAATGTCTATTCCGTATAAAAACATATTAGAATTGTACGACTGTAATACAATAGAAAACGATAGAAATTGTTCTGCTTTTTAAAACAGATTTATTATAATTATTAATATCACGATAGAAACGGATAGGGTAAAAAATGTTAATTTCCTATAAAAACATATTAGAATTGTACGACTGTAATACAATAGAAAACGATAGAAATTAGTCTGCTTTTTAAAACAGATTTATTATAATTATTAATATCACGATAGAAACGGATAGGGTAAAAAATGTTAATTTCTTATAAAAACATATTAGAAGTGTACGACTGTAATACAATAGAAAACAATAGAAATTGTTCTGCTTTTTAAAACAGATTTATTATAATTATTAATATCACGATAGAAACGGATAGGGTAAAAAATGTTAATTTCCTATAAAAACATATTAGAATTGTACGACTGTAATACAATAGAAAACGATAGAAATTGGTCTGCTTTTTAAAACAGATTTATTATAATTATTAGTATCACGATAGAAACGGATAGGGTAAAAAATGTTAATTTCTTATAAAAACATATTAGAATTGTAGGTACGACTGTAATACAATAGAAAACGATAGAAATTGTACTGCTTTTTAAAACAGATTTATTATAATTATTAATAACATGATTGAAACGGATAGGGTAAAAAACGTTTATTTCTTATAAAAACATATTAGAATTGTACGACTGTAATACAATAGAAAACGATAGAAATTGTACTGCTTTTTAAAACTGATTTATTATAATTATTAAAAACACGATATAAACAGATAAAGTTTTAAATGTCTATTCCGTATAAAAACTTATTAAAATTGTCCTCTTATTTAAAATATTATATATTTAAATAGTTATAACTCATTCGCTATTTAAAGCGCGAAAATTTCAAATTTAAATAAATTCAGAAACAATGACTCATCAATCCTTGTTTCCGGTTTTGACTTCCGTTCACCGTTCGGTGAGTTCGTTCGGGCCCAATCGGTTCGGGTTCGAGCCCAACCCAAGCTGAGTCCGCCATTTTCCTGTTGATAGTCGCCGGGTATGTAGTGTTTGAAGTTTTAACAAGAACAAACTGTGATCTTTTATTATCTTTTTGCCTTTTTTGCATCGAAGCTATAAATAGGTAAGAAGAAAGTCATTTTTGGTTATTGTATATTGTTTTAATACATTTTTAAGCTAGGGGTAGGTATATTTTATTAAATTTTAATATTTTACACAGACTAATACAAAATGTCCACGTGTTTAAATTTGAAATACAATTTATTTCACGAACACCACGGCAAAACTGATGATTTTTTTCAATAATGATGAATTTCTGGGCGAAGATTTACTAATTTAAAAACGATTTTGGCTTTATTGCAAATCAACACAACGTTTCTGGCTAAAATCTATAGGTATTTACCGATATTATATCTTAAAAGTGCGCATGTGTATAAAGGCATTTATACCCATTTCTGACGATAATTAAGAAAAAAATAAAACTGGTTATGTTCCATGCAGTTTGGTACTTTTCCCCTGATTTTCCTTCTTTGTTGGTGCTAAAAATAACAAATACCTATATAGTCAAAATCACGTAAAGTTTTAACGCGTTTAGGTTAGGTTCTGTCATATTTGACATATATTGCACACAATTTATGTCAAATATGACAGAACCTAACCTAAACGCGTTAAAACTTTTCGTGATTTTGACTATAGCGTTATTCGGTTCCTCCAACACGTGTAGTAGGTTGGCATGTTGCCGTGTAGCGTGTAGTAGGTACCTATAGGCTATATTTTACCAATTTTGGAGTGTTCTGTTCATATAATTAATACATACGATGTCTGGAAGCACAACTAGTATCCAGTTTGTCGAAGGGACCTTCCAGTAATTTTCAAGGTCACACAATTTTTTTAAGTGCTATGCTAAAGGTAGGTATATCGTAATTAAAAAAAAATTGTTCTCCAAGTAAGCCTGGAAAAAGTTACGCTAATATATGACAGGAATTATTTTAAATAGTGGTAAATTATGCCTATATATATACAGTGTGGTTGTTTAAGTGTGCAACATATGGGCATTTTTTTAATTACCGATTTCTCAGAAAATTTTATTCTTGATAAAAGTTGGTGTATGTTCGATTATCATATTAGGTGCACTTGGAATGGTTGCAAGTCAAACGGCGTACAGGGTAGGCCAAAAAATATAAAACTTGTACAAGAATAAAGTTTTTTAATAAACATTGAAAAAAAAATTTTACACTTTAAATGATAGTTTTTTAGTTAGCATATTATCATTACTAATGTTTTATCTTGTTAAAAAGAATTTTTAGGATATTTTAAAGTTGTGTTTAATATCGCTGCAACAAACATGAAGTTTGTGATTCCTTAATAAATTAAAAATTCAAGTAAATTTTACGAACGTGCTTGAATTGGAACAAAGGTATGTGAAATTGTGTAAAACAACCACACTGTATATTGCAAAGCCAACTTTTAGGACGATTTTTTTTTATCGTACGATTTTTTCATTGAATATTTTTACTGTCAGAAAGCATGAAGGCAAACAAACCTATGAGAGTAGGTGAAGGTCATATAAGTGCTGTCTTATTTCTTACTGTTTTTGGTTTTATTAGAATTATTACATTAAATGGAGCATTCCCCAATTTCTCGGGATATTTTCGGTCTTTTTCTGTTTTATGTCCCACGGTACGAATTATCCTAATTTTCTTAAGAGAACATAATTGAACTGGAGACAATAGAATACAGTATAGCCTGTTAATGACTGTTTACACAGGGTCTTTCCTATCTAATGCACTTTTTTGCTTTATTTCTTAAAAAATAAAATGATCCTAAGATATCTACCGGGTGTCCCAAAATACAAAAGGTATAAGAATAAAATAATTGAGTTATATTCAAATTTAAAAATTTTGGACAAATATATTTAACTTAAAGAAATAGTCCATAGGTACTTTAAGTGGAGTGTAAATTTGAAAGGAGAGAAATAAGACACTTTAAGTCTTCCTCCACTGGTATATTAAAATAAAGTTTTATGAAAGGGTAAATTCTCTACATGTACATGTTTCGAATCAGGAGAATCGAATAAGTAATATAGGAAATAAAATAAGTGCGAACAGTCCAAACGGAGCTATAAGATGATGGAAAGAACAAGTTAAGTGTTTGGAGAAACTTCAAACATAATGAGAGGCCATTTGTAAAGTATAAGCAGAAACAAAGTTAGAAAGTTATCACAGCAGCAAATTATGTGTCAATGTAGAAGTATTTGTAATTAAGAGAGAAAGAAGCTGATTGTTGTAACGGAGGAACGGAAATAATTGAGTAAAATAAAGGGTCGATTCAATTGACCAATTAAAGGGACTGATAAAGAAATTATTTTGTTTGAGATCACATATTAGTGAAACTGCACCGTATATAAGAAAATTTGAACGCGCGCGCGCGCGCGACAGGAGTGAAGATTATGAAGAATATAGGTAGTCGTAAACGGTATACGCACGGGGACAATTGTCGCGAGGGGTGCGGCTCGTTGCCTTACAAAATTATTAGTTTTTTTTCTGTGTGGGTGACTAGCTGTATTTTGATGGAGTACAAGAAAAGTTGAAAGTTGGGAGGCCACCTTTAAATTAAGAAGAAATACGCTAATGCAAATTTGGGCAAAATTTTTGATGATTTTCCATGTCAATTGAATACGTACAGGCATTAAATTGGTAAGTTTTGTTTGTATAATCTTACACATATAGGTACCTACTTGTTTTTATGCATATTTGGATAAATCATTTATTTGTGTATTTTTAGATAGAGGCAGTTTTTAACAAAAGGTTTCCTTATTGTAAATATATATCTACTAGTAGAGAGTTTGTGCAGGAATATAGCAGAGTTGAAAGAACGAAAAATCAGTGGATATGGCCTTGAAGAAAATATTGGAAAGTTAAAATGTTTCATTTTGTACTTATATAAAAGGTTTGCATATTATACAGGTTTTATAATAATAATTGTGATTCAAAACTAATGAAATAATTATTTTTAGACATTACTGCTAAGGCACTACTGATGTTACCATTCCATATTTATTCAGCCCCATAACCATTAAAAATGCCCGAAATGCTTGCCTATAGAGACCAAGCAGGAGTGAGGTGCAAGATAGCTTTTTCTTTAACGCAGAGGTAAATATTAACTACTATATTGGCTATGCTTGAACTAAAAATCATACATACATACACATAACCTTATAGTAAACTGAATGCTTAATGGGAGGCTGAACTGGTAGTAGTCTAAACTTTTTTTTAACATTTTAAAGTATGAACGTTTTATTAAAATTTCATAATTGCAGCCGTGCATACATTGGTGTTATGGTGACAAACACCGAGAAGTTGTCTTATTCTTGACTTCGCTTGGTTTCTCCCTGGTGCTTCATTTCCAGAATTTTTGTTTAGCCCTATTGTAATTATTTAATCAACATTTTCCGTTCCAGAATGATCATCTCACAGAAAAAATGAAGGCAAAATGTGAGAAGCTACAACAGTTTAACCTAACTGTCAGCCGTTCGGAGTCATAGTGGGAAAATCATAATTATTATCATTATTATTATTATGTGCATATATAGTCCTGTTTTTGTTATTTCATGTTATAAATAAGTTTCTATAATTTTTTTTCTTTTATAGCCTGGTGGGGTATAATTATTTTTTCTTCCTTGTCTGATTTATATTTATAGAAAAGGTTTGTAAAATGAAACTTTTACTATTATTAGGTGCTTTAAGTTCCTGTTGTTTAATGTTATAACTTTCATATAAATCGTTTTTTGTATAACCTGTATTAATATTTAGTTCTAGTCTTATTTTTTTATATAAAAAAATGTTTATTTCATTTAGCGTTTTCCTTTTATTCCTATACCCTATATTTAAACATTATCCTTACGGCAATAATATTACTACATGCTTAATGTACTCTATTTTATTAGCCCCTAAATTGTCTTTTTTATTGCAGCAAATTTTATTTTGGTTTTACCCTGGGTTAAAGTGCGCCTGTGTCACAAATTCGAGTGCATGTACGGGAACCTTGAAAATTGTTAGAAATACATCATAGTGCAAAGTTGCTCACATAAAACGTTTTAATTACAACTGCAATAAATAAGGAAATCATTTAAATAGCAGATGACTAGCACAATAAAAACTGATAGGATTACTCACCACTGTAACATATGGAAACGCATTAAAATGGCAGACGGCTACCACGATAGAAAGGGATAGAATTACTTACCACTGTAATATATAGGAACGCATTAGAATGGCAGACTACTATTACGATAGAAACGGATAGGGTTCCTTACCACTGTACCATATACAAACACATAAGAATAACTGATGACCAACACGATAGAAACAGATAAGATAGTGAAAATATATTTTTTAATATACAGATTGGAATAGCAAATGTCTACCACGATAGAAACGGATAGGATTACCAACCACTGTAGCACATAAGAATAACTGATGACCAGCACGATAGATACGGATAGGATTACCCACCACTGTAACATATAGAAACGCGTTGGAATAACTGATGTTCAACACGATAGAAACAGATAAGATAGCGATAATATAAGTTTTAAATATATAGATTGGAATAGCATCAGATAGGTATCTACTACGATAGAAACTGATAGAATTACCCACCACTGTAACATATAGAAACGCATTAGAATAACTGATGGCCAACACGATAGAAACAGATAAGACAGTGATAATATATTTTTTAATATATAGATTAGAATAGCAGATGGCTACCACGATAGGAACGGATTAGACCACCCACTACTGTAACATATAGAAACGCATAAGAATACGATAGAAACAGATAGGATAGTGATAATGTATTTTTTAATATATAGATTATAATAGCAGATGGCTACCATAATAGAAACATATACGATTACTCACCACTTTAACATATAGAAACGCATTAGAACGACAGATGATTACTACGATAGAAACGGATAGGATTACTTACCACTTTAACATATAGAAACGCATTAGAACGACAGATGATTACTACGATAGAAACGGATAGGATTACTCACCACTGTAACATATAGAAACGCATTAGAATGGCAGACGGCTACCACGATAGAAACTAATAGGATATAGGAACGTATTAGAGTGGCAGACTACTACCACGATAGAAACGGATAGGATTACTTACCACTGTAACATATAGGAACGCATTAGAATGGCAGACTACTATTACGATAAAAACGGATAGGGTTACTTACCACTGTACCATATAGAAACACATAAGAATAACTGATGACCAACACGATAAAAACAGATAAGATAGTGATAACATATTTTTTAATATACAGATTGGAATAGCAAATGTCTACCACGATAGAAACGGATAGGATTACCAACCACTGTAGCACATAAGAATAACTGATGACCAGCACGATAGATACGGATAGGATTACCCACCACTGTAACCTATAGAAACGCGTTGGAATAACTGATGTTCAACACGATAGAAACAGATAAGATAGTGATAATATAAGTTTTAAATATATAGATTGGAATAGCATCAGATAGGTATCTACTACGATAGAAACTGATAGGATTACCCACCACTGTAACATATAGAAACGCATTAGAATAACTGATGGCCAACACGATAGAAACAGATAAGACAGTAATAATATATAGATTAGAATAGCAGATGGCTACCACGATAGAAACGGATTGGACCACCCACTACTGTAACATATAGAAACGCATAAGAATACGATAGAAACAGATAGGATAGTGATAATGTATTTTTTAATATATAGATTATAATAGCAGATGGCTACCATAATAGAAACATATACGATTACTCACCACTTTAACATATAGAAACGCATTAGAACGACAGATGATTACTACGATAGATACGGATAGGATTACTCACCACTGTAACATATAGATACGCATTAGAATGGCAGACGGCTACCACGATAGAAACTGATAGGATTACTTACCCCTGTAACATATAGAAACGCATTAGAGTGGCAGACTACTACCACGATAGAAACGGATAGGATTACTTACCACTGTAACATATAGGAACGTATTAGAGTGGCAGACTACTACCACGATAGAAACGGATAGGATTACTTACCACTGTAACATATAGGAACGCATTAGAATGGCAGACTACTATTACGATAAAAACGGATAGGGTTACTTACCACTGTACCATATAGAAACACATAAGAATAACTGATGACCAACACGATAAAAACAGATAAGATAGTGATAACATATTTTTTAATATACAGATTGGAATAGCAAATGTCTACCACGATAGATACGGATAGGATTACCCACCACTGTAACATATAGAAACGCGTTGGAATAACTGATGTTCAACACGATAGAAACAGATAAGACAGTAATAATATATTTTTTAATATATAGATTAGAATAGCAGATGGCTAACACGATAGAAACGGATTGGACCACCCACTACTGTAACATATAGAAACGCATAAGAATACGATAGAAACAGATAGGATAGTGATAATGTATTTTTTAATATATAGTTTATAATAGCAGATGGCTACCATAATAGAAACATATACGATTGCTCACCACTTTAACATATAGAAACGCATTGGAACGACAGATGATTATTACGATAGAAACGGATAGGATTACTCACCACTGTAACATATAGAAACGCATTAGAATGGCAGACGGCTACCACGATAGAAACTGATAGGATTACTTACCCCTGTAACATATAGAAACGCATTAGAGTGGCAGACTACTACCACGATAGAAACGAATAGGATTACTTACCACTGTAACATATAGGAACGCATTGGAATGGCAGACTACTATTACGATAGAAACGGATAGGGTTACTTATCACTGTACCATATAGAAATACATAAGAATAACTGATGACCAACACGATAAAAACAGATAAGATGGTGATAACATATTTATTAATATACAGATTGGAATAGCAAATGTCTACCACGATAGAAACGAATAGGATTACCAACCACTGTAGCACATAAGAATAACTGATGACCAGCACGATAGATACGGATAGGATTACCCACCACTGTAACATATAGAAACGCGTTGGAATAACTGATGTTCAACACGATAGAAACAGATAAGATAGTGATAATATAAGTTTTAAATATATAGATTGGAATAGCATCAGATAGGTATCTACTACGATAGAAACTGATAGGATTACCCACCACTGTAACATATAGAAACGCATTAGAATAACTGATGGCCAACACGATAGAAACAGATAAGACAGTGATAATATATTTTTTAATATATAGATTAGAATAGCAAATGGCTACCACGATAGGAACGGATTGGACCACCCACTACTGTAACATATAGAAACGCATAAGAATACGATAGAAACAGATAGGATATAGTGATAATGTATTTTTTAATATATAGATTATAATAGCAGATGGCTACCATAATAGAAACATATAGGATTACTCACCACTTTAACATATAGAAACGCATTAGAACGACAGATTATTACTACGATAGAAACGGATAGGATTACTCACCACTGTAACATATAGAAACGCATTAGAATGGCAGACGGCTACCACGATAGAAACTGATAGGATTACTTACCCCTGTAACATATAGGAACGCATTAGAGTGGCAGACTACTACCACGATAGAAACGGATAGGATTACTTACCACTGTAACATATAGGAACGCATTAGAATGGCAGACTGCTACCACGATAGAAACGGATAGGATTACTCACCACTGTAACATATAGAAACGCATTAAAATGGCAGACGGCTACCACTATAGAAACGGATAGGATTACTCACCACTGTAACATATAGAAACGCATTAGAATGGCAGACGGCTACCACGATGGAAACGGATAGGATTACTCACCCCTGTACCATATAGAAACGCATTAGAATGGCAGACGGCTTCCACGATAAAAACTGATAGAATTACTTACCACTGTAACATATAGAAACGCATTAGAATGGCAGACTACTTCCAAGATAGAAACGGATAGGAATACTCACCACTATAACATATAGAAACGCATTAGAATGGAAGGCTGCTACCACGATAGAAACGGATAGGATCACTTACCACTTACTTCTTACATATAGAAACGCATTAGAATGGCAGACGGCTACCACTATAGAAACGGATAGGATTACTCACCACTGTAACATATAAAAACGCATTAAAATGTCAGGCGGCTACCATGATAGAAACTGATAGGATTACTCACCACTGTACCATATAGAAACGCATTAGAATAGCAGACGGCTACCACGATAGAAACATATACGGATTCCGGATTCAAAAAACGGATAGGATTACACATGGAAACTGATAAGTTGTTCATGAGGTTAAATACAATTAAAACGTATACACTTGACCGCGTATAGTTTGGGATAAGAAACGATTTAAAGTATTTACCTTTATTGTATTTAGAAACGATAGATTCTCATTCTGAAAAAACGGACATTTCACCTGATATTCCGTATCCAAAAAACTGATAGGAAACGATAAATATTTTTTTTATCGTTTTCTATCTGAAATTTTAAACAGGGGTATTTTGAATTATTTCACGAACGTTTGCAACAAGTTCTTCTGTTCTTACAGATGGTCTTCCTGTTCCTTTTTTGTGTTGTATAGAACTTGTTTTCCTAAATACAGCCACGGTTCTTTTCAGGCAATGATAAAAATCCCCAGCAATAAAAGCAACGTTATTAAAATGTTCGTGAAAATCGTCCATGCACAAACTTGGATTGTATTGCCACTCACCATTTACCCTAACTCCGTTTTGAAAATACGCTTCAATCATAAATGTTTTGTGCTGTTCTGTAGAGCCCATTGTGTGAATTGTGCAAGAAATTGGAAAAATTAGCGATGAATCAAATTACTTGTAACGACTGTCAAAGATGACGGAATAACTGATTGATTGTTAGTTCAGGTAGTTACTGACACCCCACAGGTATTAAGCTCTACGGCTAAGCATTACGTCCTAAGATGCAAGGCCCTCTTTGATGCAAATAATTTTTGCTCACACGGTATGTAGGTATCATATTTAAAATTACACCTTTTTTTTAGTACACGTTTAAATTATGTAAAAGTTTGTCATTAATAAGACCACCATCAATAATAAATACTTAATTGATTTTGATGCTTGGTGATGACCATAGACAAGCGAGTTGCGCGCTCTCAAGGATAGATAGGCAACTTAACATACTAAATTGGTTCCCTGATAGCGCCACGTGCGACCGGGGGCGAAACTAAATATAGTAGTGGTGGGGGTATTCGCCAAGCATAAAAATTTAAATTTTATTATTACTTTGAATTCAAATTTTCGCGCTTCTAACTTAACGGAAAAGTTTGAAGCGCGAAACATCTGATTCAAGTTAAAATAATTTGGGAGAACGAAAGGAAATTATAACAACGTTTCTGATATGGCGACAAGATTTATTAATAATTAGATATTTACATAAATAGGTTTTAAATAAAAAAACAGCTTAAATTATTATATTATTATTTTCTGTAGATTTTTCTAACAATTCCGTGTTATTTTGAAAGTTTTTATTTAATAAGTTAATTAGTTATTGTACCTTGTAGTTCATTACGTTGTGAAGTAAAGTTTTTTTCTATATCTTTAATAGCTTTCTCTGTACTTTCCAATCGTTGGGCGACACTATTGAAGTCTTCAGGAGGTTCCACGCTTTTGTTAATTGCCTTGGTTTTTCTTCCCGATTTCTTTGGTCGCGACATATTAAATATATATGATTCTCAAACTACCGACTGCGCCATGTTAAGTTTATAAATTATATATGAATAATTATTTAATAATAACTTTATTTTTTATATATTTTACAAATCAATCATAAAATGACAATGACAATCTTTCACCAGTCCAGGTAAGACTTCAGGATCTGTCACAACAAGCCATATTTTTATCTTTCTCGCACATATGCTGGTACAGTTTAATACAGAGAGAGAGAGGCACAGAATGTTGGCCATGCTCATTCTAAATGAATATTCTGTTCCTACCAACGTTTAGGAGATGAACAACCTTATAAAACAAAATTCCTACAATAGCGCCACTAGCGACCGGGGGCTAAATTAAACGAACAGGGGACGACCTTCACCATTTAAGTTATCCTAGCCTGGCGATGACATACGTCTTGATATTGGCAGAAGTAAACCATTTATGATGTATGAACTAGTCTTCAAAAATAAATTATTTTAGGATAATAGAAAGTAAAAACAATAAATTTCCTGCTGGAAAGTATGTTGTGGCGCCATTTGGATGGAGAACCCATACCATATCTAATGGTGTCTCACAGGATGTACCTATCCTTTTAATTCCTGATTTTCAAGGCTTGCCAATCTATCTTGCTCTTGGTGCCTTAGGAAGAGTAGGGTAAATATGATATTTTAGTGGTAATAATTTATTAAATATGAGTTAAATTAATTTACATTACAAAAATAGGCAGATGGTCTATGACAACAGGACTCTGTACCTCTCAGTGGCGTGCGGTGTGGTAATAAAATGGGGAAGGGCTTAAAAAAATAATACTTATTTGCTGATTTCAGGCTGGCCAAAACAACAAAAGCATTAACTTAACGGCCGTCTTATGCGGGTATTAATTATTATTTTTTCAAGGGAACCCTTTTAAAATATAGGAATTAACATACAAATTATAATATTTTTTAATGGGTTGCTGTTAGTAATATTAAATTAAAAAAAAATCAGATGTAACAATGCATGGTAAAATTGTAAAAATAAAAAGTAAAATATTTACCTGCTATTTTAAATTTAATTTTTGACTGGTATTTTTTTAAATATTTTTGTCTTCATCCTTTTACTCTAAAATGAAAGATAATGGAAGAATATTCTTAACATTTCAAAATATAATGATATTCTTATTTTCGTTCTCAGGAATAATAATAATTCCTTTTGTCCGGCCCCATAGAAAAGCTAGTAGGCAAGTGCGGTCAAGAACGTTAACGTATACGTACAAATTGACAGCTACGCATGCGCGGTAATCACATTTTGACGTAGGTGTTTCAAGCAGTTTAACGAGCGTACGTTACATTGCGTTGTTTTACGGGACGTGAAAAATGAACGTTCCGTTACCCGAAGGACCTCCGAATATAACCGATTATTTCCGAAATGCCGACTTTTGACAAACAGTTCCTAACTTTTTTCTGTGGTTGTAAATGAATAACTTTTTCTAACCACAAAAGGGAATATGATCTTTTTCAAACCTAAAATACATCTTCGCTTCAATAGGTGCTATTTCATCCATGTTAAATCGTCCGTAAAGCTCAGCTTCGTTACCCAGGTTATCATTTAAAATTTGTAGCACCATTCCATCATCTATATAATATGATAATATTTATTAAACTCTCCAAGAATAGGCATATAGCAATATCCAAAATATCTTCCATACTATCCTTTAGCTTTCCTTCCTTCTTCATGCAATTTTCTTAACTTTTAAAAAATCACAGAAAAAGGTAAAAAATAAAGATGGTAATATGACAAAAAATGTGAAATTGCATTTTTTGCAGGTTACGTAACGGACACAGAAGATTTTTGATAAATACGATCGAATCGAATTCGCGAAGCTTAGTATATTAGAAAATACAAAATCAGAAATAAGAGTTATTTTGCTCGGCTACATAAAAAGCGAGTCTTAAATTAACGCGAAGCTTAGTATTATCATAAGAGTTTTCTTCAAAATAAGAAATAATATTGAAGTAGTCCATACTCAAAGTGGAGTTGAATGATATAGAAAAAAGAAAAGCACGAAGTCTTTCTCCACAATTTTTTATTCAAAAAAAGAAAATAAACTAGGCGAACCTAGAATGATTCATAATAGAATTGAATCGACATGTTTCGAATGTAGAAACCCTCATCATCAGGAAAACGAAGTACATGGTACAAAGCTGATGTTATTAGCAGTAGAGAAAATAACCAGTGAGACTATACAAGCCTTAATGGAGCTTTCAATGGTAAACACGAGAAGTGAGTAACTCATCCCACTTGACCAAAACATGCCACTGTGATGTAACAGTTAAATAACTTTGTTTAATGTTTTATCACTGAGCTAAGCACACAGATGTTACAGAGATGCTCCTAACTTGCACTAATGTCGCCACAACCAAGGATTTAAGCTTAATCACAGAGACGAAACGCAAATCTATGTCAGTGACAAACCATGTTCCATTCTTTATCTTTTGGCTTTACATATGAAATCTGTCATTGTTTCATCCCTGTGATATCTTTGTTTTATATATCTTATGTCCAATTAAATCCATGTGGTTTGACAGATGTAATATATTGTAGTTACATCTTCGAGATAAAACTAGATGGGAAAAAAATAATAATAATAATAATAATACTTTTATTGGAAAAATTTTAAACTAATTTTATTTATTTAATTTTTCGTCACGTGCCAATCACTATAGTGACTTCTTCAAAAAGTTTTTCCGTGCAATCTGGCCCATTGACAGTATCTGCAATTAATTAAAGAGTATTCAACACCAAAATGATAATAATAGCCTGGGTTTACAAAAGTAATTGTATTTACAGCCCGAGGAGTTTGGAGTAAGGTCCTTGCATCAGTTGGAAGATCCTTATAACCGTGTTTTCTTAATATACGAAGAAGTTTGTTTAAAACCTCTCGACTTAAAGAACAATTTTAATGGCTCATGAATACAACTCATTTTTTAAAGATAATTGTTGATCTGAATAATTTGAGTTAGAGTTTAAGATCTCCAAGGGACCACTATTTATAAAATTAATTTTAGTATTGTTAGTAAGTATCTACTAAATAATCAATAAAACCAGTGCTGCTGGAAGTATAGGTCTGCTCTTCAGTTGAGTCATCAGATTCTGTCTTAGGCTCAGGTTCTCGAAGTGAAGGACTCTACCTAAAGTTTTAGCACTACGGGTGACATTTTCTTTAGGTACTATGTAGGGCATGTCCGAGGTCTGCTGATGGACTGTAACAGAGCTTACAGATTCTGGATTGGATTCATTAAAGTTTTAATTTTGCTCCCCTTTGTTGCTGCCTCTTAGAAAGCTAGACAATTTAAAAAAATCAATAACTTTCAGTATACTAACCACGCAATCACAATGTTCACAATTCAAAAAGTAAAAAGTAGAAACACTATTCGCTCTCCAAACAATAAACACTCCCGAACAGAAAGGCATGGAGTGAAAATGACGCCTATTATATATTATAGGTTAGGTTAAAGATGCATCATCTTCTAATCAAAGAAACAGATGTGTCTCTCTTTATTGCAACAACAGTTTCAGCACTGAGTCAGAGAACTACCTACAGGTAGTTCTCTGACTGAGTTGTCTCAAAGATAAAACACTGCGGCAAAACAATGTTCTTAAACAATGTTCTTGGTTAGTGCTATTAAAACATATATGTTTGTTTTGTCACTGCTATAGAACCGTGTGAAAAAACGGTGCTCTTTAATTGAGCTCTATATGAGATATCACAATCTTGTCACGTTCTATGTTTGGTCAAGTGGGATGCTAGGTTCGCCTAGTTTTTTTTTAATAAAAAATTGTGGAGAAAGACTTCGTGCTTTACCTTTTTCTATAAGAAATAATAGTTTTTATTAATATTACTTGGATTTCTTTTAGCTTGTTGCTTCGAATTTTTGATAAATACAATTTAAAATAATATAATGATAATATCCTTATCGTCGTTTTCAGTAATACTATATTTTGTCCGGTCGCATAAAAGAGCTAGTGTCTAAATTGAAAGCGAAGCTTAATATTAAAAGAGTTTTTTTCAAAAGAGGATATAATAGTTTTTATTAATATCACTTGGACTCATTTTAGCTTGTTGCTTCGAATTTCTGATAAATACGCATATATAGGTATCTGATCTCGATTTAACTCGAAGCTTAGTATTATTAAAACATTTTTCAGAAATAATCGGTTTTATTAAGGCAATACTTGGATTAATGTTAACTTGTTGTTTCAAAATTCTGATAAATACGATTCCATAAAAAATTGATTGCTTGATTTATGCTTGTTATTTATGTTTTAACAGAAGCACAGCTTATTTTGGTTTTTTGGAACTTTGTAAACCAAAAGCTGAAGAAACCGTAGTTGTTACTGGGGCTGCCGGAGCTGTCGGTAATCATGTTGTACAGATTGCAAAAATAAAAGGATGTACAGTAATTGGAATTGCTGGAACTGATGAAAAAGGCAAATGGTTAACAGAAGAATTAGGGTGTGATCATTTTATTAATTATAGAACACAAAATGTGGAGCAAGAATTAACAAAATGTGCACCCAATGGAGTTGACTGTTACTTTGATAATGTAAGTATTGGAGTACCTAATTCGTAGAGCATAATTTAGGTTTCTACTAAAAATTTTAGTGGTATAGATACATTCTTCTGACCTACTTTCCAAGAGGCTGCGAAACTGTTTCAGAGACACATAATGTATGTAACTATAAACGTTCTTCGTTTGCTCAGCTTGTCTATAACAGAGGTTCCAAATCAGCCTCAACTATTTCATTATTTTTTTCATACCATTTTTGTGTTGATTTAAAAATGTTAAGCAAAAAGTTTTTACTTGTGATTCTTAATAGGTAAATTAAATAATGTGAAACAATATTTTAGTATTTGGTATAACTATGGAGAACCAGAGGGTAGGAGGCCGATCGACAATTGCAGCATTTTCAAATTGTCCCGGTTTTTTTGTTAGTTCGCTATTGGCCGATAGATGCCCTCGCGTCGCAAGTGGGCTGGTGTCGTCTTTTTCTTATTCGTCTTTTACTTTTGACAAATTGACATTTTATTTTCGAAATATCAAATAACGTTTGAAGTATGGAGGACTTTTGAAGACAAGACGAGACAAATAACGTTGTATTGTAATTGATTTCCATCTTTATAATAAATAATGGTACAATTTATAAAAGTAGAGTTTGCTTTGTGTCGGGGTGTAAGACAGGAATATTTTCAGAGAGGAAACGCAGCCAAATAAGTCTCTTTCCAGCTCCAAAGGTATAGCTAGAATGTTCAATACCCTGTATTTTAAAAACCAAGCATCGTTGGAACTTATTTATACAGGCCGAGTTTACTAATAAATATAACAAAGTAAGTGTAAATTCATATAAAAGTCCTTATTTGTTCCTTACAGAACTAATTTAAATAAAAATAGTTATATCGCGTCCATAAGAAACCATTTATTTGATAGCCCACTTCGAACACGAGCGCCATCTTACGGCGACTCGTAAAGCTGAATTACCGATGCTAATTTGGGACCGAATTCAATGCATTGCGATCGGCCTCCTACCTCAAGTCCTCCATAGTAGTAAGTATGGAGAACTAGAGGGTAGGAGGCCGATCGACAATGGCAGCATTTTCATTTTCTGTCCCGGTTTTTTGGTTAGTTCGCTAGTTGGCCGATAGATGCTCTCGCGTCGCAAGTGGGCTGATGTCTTCTTCGTTTTTAATATGGAGAACTATAGGGTAGGAGGCCGATCGACAATGGCAGCATTTTCAAATTCTGTCCCGGTTTTTTGGTTAGTTCGCTATTGGCCGATAGATGGCTCTCGCGTCCGAAGTGGGCTGATGTTGTCTTCTTCTTCGTTTTTAATATGGAAAACTAGATTCTCCATAGTTTTTAAATTTTACTTTTGACAATTGACATTTTATTTTTCGAAATAACAAATAACGTTTGAAGGCAAGACAAGACAAATAACGTTCTATTGTAATTAATTTCCATATTTATAATGAATAATGGTACAATTTATAAAAGTAGAGTTTGCTTTGTGTCGGGGTGTAAGACAGGATCTTCTTCAGAGATGAAACGCAGCCAAATAAGTCTCTTTCTAGCTCCAAAGGTAAAACCCTTTAGCTAGAATGTTCCTGTATTTTAAAAACGAAGCATCGTTGGAACTTTATACAGGCCGAGTTTACTAATAAGTATAACAAAGTAAGTGTAAATTCATGTAAAAGTCCTTATTTGTTCCTTAAAGAACTAATTTAAATAAAAATAGTTATCGCGTCCATAAGAAACCATTTATTTGATAGCCCACTTCGAACACGAGCGCCATCGTACGGCGACCATAGACAATTTACCTTTAGATAAACAAACAATAATCACGAATGTGGCAGTTTTATGGCCTCGCGCATGTAAACAAAACTGGGAACTATTAGACATGCGCACTGCAACATTATCGTTTGACGAATGGGAAAATAGACAGGTCCGGGCTTTAAAATTTAAATTCTTGCTCGTATGCCACCATAGAGGGTTTATTTTATCCCTATTTGGGCATAATACAATTATACAACGGCTGCAACTAGTACTAGTCATTGTTTATATTACAATCCGAGTCACTAAAAGCACAAACACAATTCACTAACTAAACTACACAAAAACCAGAAATTCATAAATATTAAACACCAGTCCCACAATCCACGATAGCCAATCCGATAGCTGAAAACTTTAGAAAACTACAAGGAATCCACAGAGAAACCTTAAAACACAACAACAAAAATGGCAGCCGAGCCGGTTCTGGAGAGTATTCTTGAGCGCGTCGATTATTGTCGATAAAGTAGGACGGCCGATAACACGAGGTTTGTGCGCATGCACGAAGGTTCCCCGAATGAAGACAGCTGACCGACGAGTCATGCGCTCGGACGTATTTTTTCACCCATGAAACGTAACTTTTGTTTGCGTAGGTGATAAGCTGTAGGTATCTAAAGGTAAATTGTCTATGACGGCGACTCGTAAAGCTGAATTACCGATGCTAATTTGGGACCGAATCCAATGCATTGCGATCGGCCTTCTACCTCAAGTCCTCCATAGGTATAACTATTATAAAAGAGGGGGCTTTCGGATTTTTTCCTGTAAAGGTGGTCCAGAAAAGGCTCGCAACTTCTCGTCCATAACATGAAAATGATCAATGCTTTGTCTGAAGTGAACACGAATTATAGTTATTACTGTCCAGTATGGTACAGTGGTGTAGCTAGAATTTTATTTTAGCGGGGGAAGGGGGGTTTACTTGTGTTAATTTCTACTTTTCTCACCTCGCGAAAAACCTTTTATTCAAAGATATTATCAGATGTCGATGTTTAAGGGTCCCTAGATAAAGAAAAGTATTGTTTTCCGTTTCTGTCGATCGGTATAGAAACCTAACAACAAACAAAAGGCAATAATAAATGTACACCTTTTTTTAGAAATCATCAAACTTCCACCGCTCCCCCCCCCCCCCCCGCGTTCTGTATTTAAAACCCACCTCTACCAATATTCTGACATTTGAATAATTCCAATTTAAGAGGCATTTTTATGGTACCACTTAAAGAAAAAACCGCTTTCTATGTTGGTCTTTCATTCTTTATTAAAAAATTCCAACGTCTGCTTCAACTGTTACTTGCAAAACCGGTTATACGAAAAGAATAATAATTTTTTTGTCGTTAAATTGCATTATTCAGAATGAACCCACTAAAAATACATATTAGCTAGGAATCAACGGGACTAAGTTATGCATTTTTTTAAAGGAGTGTGACCAAATAACCATTCTATAATTTTACTTTTAATTATTTCGGGGGTTGTTCCCCCTTCCCCGGCTACGCCACTGGTATAATACATACTTTCACACTTGCATGAGGATTTTTGGTTTTATTTATCCCTCTAAAGCGGCCCGCACACGATCAATACAGGATAATATTGATCAATACAATATTGTCCATGTGGTATTGAACTAAGTCGATATCAAATATTGACAAAATTTAAATATTTTAAAATCCGGACTTCAATACTGGTACGTGGTGGGGATATTGATCAGTTTATTGAAAGTGTGCGGTCTAACCTCAATATTTTCATCAGTATTTTCTTATCGTGCCTAGTGAACGTTATTGATTGTTGTGAAAAACAGGTTTTTGAAGGTTGTCGCCATGAGTGAAGTTGATGTTGGAAACGAAAAAGAACGTGATGCGAAGTTTCATTGAAACGTTTGAAACGATGCCTATATTGTGGTAATCTCGCAATGCATCTTATAAAAATAAAAGAAAACGTGGTGAAGCATGTCATCTTTTAACACATATTATATTAATGCATCAGAAGTTTCCATAATTGCGTAGCTTATTGACCGTGGACCCATCAATGCTAAATACTTAAGATCTTAGAAGCTCCAACCTGTTGCAAGATACCGAAGAGTAACTGCTAGTTTCTCTTTAACGGATAAAGCTTCTCGCATGATGGTATCCTGACTTCCTGACGCTTGACGTGAGGTTCAATCATTGCTACGAGTATATCAAACTCTGTCCATTCGAAAAGAGTTGCAGTAATCGTTTACATTACTTGAAACGATTTCTCTTAGTAAATTCATGTGACCGTAACGTTCCTTTTTTGTTATCCACTCTTTAACCCATCGCCTACGGTTAACAATACGTTTTATTCCTAAGAGTAGTAAAATAGTTGAACATGCTATTTTCCTCTTATTTCTCATTATTTAAACCCCTCCGCAATATAAACATCAAACAAACGTAGGAGCATGCACGGTAAGAAAACTAAATGATACTGAACTCTGAACATAAATATTGACTAGAATATTGTCAATAATAGTTGAGGTGTGTGCGGTGATAATAATATTGATAAGCGGTTTGACAATAATATTGACGATCCTATACTGATAGGGCCCAATATGTTGGCCTCTCGACGCCTCTGCAAGTAACCATATCCTTAATGTTTTCTCTTTTGTTCCATTCCTTAGTTCATCCTAAAAAAAAATTATTTTACGCAATTTCTTTACTTTTAGGTGGGTGGTGAAATAAGTTCAATCATTTTAAGGCAAATGAACAAATATGGAAGAATTGCAGTATGTGGCGGAATTTCTGGCTATAACGAAGATGAAACAACAGGTATGAAATATTTTGTTCTTAGTCATGTAGAAATTAAAGTAGGTATGTAATTTTTTTAAAAGAGTACTAAGATATCTATAAATAAGTTGTGGACATTTTTTAAAAATAATTTAAGATATTAGATACCAATACCGTAGAAGAAAAACCCATAGTTTCAATTCAATATATAACTACATACAAGTAATAATATTGTCAGGTAACAATAATATAACATGATAGCTTCTGGCAGTTTGAAATCCATGGTAATACTTGTAAATATACCATAAATATGGAGAACTAGAGGGTAGGAGGCCGATCGCAATGCATTGGATTCGGTCCCAAATTAGCATCGGTAATTCAGCTTTACGAGTCGCCGTAAGATGGCGTTCGTGTTCGAAGTGGGCTATCAAATAAATGGTTTCTTATGGACGCGATAACTATTTTTATTTAAATTAGTTCTTTAAGGAACAAATAAGGACTTTTATATGAATTTACACTTACTTTGTTATACTTATTAGTAAACTCGGCCTGTATAAAGTTCCAACGATGCTTTGTTTTTAAAATACAGGCTATTAAACATTATAGCTACAGAGGGTTTTTTAAAGTGAGCAACTAAACAACTATTGAATCTATAGAAAGATACTTATTTGGCTACGTTTCCTCTCTGGAGAAGGTCCTGTCTTACACCCCGACACAAAGAAAACTATACTTTTATAAATTTTACCATTATTCATTATAAATAATATGGAAATTAAATACAATACAACGTTATTTGTCTTGTCTTGTCTTCAAACCTTCAAACGTTATTTGTTATTTCGAAAAATAAAATTTCAATTGTCAAAAGTGAAAGTCCGAAGAAGAAGACGACAGCAGCCCACTTGCGAAGCGCGAGCATCTATCGGCCGACTAGCGAACTAACAAAAAAACCGAAACAGAAATTGAAAATGCTGCCATTGTCGATCGGCCTCCTACCCTCTAGTTCTCCATTACCATAAATAGTAAATAAACATTTCAATGTTCCTGGTGCATTCACTAAATTAATAGATCGTTTTCAACTCTTTGTCCCCTAATTAGCAATACAATATATACCTTAATATAATTACCATCACCTTCGACCCGTCTGTCATCTTAAATAGGGCTGAACCTATTTTGCTCAAACTTGGTGTGTAATAATATGATTTCCGATTCAGGTAACACAAAAAAAGGAATGTACATTGTACATGTTGCAGGTTCGCATGCAATGACAAAATCTATTATATTTGTCACTTAATAGGTTTTCGATAATGCTGAATATTTTATGTTTTAGCCAGCATTATTCAATTTGACATGTTCTCCAAACAACTAAAAATGGAAGGATTTATTGTAAGTAGATGGGATGATAGGCGAATGGAAGCCATTGATCAAAATATAAAATGGATAAAGCAAAGCACTTTAGTGCATAGAGAAACTTTTACGAATGGATTTGAAAATATGTTTACTGCTTTCATCGATATGCTAAAAGGAAAAAATATTGGAAAAGCTATAGTCAAAATTTAATATATTTATACTTTTTAACGAGTCATGATCAAGACCATGCATACCAATAAACAATTTTTTTTATCGTAACCGTTATATCACTTACCCTGAATAACCCTCAAGGCCGATTCGTACCTACGCATTTTCATCCTGCATTTTTAACTCTGCAAAACTGCATGCAATTTGGGATTCACATTTATGCATTTCAGCATGAGAGAAAGTTGCAGCGTTTTTTACCATTGAAATAGAACAAGTTCTAATTATTATTTGCACACGGAGCACACCCCCATGCGAGTTTGCCAAAATTGCCTAGAAATTTCTGTTAGTGGAATTGATTTATAAATATAACTTCGCTCATTTGACAAAAAAATAAACAAGACATCTGTCAGTTTTCAGTTATTACCATATATGGTTTAAACAGCCTTTTTCTGCTGCTTTGTGGGTTTAGGGACGACTTATCTGAAGCAAAGACTCCGTCATTGCACTTATAGAACTGTATCAAAATCAACCAATTTTGTATTCTGTCAAATTGCATATTAAACAAAAAATTACCAATAACCAAATTTCAAAAAAAAAAAAAAAACAATAATATTTATACATAAATATGCGTCGCAACCGTGCAGGGTTAAAATGCATAGGTGCGGATCGGCCTTCTGTTATATATTTAGTAACAGAAATATTTCTTTTACTAAATATACCTCTTATAATTCCCATAAAGATCTTAAAACGGCAGTTTATAAAGATTGCTAAAACCTTCGTTTATTAATATAAATTTACAGCTTTCATTATGTATTGTAGTGTTTTATATACAGGGTGATGCATTGAAAATGAAACAAAGACATTTACTGGCAGCTCAGTTATTTTTTGGAAAAATGCTCAGACCCATCGATTTTGATTTCGGGGGGGGGGGACACAAAATTGGCAAAAAATCACGTTGACACGTGCCGCCCCCTGGGCGGGGGTGACACCACCCCTAAAATCTTAAGTGGAAAGGGGGGTCGAGTGATACCTTATTTTAAAGGTCCTTTAATCCTCTTTATAATGATGTAAAATTCATGTACACAGTGGAGATTTAATGATTTAAAGATTAAATAAAACTTTAACATATCATCATTAGTGGAGATCAATACATTTGGCAGCAAAGTAGTTTAAAAATGAAGAATAAACTGACCCGTTAGCCAAGTAAATGTTAGAAATTACCATCATGACTCTCCATGCGGTAATAAAGATTTTGCTCAAAACGTTGCCGCACATTTTGCAATATTTGAGAAGTAATTTGAAGGCACTCATTCACAATTCTTTGTCGCAAATCTTCGGACGATGTTGGCTGAGTAGCATAGATTTTGCTTTCTAAGTGACCCCACAGAAAGAAATCCAAAGGTGATAAATCTGGCGATCTTGGGGGTCATTTAATGACACCTCTTCTACCAATCCATTAACCTGGAAACGTCTGATCTAAATATTGTCGAACACGTAATGCGTAATGTGGTGGGGTACCATCCTGTTGGAACATCAACCTATTCGCGATGTACCGCCGATCATTCTGATTTTCAATTATCTGTTAATGCAGGATCTATGGCGTCTTGCAGTAATTCCAAATACATTTCAGCCGTCAAATTTCCAGGTAAAAAAAAAGAACCAATTAATGATCGCCAAAAATACCAGCCCAAATCAAAAATTTTTGTGGCTACTGTGTGTGTACCTCATGATAAATTCTGGGATTAGAATCGGACCAATATCGGCAGTTATGACGATTTACTACGCCATTTAAGAAAAAGGAACATACGTTGGAAAAGCAAGTGTTGAATAGAAAATGTTCATCGTTTATAATTCGTTTACTCATATCTTCCTAAACATATAATCGCCGATCAAAATCGTCTTCATTAAGTTCTGGTACAAGGTGAAATTTATACGGATGAAAACTATGGGCCTTTAGAATCCGTTGGATACTACCACAGTATCCAATTTGCGGGTACTTAACGTCGAATCTACATAAACTTGCCCTAAAACTCCCACTTTTATTACTTCGTTCCTTATGGATTTTTTAATGTTGCGTTTTTTATTAGCGACTGATCCAGTTTCCTGAAATTTAGCTACAAGTTCTAGAACATATTTTCGATGCACGTTACTGTTCTCATGTCGCTCATTAAATATTTGTGCTGTTCTATTAGCGCACTGATAATTTCCCAAAAATATTTCGATAATTTCAACCCTTTCTGCCGTGAAATATACTATGGTTAATTTTATTTATGTATACAGCGTTAAAAGGTATTTAAACAACAACGTTTGGTCGAATCAATTGCAAACTATTTACTAAATTCCTATTTAAAATAAGTACGAGACATTCCCTTCTTATCTTTCTTCAAGAAACTACTTTTTTTTCCACAAAAAACGCTCCAATCGCTATTTTCAACACCAAAATGATAAACAAACCATGAGCGTAGTGAAGAACAGCATTTACTTATTAAGTAAATGATTTTACTCAAATTTCTTCTGAAAGTAGTACAAACTAACCTCATGTACAGTGACGGAAATAAAGTTTCGCACACTGAGGTTAAGATTTTATGCTATTTTTGAATATTTTGGTAAACTGGGCTTTTTACAATTATCTCACTACATAGCCTCAGAACTTAATGCGAAAATACAGGATCATTAAATAGAAGGGCTGGAAGTGGCACAAGAAAAATTTCCAACGAAAATTAAGATAATAATATACAATACATGACTTCGAAATTAAATATAAAACAGATTATTCAAATATTTAAAAAAAAACATTGGTTTAATATTTTAAAGCGGCACCATTTTTTTCCACTAATAAGTTTAAACGTCTGGGCATTGATGCCACCAGCATTTGGGCGTGATGAAGATTGTAGGTATTCCAGGTTTCTTCAATTTTATTCCACATCTCATCACTGTTTTGAAGATGGAAATCATTGTTCTTGTTAATTTCTTTCACACACAATAATACAATATTATTTCTTCTTAGTAAGCAAAATATAGCGTGCAAACTTTTCGAATAAAGGTTAGCGTCTGCCAGTCGGCAATCAAAACGACCCTAATATAAATCGGGGGTGAATTTAGGAGAGGGCAGATTTAGCTTTTTTTGCATGAGCAGTGCATAGACCTTTAGATTAGAAAACAATAATCACGAAAGTTGCAAATTTATGGTTTCACGCATTTAAACAAAACCAACCAGACATGGGCATGCGCACTGCAAAATTCTCATTTAACGAATGGGAAGATAGATATACAGGTCCGGACTTTAAAATTTAAAATGTCTTATAGTAAAAATCTTGAATACTCTCGCAAGATGGGGGCAAACTCTCCTTGCTGTATGGACGGGGCAGTTATCATGCTGGTACATTTTTACACATTACACATTTTGAAGGATGTGTATATAAGCTTGAGTATTAAATCTTCCTCGAATTCGGTGGCATATTCCTAGCCCTCTGCAAGTCATATACCCCCATACATTAACTGAAAATCTTCCACTTGTTTTAACATGTTGGGTATATTTTTCTTCGTACCGTGTATTTGGCAGCCTATACACCTTTAACTGCCCGTTATAATAGGACTGAAAAGTCTTCTCGTCGGTAAATACTACCTTTTCCCAAAAATTCATACCTTGCGGTAAATATTCCAGCGCAAACCCCATTCTTTGCTCTTTATTCATATCGGTCAAAAACGGTTTTTTAGCAGCTACCTTATTTCTTAATTCCTAATTTTTCTTTATACGATTTCTCGCCGTTCTTACTGTCCCAGGAAAATTAGTTTGCTTGTGTGCTTCTACAGCCGTCTAAAATAGATTGTTTCGCAAAAAATCTATCAGATCATTATCTTGATTTTCGTTTGAAATTTTTTTTCTGCCACTTCCAGTCCTTCTTTCCAATGATCCTGTATTTTCCCATTTAGTTCTGAGGCTTTGTATAGTGCTTCTTGGTTTCCCAAATTGCTCAGCTATTCTTTGTAGAGAAACACCGTCTTCGAACAAAGCAATTATTCTAGCCTTCTCAAGTTCATTCATGTTCACAAAATTTGTTAAAATGAAATAATATAATTGTCAAATCTGATGACACCGATAACAATTTGTCAAAAAGTGAAGTGCATTTCCAGGTGATCCAGGTATACAAAAGCCGACATCACATCAGGAAAAATAAGTGTACAAAATTTTATTTCCGTCACTGTACCTATTAAAGTCTACTTTAAGCTTTAAATCAATAAAGGAAAGGAATTGAAATACCTACCTTTAAAATAAGGTATTGCCTATAAAGTTTCTTAAAATATGTCCGTTACCAAAATTCCGTAACACCAATGTGGTTACTTGTAAGTTATTCTAAATGCGTTTATTTCTTTCTCTTAGACCGAGTCCCCCAAGAGCGTAAATTTGACAGCGTCTGACTTAATTGGTCGATTAAGCAGCTATTTTCAAAACTGGCGGCTAATTAACCAAAATATACCTTTGATAAAATGCTAGCTAGGTGAAATCCATCCAATTTCAAAAGTTCAGTTGAGGCCGATGATTTTTTTCTCTTAAAAATTGCAACAGTACTAATTATACGATCATATTTTGAATTCACAATTTACGTTACATTTTATAATTCATATTAATGACATAAACTATGTGAAGGGGTTGGAATTCAATTGAATGGGTCTGTGAATAGAAACGTCTCGACGGTTTATTATTTATAGTTATATTGCCTTTAATTAACATTGCAAATATATAAAAAAGAAAATTGTTAAGAAACTGTTTTTCTTTTCTAGAGTTGCTAAGCATTTATCACTTTTTACAATAATTACTATTTTTAAAAGTATTATTCAATCTTTACTAGGGACATGTGAATAATTTTACGACGCAACTGATACACTCCTATTTATTTGATAAACAATATAATAAAATACTTTTCAGTGAAACAAAGCGTTTTCTATTTTACTTTGGGTTTTGTTTCTAAGGTTAGCAAAGGTCTGATGCCAGCTTATTTTGATTAGTTTGTTCCTTTGAGTGAGGAGATTTATTTTTATTTAACAAGAAATGTTAATGTTCATGTCATGAGAGTCAGGGAAAAGGCAACTATCTTGTCATTGTTTCATAAAGAATTGAATAAATATAACCACATACATACACATACCAGCTTATATTAAGGCGGTGAAAACTGTTCGGGAATCTTAACAGTATAATAATTTTAATAATAATTTACACGTTTATTTAATACAAAGTTTGTTATGTACAAGTAAGCAATTAATACTACTTAAAGATGTAAAATAAACGTTCTTGACTTCTGCCGAAATATGCACAAAAAATGTACGTATTTGTATGGCAGTCTTTTTTCCTTCACTTCAATGCAGTTTTTATACTCCACTTTTCACTAATTTCTAATATCTACTTTGATTTTGATTCACAAAACTGTCAATTGCTTCTCGAGAACACACTTTTAAAATCCATTCTGACATTTTTTTCTTGAAGCTTATTAAACTTCCACAAGATTTTATTGCACTTGGGGCTATATATTAAAAAAACTTTGTGTGAGGTACAGAAAGCTTCTCTGTCCAGGAGCCTTATGACATTTTGGTACTGCAACTTTGTTAATAGTTTAATGTCTGTCATTCACAATAAGACATTCGTGTGGGTTTTTAAATGACCTTAAAGCCATTCTGTAACAGAAAAGCTGTCGGATATCCATCACACGATAAACGATATAGTGAGTCAGTTGGGAAGAGCCTGTTCTTGCCAAAAATGATTTTCAGAAACCATTTTTGTATGATCTCTAAGTTTTTGAGGTGTGTGTTTAGGACTCCGCCCCAGCCAATAATTCCATAAATCAAATGACTTTGAACTAATGCACAGTACAGAATTTTCAGTTGATTTGCAGACATGAAATCTTTCAAATATTTGAATTTTGGCAAGATTCCTCTCAGTTTCTGAACAATATACTTAACATGCAATTCCCAACGAAGGTTACAATCTATTATTATGCCCAAATATTTGATGGATTTTGTGGTGGGTATTAAAAAGTTATCGACTAGTATACCTTGGATGTTTTTTGTGGTTTGCTCCTGACTAGAAAACAACATACATTTGGTTTTATCGAAATTTACTGTAAGCAAGTTATAGTCAAACCACTTTTTTATTTTATCAAACTCTCGTTCAGCCTGTCTTATGACATCATCCCAAATTTTACCTGTAAATAATACGACAGTATCGTCCGCGAAGGACAGTACCCGTCCAGCACCCTCCATCCTCAGCAGCCCATTGATGTACAGGATGAAAAGAACCAGACCCAATACTGTACCCTGAGGTACGCCATAGTTAACACGACCAGCAGCGCTAATTATATCGTCGATTTTGGTGTATTGAATTCTATCACTCAGATAGCTTTTTATAATTTCAAATATTTTTCCCCTTAGACCGTATTTTTGTATCTTATCCAATAACAACTGATGTGAAACGGTATCGAAAGCTTTGGCTAAGTCGACGAAAACACACAATGTAGGACTACTTTCATCAATATTTTTATATTGTTGCGATGTCAGCCCAGCAATTGCGTCCTCCGTCGACCTGCCCTCCATGAAACCAAATTGAGCTTCAGAAATTAGTTTGTATTTTTTTAAAAACTTTAGCATTCTATATTTCAAGATCTTTTCAAAAATTTTCCCAAAATTTGATATTAGCGAAACTGGCCTATAGTTTGCAATATGTTCCTTAGTTCCATTTTTGAATAACGGAGAGATCACACCGACTTTAAGAGGCCTTGGAAAATATTTTTTTTTAATACATTTATTGATCAAGAAGCTTAATGGAAGAGAGACTGAGTCAACAATTACTTTCAGAATTTCGAAACGAATGCCGTCAAAACCTGTAGATTTTTTCAATTTTAAACTTTTGATCACCTTTTTTATTTCTTGCTCGGTTGTATAACTTAAATACATGTTGTTTTCGAGATCAGGATCTGACTCCAAGTCAACAAAGTTTATTGGCTTTTGAATTTTATTAGCAAGCGTGTCGCCTAAAGAGCAATAGTGTTGATTAAATTTATTTGCAATTTCTTTTTTGTCTATTATTTCAACGTTCTCATGCTTGATTTTTTTGATTACTTGATGTTTTTTATTTTAGTTACAAACTCTGTTGACAGAATCCCATAGCTGTTTACTATTTTGTTTATTTCTTGTTAACTCTTCAAAATAACTTTTTTTTTGAATCAGCAATAGACTTAGGGGAGGGTGGGGCAAGTTCGCCATACGGGGCAAGTACGCCAATGCGATTTTCTTAACATCGGAGCAGTTCGGGAAAGTCCGGATGTTGTCAACTGATGCACCTGATCACCCATATGTTAATTCAAAAGAAACCGTTGGCCTAGACAGACGCACGTGGTTACAGTTGAGCATTTTCGTATACCGAAGTATTCGGTATAAGAGTTTACAAATATTCTAGAACTAGTTTAACAGTTTTAAAATTTATTTGAGCAGTGCTAATATTGATTTTTGGTTAGCTGACAAAGTATTTTTACGATTTACGGAGCTAAGTAAGTAAGTATACCTAATCTGTATTCTGAGAGAAAAATAAAACGCTCCGTGAATAGTGGGGCAAGTTCACCGATGAAGAAATCACTGCTTCTCCATACAAATTAGAGTTAGAAATAGAAATGAGTGACAAACAAAAGAAACAAAAGGTAACTAAAATCATAGCGGAGTCCAAAGTCGAAGACAAAAAAAAGAAAGGAAAAAAAGCTGAGAACGAGGAAGAGAATATCTACTGTCCATATTGTGGAGAGGAATATCGATTGACGCAAGAAGAATGGATACAATGTGGCGAGTGTAAGCAGTGGCTTCATGAGGATTGCACTGACTTTGAGAAAGAATATAGTGCCCCATTAGATCATTGGCTAACTTACCCCACTAGGTGGGGCAAGTACGTTTTTTATATATGTGTTATTGCATATTTAGACGTGGTTTTTAGTTTTGATCAACTTTTTTTAATAACAATTTTTGATAATGTCAAAAATAAAGGTACTTTACTCTTGGGAAAAATTTACATTCTTGGGAAAAATTCACATTTTTTGACAAACCTCGTATATGACTGGAAAATTTTGATATTTGAGACATAGACATACTGTATATATATGATGGTGTCCTGTAACTATATAGTGGCTATATAACAACAGGAGATAGTGGACTTTCATTTCTTACACTGTTAAAAAGATACAAGGTAATCCAAGTTAATATCTACTTTATAAAATTTGCAATGGTTTGATGTTAAGCGGATATGAATCAAGTTTGGTGTAGTGCTTGTTTGAAGGTTGTAGACAATGATGTATCTTGAGTCATAGATGTGTTTTGGACTTCCATTGCCTTTAGTTTTTCATATCACAACGTTTCAACTGATAAGTATCTCCAGTCGTCTTCAGGTGAATACTAAACAAGTTACAGAGCTACGAGCCTATTTATACTAGCTAGTGACGTATGATCGGGTGCAGTCGTGAGTCATCTGCTTATGTCACAATGTTTATTCATCTGCTTACGTCATCCGCTTACGTCATCACGCTTGCATCACTACCCAATCTGAACCTACACCTATCTAATAAGGGCTTCCAAATGTTTCTTATATCTGCAGAAGGTTTACTGAAACAGTTAGAGTTCTGGATTATGACAGCTGCTTCTTTGAATTTTCTCTTCCGCCAATGTTCTTCTTTAAGTATAATTTTTGCGTTTGCCCATTGTAAATGATGGCCGTGGGTCCAAGCGTGGTCTGCTGCACCGGATCTGTTTGTTTCTCCTTTCAGTGTGTGGTTTCGATGTTCTTTGATCCTTGTTTGGAGAGGTCGTAGGGTTTCACCAACATAGGATGTCCGCATTCGCAAGGTATTCTGTATATACAATTCTTCGTGTCCT
This sequence comes from Polydrusus pterygomalis, assembly GCA_963969555.1. NCBI lineage: Eukaryota > Metazoa > Arthropoda > Insecta > Coleoptera > Curculionidae > Polydrusus > Polydrusus pterygomalis. The sequence goes on from OZ018376.1 coordinate 117,875,212, forward strand.
TTTGAGTTGTTGGTTTTGTCTTCGTCAGGTGGCTTTAAGGAATCTTTGGAGCTGAAGACTGTTCGGATGTTGTACTGTTGTCCTATCCTAATTTTTTCGCAGATTCCCTTGACATAAGGTACATTCATGGTGGGTCCAAAATCATTATCTTTGTCCGTTCTAGTTTTGTGATTTTGACGCTTTTTGATGGCTTGATCGACTAGTTTCGTAGGATAATCATTCACGCCCCCCCAGTATAAATAGGCTCCTCTGTAACTTGTTTAGTAATCACCTGAAGACGACTGGAGATAGTTACCAGTTGAAACGTTGTGATATGAAAACCTAAAGGCAATGGAAGTCCAAAACACATCTATGACTTAAGTTTGGTGTAGTTATATTTTTGGGGGCAAGAACGATGATTAGATAATGAGTTTTAAGATACCTCCTACCTACCACCTACCTAGAGAACGCCATCCAGCTATACAATATGAGTTTGATAAATTATCTAATGTATTTTTTTTCTCTCACATTTCTGACGACCGCTTTACCTCAAATTATGAAAAAAAGGTTCTTTTATACGAAGAAAAATTGTACTTTGATATTTCAATTAGTTTTTGAGATAATTGCGTTTAAATGCTAGATGGCAAGAAAAATTTTAATAAATGCCTTTTCCTAATGAAACATAATTATTGAAAATTAACCGTTCGTTCTTAAGCATAAATGACATATTTTCAAGTCTACTATGTGCTGCTATATTTGCCCCTTAGTTATGAGACATCCTGTATATAACGATAACTAAAGTTTAAAACATAAGTACACTAAACAAAAACAGCCACAGAAAAATTTAAAAAATACCAAAATCGGAAGAAGATAATATGAGGCAAACTGACGCGTGAGCTTGGTACGGCCCACTGCTGATCTGGAAACTTTAACGACGAAACCAGATCAGCTGTTAATGTCAAATGTCGTTGACTGCTGTCGAAACGCTTTGTTTTAAAAAAAAAATTAACTCTAACAGTATGTTCATAAAAATGAATTCCAAAATTTTCTTATAGAAATTTAACCATTATGTTACTGAAAGTGATTTTACATAAAATTTTAAATGGATATCTCGAGGGTTTATAATTTTATTGATCTACTCCTACGTACCAACGGTAGAATTTGCTAAAAATAATTACGCCAAATTAAAGATATTTATACAAAATAAAAAAACATTATCGTTATTGACAACGGTCGAGCGGATCATTGGAATCATCAAGTGCTGTGCTTTACTATTTTCTTCAGTTATTCATTATGAATTACTAGAAATAATAAAAATCTCTTAGTTACACGCCTACTAATATGAGAAACGGCCATTTTTATAAGCAATAAGTTTATGTCAAACTTCATTGGGGGTAATTTGTGTTACTAGTGTTTGTTTGTGAAGTTGTATAGAAGAAGCGGTCGTTATTGATAATATCACCAAGCATTCGGCAACATAACCGACACTATCATCTTCCAGTTTTTATTAAGGTAATTAACACCACTTCTATATTATACCTAACGGTATTCTAGTGGTATGAATGTGGTTGGTAATGATTACTACTTTTTATAAAATGGTGATGGAAACAATTTGTCATATTACCATGATATCAAAAAACCAAAAATACCATTTCTACAAAAACGCGGAGGAATAAAAGTGAGATACTTTGCGGATCACTCCCACCCACATTAAAATCTTAAATGGCACTACTCCACTTATGGTATCTCTCTGGAAAGCTTATCAAAAATGGTGTTCAGCGGTATCAAAATTAATAAGATTTAAGTGCGAATAAATTTTGTGAAAATGTTTTACAACCGGCTTTTGCAAAATTTGGCAGGAAAAATTACAAACTTAAAAAATTATTAAATTGTAAATCGAAATGTACCCATTACTGATTAAATCCAAGTCTACACCAGAGTGACTTAAAAAATTTACAATACCTACTGATTAAATCAATGAGTCTGTGATTAAGCCGTCTTATTCAAAACTGGTTAATGTAGGAATCATTACTGACTATATTTTAATCAATTTATATTAAAAATTTCAATGCATTATAAAATTGGTTTTGTTGCGAAATAATCTAATCTTCAATGTCAATTTATTCATACAAAATATAACAAACCCGAACAAATTTAGTGATAAAATCACAAACGTCTTAATAAAGTACAAATAACAAGTTCAACTTTGTTTTACTGTATCCTATAATACTACAAATATTAATTATTGCACCTATATTACGAGTACCTAATCAGTATGTGCAAAAAGTCAGATAATGTACAGGGTGGCCCTTTAGTGTGGCAAAGTACAATAGCTCCGTTACTATTTCAAATACATTAAAAATATTAATACAAAAGTTGAAGGGCAGTAAGTGACTTATAACGTAAAATTATTTTTAACTCTATAGGGTGGCTCAAAAAAGCGGAACAATAAAAAATGTACTTTTTTCAAATGGAACACCCTGTATATTTTTTCATTTTTAAATTCCACATAAAATTATAATTATTTTTTATTAAATACATTATTAGTCTATACTTTATAGTTTCCGAGATATTGACTCTTGAAAAGTGACATTTTTGAACTTTGACAGCTTCTAGCTTTCTAACAGTACGTCTTAGAGCAAAACGGCTTACATGTCCCTATCTTTAATTTTTATTATCTTCCCAAAAAAATCAACTTCCGGTTAAACCGGATGTTACTCGAAAGCAGGAAATATAGTTGTTCCGGTTTAACTGGAAGTTGATTTTTTTGGGAAGATAATAAAAATTGAAGATAGGGACATGTAAGCCGTTTTGCTCTAAGACGTACTGTTAGAAAGTTAGAAGCTGTCAAAGTTCAAAAATGTCACTTTTCAAGAGTCAATATCTCGGAAACTATAAAGTATAGACTAATAATGTATTTAATAAAAAATAATTATAATTCTATGTAGAATTTAAAAATGAAAAAATATACAGGGTGTTCCATTTGAAAAAAGTACATTTTTTCTTGTTCCGCTTTTTTGAGCCACCCTATAGAGTTAATAATAATTTTACGTTATAAGTCACTTACTGCCCTTCAACTTTTGTATTAATATTTTTAATGTATTTGAAATAGTAACGGAGCTATTGTACTTTGCCACACTAAAGGGCCACCCTGTATAATGACAAAGACTATATTAATTTGAGTGAAGAATCAAAAGATAAACAATTTTATGTCCCATCCGATTAAATAAGATAAGAAAGTAAAAATGTTACAACGGGAAAATACAAACTCGGCTCATGCCTCAGGTAGACATAATAAAAATAGACAAACTTGGCACAGAGTTTAAATGTCCCTTTTATTATGAATCGCTAACTCAAAATCGACAACTATTTCTTTCGGTATCTACAAATTCAATGCTTAGCTTATCACAATTCTCTTTTATTTTAGACATGCAAAGCATATATTATGACTTTTTACTTTTGTCTTTTAACAAACAAAAAACTAATGGTATATAATTACCGTTCAAAAAACCATGTATGGTAAACATTTGCTTAAAATATTCGGCGCAGTAAGAAAATGTACCGTCCATGTAAATAGTTTTAGAGTCGCATAAAAACTTTAAATTACTTTTACAGCTAAATATCACCAAATTTTCAGACGAATCATTAACAATTAGGAAATCTTCATTTCTACTGTTTTTTGGTTGAAGTTGATTCAAAGCGTCGGTGGACTTCTGATCGATTTTGGTAAAGCCGGCAACAATTTTCGGCGAGCTGTAGAAATGTTTCTTCTTGCACTTGTTATTGTCAGATCGGTTAAAGATAAATAATTTTTAGATACTTCCGTTCTAATTATTTTGGATGGTTTTTCTGTTATATCAATTTCAGCTTTTCTCTTTACACATTCAGTTAAAATTTGTCTTTGTAGCACACTGGTTAGTTCAGGTTCATGATTATGATTTTCACTTAAGCTCGTTATAATGTGACTTATGGGCTCACCTATGGTGTAGAAATATGCTTTACATCTATCTTTAATGCACCTCCATTTTGTTTCTCCAGAAGCTAATAATTCTCGGTTGTGCTGTTTAAACTTATAGTTCTTTTAAACCAAGAGGAGTTTTCCTCTTTGGCTGAACATTTCCTTCAAATCAGAAAATGTTAGTAATAATTATTACGGGGTCAGGTGCACCACTTTGTGCCGAGTTTGTAGTTTTAAAAATCTCATTAAAAATGCAAAAGAATTAAGAGATTAAGATGTGCCGAGTTTGATGCCGCCCGTTACAACTGATCAGAGCATTTCGAGGAATGTTCTATAATTAGTAAAAATAACTGGCTTACACATTCGAGCAAACTGTGGTGGTTTACGACACCCTGTATATTATTACTATAAAATAAATTTCAGTATTATATTAAGTAGGCATTTAGTAGAAAAGTGTACATCTGTAAAAAATATGTTCGGTAGGGTAGGTAATATCATCTATTGTGTTTCTTAAACTCGATAAAACACCAGATGCACTTTTCGAAGTTTGACTGGAGGATTTTTGTGACCTGAAAGTTGCGGAAGCCTTAGAGCCTAGCAATTAATAGTAGTAGTAGTAGTAAAGGAGAGGCTTAGCGCTAAGCAAGTAGGCCAATGCGTCCATTTTTGCCAACTCCAATTTACGTCTGGGTAATGTCAGCTAAACGGGACCTACAGTTTTACGTGGATTCCGAACCACAATTTTACCGGAAGATGTTATTCTCGGCACAGTTTTACGGTCTTGTTGTGACACTTTCTGCCCACCACAGACATCGACGGGGTTGGCCTTTTACGTTCCGTGGTGCGGCTTGAATAATGTTGCCGGAGAGCCCCCTGATCCATCGGGATCCAGTATCAGAAGAATCACTCCACGGGCTGGACACCTCTGATTCAGGGCGTCGTCCCCCAATCCGTCCGGATCGGTATCAGGCATGCGTCCCTTTCGTGGGTCACTAGATCCGCACTGAATCCGTCACTTGTTTCAGGAGTAGCTCACTTCTCGACAACATGCCGAAGGAACACCCGAATGATGCCGGAGGAGCCCGAGAGGTCCAAAGCTGTATCGTATCGAGGTCGCCTTTAATGTGCAGTGTTTTTTGCCATTGAGAATGTCAATGTACGTTGCACAATACAACACTACGAAGTACGGTGACCTGGTCAAGCAAACTAAATAAGTCCACCAAACCTGCCTGGGATCGAACCTTCGGCATGCGATGCGTTAACACTATCGCTGCGCTAGACTTCCACTTACGCAACTATAATCCCGAGTTGTGGTTTCCTACCGTAGAGACAAGTTTTGTGTTGCTAAACGTAACTTCTGACAGTGCAAAATGCACGCACGTTACAAGTGCGTCGTGGTACCATCTTAATCCTATCGCGCTTCTCAGATATTACTAGGCCTATTGGTACACCCAAGGACATTACACCTGATCCAACAGTCTCACACAAAGCACATCGTTTGGCTCCAGACAAATTAAACGCCCATCTAAAAGTTCTTTTTTTATTGCCAGCTACATATTATGGTTTCTAAAAAAAGGCGACGAATGGAGACCCTGTGGAGATTACTATTGTCTGACCGCGAAAAAGATAGGCGGATCATACCCTGTTCGCTACATCCAAGACTTTTCGCATACGCTCGCCGGTACAACCATGTTTTCCATGATAGATATTGTGCGCGTTTTCAACCACATACCAGTTAGTGAAGAGGACATTCCGAAAACCGAGATAACGACACCGTTTGGGTTATTCGAATTCGCGTATATGACATTCGGATTGCGCAATGCGGCAGAGACATTCCAGAGTTCTAGACTTATGTTACGTATACATAGATTTATTTATTCATTTATTGCCATATAAATTTACAAAGTAAACAATGACATTGTCACAAGAAAAAAGAAGTTTATAGGTTTTAAATTATAATGTCATAAAAATGACGAACATAATAAAAGTTATTTTCAAGAAGGTAGCACTTCACCTTGTTCTTGAATTTTTTTAGTTTAGAGATGCTTCTGATAGTCTCTGGAAGTGCATTATAGAGGGAGCTACAGAAGCAAAATGGACTCTTACGATATGATGATGTTTTGTAGCCGGATATATAAATTTTATTTGAATTTCTAGTGTCACGGTCGTGAATTACTGAGGTGCAAGGAAATTTTGAATTGTGTTTTTTTACAAACATGACTGCACTAAGAATTAAAATACTAGGTAGCGTAAGAATTTTATAGCGCCGAAAAGTTTCTTTGCAAGATTCAAGTGGGCCTAACGAGTAAATTTTTCGAATTATCCTTTTCTGCAAAACAAATAATCTTTGTAGTTCTGTTGATTGAGCCCAGTAAATCACTAGATAGCTTAGATGACTGTAGGCTAAGGCATAGTAAATATTTAGTAACTGCTTGCAATCCATAATATTTTTTAAGTTTACTATTGCAAAGTATGCCGAGTTAAGTTTACTGGCAACAAAATCAACATGAGCTGTCCACTTTAATTGTGAGTCTACATAAAGGCCAAGAAATTTGCATTGCTCAACTCTCTGAATAGTACTGTCATTTAGTTTGAGATGTAGATCAGGAACCCAACGCTTTTTATAGAAAACCATATAGTGAGTTTTATTTATGTTGATTATTAGGCGATTTTTTTTGCACCATAAAGAAAATTCAAGTAAAATATGATTAGCTATTTTAGCTAGTATATCTAATGTGCAAGCAGATATAATCACTGTTGTATTATCCGCGTATAGAATTAGTTTTGCAGATAAACCTTTAGATATTAAAAAGATTTCGAGTTTATTTATAAAAAGTGCAAAAAGCAATGGAGACATTACACCTCCTTGGGGCACACCATAATTGACATCAAATTGATCAGAAAACGAATTCTGAACCTTAATCCTAATATGGCGATTAGAAAGAAAAGATTGTAACCATCGAGCAATGTTGCCACGAATGCCTAAAGCATTTAGTTTTTTTAATAAAATGATACCATCTACACAATCAAAAGCTCGAGTTAGATCTAAGAATAGGGCTAATGTGTAATGATTTGAATCTATACTTTTGTGCACGTATTCAAGCAAGTCAAATGCAGCTGTGCTTGTAGAGTAATTTTTTCGAAAACCATGCTGTGAAGTACTCATCAACTTCTCTCTAGTCAGGAAAGACTCAATACGTTGTACAATGATTTTTTCAAAAAGTTTTGAAAAAGAAGTTAGGCCAGTTATAGCTCGATAGTTTTCAACAGACTCTGGATCACCCTTTTTGAGTAGTGGAATTATTTCACCAAGTTTGAGAGCATCAGGAAAAATACCTGCAGTAATAGAAAGATTAAAAATATAAGAGAGGGGATATTTAAGGTAGTCCCAGATGGCAATTATTGCAAAAATAGGAATATGGTCTGTGCTACAACAGGCTTTTTTATTTTTAAAAGTGTGCAGTACTAAAAAAATCTCATCTGTATCAATTGCTTGCATGTACATTGAGTTTAAATGTACATCAGTAGTGGTGCAATCATCAGCTTTGTGTGGATCGGGATAAGTCTGATTAATTAGTTTTTCTAAACTGCACACAAAAAATGAGCCAAAGTGATTACTAATTTCTTTGGGATTAGTTATGTAGCTGTCATGGATATTTAAGTGTTTGACGTTATGTTTTTTACGCGACCTAGATTATTATTTACGACTTGCCATATTGTTTTTGTATTAAAGGAAGAGTTTATTAATTTTTGTTTAAAGAAATTACTTTTTTCTAGCTTAATTTTTTCTGTAAATAATTTCTTAGCATGCTTGTATTGTTCCCGAGTCTCATTTGTTTTTAATGTTTTATGGAGCCAATGCAAATTTCTTAAGTTTTCACTTTCATTCAGTATGTCTGTTTTAACCCAATTCATATTTTTGGGATTAGTTTTGGTCTTAAATTGATTAATTGGACATGTAAGATCTAGACAGTATTTGAAATTTTGCCAGAAGTAGTTCCAGGCGTCATTTACATCATTCTTGGTATAGAGATCACTTAGGTCCAAAACGGCAAGCTGTAAGTTAAGATTAAATAAATTGGTTGCTGAAAATAACCGTTTATAAATAAAAGAGTCTTTCATTTTGGTGGCAGTATTGACAGGAAAATAAGTGTACTCTATAATTTGCGCCTTGTGATCAGCAATATTCGCTTCGACATTCCTTGCCACAATATTTTTAGGATTGCAGATTACATAGTTAATTGCAGAAGGAGTCTGAAATTCAACTTCGCGAGTAGGTTCAAGTGGTAATATTGATGAGAGATTAAAACCATTAAAAAGATCACTGAGAATTTTTTTTTTCCCTGGAATCAATTAGATAGTTTATATTAAGGTCACCACAGATAATTAATACCTCAAACTCTCTTGAGACCCTGCAAAGCATGGAATTTAAAGAATTTATAAACAAATTGAAAGAATTAGAAATATTGCTATTGCAAGAATGATAAATTGTAATAAGTGCTACTTTCTTGTTACACAAGGTAAAAAAAAAGCCAACACATTCGCACACATATTCCAAAGTGAAATTCTCCAAGTTGATAACCTTCCAGGTTTGTTTGTCATCGCAAAAAATAGCTGCCCCACCATGGATACTATCCTTTCTGCAATATATGGTTGCTTGGTTGTAATTATATATTGACACGTTCAATGACTGTTCTTGTGTCATCCAGTGTTCAGTAAGGCATAAACAGTTAGGCTTCTCCTTTTGGGTAAAAACCTCTAGTTGTGGAATTTTATTATTAAGACATTGTGTGTTAACGTGTATGGCTTTCCATGTTTGTACTTTAGCAGTATTATTAGCTCCACGAGAGATGGCATTGGCGCGTTTGATTTCATCTGTATTAATAATACGGTTTTTTCCGTTGGTTTTGGAAACCTCTTCTAGTGGAGAAGGTATTGATTGGCGAAAAACTGAAACTTTTTAATAACAATGTTCTTAGGCCAGTTGGTAGGATTCAGTAAATCAGACTGAAGTTCAGGTCTAGCATCAACTCTAAAACTTTTATAGTCACCTGATTTCACAGGAAGTTCGGTAATCTTGAAATCTTCATCGCTTTCAAAAGTGTGTTTCAAATAGGCTAGCATATCTGACGTAGTAGCGAGAGACTCTACTTACAAAAACAGATGTTTTAGGAGCAACAATAGCGGCAACGATTTTTCCATTACCTTCAGGTTCCTTTTGGCCTAAAAGAGGTTGTCCTTTTTGTTGGTTTTGGTTCTGAGGTTGTTTTATTTTTCTTTGTGCCAAGTTTTGCTGATGAGCAGATTGCTCAGACCCTGAGCCTAGAACCCTTTGACCCTGGACAGTAGACGAAAATTGCTTATTGGTGACATTCAAGGCATCTAAACGTAATATTTGGTTTATATGTTGCTTAAGAGTTTCGAATCTCTTATTGAAATCAGCACACAATGATTGGTGGAGTGAACGATGAAGATCACTGTAAATGCTCTGAGGATCGGCTGCAACATTTTGTCCACGGGTTGGAGGCATATCCGGACTTGAATGATAATTTAATCGCGTCAACGTCATTCGATGAATAAGTACAACACCTGAAAATAGTGGTCAATAGGCTTAGATGGTACGGTGTGGTCATAAACACATCAAAATGCTTGTTCGGGTTTGTTCGGATTGGTGTCGTAAACCAGAAGTAACTTATCTGGGTTACCGTGTCACTGGTAATGGCACACGCCCCCTACCCGAAAAGATCGATGCTATTCGTTCGTACCCTCAAGCGACAATATATAGTAAAGCAGCACCGCGAGTTCTTTTCAAATCAAAAAATATAATCAAATAAATTAAATCAAACGTGGTTTGCTGTTAATCAATTAAATTTCTTACTATATAGAAAACAAACATCAATGATAAAAAATGATCCCGAACAAACCCAATCCTAGAGGGTAAAACACTATTGTAGTGCTAAAAGTCTCCATTTTTTTTATTAACGCAAATACTTCTGTGTTCACATGTCCGAACTGTACAAAAATGAAATACAACCAAGATTTAAACCACCATAGTGCCCGTGATCCACTATGCCCAGTTTATGTAAAAAAACTTAGGCAATATCAAAGTCATATTAATTACTCAGATACTTTTTTATAAAAACAGCACATAGAAAACAAACTCAATTAAATAATATAAAAAGCATTATTCACCAAAACGTACAATCAATGGGTAACTCGGTTGACAGGATAAATGACATGTTAAAAAACCATAGTGAATGTAAAATATTTTGCGCAACAGAACACTGGAAATCCGAAGAACAATTAAAAAGCCTCCCTATAAAAGACTTTAAATTAACGTCAATGTTTTGTAGGGAAGGGAAGAAGAAGGAAAACACGGAGGCTCGGCAATTTACATTCATAAGAGCATAAAATACAAAGCACGATCCAAATTAAATAAACTATCGGTAAGTGGAACTTTCGAATGTGCGGCGGTAGAGTGTAATTTTGGTAAAATACAAATAATAATTGTATCAATATATAGACCACCCTCTGGGGATTTAGATATGTTTATGAGCAGACTAGAACAACTCCTTGTAAGTATTTTTAATGAAAGTAAAATAGTTTTTATAGCGGGCGATTTTAATATAGAAATGCTTAAAGAAAATGAGATAAAAACTGAATTTTTCTCTGTAATGAACTCATTTAATTTCAGTCCTAGCATTTGTCAAAATACTAGCATACATAATAACAGCGCCAGCTGTATAGATAATATTTTTACTAACTCGGACTTTCTAGAAGCTCTTACATTTGAAAGTTTTATCTCGGACCACACTGCACAGAAAATCACTTTCGAGACCGAATCTAGTGAAATAAATGTTTTAAAATATAGACGCATCTACTCAGAAGAAAATAAAAATGATTTTCTGTGTAGGTTAAGAGATCAAAATTGGTTAGAGGTATACAGGATTGAAAAAGGTAATGTAAACTAGACTGGGTACATATCGCTAATCGTCAGCCGAGAGTGCATCTAATATTAGTACTAAAAGGATTTACAAAAATTTACAATAAAAAAATACTTTTCTTTTCTTTTTTTCTATTTACTATTGCTTTTTTTGCCTCACCTTCCTGCGGAACGTGAAGGGAGAACATATCGCCAAATTGTCATTATAACAACTGACCAAAACGACACAATGGTGCAAAATTTCCGTTTTCTCGTATAGATAGGTAGTTTTCTGAGACGGCGTCGTATAGGTGCTCTTTAAACTCGCACACCTTTTTGCAATGTGGGATATACTTTCCATATTTGCTCTATAAAAATATGTAAGTATTCAATCGATTAAAACATAGGCAAAAAAATATTCTTACATGGAAGCTATCAATTATCAGCTAATAAATTTGTAGAAATATTATTGTACCGAGCCCTTCGGGCACGGCACTGTTCTAGTTCGTTCGTTTAATTGTACGAGAGCTGTCACTTTGACAGGTAAGTGTAATTTTTTTAAGCTTTTTCGTAGCGAGGGTTATAGCTGTAAGAATTCGAAATTAAAAAATTTTCAGGTACCTAAATAAGAATGTTTTATACGATAGCTGTCAAATTTTGACAGGTAGGAGTCAGTTTTTTTTTATCCTTTTCGTAGCGAGGGTTATCGCTGTAAAAATCCTAAAGTGAAAAATTTTTCAGTTCCTAAATAACAAAGTTCTATACGACAGCTGTCAGACTTTGACAGGTAAGTTTTAATTTTTTTTTGTTTTTTCGTAGCGAGAGTTACAGCTATAAGAATCCTAAATTGAAAAATATTTCAGTTCCTAAATAACAAAGTTCTATACGACAGCTGTCATTTTGACAGGTAAATGTCAATTTTTTTTAAGCTTTTCTTGTATCTAGGATTAAAGCTGTAAGAATCCAAAATTTAAAAAAAATTTAGTAGTTAAATAACAAAGTTCTATACGACAGCTGTCAAATTTTGACAGGTAAGTTTAAATTTTTTTTTAGATTTTTCGTAGCGAGATTTATAGCTGTAAGAATCCCAAATGAAACATTTTTCAGTTCCTAAATAACAAAGTTACATACGACAGCTGATATTTTGACAGGTAAATTGCAATTTTTTTTAAGCTTTTCTTTTATCTAGGATTATAGCTGTAAGAATCCGAAATTAAAAAAAACTTCAGTAGCTAAATAACAAAGTTCAATACGACAGCTGTCAGATTTTGACAGGTAAGTGTAAATTTTTTTAAGCTTTTTCGTAGCGACGGTTACAGCTGTAAGAATCCCAAATTTAAAAAAATTTAGTACCTTGATAACAAAGTTTTATACGATACCTGTCAGATTTTGACAGGTAAGTGTCAATTTTTTTTAGCTTTTTTCGTAAAGATTATTATAGCTGTAAATCTCCAAAATTTAAAAAATGTTCAGTAGGTACCTACTATGGAGGGCTTTAGGAAGGAGTCCGATCGAAAGTGGCTGTTCTTTAAATTTACGTCCCTGTTTAGTAGTTAGTTCGCTGTTTCCCGGTCGCGGCACAGTGATCGTCAAGTGTTTGACTTATTACAGGTTTTGATAGACGTCAGCGGTATTTTTATCCAATAATGAATAAAATAAGCTTTATTAGATATAATATATACATATCTCAGCCTGTAGAGGGTTTTAGTTAACTAAATTCAATAAAACAGTTGATTATCCCATAAGAACCCATGCATTTTACAGATTTAAAGGAACACATGCGCCCCTGACGGTCATTTTTAAAGCTGCTTTACCGATCCAAAACTTTGCCCAAAACCAATGTATTGCGATCGGACTCCTAACCTAAAGCCCTCCATAGTACCTACATAACAAAATTTTAAAAAAATTTAAAAAAAAAGTTTATATACACATGCGGATTTGAACCAGGGACCTTCGTTTCAAAACCCCAACTCTCTACCATTGCGCCACCGAAGCTTACAGATTGATTTGTGGTAAATAGGATATTAATGCCATAATGGATATTATACACAACTTTAAGTACATATTAAAAATACTTACTAATAAACTTTTTTCAATTATTTTTGGTCAACCGCAAAGAAAAAGGTCGAAGACAGGTGTTTCATACATTAAATACTCTCCAAATATTATAAAAACTATAAAAATTGAAGTTAATATGCCTCCTGCAAGCCATTTTTATTATTACAAGTACGGGTATAAATGCGATATTTTCCCCCTTATTTTTGGTCAAACGAAAAAGATAAAGGTTCAAGGTAGGTATTTCACACAAAAGACGTGGTCTAAATGGTCTTATTCCTCTAAAAAGTCAATTTGGAAATCGCATTTTTCACCTATTTTTGACAGATGGTATAAAAGTTGTTCACGCCCACCGACCCACGTGTCGATTGCAAAGCCATCTTTCCAAAAGTTAATGATATTAGAATTTGTAAAGGTTGCCTGTTTCCGTACCCAAAAACTTGATTTTTCTTAAACTTACAAATATATTTTAATAATTTTGGATATATGTAGAGTTGTTGAGAAGTAATCAGCGCATTTTTTCAGAAAAAAATAAAACGGTTTTGTTGAAAATTGAATAAGCTACAGTCGATATAGTAAAACTTCAGCTTCTTGATGTCTTAATAATTCCTAAATTAATTTTATTGAGCTACAAAATATGTTTTCCCAGAGCGCGTTTATTATGCAAACTAAAGCTTGTTTATCGGTCGATATGGTGGACCAAGAAACAATTTAAAAAGTTATATATAGACACTTGCAGAAGTATTTAAGCAAACCAGTGCGACGCTAACCGAAATTACGGGACTTCAAATTAATAAGCTGCCGTTTTTTCCCTATTAAAGATAAAGAAACGAAAAAATATCTCCAAAATACAATTTGAAGAGCTCTGTCCGCTAAAGTATACAACGTTTCGATCAAATGTCGTTTTCCGTACAAAAAAAAAATGAAAACGGAGAAAAAAATCACGCCTTACACTGTGGTTTCCAGTTTCTTACCATTTTCGGCAATTTCCATTCCAGTTAGGTATAGAGCGATATATTGGAAAAAGGTAGATTTTGAGATGGCCTAACCGATTATCCAAACCGAATGTCGATTGGATGCACCCAATTCGACTTATTAGCGATCCAAGAGGTACCATTTTCGACCAAATTTTGACTTTGAAAAAATAAAAAAAAAATACTTCCAAACTTTCGATCGCGCTCACAAACAATAGGGTTCTATAGCCCACGGTCGTCTACGCGTCGAAAAAGTTTAAATCGAAAAAACTAATTTTTGTGGCCTGTATCGAATGCCAACGAGATCCCGATATTTCTCGACTTTAAAAATTAATAACTTTTTTCCGGCACACCCTGTATATTCGAAATTTTCATACAACGTACCCCCACTATTCCTCTGTAAACCCAAAAAGTTTCAATCGTCCCACATTAACCGTTTCCGAGAAAAAAAAATCGCAAATGTGAAAATGTCGAAACTGACGACGCCGCCGCCGCCGACGCCGACAACATACGCACATATTTCAAATGTAGCAGCCTATATAGAGCAAAATTTTCGGGAAGCAGTCGGGGTTGTCGTGATTCCGCGTGAAGGCGACCAATAACATATCGCGTGTTCGCGCGATATGTAATAAACAATGGAATGTATTTATGGATAGCTTTAAGATATTATTTAATCATCATTTTCCTTTAATTTTATGTGGTAAAAAACAAAATTTAAAGACACCTGATAATCCAGAGATTATACAATGCAAGGGTAGGTTAGATGTATTGCTATCTTTATCAAGACACAATCAATTGTATAAAGAGATGTATAGTAATGAAAAAAAGGTGTACGACAAATTATTAGTTACGTCACGTGCGAAAAAATATGAAAACAGAGTCAAAAACTCTGATAATAAGACAAAGTGTATGTGGACAATCTGTAAAGAAATAAATGGGAAAGCAAGAAATGTAGTAGAATTAGGTTTAGAGGGAAGCCCCGATATTATCGCCAGGGAGTATAATCAACATTTATTGTCTATTGTGCCCGATCTTCTTAATAGTTTAATTAACGTACCTTTCAATTGTGACATAACAAGAAACGAAAATTCCATGTTTTTAACTCCCGTAACACCAGAAGAAATTTGTGAGTTAGGTAAGAAAATAAATAATAAACATAGTTCTGGTATCGATGAGATTCCAGCTAGCATTGTAAAAGTATCCGTCTCTGAATTAAAACATGTACTTTCCTATTTAGTAAATAATTCATTCGAGTTTGGCATTTTTCCAGATAATCTAAAAATAGCACTTATTAAACCATTGTATAAAAAAGGAGACCCTGAAAAGCTAGACAATTATAGGCCTATCAGCTTATTACCAAGTTTTTCAAAACTATTTGAATTAGCCATGAGCAAAAGATTAGTCAGTTTCATGAAAGATCGTAATTTATTTAATAAATGCCAACATGGTTTTACGCAAGGCAGATCAACACAAACTGCAATTTTTCAATTTTTTCGAGCCATTATAGAACGCCTTGAAAGGGGCGAGTTGGCGCTTGGAATGTTTCTTGACCTATCTAAAGCCTATGATTGTCTAGACAGGGAAAAACTTGTTAGCAAACTTGAAATGTATGGAATTAGGGGAAATGTAAAAAAATGGCTTGTCTCATATATTAACGATCGAAGACAAACCGTTACTATTACTAAGGGAGATAAAACTTGTAAGTCAGAAATATTAAATAATGATGTAGGCATAGCACAAGGTAGCATTTTGGGCCCCCTTCTTTTCATAATATTTGTTAACGACTTGGCTTTCATAACAGAAGATAAAAACCAGCATATTGTTAAATATGCAGATGATACTAATTTAATTATCGGAAATAAGTTTTTAGATGATCTTTTAATAAAAGCCAAACTCTTTTTTAACCTAGTATCAGATTGGTTTTCAAAAAATAGATTAATGTTAAACAAAGAAAAGACCAATATAATTTTATTTAAAACTAAACAGTCAACAGTTCAAGGACCACCAACTTTAAGCATTGTTAATGAAGAGTTAATTTTCTCAAAGGATGTAAAATTTCTAGGTATCAATATCAATGAATGCTTTGACTGGTCGGTCCACTTGAACAATTTAATAAAAAGACTAAACTCCGTTTGTTATGGAATTAGGGTCGTTGGTAAGTATATGAATGAGGAAACAGTTAGGATAATGTATCATGCTAATTTTGAATCGTTAATAAAGTGTGGAGTTATATTTTGGGAAAGACACAACACGACACAAGACATTTTTGGGGCTCAAAAGCGGATAATGAGAATTATGGGTAAGATGGATTATAAGCAAAGTTGTAGGGGCGTTTTTAAAAATAAGCGTATAATGACAGTTTACGGGATATACAGGGTGACGCGGATCTAAATGAACATACTTCAACACAAGACAAAGAATACCTTGGGGGTTGTAACGATTTATTTTCGCTACTAGGAAAGTAGCTTTGGTCGTGACATTGATTGGTTATTTTAACTTATAAATTCGCCTTTGTCAGGAATTCGCTGGAGTTGGTTTAATGCGTGCGTCGATCAGCTTAGCAGCAGCTGACGCTCGATTGTCGGTTTGCCGGCCCTCGTTCTGACGCTGGTACGGAAATGTCTGGTTGGTGATTTTATTTTTATCGACGACGGGAGCCGAATTTGGTTAATTTCTTGTATTTGGATTGGATCTTATTGGTATTTTTATTATTAAGTTGTTAGCGGTTACTCAATGGTGTCTCACTGCGACTAAAGATTCACTTATCTTTTTGGTGTTTTGTCGATGTTAATTTTTAACTTTTGGAGAGTTTAAATCCCGCGCGAGTTTTTCCGTTAGGTTGGCAGGTTTGTCAATCCTCACGTCACTTCCGTCGTTCCTGTCCCTTCTTCCTAGGAAAATTGGAGACCTCACTTCTTGAAGACTCGTGGTAGCGAACACGCGTTTAGTTTGGGAGCCCTAAGTTTTTTTTTCCTAAAGGGATTTTTGGGCCCGAATGTAGTCCAGGAAGTCTTAAGTTTTATTTGGCTATGCAGCCGTGGTGTTTTACCGACTTCCTAGAAAAGGCCTTGGCCGATTTTGAAATGCGTTCGCATCGCTGCACGTGTACCCCCTTCTAACAACTTTGGGTAAGTTTCTTTATTGTTAACTTGAATTTTACCTTTGCATCGACAAAATTATAAACGTTTTCATAGCTTTTCATTAAATTTGAGTAAAATTTTTATCAAAATTTCCAAATTCTTTAACCTAACCTAACTTTTTTTTTATCACACGTGCAA
Source organism: Polydrusus pterygomalis (assembly GCA_963969555.1). Lineage (NCBI taxonomy): Eukaryota > Metazoa > Arthropoda > Insecta > Coleoptera > Curculionidae > Polydrusus > Polydrusus pterygomalis. Next base: position 117,892,378 of record OZ018376.1, read on the forward strand.
ATCTCTATCACTATAATTAGTCACAGTCAGGTTGATAGTTTTGCCTTAGTAATCTGTTTTACTGTTTAATTTTATATGCTAGCGCTGTGCCCACCAGCCCACCGTATGTGTGGGAAATCAGTGTTCAATTTTCATGTCTCGTGTACCGAACAGATTATTCATGACTTATTATTTCACGAGAGTATAATTTATATTTTGCTTTATTATTGCTGTAGATTGATTATCTAAGCGAGGGCAATTATTATGCAACTGAACAAACCTTCTAGAGACACCAGCTATGTTTGAAATAAAGTTGTCCGATACAATGTTACCTGATTAATTGATACTGTATTTTTATTAAGCTGGGTTATTCATATCATTATCAAAAACTTAACATTAATTAAGTTGCATGTCTTGTGTAATCTGTTTCGGTCAGCGAGACTCTAATGGCTTTTGCCGCATTTGTTTTATTTGACATCTCTGCTCTTTTCTTGTTTTCGGCGCACAGCTCTATACGTATCAGCTTGGTATTAATTATTTTGACAGTTTACAGTCGCATTCCTTATGCTACCTTTTGAAAAACATCATTAACACATTACTCTTGAGAGTTAACAGCAAAAGTCCTAGATTGGATTGGTTTTTAATTACAGGAATAGTGACGTAATTTATTTTCTTCCAATTAGCCATAAATTAACATTATTTAATAAACTAATTAACAACTTATTTTCTATACTTATTTTAATAACTTATTGACGTTATCTAACTTTTATGATTCTACATAGTACTGGTCTCATTAGCTTTTGTTTTCTGTGTAAAGTCGATACAACATGCTATGCAATAAAGAATTAAAATAAGATACTTATTTTAAAACACAGCTGTTTTAGTCAAAATTAATACGTCACTGTTCTAAAGGTTCCATTTAGAGTCACTGGTCTTTCTACATTAACTTTTAGTATTTAATTGCATTGATTTATTTTAAAAATTGTGACTTAATTAATTACTATTTTTCCGTTAATTAATGACTAATTTTAGAGCTGGTTTATAGGGATGTGCCTTCTTTTCCATAAAATAATCTCTTATAATCTTTTTCGTTTGTAATCAAGTAGTCAACTGTTGTCATTCCTCTAATTTTAATTAATGATTTTTACATACTTGTAATTAACTGACTTAGTCGATAATTTCATTTTGTTAATTATTGCTTTCTGCTAATTCGAGACTTAAGTGTTTAATTGATTATGTTCATTAATATTTAGTTTTATTTTTGATTTGTAAATTATTATTAAACAATTTTGTGCACATGCGCGTCACGCATGCGCAGTAAACATTTTTTTGTAATTTCGGCGTATTAGCTCTTATTAGGTTTACTACTTGATTGCAATTATGCTAAATTTGTTTTATTGAATTTATTGATTATTCTAGTCACATACTTTTGTTTAACTGAGGTTTATTACTTGATTATTTTCATAAATTATTTTTCTGCATACCCATTGATGAGTTTTAGTGATTCTGCGCGCATGTGCGTCGCGCATGCGCAGAAACAATTTCTACCAATTTCAGTGATTTAGCTCATTAAAAGTTCACTGCTTGTTTGCAACCTCATTTAATTTATTATTGTGTATTTTGGAGTGCTCTAGTAGCGTATTTTATTATATTGAGATTCAATTTAAATATTTTTATTTGTTAAACATTTCTACTTACAGTTGTTGTTGATTTTAAGAGGTTTTGCGCGCATGTGCGTGGCGCATGCGCAGAATCAATTTTCAAATGTTTTATTATAAATCGATTTAGATTTTAGTACCGATTATTTTAAAGGGTATGCAGCACGTTTTTATGATATTTTGCGCCTGGTAATAGCTCATATTTGCGGTTTGGTAGGTTTTGGTGGTGCAACGCTGGTTTTAATTAATTTAAATTAGTTTTTATTGTTCAGGCCTTCAGCCGCCTTTTATTTTAACTTTTTCAATATTGTTATTATTATGGTACTGATGCGTACTGTTTTGTACTTAGGGTCCTTGTACGGGATTGGATCTGCTACCACCAAATCCCATGTAACTGATTCCATGTAAGGAATCCATTTAAGGAGTCCAGCTCAAAGTCTCAACTTCAAGTACCAGACCCGAGTAGCAATGTTTGGTCAGGACTAAATTTTAAATGTGAACTGGAAAGTGTAACTATAAGATTGGACTTTTCATTATTACTTGATTGCGTTTGCAATGAGCTGGTGTGGTGATATCCATTCCTTTGTATTTTATTTTATTATGTAACCTTCTTCAAATTGCGGTATAATAGCTTTCGACTATGAAGGGTTTATTCTAATTTTTGTTTTGGTAATTTATTACGCATTTAATATCTTTTGCGTATACGATTCCTAACAGCGTAATGTTTAATGTTTGAATAAATTTTAGACCATTTATGTTACATTCACTGTTTTATTTGAGTCACCCCACTAAGCAACATACCCCTACATTTCATTTTCAGGTTTCAGTTACTTTGTCTATTTAACCGAGCTAGAGGACCCAACACCAACTAGGTAGGTTTCTGTTTTTTTGCCTGGCCCAAAAACAGTGGCGCCTTAAATTTATTGTGTTTTACCCCACCCTAATCTCCGGCATGAGCTAGGGCACTTTGCTCGCTGGCAGTAGGCCCCTCTGACTCGGCTAAATACGATTGGTTTGTTTATTTAATTTCAGTTGTCTAAATTTTTGACTTTTATAGTATTTGTTATTTCATAATGATTTTTAAATAATTTTTAACTTTTAAAAATACTTAAATAAATTTCAATCTTCCTAAAGGCGATTTACAGCGTAGCAAAATTGGCGCCAACGTGTGGGGCACGATTTTTGGTTGTTTAAAAAAGTGTGTTGCTTGGTGACTCAAATAAATCAATTTATTATGGTTAATGATTTTTCAATTTTTATGGTAAATGATTTTTAGCGTTATGGTTATTGATTATTGTATTTTGCATTGTATCGCATTGTATTTTAGGTAATGATTTACTTTGATTGTGTATTTGCGCATTGACTATGATTATTTACTGTGGTTATTTGATTACTTTGATTACCTGATTTATTATGTTTACGTATTTACTTTTATTATTGATTCACTTTCATTACCGTAAAATTTTGTTGAATCGTTTTACCTTAACTTTAATAACTTTAATTAAATTTTGCCGGTTACTTGGAACTACTTTACCTGGTACTTAGGACATACCCCGTACTAACGAGAGAAGTATATTTGTTTTTGTGAATTTTGTCACCTTTTTTATTTTCGGTTTGATGTTATTATTATTTTTAAATTCTAATTACGTGCCTGTGTTTGCAACTTTTGGTAGTACGTTAATATTTTTATTATTAAGTCAGTCTATACTTTCTTTCCCTGTTGACGTTTAATGACTTTATCTAGTTGATTTTCTTAGTAATGATTAATTTGTATTGATTTGATTAATTACCGTATCATTTGGTTAATTTTATTGCCTTACCTTAATTTTGTAATTGCTTAAGTACCGTATCTTCGATTTTGTAGTATTCACTTAGGTTCTGGATGTGGTTACGGCGTCCGCGCTATAACCTCACTTCCTAGAGTGTTTTTGTTTTACCTTACGTTGACTTTTTGGTATTCTTCTAGGTTTTGGATGTGGTTTCGGCGTCCGCGCTGTTGCTTCACTTCCTAGAATGAGTTTTGTTGGTTTCTCTAGATGCTGTGTATTGTACCATCTAGAGAGAATCTTGTACCTTGAGCGGTCCGCCGTCGAGTGTACCTTTTTTCTTACCTCTGTTGTTTCTTTCTGGATTTGGTGGGGTTTTCATTGCAGTATTTATAAGCCGTTTGTCGGGATTTCTGCATTGAAAACAAACTTCTGCTTCTATTTTTGGTTGGTTGATTGATTTGATTTGATTTGTTGTTTGAGTTTATAGTTGTGGATAAACCTTTTGGTGATTTGTGTCCACTAGGAATCCAGATTATGAATAATGAGGTATCTTACCGATTATGTCCTTATCGTTGTGTATCTTGAGCGAGTCGCCTTGTACACTTTTTTTTTTGCGTGTTTGATCGCCTTTCCTGATTGATGACGTAGTAGGGTTTTCTTAGGTTTCAGCATTGACTGGATTATGACCTAGAACATACTCTTACTTTTTTTTTACCCCCGATTTTGACCTTGTCGTTTCGACGATATATTCTACACCGATTATGACCTTGTTGTTTAGCTTTTGCTGTTTGAGTTTTTTTGAGTTTAGGGAAAGAAATTCAAAACCGTATAGACATAACTTCGTTTTATATCTAAGCGAGAGTTCTGACTATGATTAATTTGGTTTATTGATATTGTGTTTATCTAATTCTCTTGTGGTTTTCATTACCTTCATGGATTTATTTTTAACGTACTACCTTTACCTTTATTTCCTCTATTACTTTAGCTGTGTTTAGCTTATTACCTTTGCTTTTACTGAGCGTAATTGCGTTGATGTTTTGAGGATCTTTCTTATAGAAGGATTGTTTATTTTTACTTTATATACCTATTTTGTTTAGCGAATGAAGTTTCGCATATCTCTTTTATCTTGTTGATTTTTAGCATCTTTTAACACCTCCAGCGGATGTGGGGTTCTGATGACGTTTGGTTTTGTCTTGGCGCGAAACTTGACAGGCCAAATGGATTTAGTTAGAAATACACCGCACGTCATGCCCGTATAAGTAGAAATCTTATAAGTGCATGGTCACAGATCAATTGCCTTCAGCTGTTCTGTGTCGTTTGTAGTAGACAGGCCTTCAGCAGTCTACTACATTGTGAGTTTGGTATGTTTCACCTTAAGTGGACTTATCGTTTTACTTTCAGTTAGTGTGGTAAATATTTTGTTTGGATTTATTTTAGAATAATAACGATTCAAGCCTTCTGCATTGTCATATTTTTATTTAATGTTTCTGATCAATAATTAGTAAAATTTTTCTTGCTTTTTAATTTTTCTCTCTAGTTTGCCACTTCAGCCTTCAGCATAATTTCAGTTTTATTTAGTAATTTATTTCGTAGAACCCTCATTTTCGCTTTTTCTTTTTCATTGAGTTATAGTTTCATTACGTTTCTTTCTCCGAAAGTCACTCAGTTTTCTTTGTGTGTGCTGTTGTCTTGGCGCGAAACGAGACACGTACATCTACAACTCTGTCTTTGTTACGAGTTGACTTTTGGTTTCTTTCCTTAGCGTTTATTCTTTTCTTCCGTTACCTTTTTAGTGAATTTATTTGTTCCCGATTTTGATTTAGTATTGTGCTGTGCCATGATTAAACGAAAAATATTCCAGTGACTATCTTACTATTACCTTGATTTGTGACAAGAAGTATTTTTACTTCTATATCGATTTATGACTTTGATTATTTTAGTAAGCCTAGGTAGATTGGTTTCGGCTGGTCTAATCTTTGCTTTTGATTGTCTTTTAGACGTTTATCGTTTTGCGTATTTACCTATCTCCGTTCTTCTTTTGGATTTAGTGGTAAAGTTTTTGTTGTAAATTTTTATACTCCGCATGACGGGATGTTTGCAACGAGAACGTTATATCTTTCTCTATATTTTTGGTTGATTGGCAGTGTTGCTTTTTGGATTTTTTTTTGTGGTTTGATTTGCGTTGTTTCGATTTTAGAGTCAGGTTAACCTTGATGGTGATTTAAGCCACTGTTGGATCCAAACTGTAAGAAACGAGGTAGTGTTGTTTTCGATTTTGATTGATTCAGTTTCATTGATTTTGCCTTGATTTTGACTTTGTCTTTTTAGACGTTTATCTATACCGAGTGTGCCTTTTATTTGGTCCTATGGGACGTTTTGCTATTACCGATTTTGACATTTACTTGGTCCTAAGGGACGTTTTTGTGGATATTTTTCGTTTGATTACTTTTTTTTGTTTTCCGTTTTCTTGTTTTGGCTAACTTTATTTTGGCTGTGATCATAATTACCTTGCCGGTGACTAGTACAGCGGTGTTTGACCTGTTGAGTGACCCATATATATCTTTTGCGCAATAAGTTTTTTTTTGTTTATTGGTCAGATTTATTAGCGTATCGTCGGAAAGTTTTCCTCCTTCCGAATTAGAGGGGGTTTGTAACGATTTATTTTCGCTACTAGGAAAGTAGCTTTGGTCGTGACATTGATTGGTTATTTTAACTTATAAATTCGCCTTTGTCAGGAATTCGCTGGAGTTGGTTTAATGCGTGCGTCGATCAGCTTAGCAGCAGCTGACGCTCGATTGTCGGTTTGCCGGCCCTCGTTCTGACGCTGGTACGGAAATGTCTGGTTGGTGATTTTATTTTTATCGACGACGGGAGCCGAATTTGGTTAATTTCTTGTATTTGGATTGGATCTTATTGGTATTTTTATTATTAAGTTGTTAGCGGTTACTCAATGGTGTCTCACTGCGACTAAAGATTCACTTATCTTTTTGGTGTTTTGTCGATGTTAATTTTTAACTTTTGGAGAGTTTAAATCCCGCGCGAGTTTTTCCGTTAGGTTGGCAGGTTTGTCAATCCTCACGTCACTTCCGTCGTTCCTGTCCCTTCTTCCTAGGAAAATTGGAGACCTCACTTCTTGAAGACTCGTGGTAGCGAACACGCGTTTAGTTTGGGAGCCCTAAGTTTTTTTTTCCTAAAGGGATTTTTGGGCCCGAATGTAGTCCAGGAAGTCTTAAGTTTTATTTGGCTATGCAGCCGTGGTGTTTTACCGACTTCCTAGAAAAGGCCTTGGCCGATTTTGAAATGCGTTCGCATCGCTGCACGTGTACCCCCTTCTAACAACTTTGGGTAAGTTTCTTTATTGTTAACTTGAATTTTACCTTTGCATCGACAAAATTATAAACGTTTTCATAGCTTTTCATTAAATTTGAGTAAAATTTTTATCAAAATTTCCAAATTCTTTAACCTAACCTAACTTTTTTTTTATCACACGTGCAAATCTCTATCACTATAATTAGTCACAGTCAGGTTGATAGTTTTGCCTTAGTAATCTGTTTTACTGTTTAATTTTATATGCTAGCGCTGTGCCCACCAGCCCACCGTATGTGTGGGAAATCAGTGTTCAATTTTCATGTCTCGTGTACCGAACAGATTATTCATGACTTATTATTTCACGAGAGTATAATTTATATTTTGCTTTATTATTGCTGTAGATTGATTATCTAAGCGAGGGCAATTATTATGCAACTGAACAAACCTTCTAGAGACACCAGCTATGTTTGAAATAAAGTTGTCCGATACAATGTTACCTGATTAATTGATACTGTATTTTTATTAAGCTGGGTTATTCATATCATTATCAAAAACTTAACATTAATTAAGTTGCATGTCTTGTGTAATCTGTTTCGGTCAGCGAGACTCTAATGGCTTTTGCCGCATTTGTTTTATTTGACATCTCTGCTCTTTTCTTGTTTTCGGCGCACAGCTCTATACGTATCAGCTTGGTATTAATTATTTTGACAGTTTACAGTCGCATTCCTTATGCTACCTTTTGAAAAACATCATTAACACATTACTCTTGAGAGTTAACAGCAAAAGTCCTAGATTGGATTGGTTTTTAATTACAGGAATAGTGACGTAATTTATTTTCTTCCAATTAGCCATAAATTAACATTATTTAATAAACTAATTAACAACTTATTTTCTATACTTATTTTAATAACTTATTGACGTTATCTAACTTTTATGATTCTACATAGTACTGGTCTCATTAGCTTTTGTTTTCTGTGTAAAGTCGATACAACATGCTATGCAATAAAGAATTAAAATAAGATACTTATTTTAAAACACAGCTGTTTTAGTCAAAATTAATACGTCACTGTTCTAAAGGTTCCATTTAGAGTCACTGGTCTTTCTACATTAACTTTTAGTATTTAATTGCATTGATTTATTTTAAAAATTGTGACTTAATTAATTACTATTTTTCCGTTAATTAATGACTAATTTTAGAGCTGGTTTATAGGGATGTGCCTTCTTTTCCATAAAATAATCTCTTATAATCTTTTTCGTTTGTAATCAAGTAGTCAACTGTTGTCATTCCTCTAATTTTAATTAATGATTTTTACATACTTGTAATTAACTGACTTAGTCGATAATTTCATTTTGTTAATTATTGCTTTCTGCTAATTCGAGACTTAAGTGTTTAATTGATTATGTTCATTAATATTTAGTTTTATTTTTGATTTGTAAATTATTATTAAACAATTTTGTGCACATGCGCGTCACGCATGCGCAGTAAACATTTTTTTGTAATTTCGGCGTATTAGCTCTTATTAGGTTTACTACTTGATTGCAATTATGCTAAATTTGTTTTATTGAATTTATTGATTATTCTAGTCACATACTTTTGTTTAACTGAGGTTTATTACTTGATTATTTTCATAAATTATTTTTCTGCATACCCATTGATGAGTTTTAGTGATTCTGCGCGCATGTGCGTCGCGCATGCGCAGAAACAATTTCTACCAATTTCAGTGATTTAGCTCATTAAAAGTTCACTGCTTGTTTGCAACCTCATTTAATTTATTATTGTGTATTTTGGAGTGCTCTAGTAGCGTATTTTATTATATTGAGATTCAATTTAAATATTTTTATTTGTTAAACATTTCTACTTACAGTTGTTGTTGATTTTAAGAGGTTTTGCGCGCATGTGCGTGGCGCATGCGCAGAATCAATTTTCAAATGTTTTATTATAAATCGATTTAGATTTTAGTACCGATTATTTTAAAGGGTATGCAGCACGTTTTTATGATATTTTGCGCCTGGTAATAGCTCATATTTGCGGTTTGGTAGGTTTTGGTGGTGCAACGCTGGTTTTAATTAATTTAAATTAGTTTTTATTGTTCAGGCCTTCAGCCGCCTTTTATTTTAACTTTTTCAATATTGTTATTATTATGGTACTGATGCGTACTGTTTTGTACTTAGGGTCCTTGTACGGGATTGGATCTGCTACCACCAAATCCCATGTAACTGATTCCATGTAAGGAATCCATTTAAGGAGTCCAGCTCAAAGTCTCAACTTCAAGTACCAGACCCGAGTAGCAATGTTTGGTCAGGACTAAATTTTAAATGTGAACTGGAAAGTGTAACTATAAGATTGGACTTTTCATTATTACTTGATTGCGTTTGCAATGAGCTGGTGTGGTGATATCCATTCCTTTGTATTTTATTTTATTATGTAACCTTCTTCAAATTGCGGTATAATAGCTTTCGACTATGAAGGGTTTATTCTAATTTTTGTTTTGGTAATTTATTACGCATTTAATATCTTTTGCGTATACGATTCCTAACAGCGTAATGTTTAATGTTTGAATAAATTTTAGACCATTTATGTTACATTCACTGTTTTATTTGAGTCACCCCACTAAGCAACATACCCCTACATTTCATTTTCAGGTTTCAGTTACTTTGTCTATTTAACCGAGCTAGAGGACCCAACACCAACTAGGTAGGTTTCTGTTTTTTTGCCTGGCCCAAAAACAGTGGCGCCTTAAATTTATTGTGTTTTACCCCACCCTAATCTCCGGCATGAGCTAGGGCACTTTGCTCGCTGGCAGTAGGCCCCTCTGACTCGGCTAAATACGATTGGTTTGTTTATTTAATTTCAGTTGTCTAAATTTTTGACTTTTATAGTATTTGTTATTTCATAATGATTTTTAAATAATTTTTAACTTTTAAAAATACTTAAATAAATTTCAATCTTCCTAAAGGCGATTTACAGCGTAGCAGGGTTCTTAATCACCCATCTTTGATAGTTCAATTGTCGATAGTTAATAAGATACAGGGTCTTTTATGAACTTCAGCAATTTTTTGTTCTTGTCATATTTTTTAATGCACTCCGTATAAAATTTTCATATTGGGTCAACATCTGTAACCTATCTGTCGCTTAAAATTGCAGTATCAGAAAATTTTAAATTCCAGGCCCGTATTAAAAAAAGTTGACATTTTCAATTTTTACATTTTTAACACCCTGTAGATCAATTTTTTCAAAATATTATTTTTTTATTGGAAAGAGCATAAAGAGTTAACCCTAACGGCATAATTTTTAAAGTTCCCGCACCCATCACTTGATTAGAATAAATGGTTGTTTTGTAAAAAATTTCAAAATGGTGCATATTTGGAAATTAGAAATTAAGAAAATAACAATAAAAAAGCAAAAACTGCTTCCGAAGTAAAAAAATAAATGTACTAAACGTTTATTAATTTTAACGAGACTAAATTTTAGGGAACAACACAACAACAAAGTAATAATAATAATAACAACAAGTTAAAATCGACTGCTTAAAATCTAATACATAGAAAAAGTTTTAGCAAGAATTAATTTTAAGAGCACTTTAGCAGAACACTGTTATTTAAGAAGCTGTTTAAAATGCCCTCCATTGGCTTGTTCACATCTTCGTCTTCTGATGTTTAAATTTGACACTGCTTTTCTAATTGCGTCTGGGTTATTTTTTATTTCCTGAAAAGCAATAATAATTCGTTGCAAAAGCTGCTCCCGCGTGTTGATTTCTTCTAAATAAACCAAATTTTTCATATTCCCCCAGAAAAAAAAAATCCAAAGGATTAAAGTCCGGCGACCTGGCTGGCCATAAATGGGGCCCTCCACGGCCTATCCATCTGTTAGGAAACGTAATATTTAAAAATTCAGATACAACCCTTGCAAAATGTGGTGGGGCCCCATCATGTTGAAAAAAGAGCCCTCTCACGTTAGCATTTTCATTCTGCATAAGTCCTGGCAAAATGTTTTGTAAAAAATTTAAATATTGATTTCCATCTAATCTTTCAGCAAAAAAGTGCGGCCCAATTAATTTATTATTTATTATACCCGCCCAAACGTTTATGGAAAATTTGTGCTGCGAATGCGATTGTCTGATGGCATGTGGATTTTCTAACGACCATACATGGGAATTCCTTAAATTATTTACACCATCTCTGGTAAATTGTGCTTCATCGGTCCAGAGGATTCGATAAAGACTCCTTTGGTGTCTACTGAGCCACTGGCAAAAGAGTAACCGGTTTGCATAATCGCCAGGTTCCAATCTTTGAACTTCTTGAACATGAAACGGATGCAAGACTTCCTTTTGCAGTGTTACATTAACTCTTTTTTGCGGGATTCCTAGACGTGTCGCAATTTTTCGAGTAGATGTTTTGGGATTATCTTCAACAAGATTTAAGATATCTTCTTCGTCCTAAACTGGATGTCGTATTGGTTGATCAATATTATTGTCAGTGGGAAAATGTCCATGTTCTCCAGCAAATAAAAATACATTTGCAAATGTTTTGTGATATGGACATCTTCTACCCGGAAATCGCCTACGATATTCCCGAACAGCAGCTCTTCCATTACCGTTACAAAAACCGTATACAAAAATAATGTCGGCATATTCGGCATTTGAAAATTGGTAAGGCATCTTCAACAGAAAATTGCAATAATTGTTAACCGAATACTAACAAAGGTCAGACAACTGTCACATATCTGATAGTGACTTGAATTGTTGCTATGGAACAGTAACTCGATAGTCGTTGGTTTGTTTTTAAATGAGGCAAAGCCTACTTTACAAAGTTTGAAATTTCTGACTGTAATTTACGATTTTTTGTCGATGTCTAAAAAGCAATCATTATCTTGCAGTTTTGTTATTATTATTATTACTTTGTTATTTGTTGTTGTGTTGTTCCCTAAAATTTAGTCTCGTTAAAACTATTAAACGTTTAGTACATTTATTTTTTTACTTCGGAAGCAGTTTTTGCTTTTTTATTGTTATTTTCTTAATTTCTAATTTCCAAATATGCACCATTTTGAAGTTTTTTACAAAACAACCATTTATTCTAATCAAGTGATGGGTGCGGGAACTTTGAAAATTATGCCGTTAGGGTCAATTCTTTATGCTCTTTCCAATAAAAAAATAATATTTTGAATAAATTGATCTACAGGGTGTTAAAAATGTAAAAATTTAAAATGTCAACTTTTTTTAATACGGGCCTGGAATTTAAAATTTTCTGATACTGCAATTTTAAGCGACAGATAGGTTACAAGATGTTGACCCAATATGAAAATTTTATACGGAGTGCATTAAAAAATATGACAAGAACAAAAAATTGCTGAAGTTCATAAAAGACCCTGTATCTTATTAACTATCGACAATTGAACTATCAAAGATGGGTGATTAAGAACCCCCAAGGTATTCTTTGTCTTGTGTTGAAGTATGTTTATTTAGATCCGCGTCACCCTGTATATCTATGAATGTTTAATGTTTTTCTTTAACAATCAGGAACTTTTTAATTTTAAACAATCACATTCTTACCCCACAAGAACAATGGATGTTAACTACCCAATACATCGACTGACACTTACAGAAAGATCTCCACATTATATGTGTTTAAAATTATTTAATGCCTTACCAAATAGAATTAAAAAAGTAGATTCGCAAAAATTGTACAAAAGAGAAATTAAAAAACTACTTATCGATTTAGAACCTTATATTCTAGGTGAATTTTTTGCTTAAAAGTTTAAGGAAAACAATGTACTTTTCTTTAGCTGGTGACGTCATTTCATTTTATGTTTTTTGTATTCATGATTTGAAATAAAGAAGTTTATTATTATTATTATTATTATTATTATTATTATTATTATTATTATTATTATTATTATTGGTTTTGGCTCTTTCTTGTAAAATCACCAAGAAAATTTGTATCTTTTAAATCATTTAAGATTTAACGTGCTTGCTTTTGCCATTAACTGTGGCTGTATTTTTCTTCGAATTTAATTTAATTCGGAAATAGTGTATGCATGTATGTAATGTATGATTTTTCTTGATAGGGCTGAGCGTATGTGCTATTTGAGAATTGCCATTACTTTTAATAAAAACTACCCTAAAAAAAAGTCAGCTACGTTTACTGAAGATATTTTATCATTTTAGTTTATATATTACGACTTTACTGTATCATTCATGCTGATATGTTTAATGTTCTTAGTTAGTGCTGCTTGATTAGCTGGACCTCCCCATAATGGAATAAACAATTTTCTTTCAGTTTCTATATGGTCATCATACTTTTGTGAATCTACTAATGTGGCTTGTTTAAAAGCACGAGTGACACTATAATGATGTTGCGTGTATTCTCTTGTCCATTTAAGGCATTGCTCTAGTTTATCGTCGTTGTCCAAAATTTTTGTTGCTAGACCTATATTAACTATTTCCTCAGCATTTAATATTCTTGCTGAAAGGACTAGTTCTAATGCTTTTCTTTCACCGATTGCTTGTATTAATCTGAAATAAACAACTAGCTAGAAAGGGTGGAATTTTTAACTGGAATAAATTCAGTATTAGGAAGCCTCTTTATTTGCCGAAAAAATACAGAAGTACCTACTTAATTTTAGTTTTGCACACTTTTTCGTGTCTTCATGAAATTTACTATCATTTTAGGCTAGAGACCAACCCCAACTTTTGTTTCAAATGTAAATATATGTATTGTAATAGCTCGTCGGAAATGGCATAAAAAAGGGAATATGACCAACTATTTACTTTTGCATTTCGGTAATCTAGAAAGCCAGAAAAAAATAGCAATTTTGGCAACAATTGATACTACAATTTGGGTTTTGCCAGCGCAGGCTGAATATCCATTCTATACATTCCATCGAGCTATAATAATAGATACCTTTACATTTGAAAAAAAAGTGGGGTAGCGGTTGTCATCTCCACAAAAGGGGTTAATTTCATAAAGACACGAAAAAAGTATGCTAAACTAAAGATAAATGCAGCCGTAGTTCTGTATTTTTCAGCAAATAAAAAGGCTTTCTATAGTACTGAATTTATTTCAGTTAAAAATTCCACCTGTTTAACCTTACCGCTAATAAAATATACCTAGATCATATTATGTTTGGCAATTAGGATCAATAACTTGGAAAAATTCAGAAAAGCAAACAATTTTTAACTTGGTTTTAACAAGGTACAGTTTCTTCAGATTTTAAGAAGCTTTTCTTGCATTCCCTAATAGAATATTGCACCTGAATAGACACGTAAAGTTGCTAGGTAAATGTAAGTGTATGTCTTTAGTCGATCAGTCAACAGATTCACTTTTTAGGTGACGAAGCCTAAGAAATACTTAGGTATAAAGTCACGGCTCTTGCCTGAAATGAAATTCTGACATTTTAAATATTAAGATGTACTTAATATACAGGGTGTGTTATTTAAGTATGTGGCCAAACTCCAAGGGATGCTTCTTTAAGTGAGTGTAAGAAGAAAAGTTTATATAAACATAGGTCCGAAAATGCATAGTTTTTACGATACAGGGTGTCAAACTTTAAAAAAAAAATCGGATGTTCATAAAAATATGTCAATACCTACTCTTTTAGTCGATTTTGTTGAAATTTGGCAATTCTGCTTGTAATAACAAGAGGGTAATTTAGCCTCAATAAGATTAAAATTATTAAGTCCAGTGGCATCTCGGAAGACAGTCCAACTAATATTTTCGGCAAAAAAATTGCGTGCGACTTTTTTTTTAAATTGTGTATTTTTTCGAATTAAGCAACTACAAATACAACTATTTTACTTTTCAGTTTTTTCATATCTTGCTTTGTTTTCTAGAAAAAAAATAAAAACCACTTTATTCCATGTCCTCGGGCATTGAATATCAAACTATAAGAAGGCCATATGAGCCGATTTTCTAAATTTGCTACGGCAAATTTATAGATGGCACAATGAGTTCACCAACAAGAAAGCGACTAACCTTTTCACTGCTAAATTAAAACATTGTTGCCGCCTGTCTGTTTGACTTGCTGCATGAGTTTTTTAAATTTATTTTTATAGCTTATCGTAAAACTTGATTTCACATAAGTGCCTACACCTATCCTGGATTTAAGTAGCTTACATTTATTTTCCTACCTATAGTATAGTCTAGACTTAAAAATGTCCCTATTTTTAATTGCTTTGTAGCTTATAATATTTTCAACCTTTTGACGTCCCAACATTAATTACATGAAAACATATTGACTGCCATGTATTCTATTTCTAACAGAATTAAATGACGACTCTCACTATTCAATACCTACCTAGGCTACAACGTATACCTATGTTGGGTAAAATATGAATGATGTGGGGTTTGTTTGTATAACTTGGTTTTAATTTGCAATTGTTACTACTTTTCAAAATGGTTAAAATAAGTAGGTTTTACTTTCTTACTTAAGAAACATACAGTTTGATTGTATTAGTGTATTACGTATTTTGCTATTTTTCGACGAAATAAAACCTATTTTAGTTATACTTGCTGTCGCTTTTTATCTACTTTTATTTTTTTAACATTTAACACCTAATGCAACGGTAAAATCATTATGAAAGTCGGTCCAATTACCCCGGAGTAATCAGCGTACATATTATTATCAAAAACATACATTCGGCTGGAATTGAGAACCTCCTATTTTATTGTTTGTTAAAAATGCTTGAATTCTTAAAAATTCCTATAAAATACGATATATGCGGCAACACCACGACATCACATCAGTAAATTTGAGACATCTGTTGCCGAGGCGCTGCATTATAACGACAGACAGACGAGAGATTTAAGGTTAGAGTTACGATCAGCTCCACAATGGCGGCCAAACCAGCTCCAATACGTCAAAAAATGGGTTGTCAACTTTTCTCGGACATCCGTCATTCTTATATAGTTTGATATTCAATGCCTCGGGACAAGAAGAGCTATACTTGTTACTTTTAAAACATTGCAGTAATAAATTATTACGTAATGCGATTATTTTATGTTAATTTATTTTATCGAAAACAGTTTTAATCTGTGCGAAAAAATTCATAATAGGATTTTTGTGTAATTTTAATTGCTTGATCTTGATAGTTTGGCAAGTAGTTTAAATTTTTTACTCCTATTGTCCCGGGGACATGCAATAAAGTGGTTTTTATTTTTTTTTTCAAAAACAAAGCAAGATATTTTATGAAAAAAGCTCAAAAAATAAAATAGTTATATTTGTAGTTGCTTAATTAAAAAAAATACATAATTTTAAAAAAAGTCAGTGGCGCGCAATTTTTTTGTCAAAAATATTAGTTGGACTGTTTTCCGGGACGCCACCGGACTTAATAATTTTAATCTAATTGAGGTTAAATTATCCTTGTGTTATTACAAACAGAATTGCCAAATTTCAACAAAATCGATTAAAAGAGTATTGAGATATTTACGAACATCCGATTTTTTTTTAAAAAAATGAACTTTTCTTCATAAAATCACTTAAAGAAGCACCCCTTGGAGTTTGGTTACATATTTAAATAAACACCCTGTATACTTTTGTAGTTACATTATGTTTATTTTTTTCAGTTACAACGTTTTGATTATATATTATATTCGGCTGATATCAGACAATTACAGAATAAATTAAGCGACTGTATGTATTTATTTTCCTAGTGTGTTTTGATTGGAAATTTAAAGAAGTTGCAACATATGATGTGAACATGCACCTCGGTCAATATTAGTTCCGATAGGAAACCCTCCTTGTATGTTTAGATGTTTAACTTAGGACATTACCATGATACATTCTGTCATTCATCTATGAGTATCGAAGAGTCGAAACGTTGTGATGAAAACAAATAAGGACAAAGAAAATTGTTTGATGAAACATCACGGTCTGCAACCTTAAAATAAATAAGCTTGCAAAGGTTCGGATGATTAAAATGGTTTGGGAACGATTCTGTTATAGCAGAAACTCGGTCTACTATTATTACATCCAGCATGTCTACAAATTTAATATATTTACTACGCGTTGAATTACTTACCTTGTTGTCCCTCCCCAAGCAGAGATAATACCCATTTTGCCGTGGACAAAGCCCAGTTTTACATTTTTGCAAACTAAAATAAAATCGCACGAAACAGAAATTTCAGCACCGCCCCCTATTGCTGTTCCATGAACTAGAGCTATGCTAACAATTGGCAATTTCCTGAGTCTACTAAGAACATCTTGCATCAAATAACTTAGATAAAAACCATCTTTTGCCGTGTTGCATTGCCTGGCAAAATCCAAATCACCCCCAGAGCAAAAATTTTCTCCTAAGCCATATATGATAACTGCTTTGCCTTCCTTCCAAGATTCCAATTCGGCAATACATTTTCGAAAATCCACCATCATTTTCCCTAAAACAATATTATAAAATAATAATTAAAACATGTTTCAAGCAGTCCGAATTTATACCCAAATTTTCGTACACAAATTAAAGATAATATATTTTTTTTATAAGATATATAAGAAGTAATTTTATGAATGATGTTAGTACATGGAAAAAAATTAATATTTGCAGGAAGACAAAAATTCTTATTCAAAGTGAAAATTAATTTGTATATACGCAAGACATATTATTAGCTTTAATTAAGAAGTGAATGTACTTAATATACGCATCACCTGCCGTCTACTACAGCTAACTTGTTAATTAAGTTAGGGTTTTCATATTTCGCAGACTTTAACTGTATCCTAGGGCGCATTTCAGGAAAATATTTTCGTTTATACAGGGTGTCCCAAAAAAGTGTCAATTCATATATTTTTATACTTATTTGGATTCCTCTTATACCTACATACCCCTAAAATTTTATTGAAATCGGTGTAAATTGGAATAGTTCATCTAAAGGGCGGAATATATGCGAAATGCATATATTATATGCATTTTTTGCATATTTTGTCAATTTTATAATAAAATGCATATTTTTCATAAATTATTATTTTAAGAGCATATTTTTATGTTTTCGGCTTTACCAAAAAATTTAAAACGTTAAATGTTTAATGTTCAGTTCCGTACTTATTTCAGTGATTTTTCAATCTGAAAAATATAATAATTATATTTACATTTTGGTTATACACAAGGTATTTATTGGAGGTTTCCGGTATATTGGTATGGGTTGTCTATTGTCACTTAATAATGCGTTATTATTACCTGCTTAACAAATTGTATTTATATCGATTTGTAACCCACTTGACCAAAACATGTCACTGTGATGTAACAGTTAAAAAACATTGTTTAATGTTTTATCACTGAGCTAAGCACACAGATGTCACAGAGATGCTCCTAACTTGCACTAATGTCGCCACAACCAAGGATTTAAGCTTTATCACAGAGACAAAACGCAAATCTATGTCAGTGACAAACCATGTTCCATTTTTTATCTTTTGGCTTGACAGATGAAATCTGTTATTGTTTCATCCCTGTGATATCTTTGTTTTATATATCTTATGTCAAATAAATCCATGCGGTTTGACAGATGTAATATATTGTAGTTACATCTTGGAGATAAAACTAGATTGGAACAAATAATAATAATAATAATAACAATAATACTTTTATTGGAAAAATTTTAAAACAATTTTATTTATTTAATTTTTCGTCACGTCCCAATCTTTGTTTGCCTTGACGCACCCAGTCACTAGTGACTTCTTCAAAAAGTTTTTCCGTGCAGTCTGGCCCATATTGACAATATCTGCAATAATGTAGAATATATTAGTTTGTCTCCGTTGGAACCATATTATGGAAAACTTTTTATTATTAATTTTACAAAAAAGTTCTGCATGGTCTACATTCTAAAATGCAACAATCAGATATTAAATTTTTTCATGCGTATACCTACGAGCTTTGTCAAAAAATATGAATTTTGCCCAACTTCCAAGGAACCACGATTCATAAAATTAATTTTAGTATTGTTAGTATCTACTAAATAATAAATTAAACCAGTGCTGCTGGAAGTAGAGGTCTGCTCTTCAGGTGAGTCATCAGATTCAGTCTTAGGCTCAAGTTCTCGAAGTCTACTACGACTACTATACATACCTAAAGTGTTAGCACTACGGGATACGGGTGACATTTTCTTTAGGTACTATGTAGGGCATGTCTGAGGTCTGCTGATGGACTGTAACAGAGCTTACAGATTCTGGATTGGATTCATTAAAGTTTTCCCAAAATAATTTTGCTCTCCTTTGTTGCTGCCTCAAGAAGGAGCCACAAATACTTTTTTCGTGCGTCTGCTGTGTTCCATATAGACAATTTAAAAAACCAATAATTTTCAGTATACTTTACACATGCTAATAAATAAACAACTTACCACGCAATCACAATTCAAAAAGTAGAAGTAGAAACACACTATTCGCTTTCCAAACAATAAACACTCTCGAAACGAAAGGCATCTGGAGTGAAAAAGATGCCAAATTGACAGACTAAATTGACGTATATTAACGTCAAACTTTTGTCTCTCTTTATTGCAACAACAGTTTTAGCACTGAGTTGTCACAAAGATAAAACACTGCTGCAAAGCAATGTTCTTGGTTATAGTGCTATTACAACATATATGTTTGTTTTGTCACTGCTATAGAACCGCGTGATAAAACGGTGCTCTTTAATTGAGCTCTATATGAGATATCACAATCTTGTCACGTTCTATGTTTGGTCAAGTGGGAATACATACTACTGTTTTGTTTGTCCATAGATTTCAGTATTTTCAGCGTAAAACTAGTAATTTCAAATTTGTGTTCAGAATGTTTAAAGTGGCAAAAACTTCTTCGTGGATTAAAAAATTACCAGAGCTAGAATTTAGTGGAGAAATTGCCATCTTGTAAAGCTTGTACAAAAATTATTGGTTATGAAAAGAAGTTCCAAATCGATCAACATTTGTAAATACCACTGTATATGTCAAAGTTACAAAAAATGAAATGTGAGCCATTTCAGCTCAGTGTAACAAACGCATTTCAAAATATTGGAGAAAATCGAAATCTGAAAAGGAAATTTTCAAGAAGAGAAGACTTATGCAAGGCTTTGGTCGCAGCAAACATAACTTTGAAAAAAATAAGAAATATTGCATACCAGTAGGTAAGCATATTTGATAAAAAAAGCATAATATAAAATGCATAACTGCATATTTTAAAGGCAAACAAGGATATATAATATGCGCTTATTTTGGCTGAATTTAAGTGCATATAATCCGCCCATTATATCATAACATGCGTTTTCTGCAAATAAGTATTGATGCGTTAGAAATTGCGATTTTTAGTGACATAATGAGTATGAGAAAAATTTTTAGGGGTTTCAATTTGAAACAAGAAAAATAAATTAGTTTAAAGTTTACAAGGTTTAACACTAAATTTTGGACTTCCTGTACAATTTGTATTAATTAAACTTGGTTAACGGAACTGCTAGACTATATTTAATAAGTACCTTGTATAATTTTATTAACGAGGCATTATTTTTTTTTTGATTTTTTATTATTTTTTAAAACCAATGCGTATGCTGTGCAATGTGCGGAACTGTTTTTTTTTTAGTATTATATAAAAACAACATCTATCACGATGGAACGGTACACGTGGTCGAACATACACACGGACTGTAATTGGGAAGCCCTCGAAGAAATCATCAACTGTAATAATACTTCTAACTCGTAGCCATTGTCACTTAAGAAAACAGATTCAATGAATAGGAATTTACAATGGACCCATTGAATGTAGACTTTGCGGTGAAGAAGGCGGCGAAACCGCCCTTCATATCATAAATATACAGCTACAAAGCAATAACCCGTAAAATAAATGAACTTTTCAACGCGACTACAACCTTCAACATGACAAACTTGGAAGAAAACTATTGGATTTTATAGAAGAAACAAATCTTTTCAAACCCCCTTTAATCAACCAACCAATTTTTACGGAGTAAAAAGAATTAATTGTATTCTTAAGCATACTAGAATAGATCTCTCTACGAAAGACTTACCAATTCAATACCTACATATTATGTAAAGTGAACCAACGGTGTCGTCTACCGTGCGAGCAAAAATTATTTACATCAAAGAGGGCCTTGCATCTAAGGACATAATGCTTAGCCGTAGAGCTTAATACCTGTTCGGTGTCAGTAACTACCTGAATTAACAATCAATCAGTTATTCCGTCATCTTTGACAGGCGTTTCATTTATCGCTAATTTTTCCAATTTCTTGAACAATTCACACAATGGGCTTTACGGAACAGCACAAAACATTCATAGTTAAAGCGTGTTTTCAAAACGGGGCTAGAGTAAATGGTGAGTGGCAATACAATCTGGGTTTGTGCATGGACGATTTTCACGAACATTTTCCTAACGTTGCTTTTATTGCTGGGGATTTTTATCATTGCCTGAAAAGAACCGTGGCTGTGTTTAGGGAAACAGGTTCTATACAACACCAAAAAGGAGCAGAAAGACCATCTGTAAGAACAGAAGAGCTTGTTGCAAACGTTCGTGAAATAATGCAAAATACGCCAACAAATTGTGTAAGACGCCTGTCCCAAGAAGTGGGAAGATCTTATGAAACATGCAGGACTATTTTAAGAAGCAGCTAAATTTATTTACTTATAAAGTGCAAGTATTCCAAGAAATACAAGCCGCAGATTTGGAAAGACGCAGGAATTACTCTCAATAGTTTACCCAAAACTTATTGGAAAGAAATGATTTATTAGACCTGACATTTTGACATTTTGACTTTAAATTTATGCTTGGAGCATGGCGGTGGCCAATTTCAGCAATGTATGTAATTATTTTTCTTTTTCTTTTTGTATATTCTTACTTTGTTAATTTTGTAAACAACAAAAACAAATTTGTATTTGCCTACTTATTTTATTACTTATTATTTTGGCATATCATGTCATAATATAAATTTGACAAAATTTTAATCTAGATTTGGTAAGATATATCGTCCCCATATCATTGTGATCTAAACCAAGCCCTACGTTTTTTAGGCCAATCCTCTTTGAAATTTTTGCTAGCACGCTATACAATTACTTTAACTTACCACTTATAGCGTTTTTCTTTGGAGCATTATTTATTTGTATTAT
The DNA here is from genome assembly GCA_963969555.1 of Polydrusus pterygomalis. Taxonomy (NCBI): domain Eukaryota; kingdom Metazoa; phylum Arthropoda; class Insecta; order Coleoptera; family Curculionidae; genus Polydrusus; species Polydrusus pterygomalis. The sequence continues at coordinate 117,914,156 of OZ018376.1, forward strand.
TGCCACTCCTTCGTTCCAGTATTTATTTAATAAAGATATCTCGCCACCTCCAAATAACTTCATATATAGTTCTATCGAATTAATATCTATAGCACCATTATTCACATCATCACTACTTATTGAATCTTGTTCCATATTGTCTGATAATATAGAAAATATTTTTTACACTAAAGTGGAGGCGAAGGCTTTTCGGTAAAATCGTAGTTTTTCACAAGAAACGAACTTCCTGAAAAATGTTAAAAATTTTATTTTAGTTAAACCTAAGCAATCTGATCAAACATAGCTTAAGCGCCAGCTATCTTATTTCCCATGGGTAGAAAATTTTCTGAGAATTCATCTTCGAGTGATAACCTGTGAAGTAGGATAATATATTTAATATACAGATGAACATATTTGATTGGATAACACTGTGGGTGGTTACCAAGTTACTTAGTTCTAATTTAAGTTTGTTTTCTAAAAAAACTGTATTTAATACTCCTATATTACCACATTTTCTTTATTGTTCTTCCATTTTATATTGTGCTAGTGAGGAAATATTTGACAAATTACAAAATTAGGCAATGTGGATTATTTTAAATTGTGACAAATACACAAAAATAAAGTTTATGTTAAAAAATTTAGATTGATTAAAAATAATTTATTGCCTGATTGTTTCAAGAATTTTTGTTCTTTTAATCATGGCCATCATAATAATTATAAAACAAGAACTAATAAAAAAATTTTGTGGATAGAGTTTCTAAAACATTAGCTTATAAGTATATTTTTCATAAAGGTTTGATAGAATAATACAGGGTGTTTTTTTAAGGTCGACGAGCGGCCATATCTCGGAAACTACTGGGCATAAAAACTCAGGAAAAGAAAAATGATAATTCAAGTGGCCAAGAGAAAATTCTGGAAATAATTTTTAAGTTCCGCATTTTGCCGCAAGAGGGCGTAATTGAAAAGTAAATTTTAAAATTTTACATAACTCCGAAAATTCCACATTAAGGTATATGTTTGATAACACCATTTTAAAGCTTGGACAATTATGCATCATTTTGGTCTTATGCTCATTGACGTACCGACTTTAATAAAAGAGGGGGAAGCTATTGAATGTGTAAACATTAAAGTCGCTGTAACTTGTAAACGACTTATCCGATTTTACTAAATTTAAGCTTGTTTGGAAGGGAAAGGTAAGTATCTTCAATCGTCGTATCCAACAGTACACGATAGTGTTTAATAAAATTGCTAGAGGGCGCGATTTGTAATAATAACAGTTTTTTCGATTTTATCCCGAAAATTCAAATCATACGGTATAACTATGACATCATAATCGAAAAGTAGATGAAATTTGCAAGCAAAGATGTGAAGACCGCAGTTCGATATCTTTGTTCGTTTCAGAGTTATTGCCAAAACAATAATTTTTAATACAAATTGCGTCTTCTAGCAATTTTATTAGAAACTATCGTGTGCCATTAGATACGAGAATTGAAGGTACTTCCAAACAAGCTTAAATTTAGTAAAATCGGATAAGTCGTTTAGAAGTTACAGCAATTTTAATGTTTACACTTTCAATAGCTTCTTCCACTCTTATCAAGTGAACGTGTAAACATTAAAATCGCTGTAACTTCTAAACGACTTATCCGATTTTACTAAATTTAAGCTTGTTTGGAAGTACCTTCAATTGTCGTATCTAATGGTACACGATAGTTTCTAATAAAATTGCTAGAGGACGCAATTTGTATTAAAAATTATTATTTTAGCAATAACTCTGAAACGAACAGAGATATCGATCTGCGGTTTTAATATTTTTTCTAGCAAATTTCATCTACTTTTCGATTATGGTATCATAATTATACCGTATGATTTATTTTTTCGGAGTAAAATCAAAAAATGTATTGTTATTGCAAATTGCGCCCTCTAGCATTTTTTTGAGAACTATTATGGACAACTAAATATGATTGGTAAAAGTGCATACATTTCTCTTCCAAACAGTCTTTAGTTTGCTAAAATCGGATAAGTTGTTTATAAGTTACAGCGATTTTAATTATTACACTTTTAACAGCTTCCCCCATCAAGACAAATGATGCATAATTGTCCAAGCTTTAAAATGTCGTTATCAAACATATACCTTAATGTGGAATTTTCGGAGTTATGTAAAATTTTAAAATTTACTTTTCAATTACGCCCTCTTGCGGCAAAATGCGGAACTTAAAAATTATTTCCAGAATTTTCTCATGGCCACTTTAATTATCATTTTTCTTTTCCTGAGTTTCTATGCCCAGTAGTTTCCGAGATATGGCCGCTCATCGACCTTAAAAAAACACCCTGTATAATAATTTGGAAAATTCGATTAAATCTCAAATATCATTAAAACTATTTAAAAAAACTTTAAAATTACGTTTATTTAAAAAACAAAATGATACGTAATATTTGATACAATTTGCAAAATGTTTAACTTTTTTGTCTTTTCTTAAAAGAAGGTTCCGTTTTAAAATTTTAAAATTAAAAATATATCTATATAACACCTATTTAACAAGGGCTTAAATAAGTGTGGGCTCAGATTGGGTAGTGATGCAAGCGTGATGACGTAAGCAGATGAATAAACATGGTGACGTAAACAGATGACTCACGACTGCACCCGATCATACGTCACTAGCTCCGCCCCCCCCCCCCCGCCCCCCCCTCCCCCCCTCCCCCCCTAGGTAGTATAAATAGGCTCGTAGCTTTGTAACTTGTTTAGTATTCACCTGAAGACGACTGGAGATACTTACTAGTTGAAACGTTGTGATATGAAAAACTAAAGGCAATGGAAGTCCAAAACATATTTATTACTCAAAAAAAAAATTGGAAAATATAGTGATTTTCGGACAGTAGAGTTTTTGGGAATGTGCCGCGTGAAAAAGTCGAAGGTAATGCGCTAGGTTTGACTCCTCCAGACATGCTTCATGACAGGTTACACTACCTGCAAGCCAGTAGCTCAATGGTGGTTATCTATAATACTTGCGACGTTTACTGTCGAACTTTGACTCTCTTTTAACTAAACTAGGGTTAACGTTTTTAGTTTCATCATTAGATAAGCTACACACTTTTTCTTCAAACGGTCAAATAAATTTAAAATTCTAATTATATATCCTTATAATTATGCAACAGAAGGTTTTGAGTTAAATTTGCAAGAAAGAAAGAAGCTTTGTTAACAAAACTTTCTGCACTTTACTCAAAGAGCTCCGTCACAGGTCACTCTTTGAAGATACAAACTTTACTCTCGGTCGGTAATGCCATAGTTCCTTAAAAAACTGTACCAAATCATTAGTTTCAATTGTACCATATTTTGAACTTTTGTACAGACCCCAAATATTATTTATTTTTGATATGATGAAATACAGGGTTGTCCATTTAGTGTGCCGGTGGACGATATATTGTAAACGGTCGACTTAAGGAATAAAACTTGTATACAAAGGTTGTACAGGTTAACGTCGCGCAATTTTAAAAATAATTTTAAATATACAGGCCAGACATAACTTTTTTTAAATGGAACACCATATATTTTTTTCATTATATTAAAACCTTTAGTAGTCCTCTATTCTACTTTAAAAATTTTTGATCATCAAATGCGACGTTGTCAAGATATGATTTTTTCAATGAATTTTTGGCTAAAATGAGTTTAGGTACACCTAGTTTCACGACCAACTTCCAGGTGAATTAAAATCGCTGCAATTTCTAGCCGCAACGGCTTATATATTTTTACGTCGGGACACTTCGTCTTTTAGCCTCATTACCGTGCATAAGACAAAGAAAGAAACGCCTTTTATTACTATTGAACAAGTTAGTTCGATTTAATGCTTTGCAATGACTTAAAAATAGACTCGAAGATACGAGAATACGGGTAAAAAGAGGGAGGGGGGGGGGCTCACCTGTTAGAGTATGGAATTAATTAAAATTAATTTATTTATTTTGATTGGAGGAGTGATGGGTGACGTCCCGCGAAATTTTTTTTTTATTGCTTGTCCTTTTAGTAATATACAGGGGGTGGCGCACTATTGCATGGGCGTCCGAACAAACTTTTTCATGGAGGGGCCAACAAATAATCGACTAAATTGCGATTAAAAATATTTAAACCAATTAAAATAATATCCAGAAAATCGATTGGTAAAATTTGCTAGGTGCTATCAATGTCAAATTGTAAGGATAAGCGTTATTGATAAAAATATAGACGCATGAGGTGATGACTGGGAGTTTTTGAGAGAAGTAAATTTTACTGTCAAAAATTTAGCGCGTAAGTGATGTTGATAAAACAAACTATATGGAAGAATAGACTGTGCCCAGGTGATTTTGGGAAACATGCGCAAAAAATACAACGTAAGAGTTTGACAGGTGCTGTGGTCAAATTTTAATGAAAAGCGATATTGATACACTGATAAAATTAATTATTTGAATTAAAAAAATTTGGCATTCACTCAAATAAATATTTGTTTCCTATTAGCCAAACAATTATGTATTTGAATTGCACCTAGAAATTATTTAAAGTTTTACTATTATTCGATTTGGTACAAATAATTTTTTATTTAGTAGTAATCACTTTTTACAAAATTTTAGCTAATATTTATTTTATTCAAATTTCTCCTAAGTTAAATGAAATGCGTTAATGATTTGAAATGAATAATTTTAAAGTTAAATTAAATAAATATTTATTTCAATGAAATTTGTACATATTTTATTAAAGTATTTATTTGTTTACTTTTGTTCAATATGTATTTTCCGTCACAACAACTTTTTTCATTGAAATACATATTTGTTTGATTTTTGTTAAGTATTTATTTGCTATCACAGTCGTTTATTTCCTATCAACAATTTAGGTTATTTGTTTTAAATACATCGTTGATTTCACTGAAACATATCCTTGATTTTACTGAAATAAATCCCTCTACCCCTATGCTATCCAATAAACAAAAAAAAACTAAAGTTCTAATTTCAAACAACTAAATTTTAAAATAATATCGTGGCATGTTTGTATTTTATTGTTTTAGTATCGCAATGGCTTACCATACTAATTGGTTTTAATGCATTTATTACATAGTTAGAATAAAACGTCAGAACAGAAAATCTAAATAAAATGGCTGAGCAACATCCGTCATAAAACTAGTAAAATAATGTAAAAAAGTGTTTGCACAAACTATACTAATTAAAAAAAAAACGATTACTAGTTGTTAGGCATAAGAGCGAACTAAGAACAAAATAGTTTAAGAAATACATGTTACATTACATTTTTTTAAATGTATTAACAAGCAGATAATTAACCATATCAATCTTCAAAATAAATTGATATACTACTGTATTAACTCAACGCTTAAAGATATGAATTTTAAAAAACACACAATACTTATTGATAATCAAAGAAATAAAATCATAATAATACAACCTTGCAAACCAACAATTTAAGAATACTCGCTAGTTTTCGCCGTCAACTGGGGTTTATATTTCAGTCAATAACTAGAGAACCACTTTAAATTATAACAAAAACTAAAGAGAGTTTAAAAGTTAAGGGATACGGGCAAAATACTCTTGTTTTAGTTTTTTGAATAAGGCCAAAATGGCAATATCAAGACATTTTAAAAACTACAGTTTTATGGCCAACATTACAACTAAATATTTTTTTTGAAATTTCTTTTTTGAAAAAAACAAAACTAGATCATTTTGCAAGGATCATTTATGTTTTAAATTTTTTTTTCGAAACTAATTATTCTGGTATTTTACGATAACTTCTCATTTGATTGGAATAACGTGGGTACGTGTTTTCACGATAAAAACACAGTTTTAACGGCTCGATGGAGAGCTCTTAAGTGTTAGTTTAAGAATAAAAAATAAAACTATTTAGTTAGACAAATAACTACTACGTTAAGTAATTTTTCTTAAAAGTATTTTGTGTTTATAAAAAAATACCTAGGTTTAATAAGTATTATTGAGTCGTATCATGGAATAACTAAAATATCCAAATCGTTTCCTACCTTGGAGTGGGCGATACCCCATTTGAGTAAGATACACATCAATGGCATGGTATTTGGCATTGCATCTTTCATATTGAAGTATATTAAATAAAGTTTATACACAAACACTGAAATTATCACACAACAAACACATAAGGCAGTATCAATAAACAACGCTAACTTTTTGATAGGTATTTTAATTCACTGCTGGTTTTCATTTCTAAGATGCAACGAGGTGTACTGTGTAGTTATCTGGAAAAATGGCGACGAAAGACAAAACTTAAGGTCGACCAGGACAACAGGTCCAAACGACGCATCATTCCATTTGTGCGACCAATCATATTATTCAATGCGGGTGACGTCTTCCGATAACCGGGGTAGTTTTTAATAATTAAGGATTTGATTTTAATACCTAATTATTAAAGTTAAATAACCAAGTTGTTCAAATAGTTCGTTCTATAATGATTTAATTTATGGTTAACGGTATTTAGTTCCTAATACGGGATTATTTCGCGTAAATATTAAATTATTTGGATTTTGTACTTTTGTAGTTTATTGCTTAGATATTTATTTTAAAGCTTGCGTTGTTTGACATAAATCCGCCAACAGTCAAATCATTTTATAAATAAAAACAAATACTCTGACATATTTTAATTAAATAAAATTGAGTTAATTCAAATCATATTTATTTGTCACCAATACTTCCTCGGCAAATAAATCAGTTTATTTGTTTAAAGGAAAACAGTTTTATCAGTGTACAATGAACTATGGAATCAAATACGGTGAATGAGTTACTTTAGAATATTAGCAAAAACTTCTGTTAACAAAATTTCAATAGACTGGGACCGGAAAAGTTAGAAGAAAGAAATACGAAATTTTTTTGCAGCTCAATATCAAATTTTGATAATATTTTATTTCGATTTATTATGTCAACAAACATGAAATCAATAACAAACATCTCATACCAAGCGGGGTGCAGAGTCTATTTTCACACATACAGTGCTTGCATAAGGTCCACCCCCCCCTCCCCCCTTTTGATAATTTGGGAATGGTTTCAGATATATTTAAAGTCGGTATGCGTAAATGATAGGTAAAAAATTTACTTTTGAGGAAAATTTTGTTGTTTTTTTATTCAAAATGGCGGACATTCGCCATCTTGGAAAACGTTTTTAAATGGGAAGGGGATCGAGTAATACTTCAGTTAAAGGTCTTTTTATGCTTGATATAGATAACCTTGTAATTTTTAATGTTCTAAAATGTGCCGTTTCAAAATGACGATTCCGAAAAATATGAAAACAACCATATTTTTGGAAGATCTCATCATCTTGAAAAACAAAACAATAATTTTATAAGTTTAAATTATAAGTAAGCTACTTAATTTTTTTGAAATATTGTTGCTTTGGGAGCGAAGGAAAAATAAGTCTTCTCCACAATTTTATTTTTGTTTTTCTTTCATTCCCATATTTGCAACTCCATTTTAAGCATGGACTGTTACTTCCAATTAATGTTGTTTCAACATGGCGGAGATCGCCGAATATATGTATTTATGTTTTCTTGCATAATTTCCGATTCGCCATGTTAAAGCGGAACATTTTGGAACACAATAAAAATTGTAAGGTTAAATTGGATGTGAAATACCTTTAAAATGAAGTATCACCCGACCTCCTTTTCCAGTTAAAAATATGTTCCATTTTTCCGCCACCTTGAATAACAAAACAATTCTCCTTAAAAGTAAGTATTTTGCCTATTATTTACGCCTACCGAATTTAAACAATATATCTCAAGCCGTTTATACAAGGAGAGGGGGGGAGATGGCTTTGTGCAATCACCGTTTAATTAAAAAAAAAACTTTTATTAAACAGATATATGCAGAAATTGGCACGAAAATACAAATCTACCGCTACACAGAAAATTAGTTGTCACAAAAAAACTGTCGAAATGGTCTTTGTGCATCAAAGGCCATTTCGATAGTTTTGCAGATGCATTCTGCACCCCATAGGTATTATAATACTTAAAATGCTGTTATCTGTAAAATATTCCTATTTTTTCAATAGTATTAATAAAACTTCTTAAAAAAAAATTCGCGCAGCTACAAAATTTGCCAGGGTGGAAAAATCACAAGTTGGAAAAACAAGGTCTTAACCAAGGCCAGCATAAAAATAGCACGGCAGACGATCGCGCAAGAACGTCTAGGCAAGACGAGACAATTTGTTGGCCAGCGCAAACATCGGGGCAGTGTTGCCAGACTGGCCAGCGAATTATTCTGCCGAGTATGTCAAAAAATCTGCTGAATTCTGCACGACGGTCGTAGTATCAGAAATTTTTGTATTTATCTGTTGCCCCTACTTCAACATTTTTGTAAAAAAACACTCTTTTTAACTTTATTTTTGGTTTGTTATTTTTTTTATATTTTCATTGAATATTATATTTTTTAAATCTATTTGGTAAATACATAGTAATTCCTTATTTATTAAAAATTCTTTAAAAGTCTGCAAATTACGAAATTATTTTGCAACTTTGCAAAAAATACGATTTCAAAAATTTTGCCAAATGCAGAAAAGACTGCTGTTCTGGCAATACTGAATCGGGGTAAATTAATATATTATAAGTATTGCCAGGTCAAAAATAAGGAAAGCAGTCTGACATAAAAAAGCGATAGATTTAAAAATATTACGCTAAATATATTATTATATTGAAAACAATTAATAAATTATTTTATAAGTTAAAAAAGTATACATATTTTTAAACAATGGCCAATAATCTTCACTTTAAACGGATGATAATTAGACATATTATTATATAATATTACAGCACAGCTACCAGAAATATTGAAAAGAAGAGTACGCGTCCAAAATGTCAAACCTAATCAGAGAATGGAGAAGAGAGAAAGAGAAGATTAGCATGCTTATTTTAAAAGCGTAAACTAAATCGAGTGTAATGTTAAGCGGAAGAAATGGTTAACCTAGCGATAAAACGGTAGTTCATCCATCAAAATAGTGGATCAACCGCAAAGACGATATACCTGGCAACATTGCACATTATCAATATTAAAAACATCATTGACTCGCTGCCAGTGTTGCCAAAACTCACGATTAATCGTGAGATTACACGGTTTTGGGAATTATCTCACGATTTCACGAATCACGTCGCGTTTCTCACGATTTTTTATCGTTTTTCAAACATAAGTCACTAAAAATAATTCATATCAAACGTCACAAATTTATTGCATTTACATAAAAAATCCTCGTATGATTTTCTACGTTATGACTTTCGCTACTATTACTGCCGCTACTGGAGTCATATTTGCATAGAAAAGATGATTCCAGCAATTCGGATTCTGATTAACTACCTACTACATTTTTTAATACTACATAATAACGCAAGTTTTTTTTTTACTTTTTAAGTTTTTAGAAATGTGTTTGGTTTTTAAATACAGAAAGTAAATATATATTTGTTGTTTATAAGCTTTCATTCTTTTCTTTAAACTACCTAGGTAGTTTGACCCCTTTTAAAGAATTTTAAAAAATATTAGGAATCTCAGGATTTTAAGTATCCGAGTCTTACGATTTATCTTAGAACATTTTGGCAACACTGCTCGCTGCATTCCGTTCTGATCTTCCAAGAATTAATATTCGGTATTCGGTTACACTCGGCACTACTCGGCAGTATATAGTGCGTTTTATATGATCAATCCACCATATTTTCAATATTTCACCTGGAAGTTGGTCGTGAAACTAGGTGTACATCAAAATCGTTGAATTTTAACTATCTTTGCAAATTTTTTTACTAAAACTTAGGAAGAAAAAGTTATAACATGTTAAGTCACCAAACGGTTATTAGAATTGGTATTAGTACTACAGAGTGTTCAACATCTTGGTCCAAACTTAATGAATTTAAAACCAAGATTTCGTTTTTTTTTCAAATGAAACACCTTGTATTTTAATTTTTTTTCGAAAAGATACCAATATGTTATACCCTATTGTAAAAAGTTGTCGATGAAAACATGATTTTAAAAAAAATTGTGTCATAAAGGCAAGCGTAAATTCGTGATGCTTTCAATTTAGTAACTAGTTGGCCATGCATTTCTATCAAATTTAACTTTTCTGTAAATGACAGACATAATAATCATCAATTATTTGACGTTTTATGGTGGCTCTGTCTACGTTAATTGTCCAAATGAATTTTAATTACACACGACTAGAATTAGTAAATATGATTTACGCAATTGGAGAAAGTGATGGAAATTGTTTTATGGCATTACGTTTATATGCTTAAAAGTTTCCAGAAGCCCGATGTCCGGACGAAAGATCAATAATTAAACTACAGGATCGATTTGAGAGAACGGGTACGTAGAGTATGAAAAAACATCCAGGACCAAAACAGTGCTTAATGAAGATAACCAGCTAGCCATTGCATTGGCGGTGGTGGAGAATCCAGAAATAAGTGTCAGAAAAATAAGTTCTAATTTGGAAATAAAAAAATCTTCAGTGAATAATTGTTTATTGGCAAACAAATTTCATCACTATAAGGTTCAATTACATCAAAAGACCACTGCTGCATTTGGACAATTAACGTAGACAGAGCCACCATAAAACGTCAAATAATTGATGATTATTATGTCTGTCATTTGCAGAAAAGTTAAATTTGATAGAAATGCATGGCCAACTAGTTGTTAAATTAAAAGCATCGCGAATTTACGCTTGCCTTTATGACACAATTTTTTAAAATTATGTTTTTATCGACAACTTTTTAAAATAGGGTATCACATATTGTATCAAATTAAAAAGAATCAAAACATCTTTTCGAAAAAAATTTAAAATACAGGGTGTTTCATTTGAAAAAAAAACGAAATCTTGGTTTTAAATTCATTAAGTTTGGACCAAGATGTTGAACACTCTGTAGTACTTATACCAATTCTAATAACCGTTTGGTGACTTAACATGTTATAACTTTTTCTTCCTAAGTTTTAGTAAAAAAACTTGCAAAGATAGTTAAAATTCAACGATTTTGATGTAAACTCATTTTTAGCCAAAAATCCATTGAAAAAATGATATCTTAACAACGTCGCATTTGATGATCAAAAATTTTTAAAATAGAATAGAGGGCTACTAAAGGCTTCAATATAATTAAAAAATATATGGTGTTCCATTTAAAAAAAGGTAAGTCTGGCCTACCCTGGATTTTTGTTCCAACCTGTATATTTAAAATTATTTTTAAAAGGTGCGCGACGTTAACCTGTACAACCTATGTATAAAAGTTTTATTTCTTAAGTCGACCGTTTACGATATATCGTCCACCGGCACACTAAATGGACACCCTGTATATTTTTTCTACAACCGTAAAAAAATTACAATGTTTGCGCAATAATGCCCGTGTCTAAAATAAGACTCTGTTATTGATATTATTTTTTTTTTGCGTTACCATGCACTAAATATTTTGCACATCATATAGCTATTATAAATTTACTTATTTCCTGTTTTATATAATTTTATTGACGAAAAATTAAGTTAGTTATTTTAAATGTGTACACAAGAATTAAATAAAAATCTAGTTAAAACCAATTAACTTACATTAAATATTATATTACAAAAATATCGTTGTATGGTTTTAGTTTAATAAAATTAAAGTCATTCTAGAAAAAATATTGTTTGCAACTTGTGTGCAAAATTCTTTGGTCATCTCGAACATTTTTTTGACGAGGCGCAGCCATATCAAAAAAACTTGGCTGCGCCTGCGCCTCGACAAAATTTTGTTGTTCTTGATCTCCAAAGCAGTATTTCGCATCCTAGATACAAATATAACTTTTATATTTCCTGACAAATGGCATAATTCGTTTGCTTCGCTTTTATTTTGCAATAAACAAGGAGTTATGCTATTATATTTAAATGGATGGCTCCTTTTTGGATAAGGACCTCCAAAAATCAATCAAATACGCCGCCGGCCAATGTTCAAATACCATTATTTTTAAAAAAATGCACAATTTCATAGTAACGTAAAATTAAAAAAAATCATACACAAAGTTGGCTTTGCAACATCAGCATCGTAGGCATGGCGTAAATTACCAATTGAATGCTTGTAACGATTCGTAGGGGAAGGTTGCATATATTGAACCGCTACCTAAATTGGACCACAGTACATTTCTCCGAAACTAAACAAGTGCCATATCATCTGGCAACACTATACCATACTTCCACCTAGAACCTTTGATCGGCAACAAACTCAACTAGTTGGCCCTTAGTGCTTGGCGTCTACAGAGCAAAACGTAATTTACACAATTTTAATGTAATATTTTTAGGATTTTCCTAAGAATTTACCTTAGAACCATAAAACTCTAAGCAAAATCTTTTTTATGGGAGTTATCAAGTAAGTTTTTCTCTTTCTATTTCTCCTATTACCATGCCATATTTGTTTTTTCTTATTTCTTTCCGGGGTGGTTTTGTAAAACACGTGGTAGTTGCTTAAATTGGGCCACTGGGTGATTGCCAAAATGGAACCGGTCCAATTTAGGCAATTTTTCCAAATTGTGCAAAAATTATTTTTCTCTTTAAATAAGTTAATGTCATGAACTAACACCATTTCAATATTGCTAAAATATTTTTTTTTTGAGCTAAAAATGAAACTATGAGTGGTCCAATATAGGAAACTAATAGGTCTTTTTTTTGCATTAGGATGTCTTCTACCGAAATTTTGATTGTAAATTTGATGTTTTTTTGAAAAAAAGTATAAAACTTCCTATATACCAACAGTTTTATTTTTTATTTATTTATTTATTTAACACCTAAGCTTCCGATTTAAATCATGTGGTCCAATTTTGGAACCCCCAGGTGCAATGTAGACAACCGGTTTCCTATATTGAACCACTTGCAGAGGTTTTTTTTATAGCCTGGTATATCATAGATACTTTGAAATAAAATTCTGCAAAAAATCCTGCAGTAGAACAACATACTAAGGTATAGCTTCCAGATCGATTTTGCGTTATTACCACGATCTATGATAAGAAATTTGGAAATTGGTCCAATGTGGGCAACCTTCCCCTAAATAGAATTTTATTTTCTGTATTTACCATTGTAAAATAAAGATCTTACGTCATACTAAATTTACAGTTAAAAAAACTGTGTACCTTATCTTTTAATTATGGCATGGGAAAACGTCCTAGTTGTTGTATAGTCAAGTAATCCAATAAAGCACAAGTTACTAGCAACATAATACACTAACTTTATTAACTACAAGGTATAACAATGATTTATATTAATGGTAGACAACAAATATACAAAATTACGTTCGGGGAAAAAATTCTGGTTTAATAGGTCATCGGTACATGTAAAATAAACCGTTTATTTGACTTCCGCTATCTTTGAATTTCTCAAAAATGGGACAAACCATTTTCTTCAGTTTAAAAATATCGGAAGACAATGCATGTAGGCAGGGCCGAATTACGGTCATTTGACGCCTTAGGCTAGACAAATTTTGGCGCCTATTTATTTTAATTTCGAAATGGATTTTAAAAAATTGAGCGAGTCATGATACGGATGATCAAATTTGTGCCTAAACGTTATCTACGTAAAAATATGTTTTGCAAGCGGAAATTTGCACGTTTTGTTGAAAAAAAAAACTCATAGATAATTTAATTGTAATAAAAGTATAATATCGGAGAAAATTATAAAACAAAAAATTAAAGTATAAACAAACAACCAATAATGACTAATGTTTACAAAATGTGAAATGAATAAAACAATTAACTTAAAATATCATAATTTAATAGAGTTTGGTAATTTCCAAAGTTCAAAAAATTCGTTAAAAAGCCGCGGCGCCTAGTTCGTTCGTGGCACCTTAGTCTATGGCCTATTTAGCCTAGTGGTTAATACGGCCATGCATGTAGGTAACTGAGATTCAGATTTGATTTCGGATTTTGAGATTTACAGAAATTTATCATTGAATTATTTTCTCCCTATAAGGCCATTTAATTAATTAAAAATCTATTATTATACCGGAATGTGCATCATCAGACTGGCCAGGGGAAATTCTATGTACATTTTGCTGCCCTCAAATATTGTCTCCTCTATTAATTTAACATCAAAATTATACCGTGCGAGCAAAAATTATTTGCATCAAAGAGGGCTTGGATTAAAAAACTTAGGGCTTGGTTTAGATCACAATGATATGGGGACGATATATCTAACCAAATTTAGGTTAAAATTTTGTCAAATTCATATTATGACATGATATGCCAAACGAATGAGTAATAAAATAAGTAGACAAATACAAATTTATTTTTGTGGTTTACAAAATTATAATACTTGCACTTTATAAGGAAATAAATTTAGCTTCTTCATGTTCCATAAGATCTTCCCCATAGGTGTAGTTAGACGGTCGACACTGGAGGTGCTGAAGTCCAGTGGCGGCTCGTGACATGTTAACGTGGGGGTGCACAAAAAGCCGGCCGCAGGCGAAATGCGCCGCAGGCGAAAATTTTTTTAAGGCCACGCCCAAATTTGGTCAATAATTTTTAGTAAATATTTTAATGTGATGTTAATAGCAGGTTTAAGTCTTTCAATGTTCTTGACAATCAGTTTCTCCCCCAACGGTAACTTGCTAAAAGATTTTTTCAAAAATTCCACGGTGTATTTTATATCCGACGACGCACTCATTGTTTTTTCGTGTTTATTTAACTTTAAACTTTAACTGAATTAAATAAAACCATATTAAACCTTAATAAACAAAAAAAATAGTCAAAATATCGGCTAAAAATTTCCGCGAATTTGAACGACTACGACTGGTTAAATTTAAATTATCAAATTAATGCAGAATTGCAGAACCTGACATACACAAGCTATTATGCCGCTCTCGTATTTTACGAGATTTTTATGATCATCCCGCTCTGACAAGTAAACTGGGCGTAAACTAAACGGTACACGGAGAGAAATGTTGAACAGCATCCGCAACTACCTAAAAATACTTGAATTTGTACCAGAATTCGAATGCTTGAAATATTAATATGAAAAATTCATTACATATAATGTATATTATAAAAATAGGTTAGTTCTAAAATTAGCCTAAGTATATGTTGTAAATTTTTTTTGGGGGTGCTAATTTAGATTTCGGGGGTGCTTAGCACCCCCAAGTACCCCCCTAACTACGCCTATGATCTTCCCACTTCTTGGGACAGGCGTCTTATACAATTTGTTGGCGTATTTTGCATTATTTCACGAACGTTTGCAACAAGTTCTTCTGTTCTTACAGATGGTCTTCCTGCTCCTTTTTTGTGTTGTATAGAACCTGTTTCCCTAAACACAGCCACGGTTCTTTTCAGGCAATGATAAAAATCCCCAGCAATAAAAGCAACGTTAGGAAAATGTTCGTGAAAATCGTCCATGCACAAACCCGGATTATATTGCCACTCACCATTTACTAACACCGTTTCGAAAATACGTTTCAACCATGAATGTTTTGTGCTGTCCTGTAAAGCCCATTGTGTGAAGTGTTCAAGAAATTGAAAACATTAGCGACGAATCAAATTACTTGTAACGACTGTCAAAGATGACGGAATAACTGATTGATTGTTAATTCAGGTAGTTACTGACACCCAACAGGTATTAAGCTTTACGGCTAAGCATTACGTCCTTAGATGCAAGGCCCTCTTTAATGCAAATAATTTTTGCTCGCACGGTATTATAGCTATGTCCTAGTATGATGAACTTGCACACCAAATTTAAATATTTTCTAATTAGCCAATTAAAAGTTATTTAGAAAAAATTCTTCATGAAAACACCAGTAATAATTATGACAATGCGTAGACGTTTTATTTTTTTATTAGTTTCAACATGTTTTACACTTACAGTATTCAAGAAAATATATAATTATTGTACTGATTTGATAAACTCAATTAACTTTACATTCTATCCGGTTGAAAAGTAAGTGAAGAAAGTAACATATTATTTAAAAAGTCAGGAATGTTAACATTACATAATATAATATGGTTGTAAATAAATATCTTCTTCGCATTTAAACTCTTATTGCACCATTCCATAATCTGCAATTGTATGCGAATTCAAGAAGTAATACTTTTTGCACCTGATTATTTTCATGAAATAATATAAAAATAAAGAATTTTACACTTTTCTTGAAAATTTCTGTCAAAGCACATTTTTTAACTTTTCTCGCCGAAATGAAAGTAGTGTACGACCGCATTTTTTCGCGGCCGAAATAGTAATTTACGTGACAAGACCGGAAAACACTAATTTTCGGTTGCGTGACGTAATATGTTTTTTTAGACCGACACTTCGATTTACTTACATTAAATTATTTTATATTATTTTTAAATGCGTCGTATGACTTCTCGTAACGGGCTTTTGATTTTACTGGCAATATATCGTAAGTCTCTTTCCTTGCTGCTTTCAAAATTTCTTCTGAAATCTCATTTTCCGTGTCGGATAATTCAAAATCTGAATTCATATTGTTAAATTTGCGAACTCGCGAAACAAGTTTGACATAAACAACAAATTAAAAATCAACGAACTGTCACTCGACAATACATCGAAATGTTGTTGTCATAGTAACGAAATCAAGGTAGCTTGTATTATCAAAGAGCGATTGGAAAAACAAAAAACAGGGACCGGAAAAATCTTTTCCGGTCTCTAACGTCACTTTTCCGGTCTTGCGATCGGAAAAAGGTTATTTTCTAGACGAAAAATTGTCCAGAAAGTGTAATTTTCTGGTCGGTTTAAAAAAAAATGATTTTTAATTTTGTCGGGCTGTCTCTCTGTCGTTCTCTCTGTTGGAGCACAAAAACTTGACAAGGAAGGACGAACATTTCTATGTGGATTATAGACGGTTACCCTGCTCGTTTTCTTATGAATGTTGTGTTTAGGTATACTGCTTACATGATAAGCAAACCCGATAATCAAAAACAAATAAAAGGTTACTGTCACGCTTCCTAATCCAAAGTAAAATATTGGTATAAGTAGCACGAAATAAAATAAATTCTTCAAGAAGATAAGCTGTTATGAGTTGTCATATAATATACCAGCAGGTCCGTTCTATTCGCGTGTACGCACTTTCATATACTATCGACTCGAGACGGTTCCCGTGGCTTAGCTACCGATCACCCATTGGCAATTCCATAATTATTTTGTCATTTTCTAACTTCTATAACTCAGTCCATGGAATTTTTTTTGGAATTTCAGATTTTTCCCTACTTATTTGAAGCATTATTTAGATATGTGGACAATTTGAACTTCCCACCTCATCTGGAAGTAGGTTTTCTTTTCCAAAGGAACACAGTTTTTTTGTCACATCAAACTTTATACAGTGAGCTCAAATATGTTGGAATAAATTCGTTTAAAATTCAGGTGATTATTTTCTGAAAAAACGCTTGGACATGTCGATTATAGTCGGATCTGGTCTTATCGTGCGGGTCATACGATTTAAGAAAGACATACTATTAGTTTTTGTTTTCTTTACTTGCGTTTAATTTTACCCTCTAAATAAAATACGTGAGATAAATGAGACAGACTTATTCCATTTTGACATGAAAAAAAAGGATATGTATTTACTTTCCAGCGATTCTAAGAAAGCTTATAATAGCACCAGATACGTTTTATTTTAAATATGCCAGTTTTGTACCCTTTATTTTTCTGTGAGTTTTGTGACTTTGACAGTTTGTGACAAAATGAAACAATTTTCTGGGTTTTTGCATCCCCAATCAAAAAAAAATGGTACTTAATCTGATAAACTATTTCGAAAATGAAAGAAAAAGTGGAAATTCGCCAACCAATATTCAGGAAACAGTAGCCAAAGCACTAGGAATTAGTTTAAGGACTGTGCAGAAAATTGTGCATAAAACAAAACATAACTAATACCCAAGAATACTAAAAAGTGTAAACGAAGAAAGCCAAAGACTGAGGATTTAAGCGAAAATATTAAAATGGGAGTTCGAAATGTGATTTACGATTTATACAAATCAAAAACCAATGTAACTCTTCCAGTTTTACAAAAAACATTAAAATTCGGGGTGTTTTGGAAATTGGACTTAAAGCGTTATCAAAATTAATAAAAAATTTAGGTTCTCGCTATAAAAAAGACAGTAACCGAAGATTTTTATGTGAGCAGCCACAGATAGTGAGTCAGCGTGTTCAGTTTTTAAAAAAATATACGGACAATTTAAAATGGAAATTTAGAAAAGTGGTATTTTTAGACGAAACGTGGATATTTTCGAATGAAAGTGGTTCAAAATCTTGGCAAGATGAGTCTGTAAAAAGTGTTAAAAGGAAAAAGGGGTGCGGTACGGGAAAGCGTTTTATTATTTTGCATGCCGGTTCTGCAACAGGATATGTTGCAGGTGCGAGTTTAATTTTTTCTTCAACATCAAAAAGTGCTGACTATCATGATAATATGAATTGCGAAATGTTTGAAAAATGGTTAAAAGTTCAATTGATACCAAATTTGGATGCTCCGTCTTTAATTGTATTAGATAATGCATCATATCATTCAAGAATTTTAAATAAACAGCCTACTTCATCTTGGAGGAAAAGTGATATTTATGAGTGGCTGGAAAAACAGAACCAATAGCAAAGTCTCTTAAAAAACCCAAAATATACGCGGTAGATGAAATACTGCATGAATATGGTCATGAGGTTCTACGACTACCGCCATAGCATTGCCAGTTTAACGCAATAGAATTAATATGGGCTGGTGCAAAGTCTTATTATGAAAAACATGTAGGTGATGGTCTTAAATTCGACCAAGTACAAATAGTGTGGCAAGATTCGTTAGATCATAATATTATACACAAGAGTACTGGAAGAAATCGGTGGAACATACAGAAATATTAATAAGGATTGGTGGGATCGAGAACAAGTACTAGATGTCGAAGTAGCGCCAATGATAATTGCTCCATTCGAAGACGACTCAGACGACGAGGGCTTTTCAGATTTTATAAGTGACGATTATGGAGGGCTTTAGGTTAGGAGTCCGATCGCAATACATTGGTTTCGGGCAAAGTTTTGGATCGGTAAAGCAGCTTTACAAATGGCCGTCAGGGGCGCATGTGTTCCTTTAAATCTGTAAAATGCATGGGTTCTTATGGGATAATCAACTGTTTTATTGAATTTAGTTAACTAAAACCCTCTACAGGCTGAGATATGTATATATTATATCTAATAAAGCTTATTTTATTAATTATTGGATAAAAATACCGCTGACGTCTATCAAAACCTGTAAAAAGTCAAACACTTGACGATCACTGCGCCGCGACCGGGAAACAGCAAACTAACTACTAAACAGTGACGTAAATTTAAAGAACAGCCATTTTCGATCGGACTCCTTCCTAAAGCCCTCCATAGTGACGATAAGAGTTTTTAGGCTATAATTATAAACGGTGTTTTTCGTTTACATTTTTTAGTATTCTTGGGTATTATATTATACTTTTTTTTCATGTACATTATTCTGCATAGTCCTTAAACTAATTCCCAGTGTTTTCATTACGGTTTCCTGCATATTGATTCGCGAATTTCCACTTTTCTTTCATTATCGAAATAGTTTATCAGACTAAATGCCATTGTATTTTTAGGTTTTAGTAATAAAATTGTTAAAATAAATTGCACTGTTTATTATTGTCGTTTTAAATTAAAGGGTACAGTAGGTATATAATTAACGATTATATTATTTTTTTGTAACTTTTTCAACTCCCCTGTACATAATTTTTACCAAACTAATAATATTAGGTATATGTGGCTATCTTCGCGATAGCTAAAATAATGAAACTATTTTTCCTTCCTTCGGTATATTTTCAAATAATCTCACAACATTTTGATAGCCTCTGTGTTGTCTGATTTGACGCATATGATCAGTGACCTTTGGACCCGCACGTTAAGACCAGATCTGACTATATTATTTTTAATTGCGAATTTTTTGACATAAGACATGTGTATACCTACAGGTTGTCTCAAGAAGAACATATACCGTCAACATTGTTGAACACTGAACACTTTTTGTATAACATAGCATATCTCCAAAATCAACGGTTTTCGATATATTGACATTTAAATATTTTTCTAAAAAAATGCTGATATCCGTGGATTTTTAGTTTTAATTGCGCATTTCTTTATTATTATTGTAATCTGTTACCTGAATTAATTTATTTTGACACATACATTTACTTCTTATCAAAAATTCTTCAAATTGTGTAAGAATTTCAAGTAATTCTGTAAAAATGGCGCGGTTAAGTGAAAAAGATAGGATAGAGGTAAGGATGCGTACCCAAACAGAAGTGTGTGAGTTATTTAACAATAAGTACCCAAACCGACCACCAATATCTCAATCTATTGTTACTAAAATAATTGTAAAAAAATATAGGGATTTGGGGCATGTTAGCGATAATTATATTCAAGGTCGACCTAGGATTTCAGAAGATGTGCAGTTAAATGTCCTCTTAACTGTCCAAGACAACCACCGTAGTGTTACTCGCGGTATTGCCACGGAAAATAATATTTGTCAAGCAACCGTATTGAATTATTTACACAAAAATAAATGGCATCCCTATAGGATACAGTTGGTTCATGGTTCTTGAAAATGACCCGGATAGAAGAACAGAATTTTGCGAAATAATGATGAACAAATACATTGAAGATCCTCAAATTTTAAAAAGAATTGTGTTCTTTGATGAAGCAACGTTTACTCTAAATGGGCATGTGAATCGCCAAAACATTTGGCTAAGGAAAATCCGCACTGGATGCTGGAGTCCCACACACAATACCTGCAAAAAGTTAATGTTCGGGCTGGAATTGTTGATAACCGGATTTTAGGTCCCTTATTTTTTGTTGGTACGTTAAATGGCGAACTGTATCTAGAATTTTTAGAATTTGAGTTAATACCGGCACTAGCTGTACTCTATCCAAATCCAGATGAGCCAGACATTTCTAACAATAACTTATGATACCAGCAAGGCAGAGCACCAGCCCGCCCGGTGCATGAGTATTTGGATACAGTCTTTCCTGGCGAGTGGATTGGTCGACGGGGTCCAATAGAATGGCCGGCAAGGTCACCAGATTTAACTCCGCTAGATTTTTTTTCTGTGGGGCTATTTAAAATCTAAAGTATACTTTAACAGACCTAACAATATTGATGAACTTAAAGCTCGAATAAGGCATGAGGTTAGATTAATAGAGCCCCAGGTAATCCATAACGTTTTGGAAGAATTCAAAGATCGACTTGCTTATTGCCAGGAAGTTGGTGGCGGTCAATTTCAACATTTATTAAAATAAAATTTAATATAGTCTATGTAAATATTATAGGCTAAATACATGTAGAGTTAATTTTTAATTGTAGTTTTCGTACCAGAAAAAATGTCAATATATCGAAAACCGTTGATTTTGGAGATATGGTATGTTATACAAAAAGTGTTCAGAATGTATCGTAGAATGCAAAAATAATATAATATACAGGGTGTTCTATTTAAAAAAATCAATGTTGACGGTATAAATATGTTCTTCTTGAGACAACCTGTAATGTCAAAAAATTCTCAATTAAAAATAATAATCGACATGTCCAAGCGTTTTTCCAAAAAAGAATCACCCGAATTTTAAACGAATTTATTCCAATCTTTTTGAGCTCACTGTATATTATGTACTAGCAGGTCCCGTCTGCTTTGCTCGGACACACTTTCATGTAGGTCCTAACGACTTAAGACGGTTCCCGCTTGGCTGTCGATCACCCTTTGGCAATTCCATTACCATTTTGTCAAGGAATATATTGCATTTTCAAACTTCTATAACTCGGTTAATAGTTAAGAATTTTGGAATTTTAGATTTTCCCTACATATTGAAAGCATTCTCTAGATAATGTGAAAAATATCCTACCTCATCTGAAAATCGGTTTCCTTTTCTGGACAAGAACAGTTTTTTTTTTAAATTGTGGGGCACAGGTATTAACATTTTAAGTGGTGGTTATTTTATAAAAAAAATGTTGATAAAGTGTTTCCCAAATTAGAGATATGACGATATCCATAATTCTTTTAAATGGCAATCGTAATTTTTTATTGACTATTTTTAACGTGCATAAGGTAAGGTGGGGTAAATGCAACTGGTTTTTTGAATAGTTGACTTTTGGACTTCCATAAAAAATATGAATGATTCAAATAAAATTTTGCAAAAAATACCATGGGGTGTTCAGTAATTTTGCCATTAATTTATGAAGGAATTTTGGTAAAAGCTCAAACTACATTTTTACAACATATTTTTTAAAAATAATATCAACATACCTATTACATTTACCCCAGCAAATGGGGCAAATGTAATAGCTGCCTGTATTTGCAAGAGGTACTCTATATGAGATTCGAAAACGGGGCAAATGTAAAAGGAACAGTTTTTACTACATATGGTTTTTATTTCAACTAAATTCCAGTATAACTGAAGGAGTTACAAACTTTTTAATGAATTATGATTAATGGTATCATTTTCAATAAAATAAGAACTAAAGTAAAACACAAATGTAAATTGTTATTTATTTAAATTGCATTTTTTAAGTCATTTTCATTGTATTTTGGGCCTTGGGATTTTTTAACATATGTTCTAACCATGAAGCCTAAAACAAAAAATTATCAACCATAACTCTTAAACGAAAACAAATAATGGGGTAAATGTAACAGAGCCTATTACATTTACCCACTGCAAACATGTTACATTAACCCCAAAACCGATTTCTCTCGGGGCAAATGTACTACATGAAATAAATCGGTCGTAAATAATGTATTTATTATAATTTTTGATTTGAATCGATATACCAATAGGCCCGATCTGACTGTGTAAACTCATATTTACCTGCTAATACTTTTCGTAATGTAAAATAGCCGGCACCGAAATTTGTAACACTAATTTGAAAACTTACTACAAAATCAGGTGTTTATCTCGCAGCCATAAGCGTCTTACGAAGTGACATACATAGATATGCGCATTGCAGAATGGACGAGGACACTTTAACTACGAAATTAATACATCTCACGCTCAAGGGCGTAAATTATAGGACCAAATAACACATTTACCCCAATCTTGCATTTACCTCACCTTACCTTATTAGTAAGTTATACAAAAGTACCAAATTTCAAACTTTTATTCCTTGTCAAATGTTGAGTAGTTGAAAGCAGGAATAAAACATGAGTGTATTAATTAGAAATGTTTAAAACGAGTTTTTCTTGCGTTTAGGATATTGCCAAATAGTAAATGAACCTACAACATTTTGAGCATTTATTGACAAAAAGTATTAAAGATAAATAAAAGGTTTTTTTAATTTTCAGTTAAATTAATTTTTGTTTGTTTAATATTATTAATGCCCTATAAATTACAAGGAATACAAACTTGAAATTTGGTACTTATGTAGGTATATCTTAATATGCACTTTAAAAATATTTAATAAAGAACCAGGGTTGCAATTTAAAAAAGTGATCGTTATCGTCATCATGTATCACTTTTTTTTATAAAAATACCACAACTTAAAATGTTAATATTCGTGTGTAAGCATTTTTCCGAAACAAAAAACTGTACTGGACTTACTGAATTTATTCCAAGTTACAAACTCACACTGTACCTATGTATAAATTGCTTAATGTAACTAAAATAATTTTGCGGTCAAACTTTTGCATTAACCTTGGTTACTTCGTAACACAACCATCAGCTGAATTTCGTTATCTCTTTCCTAGATAAATCCCATTTTATGCGATATGTCAATATCTATGTGAACAACCGAGCCAGTGAGTTAATTGTGCACAGTGGCGTAACAAAAACTGAGTGTCCCCCCCGCAAACGTTTTCATAGGCCCCCTCTCTATACCGAATGGAAAATGATAATTCTCACTTTCATTACCTACTATTAGGTTCAGGTTTATGAATTTTTGAATTCGCTAATCGGAAATAATTAAATTAGGATTAAACCCAGATTATGTATTAAGTACCTACTATTAAAACAGCAAACAATTCGAATTATTTTATAATGTTGCTTACCATGTATGGTAGTAATGGGGGTAGCAGTGATCGAACCTCATAGAATCTAAAAGACAGAAAACTGTAAAACACATGAATACTCTTCACAAACATTAGGTCACGATAAGTAGAGGAAAGGTGCCTATTATCGCATAGGTTCCTAATATCGCATAGTAAGGTATTTCTTAGACTAAGTAGCCCCATCTACCTGCAGGTGCCTGTGCTAATACTACCCCAAGTTGCTTAGATTCTACAAAAATTACAGATTTCTGCAGCAAGTTTTTGTTCGCTATTTTATTTGTTTACATAATTCATGGTGCATGAAAATTTTACCGCTGCAGATTAGGGGCCAAATGTTATTAGAAGGTAAGTTTAATTAATATTCTGATATACACCAGTCGATTAAGCATATTGTAAGGATTTATTTGATATATTATTTATTAGGTTTGGTTTATTTTGTCTTTGCTTGGAGGTTAGTAACCTTAAATATTGATATATAATAATATAATAATAATAACAAATTTTTATTAGTTCATTGAACTATTTAATTACATTTCAAATTTTTAATTTTTTCTTCTCTCTTGATAGATAGGTAATTACAATCTAGAAAGACTATTTTATTAGACTTTTTTACATAAAATTTGATTCTTTAATTTTTTTACAAATAGTTTTAAATTACACCTTTTAATTTCATTTCCTAACTTGTTATATTCTATAGCGCCACTAAAAAATATTGATTTTTGGGTCGATTTCAAATTTGTATGATCCAAAATAAAGTTATTTTTTCCTCTTGTTTCATGAATATGTACTTCATTAAATTTTGTATGCCCTAATATCGAACAAAATCGGTTGCCCAATACCGCATATCCGATATTACGAACCAATACTTAATTGAACTGGAAGAGTCTCTAGCTAAAAAGAATAAATTAAAGGTTGTTTCTAAATACGTTTTTGCCGATCCTAGCAAATCAAAGAAAACAGGAACCAAACAAAGCTCCAAACCAAAAAAACAAAAAAGATGGAGATTGCTTCAAGTTCATCCAGCGAAGATAATGAAGATGTGGAAGTGGAGTTGATAGACACCGATGATGACAGGGATAGAGATGAAGAATACGCGGAGTGTCTGTACTGCACCATCTCTATTCGCAGGATACCAGATAAGAGTTATGGATTAGATGGAACATGTGTTTTCGTTGGTGCCATAAAGAGTGCGCAGGCACTAACAAAAAGGACGCTTATATCTGTGATCTTTGCCTAGACGGGTAACTCTTTTTGACACAAAGATATTTATTAATAAACAATTTGATTTTTATTTTATTAAAGCAGTGACTTATTATTCCAAAAATATTATGCTAGTATATGTTTTTTATTTGATTAAAAAGTATTTAAAAAAATCGGTTCCAAATATCGGACATATGCGATATTGGGATCACCTCCTATCCGATATTAGAAAACCATTTTTGAAATTGTGATTTTTGCATTCCAAAATATATTTTTTTTTATCTGAGAAATAAATTAAGTTTGACGGTTGAAATTTCATAATATTAAAAAATATAGGTTTTGCAACGGTACACGAAAACATACTCGTGATAGGTAGCTGAAAACTATTTTTCATAGGTCAAAACAGAAAAGTATCCGATAATAGGCACCTTTCCTCTACTATACAAAACGACCAGATCGTCGGGAGTTTTTTTTGCAAAATCGTTTATAATTTCGTCGATATTTAATGTTTTAACAAACTTGTGCTCGATACTGGTTAAGGATAAATCCGAAAGGCGTTATTGTCCCATGGTGTTACGTAAATGCGTTTTTACTATTTTAAATTTGGAACAAGATCGTTCCGCTGATGCCACACCAATTGGTAAAGTTAGAAATAACATCACTGCACTAGATACCAGTGGCGGCTTCTCCTATGAGGCAGGTGAGGCAGTGCCTCACCAATAATTTTGCAAATTAAATAAATTACAAATTTATATTACTTTACTATTTGCATAAATATATATCCATTAGAATTAATGCCGTCAATCTTAACGCGCTTCGCTAGAAATATCATCTATCATCCATCTCATTTCTGCATGCGGTCGTATATGGTAGAAGCCGGTCTCGCGCTTCCTTGTCTTTTACGATCCCTTGCGTGTTTTGTTCTCATATCATCCATCTCATTTCTGCATGCGGTCGTATATGGTTAGAGGCTCGGCCTCCCCCGCTTCCTTGTCTAGCGTATTAGTGAAAATATCTAATGTGATGTATAACACCCGTAATAGTCCAATCGAATCTAGCTTTAAATAGCGCATAAAAACATTCTTTTGAGGCCAGCCTCAACTCTCTACGTAAATTTAATGCGAACGCTAATCTAATCTATAAAGATGAAAGCCGCGACACGGTATTTAGAGAAATGCTTTTATTAGATTAACAGGTTGTCCGTTGAAAGTTTAAAGTTTAGAGATAGTGCATAGTGCATTGTATTAGATACATCTGGAAAATTTAAAGAACAAACTGATTTTTTACTAATAAATGATCCGCAAGTTCATATAGGTACTGTTTTTAATTTTGAAATGCTATAATCTCCAAGTCCTTTTCTGAGGCTTAAAATTTGACCAGGAAAGTCAAATGGACAAGTCTTTATGGTATATCGTTTGTAAATTTCGCGCTTTCACGTATAATTATTCTTCTTCACTTAACAAGGTTAAATTCTCAGGATAAAAAGAAATAAAATTATGAAATGAAATACCAATGAAAAGCAAAGCTGGCAGCAAATAAGGGGCCGTCATTGTAGGCCACCCGCGGTGCGGGTCTGCGAGGGTGATTGTTACGCCACTGATTGTAAAATGAATGCTTTAGCCGAGATTAATAAACGATTAACGCACGATTTGCCTAAGAAAGTGTTACAAATCCGTGTGCTTACATGGGTATTTCGAAAACGGTAAGAGAGAAAAACAGAGTTAAACTTAGGAAAAATTGCGTATTTTGGGGCTTAATAATTTGATGACATTTAAAAAAAAAACAATATAAATATAATAATAAAAACGAAATATTCAGTTTCTACCAAAAAATGTATACCTTAATTTTTGACTTGAGGAAAAAAACAAAAAAAAAATTAATACCGTTTTTACGTTCTAGAAGGTGACGGTATTATGGTTGCTAAATTCGACGGTTCTTTCTTTAGATACCACCAGCACTGTCAAGTAATTTTTTTAAATACGGACCTGGAATTATAAACACGATTTTATGGCTTATATAGGTTTTAGATATTTAAAACGATTTAAAGATTTTTAAAATCTTAAGGTTCCGTCATCAAATAACACATTATTAGTATATTTATCAAATTATCCTTTCCTTACCATTAAAGTAACTACCTACTTTTATGATCAGGAATATATCCTGTGCTATGGTCTTGGCTTTAGATCTTGAAATATTATAAAACAGAAAAACACGAGTGAAAAAAAAAGGTAAACATAACAGTAGCTTGAAAATAGAACTAAATTTTAAGGATACGGTCCAAAACTTGAAAGCAGATTTGTAACTACTAACTAAATAGTAAAAAAAATTCGGCTTACAAACCATAGATCTGTGTAATTGTGATTTTTTATCCTGAAGATCATTGTTAAGATCGTAATGGTACAGAATATATAGCTACGCGTAGCAATATATTCTGTGGTAATGGTAAAGAAAGGGCAGTTTAAAATACTCTTGTGTTATTTAATAACGAATGTTAAAATTAAAAAAAAACTGAAAACTTGTTTATTTTACATTTCTTAGGCTTAAAACTAACTTCCTGAAACTGTATTTACAATTACAGGTGCGTATTTAAAATTTTTTATCTGATGGTGATATCTAAT
This sequence comes from Polydrusus pterygomalis, assembly GCA_963969555.1. Lineage (NCBI taxonomy): Eukaryota > Metazoa > Arthropoda > Insecta > Coleoptera > Curculionidae > Polydrusus > Polydrusus pterygomalis. The sequence goes on from OZ018376.1 coordinate 117,941,926, forward strand.
GAACAAAACGTCGAATTTGCAAACTAATAATGCCTTATTGTAGAACACAGATAATGGTTGTGGAAATGTATTTTTTTGTTTTTTTCCCACAGTCAAAATTTACGGCGCAAAAAATTAAAAAAAACTAGAACTAAACGTTTTTTTTTGGATGTCTTCGCAGGTATTCGGAGATTTATACTTTTCTTTTTCCTTATTTTTAAGCTCCAAAATATGCAATGTTGCCTCAATTTCAAACAATCAAACCTTTTTGGTATCTCTTACTACGTACCTCTTAGAGATGTACGCATACGAATTTGTAGCATCCTGTATACTATTTTTTTCACGAATGTCAAACAAGTTTTGTAAATCCCAAAAAAAATTGACAGGAATAATATAATGTGGTCGCTATAATAGAAACTAGTCGTTTGAACTACCTAATCATTTGAAAGGTATTTATGCCCAGATACCAAGTTACCATATCTAAAGATATCAGAGCTAAGGGGTCCAAATAATTTACATTATTTACCATCTGGTCACATATTTACATCATAACTTAAAATTTGTAAAAAATACGTGTTTTTCGGAAGTTATGGAAAAAGATAATATTTATTACTTACCTGGTTCGGTTAAATATATTTAATAATTATTGTACCTAGCTATATACCAATTATTACTATCGACCTCAGGTTCACGGTTTAAACTGCTCGAATCCAATAATCAATTATGTTTTTCAAAGTGTTTCGTTTTAAATATGTAAATGTAGGATGTGGGTACGAATAACTTGCGCAACGATGTTCAATGTTGATTTAAACGGAATCGACCTTTTAAACACGTCCGAGCGAAAAATGATAAAAATAATATATTAAAATTAGTAACCAATTTGACCAGAAATCACTGCACTAATTTGTAATCAAATTTTGCTTATATCTTATGTCATCAATTTTTCTTTAAACGCAAATAACACAAAAACTAATTGAAATATCGAGATTAAAGTGAAATGGTCAGAAATGTGAGAGACAAAAAATATAATAAATAAAAAAAAAAGAAAAAAAAAATATTGAAACTATTTTTATGGTCTACCTATAAGATTCCCCACTGATCAGCTGTTCCGATTTACAAATTTTTTAGACGTTAGAAATATTTATTACAAAAATTCCTTAGGATATTTAATTAGAACTAATTATTTTGACTTGCCACATACACCAAGCTATCAAACTAGGTTTCACGTTGATAATAATAAAAAACGGTCTAAAATGTATAGTCGTTGGGACAAAGAAGTTTTTTTTAATGTGGGATCCAGGTTATTTAACATTATTTCACAAAATCCTAAAAGTATAATTCGTCAAGTAAGATTTAAAACTGGTTTAATGAAATGGCTTATTGCTAGTTCTCCAATAATTCTCTAGAAAACAAAATTGCTCTAATGTTCTTTGCTCGTGTGCCTTCATTATTGATTTCGCTTGTTTGCTTACTTTGCAATTTTTATATTTTTTAACTTTACGAAGTTAAAAAATAACATACCTAAAGAAAGTAGTCATACTTTCTAAGAATAATAAAGTTTTTCTTTCTTTTTCAGTTAAGCGATATTGCAGACAAATTTATTGATGTAATTACTGATACATACCCAGTGGCGCACACAAGGGGGGGCACTGGGGCACGTGCCCCCCCCCACCCCCAACAAGTAGCTCAAAACCGGAGTACTCGATTGTTGAAATATGTAACCGACATCACTCGGTCTAGCACTGAGCGCAAGTTCTACTATTTGCTTACTAATAAAGTAGCGACTACTCGATCGATTATCGAAATCATCAGTTTTTCCCAGAAAATTTTCATAACTTGGTGTCCTTTTATCGCCAAGATATGAGTTAAGTAAGAATGTCTTAGAAGCAGAGCTACGTCTATGGTACCAAAAATTTATTAAATCCAGTGAGGCATCAATTGACCGGATTGACATCCTTCTATTCCAAAGAGCGCACTTGATGCCATAAATATGATGAATGTGGATGCGTATCCAAATATTTTTATTCTACTTACTTAAGATATTTTCAACATTACCGGTGTCGACAGCTACAGCAGAACGAACATTTTCAACTTTGAGAAGGCAAATCTTATTTAAGAAATACAATGGGAGAAAATCGGCTAAATGAACTTACAAATTTAAATATTCATAGGGAGGTACATATTGATACCAATTAAGTCTTAAGTATTTTAAAAGAAAGAGGACCCAGGAGGTTGGATTTTGTTTTGTAAATGTGTATTTTGCTTGCATTATTTATAGATATTTAAAAAAAAAATTTGCAAGCAGTTTAATTATCCCCCCCCCCCACCCCTCTTTTATTAACGTAAAACTATTAGTATTTTATATAGATTTTATATTGTGCCCATAGGCGGTTCTAGGTGGGGGCTTGGGGGGGCTAAGCCCTCCCCCCCAAATCTCGGATTAGCCCCCCAAATTAAAATGTGGCAATCCAAAAAATTCTATATATCTACATAATTCCAGTAATTTTACTAATTTATTAATTAATTAACTTTTTCATAAAAAGCTTTCTTTTCTTCGCTACCAAACTGCTACTAACACAACTAATAATGATTTTTATTTAGCACCCAATAACTCAATGTGATTTAGGATGAAAAAAAGGCCTTGACGTAAAGTTGGACGATGCTGTTAACGTTTTTTCCAAAAAAGTGGGTAGAAAAATAGCTTTATAAAAATTTATGTTTTCAAAGATTTTTTCATAAATTTAGGATAAAATCCCACTGGTGTCAAAGATATTTAACTTTTAATTTATAAAAATATTGCCTGTATTTTTATATATATCTACTACCCAGCAAACACCCCTGATAGCACAAAAGGTCCGATGGACGTTTGCTTTAGGTCCATAAATGGTCCGTACGTCCAGGGACTTAAAACGAACGTTTTATGGATGTGTTTACAAAAACGTTTTAAAAATGTGCAAGAAAATACGTCCCGTAAACGTTTGTTTTAAGTACCCAAAAGTTTCATAAGTTATAGGCCATTAAACGAACGTCCAATAACCGTTCTTATGAAGTCGTTTTTAGAACGTACCAAAAAATCCATTTAATATATGTTCGTATTTAGATTATATTGAAGCCACGTCAAAAAGGGCGGAAAACAGCCGTCCAGCAGACGTTTTCACCAGAACGTTTTAATAACGTGCAAGAAAATACGTCCCGTAAACATTCCTTTTAAGTACGCAAAAATCTCATAAGTTAGGCCGTTAAACGGACGTCCGATAACAGTTCTTATAGAGTAGTTTTTAGAACGTACGAAAAAATACATTTAATATATGTTCGTTTTTGGATTATTAAAGCCACGTCAAAAAGGGCGGAAAACAGCCGTTCAGCAGACGTTTTCACCAGAACGTTTTAATAACGTGCAAGAAAATACGTCCCGTAAACATTCGTTTCAAGTACGCAAAAATCTCATAAGTTAGGCCCTTAAACGGACGTCCAATAACCGTTCTTACGAAGTCGTTTTTTAAAAGTACGAAAAAGACGTCCAATAGTCGCTAATATATGTCCATTAATTACGTCATACCTACGCCATCCGAAACGAAAAGTAACACAAAATTCAAGTCCTTATAAATTTGTTAAATCAAGATATTATTCAAATCTTTTTTTACTAATCATTTTATAATATGTTTCCTTTATTTTTCCTATAATTTTAATAAGTCTTTGGCGTTCTCAGCGAAAAGAAACTATTTTCAGTGCTGTTTCCATAATTACTTCCCACCGCCTACTCATGCGCCAGCCATTTTCTTTCGGTTTTGGCTTTGGCGTTGGCATAACGCTCTTTGACAAACCTGATTTTAAAAGGTTTAATAAATTAAATTGATAAGTTATTTTTCATTTTTGGGTGTAGGTGTAGGACCAAAGTAGGATGTCGTATTTTTTCAGATTTGTTGGGCCGATTTTCAGGCGACAGATGATATTATAGTGTTTGATGTTATTGTGATAAAAGGGTACGTATTAAATAAAATTAGGTATCTATGCCTATATTATAATTTAACCTAAAAATCGTAAAATGTACAAACAAAAGAAAGTTTCAAAGCACCAAAAATACAGATGTGCCAATGATAGATAAAAATTATTTCTTGTAGACATCCAATCTTCCAATATGTACTTACATATTTTTATTTTTTAGATTGATCACCTTGCCAAAGTGGGTGAGGAAACAGTGGAGGAATTCGTAAAGAGAGCGTTAAAGAAGCTGATGACAAATGCAATGCAAACAGCATATAGCTGGCTGGGACAAAAGCAAAAGAAAAAATTTGCAGGGCTGTTCATTGCTACACTGATTACAGGTTAGTGACAGAATTAACCTTTCACCTTAGGCACAGCGCTTCAAAGGTGTCGGAACTTCATTATACCTGAAACATTTTTGTTAGAAACTCTAATTAATGGAATTGCAAATTTAAATTAATATTTTCGGGTCACGCTGTATACATATCAAGTTTAAATAGTTCATTATTTTTTAACCAAAAAGAATATTTTACACTGAATACCTTCTAACAAAGTAATACTAAAAATTAAAGTTTTCCATGTGCTGCCAACTTGTAGACACACTGTATAAAAACTAAAAATTGTTACAAAAGGTGTCAGTTACATTTTTACCAGAATTGACCTGTAATCTATTATTTTTAGGCGCTGCTTTCAAACTAGTGCCTGAATGCACTGACAAAAAAATTGAGGACAGCTTTAAAAATTATTTAAAACGAGCCCCAGAAAGAGTGAAAACCGAAAAAAGACCTAAAAGTCAATTGTTTATGATAGCCTGAAGAAAGTTTTGTAATTTAAATAATTAACATTTGTTTCGATTCTAGTCCATGTTTTTGGTTTTAAGACATCAATAAAACATTGTTTGTACTTTTAAGGAAAGTATTTTCCACCTGATATAGGTAAATAGGGGGACATTATTAAAACGTTCGTCTAGCACGTCCATATAACGTTCTTTGAACATTTACCGAATATTTTTGCACCTGATATAGGTAGAGAAGGGGGCATTATTAAAACGATCGCCTACCACGTCCATAAAACGTTCTTTTAACGTTTAAGGAATGTATTTTCCACCTGGTATAGGTAAATAAGGGGACATTATTAAAACGTTCGTCTAGCACGTTCATAAAACGTTCTTTGTACGTTTAATAAATGTTTTTCACCTGATTTACGTTTGTCTAATACGTCTATGAAACGCTTTTTGTACGATTATCAAATGTATTTTCCACCTAATAATAGGTAAAACGGGGCATTCTTAAAACGTTCGTTTAGGTCGTTTTAATGTTGTCCATGTTTGTGACATTTGTACGTTTGCCAAACGTCCATCAAACGAACTGTGTACTATAACCGTATGTTTTTTGGACATCGGTACGTCCGGCGGCGGTCGTTTTTTTTACGTTCGTCTCACGTCCTTGTGCTATCAGGGACAAGAGGGCGCTGAGGGCGTAATTTTTTCAACGACTTTTGGATAAAAATTGGGCGTGGCACCCCCAAAATTTTTCGCCTTCGGCGATTAGCCTCCGGCGAGCTTCCTTTTCCTACGGCTTCAGCACCCCTAACTAAAAGGTCTAAAACCGTCTATGATTGTGCCCCTCCCATGATTGAATCCTGAGTGCGCCACTGACATACCAGGTGAGTATAAAGTACCGAAACGCTTTAATATCTTCAAAACCGCTAAAGCTATGCTTAAAATATTTGGCATTTGGAGGTTTTTGGGTATGGGTAATTGAACAATGATATCGACACTGTTGCCATATTTCCCAATTTTGCTCTACACATAGTCGTTTTGTTATCTTAAACGGAATGCCACATTTATTTTTACTGCAATTAATTTAGTGTCTCAAACCTAGTAAAATCCTAAATTTACAAAATTTTATTCCTACTAGTTGCTGGGATATGACAACATCGCATTTTCAGTAAAAAGTACCGGAACGCTCAAATATCTTCAAAACCTCTAAAGCTGCGCTTAAAAAAATTGTCGATTTGAGGTTTCTGGGTATGGGGAATTGAACAATATTATCGACACTGTTGCCAGATTTCCCAATTTTGCGCTACACATAGTCGTTTTGTTATCTTAAACGGAATGCCACATTTATTTTTACTGCAATTAATTTAGTGTCTCAAACCTAGTAAGATCCTAAATTTACAAAATTTTATTTCTACTAGTTGCTGGGATATGACAACATCGCATTTTCAGTAAAAATTACAGGAACGCTCAAATATCTTCAAAACCTCTAAAGCTGCGCTTAAAAAAATTGTCGATTTGAGGTTTCTGGGTATGGGGAATTAAACAATATTATCGACACTGTTGCCAGATTTCCCAATTTTGCGCTACACATAGTCGTTTTGTTATCTTAAACGGAATGCCACATTTATTTTTACTGCAATTAATTTAGTGTCTCAAACCTAGTAAGATCCTAAATTTACAAAATTTTATTTCTACTAGTTGCTGGGATATGACAACATCGCATTTTCAGTAAAAAGTACCGGAACGCTCAAATATCTTCAAAACCTCTAAAGCTGCGCTTAAAAAAATTGTCGATTTGAGGTTTCTGGGTATGGGGAATTGAACAATATTATCGACACTGTTGCCAGATTTCCCAATTTTGCGCTACACATAGTCGTTTTGTTATCTTAAACGGAATGCCACATTTATTTTTACTGCAATTAATTTAGTGTCTCAAACCTAGTAAGATCCTAAATTTACAAAATTTTATTTCTACTAGTTGCTGGGATATGACAACATCGCATTTTCAGTAAAAAGTACCGGAACGCTCAAATATCTTCAAAACCTCTAAAGCGGCGCTTAAAAAAATTGTCGATTTGAGGTTTCTGGGTATGGGGAATTGAACAATATTATCGACACTGTTGCCAGATTTCCCAATTTTGCGCTACACATAGTCATTTTGTTATCTTAAACGGAATGCCACATTTATTTTTACTGCAATTAATTTAGTGTCTCAAACCTAGTAAGATCCTAAATTTACAAAATTTTATTTCTACTAGTTGCTGGGATATGACAACATCGCATTTTCAGTAAAAAGTACCGGAACGCTCAAATATCTTCAAAACCTCTAAAGCTGCGCTTAAAAAAATTGTCGATTTGAGGTTTCTGGGTATGGGGAATTGAACAATATTATCGACACTGTTGCCAGATTTCCCAATTTTGCGCTACACATAGTCGTTTTGTTATCTTAAACGGAATGCCACATTTATTTTTACTGCAATTAATTTAGTGTCTCAAACCTAGTAAGATCCTAAATTTACAAAATTTTATTTCTACTAGTTGCTGGGATATGACAACATCGCATTTTCAGTAAAAAGTACCGGAACGCTCAAATATCTTCAAAACCTCTAAAGCGGCGCTTAAAAAAATTGTCGATTTGAGGTTTCTGGGTATGGGGAATTGAACAATATTATCGACACTGTTGCCAGATTTCCCAATTTTGCGCCACACATAGTCGTTTTGTTATCTTAAACGGAATGCCACATTTATTTTTACTGCAATTAATTTAGTGTCTCAAACCTAGTAAGATCCTAAATTTACAAAATTTTATTTCTACTAGTTGCTGGGATATGACAACATCGCATTTTCAGTAAAAAGTACCGGAACGCTCAAATATCTTCAAAACCTCTAAAGCTGCGCTTAAAAAAATTGTCGATTTGAGGTTTCTGGGTATGGGGAATTGAACAATATTATCGACACTGTTGCCAGATTTCCCAATTTTGCGCTACACATAGTCGTTTTGTTATCTTAAACGGAATGCCACATTTATTTTTACTGCAATTAATTTAGTGTCTCAAACCTAGTAAGATCCTAAATTTACAAAATTTTATTTCTACTAGTTGCTGGGATATGACAACATCGCATTTTCAGTAAAAAGTACCGGAACGCTCAAATATCTTCAAAACCTCTAAAGCGGCGCTTAAAAAAATTGTCGATTTGAGGTTTCTGGGTATGGGGAATTGAACAATATTATCGACACTGTTGCCAGATTTCCCAATTTTGCGCTACACATAGTCGTTTTGTTATCTTAAACGGAATGCCACATTTATTTTTACTGCAATTAATTTAGTGTCTCAAACCTAGTAAGATCCTAAATTTACAAAATTTTATTTCTACTAGTTGCTGGGATATGACAACATCGCATTTTCAGTAAAAAGTACCGGAACGCTCAAATATCTTCAAAACCTCTAAAGCTGCGCTTAAAAAAATTGTCGATTTGAGGTTTCTGGGTATGGGGAATTGAACAATATTATCGACACTGTTGCCAGATTTCCCAATTTTGCGCTACACATAGTCGTTTTGTTATCTTAAACGGAATGCCACATTTATTTTTACTGCAATTAATTTAGTGTCTCAAACCTAGTAAGATCCTAAATTTACAAAATTTTATTTCTACTAGTTGCTGGGATATGACAACATCGCATTTTCAGTAAAAAGTACCGGAACGCTCAAATATCTTCAAAACCTCTAAAGCGGCGCTTAAAAAAATTGTCGATTTGAGGTTTCTGGGTATGGGGAATTGAACAATATTATCGACACTGTTGCCAGATTTCCCAATTTTGCGCTACACATAGTCGTTTTGTTATCTTAAACGGAATGCCACATTTATTTTTACTGCAATTAATTTAGTGTCTCAAACCTAGTAAGATCCTAAATTTACAAAATTTTATTTCTACTAGTTGCTGGGATATGACAACATCGCATTTTCAGTAAAAAGTACCGGAACGCTCAAATATCTTCAAAACCTCTAAAGCGGCGCTTAAAAAAATTGTCGATTTGAGGTTTCTGGGTATGGGGAATTGAACAATATTATCGACACTGTTGCCAGATTTCCCAATTTTGCGCTACACATAGTCGTTTTGTTATCTTAAACGGAATGCCACATTTATTTTTACTGCAATTAATTTAGTGTCTCAAACCTAGTAAGATCCTAAATTTACAAAATTTTATTTCTACTAGTTGCTGGGATATGACAACATCGCATTTTCAGTAAAAAGTACCGGAACGCTCAAATATCTTCAAAACCTCTAAAGCTGCGCTTAAAAAAATTGTCGATTTGAGGTTTCTGGGTATGGGGAATTGAACAATATTATCGACACTGTTGCCAGATTTCCCAATTTTGCGCTACACATAGTCGTTTTGTTATCTTAAACGGAATGCCACATTTATTTTTACTGCAATTAATTTAGTGTCTCAAACCTAGTAAGATCCTAAATTTACAAAATTTTATTTCTACTAGTTGCTGGGATATGACAACATCGCATTTTCAGTAAAAAGTACCGGAACGCTCAAATATCTTCAAAACCTCTAAAGCGGCGCTTAAAAAAATTGTCGATTTGAGGTTTCTGGGTATGGGGAATTGAACAATATTATCGACACTGTTGCCAGATTTCCCAATTTTGCGCTACACATAGTCGTTTTGTTATCTTAAACGGAATGCCACATTTATTTTTACTGCAATTAATTTAGTGTCTCAAACCTAGTAAGATCCTAAATTTACAAAATTTTATTTCTACTAGTTGCTGGGATATGACAACATCGCATTTTCAGTAAAAAGTACCGGAACGCTCAAATATCTTCAAAACCTCTAAAGCGGCGCTTAAAAAAATTGTCGATTTGAGGTTTCTGGGTATGGGGAATTGAACAATATTATCGACACTGTTGCCAGATTTCCCAATTTTGCGCCACACATAGTCGTTTTGTTATCTTAAACGGAATGCCACATTTATTTTTACTGCAATTAATTTAGTGTCTCAAACCTAGTAAGATCCTAAATTTACAAAATTTTATTTCTACTAGTTGCTGGGATATGACAACATCGCATTTTCAGTAAAAAGTACCGGAACGCTCAAATATCTTCAAAACCTCTAAAGCTGCGCTTAAAAAAATTGTCGATTTGAGGTTTCTGGGTATGGGGAATTGAACAATATTATCGACACTGTTGCCAGATTTCCCAATTTTGCGCTACACATAGTCGTTTTGTTATCTTAAACGGAATGCCACATTTATTTTTACTGCAATTAATTTAGTGTCTCAAACCTAGTAAGATCCTAAATTTACAAAATTTTATTTCTACTAGTTGCTGGGATATGACAACATCGCATTTTCAGTAAAAAGTACCGGAACGCTCAAATATCTTCAAAACCTCTAAAGCGGCGCTTAAAAAAATTGTCGATTTGAGGTTTCTGGGTATGGGGAATTGAACAATATTATCGACACTGTTGCCAGATTTCCCAATTTTGCGCTACACATAGTCGTTTTGTTATCTTAAACGGAATGCCACATTTATTTTTACTGCAATTAATTTAGTGTCTCAAACCTAGTAAGATCCTAAATTTACAAAATTTTATTTCTACTAGTTGCTGGGATATGACAACATCGCATTTTCAGTAAAAAGTACCGGAACGCTCAAATATCTTCAAAACCTCTAAAGCTGCGCTTAAAAAAATTGTCGATTTGAGGTTTCTGGGTATGGGGAATTGAACAATATTATCGACACTGTTGCCAGATTTCCCAATTTTGCGCTACACATAGTCGTTTTGTTATCTTAAACGGAATGCCACATTTATTTTTACTGCAATTAATTTAGTGTCTCAAACCTAGTAAGATCCTAAATTTACAAAATTTTATTTCTACTAGTTGCTGGGATATGACAACATCGCATTTTCAGTAAAAAGTACCGGAACGCTCAAATATCTTCAAAACCTCTAAAGCGGCGCTTAAAAAAATTGTCGATTTGAGGTTTCTGGGTATGGGGAATTGAACAATATTATCGACACTGTTGCCAGATTTCCCAATTTTGCGCTACACATAGTCGTTTTGTTATCTTAAACGGAATGCCACATTTATTTTTACTGCAATTAATTTAGTGTCTCAAACCTAGTAAGATCCTAAATTTACAAAATTTTATTTCTACTAGTTGCTGGGATATGACAACATCGCATTTTCAGTAAAAAGTACCGGAACGCTCAAATATCTTCAAAACCTCTAAAGCTGCGCTTAAAAAAATTGTCGATTTGAGGTTTCTGGGTATGGGGAATTGAACAATATTATCGACACTGTTGCCAGATTTCCCAATTTTGCGCTACACATAGTCGTTTTGTTATCTTAAACGGAATGCCACATTTATTTTTACTGCAATTAATTTAGTGTCTCAAACCTGGTAAGATCCTAAATTTACAAAATTTTATTTCTACTAGTTGCTGGGATATGACAACATCGCATTTTCAGTAAAAAGTACCGGAACGCTCAAATATCTTCAAAACCTCTAAAGCGGCGCTTAAAAAAATTGTCGATTTGAGGTTTCTGGGTATGGGGAATTGAACAATATTATCGACACTGTTGCCAGATTTCCCAATTTTGCGCTACACATAGTCGTTTTGTTATCTTAAACGGAATGCCACATTTATTTTTACTGCAATTAATTTAGTGTCTCAAACCTAGTAAGATCCTAAATTTACAAAATTTTATTTCTACTAGTTGCTGGGATATGACAACATCGCATTTTCAGTAAAAAGTACCGGAACGCTCAAATATCTTCAAAACCTCTAAAGCGGCGCTTAAAAAAATTGTCGATTTGAGGTTTCTGGGTATGGGGAATTGAACAATATTATCGACACTGTTGCCAGATTTCCCAATTTTGCGCTACACATAGTCGTTTTGTTATCTTAAACGGAATGCCACATTTATTTTTACTGCAATTAATTTAGTGTCTCAAACCTAGTAAGATCCTAAATTTACAAAATTTTATTTCTACTAGTTGCTGGGATATGACAACATCGCATTTTCAGTAAAAAGTACCGGAACGCTCAAATATCTTCAAAACCTCTAAAGCTGCGCTTAAAAAAATTGTCGATTTGAGGTTTCTGGGTATGGGGAATTGAACAATATTATCGACACTGTTGCCAGATTTCCCAATTTTGCGCTACACATAGTCGTTTTGTTATCTTAAACGGAATGCCACATTTATTTTTACTGCAATTAATTTAGTGTCTCAAACCTAGTAAGATCCTAAATTTACAAAATTTTATTTCTACTAGTTGCTGGGATATGACAACATCGCATTTTCAGTAAAAAGTACCGGAACGCTCAAATATCTTCAAAACCTCTAAAGCGGCGCTTAAAAAAATTGTCGATTTGAGGTTTCTGGGTATGGGGAATTGAACAATATTATCGACACTGTTGCCAGATTTCCCAATTTTGCGCTACACATAGTCGTTTTGTTATCTTAAACGGAATGCCACATTTATTTTTACTGCAATTAATTTAGTGTCTCAAACCTAGTAAGATCCTAAATTTACAAAATTTTATTTCTACTAGTTGCTGGGATATGACAACATCGCATTTTCAGTAAAAAGTACCGGAACGCTCAAATATCTTCAAAACCTCTAAAGCGGCGCTTAAAAAAATTGTCGATTTGAGGTTTCTGGGTATGGGGAATTGAACAATATTATCGACACTGTTGCCAGATTTCCCAATTTTGCGCTACACATAGTCGTTTTGTTATCTTAAAATTACTTGGATTTATCATAAGAAACTGCAGCGCATTTGAAAACCAAAAAGCACCAAAAATTTTATTTAATTCGTTTGTCAGGTCGAGGTTGGAATATGCCGTTATTATATGGCACCCAATTTATCAAACTTACATTCAGTCTTTAGAGTCTGTACAGAGAAGATTTGTTAAGTATTTGGCATTTAAGCAAGATGCCTTTTATCCAATACAAGGAGTCTCACAAACACGTCTATTGAACAGATTTGGTATGATTTGTCTGAGCAAGCGCAGGGAAATGATAGCGATATTCTTTTTATACAAGCTATTACACTTTAAAATTAACTGTACTAGCCTACTCAATCAACGAACCTTAAACATTCCTAGACAAAATTCAAGAAGGCCGCTTTACTTAGCATATACTAACCGTAAGCAGATCTCCTATATACTACATTTGTAAAATATTTAACACAGTTGACTGTAATATAGATATATTCTTTGACTCACTAGAATCCATACAATGTAAATTGTCACATTCGCAACAATAATAGTATTTATAATTATTATATTAACAATATTTACTTGTTTTCTTTTGGTAGGTGCAGTAATAATCTGCATGTTTTCTTTTTTTTATTGATTTATTTTTTTCCGAGTTTTTTTCCTATTTTTCTTTTTAATTTAAAAATTAGACATAATATGTTTTTTTTTGTATTTCCTGTAAGTGGGTGACTGTTGGAAATAAAGAGCTATTTATTTATTTATTTATTTTATTTTATTAATTTAAATGAAATACCCCATTTATTTTTACTGCAGTCTCAAACCTAGTAAGATCCTAAATTTTCAAAGTTTGCACTTTGAGATACTAGTCAGAAAATTTCTGGGACTTATTTTAGAATGAGCATTAAATTTATCGGAAACGCCCGAAAATTGAATACCTTATGAACAAGTAGGCGCTGCTTCAGTATTTTTGGAAACAATTGCAGTCGCGACGCCATGCTACAACAATCTTATATTAAACACATCACTGTCAGTAAAGCAGCCTAATAATTTAATTGTATTTATTACAAAATTATAATTTTATAATGAATTTTGTTCTATCAGAGACCCAACGTATTGATATTTTGATTTTTCGTGGATATGGAATTCAAACAAGGACATATGAAGAAGTCTGCGACTTGTTTATTGACCACTATCCTAACAAACTCATTAATAGGTCCACCGTACACAGAAATTGTCGACGTTACCAGGAAACAGGGTTTATAAAAAGTTTACCTAAAACCGGACGCCCAAAAACCGCTACAGCCGATGAAAATAAATTAAATGTATTATTACAAATAGAGGAAAATCCCCAAGTAACTACCAGCCAGTTAGCTGTAAATGCAGAAATCTGTCAAAAATCGGTAAGGATTATCTTAAAGGAAGACAAATTAAAGCCGTACAAGAGTCATTACACGCAAGAACTTTTAGAAAGTAATCCTGACCGCCGCAATGAATTCGCCGCGATCATGATGGATAATATTAATGAAAATCCATATTTTGCACAAAAAATTGTATTCAGCGACGAAGCTTCTTTTTGCTAAAACGGCCAAGTTAATAGGCACAATTGTAGTATTTGGTCTAGAGATAACCCCCATTGGATGCAAGAACTTTACACCCAATATCCTGAGAAAGTTAACGTCTGGGCTGGAATATTGGGTAAATAGTAATATTATCGGATAATTTTTCAAGGACAAAAGTATTTGGAGCTCCTTAGAGAACGTATAGTTCCTGCCATTCAACAAAATATAAATTTAGGTGAAATATGGTACCAACATGATACATGATGGTGCTCCGCTCCATTCTTCAAGGGTTGCCATGCAGTTTCTCAACAACCAATTCCCATGGAAGACGTGGTGCATTAGAATGGCCACCTTGATCCCCTGATATGACTCCACTAGACTTCTTCTTGTGGGGTCATTTAAAGAATCGTGTCTACAAAAATCCTCCAGAAAATCTGGTTGAACTTTGCGAAATAATTCGCATTGAAGTTGCACTTATAACATTGAGTAACACACTGAGAAAGTTTTATAATCGACTTGGGTACTGCCTGGCAAATAATGAGGCCCATTTTGAACATTTAATTAAAAACTAGTGTCGTTATAGCAGCGGCGCACCTAGGATTTTTTGTTAGGGGGGGCCCGCCAACCAGTGCTGGAAGCAAATTTTTTAATAAACTTTTAAGTTACGCATTTTTCTAGAACTTTGGAGCTTTTTTAACAGGTACTCTTGCAGGGAAGATCGCAATAGCCTAGTCATGGGCGTCGTTAAACGGTTTCTTAGGGGGGGGGGGGCATTGGCGGCTTGTGACTTGTTAACTTGGGGGTGCACTAAAAGCCTGCCGTAGGCGAAATTTTTTTAAGACCACGCCCAAATTTGGTCAATATTTATTATAGTAAATATTTTAAAAATTTATGATTACCTTCTTATTTTATTGAAAATGAAATAAGATAAAAAATAAAAAGGCTAATTTATTTTTCATTAGTGGGTACATTGTTTAAAAGTAAAGTTCATTCATCTGTTTTTATTTGCAGCAAACTTATCAATAACAATAAAGTCCCTAGATTCACACTTTGTGGTATGTATCAAGTTAATTTCGAGAGTTTAGGTCTTCCCTTAATTTTAGTTTCAATTTTTTGCTCAATACTTAATGAGCTTAAATTGTTTCTCAAACATTCATAGTCGTTTTGGCATTAAAACTGTTTATTTTTATTAAAATAAGTCTTTACTACCCCAAAATAATAACAAAAATATAAAGGAAAACTCGAAATAATAAATTCATACATTCAATCAAACCATATTAAACCTCAATAAGTCAACTTTTGTCAATAAGTCAACTTCCAGGGGGGGGGGGGCAAATGCTCCACCTGGCCCCCCTCAAACGAGGCCCTTGAGGTAAATCTAAGAAAATTTAGTTTTTAAAATACTTATCCACTTTTGGGGGTTTTGGGGGGGGCCAAGGCCCCCTTGCCCCTCCCCCCCCCTGGGTGGGCCACTGCGTTATAGTATATTAACGTACACGTTATATAAAGCATCATTTTATAGCACGCGTCCATGTTAAAAAACGAGCCGCTTGCGGTGAGTTTTATAACGGGACAAGTGCTTAAAACTGCTTGATATAACACGTACGTTATACTATTTTTTCTAATTTGTAGTTTTTTCAATAAAAACACATATTTAAAAAGAAAATAAATCCTTCAAATTTTGTAAATTTTTATGTCTAAATTTTATGTTGGTAATAATATTTTTTATCATAGTAGCCTCTGGGCAACAAAAATTATTTTGCGAACTGTCATTTTTTGATTTATTGACCAATTTTCACCACGAGATTCTAAAGTTATTTTAGCGATATGAGATTTGAAATTGGACGGAATACGTTGTGTGATCTTTGTACATTCGGTACATATACAGAGCGTTCGGAAATTCGGGCGATTTTGCTACTTTTTTTCGAATTTCAAAAGACGTGATTTTACGTCACGGCATTGCAATTTAGTATAGGGAAGATGGAAAATTCAAATAAAGTTGTAGTTAAAATCGACATTGGAAGGTTAGTAGATTGAATTTTGGATAGGATTTGGCAGAAAATGATAGCTTGAAGCATCTACAAAAGCAAAATAGTTCTCCGCCAATAAAGTTATTATTTAATATGTATTTTTTAATGAACTAAAACAATACATACAGATTTGTAGATCTAGGCAACCAAACATGCATACGTGGGTTCGTGTGGTATTTTGCATATTTGGACTAAAAAATATTAGTTATCTAGAATGGTATGCTAAACGGTGAAAAAAAACATGTCATGTATAAATAGTAAAATTCGTAGTTCGAAATAGATCTATTTCGAACGCGCTAGCGAGTTCGAAAAAGATCTGTTTCGAGACAAAATTAGAAAAAAAATATTATGTTTTTGCGTATAATAAATAAAAATCCTCAAAAGAGTCATTCATTGTAATAAAAATAAATGGGGCATTTCATTTAAGATATCAAAACGACTATGTGTAGCGCAACATTTGGAAATCTGGCAACAGTGTCAATATCATTTGTCAATTCGCCATACCCATGCAGACACCTCCAAATGCAAATTTTTTTAAGCGCAGCTTTAGCGGTTTTGAAGATATTTTAGCGTTTCGGTACTTTTTACTGAAAATGCGATGTTGTCATATCCCAGCAACTAGTAGGAATAAAATTTTGAAAATTTAGGATCTTACTAAGTTTGAGACGATCAATTCATTGCAGTAAAAATAAATGGGGCATTCCATTTAAGATAACAAAATGACTAAGTATGTGCAGCGCAAAATTGGGAAATCTGGCAACAGTTTCGATATCATTGTTCAATTCGCCATACCCAGATAAAGAAATGTTCAAAATATACCGTTGGCTTTTACTGCCATAAATTAACTACCTCATTGAACTCCATTGTGTAGGTCCCAACATCTTTAAACTACAATGACTGGGCGCAGAGGTGAATTCTGTTTTTATGTGTATACATATTCTCTTATTTCAAAATTATTTATTCATGTTAAGTCTAAAATACATATAAAACACACAAGAAAATAGATAATAAAACAATACTACATTAAATAAATTATTTATAAAGGAGACAAATTATTGGAAAATCAAAAAATATAATTATTTTATTTATACTTAATTCTATACAAATAATATTTTACCTATTCTATATTCAGTTCAGGTATAATTCATGTTGCAGGTAAAATATTAAGGGCCAGCCCTGTCTGAGAAGGATATAGGGGAGAGTGGTCCACAGTGAGACGTTTTTTGGTTACTCTAGATTTTTTAAAAACTGGTTAAACATTTATTAAAGAAAACAGGTTTATAATGTAAAGTAACCTTTATTTTCCTAAAAAGCACAAAGAAAATAAACAAAAACTTAAAAACTTAAATTCTAGAAATATTTATTATTGACATTGCAAATAGTCTCACTGTGCCCCATGGTGGTCTACAGCGAGACTTAACGTGGTCCACAGGAAGACAACTAGCTGACCAAAATTAACTTCAAATTGGACACATTGAATTTGACTTTTTGTTTTGCCAAATAATGCTGGAAATGGCAAAATCATTACGATGTCTTCAAACAAAACAGTAGCAACTTCTGGAACATTTGGGTAGATGAATTTGTTTGATCTATTTTTCTTTGCAAATAACTTATATCATATTCAGATTCATGGGAGATATTGTTTAAAATTTTTCCAATGAAATATTTGGTTGATTATTTTTTCCTAAAAAATTTTACTAGGACGTAGTCGTTAATGACAATAATTCTATCTAGTTCCTCATTCATTCAATTGGGGCCTGCTTTTTATTAAAAGTCTTGTGTGCTTTTCCAAAGCTTAGTTATAGAGGCTCTAAAACTCATTTTAGATAAATCCGGTTGGCACTCTTATTGGCCATCCTGTAAATATCTTCAATGTAATTCCAGACTCTTTCCAATCACAATTTACCTTGCTAAGGTCTGATGTGACACTCCTTTTAGTTCGGCTGCCTTTCTCAATGAAAATCCTTCATCCATAACCAGTTTTACGGCACTTTTCATCTGGTTTTCTGAAAAGGACCCTGTGGTAGTTTTTCCTTTACTATTTCTTGCCATTCTCTAAAAAAAAAATAGTTTAAAAGATAGGTACTCCAACCTTCTTGCGCATGGTGGGACACGGTGAGATACGTCTCAGTGTGCCCCACCTAGTGTTGTCTCAGTGTTCCCCACAAGCACCATATTTAAAAATCATGTAATATTTTGTAATGAACCTGAAATAAAAATAATATCGCAACGTAAATGAACACACAAATACCTAAACTTTACTTACCACCAATCTTAAAGTTCTAATTAAAAGCACGTCAAATAAACACCAATCAAAACAGCTTTTCGAAAAATTACTTTTGCGGTCAAAATTTGCATAAACGCCGCTCTACAGATAAAAACAAACTGAGCTGAAACAAGAACTCGTTGGTGGATCTGGCGTGTAAAAACAAGCTTGCGCATGGCGTGACGTAAAAAGCTGGGTTTCCAGAGCCTCAGAAATTGTACTGTCTTACTGTGGAACATGTCTCACTGTGGACCACTCTCCCCTACATTTAGGAGCTTTTATGGCCTAAGACATTATTAAGGATTTATTGCAGCCAAAAAGTCAACGGTATATTTTGAACCCTACTTTACCTCAAACTACCGAATATGTTAAGCATAGCTTGAGCTGTTTTAAAGATATAAAAGTGTTTCGGTACTTTACACTAACCCGGTATGTTGGCTTTAACAGGAATATCTACAGCAATAATGATGGATTGATTACTTTGGAAGTTATGAGATTACCAAGTAAAAGTATTTTTAATAATTGGTAGGGCTCGCTTAGCCTGCTTACTTTTGTTGACTGTATTTTGATATCAACAGTTAAAACGTTTAATTAGACATTAAATTGTTAAAATTAATGGAAATTTCCTTTAACCGACATAGTAGATGGTAAATAACCCCCAGAGAAAAATGATGACTTATTTTCCTCTGTTGTATAAAGATGTCATTAAATACATGATTTATTTAATAATCACAATAAGGAAACCAATTATTACGAAATATTACAAAGTGTTATGTTAAGTTAAAAGAAATTGACTTTTTGTAAAAAAGCAGGAACACATTTGTTAATAAAACAGTTACATACTTACGCCTTAGGAAATTTATATTGAAACCTTGAAAAATAATTAAAGGGATTTTTATTGAAACGCAGAAATACACCAAAAACTGTTATGTTACATAAATAATGTAATCAACGTCACGGCCAAGGAATGAAGAAAGGCTCTTTTTACTTTGTATGCTATTGGATTATTGTAGGATTGTCTTTATTATTTAATGTGTGCAAACAACCATAAAATGTGTATTTAAACATTTCAAAAATTTAATTTTACTTAGTGTTTTGTTATCACTCTGGTGTACTGTGATAAATCTAAAACAATGTCGGTAAGGAACTATTATATAAAAATATTTAGTCGATAACATCTTATCTTTAAATGTCAGAAGTGCTATTGCATTTGTACTTTGTACTGTTTATGTCTTCGTTTGATCTATTAATGCTGCAGATTTCGTACCTATCCACAGTCACAGCTGTATATTACATATCAGAATTATGAGATCTTTTTAGGGTTTCGAATATTTTTAAAAGATAACTCAATTAAAAGGTAAATTTGACAGCTGTAACTGCCTTTTTTAAATATGTCCGCCTGGGGCGCGTAACTTTAATCTTGTAATGCTATAACGTATAATAGTCCGGTCAATCTAGACCAAAAAATTAGAGTGAAGGTACATAAAGTTGCAACAAGCTGAAAATCAGTAAAATTGTTCAAAATATAATTATAAATAAAATCTTTAAGTTCCCCATCATTCCCGTGTATGGAAAAAATTTTACTCGAAGTCAAAGGTCAAAAAAATTAGTTTTTCGCGATTTTCAGCAAAATGGTAAGTTGTATCATAAAAATACTTCAGACAAAAATTGTAAATCATAAAATTATCTATAAAAACTATATTAGTACTTTTTTTCCTACGAGCCACCATTTCTGAGATATAACAATTCAAAAAGTTGTAAAAGTTCTTATCGTCATAATATGCACACATTGCACACGTTATTTTTTCTAATGATTTTACCGCATAGATCTCTGCAAGTACTTCTTTCATGCCGCTTCCTTGCATAATATGACCAATTGCTCCCAGAAAATACATCAGTAGATGAAATCCTCCTAGTCTGATGATAATTTTTGTTACTTCAGAGCCCTCAGGTGCGGCTGATACCATTTCTCGAGCTTTAGCCTACAGGGGCCGGTCGAAAGTCACGATGCAAACAGTGTGGCCATACCGTTTTGCATTCTCTAATGCACAAAGTAAAGTCGTATAGATAGTATTATAGTTACTGGCTTGTTTGTGAATAAATGATGAAAATAAAATTTGAGATTTAGAATAATTCATATGATTATTTGTTAAACGTTCAATAAAACCATTCCAACCGGGTAAAGGCGCATTTTTCCATTTTGACGATAACAACTTTTACAACTTTTTGAATCGTTATATCTCAAAAACGGTGGCTCGTAGGAAAAAAGTATTAATATGTTTTTTTATAGATAATTTTATGATTTACAATTTTTGTCTAAAGTATTTTTATAATAAAACTAACCGTTTTGCTGAAAATCGCAAAAAACTCATTTTTTTGACCTTTAACCTCGAGTAAAATTTTTTCCATACGATGATGGGGAACTTAAAAATTTTATTTATAATTATATTTTGAACAATTTTACTAATTTTCAGCTTGTTGTAACTTTATGTATCTTCGAATGTCTAGATTGGCCGGACTATACGTTTAATTTGTGTAAATCATGTTATGTTCAGCACATAACTTTATTTCATATATTATACAAAAAATTGTATATGATGATAAATCTAGAGACAATATTATTTATCAAACAAATGATTATTTTAAATTATATTATACCGTGCGAGCAAAAATTATTTGCATCAGAGGGCTTGGATTAAAAAACGTAGGGCTTGGTTTAGATCACAATGATATGGGGACGATATATCTAACCAAATCTAGGTTAAAATTTCGTCAAATCCATATTATGACATAATATGCCAAATTAATGAGTAATAAAATAAGTAAGTAGACGAATACAAATTTATTTTTGTTGTTTACAAAATTAACAAAGTAAGAATATACAGAAAGAGAAAGAAAAATAATTACATAAATTGCTGAAATTGGCCACCGCCATGCTCCAAGCATAAATTCACACGTCTCTTCATATTTTCGAAAGTGTTGACCAGCATCTTTGGAGAAATGTTACCACATTCTTGGATAATCCTTTCTTGTAATTGTTCTAAATTTGTATTTACACAATTCATACTTGCAATTTATAAGAAAATAAATTTAGCTGCTTCTTAAGAATAGTCCTGTATGTTCCATAAGATCTTCCCACTTTTTGGGACAGGCGTCTTATACAATTTGTTTGCGTATTTTGCATTATTTCACGAACGTTTGCAACCAGGTCTTCTGTTCTTACAGCAGATGGTTTTCCTGCTCCTTTTTTGTGTTGTATAGAACCTGTTTCCCTAAACACAGCCACGGTTCTTTTCAGGCAATGATAAAAATCCCCGGTAATAAAAGCAACGTAAGGAAAATGTTCGTGAAAATCGTCCATGCACAAACCCGGATTGTATTGCCACTCACCATTTACTTTAACCCCGTTTCGAAAATACGCTTCAACCATGAATGTTTTGTGCTGGTCCGTAAAGCCCATTGTGTGAGTTGATCAAGGAATTGGAAAAATTAGCGATGAATCAAATTACTTGTAACGACTGTCAAAGATGACGGAATAAACTGCTGATTGTTAATTCAGGTAGTTACTGAGACCCAACAGGCATTAAGCTCTACGACTATGCATTACGTCCTTAGATGCAAGGCCCTCTTTGATGCAAATAATTTTTGCTCGCACGGTACCTATTTTAGTTGTAATTATTTAAATCTGCTGAAAATCTTCTGGAAATATTTACTCTAGTCAAAAGAAAACTTAATAATATTATAATCATACCTATTATTTAGTAATAATTTTGTAAATAATATCTTCTTATTGTTATTTCAACAGCACAACTCTGATAGGCATGCGAACATGAGATAAATAAAAATTAAATTAATATTTTTTTTTGTAAAAATACCTCTAACTGGAAGCCGAAATAAAAAACAAGATTGTTTTAAATTTTTTTATATTATAATAGCAACTACACCCCTAGCGCGAGAGGTAGAATTAAAAACAAAAAAAAATGTAAGTTAATTTTCTTTGTCATATTTCTTAATACATTTTTTACCCCAAAGTTCTAGAATGTATGGTTTTAAAGCCGTTGGCCACCCGTAGTAAATCATCCTGTAGTTGGTTGGTTGGTTGGTTAAAGGCGGGGGTCGGGTTCGACGTGTGGAGTATGACGTGTGGCCCAAGCTTCTTACACTGCAGCCTTCTGCCTTATTGTGCGCCCCAGTCTTGTTAGAAAAGGTTTGTTCCTTCTATGAGGTCCAGTAGTTTTTTTTCAAGTTTGTCATGCGGGAGGTTATCGCCACGTCGAATGTTTCCGAAGATTTTGAATATTTTACGGTTTAGCGCTTCGCAGCTGTATATGATATGAGAGGCGGTTTCATCCTCTTCACCGCAAAGTCTGCATTCAATGGGTCCATTATAGACTCCCATTCGTTGGAGGTGTTTTCTTAAGTGACAATTAGTAGGCCGGTCACTTTTTTTTTAACTGGGTGCGCGTCAAGAGAAGCATTCCAGCTGATAGCTTCTTCGAGGGCCTATCGATAACGGCCCGTGCGTGTGCCTGGCCAGGTGTACCGTTCCATCGAGATAGATGTTGTTTTTGCGCCTATCTGTCCAATGTTGTTTTGGTTACCTTTTTTGATATTCCAAGGACGGGTTCTGGGCCCCTGAAATTTGGGGCAGATCCGGTTCTTGCCAGTTTATTTGCTTTTTCGTTACCTTTTATCCCTGAATGACCAGGAACCCAAAGGGGTTCAACCTTGTTGTTTCTGGATGTCAGGTCTTTTAGGTCGTTAAGGCACTCCATTGTGATTTTTGATGTAAATCGGAAGGAGTTCAGAGCCTTCAGAACAGCTTGGCTGTCCGACAGGATATGTATCTTTTGGTCGTGGTAGCCCTTTTCAAGATTCTTTTGTACGCATGCATGTATCGCATGAACTTCTGCTTGGTATACTGTAGCGTAGTTTCCCAGGGGATTTCCATTTTGGGTCTTTCCCCAAATATACCTTCGCCTACGCCGTTGGCCGTTTTCGATTCATCAGTGTACCAAACTAGGCCATTGTCTAGTGACGGAGATTTTCCTTTGGACCACATATTATCAGGGTCGCACCTGACATTAAATGGTTTTGTAAAGTTATATATCGCTTTAATGCGATCGGTTTGCATCTCCAGGAGCTCGTCGTTGATAAGGTCCGTGGCTCTTGTGTGCGCTATTTTCTCGGGGCGTTATTTCCATTCCCCGTTTGCTTTCATCCTAGAGGCGCTGCGGTTGGCCATTTTGATGTGTATATCTAGAGACGCCACTAAAAACAACAGTTGGCCTCGGCCGCTTTCGTTCTTCGTCGGGATATTATAAGCCCCGGACATGCGCATTAGGTAAACGCCAGTGTTCAGAGCACAGAAAAATAAAGGGTTTATGTTCGGAGAGCCTACCTCTTCTCTGTGTTGAGTGGCCGCGTAGGCTACCGGCCTAACACACAGGTGTGTTAAGGGTAGACGATATTCACAAGATGTTGATAGTTTAAAAGAAATTAAAATTTTTGATTTAAATCGTTTAGAAATAAGTATCAGATATACGTACTTAGAATGAACTACTTACTTATAGGTGTTTTACTTTTTATTCAAAGCGATATTTATTCCCCAAAGTGGGATATTTTGTTTTGTACAGCTTTGCGGACTACTATACTTAGATAATTGACTTGAAAAGAAACACTTAGGATTTTAAAAAATAATTTAATATAAAAAATCCGCAGTTTCGATTACTCCTTGCAAGAAGAAACTGCAAGAAACTTGCAAGTGTTTTTTCAACAATATAAAATAAACTAAAATTAACAAGAGCATTATATACCTAGAATACCTACTATTTCTAACAGTTAAAAATATATATTGACATATACACATTTAAAATATATTTCAGAATACAAGATATAAAAAGTTTAAATACCACCCACTTTAAAAGTAAAATACAATATAATTCATAAAAAAGAAAACTAATAAAGAAACAAAAACTAAAAATTAATCAAAATTTAACATACTTATGTAATTATTACAGGTACCTACACCTATGATCATGAATTTATAAATATATTAGCCTACCTTAATATACTTATTAAAAAAACAACATAAAATTTTTAATTTTTGTTTCTTTTTGTTGAAAAATATTGTTGCTTCTCCATTTTTCTTTTTCTTGACCTTGATTTATCTACTTGCTCACATATTGGCCCAAATTGTTTCATGCACCTTGGAAAAATTAAATTTTTTTTTACAACGAAGCTTGAATTTATACAATTTAGTTTACATACTTATCATAAGCCTCATCATCTAGATTCATCAAAAATGTTGAAAGAGTTTCAACTTCAATCTTCCTTTTTTCTCCCTTTGTGATTGCATCAACGCCTTGGTCCTCATTAGTTTGCTCTTCAATGAATTTATGAATCTCCTCATCATGGTAACTTTTTATGGTGGAGGGTCCTTCTTTGGCCAGCACATCAACAACATTATCTAAAACAGAATCGCTTCTCTTCCCTTGTTCATACAAACATACTAAGTGAATATGTTTGCAGATGGTAGTTTTAATCGCATACTGAGGACATTCACATTTGTACCGATGAAAGCAAATTTTGCATATTCTACAGTACAATGTTTTACATTCTGACTCACATAATTCATTATACGATATATTATAGTAATGCTCACCTTTAGAAGATTTCACTTGAAACTCACCAAATCCTATTTCTTTCACAGATATTCTATCCATTTTGTCTGCTTCTTTGTGGGCCCGTATAATTATTTTGTCCTGATAACTATCAGAATTGGGTCTTTCTATGTTTATTATCCTCTGCCACATTTTTGCATTGACTAAGTTCTCTATTTCATCTAAAAGTCGATCTATAGTTATATTTGTTTTTCTCTTCAACTGATTAGTTTTTAGTAAATTATTTAGACTTTCTAGGGACATGTTTGTGTTAACTCCAGCATTGACTCGGTAACAATGAGCCCACATCGCAATTCTCTCTTCACTCTGGTAGTAATACCTACAACACATCAAAAGTATAAAGTAATAAAATTTGTTTCCAGATGGGGTTACGAATTTTGGTTTTATTTTATTTAAGTAATTAGAAGAAAAGATACATACTTCTTGAGGTAATTCAAAAAATCTAATTCATTGCCATTTTGTAAGCGTTCAAAATAATTTTCCGACAGCTGAAGAAACTTTTCCTTCTTGGTTTCATTCATGATTTTTTTCATATCTGCCTTCATGGATTTTTTTATTTCTTCATTTTTTATCTAAAAAATATTTGTGCTTACAGATCTTAATTAAAAATTTTACTTTTAATAATGAATTTAAAAAAAAACTACCTATATTTTGAAAATACACGTTGTCTTATATCTTGACATACCTTAGCTCTTCCTTGTATATTCCAGTTTTTGATGACGTGCCAGCTACATAAAAGTCTTCTTGTTTGTGCGCCCATTATTTTCGTCCAGGCATTGTAGTATTTAGGATCATCATCCGTCATGAAATACTTTGGTTGTATTACCTCACCAATCTTCTCTCGAAGAGCACCTAAAAATATTTCCTGTACAAGCTGGTCTAATCTATTAGTTAAAAAAAATGCCACAGGAAAACCCATATTTTTGTCATCCTTCACGAGCACGATTGTCAAATCCATTCCTTTTTGGTTTGTACAGTGTGTCCCATCCATGCATATTATTGTGCTGAAGTCCTTTAGTTTACGTTCCATGTTTTCATTCATAAATCCCAAACAGAAATCTTGTACACTTAGGACTGGATGATTTTCACCTAATAAAAATATACTTATTATCTCAGCCAAAAGTTATAACTACCTAGGTACCTTTATATTTTCACATTATCATGAAATGAATGGCAAATCTACTAGGTAGGTAGGTATATAAGCAAAATTATTTTTTTCATTTTGGAATAACTTTAAATAAAAACACTGCAAGAACATTTCTCTGCATTTTTTATGTCTGTCTGTTTAGGTTTAAGATTATTTTAAATAGACATTTTAATTTATTTAACATTTGAAATTTGATACACGTCATATGTATAAAAGATTTTCCCAGTCTCAAAAACGGTTTTAATTGGTAAGAAAAGTAAAATATGGGTATCTATATTATTACAATAGTGTTTAACAGTCATGCATTTACCCACCTTGTGGTTTAAAAAAAAACAGTAATTTTTTCCATTAGCATTCCATTCACTAACTTTTAAACTAACAGCTATGATAGTATTTTCATGCTTCCTCTTTGTAATATTGTGTTTTTTCACTAAATAGGCTATGTCTTTTCTCTGAACCGTGTTAATTCTTTGAAGACTATCTGTAGTAATTTTCCTGGCATCTAAAATAACTCTTTCTACAGTTACACCACTAACAAGCTTTTGTACTATAACTTCTTTCTCGTCATTGGATAGGTGTTGGCTTCTGATTTCCTCATCATGACCGACATGAGTTTTCCAGAAGGTTACACTGACATGACCTAAAATTAAAAAATTTTGTTATTGCTTTGCAGTCAGCATAAAGGATCAGTTGATTTACAAGTTTTTTTTTAAATTTTGTTTTAACTGTTATTAACTTAATATTTGTATTAACTATTAATTTTTACAATACTTAAGTACATTGTAATATTAAAAAACGTTTAATTTGTAAGGAGAGAAGTAATTAAGTAGGTATAATTTATTTACATACCTGTTTCAAAAAATTTTACTGTCAAGCGAGAAGGACATACCCCATTAATTTTTATGGTACCCCCAGCTTTTTCAGTTCTCTTAGCATAGTTGCTTTTATATCCTAAAAATAGTGTTCATAAAAACATATTTTTCTGCATAAGTTTACGTTATGTAGTCATACGTACCAGTCACATTGCTTCGGTTACAGGCAAAATGTTTTTCCACACTACCAGATGTTCTATTTGTTCTATGTATTGCATAGTTTGACTCAATTTTATGCTCTTTCATCCACTGTTCCCACGTTTGTTGCCTAGAAAAATTAACAGTTAATACTTCTATTGTAATATTATGACCTACCTCTAAATGTGTTTGAAGATTATTGTAGGTTCCACACATAAATTGATTTTCGTTACAAAGGGGACAAATGATCAGACATGTTCTATTGTTCTGAATCGGGGTCGACTTCTTGTGGATATTTCGGATGTGTTTATTTTTCGCATAAACTGTAGAAAACTCCAATTCGCAGAATGGGCAAATTCTGTCCGGAGTTTCCCGCCGATTCTCCATATTTCAATCTGACCGAAAAATACTATTTAAACGAAAAACCATGCACTCTTTAAACTTTAAATTACAAATATTGTCTTGATACACTAGTATAATCAGTAATAATCACAAAATGGGCATAAAATCACAAAAAATTGCGCTACTTAGCAGATCGTTCCACAATTCGAGAGCACAAGTGCACAATAATAATTGTGAACTGGCCAACTGGCGAAATCGAGCGCGCAAATTTGAAAATTAAACGACATATCCCGAGCCAGAACGAAAGCGGCCGAGGCCAACTGTTGTTTTTAGTGGCGTCTGTATATCTAGTGGTGTTAGTCCTAGTATGACTTCCATTGCTGCAGTGGGGGTGCTTCTCATTGCACCGCTGATGCACAAGCAGGCTAGCCTCTGTACACTGTTGAATTTTGTGGCTGTCGTAATTTGCTGTATTTTTGTCCACCAAACTACAGACCCATATATCATCATGGGTCTGATGACTGTGACGTATAACCACAGCACCATCTGGGGTTTGAGTCCCCAGGTTTTCCCAAACAATCTTCTGCATATCATTAGACACATTTTTGCCTTGTTTAGGTCATTGTTAATATGTCGGTTCCATGTCAGTTTGGAATCCAGGGTTAGTCCTAAATCATCCTAAAAGAAAGTCTCTAAAATATAAGAATTTACACAGAAAAAAAACTTGGTATATTGAGATAAGACTTATTATCTAATGAGAAATTTATTAGATTAATGTGCATTTTTTTTTGATTTAGAGAAAGTAGTAGTCAAATTTAAAAGACACATTATGCACAAGAAATAGTTTTTCTTCTAACACAATATTTTCTAGTTCAAATTAAACCTAATCTGAATTAGATTATACAACTTGCTAATAATTAAAAATACACAAAACGTTTGTTTATGTTTAATAATTTTAATCGTTTAGTTTAAACACATTCTCTATTTATTTTTAAAAGAAGTGTTATTTAGTACTATAGGCATTTTTGTGTAGACTTAATACAAAACTTTTTTAATTGACACGACTTTATTATATGCCGTTGGTGCTTAACACATTTTTTAAATAGAATAGGTAGGTAATTATTTTGTTTAAAATAATCAAAAAACTTGTAGACGGTCATTTGTGAAATTATTTAACGTAAATAAGTTTTTAAGTACGTTAGCAATCTAAAAAACATAACTTATGTGTTCGAAACAATATTTTGTTATATTACAAACAATGCATATTGGAATAGACAAGGTTCTTAGCTGCACTGAAGACAAATTATTTTTATGCTTAACAAAAAATTATTCTCTCAGACAGGTTCTAACTTATATGGACTCGGCCGGCGTCGCTTTGATAGTATTAACCAGAGAACTCATTCTGTGGTATTAACACAGTATTAATATACGATTTACAGGAATATTCAGTTTACGTACGGGTGTCGTTTAGTTTGCACGGAGGGTGAACAGAGTCGGTTATTTTTTTTGTTTTATTGTATATTATGTTTAATGTTCAAGTGCTAATAATGGAAGAAACAAAAAGATTACTGATTGAGTGGGACCTCGAAGAAATCGTGGAAGATTTGGTGGGTAAGTAAGTTCCAATTTTATTCCGATAATTATTACAATTTTACGACAAATTTGCAATAATATATAACGGTTCGATGCGAACAAAATAAAAATACATAATTACTTTACGTTAAATTTCAGGAACAACACAAAGCAATAAGCTTTATATTCTGAATATTGATGCTACTCCTGATGAAACGCTTACCAATACTAAACCTGCAAATAAAATAGTCACTAGCACACAAATGGGATACCTTTTCAATTCTACAAATACTGGCAAAAGCGTTTAAGAAGTTTATAAAAATTCTACCTTTCAACCGGCACATAGACAAACTATAACCGAGATTGTCATAAGAAATGAATTAGAAGGGCAGCCTGACAAAAGGATTAGTGGAACCAGATTCATGGAGTTACCTGAAATGATAGTGGAGCTATTTCCGAGAGAGTATAAGGTATCTATTTCTCTCTACATTTTAAACTACCTTCACAATAATAAATATTTTGGTAGACATACCTATATGTCGCATCACCTAATCGTTTATTTTAGAATTTAAATTTCACATTTTTTATTTTAATTTTAGCAAGCAAAAATCAGAAAACCAAAACTGTGGCAAAAGGCAAATTAGTTTCAAAGTTTTATACTCTCAGTAGGTCATTTCGGGAGTGTGGCTTATTACCACAAGATGGAAAACCAAAATCAGACACCAATTTACCTACAGCAGATGAAGGTAAGAAACAGCATTAGCACATTGTTGATAAGTGCAGGCTTTGAAGTTGTTTAAATTATTTTAACACTGAACATATCTTGTAATTACAGAAAACACGCACGAAGACATTATTTTGTGGCTGAAAAACTCCACCGAACCATGGACAACAGTAGAAGAGAATTGGACTAAAACATCTAAAATAAGGACAAATGACCAATAACCCTGTATACATAAGCAAGTGTACTTATCTACTCTAACAAATTCCTTTTTTCGTGGTTTAGTAAAACACTTGTTTAATGTAGGTAGTACCTAAATAAGTTCCCTCACACTAAGCTATAATATATGCCAGCACGTTTATTTTCTATTTAACACAATAAAAATATTTAGTACAACATGTGATTTTCCTAAATTAGTACTTCTTTCGATGTAGGTTAGTGAATTGTCTTACCATTTTTTAATAAAACTCTTTTTATCAGAATAAAATTTTCTTTTCTATACTACATAATATATTATTTAAAAGAACTAAGGACTTCTTCTTAAGGGAAAAAATGGTTATCAATTCGTAATAATAGATATTTTACAAATTAGATAATATGGTTACTTCTATAAGGTAAAGCAATTTTAGTAAAAACTTTTGGATAAGGTAAATAAGGTTCTGTCTGTCCCTATAGCGCTTAAGTATTTTATCTAATCTATACAAGTTTTTTTTTCTGTGCAGCCCAATTTACCTTAGTCCAAAAATTGATAGTGGCAAGAAGGGTCAAAGTTATTATTTTTTAAAACTTTTCTGTAAATATTAATCTTATTAATATTAAGTGGCACGAAATTTGGTATTCCTTCTGATTACAATTTCGATGTGTTGCAGAGTAGCACATATTTTGTTTAAAAGAAGTATATTATCTAGTAGTAGGTGTCTCATCGTAGTAACGAGTTAGCAATGATTTCTTGGACCAGTCCTAAGCCTGGACAAAGTGTGAAGGGAAAGAATTATTGTCATTTTAAAATTTAATAAATTTAGTTTATTTCGAGAACGTTCTGCCACACCAAAATAATACCCATCAAATCCGGTGAAAATTTCATGGTATACGAAGATGTAAAAATAAATGAAAATTCTGTTAACGTAATAACGTACTCCTGTTTTTCACTTTAAAAAAAATTCTATTAAGAGAAGTTGTTTTGATTTTATTGTTACTCCTAAATAACAAATTATCCTTACTTCGGACAAAAAATATAAATAGATCGCATTTTGCGAATTTGTCAACTTTTGTGAGGATCACGATTGAACCTAAATAAAGAAAGACCTTTGTATTTTAGAAATAAAAATACCGCTTGAAAGATAGTTTAAGTTATACATATATATCACGTTATACGTATATATCACAAAATTTTAGTTAGAATAAATACTTTTGATGTTTCAAAAATAAAATACGGTGAGCAGCAAAAATATTTTAAGAAATTCTGTTTTTACTTTTAAGGGCAATTATAAGTTTGAAACTGATCACTCCGACAAAACATTTATAGTTATCTCCAATAAAGAATAAAGTCTACAGAAATTACTCATTGCATGATTGCGATCTAGTTTTTATAAGGGGTAATTTATAAAATAAGATTAAGTCCTATTTTTTGTTTGGGTTGGTTATTTGTTGGGTAAGCAACATTTATTATTTGTTTAAGACATGGAGATCTTCCTTCAAATAAAATAAAAGTATTAAATTTAAAAACAACTGCTGCATACTTCGTGGTGGTCACTGTATGATCTTGAATCTTGTTTATTATTATGAGTCTGGAAAGTGACAAACAAATTACTGCATTGTGTCAACATACAATTGACCCTAATTTTAATTATATCATTATCATTGAGTGCAAACACCTAAAACAATAATTGCTATTGCACATATATTTTTCATTCTGTAAAAATATTTATTCGTGTTTATTTAGCTTCTACATTATTATTCACCTTATCTCATATGCATTGTGGTTAGTAAATACTACAAATTAACAGGATTTCTAATCCAATTCCATTCATGTATTGTTATTTTAGATTTTTTGGTTTTAATATAATGCACTACAGCTAATATGGTTCTTTTGCATTTGCTAGGTTTTATCATTTCTCGGTATAATGTCCTTTAATATTCTTTTTATTTATGTAAAAATATAGAATAATCCCTGGTTTCACAATAAAGTAAATATAAAATATTGTTGCTTTTTGACCAATAATATTTACTACAATGCATTTAAGATCGCTCGTGAAACAAAATCACCTAAAGCTGATTTTTGCATTAATGTCTAGCTTTAGTCGCCCCGATTAACATACAAAAAGTCCCCACCCCTCCGAGGGTGCAAACCACCCCAAAACCACCCCCAAAGGTAAATTTTTTTAGATTTTGCCTATTATCTCGAATATGGTTAATTTTTTAAAAAAAAAACAATATATTAAAATTAAAGCCAATAAAATTATCTACAAATTAATGTATATAAGTCTATATTTTAATTAACACAGTGGCGCGCACCAAACGTTTTAAATTGACAAAGTACATTTATTTGTATATTTTTTATTTATCTCAAAACCGGCTGAATTAAAAAAAGCAACTATATAACAAAATGAAAGCCAGTAAAAATATCTACAAAATGATGTATATAAGTACATATTTAAATTAACACAGTGACGTACACTAAAGGTTTCTATATTGGTAATAATTTGTTCCATCGTGTAGCGTAAACGCGGTAACGAATATTATTTTGCATATTATAAAGGAAAAAACAATAATAAAATGTGTAACCATATAATATCCATTTACTATCTTTTTTTCACATAGAAAACGAAAAAATTGTCCTTTCAAAACGTGTTGGATATTTCTTTTAAAAAAATCAGGTTAACCACAATGTCACTAGATTGCAGTGGCCTTCTATATGAAAAAAGAAAGTTAATGTTTTAACTGCCACTCTAATTAAAACAGAGGCGTTGAACAAGAATCGAAGTTAATAGGTATCTTATTTAAACAAGCTCTTCTTCGTAATCATCCTCGTTTTCAGTCGGCTTCGGGACGACGACATTGCTGCAGGACTGTCCTTGGCATTGCCCACAAAGATTAGAGCAATCTAAGCCAGCCTTCCTACAACTGAACAGTTTTCCACAATCCGTCCTACAGTTGCAAAAAAACAATTTTAAAATAAAATCTGGTGCAATGGGCTTATTGACAGTTGTTGGCACCAAAAGATTCCCCTGTTTTTTCCAGCCCCAAGATGTAGGATCCAATTCATTTCCCAACAATGCCTGAATTTGGTGATAAACCCGCAAACTGTGGTTAGATAAAGCGTCTGATGTTGGCGGCAGAGATGCTAAGGAGAAGTTTGAATTTAGGCTCTGTCGCGCTGCATTATTGTGCAATATAACGATCCGGAGATAATCTAATGTTTTTATTGATTTACCGGCCTCATAAAAAAATAAAATAAATTCTTCTCCTACAGAAATTAGATCACTTTTATTGGCATTTGGTGTTCGTTTGTAATTCCGGATTTTTTTCTAAAGGCCTGTAGGTTGACAACTTTCCTTTTTTATAAATTGCTGATGTACTATCACATCCAGAAATGGCATGGCAAAATAGGATAGAGGATGTAAGGGCACCTATCTTGTTCTGCAGGGAACTTATGTTAGTGATTTTATTTGGTTTTGTGGTTTGGCCAGGTCTTAACATAAAGATGTTGTCTGTTTTTGTTTTAAATAATATAAAACCATCAAATCGGTGTCTTCTCCAACCAATGTTACACGACTTTCTGTTTTTCCTAATTCTCTAAGCGAAACGTGATTTTTTAAGAAATCCAAAACATATCGATTTTAAACGCCTAGTGCATGCCACTGTGGTAATTAAAATATAGACTTATATACATCAATTTGGAGATAATTTTATTGGCTTTAATTTTAATGTCTAGCTTTTTTCAAAAAAATCAACCATATTCGAGATAATGGGCCAAAACTAAAAAAAATTACCTTTGGGGGTGGTTTTGGGGCAGTTTGCACCCTCGGAGGGGTGGGGACTTTTAGTATGTTAATCAGGACGATCAAAGTAAAACATTAACGAAAAAATCAGCTTTAGGTGATTTTGTTCCACGAGCACCATAGGAACGAAAATAACGGCCCTGGACAAATTTTACTGATGACCTGGACAATAATCACTTCCGAGACATGTTACAAATTCACGGTTTTCTTAAAAAATTGAATTTAAAAATAAGATAATACACATAGTACCAACACCAACCTACCATTCACGAAATAATGTCACAACACAATCATGATGTTTGTTACACTTTATACCTTAAAAAAGTAAAAATAGCACCTTTTCCCTTAGGGCATAAAATGAAATGAAATAGCTGGCGTATTAAATATCTTTTTATCGATATTTATATTATTAGGATTCTTGTAATTAGAATTTTTTAGAAATGGTAATTTGTATTTTGCTGTTTGTTGAACAATATCGATAATATCGGTGTTGCCTGAAGCGGATGTGTTGTTACTGGAACAATTAATAATATTTTCAGCAATTTGAATTTTGTTTTATATTGAATCACTCATGTAGCCTTTGGCTACTATTGATTACTGCCATCCACCATAGCGCTTTATTGATAAGATATCCCCTCCAGCGTCGGATTACATGGCCGCTGCATAATGAACGTCGACAACAGTGACCAGTGTATCGTATGGAATTTTTCAAATATAGACACTGCGCAGCATACCGAAAGTATTTTTTTCTACTGACGTTTTATAATATAGTTATTTTCCTAACAAGTGCGCAAAGTGATACTTTTCCGCACGCAAGTACAGTTGGACGAACGACGCGAAGCGGAGTTCGGATAAGTTCTTGCGTGCGGAAAAGCACTTTGCGCACTTGTTAGGAACAACATTTTTCCTACGAGCTTCATATCAGATAACAACAAAAATAAAAATATGATAATTTATTTAATAATTTTTAATTCGACTTTAAAGAAAGAACTATAATATACTTACAACTAAAAATTACATAACAAAAAAAAATAATAGAAAATTAAAAAATTACATAACAATAAAAAAAATAATAGGAAACTAAATTATTTGTTTATAACATTTATAACAAAAGAGCAATTACAATTACATGTACATTTATTGTTGCTTGGCAATATTATAATCATTTATCACTATACGAGGTACTTAAAAAATACAGTTTTTTTCGTTTTAAGCTGAAATACAAATATCGGGAATTACGATTAAAAGATAAAAGAGAATACTCTTGCAACGGCTTCTCACATTGCCATAAAATAGTTTACAGCTACTAAAATAAATATAAATATTCCCTACCAAGGAGATTTTTGAATAGTTTTACTTTTCCGCACCCAGTGCGGATAAAAGTCTTATCCGCACTAGTGCGGAAAAGTGTAACTTTGCACACAAAAATGCGTGCGCAAAGTACTACTTTGCGCACGCTCGTAGGAAAACCTCTTTTCGATTGTCATTATGGTTTTTTAATAACCTTCTTTTAAGCGCAGCGTGGTCAAAAAACTTTTAAGCACGTTACCAGGAGCAACGTGCTTAAAAGTAACGCAGGTAATATTTTACAATTAAAAGGTAACCGCACAGACTAGGTATAATTTAATATTTTTTGGCAAGTGTCAATGAAACATAGGTAATAAAATGTTAGTAAAATTAAGTTTTTTATTATAAAACCTCAGTAGAAAAAATATTCTATACAATTCGTTACGAAACAATGTCTTTTAGTCACTTTGACGTGTTGTCCAACTCGGCTTTGCCTCGTTGGACAATTTCACGTCGCGTGCCTAAAAGACACTCATTTCGCAACTTATTGTATAAATAGCTATATCCAACTCGCCGAGAATAACATTTTTTTAAGACCGACCAGAAAATATACACTTTCTGGACAATTTTTCGTCCAGAAAATAACGTTTTGTCAATCAAGACCGGAAAATGGACGTGAGGGACCGACAAAAGATTTTTCCGGTCCCTGTTTTTTCATTTTTCCAATCGCTCTTTGATAATACAATTTACCTTGATTTCGTTACTATGATAACAACATTTCGATGTATGGTCGAGTGACAGTTCGTTGATTTTTAATTTGTTGTTTATGTGAAACTTGTTTCGCGAGTGCGCAAATTTAAAAATATTAATTCAGATATAAATTATCCGACACGGAAAATGAGATTCCAGAAGAAATTTGGGAAGAAGCAAGGAAAGCGACTTACGATATTTTGCCAGTAAAATCAAAAGCCCGTTACGAGAAGTCATTAAAAATAATATAAAATAAAATAAAAAATTAAATGTATATCGAAGTGTCGCTCTTAAAAAAAATATTGTACGTCACGCAACCGAAAAATAGTGTTTTGCAGGTCTCTCCAAGCTTCCAGGACTCGCCTATGGCTCGCCCTGGAAATGCTTGTCTCGACCTGAAAAGCACTACTTTCCGATCTTGTAACGTAAATTACCATTTCCTTTCTCGCAAGAAACAAAAAAGGGTTGATGATTATTTCCGGTCGGATGTTTATTTCCAAGAAATTGAAATCTTCCTCGTCATCATCTACTATGACAAAAATTAGGGTTTTTGTTTTCACCTGAATATTTTCACTAAAATAGGAGATTTCAAATCGGCGATATCATCGTTTAAATTTGTCTCCTGTAGGTGCCATCAATTTCAAAGCTTATCACCACCCTATGGAATAAATAGGTTTTATCTGAAGAAATATTTTCTGCTGATCGATCGCTTTAAAAATTGTATGAGTTTTGAAAATTTGCCAATGTCTCTATTTGTGTGTAAAATTAATGTAATTCGTGGATTACTATAGATTTTGCTTTTATTTTCGTCGTTTCGTTTATTTTATTTACAGATTTTATGCCTCACCATTTAATAAAACCTTCATTCTGCTTTTTCATATATTTTCCTTGCAATAATTAAATGCTTATGCTTGCTATAGTTTCTCCTCCTATTTCAACTGAATTTATCCCAAACGCAAAAATTACTATTACTTAACCGAGTCAACTAACAAACTTGTTAAACACAAATACTGGTGCTTTAGCAACATCGAAATTTTGTGAGTACTTTTCGATTTTGATTTATTATCATGCTGTTATTTTTTGTCATAAACCATAGCCTTCTCGATTTTAAAGAAGTGTGTAAGACAGCCTCTTCATAAAGGCACTTCGGATCCAGTCTTAAAGTCAGTGGCAAGTTCAACTAAATAATAGGGTTCGTTTTACTAAAGCTTCGGTTTCCTACAAAGCGGCACCGCAAAAAAACGGCCGTAATTTGACGGCGAGCCTCGCCGCGATAAAACGTATACCTATGTACTTGCAAATCAAAGTATGTTCCTTCAGAGCGTTCAGCGCAAAAAATACGGCACCGTATTTTCTAAAGCGGCCGCTCTGTACGTTGGGAGATAGCGCAAGCACGATTTTTGACGGTGCGCTAGTATTTTATCGAATCGTTTGTAATGTTACTTTCCAATAATATTCACCGTCCAAAGCGACCGTACCATCAGAGTACATATTTTCTTTATTATACCGTGGTACTACTGTTGGCAAAATCAACCGCCAAATTACGGCCGCTCTTTTGCGGTGCCGCTTTGTAGGAAACCGAAGCTTTAGCAAATCATGACAAGATGCCAAGACGTTGACATCCGTTTGTTTATTAATTTAATATTTTGCCATTCTGCCATTTTAGTTTGCTTATCGACTATACAGTTTGGTTTGTATCCTTGCTCCACGAGTTAAAAGTCAAAATTTGACCTGCTTTTTCTTATGAACAAGCCTGCATTCTGTTTCACTTACTCCTTAAATCCCAAAAGGTATTGTCATAAATAAATCTGATAATATATTATTCATATTTACTATTTCCAACAAAAATGTAAAAAACTAAATTTTGGCGTTTTGTATGTTCCGATCGTACAAAAAATGTTCAGTCGCGGGCGAAAAAGTGTCATTTCACGCTCTTAGTACAAAAATAATTATTATTTAATGCATGACGTGTCAGAATGAATTCCTTATAGCCATCATTTTCAGTGTCAAAATGACATATTTTCGGAGTGAGTAATAGATATAATACAATCATGACAGTAGTATAATCACAAAAAATTCAAAATTTATCAAAAAATATTACCTAAATACTTTTTATTTAAAAAAAAAAAAAAATTTAACGATTAAAATTTATATTACAATTATTATATTTAGATGACTTGATATTGTTCATCGGTGTCGAAATCTTGCCATGGTTGATTGCTTACTTGGACACTTTCCGTTTCTTGCGGTGAACAATCAACGAGTTCGATGAGTTTTGCCAGGAATAGCTTCAGAATTCTTCTTTTATTTTCTTGCAAGTTCTTCGGCAAAAGTATTGAATTTCCAGCTACCAAGGCGTTTGACAGTGACTATTTAACTAGAGTGTTTTACACTGGCAAAATGTCATAGCAACGGCCGGTCTTCTACTGGCAAAATTACTACCTGCACCTACCTGGACAAAATTCACATGTGATTTTTGCCGCGGCAAAATTTTGTCTTTTTTCTAGTTAAATAGTCATGTCGAATACCACTCGAGAAAAAATTGTGTAAGCAAAATTGTTCTCAAGGATTTATTTAAGTTTGTTGCTTTTAAGCAATTTCGCTCATGACATTTTCGACAAAATCACTCGCCTGACGGCTCGTGATTTTGTCAAAAATGTCATTCGCGAAATTGCCAAGCAACAAACTTTCATACCTTTCGAAAATTTTGCCGACAAAATTTTATCTCTTGTGATATTATATATGAGAATATCTACACCAGAATTGTTATTCAGGGCAAAAAAACACTTGAAAAAATCATCCACGACTAATAATAATTTTAATCAATCGAAACGAAATGTATGCTTGGTTGTTTTCTGTAGCGATACAACTTTTAGGCTGAACAGTTTAACGACTTTGGTTGCCTCTTCAACTATCGTTTGCCGGTTTTCCACCATATTAGCTTCAATTTAATTTACATAAGAAGTTGAATAAAAAAAAATTGTTTCATAAAATAATTTATATACAAGACTAGTGGCAAATGTCAAAAAAGTAGGTAAAAAATCAACTAAAGTATTATGAGTTAAACAGTTTTAAAAAAAAACACTTCCGACAGTTTGGTCTCTCCAGAAAAACCTTATTATTCGATAAGTCAAAAAATAAATAAACATTTAGTGGCAAAAATAAAAAATACCTATTACCTACTATTAATTTTCATTTTAATTAAACAAGTCACATAACTTCTTAGTTTCGCAAAATTGCCCCTTTACCGTAACCTTGCCAATAAATTTCCGTGTGTAAGTAAAGATAAAATATTTTATGTTCTATATATTATTAAGACGAAAAAATTCAATTTGGAATTACCCACAACATGAAAATTAGAAATGAAAATAATATGGATCAATACACCATAAAGAAAAATATAAAACTTTCTTTAAATATAATAGTGCAATAACAGTATAGAATCGGATATAAAAAAACGAAACTATTGAACTTTTAAAAGTCATTTTAAAAAACGTTAGGGTCGGATGGAAAGACTGATTAATTGTTAATCAAAATCCTACGTCTTTGTGCCAACTAGTATGTTACTGTCAAAAATAGTTATTTTTAGGAGTGGCAGAAAGTTTTCAACAAGTTATGAAATAGTATATTACGTACCGAGGTGGAAAGTGTTTCATTACAGTCCAGAGGTAAACTATATCTCGGAGACAGTAATAAAACTTTTCACCGAGGTTTGTATACTATTTTATTTACAATTACATCCTACATCCACTTCTTATAATTTTTAACTAAAAATATTATTAACCCTCCGGCGGGCGCGCCCGCGGCAAAATGCAGCATTTTTTAGATTTTTCTTTGTAAATTCTAAGCATTAAAACTGACGCAGCCGTCCTTCCAGCTATTCGTACGCGATACATTTGTCCCCCCACTCCTATATCTGTTCAAAGCTGTTCAAAGCTGTTCAAAAGATGTTCAAAGCTGTTCATTAGTCGTTTATAGCCGTTCTAGAACGGCTATATTGAACACATTTGAACGACTAATGAATAGCTTTTAACAGCTTTTGAACAGCTTTGAATAGAAAGAGAATAAAATGCTAATCTGAATATTTGTGCAATAAAACGTTTTTTTATTTTTGTTTAAGTAAGAAGTTTTATGTTCTTTTCATTTTGTTAACATTTTTATTGTAAGAAGATTTTTTATGTTTTTTTTTTATTTTGTTAGT
This sequence comes from Polydrusus pterygomalis, assembly GCA_963969555.1. Classification (NCBI taxonomy): domain Eukaryota; kingdom Metazoa; phylum Arthropoda; class Insecta; order Coleoptera; family Curculionidae; genus Polydrusus; species Polydrusus pterygomalis. The sequence continues at coordinate 117,981,986 of OZ018376.1, forward strand.
CTTTTTTCAAGTATTATTTGTAGAATTACATTTATTTTTGATTATTTTTTTTAGTTTCACTTATTAAATACATTTCAAACTATTAAACTAAGTTTTTTTTTTGAAAAAAACATTTGCGGTCCAATAGCCGCGGCGCGCCTGTTTATGAGAATATAAAAGGCGCGCCCGCCGGAGGGTTAAAAGAAAAATGTAATTTTGACGTAGTATTATAGAATATTCATTCCGTATCTTGTTATGAGATGAAAATACACGCAAAACGCATAAGAAGCAAGTGTTTCAGAATAAATATACCAACTCAAGAGCGAGAATTTTTACATTCTATTATCAAAAATGATTTTGGAATTATTGCATTCAGTAATGGTCGTGGAGAACATATATATTTAAAAAATCAAATAAATTTATAAGTAGGCATATTTTCAAATTAGGCGACGGTTGTCAAGGAAACGTTTGTTTGAAATTAAAACAATAAACGTCAGTTCAAGTCTGATCTTTTTGGCGGGAAATCAGGGTGGGAAGTCAGGGCGGGAAGTAGAGGTAGGTTATGTGACACTTCCCAACCTTCAATAAAGTCATTAATGTCAACATTACATATTGTAATGTTGACACTACAGCATTTTTAAAAATTTGGAAGTGTCACATTATTTACGTCTACTTCCCTTTTCCACTTCCCTCACCCACTTTCCTCGCCCATTTCCCTCACTCATTTCCCTCACTTATTTCCCTCACTCATTTCCCTCACTCATTTCCCTTATCATTGTTCTTCTCTCATTTCTCCCACTCATTTAATAAAGCAAAATATTTATGTAACATCTTTATTTAACAATTCTTATAGTACAAGGAACGTATATCAACAAAACAGTTAACAACAATAAATTAAACAATTTATCACATTATTTCTTAAAATTAATGGTCAAATTTGACTTTTTATATTCTTTGTGTTTTTCTAAACACCAATTTTCATATACCTTGAATGCTTTTTCATATCGCCCTCCTACTTTTCTCCGGAAGTAAACTTGCTTCTGCTCTTTCTGCAGCCTCTTTGAGTTCTGTTGGGATGGAATAATCTTCATTCTCACTATCCGACTACATTTCGGGTTTTTTCTAACACAAATTTGACAGAACGAGACAAATTCAAAATTGTTTAAAGTTATGCTTCATTACTATGGCACTGCAACCATTACATGTTTGAATGACGCAACCAGCATATTTTTGTTTGGCGTCAAAACAATAAATGTCATGAATGATGAAAGGGTTTTGGACTTCCATTGTCTTTATTTGTTTTAAATCACAACGTTTCAACTGGAGATACTTACCACTTGAAACGTTGTGATTTAAAACAAATAAAGATAATGGAATTTCATCATTCAAGAAACATCATTGTCTCCAACCTTCAAACAATAAATGTCATATTTTGACATTTTTACTACATTTTCTGAAAAAATCAAATATTATCTAATTTTCAATTAAATAAATAAAATAGTATACAAACCTCAGAGGAAAGTTTTTATTACTGTCACGAGATTAAAGTTAACCTCGACGCTTCGCGTCTCGGATAACTAACTAATCTCTCGACAGTGATGAAACATTTTCTTCTTCGGTATATACCGTAAAACGGGGTGAATAGGATCAATTTTCAACTTTGAAAGCTTGTAACTTGAAAACTATCTAAACAGACAAAACCTTTTCGAATTAATATCTGTGGTCCGGCACTTGTACCGGTTTTGAGAGCGCTCTTGCAAAATTTTCTGTTTTTACAGAATAATCCCTTTACGACTGACCTTTTCTAAGGTACCGTACTGGGACGCAAGATGTCGCACCGGGTTCTATAATTCCCGTCGATGATCGACCCTGACAAGTGATTTGTCTTCGAGCCCTGTTTCCTTCTGCCAAACTGAGCCTCACTGATGAGCCGTAAACGGCGAAACGCGTCTGGGGATGAGTTTGGCGGAAGGAAACAGACAAAACCTTTTCGAATTGAAAACTATCTGCCTGAATACATTTCTCAATAGCTCAAAACATGAGTTAAGGTTGGTACTTTTAAATGGTGGTATAAGTTTTTATACAGGGTGTACCCTGTTGTATATATATATATTTTTGTGCAAAAATCCTATTCACCCCGCAGGCGGTGTCAATAGGATCATTGATTGTGACTGTATCGCATTTAAACAACCGCGGGGTGTCATACAAATGTATCTTAAGTAATATAAAAGAGTACTAAAAATAATATTACCCAAATTTTATAAGTGCTGCATAGTTGTAGAGATATGAAGTTTGTAAGACAAAAGCAAAGATAAAATGACAACAGTTTAACCGCTAAATTTGACGTTTTAGGTAATGGTATTCAGCCTGCGATGTGGCCAAGTTTTTTTAAGTTTAATGTCATAAAAATTACTTTTAACAACCGTTACTTAAAATCTGTACATAGAAAAGACCTACCCTTTAAAATTAAAATTATTACAGATTTTTGAAATTTGAAGGTAACTTCAATCCTATTCACCCCGCTGATCCTACCACCCCGTTTTACGGTAATATACTATATTATTTGGCTTACAAAATATTGATTTTACCATTATTGGTCGAATCAATAAATATACCGAAAAGTAATTTTTTATGAAACAGACGCCGGTTTGTACAATGATTTGAAAATTAAGTAACCATCAACTTTGACTGTGACATAAATGATATTGGCAGAGATACATTTCTCATAATCAAAGTGCGTTCGTGTTGGCGTCAGCGCTGGCGTTGGCACTAGGAGTCAAAACATTGAATTGTAATAGAATGGTTTATAAACTTGCTGGTGTTCGTACCAAATCCGTAGCGGTGACATCAAGTCAATTGTAGCTAGACATTAAAAAAAAAGCGCTAAGTAGCAGACTGTATTATTAGTTGAAAAGGCGATTCGCACA